>CM057479.1:2517500-3767500 GCA_030035585.1 Dugong dugon | reverse complement strand
AAGGTCCCTACCATCCTGGAGCCCTGGTGGCACAGTGGTTAAGAGCTTCGTAGCTAACCAAAAGGTCAGCAGTTTGAATCCACCAGCAGCTCCTTGGAAACCCTATGGGGCAGTTCTACTCTGTCCTAGAGGGTCGCTATGGGTCAGAATCAACTTGACAACACACAACCACAACAACCACCTTCCCAATTTGGTCTAGTCAGTTCTCCCGGCCTCCTGGAATCCATCTTGTAAAGAAAGGGGTGTGTGTGTGTGTGTGTGTGTGTGTGTGCTGTGTCTGTGTGTGTGTGCTGTGTCTGTGTGTCTGTGTGTGTATGTGTCTGTGTGTGTGTGAAAGAGAAAGAGACACAGAGATGGAGACAAAGAGGAGAAACAAAGCAGGTTGGTAGGTACCAGACAATGTGTGTCACGAAAAGACACACCATGAGACATAAGAAAATAAAACAGGGTGCGTGTCAAAGGAGGCAGGAAGAAAAACGGCACAGAACATGAAAATGAGAAAACAGAAAAGCAGATAAATAATGGAAAAGGATTAGGAATTTTTAGGGGAAGAAACATGAAGAGCAGAACTCATTAAAAGAAGAGAAAAGAGATGCAGTTTTGGCCCATGTGGTCGGCATGTCAAATTCTCCTCCCAGACCAACACTGTGGACACTGTATCTTCAGAATCTTTTGCAGAAGCCAAAGGCTTCTTTAAGTCAGTGGGCCACATTCCATTCTCAGGTCATCTCCTGCCTCAACAGATGTCATCATGCCCCTGGATCCAGAAGGGCCCAAAAAGGATGTAATGAGGAGTTCAAGTTCCTCAACAGAGATAAGTAAGCTAATATCCATAAAAAAGAAGCATCATTGCTTTATTTTATGCCCCCAAATCATCATTTAGAATGTTATTATTGGCTTTTGCTGTAAGTTTTTTTCTCCCCCAGTCGCTATGAGTCGGAATCAACTTGATGGCAATGGGTTTGGTGGTTTTTTTGTGGAGCCATCTATTACTTCTTCCTTGGCAGGCAAGACATTTTAGTTGGATGTCTAGACATTGTCTCTTGCAAAGAACTAGGTGTCCTATATCTGGAGACAGAATGCTGAGTCCCAGGAAGGAGAGACACTCTCTAATGAGCTCTACTGAGGCTTATTAAAAAAAAGTTACTGTCGAGTCGATTCCAACTCATAGCATCGCTATAGGACAGAGCAGAACAGCCCCACGGGGTTTCCAAGGAGAGGCTGGTGGATTTGAATAGCTGACCTTTGGGTTAGCAGCCAAGCTCTCAACCACTACGCCACCAGGGCTCTCATAGGGTCCTAGCTTCCTCAATTGGTTCCCATGGCTCAGTGTGGGTGGTCTAGAGAGGAAATAAGGCGAGTACGCATCTTTACCAAGTGCCTCTGTATCTGAATTTAGAGCAAGACACCAAACCTTTCTGTGTTCCAGCTCCTTATCTGGAAGAGACAGAACATAATACTTGCCACCCACATCACAGACATGCCAGGATGATGTATGAAGCAATGTTTATTAAATGCCGTGTACCGGCATCAAAAGCAATACGTCCAAAAGTCTTGATTTAAAAGAATATATATCATTCCCCAGCCTACTTGCTTAGCAGACATATAGTCTGGGAACAAGATTCATCTATGTCCCTCCCATCCTCGCACATGAAATACTGATCAGATCAGAGAGAAGACGCCCAGCGTAAGAAAACAGAAACTCTCAAGGGCTTTAAGAAAGACGCACATCCTGTTTTTTGCCAAACAATTTCACGTTCATCTCAAATATGGTCTTTAAACATCTCTGGGGTCTCATATACGGAAGTGGGAAGAAGACTAGGGAGTGAGAGGGGGCAGAATTTTCAACAGCAATTTCATGAGCTGTCAACTTTCCCACCCAAAATCAGGGCAAGCGTGATGGTAAACTGAGGTATAACTCAGGTGCTATCATCTACAGAGCGTGTGGCCTGAATGTAAGGTGACTCTGCGGATGAAAAGCTCAGCCTGCCTTCCTTTGATTTCTCTCCATCCCAGATCAACCCCAATCCCCACTGGGAGCCACTCTCTACAGCATTATCTTCTCTTCCTGCATAGCTCTTAGTAGGGCAGCCAACTATGGGTTTCTTTGTGCCGTTCCTCGTTGAATGTTTTCCTCTGCCAGGAGACGGTAAGACCCATGAGGGCAAGTACTGTGTCTGTTTTGCTAATCACTAGCTAAATCCACAAGCACTGTGCCAGCCCACGGTGAGAGCTCAATAAAAATCTGCTGACTGGATGAATGGAATGGGATGGGATGACAGACAGAGTTTTTCTGGCTCAAGTAGTTTATCTAGATCTGTTATACAAACCAAAAAAAACCCATTCCTGTTGAGTCAATTTCAACTCATAGTGACCCCATAGGACGGAGTAGAACTGCCCTATAGGGTTGCCAAGGAGCAGAGTGGCCAGTGGATTCAAAACGCCAACCTTTTGGTTAGTAGCTGAGCTCTTAACCACTGCGCCATATGCAGAGCTTTAATTCTTTCACCAGTGTTCTAGGGAAAACCATTTCAAAATCGAGCATTTAGCCAGCCAGATACTACAAGCACATCAAACCTACTCACATCCAACTTAAGGCCATGGATTTCTTACCTAGAATCGGTGTACTAACCCATGGGCCTCCCATGCTACAATGGGACTCCCATGAAAAAGAAAAACATTCCTCAGACAAATCCTCCAGATCTAACAAGGAATGTGCATAAGAAATTCATCCCTCTCATTCATTACCGACAGCGTCACTCATCTGTAGACTGATCTGTAAAGCATGAGCGGTTGGCCAAACTGCATGCTAATGACCGAGAGTCCCTAGGGAAGCATTTAAATCGGGCACGATTTCATGACAGCATCTCAGAAATGAGCCAAGAATCATTGTTACCTTGTCATGTCAGATTCTCACTTGAAGAAAGCTAGAGTCAATGGAATTTGGGACCAGATAAGCATTATACTTTTACAGAACCATGTGGTTAACCCACGAACAAAGGTTAACCATAAGTGGATATGGTGTCCAAGTATTCCTTTAAATTTTTGATGGATTTGTCAAAGAGGAAAAATAAACAAAGAGGCACCACTTCCCCCATAGTCATCTGGCTTGCTCATTAACTCTGACTAATTCTTCCTTTGTTTAATTGCACATTGTGCTAAACCACTTCACAAGGGTGAGGGTTCTGTTAATATCATTTCTGAGGATGAAATTCTGCCCACCCATACCATATAATTATCCAGCATCATTACGTGCCATCTGGAAACTAATTTTAAAAGCTCATGATACTGTACTAACAAACCAGGAATAAAATCCAATTGCGCAGTTTTCATTTGTCAGCATTTGTTTTTTATGTTATGTCTTGGATCTTGAATTAAAACATACAGTCTCATTTTGCTCCTTTAAAAAAAAAAAAAGATATTTTGTCAGGATCATGTTTACCAAAAAAAGGGTTTTTTTTTTCCATACATTGTCAAGACAAGGACCACTAGTGCTTGACATCAACGATGGTAGAGTGTCCTCTGCTCCAAAGATCACAGGACACGATACTCCATTCAAGATATTTAATTTTCTACTACTCATAAACATGCAAACAAAATCAACTCACTATCTTTAAAGCTGCACTGTAGGAAGGTGAATTCCAAATACAGTTACAACTCCAACATGCGGCTATATTTTACGATTACGATCCATCCCAAGTTTAACAGTTAGATCTCAGAGGCACATGGCAAACGGGTGAACTTGGTTTAATGGAAAGACATGGGTAAGCCTTGTGTGCAGAATAAAACAAACCCATTTAGCACGGATCCATTTTTTAGTGACTTTCCTTTGGTGTATTGTTGATATTTTACTCTGGATTCAGGTATTTAAAAAAACACCTCTGTTTTCAAAGTGCTATCAAAAAAGTTAACTATGAGAAAGTTAAAAGTAGGTGAATGTGGAAACCCACGCTGATTCTCACGATTATCCCGCCAAATGGTGATTCACGGGCAATATGTGGAAATGGGAAGTAGGGGACATCTGGAAAGAATCTTCACATACATGACACCAGACAAAACATGGAAAAGGAAGAGTGTTTATTAACCGACACAGCCAACTACTGGGGAAGAGAAGCAGCGTACTATCAAACCCAGCAGGTGAGCACTACTGGCACCAAAGTACCGAAAAGTGAGACATCTTGGGGGGGTTGGAAGCCATGCAAAGACAAAAATAAAGCCCCCCTTTAAATACTATCTAGAGCAAGAAGAGTTGGCTGAGGGGAAGACAGAAGGTGGACACCATTTGTAAGTGTATGCATTTCAGGGAAATCAGCTAAAGACAAAAACGTGCAATGTTACTGTAAGAGATCCAGAATTCAGTAAAGGGAGAGTTGCTTTTCTTTCTATCTTAAGGAATAATGTTTCTGGAAACGGATGATAAAATCACAATGTTGACTAGAAACTAGATGATAATTCCAGACAGACCTCCCAAGTTAAGTACATCTCGTTTTTTGTTTGCCAAAGCATCCAAAAGCTGCAAATACACCACCTAACATTCCTGCTATGCCTCTAAAAACATTCTAAAATCCCACTAAAGTCCTGGGACTGCTTCTGTGAGGGGGTGGAACGAGTCCCTTTCTTCGGTCTTGGAGCTTTCATTTGTGAATTGAGATGTGTCAGCTACGTGGGATCTAGGGTCTCTTATGTCTACGGTTGTTTGTCTAGAACGGGGCCGAGGAGCAAACTCTCCCCTTACGCTTATCGCAACTTTAAAAGACAGCTACTAGTAAAACTAAGTGGGTATGGATGTGTACGTGACATTTTAAATTTCCTAAATGTGCTTATGTACCATGTCTTTTATTTGCTCCTTTTAGCAACACTGGGAAATGTTCAGGGCAAAGGTCATTCCCTCTTTTGTTCGGATAACTTGGTTAAAATGACATGATGAAATACACACAGCTAAGAAATGGTGAAACTCACACTAGAAGTTTTTAGTCTACCAAATCATTCCTCCTGAAGGGTGTCCTAATTTGATAAATAAGAAGGGTCCGTGGTCAAATAGGATCCCTGGTGGCGTAGCAATTAAGAGCTCAAGCTGCTAACCAAAAGGTCAGCGGTTCAAATCCACCAGCTGCTCCTTGAAAACCCTATAGAGTAGGTCTACTTTGCATACATGCGGTCGCCATGCATCGGAATAGACTCCATCGCAACTAACAATAACAACAACATTTTACACTAAGTAGCACTTTTTAGTGTAATTGACTGTACATATTTCACATCTTGAAAGTAAGTAATTGGAATTTCTTTATAAAAATTTTAAAAATTTCACTAATTCAAATCTGGCATAGTGCCTGGCACATAGTAAGTGCTCAATAAATAGTTATTATTAATAATTCATTACTATTATTCTAAATCATTTAATATATCCAAAGTTCCAAAGACTTCACTGATTTGCAAAAATAGTAAATATCTAGGAGGAAATATGACACCCTTAACATTTAAAAGAATGATTAATATTATTTCATTTAGGGGACAGAAATTTCAATATTATGACTAAAAAATAATAGAAAGACAATTTTGGTCATAAATAATCTTTGAGAACCTGTCTATTCTACACATACATAGTAAGAATGAAAAGAGCATAGCTAATTCATATATGAAGCAAACTTATACAGGGCTCCATTTTTATACTTTTTATTTCATCATGAAATCATGGCTAAAAATATTCCCATTACTAACTATATAAAATTAAAAGAAAGAACAATGAAATAAATCTATTTATAAAGAGAAGACTATGGAATTCTCAAAAAATACAAATAAAATATAGTCCCTTTCTCAAAGAGGAATTTCACTTATGATTTAAATACAACCAAGAAAATGTCTGTATTTATCATCCTAGGATAAATCAAGATTCTTTCTCTCAAAAGTCATGTTAGATTTTAAAGCATTTTTGACAAATTATTGAAATACAGCAAAAGAAAGCAGAATGTTACGCATAATGTGCTAGAAATAACAGAACTTTATATACTAAGTAAGACATGCAACGTAATACCTAGACACTCTGAATCAAGCAGATGTTGCCATGTCTCCGGCAATAGCAACCAAAGGAAGATAATCAATGTAAAATGTCACATAAAATTGGAAAGATTGGAAAATTTAGTGTATCCTCTTGTATTTAGTTATGATCAGATTTACAACATTCCTGGTAAATATTTTTCTTCTTATTTACTCTGTTATTGAGAGCAAGATACTAAAAATACCTGTTTGGTATCCCTGAAAGTGTCTAGCAAAGCAGCAATTGAACAATACATGCTGACTGATTAATTATATTTCTAAAGACTGACAGAGGAAATCCAAAAGCAATTCTAAGGAAACTACTGAAAGGGGAGAAGAAAAAAAAAAAGCATCTTTCCAAATGCAGAAGAGGCTGATGAACAAGTTGATGATCATAGTCTTTTCACTAAGTCTAGAATGCATAAGAAATATGGCCCTGATTTCTCTGAGGAAATGAAGGGGGAATGCCAGTAAGTGACAAAGACCACTGACTTTTAACCAGGGCAGTGAACTTCCTATAGGATAGTAGTGTATGCCAGGACTTCCTAAGGAAGGGTGGAGATGGGGTGGGAGGTGGATGGGATGCTAATTTTAACATTCAAAACAATGATTAACATTATCTAGTACATAGATATGTAGGCATTCTTGCCTATCCTGACACAGGTCTGATAACTCCTTACTTCAAAATGCCTCCCCTTAAGGTTTTTATTCATAATAACGTATGGAATAAACATTCCCTCAGTGGAATGGAATGCTTGTTATTCCGGGCTGGGCCTCCCCTAACACGTCTCAGGTGGGGAAGTGGGGCTCAGACTCGGGCAGATGACCTGTCTGACCTACTCTGCGTCAAGAACAAGGTGGCTCCCCATGGTTTATTTTTTTAACCAGACTTGAGGCTTAAGTTGACTCTCTTCTCTAAAACAGGAACTGGGAGGTCTGCCCAAGGCCCCAGAGGAATAGATCCACTTCTCTCTGGTCCTCCAGCAATCCTTTTCATCATTAGCAATTTAGAGAAAGTCTTGCTTTCCTTAGCGGATGCCCCCAGTGCAAGAGAGTATACACCACGGATTCATTCTGAGAGCAACAGGCTCAAGATTTCAGGATGTTCTCAGACGTGTATTCATCCTGATCTCTCAGATCAGGATCTTCTCATCTGGAAGAATGGAAATGGATTAGTGAGCTCATTCCTTCTGTTACTTGCCTCTATCAGCGGTAAGACTGGGCTAGTTCAGTGGTTCTCAGCCTGGGGCCATTTTGCCCCTCCCCGGGAGACATCTGGTAATATCCATAACTGGTAAGGGGTGCTACTGGCATCTAGTGAGTAGTGGCCACGGATGTTGCTAAACACCCTACAATGTACAAGGCAGCACCCTCCCCCCATAAGGAATTCCAAACCCTTGCCGTGAAGTCCATTCTGACTCATAGTGACCCTATAGGACAAGGTAGAATTGTCCCCATGAGGCCCCCAGAGTTTCCAAAGCTGTAAATCTTCACAGAAGCAGACTGCTACATCTTTCTCCCGTGGAGCGGCTGGTGGGTTTGAACCACCAACCTTTTGGTTGGCGGCTGAGCACTTAGCCACGGTGCTACCAGGGCTCCTATTTGGCTCAAAATGTCAGTAGTGCTGAGGTTCAGAAACTCCAGCTGAGAGACTTCTTCAGCTGTAAAATGGGTACAGTAATGCTTCCCTGGGAGAATCGTTTGTGAGCGTTCTACGTTGTACGGCGTAAGTGCATCCTGACCCAAGGTAGGTACTCAGTAGATGACAGTCCCTTTGTCTTTCTTGTTCTGACATTCACAAGGCAGGATTTGTCTTTCTTGGCCAATATCTGTTGGGTATGAGCAGAGGCCATAATCTGATGTTAAGACGAAGAGAGAGAAGGGTTTATAAGCAGTTCTGATGTGGGATCTCTGGTGTTTGTCATCATACCCAGGGAGCTACCTGGCTGGTAAAGCTACAAACCATTTACCATAATAAATGAAGAGGGCATCCTGTACAGACTTAGTGCCTAAAGCAACATTAAATTCTTCCCGGACTTCCAGGGCCCAAAACAGAATCACTTGCAGATTAGCCACAGCCTTCTCCAACCCTTTCGGATAAGATAAGGTGCACATTGTCGATAAAAAGACAGCAGTTTCGTTTTCAAAGATCTCTGCTCAGAAAGCAGTCTGGGATTGTACTGTCTGATGACTCTATTATTGCGGAGCAGACCCAATGTGTAGAAAGGGGCTGGGATTTATACACAGTCTAATTAGTAATAATAGGACAACGTACTTCTTCCGCACATCTTCAGCATGTACCTGAGAACCAGTGGGGTTAAAGTATTGTAAGAAGGTATGAGATACCCAGGCAGTTCTCATTATCGGTTAGAAACACTATAATTCTGATTAATTAACACTCTCTATGGTCCCAAGACTGTGGCTTGGGGATGTCCCTTAGAACAGTCACTGTATTAGGAATTATCAAATCTCTTCTATGATAGCATTTATCAGCTGGCCACAAGAGCTGTGTTCCTTGATTAAAGTAGTTAAATTAAAACTATAGTCTTTAAGCATATGTATGACAGATAAATACTCAATATCCAACCATATCTGCTAAATTAGTGGACATCTCATATGCCTAGACACTACTTCATCCAGGAAGCTTTCCCTTAAGTTTATGATTCTAAGCCACTGAGACCATTCTCTTCTGAGAATGACTGTGGCATCTGCTTTCTCTACTGCTTTTCCTAGGGTTTGATGATTTACTCTCATTTTGTTATTCATTTGGAGCCCTGGCAGTGCAGTAGTTAAGCATTTGGCTGCCAACAAAATGTCAGCAGTTCGAATCCACCAGCCACTCCTTGGAAACCCTATAAGGCAATTCTACTCTGTCCTATAGGGTCACTGTGGGTCGGAATCAACTCCATGACAATGGGTTTGGGTTTTTTTGGTTTCGTTATTTATTTAATGCACATATGTCTTACCTCCCTACCATAACTTCAGGTGCCTTTTTTATTTTCTTTCTTTCTTTTTTGGACATTTCCATAGTCACAGAATGTAACAGTTTCATATCTAAACACAGGCTTCCAATGGCTAAAATATTTGAAAGACATCTTGTGCAAAGTCTTATCTTAGCAAAACATAAATGGTTAATTCCCAGTCACGTAGCAGTAATGCCTAGGAATATTTTGTCTTTTCCACCCTCTCAAATAATTGAGAAAATCAGGTTATCAAGCAAAAGAAGAGCTTAACGTTTGGTATTTCGGAGTAGGCAAGCTTCCAAAACTCTAATTAATTTAAACAGGTAACATTCCCACACTGCTGAGAACTCTGGAAGAACACAAAGCCAATTTAGCCACCCGAGAGAAAACATCTGAAGACATGAGTGGTCATCCAGCAAAGTGGGGAAGTAAAATGGTTCAGCAAAGACACGCTGAAACCCGGTCACAGTCTGAATTTCCAGAACTTCATTGCTGAACTCAGAATAAAATGCCTACCGCTTATACCGATTACTTGAAAACTGGAGATTGTAACATTAGCAATGATCTTTTACAATGAATTTTATTTATAACATCTGCAGAAAATAAGACATTCTGTCAATTAATCACATCCCCATGGAAAAGAATATTCAGCCAAAAGAGATTTGGCAATTTATATTGGATATATTCCAACTTCCATTGAGGGCACTGGTGGATTCTTAATAGCCAATAAGTCAAAGTGTTTCTTAAAAAAAAAAAGTGGAAAAAAACATTTCTCAGAAACAATGATTTCCAAATTGCTGAGGCTGGGGCACTCTGTCCCCGTCAGCTAATTTTACCCCCTCTGAGCTTTATGGCTCCCACTGTCCTATTTTTTAAATAAATGAATCAAAATTAACTAATTTGTACACATTCTGAGACTACTGTAAATTGCAAACATTCGTTAGTAACTGAAAACGAGGCCTTCGATTTAAACGGCCAGCTCTGAATTTTGCGATTACAAACTGTTTTGCATTTATCCTCATGCAGCCTTTCTAGGATTTGGGTGCTTTGAGCATGGGTGGGAGGTGGTGGCAGTTGAGGAAGACAAATCTCTCTTACTGTCATGCCAGCCAAAGATAAATTTCCTTGTCGTTTAACCTTGGGATGACAGAAATGGAAGCAGACCTGAAATTCTACCTAAGGTAAGCGCTATGTGTTTCACGTCATTAAACTGGTTAGCTTCACATTCCTTCCAAAACAATAAGTGGAAGTTTAAAATTTCCTCTTTCAGTGAGAAGAAGGACCCCCTTGCCCTTGTTCAGTGCTGTGTGGGGCACAGAACCAAAAATATTTGTGTTCAAGATGAGAAAAGATAGATCTTCCTATTTTTGTTGAACTGATAATACTAAACCATTTAGCTATTCCCTAGATTTAGAGAGCCCTTCTGACTCCATTCAATAATTATACTCTTTTGAAAAACAAATTCAGAATGGTTTGTCCTGTAGCTTGCCAATATTATATTTTAAATATTCTTCGTTTCATAATAAAATAAGAAGTTCAGAATGGGCAATGGAGAACATTGGCTTTTGAGGGAGCAGGGTCAGGCTGAGAGAAGGCATGCAGGGCCTGAATTACGTATGATTTACTCTCTTGGTGACGGTCTCTTGGTGGTGCCAATGGTTCGTGCTCGACTATTAACTTAAAGGTTGGTGGTTCCAACCCACCCAGTGGTGTCACAGGAGAAAAGTCCTGGCAATCTGCTTCTGTAAAGATCATAGCCAAGAAAACTGAGTGGAGTAGCTCACTCTGCAATACGTGGGATCACAGGGAGCCAGAATCAACTCGACACAGTGGGTCTGGTTTTTGGTCTAGTCTCTTGGTGTGACATCTTCATGAGGCTTAGCGAGAGGCAGAGCAGAACTGTACATCTTCCATCGCAGTCACAACTGAATCACTGGTCTGTTCCAAGGTCAAGGCTTAGGTGGTATCACAGAAGGTGATCGTCAAGGAAGAGAGTAGCACAATCTAATGATACATCTTCCCCCTCGCCACAAGCCTCACCTGGACCTTCACATGCCAAAGCTGTTTCTGATAAACAGGGATCTTGCCTCAGCTGAACGTATCATCCACAGCAAGCATTTCCCCAATGGGTAATTTTGAAATTGAAATGTTTAAAGACCCTGTCCTTGGATCAGTTGTATGACGCCAGATGTTTCCCTGCCTTCTCTGAAGATTTTTAGCCAACTCCAAATTGAAGTTGTTCAAGCGTACAATTAGGAGTCATAAAGCTCTAAAGAAGTCAGTCTAAAATACTTGGAAAGATATAACTGGATAAATCTACCTCGTTACATTTTTAGATGGGTAGATTTTGGTTAAAGTTAAAATGAGTCTCACTAGAAAACATAACACATTTTTAGGTGTGTAGACAGAGTCGTGAATAAAAATAGTCTTGAAAATACTAATTCGAATGGAAAGCTCTCAAGTTCAGTAGAAAACTTCTTTTTAAATAAATAATGTTAAGTTTTGTTCTTAGAAGTCAATTCCAAAAAATGCTATTGACTTGACAATTTTTTTGACTATATACTTGTTCATTGTAGAGTCAAAAAAGAAAAATAAACCAAATCCTATTTTTGACACTAATTACTAGTAATGATTACAATCATTTGGGAATAGCTATTAAGACTTGATTAACACCTTTTAAGATTCATTAGAAATAATTTTAAGCCTGATTTTGCTTCTTTTGTGTTGCTCTGGGTAAAACATTAAAACAATAATAAGGTCTTAACATGAATTACCGATTATTATGTTAATTTTAAAGTACTCATTTGTAATCATTTTCATGGTGATTTCAATTCAAAAGCAATCATTATTATTTAAATCTTGGCTACCTACCTTCTGTCCTTTCACTCCATGACAATCACATTTTCCACAGCCAGATCCACCACAATCACCCTGGAAATAAGAAGAAAAGTATTTAAATAGGAGACTCTTTTCAAATTAAGGTCAATATTTGAATTAAAATGATTTCAGCATCTTCACCTATTTAAGAGACAATTGCTGCTCAGTTATTATGAGCACAATCTCAAATAATACAATTCATGCAGCTAACTCTAGCTTTGGTATCTGGAATTTGTTGTAATGGGTGTCACATTCTTATGGTTCATCTCTTGCCTTAACAGACAAAACAACACTACTTAAGTAAAACAAACTGGGGAGTTATTTAGTCTGAAGAATGAAGGTATTACCTACGCTTTATGCTTTGTCAACAACTTTTTGCAACTGACTCACCAAGGGATGGTATTTAATAGGACATCGTGTAGATTTCTAAGGCCATGAAAATGTCTTGCTTCTGATTTATTAGTTTCAGACCTAAGACCAAGCGTGACTGAACGCTCCCAGATGTCAGAGCTCAGGCTTTGTCACCTCACATTCCCAGAGTCTAGCACAGGGCCTACCATTTGTTGCTGTCAGCTGTCTCTGAGTCAACCCCCACTCACAGTGTCTCCATGCACAATAGAACAGAACTCTGCTCGGTCCTGTGCTATCCCCATGATCAACTGTGGATTGGACCATTGTGATCCGTAGGGTTTTCACTGGCTGATTTTTGGAAGTAGATCAGCAGGCCTTTCTTCCTAGTCTGTCTTAGTCTGGAAGCACCACTGAAACCGGTTCAGCATCACTGCAACACATAAACTTCCACTGATGGACAGGTGGTGGCTGAGCGTGAGTTACACTGGCCAGCAACTGAACCTGGGTCTCCCACATGGAAGGTATCACAGAACCATACCCTCATGCCTAGCACAGAGAGGCACTCAAAAAACGTTTGTGAAAGGAGAGAATAAACAAATGAGTTACTTTTTAAACCTAATCCTTAAACAACTGATTTAAAATTCATTTAAGGCTTGAATGTCCAATTAAGGAACATTCAAGAATAAATTATTCTTTGTAGTTTATTTCTAACATAAAAAATTAATTTTAAAAATGCAAGGAAAAGAATCCAAGCGCATAACAAAAGTTGCAGAAAGAGAACTAACATTTGTTGAAAGGCCCACGTGTGCCACAAACCGTGTGCTATAGTTCCAGAGCTACCATCTCATTTGACAATCGTTGACAATCGTTTTGAGATAAGTATTACCGTCTCCATTTTGCAGATGGAGAAACTGAATCAAGAGCCCTTTAATAACAGGCTGTGGACAAGCCTGAAAGTAGAACCCATGTCTTACTAACTTCAACTTCAATCACATAAAATGCCCAACACATTCCAAGACAAACATATGATGATGCCTATACACATTTATTAATTTCCCTAGAAGAATCCAAACTTTAAACTATAATAGACACCACAGCTATCATGGATAGAAAGTAAGGGGGTATGACTTGAATAAGTTAGTCAATGAGCTTTACTAGCAGCTCTGTTTTCAGTTAGAGATCACATTTATCCCTAAATTCAGCTCCAGGTGGTAATCATTTCTTGAAAATACAATCATGCTATTAATAGTATTGTGATCATGTGAAGATTTTATTTTTATCAATAAACTTAAGTCTCAGCTCCACTGTCATGGTGATTTTCTGCATTAAACAAGCACATCTGGAGATAGGTATTTTATAAAGTTAAAATCTGAACAAGTGCCTCCAAGACAGTAAGCTGTTATTAATTTTGTATTTTGGAAATGGGGACACTTGACAATAGGCCAAACAGACAGCAGAGATTACAGATCTGTTTCCTTCCTTGACTCAACATTATAAGCAACTTTCAGCATACACTCTAGTAACCTCCTAACATTTCAAATCAAGCCATGTGCACAGTTTTCTTTCATAAACTGGGTTTTGGTGACCAACCACTTGGGGTCATCCAAAGAGATGAGGACAAAATCTCTAAAACTGTGCTCCAGGGGGTTCATCCAAAATACACAAATACCAGCACTGAGAGGCCTCAAGAGACGTGCTTAACTCCAACGTCACCATTTCTTGTCTAATCCCCAGGTGAGGATTAAATGCTCCTATATCTGGGTTCCCCTAAGATGCTGACTATATGTCGATATTGTGGTATCCATCGCATATTTCTAATGGTTCCTTACTCAGATGTTTCCCCTGAACAACGTACGTTCTTTGGGAGCAGGTCTATAGCCTAGCACAGAGCCTAATATAGACCGTATTACATCAGACCTAAAATTCCATCAATTGTAAAACCCTTCATTACAGCAGCTCCTTGGAAACCCTATGGGGAAGTTCTACTGTGTCCTATAGGGTCACTATAAGTCAGAATTGACTGGATGGCAATGGGTTTGGTTAGTTGGTTTTAGTACCAATTAAATGATGACATGCCATCCGTTTTAAGATCTATCCTAATGTCAGAGGTATTAGATGGACCTTAGAACCCATGGAAGGTAGGAGTAGGCATCCAGTTACTGTCGTTGTGGTGGTTGTTGCTGTTGCTCACTTCACTAACCTTAGTGACAACCACAGATAACGATCAAATGAGACTGTGTACATCAACTCAACAAGCCATTACCATTAACAGCACTGTAGAAAACACTCTAAAATGGAACCCAAAAATGACCCTGTGACTGCTCCAGATCACGAGCGTAACCCCTGGAATAACTGGGGAATCTCCAGATATTCGATTCCCAAGTTAGCGGCCAGACCAAGAAAGCCCAGCAAGGCGAGGCAGTTCTAAGTCACTCTGGGGGTCCAATTTCACCTCCTCTCTGGCATTGTCATTCCCACGACTTTACTGATGCTGAGCCAAGTTCAGAAACACGACTCACTGCTTCAGACTCTACTAAATTCCATCCCATGCCTACAGATAGCAAAAGGAAAATCAGGCTAAGAATTATTTATTTGCAGAGTCCATTTAGCAAATGTTCACTTAATACTCAGGCTTAGTTGGGGGCAAACTCAACAACAAGTTTTTCCTCTTACAGTTCAATAATAGTTTCTTGTAAACATTCGATTAGGTAGAGAATCAAACCAACTGAGGTTGAAAACGGCTATTTGGTGATTCTGGGTCCCCCCCCCCCTTCTTCTTAAATGTTGATAAAACCTCAGAAGCTTATTTTTATTCAGTTTGGGGGGGGTTATAAAAATGAATTCCCTGGAGCTGTTCCTTTAAGCAATCAGTAAATGACTTAATTATAGGGGGCCCCAGCTAAGAGGTTACAGGGTCACATTTGTGGATACTTGGGTCAGGTTGCTTCTTGCATCTTTGCTACAGAAATACCCTAGGCATGTGTAGATAGGAAATGAACAGTTTTGCTTTGGGCAACACTTCAGGACAAGACAAGGACTGGGGAAAATCTGAGATGAAAAATAAAGGACTAGAACCCCTGCCCTCTCCCCTACCCTTCCTCAACTAGCTTATTGTGCATATCAAGGGGAAAAAAATACTGACAAAAGACATTTATTACTAATTCTGGGCCTGGGATACAAGTTTATTATCAATTCTGAGCCCAGAAGCAATTCCAAAAAATTGATAATTCTAAGAAAGTCTAAATTCTGTTAAACTTTTTGGAACATGATGGCATTTTAAGGCCATGATTTTTATTTCATACTGTGGGTGGCCTAATAACTTATGTCCGCCACTCATCTGTCATTTTCTCATACCGTGGTGGCCTGCGTGCTGCTGTGATGCTGGAAGCCATGCCACCAGTAATTCAAATACCAGCAGGGTCACCCATGACGGACAGGTTTCAGCCCAGCTTCCAGATTAAGACAGACTAGGAAGGAAGATCTGGCAATCTACTTATGAAAATGAGCCCATGAAATCCTTACGGATCGATCACAACAGAATATTGTCCGATACAGTGCTGGAAGATGGTGCAGGGGCACACAACATTTTATTGTTATACAAAAGGTTGCCTTGAGCCGGACTCAGCTTGAAGTCAGCTATCAATAAAAACTGTATCTTATGTAAATGGCTCTGTTAAAACAAAACAAACAAGAACACGAGTCTAAGTTTTCGATAACGAACAAATATTATGAGATGCATGTTAACATTGCAAAATAAAATCTGTTTTGAAATGTTGCTCTTCTGGTCCATTACAGCTGCTGTCATATAATGGTCCCTGTTTGACCTCTCCCCACCACACCAACATGTAGAGGTATTTTAACTGTCATTCAAGAGCACATTGTTAAAAAAAATATAAATGATGCTCTGAGTGTCCCTTTGAATCCAGTGTAATACATGACTTTGAAATAGAGAATTAAAGTAAGTCTTAACTAATGCAAACCTCAACCCTCCACTATAAATTACTTTAGTCAAAGGGGCACATAGCTTACACGGGCTACTTAGATCCATAATTCCACTGGTAGCCTAACATGTTAAAGGCTATCACAAATTTACGATTTCCTGAGGAATTACTTTTTGCATCTGGACTTCTCCGCAAAATCTAAAGATACTCTCAGTCTCATAGAATCAAGACTCCCTGGCTACACATATGAGGAGTCTGTGAGGGCTGTTATTCTTCCAGACGTCTGGAATATATGGGGATCCACCAACTAGCAGCCATTCCATCGGTTTCAGACCCTAGAACAGGAAGAACTTGCACGTTTTGTGTAGTTCTCACACACTTCCTTCCATGGCCTCTCCTCATGGGACATCTAGCATCACATCAGTTAGCTAAAAGCCCTCTGAGCAATCGTTGTGCTTTCTTCCCTTGAGGTACATACGTAAGCCGAATGGTCACAACTGACAAGACCAGCTCTGAAGACGGTCTCCATGTGGAAGACAAGGAATGTGGCTGGAAAATCCCAAGAGATGGCAAGTTGTGGGTCCCTGTCTGTCTTACAGAAGGAGACCATCCATGGCCAAGAGAGAAGTGGGTAACCCAGACCAATGGGGAGAAAAGAACCCCAGAAAAGCTCTCAGGGGTGAAACCATCATTAATACTCCTAAAACTTTATGAATACCAAGTCAATTTTGAAAACCCTTTTAGCCTCTTCCCGGTAGACCGCACAGCCCAAAACTTGACCACCAGAGTATAATGAGTTTCCTTCTAATAGAAGCTGGGCTGAATTAATTGTGTTAGAAACAGGAAAAAAGAAAAAAATCAATTCCCAGTGAAGTCTAGCTGACCCACACGCACGCAACTTCAAGAGCAGGGATCAACTTAAAATGCAAACAAAAACACAATCTGAAAGGAATGGTAAAGGTACAACAACCAAAAAAAACAACAACCTGTTGCTGTTGAGTGGATTCCGACTCCTAGCGATCCTATAGGACAGAATAGAACTGCCCCACAGAGTTTTCAAGGAGAGGCTGGTGGATTTGAACTGCTCACCTCTTTGTCAGCAGCCAAACTCTTCACCACTGTGCCACCAGGGCTCCAACAAAGTAATCCCTAAACCCAATCTCTTTGATATTCTGTAGGAGTCTCTGTAAGGTTTTCAGGCTATGTTTTTGGTTTTTTTTACATTTTAAAACAATTAGTATTATTCAGGGTTTCTTTCATGCTCCAACTGAGGATACCCAGGGAGTTAAACGATCAACATTAATATTATGAAGTACGTTAATTTCTAAAAATACGCAAAGATTGACAATATAAGATACTAGTGCCAAAGGAAGAGGGAAAGGAAGGAGATCAATGACTTCAGTATGAAATGACCATTCCAGCCTTTCTGATCTACAGACCTACAGGGAGCTTCCTGGGAGGGGATGCGAGAAGAGAAAAGGCTCACTAATTCTGTTAGGCAGTGCCTTTTTACTTAACCAAAGAAGGTCACCTGCTAGCGTGTGGTGTGAGAGAGAGAAAGAGCGCGTACAAGGATGCACTGTCACACAAACTTGTTAACTGTGACATTTCTATTCTACACAGGCATATCTGGCATGAGTTAGCGTGAAGACCTCAATTTTCTGATTCTTTTCCCCTGCTTTCCAATGGAAGATAGACTTTTAACATCACTGCCATAGCCATTTTTATGTGTTTCACATCCCACCAAATAGGGAAACGTGGAGATCTGCCAAGTCTAAACTGCTTATCTTTCAAATTCCTTCTCACATTCCCTCTGCTGCGCAAAATGTCAACATAGTTTCATGGTGATATTGCTATCCCTGTTTTCCTCCTGTCACAGCACTTCTTCAGGGAATCATTTGAATAATTATCTTCCCAACCGAAGAAATAGGTTGAGACAAAAGAATGTATTGAGGGCAACTTGGGCAAAACTAAAATTGTGCAGAAATGAAGGATTTCAGCAATGGGGGCTCTCATACATTCCTGCCCAGTGGAACAACCACTTCGGAAAAGTCTTCAGCAGTATCTACTGAAGCTGAACATTCACACATGCTCTTTCCCAGCAATTCCACTCCTGGGTATGTACCCCTCATAAATGCACACAGATGTGCATTAGAAGACATGTTCAAGAATGTGCATAGCAGCATTATACACAGTAGCCCCCCAACTGGAAACAGGAGAATGGATAAATAAGCAATGAGATACATTCATACAATGGAATACTATACAGCCCTGAGAATGAGCCAACCATAACACGGGCGGATCTCACAAACATAATACTGAGTAAACTGAAGCCAGGCACAAAAGAGAACAAACTGGATGTCCCCACTTATATACAGTTCAAAACTAAACACAATGAAGTTGGACAGGGATTAGTCTTGGGGAGAGGGGTTAATCGTGGCTGTAAGGGGCCCTAGGATCCTAGTAATCTTCTTGTTTCGTGTTCTGGCTTCTGGTTTCAGGTGAAAAATACGTTGAGCTCTGCTCTTGAGCTTTGTATATTTTTCTGTAAGTACGTTAAACTTCAATAAAAGTTATCATCAAAAAACTGTAGATAGAAGTAAAAAATTAATAACAAAATAGAGAGCAAAATATAGGTCAGATGTTGAATTACAAATAATAATCTCCCTTCCAAAAACGTGCTCAGTATTATAGATTTGAGGATGAATCACTCTCTCGTATTCTCAATGAGTTCACGATCAATGTGCTTCCAGCTGCACTGATTTTCTTCTTATTTTTTGTCATCATTTTGTCTTCGTCAGCACAAGTAAGACAGATGTGAGCCAAGAGACATGAAAATAATTCATCATCATTAATTCAACTGAAAGGAGAATTTAGTTAATGAAATAATTCTTCTGTTCCATTCAACAATGGAAAACATAGAAACAGAACATTCTTATTACTTTTTACACCTGCAAGATATTTCTTGTTTAATTTGAAAACAATGGTTAAGTGTTGATACATTCGTGGCAAAAAAAAAAAAAGCATGAAACTTTTGAGAAACAAACAGAACCCACTATAGAGCATCTCTCATTCTCTCTCGTAGTGTGAGTAGGCCTAATCCATGTGAGATACACGCACTGCTCTGTTTCGCCTTAAAGACTGAGTTTTCAGAGCCCATGTGAAAGGCTCCCAAACAAATAATAATCATTGAGGAAATGAGGCTTCCTTTAATATCAACATGTGATTGCAGCTCTATCCTCATTTTCTCCCAGCCTGAAATTCTGGTTGACTCATGTTCATTTATTTTCTTCCCTTTCTCCCACTAATATGGGGGTGGACATTAAATGTTCCTGCTCAAGGGATGGAATGGCCTGGGGAGAATGGTAATGAAACACAGTATTTCACCTCCAGGTCATTGGTCTTTATCCAGATGCAAACAGATGTTATAATTAATTATAATTAGTGGCCATGTGACGGTGGTTCATTGGATGGCTGTGTGTGAAACGAGTTGGTGGGCTCAGTGTGTGTCCACTGGGACCCACGGGTGGGAATGCCGTCTGAAGATATGAACCAAGGAGAGTCACAGGGGGCTGGCCCGCTTCCCAGTGGTTGCTGAGTCACTAGCTTGTTGCTCAAAAGTCTTGGAGTCGAATGCAGCAAGTTCCCCAGGATGAGGTGTCTTCTCATTGAGCCATGTCCCCGAGATGTTGTCTCAGAGCAACTGAATGTCCTGGGAAAATGTTTAGATTTGACAGATTCCTTACCTCTAGATAAAACTAAAATTTCCTAATTCCAGAGGAGAGATCTTGCGTCAATAGTTCTCACTCAGCTACTCTCTCCAGGTTCTCTGAATTCTTTTCTCATTAGCTTTTCCTTTCACCTTCTTTGAAATACCATCTCTCCTTTCACCATCCTTCCCCCTCCTTTCCTCTTCTCCTTTCTTCCATGTTGACTCTCCTTCTTAAAAGACTCTGTCAGGATGATCGCAAACATGCACTTTCCAACTGCCATTTGAAGAAGAGCAAACTTTACCCAGCCAGGCATCAAAAAATGTTGGACTATGGCTTCCAACTTGGAAAAGTTTGAAAATCCTCTACTGTGTTAAGAAGCTCTGGTGGCGCAGTGGTTAAGAGCTTGGCTACAAACTAAAAAGTCAGCAGTTCGAATCCACCAGCTGCTCCTTGAAAACCCTACGGGGCAGTTCTACTCTCTCCTATAGGGTCACTAGGCGTGGAATCGACTAGGAGACAATGCATTTTGGTTTTCTGGTATGTCCTCCAACTTGGAAAAGTTTGTAAATCCTCATTGTGTTAAAGTATATGGAGCTATTCTAGCTTTTTTTCTTTTTTTTCCTTTTATCTTTTCTCTCTATGGCTGCTAAATACAGATCAGTCTTCATTACTCCCCCAGCCAAGTCTGATTATTTTATTCCTAATTCAGTCTTTGCCTCTCTGGCCTGAATCCTGCCTCTGCCACTCAACATCTGCCATCACTTTTTAAGTCTGAATTCCCAGGTCTAGCACACGAGATGGTTTCCCGCCAGGCACCATGCCCACACTGTGGTGAGCTGGCATAAAGCGGAAGCAGCCATGGGTGGGATCTGTGCCATTCATTCATTCATATTTCCTTTTGAGTTCCCAGTTCATGAATCCACTTATCATTTACCGTGCGTCTGGCATAGGCCAGGCACCATCCTTGATACTAAGAATACAAAGAAAATAGGACACATTAGTGAGACAGATAAGGGAGGAAGAAATCACGACACTCCTACACGTTACAGAGGAGAGATGAGCAAAGTTCTGCAGACCCACCAGAGGAGGGAGCCATAAACTCTACCCAGCAACCCGGGGATCTATCTCCAAAGCAGATCAGAGTTGTGCTGAGTTTTGAAAAGTTCAGGGGGGGTTGCCTGGTAAAGAAGGTGGGGGCGGCGACATGCTATAAAAGAAAACGCAAACACAAAGACAAGCAATAGCAGAAGGGCTCATGGCATCTGGGTGTAAAACCGACAGATGGTGGAGCGCAGGAGGGAAATTGCCAGAAGGCAGAGCAAAGCCAAGTTTTGTTTTTGTTTTTTTAAAAAAGGAAGCCGCAAATCGAGATCTACTTTTCTAGAGCGCTAACTCGGGGTTACTGTATGGAAGAAAAGCAGAATGAGGTGAGACGATGACAGGCAGTAGACAGAAGTAATTCTGACAACACAGGGGCTAGCTGGTGAGGTAACGTAAATGGCCATCAGGTACTAAGTCAGCAAATTCCTGAACAGATAATGAGCTTAACTTTTGATGTCTTGGCCACATGATCTGAGCATGAAGGTCTCACAACAACATGGCCAAATAATAGCAAAAGCAGACATACTAACTTCTGGTTTTTCTTTTGTAGACCAGTAACATAGACATCAATGAGTGAATCTATAATTGCTATCGTAAAATGATAGCAAGTTTACAGGTAGATATAAAGAAATTCCAAGAACTGGGTATAGCAAGTGTCTTTTTTATTTATTCCTACTAATTAATAAACTATAGCTGAATCTGCTGTATATACAATCTTCAAATTTTAATTTAAAAGTGTGGAGTTTTTTGTGCTTTAGATGAAAAGTTTACAGAGCAAATTAATTTCTCATTAATCAGTTAATACATACATTGCTTTGTGACATTGGTTGCCAGCACCACGACATGTCAACATTCTCCCCTTCTCGACCATGGGTTCCCTATTACCAGCTTTCCTGTCCCCTGCTGCCTTCTCGTCCTTCTCCCTGAGCTGGTGTGCCCCTTTAGTCTCGTTTCGTTTTATGGGCCTGTCTAATCTAAAAACATGTTTTTAAACAGAATTACAACGTGCTTTCGTCACACTCATCAACATTATTAAATGCACCTGGAGCAGAAGGCCCCTTGAAGAAATTTCACAGTATAGAGGTACTGTGAGAAGTGTTTTAAAGGATTGGAGAAGACATACAAGGCAAGGAAGAACGGGATGAGAGGAAAAGGCAAGAAGGAAAAAGGGAACAGCAGAGAAGAGGGAATTGGGGAGGGCAAGCAAGAGGGTGAACTTGAAGGAAAACAGTCCACGCGTGAGCGTCCTGGAACACACCTAACATAGTGGCGGACTCATTATTTGGTCTGGAAGAAAAACCTTATAAAAGAACTTCTAAACACTGAACCCTTTGACTAGACTTGTTGCACGTGTCTCGGCCTCACTGATGTATATGAATCACATATTTCACGTTTCTTTTAATATCTTTTCATCACAGTCTCGGCAACTAACACATCAACAACATTACGTTTAAAATGTTATTGCAAAGGTGCGTCTTTTGGAAAACTCTAAAGGGGACCCACTCCTTTCCCAAATCCAGTCCCACATCTGCCCTTTAAGTTTTCCGCGGTACCATCCTCTGACCCTGCCCCACAGCCTTTTCTTCATTATACCTTCAGAGAAATTCCTAATCAGGCCTAAATATGAAATTAAAAAAAAAAAAAAAAAAAACTTAGAAAACTTCCGTGCCCAGGAAAACATGCTACATATTGTTACATTAGATGAAATATTCCAAACAAATGGTCGAGTTTAATACCAGGTTACATATAACCAGACAGCTATCAGGAAAGATTTACGCAGAATAAAGTTTTCTAAACAGGATTATCTTTACGAACTTATCTGGAGGGCTCCATTTGCTCTCGGGAAATGACAGATAAATAGTGCTCAAGTGTGAAGACTTGCTGTAACGAAATAGGAATAACTGCTCCGTTCCCAATATTATCAAGCGGAAGTCAGTTTTCTGTTTGTCCAATCACATTCCACGTCCTGACTTTTTGATGAGCACCCACAGCTTGTAACACACTTAAAAAGAGAACATGAAAAGCCGAAATGTCTAGTGACATACTACAAATATGACTGACATGTGACTCAAAAACAGAGCTTAATAAAACTGGTGGTGCCTTTCCCCCCTTGAGATAATCACTGCTGAGTTCTTGCCTATCTTCTCTCTCAACTAGTGAACATCACTGGTCTCCTCCAGTCTAGGTTTCCAACGTAATCCAAATTATCTGACCTCCCCGTTCACTGTTTCCATTCTAGGAAGATGTATGCCTCCCCTGAAAAGCAAACAGTAAATTTCCTTTTCTATGGATTGGTACAACATGGTATGGCCTCCATGCACTCCTTGGGACACGCCCATTATTCCTTCACTCACTCAACAGTGACTGAATGAGTACTGTGCTCACTACGTGCTGGGCACCGTACTTGCACTTTGGAGGATGAAAAGATGACTTAGACATGAACTGTGCCCTCAAGGAGTTTACAGTCTAAACGAAGAGGAGCTAAGACTTCTCCTTGACCAACCTCAATACAAGGAAGATGAAAAAACATACTATCATGAATGTGCCCTACAGGGAGGAAAGCTTTGTGCTCATGGAGAGCAGCAAATACTTCCATTTGGCTCTAAGTAAGTCTGTCTGAAGGTAAGGACATGGTAGAAAATGAAGTTGAAGAGGCTGGGTAAAAGTGGGACATTCTGGACCTTGAATCAAAAGCAAAGTGATTTCTATTTCATTTTCTGGTTTTGAACTGGGGAAGACAAACTCCTTTCTGCATTTTAGTAACACTAGTCTGACAGCATTGTGTAAAGTAGATAAGGGTGGTGAGAGAATGGAATAAAGGAGGCCTATCAGGAAGCTTTGCAAAGGGCAATGGGGGCTGAACCCAAGGAAGCAGCAGGGCAACGGTGAAGAGAGGACAAACTCAAGCGATTGTGAAGACAGGAGAGTTATGACTTAGTGATCAGTGCAACGTTGAGAGGAGAAGAGAAAGTTTTCCAAGGAGTACGTCGGAAGGACAGGGAGTCCATCAGTAATAATGGGGAACAACACAAAGAAAAGAAGAAAAAAGAAGGGAGGGAAAGGGAACTTTCAGGAAAGAGAAGGGAAGGAAGTGAATTCCCTTTTGACATGCCTTACTTTATTATAGGAAAAGATACTAAGTTCATTTTCTTAGTTGGTGGTCCTGCTGTCAATTAGACAAATTTCAGGTGAAGATTTTTATTCTATTTTTCAAACTGCATACCTCATATTTTTCTTGTTTATTAAGCTCCATTCAACTCATGATTATACTCATGAATGCAAGAAATAATATAAATCTTCATTCGAGAAATAGTATGACTCCAGTAGACAACCCCAAACTTCATTTCAGCCAATCATTTCAACTCCCTGCTCCATAAAATCTCCAACTAGAGCTACTGACATGCAAATAAATTTGCCTGATGATCAAGTATTGTCCTAGGCACTGTGAGAGACCATGAATAAGGCATGGTTCCTTTCTTCAAGAATATTCTAGTCTAGAGGGACAAAAACACACATATAAAACTCCTAACTTGGGAGAATGTCTGTTACTGAAGCTATAAAAGTACAAGATGCTTCAGAGAGAACATTTATTTTGAACTGGGATGGTACACTGAGAGAAACAGATGAAAATGGAAGAAGTGAATGAACATTTGTTCAGCAGCTACACCTTGTCCAAGGCTGAGCTAGGTACTGTAGCTATGCTTTACGGAAGTGGTAGGTCAGCCGAACCTTAGCCATGGCTAAGATGGCAGCAGCTTGTGGCAGTGAATGAGAACACTCTTGAAGGAAGAAACAGTGAGAACCAAACATGGAGATGGGAAAGTGCAGAGGAAGTTTAGGGAACATTGAGAAATCGACAGAGGACTAAACCACAGGAGCATATAATGGTGCAGATGGAAATACAGATTGCAGCCATATTGTGAAGGGTTTTGCATGCCACTCTAACGTAACTGGACACCATGCTCTATGACTGGGAAGGCATACAGTTTGAGTTACAAGGACAGTACAGTGGATATTCTTTCTTTTGGGATAAAATCTAACCACACACTATGCATCAAACAAGTGTATTATAACATCAGTCAATTTACCGTTATTTCCAATTGACAGAGAGACTAAAATATCCTGTTAGGATGGCAATCTTAGCTGATTTACCATTCTTGTCAGATATGGGACATGTTTTAGAAAAATCTGTGTGTTTAGACTAATTCCATCCAGGCAGAATGGAACCAAAGTGGGATTTTCATAACTGCACTTAGTCTCAAATACTAGACTCACTTGTAAAGCCACTTTGCAAAAGTAAATGGAAGGATTTATATTTTCTATAAAGGACAGATTCTAAAATGCTGCAGTAGAGTTCCTAAAACCCACAGGAATCACTCTTGGAAACACCACTTCCTAAGAGTAAAATTATTTGAGTTGTATCTTTAAAACTAGGTTTAAAACTCAAAAAAAAATGTAAACAGAAAGTGCATGTTATAAACTCCTGTGGAATACCGAACACCTGCAAAAGATGGTGTGGCCCGCTCTCTCTTCCATCTGGAAGATTTCTATGTGACATAAGTCCAGGTCATGTGCAAATTTGAGCAAGTCTGCAAAGAAAACCTTCAGCAAGTTCATCAAGCTTTGATGGCCCTTAACTACACGTTTAAGATAATCGCTAGGTGGACCAAAAACACTACTTTGCAAGCCATAAACAGCACTTTAAAAAGTCCTACCTAAAAACACAAGAGAAATATTTATGGTTAAAGAAGAAAAAAATGGGGTCAACCACAGAAGGAAGTTGAACTTTTGCTGGTCAAAAGCTGTGGTTTCTCAATGACATGCTACGGTATTTGCACTGTGGTCCATGATTCCAAGAGGTATCCCTGGAGGTTCCCTTACAGACACTGTGGTCAGCTGGATGTGCTGGGTTTGTGTCTGAGGTATCATTTCCCAACCACACTTCCCTACTCTATCACTGAGCAGTTAAGAGTACTAAGACATGAAAATCAATACAGAAGTTTACCAGCACCTGTCAAATGATCTAATTCATCGACAAATGTAATACTATGTAGCTATTGAAATTAGTTAACATTTCAGAAGTCCTTCATATCTTCTCCAAGAGAACTTGAGAAAAATATTCAGACTTAAATCATTCATAACTTACAATGAAAATAAACATAAAATATGTAGAATAGAACCAAGTCCGTTACCCTGGCTCTTTAATTTGAATGATACACAAACAGCCCTAGCTAACTTATTCTCTCATTTATATTCACTGAATATTTATTTCCCCACTACCCACTGTGCATATAATACAACAGTTTTAGATTTGTTGAAAAAAAATATGGCTTTGATGGCAAAGAACTTCTATTAAGTATATTAACATTTAGAAAATTCTAGAAAACCTTTTGCTACCATTTACTATAAAGTTTAAATTAAACAAATAGAATCCATGTTGAGTCAAACTGAACTGGATGGTGAACACAATTCAGAACAAATACTTTCTGGAAATGTTTATCCCTTTGGAAACAGAAAACCACATGAGTGCTTTTAATAACTGTGTTTTCACATTTTGATGAACATCTTTATGTGCTGTAAGGCATCTAATTCTCTTTCTTTGCAAAACTTTAGTATCTCTGCTATAAACTGCCAAGTCTAGAGTTTAAGTGTCCAAGTTAATTTCAAAGTAAAGGTTTATTTTTAGAACAGTCTATTATTATTCCTTCCTTTGAGGGAACAAGGCATTAGTCAAAGGAAAAAGAACTATTGAGAACAAAAACAAATGAAATGAAATGCCATATAAGTTATACACAGAACTGAAAGAGGGAATAATCAGGATAGAGAGTAACCTGGGAACATGTCCCGAACGCCATGAGTTGGGCCAGGTTTTGAAAGAGATTAAATACGGCTGAGCCAAAAAGCCAATGAACTAGTCAAAAATGAAGAATCTGGTCAAATGATACATAATAAAGTAATCCTCAAGAAAGTAACATTGTAATGATGTCATCAGTCAAAATCTTGAAGAACTGACAGTTTTGTCTACATAGATAGTATAGCTGACTGTTGAGGCCATCAACGTGGATTTTTCTTTGTCTTAAAATATCTGATTTGATAAGGTGGCAAAACAAAGCACACTGCCAATTCATTTTATGATTTTCAGACATAACACAGGCTATAGCTCAATTCTATGGAGCTGCTTTTGCTTTACTTGTTCTTAGTTCTGGATTTCAACACTAATTCTGAGTGGACTCAGTCACTGTTCTTTTGAATTGTCACAGGGATTTTGTGCTGTAAATTAATCTCATGTTAAGAATGAATGTCAACCCAGTCAACATATGACTCACACCTCCAAAGTAAGTATGTACTCTTTAAATGCTTCCAATGTATCATATTCTGGTTACTATTTATCTTATTTTCATACAGAAATGCAGGCATATGTCTGTGAGTGTGTCTCTGTGTGTGTGCACACATGAACATATTCCTTGATGTTGTTGCTGTTGTCAGGTGCCAACAAGTCGGTTCCGATTAATAGCCACCCTACGTACAACAGAACGAAACACTGCCCGGTCCTGCACCATCCTCACTATCATTTCTATGCTCAAGCCCATTGTCGCAGCCACTGTGTCAGTCCATCTCATTGACGGTCTTCCTCTTTTTCGCTGACCCTGTGCTTTACCAAGAATGATGTCCTTCTCCAGGGACTGGTCCCTCCTGATAAAAGGATCATTCTTTTATGGTGACCAAATTATTTAAGGCTTTTATTCACTTTTTTTGATCAATTAAAAGGTACTTCTACTGAATCTTCAATTTGGAATCATATGACTTTAAAATATAAGAAACTGAGATACTATTGTTTTGATTAGGCTATTAAAGAATAAATAAAATGGTTATCACTTATTTCATTAATTAATACATGTGTTAGACCCTGGGAGAGAGCAACAAAGCTGGAGGAGGCCCCTGAATCCACTTTGCTTGCGGTCTAGGAGAAGCTTAACAGCAAAGAACAGAAGCATATCTTCCACCATATATGATATCATAAATTAAAGGGCATGTAATGGAAATGTATTAGATGTATTTTAAAATCATTAACACTTGGATGAAATATATTTTGGAGAGACAGACTCTGCTATAAACTGAAAATTCCTTTTATAAGTCTTGCATCAGCCTTTCTTGAAACCGACTGAAAACAAGGGAATTCGTATTGCAGATGAGCTTCCCCAAAGGTTAAATTTAATCGGTCTGCACAATTATTAGGCCACGTCATGCCACTTAGCACATGAAATAGAGTACTGGTTATATAGTGGATGGATTAGGGCTTAACCCTTTTTTATTATCCAACAAATAAAAATACCCAAAATTAAACAGAAAAATTTAGCCCGTGATATAGTCTTTGCATATTAAAAATTATTTCAGTCTATTTACGCCAATCAAGTGGCCTCCCTCTATTAAAAATTTAATCTGGAGTTACTATTTGATGTGACTGATGAATTATTAAGTAAGTTAATAAATAATACTAGCTTTCCAGTAATTATTTTGACTTCGTTTTCAGTTTAACTAGAGTTTTGGGGAATCCTACTATATAAAGAAAATGAACACACTGTGGATCCCAAAATATTTGTTTTTTAAATCTTTGAATATAATCTATCAAATGAAGATTAGATTATGCTCAGGGTAATTTTAGTGTTAGAGACATTTAATTGCATTTCGTGTCCCTAAGATTAAAAATAATGTATGATATATGTAGCCATGATCTATTAACCAACATATTCATTTAATCTGAGAGTCTTATTAACTGATGATACTGAACAACATAGAGTTCACTGCACTATAATATGTCAAACCTATTTAAAAAAAAAGTTGTCAGCTGTGACATTTCAGCTGCCAAGGCCCTAGTCCACATTTTCATCATTTCCCACTTGGGCCCCGGGAATGAGGCCTTGGCAGACCTTCTTAGTCCATCTATGATGTGTTTATGCTTTATTCAACTTTCAGAAGCACGCACAATCGTGGGGGTTTTTTTCCCATCTTGTTAATTTGCCTGTTTTACCTTTTTAAGGCAATACTCTCCAGATCTTGTTTTCCTTCCAACAGAGCATCATTTCCTCCTCTTCCATCCACCCAGCCTTAATTATTTTATATTTTAGTTCACTGGCCCTAATTAGGTGGTTTCTCTGTGATTGAATGCATGACTCACTCGCTAGCATGACATGACATATTTGTTCTAAACCTTGTGCCAATCCGAAACAAACTGTTGGAAAGTATTTCATCAACAATTATACTTTTTAAAAAAAGTTTGTCTACAAAATCTAGGTGGGGCAAAACATGTGAGAGGAAATCTTATTTTAGCCTGAGGAATTGTTGAAAGAATCAGAATTGCCCATCTTTCCTCTTCTGTGTGACTGTTGACTAGACAGGAAACCAGTATAACATGAGCTTTTGCCTTTAAAAACCAGAGCAGACCCTTACTGAAACGGTTCAGTGCACCTCGCAAATGACAAACTCACTGTCCAGTCACCTGTGAAGAGCTTTCATATTCTTCTGGTTCATTACGAAGAAAAAGAAACCAAAAATGTATTGTTAAAAACGTGTTTAGAACCGGAAAAAGTGTTGTGATTCTCAATCAAAACAACAGTCAGTTGTTCTAATTCAACCCTATTCATTTAGTGGACACAGAAGCCAGACCAAGAAATGAAGCAAGAGCTAAATGCCTACGTTATCACACAGGAGCTGAATCTATTCTTGGACCAGAGTGGAATTCATGAGGGCCGCAATGTCAGCTAGCCTGCATTGCATAGGTAGGGTCACAGACCAAAATAGCAAGTTCACAGGTGTTTCTGTTTTCTTTATGTATGAGATGTATGTTGTCGTTGCTAGCTGCTATTGAGTCGGCACCCAACTCATGGCAACCCCATGCACAACAGAACTAAACACTGCCTGGTCCTCTGCCAGCCCCATGATCAGCTGTAGACTGCATCATTGTGGTCCATTGGAAGCTCCGCTGAAACCTATTCAGCATCACAGCAACACTCAAGCCTCCACTGACAGATGGGTGGTGGCTGCCCATGAAGTGCACTGGCTGGGAATCGAACCCAGGTCTCTGGCACGGAAGGTGAGAATTCTACTACCGGACTACCAGTGCCTCTCGTATTAGACAGAAACCCAAAAAAAACCCCATTGCCATAGAGTCAATTCTGACTCATAGCAATCCTATAGGACAGAGCAGAACTGCCCCATAGGGTTTCCAAGGATCACCTGGCGGATTGGAACTGCCAACCTTTTGGTTAGCAGCCGAACTCTTAACCATTGAGCCACCAGAGGTATAGTTTTGCCCAGTTCCTCTGAAGCTGCTCCACTTGTTGTCATATTACCATGTAACCTAATTTTAAAACTCTACCATAGTAACTCTGAAGTCAGGGGCCCTTCTTCTTCACACCATCGCCACCCCATGCTATCACTGTAAGTAACCTCTCTGCACAGGAAAGTCTCCATAACTTGCCAAACTCCTAGATCCTTAGTAATAATATTTAACTAAAACCAAGTATCACCATGGAAAATACAAGATTCTCTTTCTCACGTTTCCTAAAGATAAGTATGCATGCCTGTCATACTGACATAGGGTATTAAAATGTTTCACAAATTCCACTCAATCCACTTAAGACCTCATCACTCTACCAGCAATGTTTACTGATGGAGACTCAACCTAGTTACAGGAGATAATCTGCCCTCCCTGGGTATGAGAGACAAGCCCGCCACAGATTGTCCTGGCCCAGTAGGCTCTCCTCAAATCCATCTTAGGGTCCTGGCAGAACACATTGCTGGAATCACACAACCAAATTCTTTGTTGTTGGCTAACTTTGGACTCTCTGAAGAGCTTTCTGATGTTTGCTCCCTGTCTCCTTCCACCTACTGGGCTTGGGGGCTTGCTTGTTCATTTGCTTTTGCTACATTGTTCCAAAGTGCCGCCATTTCTTACATTTACGGAAAGAAAGCCTCAATACTTCTTCCCTGGTTCTCCAGCACCCCCAAGAACTCCTTACCCTTTAAATCACGTTGTCCACTCAAATTCCTCAAAAGTTAGTGAGGACTAAAATTTCATAAGCCTAGAAGGAAGCCATAAAACGTAGACAGATTGCTCAGTTTAAACCACTCCTAGTAAACACTGATATTCCACTGATCCCAAGAGAACCCACCCAAAGGCGATGACTTAAGAAATTCAGACGCAAATCAGGGATTTGTATCAGAGCTAAGTGACTCTGGCATCCGGCACTGCAGTATCTTCACTGTGAGAACCGTTTTCCGGTAACTAAAGCAAAGCTACGCTACCACTCCGTGAGCCTCCCTCCACCAAGATAGTGTGAAGGAAATCAGCACAGAGGCATCTGGGCACGTGGCCAGGCCTTGTCTCCTAACAATGCCCCGTGTTATCTTCCTATTCTCATCCCTAGTGCCTAGACCTGTGCCTGTCACGTAGCAGGAACTTGGCAAATGTTTGCTGAGCGTTGACAGAACAACCGAACAAAGCACCTAACCCTTCCGCTGAACCCAGAGTAGGTACCAGGACGCTGACTGTTTTCAAGACTGACACGTTGTCTTAGTTCTCTAGTGCTGCTGTAACAGAAATGCCACAAATGGGTGGCTTTAACAAACACAGCAATGTATTTCCTCACAGTTTAGGAGGCAAGAAGTCCCAATTCAGGGTGCCTGCTCTAGGGAAAGGCTTTCTCTCTCTGTCGGCTCTGAAGGAAAGTCCTTGTCTCTTTTGCGCCTCTGCTCCTGGGCGATCTCCGTGTGACTTGGCATCACTCTTCCCTCATCTTTGCTTCTCTCGTTTGCTTCTTTAATCTCTTTTATATCTCAGAAGAGACTGACTTAGGACACACCCTACACTAATAGGATTTACTACACATATTTTTTGTGGGGGACACAATTCAGTTCACAGCACAAGTGAACTGACTGATTTCAAGACCACCATAAGCTGGTTTACAAGACAGAGAGGACCCTACATTCCAGCTGCGAAAAAGCTGGAAGCCAGGAAACACAGAATACTGTTTAAAGTAATTTCAAAAACACACATGGAGGCCCATGTTTCTCATCACCTGTGTTCCCCTTCCATTCACTCGTTCACTGTTCTACGTCAGCGTTCCATAGTCTGGAGTGCAACTTCTCTGAGCCAACATCGGAGGAGGAAGGGAAAGCAGCCCATGTTTTCTGAGCGCTTAATATGTGCTTTAGGAGTTCTAGAAACAGATTCTCATTTGTTTTTTACCAAAACTCAAGAGGCAGATAGTATTGTTCAAGTCCTACAAAAGAGGAAATTACCCAGCATCACCCAGCCAGGGAGTGGTGGAGCTGAGATTTGCTCGACAGCTTAGTTCCAAAGCCCTTCCTCTTTGCACAAACTACCTTTGAGGATGGCAGTTCTCCTTTAACCATTTAAGTGGACAGCCTGAAGAAGGCTGACCTCAGAATACGCCTGCCCTCCCAGGAGAGTGGGAATTAAACCATCCAGCTGGCAAACGGATTAATATTTATAGTAAATCCGAAACAAAGTAATTTTCAGAAGCTCCCTATATATGCAAGTATATGATATTAAAATCTTCTTATTGAAGATTTTACTCACTCTTAAACTCTAGTCTTTATTTAGACAACTGCACAGAGATCAGCAACACCCTGAGATGCTTTTTGGTCCATATTCATGCTACTGTACTAAGAGGAGCAAATACGGTGCTCTCATTTAAGCCCAAGAGGCTGGAGTCATCCAATGGGAAGGAAAGTACAAACGGCACATTTTTAAGGGAAACATATGTCTCCTGATTGTGCTGCACTAATTAATACCGCTTACCTGGAATTTCCAGGTTGAGGGTCTATACTTCCAGCTGTTCTGATTTATCCCACTTCTAAATTTTCCACTCAATCCTAATATTTTCCTCCTGGTGATTTTATGCGTCCTTCCTGATAACTTTTTCTGCTAAGGACTGTCATATGAAATCAATATTTCATTTCAAGTGTTGCAAAGAGCCAACCAGCCCTTCCTGCCTGCAGGCAGATTCCCAGGGCTAACTCCACAAGAGGGAGCCCTGGTGGCACAGACAGTTAAGTGCTCACTGGTAATTCAAAGGCTGGAGGTTCGATTTTACCTGGTGGTTCAAACCCATGCAGCAGCTCTAGGGGAGACAGACCAGGCGATCTGCTCCCATAAAGATTATAGCCAAGAAAATCCTATGGGGAAGTTCTGCTCTGTCACACGGGGTCACTGTGAGTAGGAATCACCTCAGTGGCACCCAACAGCAAGAAGAACAACCTCACAAGGGAATCAAGAGCTGAAAGCTGAAGTGAGCACTCTGAAGAGCAGCAGACCAGAGGTTCACACTCTAAACTGTGAATTTTAACTTCAGTCAAAAGGAATCAAACTTCTCCCCCATAGGCAACTGTATCTCACTGACTCCTATATGTTTTTCAAACGTTTCTGGGAAACTTCCTTACCCTAGAAAATGTTGGATGAAAATGGAACCCAAATAATGCTCAGTATATCCTTCCCTGAAGCCCTGGCGGTGCAATGGTTAAGAGCTTGGCTGCTAACCAAAAGGTCGGCAGTTCTAATCCACCAGCTGCTCCTTGCAAACCCTAGGGGGCAGTTCTATTCTGTCATATGGTGTTGTTATGAGTCAGAATCGACTCGACGGCAACAGGTTTGGTTTTTGGTTTTATATCCTTCTCTGACTCCAAGTCAGAGTCCAGTTCACCTCAGATCAACGAAATTTAAAGTTCTCCAATGAAGTCAGGGTAAACGCTGACCTCCAGGAATATCACGTCCCTAATCTAACACGATAGAATTTAGAGGACTTAGTTCAGATTAGAAAACAGAGCACAGTGTATAATCAATAAATGTTGGGGAAACCACCCCAATCACTCACTGTATCAACTACAAAGTAGATCCTTAAGAGGAATTCAACCACTTTAGTCCCTTACAATTCCTCTTTGACAAATCCATGTTGATGTGCAAGCTTTGTGTTACTTTTATTATAGTCAAAATGGAATAAATGCTATTTAAAAAAAGAATGATGATTCATACATAAAATAAAGCACATAGGGGGCACAGTTAATTTTCTAGACATAACCTAAACACCTCACAGGCTTGGGTTACTGGGTTCAAGAGCTTAGGACCATAGTCTCAGGGGGCAACTCGATCACTTGGCATAACATAGCTCATAAAGATAATGTTCTACATCCTAGTTTGGTGAGTATCATCTGAGGTCTTAAAAACTGTATAAAACTATTGGTCTCTACAGATCTGGAGCAAAGATAAAGAAGGAAACCAAAGACTCAAAGAAGAAACTAGTCTATAGGACTAACAGTCTACACAAACCACAGCCTCATCTACCTTGAGACCAGGAGAACTAGATGGTGCCCAGCTACCACTACTGACCATTCTGACCAGGGACACAATAGATGGTCCCAGACAGAATGAGAAAAAAATGTAGAACAGAACTCAAATTCCTAAAAAAGGCCAGACATATTGGACCGTAGAGACTAGAGGAATCCCTGAAACTATTGCCCTGGGATACCCTTTAAACTTAGAACTCAAACCACTCCCAGAGGTCACCTATCAGCCAAAGGCAGAGTGGATTATAAAATAAATACCACCCGCGAGTACTGTGCTCCTCTAAACAATCATCTAAATGAGACCTAATGGTCAACATTTACCCTAGACCAAAGATGAGAAGGCAAGGGGAGACAGGGAAGCTAGATTAATGGAAACAGAACAACCAGAATGGAAATAATGAGAATGCTGACACATTGTGAAAAATGTAACCAATGTGACTGAATAATATGTAAGAAACTGTTAAATGAGAACCTAATTTGCTATGTAAATTTTCTCCAAAATCACAGTAAAATATTTTATAAAAAATGAATGAGACTCAGACACTATGAACAGGAAATTTTACCTCTTACGTGGGTTACCGAAAGCTTCACAAATTGTGTATTTGTTGAAAATGTAAACGTAATAGTTGAAACTGTGTGCTATTTTACAGATCATTTCTTGTAAACACTTATTAGGATTATTTTAAAAACTACAAAGAAATGTAAATTTAGGCTACCTATGTTATGACTGGGTAAAAACAAATTTCTAATTATGAAGCTAGGAAAACCCCAAATTAAACAGTTAAATGCTTACTACTCTTAAACAAATAAACAAAAATGCAGAATTTTTTTTGAGCCAACACATCTGTAAAAGTTGTACGAAAAGAAAAAGTTCAGAACATCCTCATCCCTAATACTACTTGGCAGTAACAGTACAGCAGCTGTATTCCCAGTTTGCTCTCTAAATAAGACTAATTTCCCAACAGAATGCTAACAAATGTAGTCTCCTGCCCCCTCCCCAATCAGGAATTAAGCAGGAGTGAACCTGGAGTTGGCATTTTAACCCACAGTTTTCATGAGTCTAAGTAAATTAGTTGCTGAGGTCGAAGGCCCACAGACCTTGATCCGTATCCAGAGGAGCTATAGACAGACATAGACTAGACTTTTAAAGAGTTGCAAATTTCATAAATGTTCATTCTCAGCTCTCAGTAACATTTTTGTCATTCCTTCTAGAATCATTAATTTCATCCCCTATAGTTAACTGAGTGAATTAACTAGGTTCCACAGGAGTCTGCCTGAAATTCCACACTTAGCACATTCTCCTTGAGTCTGGCTTCCCACCCCCTCCCTCCTCACCCCCCACTGATAGCTCATGTCCAGATACAAGTCCCCACCCAGGGATTCCTAAGGAGAGAGGGAGAGAAATATTAAGGGCAGGAGAGAGAGAAGGAGAGCAGGAGAAGGGGGGAAACTGTAAGGTTAAAATAATATATTTCAACAGATAGACAATTGTGTCCCATATTTCTGAATATGTCAGAGACTGTTGACTCTGGTCGCATAAGTTAATTGTTTAAATGAGAAAAACTGTTCCTTTTTAAAAAGGAAACTGTTTTTACACACTATGTTGGCTCATTAAATCAAATGCAGTAATGCAACTCAATGTCTCTCGTGCTTTCTCTCTCTCTCTAGCTCTCTCCCTCCCTCCCTCATTACTCAGGGGTTGATAAAGGAACCAGTGCTCTGTAGTGCTATTGAGCTAACAGGACTGTTGGTCCCTGCACCAGATGAGCTCAGGGAGTTAGGCCTCTTGAGTTCTGAGCTATCATTTTCACAATTTTTCTGTTATCTCCTACTATGCTTTAACAGACTTTTCTTTCCCTCCTAATCTGTCACATCTGGTTAAACGACCAAGTGTGTTAGAACACTGGCACAGCTAAGAATACATAGCCACTAAGTGAAAGTCCCCTCAAAATATGTATCGGAATCCTAACCCTTATACCTGTAGATGCAATCTAATGTAATATAATGCAATTACCTTCCATAGTGTAACTACCCCTATGGGGTAATTCTACTCCATCACACAGGGTTGCTATCAACTCAACAGCACCCAACAACGCCAACAACACCTATCTCAATTACTGTGTGCGCTCCTGAAGCATTTTATGCTGTCAGCAATCTGGGCTTTGGAAGAGGCTCAGAGAAAGCAAACAAAGTCCTGAAGATGGTGTGACAAGTCAATTTCATTCAGTTTCCGCCCAGGCCATTCTTCATTATCAAAAAGAAAAAAAAAAAACCCACTGCCATCAAGTCAATTCTGACTCATAGCAACCGTATATAGGGCAGAGTACAAATGCTCCACTGGGTTTCCAAGGCTGTAAATCTTTACAGAAGCAGACTGCCACATCTGTCTCCCACGGAGCAGCTGGTGGGTTTGAACCACCAACCTTTCGGTTAGCAGCCAAGCACTTTAACCGATTTCGACTGAATAGTAGATTCTGTCAGACTTCACATGAATTCCTGAGGACTGACCCAGAAACCAACGTGCCTGCTGAGATCATGGTTGGGGCGCAGGAAGTGCTTCCAGCTCAACCATCTGCCGGTGCTGTCGCTGACAGAATTATGAATGCCCACTGCCTGGAGAGACAGGGAGAATGACAGACCCCAGCAATGTTCACAGCAGGCACGAGATAGCAGCCTACCCTGAGCCAGCAGCCGGGCGGTGTGCTGCTACATAACCCAAAGAATGAAGTCATGTACCAGCCTGCACCAGGGAAATCTACACACAGCAAAAGATCGCCATGGAGATAAGGGCTGGAAGCGATTCCCCAGTTCAGCAACTTTACAGAACAGTGTGGGGATGAGCTGACAGACTGCTGTATCCACAGAGCACCCAGCTCCAGGCAAAGCTAAAGGACTTCAGAGGAGTTGTCAAGCGAACTTTCTTTACGTCTGTAAGATGGACAAGTCAAAACTGGGTTCCTGACCAGGTCCATCACTGTCACCCATGCATCATGTGTCTTGAAAAGCAAGACAAAACTACCAACCACCAGGCCCTCCAGCTTTGAAGTCATGCTAATGGAAATATGTCCCGTGAGCAGGATGTTGATAAGAAAACATTAAAACACATCAAGCAGAAAAATGGTGACTTCCATACAGATATGACAGCCAAATGCAGTGCATAATTCTGGATTGGATTCTGGTACAGAAAAAAAAATTGCTATAAGGGATAGTATTGGATTAACTGACAAAATTTGAATATGGACTGCCTATTGAGTACAGCATTGTAACATTAAATGTCCTGAAATTAATAAATACACAACATTTATGTAAGAGAATAACTTTGTTCTTAGGATATAACACTTAAGTGGTTAGGAATTAGCAAGATGGCATCTACAACTTACTCTCCACTGGCTCAGCAAGAACTAATAATCATCGTCATAATAATACGCAGAGAGAGAGAAAAAATGTGGCCAAGTGTAAACAACTGATCAATCTAGGTGAAAAGTATACAGGAGTTCATTTTATAATTCTCACAACTTTTCTGTAAGCTTAATTTTTTTAACAAAAGGTTTTACAAGTAGAGTAAAAAAAAATACTATGAAACTGGAAAGAAAACCAAAAATTAAAAAAGGCAGTAAGACAGTGGAGTTACATTCTGCTGGAAGCCAGGCAATAGATCAAACGTAGAGCAAGCCATTTGGACCAAATCAGGATTAGCCACAAAAGACAACTCCCAGCGAAAAGCAGTGGTGGCTGACGGAGGCATAAACGACACCAAGTGCCCACTGCAGAAAGAAATTCCCAACACCCACTGGACTCTGTGCCTCCCCTGCCATCCACACTGAAAATGTGAAGGGTGAAAACGTGTTTCCCTCAATGTAGCTGATGTTCAATGACACCCTGTTGGCATGACAATGTTGTAGGTGTTGGGTGGGATATGAGAAGAAGGAAGAAGCAGCCCCCACCCTCCAGACACCTGCAGAATGGGAGAGAGCACCCAGCACACCACACACTTTTCAGCACCACCAAGGAGGACAGGGAGAGAACTTTGCAAGGAGGGTTGGTTGCTCAGGGTGGTAAGGATTCCCAGCTGGAAAGGATTAATTATCCTGCCTTCAACCTCTGTTAACACCTACCGCTTAAAAGAAAATTTTTCTTTCTTTCCTCAGTGCATCCTGAATTACACAGCTATAATCTCAGAGCTTCACCTTCTCCCAGATGTCTTCTGCATGGTGAGAACAGTTTGTGGAATCTTTCCAAAGGACCTCTCTGCTTGCGTGGCCCACCGCCTGCAGCTAGCTTTCTCTTTAGTTGTCCTTATCAGTCAGTCATTAAGCTACCCCAAGCCCAAGTCCAAGAAAAGAGGCCAGGCTCCTGGCTCTCCAGGTTTCCACAGGGGCACACGTTTAATAAGCACTTAATCAAAGAAAACGTATCTACAGCTGGAGGGTTGAAAACAATTGAAGCTTGACTAGGAAGGAGTAGACCATGGTGACGATAAAATTCGCAGTATTTCAGGGCCTCGAGGGAGAAGAAAGCAGAGACACCTGCCTTCAAAAGCCCAGCAGACTGGAGTCCTTCGGTGTGGATGCCTACACTTTCGTCCGTCTCCACTGCCGCTCAGGCTGCTCCTGGGAACACCTCTGAGAGCACAGTGGGATGACTGAGGTTCACCGCAAACCCTGAGTAACCGAGAAAAGGTGCAATTATATATACGGTGCGCTCTTTACTAAAGAGTTTGCAAAGAACATGTTTTAGTAAAGGCATCCATGGCTAAAACTTTAAAAATAACTGCGGCACTTTAAAGAAAGCTTCTGAAAATTAGCTCATATCCAGAAACAAACAAACAACAACAACAACAAAAAAACCTCATTCTCTGATGCCAGAAAAATAACTTTTCTATCCTTCAGTGTTTAAAGTGTATGCTCAAAAAAAGTTACGATATAATTTAATAGTATAGGAAAGCCTAGAATAACCAAACTGAAAACCTTTTTAACATCCGCAGAACCTATATCTTTTCCCAACAGCAGTGAGGAAAAACAGTCATAAAAGTGTTTTGAAAAATGCTGACATGTTGGGACCATCATTCAAAGGCATAGAAAAAATGAATACAGAATCTAGAAAATGATATACATTTTGAACTATGGAAAGAGCAATTAATTATCTTATTTTACAATTTCTTACATATTTATGATAAGCAATGTTAGAAACAATTAAAAAGCTAGCACCTGGAGCACTGTAGCTATCCTAGACATTGAATCCTCTACATGTGAACTGAATTAGTGAGGGTTAGCTACAACTCAGAGCCCTGGTGGCGCTGTGGTTAAGACCTACGGCTGCTAACCAGAAGGTCGGCAGTTCAAATTGACCAGTTGCTCCTTGGAAACCCTATGGGGCTGTTCTACTCTGTCCGATAAGTTTGCTATGAGTCAGAATCGACTCGACAGCCAGAGGTTTGGTTTGTTTTTAGCTACAACTCAAATGCAATGTCAATCATACGTTGACATCTAACGAAACGTGCAACACAGATGCTAGCTCTTGAATCCCAAGGGGTGAGCCCTTCCTGATGAGGCACAGGTCACAACATGTGCTAATCAGCTTCACCAGATGATGCCAACCTTGACGAGGCTTGGTGGGAGTTTCTGAAATGATTACTACACCACAAAGATCATATTTCAGGGTCCGAAACGCTTCAACAGAAGGAAGTAACTACTTTAGGGTCTTCTGTGGGGTGACAGGGTCCTGACGCCTCACACACATCATAAAATTTCAGAGGGAAACACGTTCTGAAGCCAGAAACACATCAATCTCTGGCAGCCTAAATGGCTGTGACCTAGTTCTGGGAGGTGCCAAAATGAAACCAGAGCTGCCAAACGACAATAGCATCCCTCTGCCCACACTCCAGCCCTGCACCACCCCCTGCACACACACACAGCTGCTTGTTGGGTTCAGATTGAAATGCTTGACCTGGATCAGACAGATGCTACTGCAGTTCACCTGGTAAGACTGTGAAGCTGCTATATAGGCTGCGGCAATCAGTTTAGAACCTGAAATTGGCACCTCTTCTTTACAGGAGATGGTGTGTGTATAGATATATAAATTTGTTATTGTTGGGTGCCGTTGAGTCGATTCCAACTCATATCGACCCTATGTACAACAGAACGAAACACTGCCCACGTATATACTTGGAAACCCTATAGGGCAGTTCTACTCTGTCCTATAGGTTTCCTATGAGTCAGAATCGACTCGACAGGAGTGAGTTTGGTGGTTTTGGATGGATGGATGTATATGTCTACTATACGTATATGTATGTAAAATAACGGAAGAATTAATCTACTGGAAACTGAGTTTGTGATCAGCCTATCATACCCATTAATGGTACATTAACTATTTCCTCTTTACAATTGTTTTTAATAACAACGTAACTGTCCTCTTAAAAATTTTTGATTATTATGATAAAAATAATGTGACGAAGTAAAAAAAAAAAAAAAAAAAAGATAAAGTTAAAACTGGAAAAACAATACCAGTTTTTAGTCTTCTTTGTTGTCAGTTACCCAAGGCTATGGCACAGATGGATAAGAAAAGGCAGAGGAAAGGAAGAGCAGTCAGTTTTCGTCTCCTCTGTTATCCCAGGCGAGTATTGTGTTATTTTATGTAGCTTTCACTACAATCATATTTTAAAAAACAAAACATGATTCCGACTCATGGAGACCCCACGTGTCTGCGAGTAGACTATGTTCCACAGGGTTTCCAATGGCTATGATCTTTCAGAAGGAGACCACCAAGCTTTTCTTCCAAGGCACCTTTGAGTAGATTCAAACCACCAACCTTCCAGTTAGTAGCTGAGCATGTAACCATTTGCACCATAACGGCCCCCACTTTAGACAGAAAGAAACTGAGGCTCAGGGCAGGTAAGATGTGAATCCAGATTTCTCTGACTTACTAGCCCAGTTGGTTCTACCATTCCACTTAGCCCCCTATAGAGCAGTGTTTCTCCAACATCACCACTCAGCATGAATGACAGGTGACGTGGGCCGAGATTTTGCCCTCATAAGACATGTCCATTTTCTCTAACAGTGGTCTTTAACTGCACCATTGGGAACTTAAATCCATACCTAAGCCTAGAAGAAATGGCACCACAGTAGCAATGAGCATACCTAGCTCTTATTTTTTGGCTTCTAAACAGCATTCTTCAAAAAAAGGAGCCAGAATTCTTAGAAGAAAGGCTGATTTCGGGACTGCAGCAGCGAAAAGAACAGGATTAGCCTGGAGCATCTTATGGTGCCAGAAAGCAAGGAAGTGCTCCAAAAATGATGGGACATGTCAAAAGAACACAGGAGTCAGCTGGAAGGGGCTCCCAATGGCCCATATGGGACAAACTGAAACACAGAATAAATAATGATAGATACGAATTATAATTCATGAATAAAATAGAAATCAATGAGCCCACTCTCTGATGCAAATTAATAAATAAATGAACAAATGGGGAGACGGGCAAGTCTTTTCAGCAGAACTCCAACTAACAAGTGAGATGTGATGAAAACAGAATATTACCCAACTGGACCAACTGGCAAACATCACAGTAATAACTGCTTCAGGCAAGAATCCTCCATGGGTAGCAATAACAATGAGCAAAGTGTGAGGAAAAACAGGACATGGACATAGCCTCAGAATATCTTCCTACAAGATACTTATTAGTTGCAAAGGGAAAAAATAGTAACTTTACAAAGGAGAAAGCTGGCAGATCCCACCTCAGCCATGTAACCAAAGGTAACATCACCAGTAAACCAGACAAGTCAACCTCGTGTGCCTTCTCGTGGGCTGCATTGAGAAGGATATAGCATCACTTCTGTAGTCTTTCTGCCAAACATATGTAACCTGAATTTAGTCATGAGGAAACATCAGATGACCCCAAATTAAAGGAGATTCTAAAAAAATAATTGGTCAGTACTCTTCAAAACCATCAAGGGCACAAAAGACAAAGAAAGGCTGAGAAACTGTTCCAGAGGAAAAGGTGACTAAGCTGACATAACAACTAAATGCAACTTGAGTTCCGGAATTGGATCCTGGGCCAGAAAAAAGACACTAGTGGCAGAACTGGTGAAATCCGGATAAGGTCTGTAGATTAGCTAATAGTATTGTATCAATGATAGTTTCCTGCTTTGGATCATTTCTTCTGCAGTTTTGTAAGACGTTAACATTTACAGAATCTGCACAAAGGATTTACAGGACCACCTTGGAACATTTCTGTGACCTGAAATTGTTTTTTAAAACTTTTTAATCAAATTTTTTAAAACAGTTTTTAAAAGGTATACCTAAATGTATCAGCAGATTGCGCAGCTGCGCAGTGGTTTAGAATTTGGCTGCTAACCAAAACGTTGGCAGTTTGAATCCACCAGCCGATCCTTGGAAACCCTATGGGGCAGCTCTACTCTGTCCTTACAGGGTTGCCATGAGTCGACATCGACTCGACAGCAACAGATTTTTTTTTTTTTTTTATGAATCAGTATCCTCTTTATCTCATTTATGCTCTTTAAAGCTGATTTTACAAATACACTAAATAGTCAAAGAACTGAGATACTCAAGGGGGTAATACTTGTCACTACTCAGTATCAAAGAGGAGATGAATTAGTCTGGAAACTCCTAGCCATAGATCTTTAAAATGAAGAGAAAATTTCTCTGCCATCAATACTTCTTTGCTTAGTTCTGTTTTGTTTTAAGAACTGTCAAGTATAGGACATAGGTAATAAATGGCTTTGAAATAGAAATGAGGCTTCCCTTTTTCTTTTTCAGAAAAAATAAAATATACATATACATATTTTTCCATAGACAGGGTGAAGTAATAATCATGCAATTTCATACAGATCATACATATACACACAGGTCTTGTGCTAAACAGACGAAGAAAGAAAAATTCTGACTATTCCCTTTCTGAAAAGTTGTCTCCCAATATTTAGTGGACTTAAAATTTTTGAAGCAAAAACACTCTCCAGGGTCAGAATGCTAATTGCACACTTCTTCCTGAGAAACACCTCAACTTACAAAGCAATCCTTAGACACCTCAGAGCACATCGAAGTGTTACTCAAATCCGTTGTGCGTGCGTGGTGCATGTATATGTTTAAATCCTTCACCTCCTCCAACCTCCACTGTAAACTCCCTCTCAAACAATTCCAACAGTTCTCAACATTGCACGCACAGATGTGCAACAGTAGTGAAACTTTCTCCAAATAAAAAGAAGAAAAAGTAAAACAGGGAAAGGCCAGTATCTAACACCTAAGGATCATGTGCTGAAGTCCTCTTTCCTTGCCACCACAAAGGTAAAAGTCAAAACTGAGACAAAGTGGAAGTTAAATTTCTGTACACCCTGCACGATTAAAAGAGAAATCACATTCGAACGTGGTCTTTGCTATACAAAGATGATAGGGCTGATGTCCGAATCTCTTACACGCTACCTCCCACCATCAACAGGAGAGTCTCTAAAACCTGATTAAAGGGCTATCAGACCACAAACATCACTTTTCATTGCCGACAACAGAGAAAGCAAAACCTAAACCAAAGTGAAACTTCTTGTTGACTATTCTTTTTCCTTTGAGGAAGAAGAAAAATGTGATTGTGTGTGTGTGTGTGTGTGTGTGTGTGTGTGTGTGTGCAACCTTTTAAATAAGCACATTATAAGTACTGAGCAAACGGCTAACTGAATTTATCCCAAAGGAGCAAGCGTTTTGAGACTCAGACTACCATAGTGTTTTGGTACTATTGGCTTGACTATCATTCACTCATTTATGAATTCAACAAATGTCTGGTTTGAACACCTACTACTGTCAGGCACTGTTCTAGGTACTGAAATGGAGAAGTGAAGTTGAAAGGTCCCTGCTGTCAAGTGTACATGTTGAAGGACCTAAAGTCTAACATGGGTTTGTCTTGACGATCAATGACACGATGTCCGTGTGCCTAAAATTGCTTTGTTAACTACAGGCACATTTCAGAGCAACATCCACAGAACCTTGAAGTTAACAGGTGACAAGCCCACAAAGCAAATAAGAGTTTGTCCTATCTCTCAACCAGCACTAGAGAACATGCCTTCAGATGACAGCCCAAATTCCCTCCAATGCGCTGGTCACGCGGGGTCCATTCCAAGCCCTCGATTTTTCTCATTCTACTTCTCATTTTTAAAGTGCTTTTGATCTCTTCTTCATCTACTAACAAACAATATAAATAGGAACTCAAGTTATCCCTGGAGTTCCTTAAGGAAAAACTATTGATTGTGGGAAACTTGGTATTCAGTGCCTGTACCATGCCGGTTCTTACATATTTTGCATAGCCTGGGGTAGTTTTAGTCACTTACCCACCTCAAGCCAGGAGACTAGAAAAAGAACCATTCTTAATAGTCTGACCCTAATTATGATATCATTTATTTTCGTACTTGAATAATTCTAATATTCATGAAATAATCAACTAAGGCTTCTCCTTTTCAGGAATTCTGTCTCTGGAATCCTACCCTCCACCACAGCTGTAAAGTCCAGCAGACACAGACCTTGTCCTTTTGTACGGCTGTACTCCCAGCCCCAGTGCCTAATGAGTAATAGGTTCTCAAGAAGTAGTTGTTGCATAATTAATAGAATAAGCAAGAAAAACAGTTTTGAAACCCACCTCCCTTCCCCTACCTCAAGGCCACAGTATAAGGACTAGTTCACAAACTCTGAGAGCTTCAAAAGACAATATTATTTAAGGAGAAGCCTATAAATCAGACCTCTGTTTGATGCATACACTCAGATCCCAGACTTAAATGTGTCCCTGGAAAAAAGAAAATGGTTTACAACTGTCTAATACAACTCAGTAATGAAGACCCACAACTTTTCTTCTTCCTTCCTCCTTTTTCTAAAATATTAGTAACAGGCACCAGGGATTTAAAGTGGATCCAGAGTCTCTCCAATCACACCCTCCGGTTCCAGGTCAGAACAAGCCTTGAGATTAACGCTGATGTCCATCAGCACTGTCCAGATGCAGTCTGTCTTTTTAACAAGGACAATGCATCAATCAGATGAGGCTTAGACTTGTTCAGAGCTCCAGAAGCTCATCAGCCAAGAGGGCTGCTTACCCTGCAGTTTAATGCACTAAAGAATCCCATCCCCCTTAATGTCTCCATAACCTTAAAACATTACACTGGAAGGCGGAAAGACCAATGGGACTTTGGACATGATCAAATTAAAAATTAATTTTTATTAGCAAATTTACCCCTATAACTTTATTAATTATGCCCTTGCTTATTTATTCAATAAATATTAAAAGATTAGAAAGGACAGAATATTGTGCTAAGTGCTTGGGATAAATAAGGAAAATATTAAGGCCCTGTCCTCAATGAACATAATACTTAGTGGGGAGACAAGGGTGCTGATAAACATTTACAGTATCATCAGCCAACTATTATAATCAAGCATGTACATAATGGGATAGAAGTCTGCATCTTTCTTCTTTAACACATGTAGCTCAAATCTAAATCATTGAAAATTACAGGGTAGGTTGGAAAATATGCATCAGGGCACACACACTCGCTCCACCTGTAAGAAGCCTCCTGCTCTCATTATAGTTATTAGATGTTTTGCTCTGAATCACAAACAATTCACTGAGAGGAGCATGATGGGAAGGAAAGCACACGCCTTTAACCCACTGTTCTCAGGTCGATTCCAATTCATAGCGACCCTATAGGGTCCAACTCATAGCAACCCTATAGTAGAACTGCCTTACAGGGTTTCCAAGGCTATAAATCTTTACGGAAGGAGACTGCCATATCTTTCTCCCACCACATGCCTTTAGGCAAAGCAAATCTGAATTTGGATCCTGGCTGCATTCTTTACCAGCTGTGTGGCCTTGAACAAGACAATGAACCTCTGTGACTCTCAATTTCTTCACGGTAAAATGGGGACAACACCACTATCTTGTTGAGTTGGAATGATAGATACATATGTGAGAGAATGCAGCAGATACTCAACATGCTATAGCATATTGTCTCCAACATCATCACCATTTCCCAGCAGAAACGTAATGAGAGGAACCAACAAAAAGAAACAAAGAGGGATCTAACTGTGGGACTGATAACCATAGTATCTGGTCATTAAAACATGAAATTTTAGAGGCAGACAACATGGTGGGGATCTACTGGTTCAAACTCCCTATTATATACCACCCTCCAAAACGGTGACTGTGACAAGGTCAAGGGCATTCATATCGGAGGGGCAGAAGCAGAACTGCAAACCATGGTAACAAATGGTGGCAGCATTTTATGCCATTTCTTTTTAAAAATTTCCAATACTGTGACTTAATACCCATTGCCGTCGAGTTGATTCCAACTCACAGCGACCCTAGAGGACAGAGTAGAACTGCCCCATAGGGTTTCCAAGGAGCAGCTCGTGGATTCCAACTGCTGACCTTTTGGTTAGCACTGCACCACCAGGGCTCTTTATGGTAAGGAAAAGCAACAACAGCAACAGCTCATTCTGTGCCAGAAATCTTTGCTAGCGGCCATAATATCCCACTCATTCTCCAAAAATGATGACCAAATGGTTTAGACCCTAGCTAGACATGAACGACCCGCTGTCTTGAGAAAGCTGAAAGCCGAGCAAAACAGCTGTTCATTCTCCACAAACACAAGTTATCAACAGCATCGAAGATGTGTATGTATATACATAAACGTGTCTTTGTGTATGTGTGGATATATGCAACATGAATAACAGTTATTCAAGGTATTTTTCACTCATTTCTCTTTTTTTTAATTCCAAAACGCTTTCCGATAGATATAGAACCTTTTTCCTTTTTGGATGAACTGTATGATCTAGTTTACTCTTAAATGTTTTCATGTTTACACCAGAGCTACTATACAAAAGCACACTCCATGTGGAAGGAACAGAACAGTGAAGCACAGAGCTTAGGAGAACATCTGCATGGTTGTTTTTACTGTTGACCCAAATAGTTTGTCATTTTTCTTCCAGAGGCCTGTCTCAATGAATTACTACACAAGGCCCCTGAGGAGAATTTCCTGACCACCGGGACTGATCCCATTGCCACTGCCAAGTTCTCTGCTGATGCTTGGCCACACCCTGAGTGTTTCCATGCAGGTTATAGGGGAGGCTTTAAAATTCTGTATGATGTTTAGTACAAAATAACCCCAAATATTATAGGAAACAAGTGATTTCTCATATATTTACGATGTAGAATATTAACTATGCAAATGTTCTGGTTGTATCCAGAATGGTGTTCCAAGATCTCTAACAACTGGGATGAAATGGTATCAGCCAATCACAACAGATGCTGGCCATAAAGATCTCCTGCCAATGTGGACCAGCTCTAATTATACGCACTCAAAAGGTCTCTGAGTGGGGCAAGTGGTTCATCATTGGCTGCTAACCTAAAGGCTGCCGGTTCAAACCCGCCCAGCAGCTCTGCAGAAGAAAGCCCTGGTGATCTGCTTCCATAAAGACTGTTGTTGTTCTGTGTCATTAAGTTGACTTATAGTGATCTTATAGGACAGAGCAGAACTGCTCCATAAGGTTTTCTAGGCTGCAATCTTTAAGGGAACAGATTGCCTGGTCTTTTCTCCCATAAAGCAGCTGGTGGGTTCAAACCTCTGACCTTTTGGTTAACAGCAAAGTACGTAACCACTGTGCAACCAGGGCTCCTTCCCATGAAGATTACAGCCAAGAAAACCCTATGGGGGTGGTTCTACTCTGTAATACATGGGCTCGCCATCGATCAGAATCAACTCAAGGGCAACAGGTGATACGTAATCAATAAAATACAGTACAAAACTGCAATCTAAAGATATCCAGAGCTTCAAATTTGAAACAGAGATTGCATACTGGATTCAGGCCCTACATGTATCTTGTTTGGCCTCCATCATGTGCTTAAATTTTCTGAATGAATATTTTTAAATTGAGACATTCTTAACAAAACTCTAGGTTCTAATTTTTCTTCAGATGTTTAAAAGCAAGGCCAAACTCGCTTCCTTTTGCTAGGACGTGGCCTGTCTCACAAAGCTGGCTGCTCTTGCTTAATTACCTGCCTAGCCCCAGGAGACATCTGAGTTTGCTACCTCGTTTAAATAATCAATTTATAGTGTAATAATTGGGCTTGAAACAATTAAAATTTACGTTGCAATAAATCCTACCATGTATTTATAGGAATGTTCCTCTGGAGCTGCATTCCAGGGCAATAAAATATTCTCCAAGGTATTTACATTCTGATTTCCCTATATTATCAACATTAACACATTTCACGTTTCACTAATTAGTCATTTCTATCTCACATTATAAATTTAAATAGGGTTGTTACTGTTAGGTGCCATCGACTTTGATTCACAGCAGTCCCATGTCACAGAGTAGAACTGCCCCATAGGATTTTCTTGGCTGTAATCTTTCAGGAAGCAGATCGCCAGGTCTCTCTCCCATGGAGTCGCTGAGTAGGTTAGAACCACCAACCTTCCGGTTAGCAGCCAAGTGCTTAACCATTTGTACCACCAGGCCGTCTTAATTTAAATACTAGCCACTGATCAAAAAAATTTCTATTCTACATCCGCCTTTATTTTCTACAGTCTCTCTTTGCCTGAAATCGCTGATGGATGACCCATCTTTTCTGAGCATCTTTTTATCACTGGTTTCAAATTAACTTGTGTAATAATCCCTCCTTCAGAGGGACCACAACTTTGTACCCAGGGTAGAGGCACCATACGCACACGTGTCTTTCTTCCTCGACTGAACTGGAGCCACACCCAGGTTCCTGGTCTCCATACACTCTTCTTGAGTCTCTTGTAACTGGATGTTTGGTTGTAGGTTTGGGTGGTTTACACCATGCTCTGCACACTTGGCACTTAGACATATCCCATCCCTCCCTCCTCAGATTCCCTTTGACCAAAGTCTCACGTGTTAAGTAAGTTAAAGATCACCCCCACATCAACGTAGCAATTTTATTTTCTTGAGATGCCTCAATATTCATTGATATCAATCAATATCTCAATATCTAATGGGCTTCATTTTCCCTTAATTTTCATACCATCTTTTACAATTTTTAACAAACTCTCTCTCTTGATAACCTTATAAATATGGCAACCCATATTTATCCATAGGGCAACCCAGCTTAACGTGATAGCATTTGACGAATAAAAAAAAAAATCCTTCATGCTTACTCCTGCCTTTGTTTCTTTTTAAATCTTCACAAATGGAATTCTAGTTTTCACATTTTCAGCCCCTTCCATTGAGAGCTCTAGTGGCGCAGTGGTTAAGGGCTCAGATGCAAACCAAAAGGTCGCCAGTTGGAATCCACTAGCCACTTCTTGGAAGGCCTATGGGGCAGTTCTCCTCTGTCCCATAGGGTCACTATGAGTCGGAATGAACTCGATGGCAGTGGGTTTTTCATTCAGAAGTAAATGTGTTAACTTACCATAAATAATATTTTTCCTAATAATTCAGAAGATCTTAAAAATAAATTTCAACAATAAAAAAAAGAATAACTTTCAATAGCATCACAAACAAGTGTGGTAAATAGATATAAATTATAAGTACGATGAAGAAGAACAAACATTATACCATGTGAAAAGGCAAACTGGTTCCCAATGAGACGGTGCCTGTATTGTCTGGGGTTTGATAGTCTTCTCGTCTCTTTCCAATGCCAGTTTCCACTTCGTTTTTTCCAGAATTTAGGAGCCCACTTGACATTTCCATCCCCTTTACCTTCTCTTATTCCTTCTCCCTTCCTATCTCTATCATTTTGCGTTTATTTTTATGAGTTGGACTCTGGAAAAGGAGTGCTGGTGGTGCAGTGGTTAAAGCTCTCGGCTGCTAACCAAAAGTGGGCATTCAATCGCATCAGCCGCTCGGCAGGAGAAAGGCATGGCAGTCTGCTTCCATAAAGATTGCAGCCTTGTTAACCCTATGGTGCTTATCTTTGAGAAGGCTGTATTGCTTTCTCCTGCTATATCCACTGCCCTTTCCTGAGTCTTACCACCACCTGACAAAAACAAAAAAACCAAACCCATTGCCATCGAGTCAATTCCAACTCCTAGCTACACCATAGGACAGAGAAGAACTGCCTCATGGGGTTTCCAAGGAGCGCCTGGTAGATTCAAACTGCCAGTCTTTTGGTTAGCAGCCGAACGCTTAACCACGGCGCACCATCTGACAGGTGCCTCCAAACAGCTTCCACCTACGCCTGCTTTAGCTTCTACAAATTCTAGTATTTGCACATGACTTCAAGCCTGGGGGCACAGTGGTTAAGATGTTCAGCTGCTAACCAAAAGGTCGGCAGTTCGAACCCACCAGCCACTCCTTGGAAACCCTAGGGGACAGTTCTACTCTGTCCTCTAGGGTCGCTATAAGTCAGAATCGACTCGACGGGGACAGGTTCTGTCTTTGATTCTCCCTTTCTGACATTTGTTTCCTGGCCTTCCTCTTTATGAATACTCTGTGTTCTGTTGACAGTGTTCTCTTTTAATTCAGAGTTCATTTTCATTTATAGTTCCATTATTAAATGACAAAATTTTCCAGGCATAAAAAACTCAGTGTTTTTTTAAAGGCAGACTAAAAACAAACCTGAAATGATACATATGAATTTGGCCTCTGAACAAACAGGATGCAGGCGACCGTTCTTAGTTTGCTACATGTTTATCACAGGCGGTACAGTGCATGCCGATACCCAGACACAACACAAAATGTACACCCGCTGCCCCAGTGCACAGCAACCACCGACCAACACTCTCATAGAAAGGTCAAAAGTGAAATGCCTTTAGGAGTCTGTTCAAAATCTTAAAATAAAAGTCACATTCCAAACTTCATAATTCTCATGAACACATCACAAAGTCACCATTATGCTATTGACAACGAAAACAATTAGATGCTTGTATAACAAGGGAAACTATTCTAAAAATGAGTTATAGAGTAAAACCAAGAATCTTCAAGTTCTTGCTCACAAGTCTTGAGTTTGCTTTGGCTTAACTGTCTTACATGGTGTGGTCTTTACACATCACGCCTCTGCAGACAGAGAACAATCCTACGTCTGAAAAACCAGAGTTGGATTTGTTGGCTTTAAGAGTCAGTTGCTTCTAAAAATCTCCTCTCCGATTATTCTAGTAAGAGCTCCTATCTCTTTCACAGTCTGAGAATTTCTAATTATGCTGAAAATGTGCTGTTGTCAGGTGCTATCAAGTCAATTCCAACTCATAGTGACCCTATGTGACCAAGTAGAACTGACAGAGTAGAACTGCCCTATAGGGTTTTCTTGGCTGTAATCTTTTACAGAAGCGGATCGCCAGGTCTTTCTCCTGCGGAGTAACTGGGTAGGTTGAACAGCCAACCTTTCGGTTAGCGGCTGAGCCCACCAGGGCTCCTATATTGACAATAAACCAGAAAGACCAAACCCGTTGCCATAAAGTCAATTCCGACTCATAGCTACAGTAGAGGACAGAGTAGAACTGCCTCTTAGGGTTTCCAAGACTGTAATCTTTACAGAAGCAGACAGACACATCTTTCTCCCATGGAGTGGCTGGTGGGTTCCAACCACCAACCTTTCAGTTAGCAGCTGAGTGTTTAACCACTGCACCACCAGGGCTCCTTATATTGGTAATACTCAGATGTAGGTGAATTTCCTTTCTTTTCTTTCTTCTTCTGCTTATTTTTTTTAAAAACTTAGAGCCTTTCTCATATTCTTTGTTTTAACAAATACTTTATAAATTAAGCCCCAAATCTGGCTGAATGTTTCTGTGTGTGTGTGTATGTAATATATGTAGTTATCAGTGTAGATTTCCACATTAAACTTTGTTTGTCTCAGATGTGACCCAGTTCTTTTGGATTTGTAACAGAAAAAGGTTTTCCCTTCCACAATCACATCCCTATTGCTTCAGCCACTTGGAAGAACACACCACTCTGCAGCTCTAAACTTTTCAGTAAACAGGACATCCTTCGGCCAGAAATTTCAACAGCATCTTTAACACCATCAGTTGGCTTGGGTAGTCATCAACCGTGTAAGACACTCTCCAATTTTCTTCTCTGGGGATAACAGCTGGAAGAAGCAAAATTGTTATCTGGTGACAAGACATTAGGAAGGGCAATCCCTATCTCCTGCAGCTGAAATTACTATTTCACAAAACAAAACGCAAGAAACAAAAATACTCAGTATTTTTCAGTGTTCCCAAAAAAAGTATTCTGTGCCCCTTGAAGCACATTTTACAGTATTTAAAAATATTTTATTAACATTAGTTAATCTTTCAGCCCCAGGAGAATGAACAAAGGCAAAACTGGATTTACACTAGGCTGAAAGCAATCAGATTGTTCAGAAATTGCAAGGAAGGATAAAAAGAAGAGTAAGTGCTTAACTGCCGCAACACAGGGAGTGGAGTATCCAAAAAAAAAAAAAAAAGGTAGGCAATCTAGATTTCTAACATACAGATTCATACAGAAACTCAATTTTACATATTTTAAAAAAAAGAAAAAGCCTCCAAATTACTCTAGTCAAAATTTTGGTAAGCCCAAATCACAGTGTTTTCTATTAGAGAATGAAGTGCTACTTACAAACCCTCTCATTTCTGGAACATTCAGTTACTCTCAGCCAAAGAATTTTCACAAAATAAGAAACTTTTCCCAGTCTCTCACGGTAAGGTAATTTACCAACCTGTGGGTCATGTCTTTTCCCCGGTCTCACAGGTTCGTAAACATCTTTAAGCCGCGTCCATCTCCCCTGCCCTTCAGGTAGTTAACAAACATGTTCTGTTGATGCTTTCTTGAAAAGGCCTCCAATAGCTACAACGGTCTTTCCATTCCCTCGACCTACCTTCCTAATCAGCTCACACTTGAAATACAACAGCCCCTGATAGGACTTTGCTGGCAACTGTCCCTCATCTAGCCTGCTCATCCCTGTCCCACCAGTCTTATTTACGGTAACTATAATGCTCATCGCCATATTCCTTGGTAAAAAACCACCAACGATGCCCTAGTTTCTATTGTATAAATCTTTTACGATTTGCTCCATCTCCCCTTGCCATACTTTCCCACCATGCTGGAGACATGGTGTGATATAAGTAAAGATATTATAATCCTGGAGTCAGATAGACTGGAGTTTGGATACTAGCTGGGAAAAATCCATAAGCTTCAGTTTTCTCATCAATAAAATGGGCGTAAGACCACCCACCTGACACTGCCATGGTATAGAATGCAAGCAACTCACGTGGAGGATTTGCCACGTAGCAGACAATCAGTAAGTGACTCCTGGCAATTGTGACTTTCCAATTTCTGTCATCCCTTCTAAGCTGTGCACCATTCACCCTCATGCCATGTCCATTCCCACTTCTGGGCCTTCCCTGATGTGGTTGCCCTGTCTAAGTCACTCTGTCCTCACTTCCAGGGAAAATCCCTTAGGCTAGGGGTGCAAGCAGATTTCATCGCAAGTGTCAATTCCCACCAATCAAGGCGGACCTCCTGGAACTCTGAATTGGGAAGAACTCTGAGGTCTTTTGCCCAAGATCCCTGAAGGAGAGAGCTGCAAATGACAGCAGGTCCCACCTCCTATGTCAGGCTTCTCCAACCAGTCCAGACTACATTCACAGGAAGTACCGAAACATCACAAGTCATCTGTGTCCTGTGCCTTCCTGAAGGCAAAATCCATTACATCTACGGTTCTCCTGACCTGCGTGTGCTGGCTTCTAGGGAGTACCAGTTATTTTTCTAAGGAAGCGCAAGCATTCTGCAGAAAAATCCACCTGGGAATGTGATAGTCTATGTTAAGGTCACTGATGATGTGATTTCTGGGATTCAGCTTTGTTCTCTTTTTTGAAAATCAGGACTTCTTCCGGTCTCCAATCTTCCTGCATCTCTCCCACATTTCAAATACCATAAATAAGAGACAGTGACCCTAGTCACTTCCGGGTGCCCCTTTAGTACCCTGGGATGTAACTCACCTCCAGCTATAAAGACTTCAATTAATTTAAAGTAATTAAATGTTTCTCTCTCTTTATCTTGCTTGTGATTCAATTCCCTTCTTACCATGTTTGACCTATTGTTTTTATTTTGAAGGATGCTCTTCTTCACTGGAAAGGCAGAGGCTGAAGATTAATTACACGATTCTCTCTGTCGTCCAACAATATAATATGTTCAGAAAGGATGGGTCCTCAAATCAGAGATATCAGGGAAAGAGAGATTGGAGAAAATAATGATGAGACTAGAAAATTTTATGTCAGTAGCCAGTTTTAAAGAAATATATTTGTTTTTTGGTATTTAACAGAAATGGCTATTGAGTCAAAAATGAAATATGATAATGTTATGAGGACATTAGAATGTACGCCCGAGGAACCATGTAAACTCATTAAGAACCAGCAGGAAAGATGGACACAGCCAGGATATCTGGACTCACTACACACACAGCCCACCTCAAAGACTAAGTGTCATCTGGGAAGTCACCTGGGTGAGACAAAGCATGCTTCCTCCGTCCTGGGACAAGACTCAGCCTTGGTAGGAAGCCTTCAACAGCAGCACTGGGTGACATTTACAGGGGCTTATCTTACATGGCCCAAAGGCTGTAATCCTACAGTTGGCTGAAAGAGCTGTCACGTGTTGGGAGAAGGGGTGAAGTGTATGGAAGACTCCCTCCACCAGGCCTGGGGGTGCCCACGGAGCACTACTCCCGAGAGGCAGTAAAGGCTGTGAGCCGGCAGCCTCCATGGAAGGGCCGAGCAGTCACGGAGCTACAGAGCAGGGTCCACCTCCTGTGGGGAGGGCCCCCACCTAGAACTGTGTGCTGCTCAAGGCATCCATAGCTAAAGAGGCAAGTGGAGAACAAAATCCAGCCTGCAGAGCTACCTCAGCCCAAACCCAAAACCAAGCCCATTGTCATCGAGTCGATTCAGACTTATAGCGACCCTATAGGACAGAGTAGAGCTGCCCCACAAGGTTTCCAAGGCTGTAATCCATATGGAAGCAAACTGCCACATCTTTCTCCGGCAGAGCAGCTGGTAGGTTTGAACTGCCGACCTCTCGGTTGGCCACTGAGCACTTTAACCACTGTGCCACCAGGGCTCCGTCTCTGCCCAGAGGGGGCAAATTTTCCTAATTCTTACAAAGCTCCTTTTAGGCTTGCGTTACCCTGCCTATGCAGAAAGAAGAAAGAGATGGAGAAACTTCTTCCTGACTGTGCCAATCCCTCCTAAAATCAGAGTGGGGACCACCCCCAGGACAAAGGGAGAAGGGACTGATGTGGGACCTTATGCCTGTGTCCAAGCTTGTCCCCGTGGCTGCCACTGCCTGTGTCAGTATTTAAAGCCCAGGTAAAATGTACTCAACAGCCTGGTAGAAATGTATGACAATAGCCTGCTGATTTTTGATCTGCAGTCCACTTAGAGGTTTTATCTTAGTATCTGTCTGATTTAAATATGCATCACAAATAAAGCTAAGATGGGAAGAAAGCCAAAATTCTGGCTATTCAGGAACCCGTAAGCGGCAACTCTACCTATAAAAGCTCATCGACACGATAACCCAGTATCTGTAGACCTAAATACATTATGTCCTTACGTCCCACAATCAAAAAATATAATCTGGAAGCTGCAGGGATGTTTTGGGTTAACTTCTTGAAAACCCAGTGTGATATCCTAATACGGCCTCAAATCCCTCAAGAAACAGAAAAATCTAATGTATACCCTTCAAGAGTACAGAAGTCGAAATTCATCTTCTTCACCAATTTTTGTGTAACAAACACAGGAAGGTGACACATTACTAAGGAATATAAGTTTCCTAACACAGATACAGCCCGATTAGGTTGTAATCTAATTCATCAGGCAGGAGGCCAAACAGACAAAAATATTCCCCACAGCTGTCTTCTCTCTAGAACGCCCTTCTCAAGGAAGGGCCATATAGCTCTACCCTTATCTTGACAGGAAAAAGAGAGTCTTTCATTATTCCTCAGGGGATTAGTGCTGTATTCACTTAATCAGACAAGTAGGGTGAAAGTTGCTGAAAATAACCATCCTCTAAACAATCACTAGAAAAGGACATCATAGTTGGTAAAGCAGAGGGTCAAAAAAGAAGGGGGAACCCTCAGTGAGGTGGATTGACACAGTAGCCTTAACAATGGCCTCAAACATACCAAGGACTGAAGATAGCCCAGGACCAGGCTATGTTTCATTATGTTACATATGGGGTCGCCATGAGTTAGAGACAACTCAATGGCAACTGACAAACACCTGAGAGGAAAATACGACCCCTGTCTAGTTAGTCAGAGGGAACACTTTCTGCCTCTTTCCTGTCCAAGTGAACTGAGCAGATACTATATGCCAGGCATTCACTGTACTATCGCGAGTAACGTAAACTCAGAGAAGACGCTGTCCCTGTCCTCAAGGAAAGGCGTACATGGCAGCATAATTAATCACACTGAGTTGGACCTTTCCAGAGTCACGTACGTATGTATGGGAACACAGACCGTGGCCGTCTGTGTCGGGGGAACAGTATCAGAGCACTTCTGAGTGGCGCTCGGATGCTTTCATGTTTAAAACATAAGAACAAACAGATCAGTTTTCTAACGTGAGCTATTTTCAGAATTAAAGACTAGGGCACTAGCCAGATAGTTTTTATTAAAATGCTAAACCCAATAGGCATAGATTCTGAAATGAAAATGTGTATTCTAAAAAGATGAATGCATGGGGAAAAAGAACAAGATGAGCTAATAACTGTGCCCCCAGAACCGCGTGCACATGTCTTCTCCTGCAGGATGTGTTCACCACCATTTTCCCCTAGTGCTTTCATATCTCCTTCAGCTAGCACACTGTGGGACACAGAGGCGCTTAATGGGTGTTTGTTCAATGATGTTGAGTAAAGAAAAGGTGATGAGCCTACTAAGGACCCCCATTGTGAAGGAACAGGGGGAATAAAAGAGGCCTTCTGCTGTTTAGGAATCCCGGAGTTGCACAAACTGTCAACGTGTTTGGCTGCTAACCAAAATTTGGAGGTTTGAGTCCACCCAGAGGTGCCTCAGAAGAAAGGCCTGGCAAAATCAGCTATTGAAAACCCTACGGAACACAGATCTACTCTCACACATGTAGGGTCACCGTGAGGTTGGCATTAACTTGAAGGCAACTTTTTCTTCTTTTCCTGCCATTAAAAGACTATCACTAGTACTACTAATAATAATAGTAATAAAAGAATGTTTGAGCTGAACTACCATTTAATGACTACACACTGTGTCCCCAGGTCTTGTGTTAGACCCTTTCTGAAAATGTGACATAGTTTAATTTATGCTCTGGGCTCCCAGAATATAAAGGGTAAACCAGCCAGCATCACCCCCAGTGCATGTGAGATGAGTCTGGAGAGGCTTCAAAAGGAAGCAAAGGCCCCGACAGAGGTATGACCAAAGGGAGACACACTCCAGAGACGTACCTGTGGAAGGGGGAGCTTTACAAGACTGAGAACCACGTGGACTCAAGGCTCTGTCTATACATGCAGGGTAAGGTGAAGTACTGGGGTGCCCCTCTAGCCATAGTCTTTGTGACTCACACACTAGGATTGAGTGGGAATATGCAAACAAGGTATATGGAACCCTAAAGAGGGGATCGGTCAGTTTTGCCATCCTGTTAGGCTTAAAATGAGCTATCCCAGAGGTGGGAGGAGAGGATCTCACCACCACCAAGGAAGAAGAGACAGGAAAGACTGTACCTTTCCGACCCGGGATCCCTGCACTGAGAACATCTGACAGAGAGCTGTAAAACTGAAGATAGTGAGAAGCGGTGGCAGAGAAACAGCGGCAGGAGAAAACGGCAGGAGACAACAGGGTGGGCACCTTTAGGCAAGAGGCTTGCTGGCAGAGTAGGGTGCCTATGGACCCGTGGTGGAACTAGGTGTGCCTCTGGACACGTGGTGGGGCTAGGCATGCCTCTGGACACGTGGTGGGGCTAGGCGTGCCTCTGGACAGGTGGTGGGGCTAGGCGTGCCTCTGGACAGGTGGTGGAGCTAGGCGTGCCTCTGGACACGTGGTGGAGCTAGGCGTGCCTACGGACACGTGGTGGGGCTAGGTGTGCCTCTAGGCACTTGGTGAAGCTAGGCTCACCAAAGCATGGAGTGAGAGCTGAGCACCTTTGGGCTGAGGCTCACTGGCAGAGTGGGGTGCCTCTGGGCACTTATCAGCAGAGCTAAAAGAGCTTCGCAACACTTGCCCCAGCAGGGCAGAGGCCGAGGGGCCGGAGAGAAGCGTGCCTGCTGGCACAGCTGAGGAGAGTCTGTCCTGATGGAAGAACTGTATCCTGAGCATTCCTGAACCCAAACTGTTACCTGGTACTTCCCAAATGAAATATGATATATATAAAATATAAATAATATAATATAATATAAAATATAAATAATATAATATAATATAAAATATAACTGTGAGTAATGTCTGTGAGTTCTGTGTGGCCACTGCAATGAATTATCAGACTCAGCAGAGGAGGAGAGAGTGCCATGGGAGGGACAGATGGTGTCGAATTGGTAAAAAGGGCTGGCGCGAGGAGGTATATGACCTCCGCCTCATAGGAATCAGTCTTGGGCTGTTGATCTTGATTCTCCTTCCCCCTTGTCGAAGTTGGAGGAGGTCAGATGCCTTCACCTCGTCACTTTTCCAAGTACTGAAGCAATGAAGTCAATTATTCCTCAGCTACCTAACCCTGGAGAAGAAACCGGGGCTTGGGGCCAAGATCAGGCAGATAAGTGTCTGGTTTATTCACCTGAGGATGTTTAAATGCCCCACAGCTGCTGGGAGGGGCTGTAAAGCTGACCGTGAGCGAGCGCTGGGGAGGCAAAAGGAAGAAATTGCTAGCCTGGGTGGGGCGGCAACCAGCAGCGAGGCCCAAACCTGAGCTATCACAAGTCCGTCGCTTTGCAGGCAGCAGTCCTGCTTGGGGAGATGGCAGCGTGAGACACTGGACGTTCAGGGTTGAGGCAATGGGGATGGGAGAGAGGCAAAGGTGGGTCATCCCAGGAAATTCATCCTCTGTGAAGCCGGAAAGAGAAGAAACAGCCCCCAGGAAAATGAGGCTGACGTAATGAGAAAGGCAAGCAGGTCACAGCCAGCTAGCTGGAGGACAGAGGAGACGCCTAGAGAAACAGGAATACCTTAGCTACCCAAGAGGGTCAACTAGGCAGCCTGGTTACCCCATTGGGGCATTTAGGTTGACTGAGGCTCTGTTCCCAAATCCCAAGGGTTAATGGGCCAAAAGCTACAGCTCTTTGGACCTGCTGGACTCTCAATGGCCACAGGGAATGAATGGAGCAGTCCACGGAAAAGTAGGTATTTTGTGGGCACAGCTGCAGTCCAGCGTGGTCTGAGGCTACACCAACAATGTCTCAAATTTTCACTTTCCCCAAGTCCCTACGGCAGAAGAACAGAGTACGTGCTACCCATTGTGTTTCAAGAAATTTGACACCTGAACTCTACTCCATAAAGGAAGAGTTGAACGGAATCCGTTTCTGGGAAGAATTCCACTTTGCATTCTGCAAGATTAGTTCAAAGCTCTTCTTTGAAACAAGTTTGGAAAAAATACAAGACTCCAGAAAATTCAGGAGTGGCATTTGGAAAAATTAAGGCTGAAGGTGAGGCTAGCATGCTGAAGTGCTGCTCATGCTTGGCATCTTTCTTCAGTCCAGAGGCCACCCACCTAGGGAGAGGCAAGAGGGACATCTGGTAACCCCTGGTGTAAACGTAGAGTTACTCAGTCAAGGATGGGGGCAATGGACATAAAGAGGCATTCTTTGTCCTACAGAATGTCTAGGAGGAAACAACACTCGCGTTTATCTGTCTCCTACCTTTTCAACAAAAGCAACAGAGTTCCTTTAGTCTCCTGTGACATCTCAACCACAAACCAGACAACACGTGGTGCCCACCTCAAAGGCCAAGGCCAGCCACGTCCGATGTCTCGTCTAAGTGGTAACACGCAGCTGCGAATCTAAATATTCCCCCAACTTCTCATCCACAAAGGATCTAGTCCTATTAATACCTTATCTTTGTGAACTTCCCAGCTTCCTTTCCAAACAAGAAAATGTCCAGAGCCAGGGCTGTTTTTCACGGAACAAAATGAAGCCAGTTTACATCTTGAGTTCTTATTGTACTCGATGAACTCTTCTCCAGAGGTCAGACGGCTGGAAATCGTGAAACGTCACTTGTGCAGAAAGCTCACCCTATTATGATATCCAGAATCAAGTCTGTACGTCCTTGAGTGCCATACACACCAGCAAAACAAGATGGCCTTGTCAAAGGGATGGTTGGCTAGAGCTCAAGGACGTACAGCTGAAAATCAAAAGCACTTCCAAATTAGATTTCTTTAGACATATTTACAAGTAGGAAACACATATAGAACTCAACACAGGTGCTTCCAAGGGAAAAGTTTCCTTTAAGGAGCTAATGTAGGAGGTTATGTCATCTGCAACACAGGAAGTACAAAATAGTTCCAGACTTGGAAAAGAGCTGCTAAAGGCTAAAGAAACCTTACTGTTGTCTGAATCATTATGAGACTGGAAACTCACGTTCGATTATGCTGGTGTCATAGGAAAATGTGTGTAAAAGAGAATCCCACCACCATTTTTAAACAGAATGCCCGGTTCAAGAGATAAGCACAGCCTTGTCTCTCGCAACCCAAATCTACTTTAGAGCGACTAACAGAACAATCCCCACTTCACTATATGAATTGTTATTCGATAGCGCATGTATTTTCTTCACATGGACAAAAATTTTAAATTACAAAAATGTGAATGTAGTGCCAAAGAAAATAAGAGCATGATTTAATAGAACTTTGACAATCTGAAGTGCAACACACTGCGTTTCCACTCTCGTCTCTTCCACAGACTTGTGCACAACCCCGGACAAGTTATTTAACCACCTGAAGCCTCAACAAGCATTTGTAAATGGGGAAAGCAGTGTGCCTACGCCTGCCTCGCAGGGGAACTCGGAGGACTGAGTGGCGTAATAAATATTCAGCACTCAGTGTACTAAGCGCTTGAGGGGAGCAACTGCTTGAATTCCAAGCAGCCCCTGAGTGGTGAAATCATCAACCACTGGACTACTAACCAAAAGGTTGGCAGTTCAGACTCACTCAGAGGCACCTCAGAAGTAAAGCCTGGCAATCTGCTTCCAAAAGGTCGCAGCCTTGAAAACCCCATGGAACAGTTCTACTCTGCATACATGGGGTTGCCATGAGTCAAAACTGACTCAACGGCAACCACCACCAACAGACCCTTAACTAGATACTCAAGTAGTTTCTGATCTCAAAGAACAGGGGTCTGCTTCCGTCCCCCGTCTTAGCCAGGAAAGTGAGGGGCTTGAACAATGAGCTCCAGCTCAGTTGAGTCAGGTTGGGATGGCCAAAATCTGCCCAGGCAAAGAGGGGCCAGAAGCAGTGTATCTTCTCTCTTCCCCATTGCCTTCCGGCTCCTTGCTGTCTCAGAGTCCACTACTTCCTGTGGGGACAAAGGGTCCTGGACACCCAAATTGTTACTCTCCTCACAAACAAACAAGCTATCTGCAGAACTTGTTTTCACCGCTTTCCTAGTTTGTTGTTCACTTTTCTCTTCGTTTTTCTTCACTAAACACAATTAATTAGAAATTCCGCATGGGTGGCGTTGCAGTTTAAAGATTTATGGGACATGCAAAGATTTTACTACGTGTCATGTTATGTTGCAAATTACGTTAATCTGCGTTTCAGATCTAATTCTATAACCACATGGAGAATATACACAGCCACCCTTCAGGAGTTAAATACCAATATCTTATACTTTTTCTGGGTGGAAAATTCAAGACGCAAGGGAAGGGAGCATGAGATACATGACATGTCACAGCTTGCCCCCTCAGGGGGTCAACTGATCATGGACAACAACTTCTGTTCCCCATTTTCCTTGAGAGCCAGCTGACAATTTGTTCTGCCTGGGAATGACCGAAATTTGCAGGCGCAAACATAACCAGCCGCCACCGAGCTGATTCCAACTCATGGCGACCCCGTGTGTGTTAGCTCCACAGGGTTTTCAATGGCTGATTTTTCAGAAGTCGATCGCCAAGGCTTTCTTCTAAGGCACCTCTGGGTGGACTCGAACCTCCGAGAATTCGGTAAGTAGCCTAGTGCGTTAACTGGTTGCACCACTCAGGGATTCCTGGGGCAAATGCAGTCATCGTGAATACTTCATTTCCATCCGGTCATAGGAGAAGAGCAGGGAAGTTTTAGGGGCTCAAGAGGATCCAGTTTTGAAAAAGAGGTGTGTGGAGTGACAGAAGACCTACTGGGTACCAGCGCTTTTGCAGTTTGGCTCCTTTGCATAAAAACACCTTCTGAATGTGACCTCGGGTCTTTCTAAATGGAGGAGCCCTGTCTCACATCCCGTCATCTTTGCACGTTGCTGTTCAGAGTTCAAAGTTTCTTTCTGTTTTGTTTTGTTTTGTTCTCTTAGCAAAAGCCTAGTTAAAGGACTTTTAGAGTTTGCTGCTTCAGTCATGGAATACGTGTGAATACCCTATCCACACATGCACACCACAGAGGCAATCATAAGCACACTCCAAGTTAAAAAGCTTGAATTGAGCAGCTTTGGAATTCTGCTTTGGAATCCTGATTTCCAGACTCCCCAGAGGGAAAACCAATCTATGCAGCTTTAGTTTTATCACTGAGATGTCATTTGGCTGTTTAAATTTTATGTCCAAGACATAATTTACTTGATGATTTACCCACTTAATCAAGTACATCTAATGACCAAAAACATGTTCATATGACAGTAGAGTTTCCCTTAAAAGGCAACACAACCTATAACATTCCTTTCACAGGCTCCTCGGGCTTCCCCCCGCCTTTCTCCTATTTGGACTCTAGCTTCCCTCCCAACTACTCACCCCAAACTACATAATCGCTTCCCGATAGCAGTTTTCATTGCTCAGCTTGGATCGCAGCTCTCCCTGTAGCATTGATTCCCTCCCACGGCGTTCACTCTTGGGATCACCTCCAGCTCATTGACGTCGTCCGCATCTCGAAACCCGCATCTCCCCCGTGCATTCTACCAGAACTCCTTTCTCCACTCCACTTTATTTTTGGAATCACCTTCATCTTGCCAACTGCCTTGAACACTTTTGCCAATCTCTGTCAAGGGGCGGTCAGTGGACAACGGAAGGGGGTCGAAGTGCAGTGGCAGAAGCTAAAGGTCATTGAAGCTGTCCCCCGGGAGTGGGTCCCTGTGCCCATGAATTTCCTGTGCACTTGGAAAAGCACAGAAGTGGTAAGATGGTGGGGAGGAGGCTCCTGTCTTGGCTTGGAGCACAGACACAGAGAGCTAAATGAGCCTACTTGCCTTTCTCCACAGGATGATGGCCAAATCCTACCCGTCTTGAGAATACTTGTGGTACCACCATCATTACCTTCAAATGTTGTATCAAAACCACTGCCTTCAAGCTTTTCTCTTAGAAAACCCTTCACTGAATCTAAATAGCTCCAGTAGCTAAAATCCTCTTGTCTCTTTGGCCATCTACATCAAATTTTTCCAAACTTTTGATTTCGCCTTTAATTCCTTCAGTGTTTCTCAGAACCAGAGAACTTGCTTTATTCTTCTAAGGCTAAGTGGAAATCCTTAACTATGCCCTCCCGCTCGTTATCTGGCTGGTCATATAATCTACCGTCCAAATCAGGACACTGCTGGGTGTGAATGGGAGCACTATTAATGATTACACCAGGATCACAGGCATGAACCAGGCTGGCCCCGGCAAGCCAGACCAGGAGGTCACCCTTCTAGTACCCCTCCTCTCTGCATTTCCTTGCTATGCCTATAGGTGGCATAAGGGCAGAGACTAGACTGTGTTGATATCTGTATCCCCCACTCTCAAAGACCCTCCCCTAAAGTTTAGGGCATAATGGCCTTCAATAAATGTGCAAAGTATTTAATCGACTGTGTCATGAAGTCCACTGCACCATTTCATTAAAAGATTTTTCATCTTGTTTCCTTAGAAACATTTCTCCTGTGGGTCAGACACTCTTCTCTCTCACTTCAGAAGCTCTAAACTAGGTTCTTGAAGTCATCACAGGGTTCTGCCATCTGCAGGTGAGTTGATTCCAGGTTCATCTCAAAATTTCAATTTCTCTAGCACAGCCTTGTTGTTGTTGGTAGGTGCCGACAAGTGACAAGTCAGTTCCGACTCATATTGACTCTGTGTACAACAGAACGAAACACTGCCCGGTCCTGCGCCATCCTCACAATCGTTGTTATGCTTGAGCCCACTGTTGCAGCCACTGTGTCAGTCCATCTCGTTGAGAGTGTTCCTCTTTTTCGCTGACCCTCTACTTTACCAAGCATGATGTCCCTCTCCAGGGACTGGTCCCTCCTGATAACACTTCCAAAGTAAGTAACATGAAGTCTCTCCATCCTTGCCTCTAAGAAGCATTCTGGCTGTACTTCTTCCAAGAAGCACAGCCTTAGCCACATCAATTATTCAATCAACAGATACTTGTCAAGCATGTGTTGTATATAATGATGTTGGTATGCTAGCTGGATACCGAAAGGGCGCAGAGGAAGAAATGGAAATGCAGCTGAGAAGATAAGTTTATACACACGCAAAGGTAATTAATGGCTCCAGGAAATAAGTGATAAGGGCCATATATCTGATACAGACAATAAGATTAATGGTTTTGCCAAAACTGACTTCCTTGACCAACTGTCCGATCACCCTCAGAAGTGCTGCATCCTGCCTGCCTCCAAGCGCCAATGTTTTGGAGGCATTGTCCAATTTAGCTCTAATCTTATCCACTGCCAAATTCTGGGGCGTGTTCCTGAGTAATACTTTTCCACTAGGTCTTACTATAAAAATCAGCTACCTATTATCTCTACGACCAATTCAGTGGGACCCAGTAAGAAGAGATTTGAAGAAAACAGTCAGAAAGAGAGATGCTTTTGCAATCAGCAGGCGGTACACCCTGAAGACCAAAGGGCGGTCATGCCACCGCACGCTGTAACTGCACGTATCTCTTTGAGAATCTGATTGAAAGAGGAAAAAACTCAGGTAATACCTTTTTAAAAGGCACTTGTGCACAGATGCATTAAAAAGTGCATATGATTTCAAGGGGTTCATGGATCCCCCAAATAAAGAAGTCATGCTGTCCTCCAGACTAGACAATGATTTTGCAAGTCTCCACCTTTCATACATAGCACAGTAATTTGGGGAGGGGTGTCCTAAAGCACTTTTCACCCGTAACTTCTTTTAATCCTAAAAAGAAATCACTAAATGTGAGGAAGACCTAATCCTGGAAGTTGGTTTTATCCTTCTGCTCCCCTGGGTACCCTCCGGGTAGTCCGCTCACCCAGGGTTCCAAGACCTTGCTGCAGCAGTTCTGGCTGCTGTAGCTAGCCACCATCAAGTCAGCCCCTGACTCATGGCGACCACACACAACGGGATCAGACCGTTGTGATCCATTGTGTTTTCATTGGAGGATGATTTTTGAAGGTAGATTTCCAGGCCTTTCTCCCTAGTCCCTCTTCGTCTGGAAGCTCTCCTGAAACTCGTTCAGCAGACAGACAGCAACACACCTGCCTCCACGGACAGATGGATGGTAGCCGCTGGAGGTGCACTGGCCAGGAATCAAACCCAAGCCTCCGGCATGGAAGGTGAGAATTCTACCACTGAAGCACCACTGCCCTCTGCTTCTGCCTGTTGCTATTTCACTGCGGGGCCCCAGGGTATGGAAGAGGGACAGATATTCATGGATAATTACTGGCAGGCAGGTGGGTAGGATCAAGGGAGAAGCAGAGGCAGTTACCTCTGTGCAGAGGGTTAGGAGAACACACTGTGCTCAGGGTTATTACCAGCATGCAAATGTAGCAGCTGGAGAGCCTGTGCCACTCTGTAACTAAAGATGATACACTTCATACGCACAGCTGGACTCCAGGATTGTGGGAAAAGAAATGACCGTTATAAAAAAATATCAGTTCCCACCTAGACTTCTTCCTCCAGAACGTTTCCTAAAAGTATTTCCAGTCACTCCCCTCCGACTGGTTAGAAAGGCTCATTTCCATTCAAGGTTATCCTGCATGAACATTTCATCCAGTACAGGACACAAGGCAAGGAACTACCCAGATGAGGTGCTGAGCCTCCAACCAAAACAAAAAAAACCCGTTGCTGTCAAGCCAATTCTGACTCATAGTGACCTTATAGGACAGGGTAGAACTGCCCCATACGGTTTCCAAGGAGCGACCGGTGGATTCAAACCGTTGACCATTTGGTTAGCAGCCAGCTCTTAACCACTGCACCACCAGGACTCCGATGAGTCCCCAGTCCTGCGTTATTCTATTCCACTCCCCATTCAGTGTCCCAGTGGGGGCTTGGCCCACCCATGCAAATTAGCAAAGTCCCAATGCTTGAACAAATAAGACCAAAGGTGTATGAAGTTGTTGTATATATACTCGTCCCACTTTACCCACAGTTTCGCTTCTGAGGTTTCAGTTACCCGCGGTCAACTGTGGTCTGCAGCACTGGTGTTCAGGTAACCCTTATCTTACTTACTAATGGCTCCAAAGCACAAGAGTAGCGATGCTGGCCAACAGGATATGCCAAAGAGAAGCCGTAAAGTGCTTCTATTTTATCATCATTGCTGTTTATCTCCTACTGTGCCAACTTACAAATTAAACTTTATCATAAGTATGTATGTACAGGAAAAAACATAGTATATATGGGGTCTGGTACTATCTGTGGTTGCGGGCATCCACTGGGGGTCTTGGAATGTACTCCCCGCAGATGAGGGGCAACGATGGTAAAGCAGTGTCTGCTCTGAACCTCTTCAGCCGGCCAAAACTAATGGCTCTCAGACATGGCATCGCTCGGTCTCCACGAAGAAGAGAAACCACTGAACAAGCTAGCAGTTTTTCCATCTACCTGCAAGGCTACTCATAACCAAAAACACAATCTAATTATTCTGCTTTGCCAAGTACAGCTCTTAACTTAATACTATATTCCCCTAACTTACAGAGTTGCATACTATACAGGACTAGATTACAGTGCATTAAAATTTTGTCTCCTAGGAGTTACTGGGGGCCATAGTGGTGCAGTGGTTAAGAGCTCAGGCTGCTAACCAAAAGGTCAGCCGTTCGAAACCACCAGCTGCTCCTCGGAAACGCTTTGTGGCAGTTCTACTCTGTCCTACAGGGTCACTGTGAGTCAGAATTGACTCCATGGCAATGGTAAGTAGTTACTGTCTATCACCTGCCATTTTGTATTGAAGTCACAAGTGAGTCTGCTCAGATATAGCAGATAGGCTCTGATATGGCACCCCAAACTCAGGACTGCATTCTTGAAGATGATGTTTAGGCACATTAGAAACACCAGCTGATCTTATCTCTCCTTCATCCTCTTACTCTTTATTTAGGATAAGAATTGCCAATTAATGGATTGAATTAAAGACCATTTATATAATCATGGAGCCCTGGTGGCACAGTGGTTAAAGCCCTTGACGGCTAACTTAAAGGTTGGCAGTTCAAAACCACCAGCGGCTCTGCGGGAGAAAGATATGGCAGTCTGCTTCCATAAAGATTTACAACCTTGGAAATCTTATGGGGCAGTTCTACTGTGTCCTATGGGTCACTATGAGTCAGAGTCAACTTGACAGCAGCGGGTTTGGTTTTTGGGTTTTGTGTAATCATTCCCTACCAAAAAAGGTTCAGTAACATACCATTTCATCAGAGATTTTTACATTGTATCTTTTCCCTTTATCACTGGCTTTTCACAGTTGGCAGTGTAATACGGTACATGCAGTGCCAACTCTCTAAGACAATTCTGCCAACATGTTTTGCCAAGAACTTTGACCTGTGTTTTCTTTTTCAAGCCCCTGAGTATTTTCAAGGAAACCTAATCTTCATGTTTCAGATTCATTTATCCCTTACTCACATACCAGATTTGTTTTATTCAGGAAAGCTGGTGAATCTTGGTCCTAAGAACAGACCCCAGTTTTGCCAGATAGTGTAACCCCCATAGAAAAGGACTTGAGTGCTAATTGTAACCAGAAGTCTTCCAGGTTCAAGTAAGTGTTGAGCCTGGAAAACCAGCTCTTAATTTCTTGGTTTCGTTGCACATTTCGACAGCATGTCCCGTGGGGATTGCAGTCATCCCTTGGGGGTGGTATGACCACTTGTATCCTTTGGTCTTCAGGGTGTGTCTCCTGCTGATTGCAAAAGGATTTCTCTTTCTCACTGTTCTCTTCAAATCTCTTCATACTGGGTCCCACTGACTTGGTCATAGAGCGATGCTTCTTGGGGCAAAGGACGACATTCTTGCATCATCGTCACCGTGACACATGCTATCCTCATCAAAATGTCTGGAAGTCATGCATGCTGTAGAAAGACATCAGCTTTTGAAGTGTCCTTTCCATCCTTACATCTGGTATTTCCACATACAAGGAATGCCTTCATCCACCCTAAATCAAGTAGGATTTTTCCCATGGCTAGCTCTGCATAATTCCCAGGGCAGAGAGGAGAACCAAGCTCAATCCCCTCACACTCTCAAGATATTTCAAAATTTCTAAATTCAACAACCCTGAATGTCTGTTAGTATCACAGCTGTACTTTAGAGACACAGGTAGATACTACTTCCTATAAAGGACTTTCATTTTCTTCCTTATATTTATAACTCTTCTAATAACATTGAATTCCTGAGGCTGAGCCATTCTTAAAACAACAAAGAGGTGCTTCCTTTAAAATAATTTCTAATTTGGAAAGATGGAAGTCAGAAACTGTTTGATTGTTTGCCTGAATTCCATAAACAATCTTTGAGGGCAGCAATTTTTGTCCGTTTTGTCCCCTCACCTAGAATAATGTCTGGCACAAATGAGTCTGCAATAAATATTTATTACGGTAATACCCTGAAGAAACTAAAGAATCCCATTTTATGGGGTGTGTTTACAGTTATGTTAATTGAAGGCGCTTATATATAGAAGCCCTGACATCCTACAGACGGTAATTTCAATGTAAAAATATACACAGACTCTTTCCCTTATGCTATATACAGACTAAGGAGCCCTGGTGGTGCAGTGGTTAAGCGCTTGGCTGCTAACTGAAAGGTCTGCAGTTGGAACCCACCAGTTGCTCCTCGGGAGAAAGATGTGGCTATCTGCTTCCATAAAAGTTAAAAAAAAAAAAAACCAGTGCCATCAAATTGATTTGGACTCATAGCAACCCTATAAGACAGAGTGGACCTGCCCCACAGGGTTTCCAAGGAGCAGCTGGTGGATTCAAACTGCCAAACTTTTGTTTAGCAGTTGAGTTCTTAACCACTGTGCCACTAGGGCTCCGTAATAGTTACAGCCTTGGAAACCCTATGAAGCAGTTCAACTCTGTCCTACAAGGTTTCTATGAATCGCCTCAACAGCACTGGGAATATACAGACTTCTGCAGAAAGGCTCTTTATCCAGACATATGGGACAATCCCGTATTTTAAGCTTTCTAATGGATAAACATACTCAATCTGTCAGTATGTTTAAGTATTCCTCTTAGACTCTCCCAATAAATGGCTTTCTGACCTCTACCTCAGGTGAATTCTAAAATGGGCCTAGGCAGCCAATGTTTATATGGCTGGAAAGCCCCACCTCTGGTGCTGCAGAGGCATTTTCTATAATGGAAAATGTCAGGGCCAAAGCAGACAAAGGCAGAGACTTCCCAATATTAGGTCAAGCACAGGAGATTTAGAGAACTCAGAGGGAGCCTCCATTTCTCTCTCTTTGACCGCTACTGACCTACATGACTAGCTGACTTAACTGCCACATCTAAAACATTAGTGAAAAGTGGCAAGTGAGAGCTATGTTATGAAGGTTTTATCAGAAGGGATATATCAATAACTAAAAGACGTAGCTGTCATCTTCAGACCCACCAACTTTGAACACAGTTGATGAGTTGGTGGAAAATTACATGAGTCAATAATACCTGTTGCCGTTGAGTCAATTCCAACTCATAGTGACCCTACAGAACAGAGTAGAACTGCCCCATAGGGTTTCCAAGGAGCGGTTGGTGGATTAAAACTGTCAACCTTTTGGTTAGCAGCTGAGCTCTTAACCACTGCGCCATCAGGGCTCCTGAGTCAATAATATGACTTTAAAACTCAGAATGAGGGGAAAAACACGTGCAGTTGAGAAGGTGGTGAAGTAAATCCCTGACATCCCGAAATTTCTCATGGTCAGGAAGAAGATGGCATTTCCCATTTTACCAAAGTGAAGGAGAAAGATTTCTAAAGTGATTCCCAGTTTGCACAATGTTTTATTAAACTATGATCTTTTTTACATTAATCATCCACAAGAAGAAATTTACAAAAGATTCTCCCTTTCTGAGTGGCTATAAAATACCCAATGTCAGAATGTCTCATAAGAATCTGAAACTATGGTAACACTGCCATGTTCTATTCGAAATCACTACAATGCACTTAAAAAGTGTGCAATGAATACGCATTTAATTAATTTAAATGTGTGAATATCATCATAATCCCAATATTTTTAAATTAACTAAGAAGCCCATCTCATCTTAAGGAATGAAGTGGAAGTAAAAGAAAGATACTATTCAGTCTTCAAAAATTTGGTTACATACGTTTCAAATAAGAATATGAATAATATAACAGTGAAATCAATAAGAATAGCTAAAATTTACTGAGCTCTTGTGATACGCACTAGTCACTCATCTATGAGTTTTATATGTAATAAGGTAGACCACCTCCACAAGGATCCTATAAAGGAATACTACCGTTATCCTTATTTTACAGAAAAGAGAAACTGAGGCACAGAGCAGGCTGCCAGGGTCAAACAGCTAGCAAGCGCTAAAGCAAGAATCCAAACCCAGGCAGTCTGGATACAGAGTCTGTAACTGTATGATGCTCTTTCTAGGGTTTTCAAACCTACGTGAAAAGCTTTATGGGCAATGAAAGGACGGTGCAAGTTTTAGTTTTTTATTGTAACATCCATCATACCATTGTTAAAATTATTTAGGCTAATGAGGCACAGTAGTCCAGGGACAAGGACTAGAAGGCAGGAGGGGACAGGCAGGAAAGCTGTGATAGGAAACCCAAGGGTGAGTAAGGACAGTGTTGACATGTTGTGGGGTTGTTAACCATTGTCATAGGGCAATATGTGTACTATTTAATGAGAAACTATTCTGTTCTGCAAACCTTCATTTAAAGTACAAAAAGAAAAAGAAAAAAATTATTCTTACTTTAACTTGAGGGTGTATCAGAATACACAGTATACAAACAATTCTAACCACCTGCATATTTTCTGACTCCTATTTATCGAATGAATTTCGAACGTCGGCAGCGAAATTTGCGTATAAGGAGTTATCAGTCTGTTACTCTGTGCTTACAGGAATCTTAGCCTTGCCTGTTTTATTTTCAGGGATGTTTGGGAAAAAATGGGGCTTTGGTTACAAATTTGGCCGCTGGCCTAAAACAATACCCAAAGTTATGCATGGTTTTGAATGAATTATCTAGTCAAGAGAAAAAATCCACATACTCTAATATATTAGTGGGTGATATCGTCATGAAAGAGGAAAAAATATCTAAGGTCAAAAAAGATAATAAAAAATGATGGATTATAGATTTAAAAAAAAAAAATGTTTTTTTAAAGCCTGAATTCCAGAATAAAGAAATGCAATCTCAATACTTTCAAGTATTTGGAAAAACAACAAAATCTAATTATTATTGAGGCGCCCAATAGCTGTCTGGTCAGACCTGCTTTAATGAACTGATAGAAAGCATCTGTTGTTAGCATAATAGTTACATGCAATAACTTCTGTTAAAGATAAGGTATTAAAGTGCGGTAAATCAAGAAGATTGCACACTGCATGTCCTGTATAATAAAGGCTGTGTCCTTCCCCGCTTATCAGTGAATATACTGATTCCGGCCGGGGTCTGTGTTCTTATCCAGAATAAATCTGGCCCAAAGGCTAAACTAACCATATTGTGGATGGTATTTTTTCCCATCACTGACCCATTTTCCTGCTTTGGCAAGTTTTGCCTTCGTTTTAAAGGTCATTTCCTCACCAAAATTTAGGAGTTATTTTAAACTACTAATCGCAAATGGTTTTTAACCTCCAGGAAATGGCTTTGGCTGTAATATGATACAAAACAGAACTTCTGAATTCAGGGAGCCAAGTGGCTGAGACATGGAGGAAGTGGGTGAGGGTGGTGCATTGCAAGAACTTGAGAGTGAAGGGGCTGAGGAGTCCAATGTCTTAAACCCCAAAGGGGTCTCCTGTCTGAGTACCCTCTTAACTGTGTCCTGCCCCTGTCCAGTCTCCGCAGATGGGTGGGCTGGAATCCAGACACAAAAGATGATAAAATAGGATTCAGAATAGTTCTATCATGACACATGTCAAGTGACATTGTCTGAAGAGGAAACAAGGAGCCCAGAGAATCAGGAATCTCCCCTGGGCACCAGCGCTTACCACTCTCCACATGGGCAATTCCTCTCCACAGTAATTTATAAGAGTCGGCTTCCTGGCACTCCACACGCACGCTTCTTGAACCTCCTTCCTACCTCGAACCTTCCAAACTGCACCACAGACCAGTAACTAGACTTGTCCGCAAGAACAACAACCAATAAGGAGGAACAAGAGAACTGGGAGAACTGTTTTAAACGCAATGGTTCTGCTACAATCTGAGGAGCAGACTAATGTTCCAGAACTGCGTGTGTACACCTAGCTCTGTTTCCGATGATCTCGCATCCATCAAGCCATGAAGAGAATGGACTAGACCTACAGCTTCCAGAGCAGCAGCATCAGCCTCCCCTGGGAACTTGTTAGAAATGCGGATTCTTGGGTCAATCTCTGTGGAACCCAGCAACCTGTGTTTCACCAATCCCTCTAGATGATTCTGATGGAAGCTCAAATTTGAGAACCACTGGCTTAGATCATCATTACGTGGTCTGTTCCAATCATAAGGTGCCTTGATTATATAATTACTATGCTATTTATTCCTCTAAATTTGTTTTTACTTTAACAAATGCATAGAATAGTACCTGGCCTGAAGCAAGCATTTTATGAGTGCTTTACAAACACAAACATTAACTCATTGAATCCTCACAAATACCCTGTAGGTAAGGCACTATTATTATTCCCATTTTACAGATGAGAAAACAAGGGCAGAGAGGGGTAGCCCAAGGTCACACAGTAAACAGCAGAGCTGGTATTCAAACCCAACCCAGCCCAGCTCCAGCGTCCATGTACTTAACTGCAGATCCTGCTACTTCCTGCAGCATGGAGCGTGTCACTGGGCTTATCTCCTCTCTGGATGTATTTACAACGTTGCAATTGTCTTTCCCAAACGTTGTGTTTACTTTAGCCCCTTTAATGCAAGCTTCTTATAGAAATAGACATTTTGTCTTTTGCCTGGTTTAATTTAATGGTTAAGCTGGACACTCAGACAGTATACAAAGGCTTCTATTTAACATACAAAGTTAAATAAAGTATTTTTCAGATCGACATTACAAAAACACACGAGACTATAGGTTCTGTGGCCTTTTTTCCCTAATAAAACCTGTCACATTGTGGGTAAGGATGATAGTAATAATATCACCTTAATCAAGATCTCAAGCAGAAATAGTCTTGGTCTAGTAAATATGTTTTATGCAACTCAATAATAATTATCTGACATTAAAAGTTTATGGTATTGTCTAAAAGATTATAAAATGAAATCAACAATTAAAACTAATTATGACAAGGAGCTGCTTGTGTTTAAAACAACATTTTAAAGCAAATGCTTTTGGATAATATGGCAATAAATGCCTCTGTGTTCAAAAATAAGACACTGGTTGCATTAAAAGATAATTGTGGGAAGATTCTACAGAAGAATCCTGATCAAAAGGGGAAAAGTACAGAACGGAATTTCAAATTCTCATAAAATCTAGATTTTTGAAGCCATGGAGGCTGGATGAATCCCCCGAAACTACTACCCTGAGAAAATCTTTAAACCGTAAACCTAAAATATCCCCTGAAGTCTTCTTAAAACCAAACAATAGTTTAGCTTAACTAGTAAAGAATGTCTGCCTTGAGCATTGTGCTCTTCTAAGATCTACCTATACGGGATCAAACTGACAATACTACTCAGAAGATTAGATAGGAACCTTAGGGGGCAGTGAGTTTATGTTAAGGGGGAGGAAGAATTCGGAAAAGGACGGTAAGAATGGTTATACAACTTGAAGAATGTAATCAATGTTACTGAACTGTAAATGTAGAAACTGTTGAACTGGTGTATGTTTTGCTGTGTATATTCTCAATAACAACAAACTAAATAAAATAAATTATAAAAAGGATAATTGTGAGGTTTAAAATAAATTTCAATTGTTCCTTCATACTGCAAAAAAATGTTTAGAGATGTATTAACCAAATCTCCAACTGGTTAAATTATACCTTAATATTAGTTGTTAAATAAAAATGAAGGAAAGATGCCAAAATAATTATCATTGGTTGTATTCGTGACTTTCTAAAACAGGAAACAAATACTGACTTAGTACCCTCAAAAACGTCCTTTACTACGCTAAATAATGAGTTAGGTATACTGATCTATCTTTCTGAAATGAAGATACACAGGGCCAAATGTCATTTCCGCTGACGCTTCCTCATATCTAGGTGTGCAAACAGCCCCTTGGAAAGGTTTTGGAAATGGCTTTGGAAACTTTGAGTTGTAACTAGAAAATTCTGGGTTTTGTTCTCATAAAGGAACGTTTATTTTAGAAAGCAGAAACCCTGATAACATGTTTTTGTTTTTTTTTACCATTTTAATAAAATGTCAAATACAGAAAAACTGTGTCTCCAAATATTCTTGAGTTGGACAATGTTTATGTAACTCAGCTAAACTTTTTTTTTTATTGTTGTAGTTTAAATGAAGTTTACATTTCAAGTTAGTCTCCCATACAAAAATTTATATACACATTGTTATGTGACCCTAATTGCTCTCCCCGTACTGTGACAGTACACTCCTCCCTTCCAGCCCTGATACCGCATGCCCATTCAACCAGCTCCTAACCCTCTCTGCCTTCCCATCTTACCTCCGGATAGAAGCTGCCCATTTAGTCTCTTGTATCTACTTGAGCTATGAGGCACACTCCTCACGAGTATCACTTTATGTCCCACTGTCCAGTCCAATCCCTGTCGGAAGAGTTGGCCTCAGAAATAGTTTTAGTTCTGGGCTGATAGAGAATCCAGGGGCCGTGCTTTCTGGGGTTCCACCAGTTTCAGCTAGACCATTAAGTCTGGTCTTCTTACTAGAATTTGAGTTCTGCACGCCACCTTTCTCCTGTCAGTTAAACTTTTTCAGTGGATATACACATGGTTTCCCCAACTGCTGGTGCATTTGGTTAAACAGAAATAGAGCATTGACATCAAATTGGATCCTTCCAGTTCACAGCCAGTGTCTCTTGCTGGTATCCAAGTAAGAAGGAAATCACAGTACACACTAAAATATCTCTTTGGTAATAAACGAATAGTTACTCCAAAACCTAGAAAAAAAGTATTAATTCCAAGAGCTATAGAAGATGAGGTGGTTACAAAATTCTCCTTTATCGAGCAAGAATTTATATTATCAACAGATACACAAAAGCCTGAATGACATTTAAAGTACTGCTTTAATATCTGATTCGAATATCTTGCATTTGTCTTTTAATTTACCACAAGTCAAGTAAGCTTTAAAACTCAGATAACCTAAAATGTTATTATAGTTTGCAGATTAAAAATCAAACCTAACAAAGCTTCAACCAAGATTATTACTAAACCAAGGAAGAAACTATTTACACAGAGTTCAGCACTGTATACATTTCCGAGTCATGTTTAGTCTGTGGTGGAATATCTACTTCCAATTCCAAATTATGGAGAAACACCTTAGATTGGCATTGTTTTTCTGTGTGTTTGCTAGTAACACAGGGTTCAGCAATGCACTATGTGTCATAACTGTGTGAGCCAGGACACAGCATGGAGCCCTGGTGGCTCAGTGGTTAGGAGCTTGGCTGCTAATCAAAAGGTTAGCAGTTCAAATCCACCAGCTACTCCTTGGAAAACCTACAGGGCAGTTCTACTCTGTCCTATAGGGTCGCTATAAGTCAGAACAGACTCAACGGCACCTAACAGCAACAACAGTGCACAACATACTCTAGGACTCTCCTGAAGGGTACCAAGTAAATGGCAGCAAGAAACATTAGGACCAATTACATTAATGATTTCCTCCTATATGTCAAAAACTCTGTCAGTGTGTCTTCAAGAGTCTTATAATCTGACAGGGGAGTCAGAAGCAGCATACATAAAGCAATAAATCATGCAGTAGTGATAACAGCCAACACTTATTGGGTGCTTACTGTGTGCCAGGCACTTCATATGCACACCCTAGCCTACTACCCAACTGGAACGTTTTGATAGATATTGCTATTATCTTCATTTTATGGATTACACAAGATTACACAGTCAGTGACAGGCAGTGTGAGGACTGAAGCATAAGATAGATTTTTGTTTGTTCATTTTTAATCGAAATGCTTAACACTATTCTTCATTGCAACTCTGATTTTAGAAGAGATTGTGTAGAGAAGGTGCAACCCAAGAAGTGCTTTAAGAGATTCAGTACAATTAAAGCAAGCAAAGGGAGGAAGAGAGGACATTCCAGGTAAGAGAGCAGGAAGCATTCAAGTGGAATACAAAGATTAGACCTACATCAGTTACCAAGGATGCATTTTGGGGAACAGTAAGGAATAAGGCCAGATCAATTCTATAGACTCATATTGGGAAGGGCATGGAAAGCCAAGGCAAAGGGATGGGTACCCTTGGTTGGATAACAGGTATCCACTGTCAGATCTAGAACAGAGGAGTTAAGTGGTTATAAGTGAGATGTCAGAAGACATCTAGCCTCACACCCCATGCAGGAAGAGTTGGAGAGAAGAAAAGGCTGAAAGAAGCAACAAGTAATGCTGGCATGAGAGGAGTAGGCTAGAATGGGGTAGTAACTATGGGAAGAGAAAAGGGTGACTCTGAAAAGCATGTAGAAAGAAGAAATGGTAGCATTTGTGACTGGGTAGACGTGGCAATCACCAAAGAGCAAAGGTTGAGGGCTCAAGAGGAAGCTGAGGTCTCTAGGCTGAGCATCAAGAAGACTGTAACACTAAGGACCAAATGGGAGAGTTGGGGAAGGGCAGTCGGTGGGCTGGAAGATGATAAATTCAGTTTGGAACATATTTGCTAAATTTGATATCATAGCAAGACAGCCAAGTTGAGATGTCCCATGGACACTTGAAGATGCTAGATTGGAGTTCAAGAAAGAAGTCTGGAGTCACTGTCAGGGAATGATAATGGATCATGGGAGTAGATCCTTCTAGGTACAGAGTGTAGAGAAAAAAGAAAAGCAGACCCACACTGAGGAAGAAGAGCACCAAAACCCAAAAAAACCAAACCCATTGCCGTCGAGTCAATTCCGACTCATAGCAACCCTACAGGACAGAGTAGAACTGCCCCATAGGGTTTCCAAGGAGCGGATGGTGGATTTGAATTGCCGAACTGTGGGTTGGCGGCCATAGCTCTTAATCACCATGCCACCAGGGCTCCAAGAAGACACAGAAGCAGAGAAATAAAAACTAGGATAGACTCAAGCCACAGAAATTAAAACCAGGAGAATAATGGAGGAGAAAAACTGGATGGAACCAGTTCATTGTGTACCAGACTGTATAAATACTAAACCAAAAGTAATTCTTATACTATTAAACTCCTAAAAAGAAATTCACAATTGAAACACGTTTTGGTTTATATCCCTTTTCATTGCATGCATAAGAAAGGGAGGAATATGGCTTTTGTATTGCTCTATAGTTAACATTTTTTAGTAGTTGTTTAATAACAGCCAGAAGAACTACGCTATAATTATATTAATTCAGGCATTCTGCTGTTGCTTTTGCTTACTCTCTCCCAAGAACTCCAAATACCAAAACTGCTTGAAAGACATTTTAACGCAGTTAATCCTTTCTCAATTTCTGGAACAACTGTTATAACAAACGTGTTTGTTATATGTTTATGGATATGTTTAAAGTGCATCACTTGTGGGCTAAATTTATCTGTAAAGTCTTCACCAGAATCTTAACTGAATAACTGAACTTATTAAGTTATGACCATCCTCATGAGTTCCAAGAAGTTGACCGACCATCTTGTTAATGAATAATGTAGGGTTTTGTGAATTCCCTCATGCCCTTGTTCAAGCGAGAGGAGGTGTTCTTGGTCAGTCACTAAAGGCACCCCCCTGCCTAGAGTCAGTCAACCATGCTGCAGCTTTCCAAACACCCCAAACGTGCCTGCACCCTTGCAGAAAGGGGAGGCCACCAGACACTGGGTCCTCATTTGGAGCTATATGCTTCTTACGGCTCTTCTCCTAGAGCATGCCCCTCAATTTCTTTCTACCCCTTTGAGATAAAGATTCAGCTACCCAAATTGTTAATAATAGGGATGATGACATCTTGATATTTCAAAGGAGGACACCATAGGGTCATCTTTACATGCAAAGGCTCTTAGACTTGAGAAAGGACTGATGGAATTCTCACACCTTCTGCCTATAATGTTGTTGTGTGCCGTTGAGTTGATTACAACTCATAGCAACCCTACAGGACAGGGTAAAACTGCCCTATAGGGTTTCTTATGCCCGTAAGCAGTTCACCAGGTCTTTCGTCCCATGGAGCCGCTGGTGGGTTCAAACCACCGACCTTTTGGTTAGCAGCCAAGTGCTTAACCATTGTGCAACCAGGGCTCCTTCTACCTACAACACATTATAATACTGTATGTGGAAATAATACGTCGGGTTTATAATTCCTATATCATCCTCAGATTGCAGAGAGGTGGAATGTCCTCTCGAAGTTTCCTCTGAGTTCCCCAAACCTGGGTTAGGTGCTCCTAAGGGCCTTAGTTTACCTTGATTGGAGCATTTATTAGACTGGGTTGTACTGGCCTGATTCTTTCTCAGCATCTCTCACCAGACTCTGACCTTCTGGAGGGCACAGAATGGTTCTCACAGTTGCGTTCTGGCACCTGGCAGAGCCTATGGCATGAGGAGGTACTCAGTACACACGTGTGGAAGGAAGGAGGGAATGGATCCCTGTGAGGAAGGCACAGCTGTGCCAAGGAAACTGAGGCACAGGGTTAAGTGAGTCCTCCAAGATCATCTGCTGACTAAAAGCAGACGTGAAATTTAGGATCCTCTTGCCCCTAAACCACCATCGTTCTTTGTGTGTGTGTGTGTGTGTGTAATTTTATACCACTCATAACTCTGTGAGAAAGTCCAACCTTATGTACATAATTTGTGCACATTATCTCTTCTGATCATTATTAGGGTAGCTTCCTTTCACCCTAATCCAATTCCATATATAAAGAGCACTATGATTGGTGGATTCCAATTGGTTAGCAGCTCTTAACCACTGTGCCACCAGGGCTAATACTAGCCGTTGCTTGGAAACCCTATGGAGCAGAATTATGAGTTGGAATCAACTCGACAGCAAAGGGTTGGGGTTTTTGGGTTTTTTTTTTTTTTTTTTTTTTTTTTGGTTTATGATTGGTATTATACCTTCTGGAGCCCTGGTGGCTCACTGGTTAAGAGCTGAGTTGCTAACCAAAAAGGGGGCAGTTCGAATCCGCCAGCCACTCCTTGGAAACCCTATTGGGGCAGTTCTACTGTGTACTACAGGGTCGCTGTGAGTTGGAATTGCCTCTACGGCAACGGGTTTTTTTGGTTATTATACCTTCACCAATATCACTTCTGAAATTTTGGGTTGATGTTACTATTGTTGGGACTAAATCAGCAATCAGACTTCTCATTTAAATTACATTTCCAAAAGAATGTGGTCCATATTTGTACAGGAATTAAGGCTCACCTACTTTGAGCTCTAGGTCATTGAGTCCCAGGGGTAGTGACTAATGGTCAGGAGATGCCAATATTCCTATGTAGGCATCACCACACTTAGGGGAAATTCACATGTTTGCTCCTCAGAAATAATCTGTCATGAAGTTATCACAACCGAGCCAACTGGAAGGGGAGTGTAATGGCTGCTGAGGAAACAATTCATTCAGTCAGTATAACCACATGACAGAGAACAGACGTTGCTGATGATAACTCTAGAGATGCATTTTTGTCTTAGGCCTGCCCCCCGCCATTCCTCTTTTCTAGTTTAAGAAAGAGGGAGAGTGTTTGTAAGGGCAGCATGAAATAATTTCACTGGTCTAGAAAACCCATGTACACACACACGTACATGAGCATCATGACCATAACAAATATGGTCAAATATAAAATCAAATAGCCTTTCATGTGCCAAAAAAAAAAAAAGTGTAATTTGATCCTGGCACACAGTAGGTGATGTTTGGATGTGCAAATGAAGGTAAAGTGTGATTCACACAATCCAAAAAAGCAGGTAATCCAAGAATCATTCATATTGGCTTCCGAGTTAAGATTTGATTGATTTGCAACATCTAATCAATTAAAACACACCTTAAGTAGTATTTTGCTTGGATCAGTGTTAAATTTATTTCAACTTTTTGGCACACCTAACAGCTGATTTTGGAGGAAGGTAAGCAAAACCATTATCAATGGCACGAGAATTGAGACAAATTTAAAAATTAGCCAAATAAAAAAGTTGAGAGTTATCCATATTATTTTTAAAAGGATTTTCTTGTACATCCATAAGTCATGTGCATATTAATATTCTTTCTCTCCCTAAATAAGCCAGGAAAAATACAGTACAATGATTAACATCTATTAGGTCAGCTGGTGGTCAGAGGGTGCTAACATGCCAAACCTCTGAAAACACTTTGGGACCCCTTGTGACATCGGGCAAAGCTAGTGGACATGAATGCACTTGTGCTTTAGAGAATAACTAAAGAGAATTCAAATCATCGCCAAACTCAACATGAGTTGCTGTCCCAGGTGGGAGTAAGAATTCAAAGAAATGAGGGGCTCATTTTTTAAAGTCCTAGCTTTTTGAAAGGCTAATCTTTGCAATTAGTTTTGCTTTGTAACATTATCAAGCAGAAAATCTAAGTCCAAATAAAGGTTCGTATTTCCAGATGGAGAGCTTTCTCTGATTTGCCTGGACATCAGGTTTAGCATCTCTATTTTGAAGTTTTAGATATTTGGCTCAGTACTTCTAGACTAAAAAAAAATGCTCTTAAGCCTACTCTTTTGAAAGTATTTTGTCATCATTAACAAAGAGTGTTCAAATAACTAACTATAGTGGTTGGCTAGACTCTGGACTAGGAGAAAAAAATCTAAGGTTAATTGCTGGTGTAAGGATTAGTCCTTTCAATAAGCAATGAAGGAGCTGTGAGTGAGGAGGTAAACTCTCAACTATGAGATATGTGTGTATCTCCACTGTTGTCCAGTTGATTCCGATTCATAGTGACCCTATAAGACAGAGTAGAACTGCCCCCATAGGGTTTCCAAGGCTGTAATCTTTACAGAAGCTGACTGCCACATCTTTCTCCCCTGGAGCGGCTGGTGGGTTCAAACCCAAGACCTTTTGGTTAGCAGCAGCGGGCTTAATCACTGTGCCACCAGGGCTCCTTCATGTGGTGTAGTACCAGTCTATTCTGGCATGTAATAGTTAATAACTTATATACAGTTAAGTGGTATCAGTTAATATCATTCTTCTCCAAGAGAACTAAAAAAAAAACCTAAGTAAACTTACAAGATTAAGAATTTTAAACAGTAAAAGAATAGGCGTGGGAAATCTGACAAGTAGCAAAATCATTTTAACCATCTGAGGGAAAAAAATGCAAAATGTGCTTAGAAGCCACACCTCCACGGCCTTTCGGACTACATCGCCCATGACACTAGGTAACAGCTGAGATCTGTATTCTGTCTGCGGGGAAGGAAAAAAGGACAGAACCTCAGTCCACGTCCATGGCCTGTCCAGGGCTGGAAGCGCGACTCCTGCAAACAACTCTCGGGTTCCTTCTGGGCAAGCACACAGCCAGAGGAAATGAAAGCTAGGAAATTGTACATAGAACAATGAGGGGTAGTTTCATTTTGGTTTCCTGCTCAAATAGAAAAGTGGCTATAATTGTAAATATACATATATGTCAATAAAAGACAACAAATGGAGTATGGTAATTTTTTCAAGCTGCAAGTACAGAAGAACTCCGCTTCTGTCGGGAGTGTGCTTTAGCACAGAAGAGTCGTGGGAAAGCAGAGATACAGCTGTTTCCAGGCAAATGGCCCAGAACTGGTTCCAGCATCAACCATCAGTCTCCAAAGAACGAGAGAAACACGCCCAAAGCAACTCACTAGCACATGTGTGTGAGGCTGTGAGCAGCGTGGGCTGCGCGTGTCCACCCAGTTCAGTCCCGGACCCACTCGGGCACGCAGGGCAGGTGAAGGCGCCCAGGCGCTGAGCGCCACGGTGAAGCTGGTTCAAATCCTGCTATGCTCCGGAGCACCCTCCCATTCCGCCACTGTGCGCGCTAAACTGGCTCCTCGCTTCCCTCGGCCCCAGAGGAGTTTCCTAACTCTTCCCTTCCCAACCTACAACAAAGAAGGCTCTGTAACGGATGCACCCTCGCAGCCCACAGAGATCAAACCCCGGGAACGACCCGGGGAAATACACCTTGCTCCGCCACACGCTGGCCCGGCGCGAACCCCCGAGGGTCAGCGGGCGGCTCTGGGGAAGGGACAAAGGGGCTGCGCCGAGCTGGCCGGGCGGAGGGTGGCCGGGCACTCACCTTCGCAGCCACTCGGCTGCGCTCCTCGTGGAGCAGGAGGGCGGCGAGCAGCAGCAGCAGCCAGACGCCGGCCCGGAGCCCCATGGTCCCGCGCCTCTGGGCGGCGGGCGGCGGCGGCGGCGGCGGCGGCGGCGGCGGCGGGCGGGGAGCTCTGGGCGCGGCGCCCTAGCCGCGGGCGAGGCGCTTCGGGAGCCGCGGGCGGGTCACTGTCGGAGAGCCGCGGCGCGAGCGCTGCACATCGTCCTGGGCGCTGCTGCTCGGAGTGGCAGACGTGAGAGCTGATCGCGGAGCTCCCCCAATTTGTTGGTGCTGCCCCCTCCCCTCGGCGGTGCGCGGGCGGCGTTTCAAATGGGAGGACCCAGCGACGCGTGTAAGAGGGCGAGGGAGCGCGCGGCCAGGGAAGAGCTGCCGCTGCGAGCCAGGAAGTCGGGGCTCTGTTTCTCTCCCCTCGCGCCCCGCCGCTTCTCGCCTCCGCGCTCGCCGCTCTCGGGAGGCGCGCCCCGAACGGGCGCCCGCGCTCACCCGCCGCGGCCCGGAGGCCAGGAGGCTGGCCCGAGAGCCCGAGGCCGCGCGCAGCCAGGCGGTGGGGAGAGCGGCCGCGGCGTGTGCCCTTGCCTCTCGCTGACGCTCCGGCTCCCGCACTCAGCTCTGGAAAGGCCAATGCGCGCGGGAAGCAGCCCCTGAAGCCTGGCGGGGGAGGTGAGTGTGAGCCCCGGGCACAGAGAGCTGGGGGCGCGCCAGAACGGCTCCGACTCTGGAGGGCCTTTCGCAGACTCGGACTGCGCACTCTTCTAGTTAGGACTGGGAAGGAGGAGCGGCGAGGGAAATGGGAGCGAGCTGACTCCACTGAAAGGAGCACAGTGCCTAAGTGGAAAGGCTCCCTTTTTTTCTATCTAGTGGGGGAACGCATCTACAGTCACCCGGGAAACGAGGAGGCGCGTCGTGGAGCCCAGCTCGCTTTCCACGCGCCTCAGGTAGAGATTGGCAGTAAGGATGCGCTGCCTCCCCACTCCCTCACTGAATCCGGTTTGTGTCTTGCCTTCTAGCCTAGGAGAGACCGGGAGCCTAGAGAGGCCGAGTTGGGAGCATGGGTCGAGACCAAGGGGCGGTGTCCTGCCCTGCCCTGTGGCGGTAAGAGACTTTCTGCCCTTATCTTTGTGGGTCCCTCGCGGGGACTTTTCCTGTATAACTTTAAGGAATTGACAAGCCGGGAGCCGACAACAGCGTGTTCATGAAGCTCTTCTTTCCTCTCCCATACAGGTGGCTGCTGCTGGGGACCGTGACCGTGGGGTTATTGGCCCAGAGCGTCGTGGCGGTAAGTCCTGGCTCCGTTTCCACGCGCTTTTAATTCGCGCGGAAGAGTGGTTGGGGCATTCGAATGGCCTTGGTGGATGGCAGCTCAAGCATGCTCACCTGAGTGTGCGTGTATGTGTGTGTGCGTGTGTGGGTGTGCGCGCGCGTCTGTGCCCCTACCTACCCAGCCCAGGTTCCTGAAAACCTCACTTTCCCTAAAGAACGTCTCTGCCTTTCCTTGTCCTGGGTTTCCCAGCTTCAGTCCCGTGTGTTACAGGCGTTGGCCCTTACACGGGAGCGAATAATTAAAAACGTAGCCTCAGGCATCCTCTTCAGTGAGCAAAGCCCCAACTTCAGCCAGCAAGGCCGAGTGTGAGTCACGTGGCGCTAAGGTTAAGGGCGAGAAAAGCTTTTGTAGAACAGGGACGCTCACTGGCAGGGTTTTTGTTTGCTTGGGGTTTTTTTGTTGTTATGGTTGTTGGAGGGGTTGTTTGGTTGCTTGGTTTTATTTTGCAAACCGGAGGCTTTAGGGGAATGGACAAGGCAAGGAGGAGAACAAGACAAGAGTGTACTTCATTTTACCAGTCGAGAGGGAATTATGGAAGAACGCACATTTTCCCCCAAATCTTGGTCTCTGTTGGAAGAGCCACAGGTAGAGGGTTGCTAAGCCTTGCACCAGCGTTTCTGGAGCGCCCACCCCCTCAGCAGCCCTCCCATTCACAGCACCTGAGCCAGTGGTGTGACTGTGCTCAGTGAATTGTATGTACCATGGGTATGAAACAGCTTTTATTTAAGTAGTAGAAGCCACTTTTTTTGAGCTTTATATAGTCATGGCTACACTGCCACAGGTTTAATGGATCTCTTCAGTTGAAGGTACAAAGGTTTAAGTGGGGACCAAAAATTGAATGACCTTACAAGGTATCCTCCACTCCATCCTATATTTGCTCTGATGAGGTATGTATTTATATAGCACCCATCTCCATGGTGAGATCCTATTGGGAATTACGCCTCCCACTTTGAGTTCCCCACCTATGTAGAATATATACGTGGTCAGCAGAGAAACTGTTTGAGTGATTTAACCAGATTTAAGTCCTGTTAATTTCGTTTTCATATTGTTCTGCCCTACCTAAAACCAAGAAGGGTTTTAAAGGTAGCCTGCAAGGAAGAACTATCCCAGCTTGAGAAAGAACCACTTTAACTTCACTTTTTCTGCTGCCTTCCGCTCAGGTCAGAGCGTAAAGCAGGAGGTAGAAGGAGGACTCTGAGACTTTGACCAGAGTGTTTCAGGCCAGTGTTTTCTTAAAGCTTAGGCCTGTCTCTCCCTCCTTCCCACCAAACCAAACCAAACCCACAGCCAGAGTCAGTTCCGACACATAGAGACCCTCCTTCCTGCACTTCCTGGACTAAGACAGCCCCACCCCAGATACTGAGCCACCCATTGACCTTATGGGCCTTTATGCTAATACGATCTGAAGGGAATGCCCAAATTTATGAACCAGAACCTCTTCTAGGAAGGCATTCCCAGAAAGTAGAGAGCAGTATTGACAGTGTGTATGTTGGTTGCGTTGACACTCAAACTCCTTCATCCTCTAGAACCACCTGCTATAATAACACTGTTCTTAGTCCTGAGGAGGGTGGGAGTCACCTGGGTTCTTATCTGGGACCAATCCTAAAATTGGTGGAAAGGGCATCACGTTAGAAGACCTAGATACTAAACCCACCTCTGCCCTTTCTGAGGAATCTGGGATTAGTTTCATCAATCCTGAGCCTCAGTTTTCTCGCTTTGAAAAGAAAGAAAATATCACCAAGTTTGTTATAGAGATCCCGGGTCCTACTACGTGTGCCCTGCTACACCTCTGTCTGTGCCTTGCCATAAGACCTTTTAGATCCCTCAAGCTCATCCTTCACCTCTGACTCTCTGATCCTTGCATATGACAAAGAGCATTCATTCTCCAAGTATTGTTGTTGGACCACCTACAGCTAAGTCACCTGGAAAGTCTTGTTAAAAATTCAGATCTCTGGTTCCCATGCCAGATCTGATCAGACTTTCTGGAGTGGCACCTTGGAGTCTGCAGGTCCACCTGCTGCCAAAGTTTGGGAGCCTAGAGTATTAGATTTGGAGTCATTTGTCAATTTAGTACATTTCTCTGGGCTTTAAAGTTTACGTATATAATTGGAAACATTAAAAAATCTAATCATGCTGTTAGAGACATAGTAATTTGTATCATTCATTCCCAGATGTGTAATGTATTATGTGCTATTGTATTACGGTGGGAATCGATTAAACATAATAGATTTGAATATGTTACTATATTTATTATCTTTGTATTAACCACTGGCTTTAATAGATGTTACTCCTGAAGTAATTCCTTGATCCTTAACTGAGTTGTTAGCTGCTGTCATGTGTCCCCTGATGCATGGTGACCCCATGACAACAGGATTGAACTATTGTGATCCATAGGGTTTTCATTGGCTTATTTTTGGAAGTAGATCTCCAGGTCTTTTTCCCTAGTCTCTCTACCATGGAAGCCCCCCTAATCTGTTCAGCTTCGTAGAAACACGAAAGTCTCCACTGACAGATAGGTGGTGGCTGCACTGAGGTGCACTGGCAGGAGTTGAACCCAGGTCTCCCGCATCAAAGGAGAGATTTCTACCACTGGACCACCGCTGCCCCTAATCCTTAACTGTAGTCATTAAGAAACAAACTTTCTTAATTACGGCAGGCTCAGCTCCTCTCTGCCATGTTGAGGAATCTTGTCTTATTGCCTGTTTGTTCCAAGGATACTTCCAACGTACAGGTCAATTCAATAGAAAGGGCTGCCTGTTGTAGCTTGGGGAGCTTTACAGCAAAAGCAGCTGAAAACAGTTAGGGAAGGGGTAGCTAACGTGTTTCCTGAGTACTTCCTGTGTACCAATTTGTGTGCGTTATTTCATTTAATCCTCATGGGAAAGTACACTAACAGAGTAGGAGACTGTTATGGTCCCTGATTTCACAGGCGACAAAACTGAGGTCCAAGGGGCTTTAGATAACTTTCCCAAAGTCACTCTCTTTGTTAAATGGCGGCATCGGGGTTTGAACCTAGGCACTTAACCACCACACTGAGCCTTCCAGAGTCAGATCAGTAGTGGGAGTGCTACCACATTTCAGTGTTTGTGTCTCATGTGGTGTTGGGCGGCTTGTTCTTTACCTTGAAGTACTGCAGCCAAGTAAAGCCCACGCTGATGCCTGGGAAGGGGAATTTCCCCTACTCCTCCTGTGCTAGTCTTACTCGGAAGATCAAGAGCAAAACAGCAAGGAAGAAGCCATATGATCAGGTGTCCAAAGGGAGAAAAGGAAACAAAAATCACAGCTGGGCCACCTGTGCTCAGGACTAACTTAGACACACGAGTTCTGAATGTGCCACTTTGGATCAGCTCTCCGTTTTATTCACGTGGCCCTTTCTGAAGGTGCCCATGTCTTGAATGCAATGCTGAGGCGCTTGGCACATGTGCAGATCGCCCGTGTTAGGAGGCAGTGTGGTCTAAGGGTTACCATTCCAGAACTTTGAAGGCAAACCACCTACCTGCCATTGGTGCTCAATAACTCTCGGTGTCTTAGTTAGCCCTCCTCCCCCTGTAAAACTGAGGTGTTAATAATAGTATCCACCTCATAGGGCTGTGGGGGTATCAAATGAACGGACACATGTGAAGTGCTTTGGAGCGTCTGGCACATAGCAAGGGCTGCGGAGGTGTTTGCTGGGCCTATTTAAATGAAGGGCCTACTTAAATGAAGGTCCCGCAGCAAAGGAACGACTTATTGCAACCCATTCTAATCATTTGTACGTATCTGAACAGGCTGGACAGAAACATAAAAGATCTAAGAGACTTAGTCCTGCATGGTTTCTGGGAGGAAGAGAATTCCAGAGAACAAAGGCCTTCCTTGAGATCAAATACACAGCAAGCTGGGAGTCAGCTGGCAACCTCAGGGAGGGGAAATGGGGGGGCTGGGAAGATAGGGCTTCAATAATCCAGACTTTTATAGGTAACTGTGCAGCTAGAGGAGCCCTGGTAGCACAGTATTTACGTGCTCAGCTGCTAACCAAAGGGTCAGGAGTTCGAACCCACCAGCCGATCCGCAAGAGGAAGATGTGGCAGTCTACTTTCATAAAGATTACAGCCTTAGAAACCCTACAGGGCAGCTCTACTCTGTCCTGTAGGGCAGCTATGAGTGGGAACCCACTCGACGGCATTGGGCTTTGGTTGGTGTGTAGCCAGGAGACCTTGAAGCATAGGTGGTGTATGCCCCAGGAAATGCAGGTCTCCAGAGCACGTTCAGCAATAGCTTAAATTTCCAAGCGACCTTCCAGGGCTCGACCCCCTGGAAAATACGATTGCCTCTCCTGCCAACTGCCACACCTTCCCCTCCCACCCCCCAGACCACAAGAGAACAACCAGAAGAGGAAGCAATGTTCTTTTTAAAGGCTTTCTCTTCTCCTTTCGATCAGCGTATTGATCAACTATGAGAGACCTACTGTGCTAACACCCTTCTTAATGCTCTATTTAGGAATCATGAAGAAGAAAGGGCTTTCCCACCATTGCATAGAGCGTCTGTCTCATTGTTTAAAACCTTCTGGGCCCCTCAGAAGAAAGGAAAAGTCACAAGGTTCCTCTGTTAATGGAAAAATAAGCATATCTCAGGTTCTCTGGAGGGTAGTGAAGTAATTCTCCCTGGGTGCCGTGTATGACTTGGCTGCAATAAATAATACTAGGGATTTGTCATATGCATCCCATAACTAGAGGTAAGTCCAAGGGGTGAACAGGAAAACAGACAGAGGGAAACATGGGCACTGTTGAATGAACCAGAGAGAGACCAAAAAAAATGTGAACATCAAGGAAAGAATTCTAAACTAGAAATCAAAGAGTTTGCTAAAATAATACGAACCAAAAGATTGTCTGTCTTTTGGGGAAGAGGGAATGAAAACGGGTGGCTAGCTGAAATTAAATAATCGAGAAAATTCAATGGAAAACCTAAAGTGTGATGGTGATATAACTTTTCAACATTGTGTTTTACAAATACCTTCTAGACGATGTAATGAGGAGATTATTACCTACAAGGTGGTTTTGGAATGTCTCATTCTTTTAATCTGATAAAGAATACCTTTGATTAGGGGATTTTCAAGGGAGCTCTGAAATTGGCCTCTTGCTTTTTGCCTGCTGGTATCAGTGGACACATCATCTCTGCTTAAGGTGATAGACAAAGTATGGAACTCCTGGGGTTGGCTGATTTGGTTTGTAAACCAAGACAATCCACTACAAAAGGAGGCCTCTATGGCCCGGTAACTAGACAATGGTTTTGAGTCGTTTAGAGGCCATAAAGTCTAACCGCAACAACAGAGTCTAACCCCAGCTTGGCTACTAACTGGTTGTTTGACCTCAGAGAAGGCCATTTAGCATACTTGGACTTTGATTCTGGGCTTAAGAAAAGAAGGTTGAAGAAGAGCCGATGTATTGACCCTTTGATGTGGTGGGTTGAAACCCAAGTGAAATTGTTCACTACAGACGAGTAAGTAAGCACAAGTAAGCCTGTGCTTACCTTGCTTATTGGATAATCTGGCCCTGCAGCACTCCACGTAAGAGTTAGAGTTGGGCACACCCACACGCCCAGATCTGCTCCTGGGTCCTGCAGTGTGCTCTGACCTGATAAGAGTGAGTTCATGTCTCACCGTTTTCCCAGCTACAAAAGTTGGAATAAGAATACTTTCCTAGCACTTAATCATTGGGGCTACTCCAGTTTAAAACTAAATTGTGTATTAGGCTATTTTATCTTCAGGGTATTGAGAAGCTTCTGGAATCCAATAAATAGTGTTTAATCAGTGAGTTGAGAGAATAGATAGGAGTTTGTCCCCTTTGCTTGTCTCCTTTGCTAAATCCAGGATTTAGTCCCTGGATGGTGCAAACATGTGACATGCTCAGCAGTTAACTGAAAGGTTGAACGTTTCAGGAAAAAGGCCTACTGGTGATCTACTTCAACCATGAAAAGCCCTATGGAGCACAGTTCTACTCTGACGCACATGGGGCCACCATGAGTCAGAATCGACTCCACGGCAACGGGTTTAGTCCCCTTTGCTAGCAGCTCCTTTCAGTTCATGAGAATATCTTGGGACAGATGATAACCCAGCTGGTTCACTTCCCTTGATTTCATTGACTTCTCTAGGGGTCTGTAATTTTTCTTTGGATTATCCCTAAAAAATAAGGCTGCGTCTCACCTTAGGGAGATGACGTGGATTTTGCCAGCCCTGTCCATGTGGTCAGGGAGTGAATTTCATTGGAAGTGCAGAGCAGCAGGTTCCCTTTTCCCCCAGCAAGTTCTGCCCTACCCAGTAGCTGCCAAGTCCCCAGGTACCCCAGAGTTAGTCTCTCTTGGGTTTGTGTCTCCCGAGGTTCTGAGCACGTGTGCTGAAGGCACCCCGTGAAGCTGTGTCATGTTGCGTGGAATGCGTGAGGCTGGCTTCTGAAGCCATGTGTTCTTTTGTAAAAACGGTGCCTTTAAGTGTAACGTGGTATCCTGGATTGGATCCTGGGACAGAAAAAGAACAATTTGTGGAAAAACTTGTGAAATTTTAATAGAGTTTGTAGCTTAGTTAATGTACCAATATTAATTTCCATAATAACGTTAATGTCTTAGTTTTGACAAATGGACCATGTTTATGTAAGATGTGAACGTGACGTCTATAAGGTCTGAATAAAGGATATATAGGGATTCTCTGTGCTATCAGTGCAACTTTTCTGTAAATCTAAGTTATTTCAAAAGAAAAGCTTTGTTTAAAAAAAAAATACATAAGGTGCTTCTTAGAAATCATGAACCAGTTCCATTTGGCGTGTATAAACCAGACAGACAAATGCAAAAATGAGGTGGAGGAACAGCAAGTCTTGCATTAGTTGAGAGCAGATGTGGCCAATGAGAGGAAAGTGTCACTTCCATTCTTTCCTCTAATAGATTAAGTAAATAAAAGTCACTTCTGTTAACTTTGAAATATAGCAGAAGTAGGTCCCATGCCTGAGTAAAAGGGGTTTTGTCCCATTGGATTGGGTGGGGAGATTTATGAAGAGAGGGGAGGAAAAGGCATCTTAATGGAGTTTCCACTCAGCTCAGTATCTCTGAGGAGGGCCCAGTGGTGCAGGACAATAGGCTCCCTCTTCTTGACCAGGGAGAGAAAACGGTTGCTCGATTGTTTCCTGAGTGTGTGGCGAAATGGTAGGTTTGAATAGTAGTGTTGCTTCGAGGAAGATATTAAGCATTAACATGAAGCAGCACAAATTAATGCCCTCACCCTCTCAGCCCTTCTTAATTTGTCAGGCCAGTGTCTTTATACACTGTATAGAAAAGGAGAAGAGAAGCACCCCCCCATACACACGCACACACGCACACACGCCTTGAAAACCCAGTGGATAAGGATGAGAAAATGGCTAGTCAGCCCCGCCTCCACATATTCTCCTTACGGTGCCAGCGGCCATCCTGATGGAATTTGGCGTCAGCCATCTCCAAGCAGCCACATGGGCTATGGGCTAGAGGAAAGGGGCCAAGAACAAGGATGGCCAATGGCCAGTGCCCATGACCTCGCACATTTGCCTGTCGCCACTCTACCGTTGATATTAGAAATGAGGGGCAGCAGCAGAAGTCACCTCTGACCTCTGGCTCTTGCCAATTTGTTTGGTAGCCTCCTTACACACCCTGTTGTTGTTAGGTGCTGTTGGGTCATTCTCAACTCCTGGCAACCCTATTTGACAGACAGAATAGAGCTGCCCCATAGGGTTTTCTCGCACAGGGGTTAAGCAATACAGCTGCTAACCAAAAGGTTGGCAGTTCAAATCCACCAGCCACTCTTTGGAAACCCTATGGGGCAGTTCTACTCTGTCCTCTAGGGTCGCTATGGGTCAGAATTGACTCAACAGCAATGAGTTTGCTTTGGGTTTTGGAGTCTTTAAGGAAGCAGATCACCAGGTCTTTCTCCCCTAGAACCGCTGGGTTGATTCAAACCACTGACCTTTCGGTTAGCAGCCAAGTGCTTAACTGTTTGTGCCACAAGGGCTCCTTTACGTGCCCTAGCTCCACTTACAGCCAGAAGGCCCTGTAAGATGAAAGACAGCGTGAGTTCTGTCCTTACAGAGCGTCCATGCGGCAAATATCAGAATGCCTGCGTGCATCTCTCAGGCTGAGCTGGAACCTCTGTCCATTGCAGTTGAGACCTGTTTAAGAGTCTAATTAAGACGCTCTCAACTTGCTAAGATTTGAAATTACAGCTAGAGATCAGTGATTCTAAGTTGTCATTAGTAGCACCTGTGTACATTAAAGGAGCCCTGGTGGCGCAGTGGTTAAGAGCTTGGCTGCTAACCAAAAAGGTCAACAGTTCGAATCCACCAGCCACTCCTTGGAAACCCTATGGGGCAGTTCTACTCTGTCCTATAGGGTCGCTATGAGTCGGAATCGACTCGATGGCAAAGGGTTTGGGTTTTTTTTTTTGTATATACGTTAAAGTCCCCGGGTGGTGCAAATGGTTAACACGCTCAGCTACTAACTGAAAGACTGGAAGTTCAAGTCTACCCAGAGGCACGTTGGAAGAAAGTCCTGGTGATCTACTTCTGAAATATCAACCACTGAAAACTCTACGGAGCACAGTTCTGTTCTGACACACATGGGGTTGCCGTGGGTGGGAATCGACTCGACGGCTTCTGGTTTGGGTTTTTATGTATATTAAACAGTTGTCTTCATCCATCAGCCATTTGCCTCAACTGTAATTCCTGTTACTACAACCCAAAGTTTAGGACATACTGCATCTTCCCCCCAGGAGTCATTCATTGTTGCCTTTATATGCTCCAGGGCCTGAAACATAGTAAACACTCAATTTCTTACATAAATGAATGAACCCGTAGTCAATTGAAAGTTATTCAAGCAGATCTTTTGGCTGAGGGGTACAGTCATGGAATACTTAATAAAAGATTAGATAAAGTGTATTTTTCTCACTGTGTGTGTGTGTATGTGTTTTCCAAATTAAATCCTATCCACCCACTGGATGAAACTGGCTGTATAAGTTGATAAGGGAAACATTGATCTGCCTACGAAAAACTTTGCATTTTTTTCTAGGGATTGTTTCAACCCCACCCATAAAATTCCTATTTTGCCGCTTTTACACAGTTTAGTGATCTCCCGTGTGGGAATTACAGAAAAATTTGAGTTATGAAATCATACAGACTACTTTTCTGGTACCTAGTAGAAATTGCATAATATGTTTTTCTGAGTTTCAAGCATTTTCAGATATGTGGCTGCGTCTATGGCCTGTCTCGTGAGAACAGAGGAAAGGGCTTCTGTTGGTGGACATGATCAAAGACACATGCTTCTAGGATGCCTCAGAGGCTCCGGTTTGTCCATTAAAGAAAACAAGACGCTGATGAGCAACCACTGTGCAATCATTGCTGACTGGTGTTGGGAAGGAGTGATGCAGTGAACCAGCCAGCAGCGTGGGTCGTGCTAGCTAGGACCTACTTCCTCCTCTGTCTTCACCTCCTCCCCAGTGACCCTGGAGCCAGTTTAGAAAAAAAGAAGGGTCCTTTGAAGGAGTCCTTGTGGAATCCCCCTGGGGTCAAACATATGAAAGAGTAGTCCCCAGAGGTGCTTCTCGAATTCCAGAACTCCAAGGGAAAAGCGAAAATATCCCGTGGGAGAAAAACAGCAATTCTCATTTATGGAGCAATATGGCGTCAGGAATTGCGCTAACCCACTGACAGACATTACCAAATTTAATGCTCACAACTCCATGAGGTAAAGACTATTATTATCCCACCTGACAGATATGGAAACTGAGGCATATACAGGTTAGGGTACTTGTTAAAGTCAATAATGATAAAGGTGGGAGTGAAACCCAGGACTTCCTGATTCCATCACCCCTAATCTTAACCACTGTGCAAGACTGATATATTCCTGGCCATAGAATAGATAGATAGGTGGGTGGGTGGATGGATAGATGGTTGGGTGGATGGATATAGAGAATACATAAACACACACACGTATACACATGGCCTTTGTGTGCTCCAATTCCTGAAAGGGCTGCTGAGGGAAAGAGACCATAACTGCCTCTGGAAGCATCAGGCACACATGTTCTCTTTAGAGTTCCTTCCTCAGGGAGGGAAGACCTATGGATGTAGATGACTGTGTAGCCTTATGAAGTCTAAGAAATAAAGACTAAAAAGACTGTACTTAGGAGACACCCGCAAAGATTGACCAAGGAATACGCAAGAATGCACAAGAGCGGGAATCGAGTCAGCAGAACAGAGAGTCCCTGTGGATGCAATACCCCCACGCCTCTTTCCACAGAGATGTTTCGAAATGCCAGGCCACTAAGGCACGCTTTACTGAAGCTATGTAAGTGTGCAAACACACTATTATCTCGGAGTAGAAGGAGAGGATGTTGGAAAATTCTGTTAGTCCTAGTTTAGAGAAAGATTCACTGAAATCCAATGGGGAACTAGAGACCTTCCTAAAATTACTTTAGCTGTACAGAAGACCGAGTGGAATGAAGGCAGAATCCTTTTTTATTTTTTTTCTAGATGGATGCAAATTTCCTTCTGTTGGGGTCTGCTTTTGCTATGTTGTTTTTGTGTTGATGTTTTTCATTGGATTTTCTCATGTGCCAAAAGGTAGGCAGGTGTGGTCTATTAAAAAGAATTGGCATATTTAAAAAGAGTTTGAGTCCAGTGACTGGGGAAAGTCACTTTTCCTTTCTGACCCTCCTTTTCTTGTCTCTAAAATGGGAATAGTAATCACTGTGTCACAAATTGTGGTGGGATCATTTATGTGCAATTCGTTTCCCAAATGAACATGTCAATTCTACTAGAAAAATGTATACATTGATCTTCCTGTGGACCATATCTAGGTCCTAGAACAGGGACAGGCCAGGAACAGTGGCGTTTGAGTGTGTGTGTGTGTTTGTATAGTGTTGTGTAGGAGTTATTCACCTGTCTGACCGTATTTTAAGTTAAATATGCCGTTTGGTATTATCCATGATGATAGAGAAACCTATAGAAGTTCATTGTTTGAGACCAAGTTTATCTCTCTTTTGCCTCTATATTAGACTCATGTTATGATTTCACATGGGATTGTATTCATCAGCAAACACCTCTCAAACCCTCACTCAAGACTCATAACCATATTCTTCTTTGAGGGGAATGCAGCAGAAACATCAGAACTGTGGCATGGAGTTTAAGATGAATAAGACCAGCTTGGGTCTTGGGTTTGAAACCTGCTTCCTGGCTGTGTGACTTTGAATGAGTTACTTAGCTCTTTAAGCTTTAGTTACATTTCTAAAATTTTAGTAAAAATAATTCTTACCTCGTAAGTATGCTCTGAGGATTAAATAAGAAACTGCATGTAAAGATGTTAGCAGTCTGCTTCCATAAAGATTTACAGCCTTGGAAACCCTATGGGGCAGTTCTACTCTGTCCTGTAGGGTTGCTATGAGTCAGAACCAACTTGATGGCAGTGGGTTTTGTTTTGTTTTGTTTTTTGGAATGGCTATTTGGTTTTAGTGTTTTTTAATAAATGAGTCTTTATCATCAAGACACAAAAAACTTGAAGCACCAAGTAATTGAAGTTTAAGTGGTATTAAAGTTTAGAGGAGGGACAGTTATTATGAGCCAGAGATGCTGTGACTGGAGTGTTGTTTGAGTGTGGCCTTAAAGAGAGGTGGGCAGAGGAGAGGAGAGCCTGTCCAGCAAGGGAGCATTATGGCCAAGGATGAAGAAGGAGGTAGGGGAAAAAAACAAAAAAGTTGCTGTGGAATCAATTCCAACTCATGGTGCCCCATGTGTGTAAGAGGAGAACTGTGTTCTATAGGGTTTTTCATGGCTGATTTTTCAGAGGTAGATTTTTTTCCCAAGGTGCTTCTGGGTGGACTCGAACCCACAACTTTTCAGTTAGCAGTTGCGCCACCCAGGGACTCCAGGTGGTGAATACATCAGGCCAATAGGACTGGGACTGGAGGAGGGAATTCCGAGGAATAAGATTCTTCGCTTGAAGATTCCCAACTCCCAGAGAGCTGAGACTGTTTTGTCTTTACAGCAGCTGGCAGGCAGTAGCGAGGCAGGTACAGGTAGTAGCGAGGCAGGTACAGCGAGGCTCAACTGTGTACAAAACACAAGTTCACGTGGCCAGCATTGGTGTAGTTACATCTTCAGAATGCCTTTCGACAGTTGTTCCTGCTTTTTTTAAGTTTGACAGATGTTAGCAAAGGGAACAATTTTAATTAAATTTATTTCAAGGTGTAACTAAATTAGTTCCAGAACAAACAGGAGGGGCTTATAAACAAAGAACATCTTGCTTAAATAATTCTGAGACCCAAGTATAACTTCAGCAAACAAGAGACTTTGGCTTAGCAACATGGCATAAAAAAGGCAAAATAGAGGATTTGTTTCTTGAAAGAGCAGATTTCTCCTGCATGCCTTCTCCTCACAGGCCCTGCCTGCTTAATTAGCAGTATCCTTTTTGCTGTAGCTCCACGGTTAGTATGATGGGAACCACACACACTGACCTGTTTCCTCCTGAGGACCCAGGTGAATAAAACCAATGGCGAATTCAAACAGGAAGAGCTCAGTTGGACATTTGGGGGAGGGGAATCACTTGCTTTTCTGTTTTACTTACTCTTTAATTGTCCTAATGGCAACAACAGTCCAAGTTACAAGTAAGGACCAAATAAGGACCTGATATGCTGTCTTTCCTGTCTAAAAACCATCTTCTTTCCCCGTTCCTTGTCTGATTTCAGCTGATACTCTCTGGGTGAGGGTTTAGCCTCCTCTCCCAAGACAATCTTAGCTCAGACAGGATTTCCTTTGCACTGGTCATCAGCTCTTGCTATACTGCCTCGCCCTTCCCATGGCGAAATAAGGGATGTGAACAGCAAATAGTCTGCCATTGTATCTCCTCTGTGATTTGTAAATCTCACGCCAGTGCGCTTGGGCATCACTTTTCATGTGTGCTTACTGACATCAAGATGCCAGAGGGTTTTGGAAATATGTGTAAATGAATTTCTAGTTAAGTCACGCGGTACAATGAGTTTTTCAGCTGTCTGCCTTGACGTTTGTTAGACTGCAAAAGAGTAAGTACATTCATTGCAATTGCATTTCTTAAAAGCTGCAAAGTTAAATGAAAAATGACAGCTTTAAGAAAAAAAGCATTCACGTTTAAAATGGAGCCTGGGAAAATAATGAGTCAGATTAATAACTTTTCCTGCTAGTAAAAGATCTAGTTCCCTCCGTCACAGAAGAACGTGCCTTAGAGGCACAATGTGAAGCATCCTCCTTCAAGCCCTGGGGAGATTTCCTGGGATCTGGAAGGAGAATGTATTCCTCATGTTCTCCTAAACGATTCTAGAAGGAACCAGAGCAACCCAGTTACCAGGAACAATGCATGTAATTGTCTGGACTGCTCTTGGTTAGAATGGAAACGACCCAAAGCAAGTCACTCAGCTCTGGCTGCCTGTGCAGGGAAGAAAATGTGCATGGTGCAAGCTAAGCAGGTAGCATTCGGTCCTTCTACCAGCCCCTTAATTGAATTGTCTGTACCCTCTCTCCCCTCTGCTCCTCCTCCTCCTCTGCCCTGCCCTTCCCTACTCTTCCCTTCCCTCCCCTTCCTTAACGTTCCCCTCCTCCTCCTCCTCCTCCTCTTCCTCCTTTTCTCTGTCTCTCTCTCTATTAATAGTAGTAAGAGGACATAACTCCACTCTTCCAATCAAAATCTCTAATTATTCTAATCAAGAGATGAAAAACAAAAATTTATCTTATCCCAATTCATGTCAATGAGGTCCCATCAAGTTAGGGAAAAAAAGTAAAATTTGTCGTTATAGATTCTAATTTCCTCTTCTTTATCCTTATTTCAAAATTTCTCCACCAAGACCCAGTGCTCTTCAGTATCCAGAGCTTCACTCCAAACTGGATCTGATACCAGTTATTTATATACAGAATTGGCCTCTGGATTCCCATGAAACCAGTGAATCTTAGACTGGAGGTACATTAAAGTCATATGGGGAACTTTTAAAAAATATAATGCCCTAATCCTCTTCTTTAGATATTCTGATTGACTTGCTCTGGGGTGAGGCCAGGCATCTGCAGTTTTTTCAGCTCTGGATCTAGCAGTGATTGTCAACCTCTGCTACACATTGGAATAACCTGAGGAACGTTCAAGACTAGTTGGCTGAGTCCATCTTCCAGGGATTCTGATTTAACAGATCTGGAGCCTAGCTTCAGCATTAGGAAAAATCTCTCAGATAATTGTGAAGGAGTTGCAAAGACCATGTAGAGACTAACTTTACCCCTTAGTATCAAGAGAAACCATTTGCCGTGGTTACCAGAAGTCTCTGTTTCTCCTCTCCTGGGGTTCTCCACCAACCCATGAAGCAGCCACCATGACCTTAATGAAGAGTCTTACCCCTCTACCCCGAGGCAGGGAGGCAGAATGCCCAGAGCCTGGAGAGGCAAAGCTGGTGGACACCAGAGCCTGGTCACCACAGGTCATTGCTATGACCTGTCCTTCTGACTTCCACCTAGACCCCCTGTGGCGCAGGTGAGATTTACACCCCAGCTGAGCTCACTGGTTTGTAATTTGCAAGTGATTTCTTTGCCTCTGTGAACAAGAGCAGTCTGTTATCTGCTTCTTACCTGATTAGAATTCAATGTTCTAGAAATAAATGACTTATTTTTACTCAGGGTGGGGGAGGGAAGAAAGATTAGTCATGCTTGCTATTGATTTATTTTGGAATCCAAAAAGTCTTTACTAAAAAAGTAAAAGCAGTTAAGAACAGTACTGAATCTTTTTCTACAAGTATTCTAATAAGGAATGGGTTGGACTATACTGATACTTCACATAACTGGAAGGTTTGGTTTCCCTTGAACACAGTCTAACCCTGGGGCCATCCCCTTCTGTTTTGTATGAAAAGGAGACAACGAAGTCAAAGTCGAGTCTCAAAAGAAAAATACACTTTAAACGGGTAGTGTGTGTGTGTGTGTGTGTGTGTGTGTGTGTGTGTGTGTGTGTGTGGACTAGTTGCCATTGAGTCAGCTCTAACTCTTGGTGACCCATGTGTGTCAGAGTAGAACTGTGCTCATAGGGTTTTCAATGGCTGATTTTTGGAAGTAAATCACCACGCCTCCTCTCTTCGAAGGCATCTTTGGACCTTTCGGTTAGCAGCCAAGCATGGCAACTGTTTGTATCACCCAGGGACTCCCCCCCCCCCAAAAAATATATACATACATACCCATTAATTATCAAAATGGCCTTTTTACCTCACCTTTCAAAAAATCTTTACTCTTCCAACACTTCTAGTTCTTCAGTGAGTAGGGACTGCTTATTCAACCAACATTTTTGCGTTGGTGTTGATTTTTCTTCCTCATTGAGTTTCATGAACTAGAATCCCTAAGAATAAACATAGGGAGGAAAAAAGGCAGACTTCATGAGGCTTTTCTTCATTCCTCACATTTAAAAAAAAAATTAGCTCCTTATTCTTTTTAAGTGTTTCATGTGTCTGAACTTAGGTGAATTTCCTGAAATAGAAAAGAAAATCTCGGCACTGACTTAGGCACACGTATCGCAGCAGATCATTTGAAAACTTATCTTATTAATGTCCCCTCAGGTCTCTTATATTCACAGCGTGGAACTGGGTTAATTCAGTTAGACTTTTTTAATTATTATTTTTAAACTCAGTTTTGTTTTCTAGAGTAACAGATTTCAAATGGTTAATGTCTAGAGTTGCAAAGAAAAGTGGTTTGGAAAAAGTGGTTCATGGCTCCAGGCAGAAGCAGAGGAAGGAGCCAAGTTTGCCGGGGGTCTTCCCATGTTTCCTGCTCTCCCCGTTCTGTGCCACTCACTGCTTATTCCTCTCTCCTTTGATGACTGTCTTGCCTTCTGGTAATTGTGAGCCACGCAGATAAAGTAGGTTCACTTGGGATATGCTAAGTACGCGTCCTCTGGGACAAGCATGTGACTCTGACCAGGAGCGACCCGGACATACAGGTGTGAAGCTCACGAGTGAGGTCTGGGTTGGATATACAGATGTGGGCGTCGGACACCTAGAGACGTTCTTAAGGGCCATCAGAGTGTGTGAAATTGCTCACGGAGAGAAGAGAAAATAGAAGCATCAAGGCTGGCAAAGGAGAGAGGCGGGGAGTTAGGAGGAGACCCGGGAGAGGCGGTGACCGTGAAGGTGGGCAGGAGGTTGCTTCAAGGAAGGTGTGGTCAAGACCAGCAGACGCTACCAAAAGACCCAGTGGCTGCTGGTACTGCTGGATGCCGTCAAGTTGATCTCCCACTCGTAGAGACCCATGTGACACAGTAGAACTGCCCCATAGGGCTTTCCAGGCTGTAATCATTACGGGAGCAGATCCAAGTATTTCTCCCCTGGAGCAGCTGGATGGGTTCCAACCGCTAACCTTTCCGTTTGCAGCTGAATGCTTAACCATTGCACCACCAGTTCTCCTGAAAGGCCCCGTAAGAAAGACTAACGCTTTTCCCCATGGATTTACCAATTTGGAGGTCATGGGGTCCTCTCTTCGTGGAGGGGTGGGGTCAGAGCATAGACTCTAGTAGACTGGGGCACAACGGAAATTGAGGAAGGGGAGGCAGTGAATCTCATCACTCTGATGGGTGTCCATCTAGTTACTGCTCTTTCTCCTTCTCCCCAAAACAAAACACAAACCTGTCCCTGTCGACTGGGACTCATAGCAACCCTGCAGGAGCCTTTTCCCTCACAGGCAAGCTTTGCCCACTAGACCTGGCAAGCCCTGAGGGCTCAGACTTGTCCTATTCACCATTGTATCCCTCCCCAGCACAATGACCTGAACAGTGGTGTTTAAGGAATTTTGTGAAATGAATGTATTATTTACCTTTTCTGCAGGAAGCCTTAAGATATTTAAGGTTTCCAAAAACACCCCCTGAAGTCGTCTTAAAACCGAACAATAGTTCAGCTTAATTAGTAAAGAATGTCTGCCTTGAGCATTGTCTCTTTTAAAGAACTATCTATATGGGATCAGATTGACAATAGCAGCTCAAAGGTCAGATAGGAAGTTTAGGGGCCAGTAAGTTTAGGTTAATGGGGGAGGAACAGTTAAGAAAAAGGGAGCCAGAACTGTTGCACAACTTGAAGAAGGTAATCGAAGTGGCTTAATTGTATGTGCAGAAATAGTTGAATTTGCTGGGTGTATTTTCAACCACAATAAAAGTAAGCAAGAGAAAAAAATACTTAAAGTTTCTAAACGGTTGTGCGTTCAACTACTAGCCCAAAGGTTGGTGGTTCGAACCCACCCAGAGGTGCCTCAGAAGGCAGTCCTGAAGATCTGCTTCCAAAAGGTCCCAGCCTTGAAAACCCTATGGGGCAGTTCTTCTCTGACATGTGGGGTCACCGTGAGTCTAAATGAACTTGACGGCAGCTGACAGCAACAGACGAAGGGAACTAACAGTGGCACGATCAGAAGACGGCCCTGGCTGCTGTGTGTAAGGATAACTGGGGGGCGAGGGCGGATGCAGAGGTAGGCTCACAAATCAGACATTTCCTTTCTCATTTTTTCAAGTTTTCATCCGACACACTGAGTTTGAGCTCTCCCTCTGCACCGGTCCCAGCCTCTGAACTGTCTCACAGTCTCACAGGAGTGAATAGAGAAAAGTATTTGTCCTGTGAAAACCTGCCACCGACTTGAGTGACAGGTCATTCCGTTGGAATTCTCTGGCGGGGGTGGGGTGGGCAATAGTTCTCGGAATTTGAGCGCCTGTAGCTGCATCACTAGTTTAGATTCCAAAGACGGAATAAATTTGAGGCTTACTAGCTGTCTTGGAATGTCTATTCTGTAAACTCGGTGGCTGGAGAGATCTAAGACGCTGCTGACCTGATGCCCGCAGGGACAGATCAGGCAAAGAGGCAGCCACCCGCACAGTGATGATGCCAGGCGTTTTGATAAAGAACCTCCCATGGAACGTGGGCCTCATCTTGCTCTTTCTTTCTTTTTGTTGCTTTCTCTCCTTTCTTCTCTCTCTCTCTCTCTTTCACAGCAACCTTATGTATAACAAAACGAAACATCGCCTGATCCTGCGCAACCTTCATGCACGTTGATTTGCTGCAGTGCATTGTTGTGGCTGTTCTGTCAGTCCCTCTCATGGAGGGTTTCGCTTGTTTTCGCTGACCCTCTACCAACCCTGATGTCCTTTGCTAGTGACTGGTCTTTCCTGATGACAGGTCCAAAGCAAGCAAGTCAAAGTCTTGCCGTCCTTGCGTCTAAGGAGCATTCTGGTTGTATGTTTTCTGAGACTGATTTGTTCGTTCTTCTGGAAGTCCGCAGTATAGTTGATAGTCTTTGTAGTGCTGAATATATCTCTTTAGTATTCATTCTTCTGCCATTGTGAAACCTGCGGTGCTCCGTGTCAGGGGAGCCATGGGGCCAGCCCAGGAGTACCTCTCCCTGACCCAGAAAGCAAATGAAGATGGCTCAGAGGCCTGGACAGGGCACATTGCCACCACTGCTGCTTATGATGGAGGGCATGCAGAGGGAAAGTGAGAAACTTCCAAAGGAAAGAGGCCTTTCTCTTTCTCTTCATCCCTGAGCCTGAGCATGGGACCCAGGAAGCTGCGTGAAGGCAAGGAGCAAGTCACAGGCACCTGGACTCTCTAGGACACAGTGCAGTGTCTCTTGTAGTGTTTGGCACCTGATTCACATGATGAACAGAAGCAGGTAGGAAAGAGGGAAAAACAAAAGCTCTGGTCACAACAGAAGAAAACACTGTCTGATGCTCAGTAGTTTGGGGATGTTTTGATCAGAATCACGCCCCACGTCATTGTGCTGCATGCCAGTGGAAGTGCTCAGAAATACGCACCTCACGGTGACTACAACGTTCCTCTCTCACTGGTTGCACTCACTTTGAATTGCTGTATAAAAAACGACTGGCGTATACAGATACTGGCTTCTCTGCAAAGGCAAACTAATGTAAAATATGCTTAAACTGCAAGACAGAGTTCCAAATCATTTCAGTTTAATAGCAGGCTTTTTTTCTTTTTCTTTTTCTTTTCTTTCCCCTTGAGCTTCAAACCCAAAGGGAGATCAGGCATTTGACCAATGTGTGACCTGTGCACTGAGCCGCACTGTTTCTTCAGGGTGGGCAGGATGGAGGCCAGGAGCCTCCCTTGTGCTTCTGGAAACTCCACTTAATGGTCTGTCAATGGTAAGAATGTGGAAAGTAGACCAGTGGCCCAAGCCACACAGTCCCTGGTATTTGGAGGTTGCCATCAATCATTGTCTGCTTATGGGTAATAACTCTTTGTGCTTCTTCTTGAGTCACTTCCTACTGGGCTTGGAGAGGTCCGGTTCATGAGACTGATGCAGCTGAAGGAAACGTGGGAGCTTGCAGGAGAAATGCCTTCTCCTTTCCAAAAGCTGACTCCTGACCAGGAGAACAACCTGAGTCCACAGAGGAAAAGTGTTCTTGCCTAGATATAGGAAAAAGCAGATCAACCACGTGTCTTCAGTCCTGGGTAGAGGTCAGGGGAGATGGATCAGAGCGGAGCTTCTCAAACTTTTGATGTGCATTTGATTCAGCAGATGCTGACTCGGCAGATCTGGGGTGGGGCTTGGGTTCTAACACACTCACAGGTGACTGATGTTGCTGGTCTGGGCACCACAGTTTGGGCAGCAGGTCCTAGAAGAGGGTTTCTAGAGGGCTCTTCCAGCCTTATAAGTCTCTGTTTTCCCTGTCAATGGTCCCTTCCTAGCCATCAGTAGAATGTACAACTAGAGCTTGCTTGCCCCTGAAGTATTCTGCCAGTCTTCTAGAATGTTATGACAAACACGTTAGACTCACTTGTTTATACAAGCAAGTTTTAGAAAGTCATGGATGAAAGATTTTCATATGCTGTTCTTTGGAAGGGTTAAAGAATTTCTCTTCTTTGCAAAGCTTTTTTATCGTTTTGACATGTGGAACTAAGTCTTTTGAGGTCATGTCCTGACTGAGACCAAGTTTGACCCTGAGCATTGCAAAAATAGCCTGTTAGAGGAGGGACAAGAACAGGGAGAAGTAGCATAATGGCTTATTTTGTGAAAAGACCTTTATCCTCATGAAAAAAATGGGTCTTCTTAACACCGTCAACCTTGTCATTTTAACAAAGTTTAAACCAAATTTGTATATGGTAATAAAAAATCAATGCGTTTTTGAACAACTTAACAACTGTCAGCAGCAGAAAACAACTCTCTTGCTTCATGGAGAGCTTTCTTGAAACTTGTTTCCTTTTGAAATTAGGTTGAAAGCACAGATCCCCCCTCCAAATCGCTGTCTTTCTAAGTTGTGAAAAGCCGTTCTGTTTCTTGTGGAGTGACACTTTATTTTCCCTAGTGATGGCCAGTCATGCATTTGCCTGTCTCTGATTAAAACATCTGTCAAACAGAGTCCTTTGGAAAATTCCATGTAAGACAATCACATATTAGAGATAAAAAACCAAAACCCATTGCCCTCGAGTTGATTCCGACTCATAGAGACCAAAGCAAATATTAAATAGCCAGACATATTATGTAAATGTCTTCAAAGGAAATCATCTTAGAAAAGTAGTGAACCAAGGCAAAGAATGCTTGATTTAGACAATTATTTTAAAAAGTCCAATAATTTGAAGCTTCCTCCTGTAAACTTTTAATTATCTCTTTAAACTCCTTTTTCTGGTAGATGCTCCCCTGTCTTTCAAAGTTCAAAATTTGTGCTTTGCTTTTTCCATGGCAGAAGAGCAGACAACTCTCACATTGTGAATGTGCCTTGTTCAACACCTTCATTTTAAGTTGTTGGCTCAGAACTCAGATCACGTTTGCCAGTTGCCCAGAAGTGAAGCACACAGAGCTCAGAGTTAAGCTCATGTCGGTTCAAAGCTGGCTCCGCCAATTATTCATTGTTGTACCTCAGGTGGTACCTTTAACTCCTTCAGGTCTTTTTGTTGGTTTGTTTTATCTCTTGTGAGATGAGGTTATACTACCCACCTCACATCAAATCCTGACCCAGCAATTTCACACTTAGGTGTATACCCGCAGACTGGAAAGCAGAGATTCCAATAAAGACTTGTACACCAATGTTCATTGCAGCACTATTCACGAGAGCCAAAATGTGGAAGCAACCTAAATGCCCATCACAGATGAATGGATAAACAAAATGTGGTACATACATGCAATGGAATACTACTGAGTCAGCAGGAGAAACAAAGTCTCCATACCTGCTGCAGTATGGATGGAGCTTGAAGACGTTATGCTGAGTGAAATAAATCAATTACAAAAGGATAAATATTGTATGACATCACTTATATAAAAAGACAAGAAAAGGCAAATGTATAGGGACCAAAGTTTATTAGTGATTACCAGGGTGGAAGAGAAGGGGAAAGGGGGTGGTTAACAGTGATGGAAAAATTGCATTGATTAAGGACAGGGTTGCACGGCTGCTTATTGTAGTTGCTGTCAATAAGTTGTGCACCTGTAAAAAGTAGAACTGGCAAAAATTGTATGAGAAATGTATTTACCAAAAAAAAGAGTAGCTGCTGAGGCTGCTTACGTACAACCAAAAACCTCATGGGATTTGGTTCTTTGGTTTGGAGGTTTAGGGTCATGGTTTCAGGGGACATCCCAGTTAATTGGCCTACTAACAAGTTAGTGCTTCTGTTCTACCTCCTAGTTGGTTGTGTAGCGCTTAGCAGCTTACAAGCAGCCGTCCAAGGTGTGACAATTGGTCTCTATTCACCTGGAGCAACAGAGAAAGGAGAGTCAGGAATAGGAGAAGGATACAGAATGTGTGGCTAATTGTTTCCATAAACAACTGCCTCTTTTGCCATGAGACCAGAAGAACTGGATGGTGCCCAGGTACCATTACCAAGCATTTTGATCAAAGATTCCATGGAAGAATCCTAATCAAAACGGGGAAGTACAGAAAATAATTTCAAATTTTCATGGACTCCAGACTTTCTGCAGTCGTGGGGGCTGGATGAGCCCCTGAAACTATTGCCCTGAGATAATCTTTAAAACTTAAACCAAAAATGTCCCCTAAAGGCTTCTCAAAACCAAACAATAGTTTAGCTACTGTCTGCCTTGAGCATTGTGCTCTTTTAAGAGCTATTTATATGGGATCAAGTGATAACAGCAACTTGAAAAATTAGATAGGAACCTTCAGGTTCAGTGAGTTTATGTTCACGGGGAGGAACAACTCAGAAAAGGAGGGGGAGAATGATGGCACAACTCAAAAAATGAAATCAGTGTCACTGAATTGTACAGGTAGAAGTGGTTGAATTGGTGTATGTTTTGCTGTGTATATTAACAACAACAACAACAAAATTAAAAAGAAAAAAAGGGTTAAATCTCATAATGTATGTAAAGCAGTTAACATAGTGCCTAGACTAGAACGAACACCCCCAGCCCAAAAAAAAGGTGCTGTTATTACAATTATTTCCCAAATGTTGGCACAAGACAATGTTTTACAGACTTGGGCATGTCTTTTCCTTGTCCGTCTCCCCAGTGACAGCCCACTCTCCCCGGCCTCCTGCTCCCCTGAATACTGGAGCCTTCGTAAGTAATTCCATCAATCTTTCTTTCCATCAGTACATGGCAGATGATAGGAAAAATTTTGAATAGGCAGAGTTCTTTTTCAATGCCCTTTTTCTGTCTTCAAAAGCAGCCCCTCCAGTGCCCGCATATTTTCCTGGGCCCCACTGGGACACCAGATCTAGTCCTGTCCTATCCCAGAAAACACCAAAAGGGACAAAGTTACCCACTTTCTCTGCTGCCAGAATTTCCATTCCTGCAGTATGGGTCATCTCAGTTGGTATTAGAGCCCTGGTGGCACAGTGGTTAAAAGCTCAGCTGCTAACCAAAAGGGCCACAGTTCAAATCGACCAGCCGCTCCTTGGAAACCCTATGGAGCTGTTCTACTCTGTCCTGTAGGGTTGCTATGAGTCAGAATCGACTTCAGTGCAATGGATTTGGTTTTTAGTGTTTTTCAGCTGGTATTGCTAGGAAAACTAGATGGGGATGGGAATGAAACTCCCAAACTCAATAGCTTCAGATTAAAAAAAGAGAAAAGAAAAAATTATTATAAACCAATGTGAGTGTTTGCAGAATTTAAACAAGAAAGACCCTATGGCTTTAGTCTAATGAATAAGAGGAGAGTGACCCAAGATGAGCTGAAGAGGTAGACAGGGGCCATGAAGGGCCTTCTTTGGAATGCGGGCTATTTGGACTATTCTCAGTCCAGTGGGAAGGGAAATGACAAGATGATTTGAATTTTTGAAAGGTCACTAGGGCCGCCGCATGGAGGGTAGAGGGTCAAGAATGGAAGCTCAGACAGCAGAACAGAGGCTGATTTAGACAAAGATGTTTGCAAGGCAGTGATTTTAATAATGGGACATAGACTCTTAATTGGAGATATTTGGTTTGGAGGCATAAATTTAGCATTACTCAGCTGGTGTTGAAAAGCAATAGGAGTGGAAGAGTTCAGCTAGAGAGACAATGAGGAAAAGGAAGGGAGTCCCTCTATCCACTCACCTACTTGGCACCTCCACTGAATGACTCATGGGGAGCTCAAATGTAACATGACTGAGGTGGATTCCTAATTACCTCCTGCTCCCAGTCAGTTTCTCCTCCAGTCTGTCCCCTCTCCAGAGTCTAAGTTGGATAGAGGAGAGGATTGAGAGAAAGTAGAGGAATCAGTGGATTGGAGAACAGAACAAGATGGAAAAATCCTAGCTAGTGGAGGCTGGGCTGTGGTAGGACCAAGAGTGGAAAACCAAGATTCCATCTCTTGAGGCAGTTCTGTGGCATGGGGGTCTCAGGTGTCAGGAGGTGGTGGCCAAGGGAAGCCAGGGAAGAAGTCACTGGAGTTGAGAGTCATGGGAGGGAGAGGCTGGGTGTTGGGTGTAATCCTGGTGGGTGTTGATATCACTGAGGGTGAGGAGGAATGTGGGCCAGAGTCTCAATCATCCATAAAAGCCGAGGGATTACCTGAAAGGTGAATAAATGACCAATTAGGAAGGGGAGAGGACTGGATCACCAGAGTCTCACTGGGAACGGGATTTTTAACGGAAAAGAAAAGAGAGAAGGTTTGAAAGTAGCAATGAAGAGTGGCAAATTCCTGTGAGAGTAAAACCATGTCTTCTTGGTAGGACTCAAGTTGACAGTCATACACAGTCATGGAGTCTGTTTTTGAAAATACAGGTAGTCCTGGACTTACAACAGGGTTCCATTCCGATGACTCCGTCAGAAGTCGGTTCTGACCTAAGTCAAATACTTCTTCTTTTTTTTTTTAGTTTTCATTATTTTTCCCTTTTATTATCAGTATCTTTATAAATCCGATCTTTGTCTTTGGAGGTTGGCATAAGAATGATAGCATCAGCAAATTACATGCTGCCAACATCGCATGTAGTTCATATTACTAATGATAAGATGTACCAAAAAACCTCAAAAACAGACGGTAGTTAAGTATGATTCATCATAACTTGAACACGTCATAAGTCGGCGACTACCTGTAGAAAATGTTGTTGTTGGTTCTAACTCATAGTGACCCTGTGTACAACGGAACAAAACACTAGCAGGTCCTGCGCCATCCTCACAGTCGTTTTATGCTTGAGCCCATTGTTGCAACCACTGTGTCAATCCATCTGGTTGAGGGTCTTCCTCTTTTTGCTGACCCTCTACTTTACCAAGCATGATGTCCTTCTCCAGGGGCCAGTCCCTCCTGATGACATGTCCAAAGTACTGCACCACCAGGGCTCCATTCTTCTGGCAGTCCATGATATATTCAGTATTCTTCCCCAACACCATAATTCCATGGTGTCAATTCTTCTTCTGTATTCCTTATTCATTGTCCAGCTTTCACATACATATGAGGTGATTGAAAATACCGTGGCACTTCTGGGTAGATTTGAACCTCCAACCTTTCGGTTAGCAGCCGAGTGCATTAACTGTTTGCACCACCCAGAGACTCGCAAGTACTAAGGTAGATTGACCTTATTGCCCACACCCCCATTTCTGCTGCTTTCACTGCTTGCCATTCCCGGTGGGCTCCTGCCCATCTGAACCTTAGCTCCACAGGTGCTTAGGCTGGGTCAGTTCACAGCTCTCCACTGACTGGCTTCCTGCCGTTAGCTCAGGCCTCCACTGACCACCCCCACCCCTGCAGCTCACCACGTATAACTTCTCCCCATATCACTGGCCACATGTGATTCCATCCAAAAGGCAACACTCTCATATCACTGTTGTTAGTTGCTGTTGAGTCGACCCCATGTGTGTGGAGTAGACCTGTGCTCCATAGGGTTTTCAAGGCTGTGACGCTTCGGAAGCAGGTCACCAAGTCTGTCTTCTAAGGCGCCTGGGTGGGTTGGAATCGCCAGCCTTTCCGCTAGTAGGCAAGCGCTTAACTGTTTGCACTACCCAGGATCTCCTGTTACATCACTATTGCCACCCACGTAGCTATCCTGGCAAGTTAGTCTCAGAAACATTACCCTGTATTTCACATATGATTATTTTCATTGAAAGACAAGGAATTAAAAGTGATTTAGAGGGAGCCCCTTATAAATGGTCTCAGAAAGTTTTTAGGCACGTCTTTATATAGTGAGGAGGGTGGGGATGGGGTCGCCGAAACGAAAAACACAGAAATTCAGTTTAAAGTAGTTGGCCACTGTTGTTTGAAGAGAGGAATGGATTCTGTGGATGTCAGTGAAGCATCAGAATCCCCCTGCACTCTGAGAAATAGGTCTCCTGCCTGTGACCTACACCTGGGCTGATTTTGTCATCATAATTAATTAAGGTACTTGTTGTCAGTGAAGTTTTAAAATTTGGCAATCATCTTTTAAAAGTCACCCTTTAAAACAAAACTGTGAACATTAACAGCTTTGCAATTTCTCGGTTGCACACACAAAATGATTAATTTCCCATATAGTTAGTAGAGTTTAAGTAGATTTTTGTTTTGCTTATACTTAAAAAGAAAAGCCCATTGCCATCAAGTTGATTCCGACTCGTAGCAACCCTGTAGGACAGAGTAGAACTGCCCCATAGGGTTCAAAGGCTGTAATCTTTATGAAAGCAGACTGCCACATCTTTCTCCCTTGTAGTGGCTGGTGGGTTTGAGCCCCTGACCTTTCAGTTAGCAGCAGAGTGCTTTAACCATTGTACCACCATCAGTATGTCTAATTCAATGATCATACAATTTTAAGGATAATCTGTACGTTCACTGTAGATATAAAAATCTCAGAGCTGGGTAGGACCTCAGAGGTGAACTAGTCCCAACTTCTCTTAAAGGTAAGGATCCTGGGGCCCAGAGAGGAACAGACACCCACCAGTCCACATAGCTAGTCTCTTGGTAAAACTGAGACATCCAAACTCTGGTGCATGTTACCATTGAAGACTAATGCTGTCATCTAATTTCACTAATTAAATAATTGTATGTATTAGATCATTTTTTGAGTAAATTACATCATTCACTTTTTTTTAAAAGGCTTGTTTTGGAAATGTTGAGCAGAACATTCTGCTAACCCAAAACCCATTGATCTTCACAGAATTAATGTTGAAGCAAAGCTCATATTTCTTTAAGGTCTAGTATTATGACAAAAAAGAATTTTTATTCTATTGTCACACGATGTTAAAAGCCCATAACCAAATAAAGAAATAGGAAACATTGTAATCTGAACAAAATGCAGGAGTAAATTAAATGGAGGCGTTCAGACCTTTACATAAGTCACCTATTACTTCAGTCCCTGGGGTATTAGATTAACAAAAAAAAAATTCTTTGAAAAGAAATATTAAATTTAATGTAATGTAAAGCAATATTACATTTCGTCCTACATTGCGGAGTATACCTCTAAGAACAACCCTCTCCACCCACGACAATAAAATCACCTTGAATCAACATAAGAGAAAACATACTTTAAAGCAAGAGTATTGATTTATTGAGGTTGGAAAGCCTAAATTCTGAAAAACACTTAATTTAGAAAATCCAGAAGGCTGAAATGTTACTCACAGCCAAACATCACACCAAAATCTTTATGAAAAGTCCTAGATAATAGTGAGAAACGTCAACCCTTTGCCATTGAGTCAATTCCGACTCATAGCGACCCTAGAGGACAGAGTAGAATTGCCCTATAGGCTTTCCAAGGCTGTAAATCTTTATGGAAGCAGAGAGCCACATCTCTGTCCGTTGAAGCAGCTGGTGGGTTCGAAAGGCTGACCTTTCAGTTAGTAGCTGAGCGCTTAACCACTGCACCACCAGGGCTCTAGGAAGGGGTAAAGTTGGGAATGGAATTGTTATGAAGAGGGAGTAGAAAGATGATAAGGCCAACCAAAGAGATACATAAAATGTAATATTTGGAGGGTAAGGGTATATCTACCTATCCCTCAGTAAGACAGAAAATCTCTCTCCTTCCCTCCTTATTAATGATATTTTTGTAGTGGAGCCTCTGGGTGGTGCAGATAGTTAATAAGCTAACTAAAAGGATGGAAGTTTGAATCCACTCAGAGGTGTCTTGGAAGCAAGGCCTGGTGATCTACTTCCAAAAAATCAGTCACTGAAAACCTTACAGAGCACAGTTCTACTCTGGCACACATGGGGTCCCCTTGAGTAGGAATTGACTCGGCGGCAAGTGGTTTTTATATTTGTAGTAGTTCTTTACAGTTTTCAGAGAAAAGTTTCATAGTCATTATCTCGTTCAATCCTAATAAGAACTTTGGACATGTTATCAGGAGAGATCCGTCCCTGGAGAAGGACATCATGCTTGGTAAAGTAGAGGGTCAGTGAAAAAGAGGAAGACCCTCAACGAGATGGACTGACACACTGGCTGCAACAATGGGCTCAGGCATAACAACGACTGTGAGGATGGTGCAGGACGGGGCCGTGTTTCCTTCTGTTGTACACAGGGTCACTATGAGTCGGAACCGACTCCATGGCACCTAACAACAGCAACAAGATACATGGGTGAGCACAATCGTTTCTGTATTACAGATGAAGAAAAGGAGACCCGAGGAACGACAGAGCACGCCTGCACTCACACGGTTAGCTTGGACAGAGCTGGTGTTGGAACCCTCATTTTCTTTTTCTTGAAAGGTTTGTTCCAAGCCAAGGTCCACACAGCACCATATGAAGTACTGGCGTGTATCCATCCATTTGATACCCATATTCACAGTCACCCTCATGAAAGAGAGAGAGGACTATTACAGCCTCCATCACACTGGCAGAAACAGAGAGACATTCAGGCGTTTACCCGGGTATGCCCAGCCAAGCATGTGCATAACTCCATATTGGGTGGAAGAGGGGTCTGTATGATGCAGCAGGATCAGTATTATGAAGCCAGCTTTTCATCATTTTTAATGGCAAAACCAAAAGTGACACAGCTAATAAGTATGTTGCTTTAATGCTGAACAAACAGTATGTGTCTTTTGGTTTTTCTATAAATATAAAATACTTTATTTAATACAATATGGAAGCACCGTGTCAATTTTCTAATGAAATGTGTTGGGTAGTAAGTTTTACCATGAAAAATTGCTAGGTTTCTGTGGCCCCTTTAAGTGAAAGTGGAGCTTTATTTTGTTTTGCAAGTCACTCTGATGGCTGCGTGACTTCATCTCAAGCAAGCTAAGTAAAGGAATTTTCAGTATTATAATGGTCACTAAACAGACAACTGACTTGTCAGCATTTAAAAAGCGGTAAGGTTTCAGGGCGAGCGTGGAAAGATACTGCTGGAACAGGAGGTTTTACTTGGGTGGCTTCATTGTGTACGTGGGTGGCGAGTTGGAATGAAGCTGGGAGGTGTTTGTGTGGGGCACGGAGGGGGGCAGTCATAATAGCAGAGATCTGCCCAGCCAGAATGTCAGTTTGATTGGGGCAAAATCCCACGAAATCCATTGAGCGTCTCCATCTGCTTGTTCAGAATTCATCTGAGCAGCTCTGAAAAGAGGCTCAAGCCTCCTCTGGCCAGTATTTCTGGTACTCTGTTCTGGTTCAAGGCGAAGGGCGTATCTTTGTTTTTCCAAGTTTCCAGCATGGGCCGTCCACCTTCCCTCTTGGAAACGTTTCTCTAGCTGCACAATACTATTGGATCCCGTAAAATAGTGTGTCTTCTCATGCTGTACCTACACTCAAGATCACTTGGCCCTTCTCCTTTGAATTAAAAACCTCTTGCTAGATGCTTTTTGCTGAAAGCAGTTAGGTTTCCAGAACAGCAATTAAGACATTTTCTAACAGTAACTGGCAGCAGAGTTGCCTGTCTTGACCTATTTTGGCTGACTGATTCTTCTCTAAATAGTTTGGTAATCAGGTTATTAGGCTGTTTTGGAAGCTTCCCCGCCTAAATTCCTCTATGGTATGTCTCACATCTTCCTGACCTCTCCTGAAAATCACTGCTCATGAAATGCTGTCCTTGGCTGTTCAGATTCTCTTGGGGTCACTAATTTCTTTTTTCTTTCCACGCAACTTGTTAAAAAAGAGAAATTACTGCTTTTATTTTCTTATAGAAATAAAATTACAATGCTCTTACCATCCTGCGAGATCCAGCTTGAATGTTTTATACTGGGCTTAGAATATACCAATACTGATAATGCCAGCCAGAACAAAGCGAAAATATCTGGCACAAGTACAGTTAATGCGATATAGCTCCTCAAAAGAGTAGCAAAGAACAAGATGACCTGAGAGATAGAAAACCTCTCCAAAAATCTCTATAATGTTTTTTTCTGCAATGATTTTCGGTCTTAATCATCTCAGAGATTTCCACGTTGGTGAAAAGAGGGGAAATATCGGTAATTTTCCCCTGCTTGTCCATTTCAATGTTGTTGTTGAGTGCGGTTGAGTCTATTGTGACTCATAGCAACCGTATGTGACAGAGTAGAACTGCCCCACAGGGTTTCCTAGGCTGTAATCTTTATGGGAACAGATCGCCATGTCTTTTCTCCTGCAGAGTAGCTGGTGGGTTCCAACTGCCAACCTTTTGGTTAGCAGCTGAATGCTTACCCATTGAACCACCAGGGCTCCTTTGTCCACTTGAATCATGATCAAGTAGGTATTCCACAGAACCAGAGCCATCCAGCCAGTCAGCTTGGGCTTGGCTGCCTTGACCCAAGAAGAGTTAGGTTTGTCTTCCCGGACTGCTGTGGAAATGAGAAGGAGGGGCAGGGATATGTGCTAACCACAGCACTCAGGTTCAAGGCATGTACAACCACCGAGTCAAGTTTCCAAGACCAAGCATGGTAGAAGGGATGGGGCACTATTCCAAAAACGAACTCAAACCAAACCATAGAGGAATTTGGTATCTTATATTTACTCTAACAGTATTTGTATTTTGCTGATGACTAATGAGGTCAAGCGAGTTTGTGTATATTTTTGGGCCATTTGGATATTATGAACTTATGTGAACTGCTGGTTCAAGTCTTGTGCCCATTTTTTAATTGGGTGGTCTATCTTCATGTTGATTTAGGTGGTCTTCACCAAGTCTACATGTCTTTATAGTTAGATGTATTGCAAACACTTTCTTCCACTCTATCGCCTCCCTTTTTCCTCCCTCAAGGATGTCCTTTGATAAGCTGATGTACTAACTTTTAATGGAGTCCAATTTATCAATCTCTTTTACAGTTAGTGGAGCCCTGGTGGTGCAGCGGTTAAGAGCTCGGCTGCTAATCAAAAGGTCAGCAGTTCGAATCCACCAGCCGCTCCTTGGAAACCCTTTGGGGCAGTTCTCTTCTGTCCTCCAGGGTCGCTATGAGTCGGAATAGACTCGACGGCACTGGATTTGTGATTAGTGCTTTCCCAAACTCACTTATCAATTCTGATAGCTTCTCTCTAGCTGTTCTTTTCTGTATACATAATCATGTTATCTACAAATAATGGCAATTTTATATCTTCCTTTTCAATTCTTACACCTTTTGTTTCTTTTGTTCCCCCCTTGCTTTATTGTACTGGCTAGGATACATAAGCAATGTTAAATCAAAAAATGCTTATTAACCACCTACATATTATTTACACTTCACCAGTAGGCTTTGAAATAGATATTAGAACCTACACAAGCTATTTTCAAATTAGTATGATTCCCCAGAATAGTTGTTTGGACTATTCTTCAAATAGAAAGTGCCACAAGAAACCGTTTTCCAAGCCCTCCTAGCCTTTAATTAGGTTGAGATCACAGATGTAAATGCAGACAGAGAAGTAGACAGTAGTGACAGTAACACAGACTAATGTTTTTTGCTGTCGTGGTCAACAAGAAATGGTAGTGTGGGAGCTGCCATTGCTTAACACCTCCTCATATGGCACCTTTTTTCCATATTCTCTCCTCTTGTCTTCCTGAGTCCAAATGTTGATTGTAATGTATGATATCCCTGAAAAGACAGGCACTGGCAGATAGAAGGTGAAGAAAGCTGGGCCCCAAGAAATATAGATGCATCCATTTTTCTCATATGTTGAGTTTATGCTATATTTCTGCCATCCTCAAAAGCTAGATTTTGAAAGGTAGGCAGTGACCCCTTCCAGTATGAACTGGTTTGCTGTGTAATTGGCCTGCAACATTATTACTAACATTACTGAGGACATCACGCTTGGTAGAGGGTCATAGAAAAAGAGGCAGACCCTCAATGAGATGTATTGACACTGTGGCTGCAATAATGGGCTCAAGCACAACAATAATTGTGAAGATGGCACAGGACCAGGCAGGGTTTTGTTCTGTTGTACACAGGGTCACTATGAGTTGGAACCCACTCGACGGCACCTAACAACATCATATACTTGCAGTAAGGGTCAAACCTCCTGCTGAGTGCAGCCGAAGTTCTTCATAGCCGAGGTTATATTTCCAGAAGCCCACATTCCAGTCATAGCTATGTAAGTTCCGTGCATTGAGCCAGCAATAAATGGCCAATCAGGTGGATGCAGGAGCCTCCACAGACTGCCATCATCCTTGTAGGAGCCAACAAACATTCCTATTCTTCACTCCCTCCTGTAGCCGTGAGGTCCTTGGACCTAGTGTCCATCCCGCGCCCAGTCTGCTTTGACTTAAGCCCGGCCCTTTGATCTGTTTGCAGGAAATGGGGAGCAGCTGAGCCTCTGCATGTTCACTCTTGGGGTGCACACGCTTGTGCCTGCAGACTGGTGGGATGCTCTCTCTCCTCGCCCATACCTTCTTTAACTTTCTTCATATGAGACAATTTCTTGAGGCGCCTTTTCTTCTACTCTAAATATTTCCTAACTGCACCAAGGTGGGTTATCACCCAGGTGTTCCCGACTGGAAAACCATGATGTCCTCTCCTTTGTGATTATCAGCAAATCACTTCTCCCTTTTCAAGTCATCGTACTTAAAGGAACTAGCAATAACAGCACCAACAGAACTCTACAACAAAGCAGGTGTGACTCCCTAGGGGCCATAATATCAGCACAGAAAATTGGCGAAAAACTCAAACATAGAAGAGAAACCTGTCCTGATAGTAAAACTACAAGCCAAAAGCCTGTTGCAGGTGAGTCGACTCTTCACAACGTGTCTGTGAAGTAAGGGTGGGAAATAGGTAACTCTAGCAAGCAAAGTCCAAAGGACCTGGTGAAATCCTAGAAAACTGCCCATTTACGTTGTGCTTTGTGAAAGGAAGAATATTAATAACTTCTGTTATCAATGGAAATATTTCATCCCAGTCTGATTTTTCACTATCAGCCTGTTACTTCTTAACTACCTTTCCGCTTAGAGCTGATACATGGAAAAACAAAAGGTTATAAAAGCTTCTGTCTGTGTGTATTCCCACAGTATTTTTATAAATCCTTCTCTGCTCTCTCACCTCTTCCAGATTATTTTCTCCATACTCTGACACACTGATGTAGAGAATGGAGACCGTTTCCTCTTTTCCTGGAAAATATTCTAATGACTCTCTCTGATAATATATCTGATTGTATGCCTCAAGCATAACTGATCTTTTATTAAACATGCGGGAACCATAATGGCCCTGCCCTTGCAAAGTTGGATATAATGGTACTATTCATGAAAATAAATGAAGTCGGCAAAAATGGGAAGCGAATGCTAAAATGTCGTCGAACACTAGGTTTTTAGAGGATCCTTTAAAAAAAATACATTTCAGTGGATTGCACAGAAAGCTAACATAATAATAAATCAGTTGCCGTTGAGTTGATTCTGACCCATGGAGACCCCATCTGTGTCAGAGTAGGACTGTGCTGCACAGGGTTTATAATGGATGATTTTTTGGAAGTCTATCACTAGGCCTTTCTTCGGAGGTGCCTCTGGGTGGCCTTGAACCTCCAGCCTTTCGGTTAGCAGCCAAGCCTGTTAACTATTTGCACCACCCAGGACTTCCTGACATAATAATAGCTGCCATTAGTCAGGGCCTCCTGGGTCCCAGCCCTGGGCTGGGCCTCTCGTGGGCTTTTTTTCTAATCCCCACAACAACCCAGTGGAGCAGGCTTTATATTATATACACAGAACTATGTCGTGGAGAAGGAGGCCTGGTGGTACAGTGGTTAAGTGCTCAGCTGCTAACCAAAAGGTTGGCGGTTTGAACCCACCAGCTGCTCTATAGGAGAAAAATGTGGCAGTCTGCTTCCATAAAAATTACAGTCTTGGAAACCCTATGGGGAAGTTCTACCCTGTCATGTGGGGTTGCTATGAGTTGGAATCAACTCAGCAACACCTAATAACAACATCGTGGAGGAACCCCTGTGCAGTGCAAATGGTTGATATGTTCAGCTGCTAACTGAAAGGTTGGAGGTTCGAGTCCACCCAGAGGCACCTTGGAAAAAATCAGCTATTGAAAACATTATGAAGCATAGTTCTACTCTGACACACATAGGGTCTCTATGAGTCAGAATGGACTCTGCCGTAATTGGTATTGGTGTGTCATAGAGAAAAGGGTTAAACATACCATTTGTTTCCTTTACTGGGAACGATGGGCCCCTTTTTATCTGTGCCAGCAGTTCTTTGGCTGGAGAAATACAGGAGGTGGGACGTGGATCTACGTTGGGTGGTGTCGCTTCTACAAACAGCTTGTCTGGGAGCTTCCGTAGGATGTTTAAACACCTTAGTACACAGGGCCTGACTGAAGGCACCTCCTTCCTGAAACATCAGAGGTTCTAATTAGCACTGCAAAGCTGCTTGGAAGCCTTGGGTGATGTCAGTTTACCTTCTGCTTCCTCTGAGGCGGTTCCTGGGGAAAGTGGCACCTCATCTCCCCATACCTTGTCACATGAGGTCTTGCTGGCATTACCCCAGGAGCATTTTTACTTCCCAGGCTGCAGGGTTATACTTTGGAGTGCTTTCATGGAACACCTGTACTGATTTCTATATGGGTTACAGCAGCTGGCCCAAATGCTAATCTGAGTACTGGCACCACTCAACAAAGAAGTTTTCAATAGCCCAAGGAGGAATAAGGGAAAAAATGAGAAAAACGGACTGTATTTGTATGTGTGTATATGTACAACATGCATATGGATGGTTATAATGTTTTATACATATGGGATATATAATATATGCTCTCTCATTGCATGTACATACATAAGTTTCTAAGACAATGGCAAATACAGTCCTGGAGTGTCTGACTCGATTGTTCTGGAGTGAGGCGTGGGCCTTGGTGGTGCCCGAGATGATGCTGATAATCAGCCGTGTTGGGAAACCACTATCTCGTGGAAAAGACACAGTGCTCCACTCTGTGGAGTCATAAAAGTCCGATTTAAAGCAGGTTGTCCTAAGCAGAAGGAGCCAGGGATGGCCCACAGTTGGTGGGCAGTGGAGCCAAGAGTGTCAGCCCGGCCTGCATCTGCCCCGGGGAGAGGCAAGGCAGGGGAGCTGGCTATTCAGTTCGAGCCCAGAGGATAGTGGGGTGGGAGTGCCAGGACATGAAGCTGCAGTGAAATTAGATCAGGAGTCAGAAGATAAACATGTTGATAGCAAATCAAGAAAGTTGCCTTGGAATCCACAATGCATGGCCCAGAGTCAAAATCCTGATGTTTTAAAGGTCTGGGCTTTGACATTCCCCACTTTGCCACACTCTGGTTGTTCTAAGAGTCGGATGGTTAATAAACTCGACTGCTAACTGAAAGGTTGGTGGCTTGAGTCCACCCAGAGGTGCCTTAGAAGAAAGGCTTGGTGATCTACTTCCAAAACATCAGCAACTGAAAACCCTATGGAGCAGAGTTCAACTGTGACATACATGGGGGGGTCACCACAAGTCAGAATCCACTGGAAGGCAACTGGAACTGGAAAGTTGTCCTCACAGATGAAAGGCCTGGAGATCTACTTCTGAAAAGTCAGTCATTAAAAACTCTATGGAGCACAGTTCTCCTCTGCCACACATGGGGTCACTATGAGTCAGAATCAACTTGATGGCGACTGGTTTTGGTACTGGTTAGTTGTCCTATAACTCCCACTCTTGGTGGAGGACCCCACGCTGCCCACTGACACGGGTTTATGACAATTTGAAATGCTCATGTTCCCGAGACAACCCTACAGTATGCATGCTGTGTATGCCTGTACACCAAAGAGGTGTTTAAGGGCAGCTTAGGAAAAAGCAAACACTTTAAATGTTGACTGTAGAGCATCGATACTTGTGAAAATTAAATGTAACCCACTAAATGACAAAACGCGTTGGAAGTAAACAGCATGATACCAAAAGCTGGAGGCATTGCTTACTGTTGTTGCTGAATGACACTAGTAACATGATTTTATAGTACTCTAGAACCACAAGCAAACTTCTCCAAATGGGCCATCTGCCACTGTGTTGTTGCTGTTGGTTTCTGTAGAGCGACTCATGGTGACCTTGTATATAACAGAACAAAATATTGCCCGGTCCTGCGCCATTTTCATAATCATTGGTTTGTTTGAGTTCATTGATACGGCTATCGTGTAGTACCACTATAACCAGTAACCAGTTGCCTTGGAGTCAATTCCAACTCATGGCAACCCCACGTATGTCAGAATAGAACTGTGCTCCATAGGGTTTTCAGTGGCTGATTTTTTGGATGTAGATCACCAAGCCTTTCTTTTGAGGTTCCTCTGAGCGGACTCAAGCAGCCAAGCCTTCCGTCCCATTTACACCACCCAGAGACTCCACATTAGGGACTGATTATTGCTTAACTGTATCCTAATTATATCCTAAGCTGATTTTTAAATAGATCTTTTAATGAACCCCTATTGAGACAGCTTTGTATCCGTTTTACATTCTATAAATATTTCTATAAAAATGGCATGGCACAGGCATCTGACCTCTTCTAACTTCATGAGGGGGAAGGAAAATCAAGATCAACAGCCCAAGGTTCATTGCTGTGAGGCAGAGGTCAGACCGCATCCTCTCTCAGCCATCTTTACCAATTTCTACCCCAGCCATCCTTCCCACGGCACTCTCTCCTTCTCTGCTGAGTTCAATAGTTTGGCACAATGACCACACAGAACTCCCAGAGCATACTCACAGTTATGGGGTTTATTAGGAAAGTAACAGACTACAGTTTCTGCAATCAGGACGACCTCTTCTCAGTTGTGCTTACAGGCCTGCCTTTCTCTGGCCCCTCAGCCTCTGCCCTGCTTGGGCAAATGTTACAAAGCTCTTTTAGCTCTGCCAATAAGTGCCCAGAGGCAGCCTACTCCACCAGTAAGCCTCAGCCAGAAGGCACTCAGCTCTAGCTCCATAGGTTGGCAAACTTAGCTTCACCAGGTGGCCAGAGGCACCCTACTCTGCCAGCAAGCCTCCTGCCCAAAGGTGCTCAGCTTTCTCACTCCGTGGGTTGGGAATCCCACTGAGCCATCTCCTGCCGGTCTCTTCTCTCTGCTTCTGCCATTTTTCTGCCACCACTTCTCACTGTCTTGGTGTTACAGCTCTCTCTTTGGCTCCTGGTTCCAGGAGCTTCTCAGCACAGGGGTCCCGGGTCCAAAGGATGTGCTCCGCTCTTGACTCTTCTTTCTTGGTGGTAATGATATCGTACCTGCCTGCCTCTGGGATGGCTCATTTTAAGCCTAGAGGAATGGCAAAACTGACCAATCCCTTCATTAGGGTTCCGTAGACCTTATTTCATAGTCCCACTCAATCATTATGTGTGAGTCACAAAGAGTATGGCTAGAAGGGCCATATTGAGTAATTCATTGCACTGCAATTTCGCTAATTGATTCTAATACTTACTTAGAGGGGGAAAATATCTTCTGTAAATTTAAGGGGAAATTGCTTCATAGGAAGAGCTCAAGGTGAGAATCTTGAAGGCAGGATGATATCTTTTACCATGAGCTGGGGAAAGGGGCAAAAATGCAATGGAAAACCAATGGTGAAAGAGAGAGAGAAGCAGTTACTGAGGCTTGAAGTGAATATTCTAAAATTAGGAGGGAAAGGCACAGAAAAGGTCATGTGAGTTGGTAAAATACTTCCCCTGAAGAGGACTGGAAGCTCGAGGGAACCCGATTAACCCAGATAATTCTGATGGAGCAGAAAGGGGCCTGTCACTGGGCCTTCCCAGTTAGCACTAACTGGAAACAAGGCTTCTGCTGAGAAGCTAAAATGGGAACCCGAGGGGTCACTTTATCTGAAAGATTAGGGGAAAAAAGGGCAGGGCATTCAAGGAAATCCACCCATTTTCTGCAGCTGTTTTCAGGCTTGTTTTCCTGAATTGCCAGTCCGCTTGAGTTTTGCGAGAGGAAGGATGCCTTGTGTTTCCTGTGTCCTGAATACTTGCTTGGCGGCTCTTCTCTTCCCTCCTCCAGGTTTGGCCAAACCAGTGAAGAAATCCTGGCTGCTGTAACTTGGAGGTCACATCACATATTGAATAAGAAGCTAGGGTTTTTTTGGCTTTGGTTTTTATTTTTTAAGTATCTGCAGGACGATTTTTGGAAGAGTTCTATGCCCCCGAAAAAGGAAGAAAGTAGTGATCTTGGATTATAGTCAGTGACTTGTGGTTGGCAAAGTCATGACTGCCTGGAATACAGAAGGCTGGGGGCTTCAACAGTCCTTTCTTGGCATCGTTTGTGGAAATTAAGGGGCTCTTGTTTTAGACGTTTTCTCATGTTCCTATCTTGTAGGAACATAAATGCTCATTTACTTGCTTTTAAGTGGGTCGATAATTCAGGAAATAATTGTGTATATGAAGGAGAACCAAATTCAGTTATTGAAAGAGGGTGTGGAAGAGATGTCATGTTGCTGGAAGATCATCATGACGAGATTTTCACGACATGGGATGGAATCCAAATACATTAGCCTGGTCTGGGGTTTTGTATATTTGGTATTTAATATTGGGGTAGTTACTTAAAATTTCTGTGAGGAAATTGAGTTAGAGCAGGGGTCCTCACGGCATCTGCAGCCTGTCTGGGTCAATCTCACACGTTTTTTGCTACTTTTAATCGTATAGTATAGCCACACCAATGGACTCAAACATTGCAGTGAGCATGATGATGGCAGACGACTGGGCAGCCTTTCATTCTGTTATACGTAAGATCATCGTGAGTCAGAGTGGACTCAATGACAACTAACAACAACAAAAACAACAACACCCTGTAGTTAAGAACAAGCTTGAGAGGATGCTTTTCAACCCTCAGCCTTCATCAACACCACATTCTCTTCATCTGTAAGCCTAAAACTTATTTTAAAAAAATTAAAAGTAGATCTTCATTAAGGAAAAATTGGATCCTTTACAATAAGTAATCTTTTCAATCCAAAAATCTGGTATTTGATTTTGATATACCCAGTGTCGATCACAATATCTGGCACCTTGTCACACAGTAGATTTGGTTGAAGGAACAAATGAATGAAGGAAACAGAGTAGAAGGGTTGGGTACTTGTTGTTATTAGTTACTGTTGAGTCGTTTCTAATTTGTGGGGACTCCATGTATAATAGAACAAAACGTTGCCTGGTTCTATGCCATCCTCATGATCATTGGTATGCGTCAGTCCATTGTTGCGGCCATTGTGTCAGTCCATCTCATTGAGGGTTTCCCTTGCCTTTGCTGGCCCTCCACTTTACCAAACATAATGTCCATCTCAAGGGATCAATCCCTCATGATGACACATCCCAAGTCAGTGAATCGAAGCTTTGGACAATTTTCTGTGAACCATAGGGTTTTTATTGGCTAGTTTTCTTAGTCTGGAAGCTCCACGGAAACCTGTCTGCAGTGTGTGACCCTTCTGGTATTTGAAATTCCGGTGGCATAGCTTCTACCATCACAGTGACGCTCAAGCCACTGCAGTGTGAGAAACTGACAGATGGGTGGTGGGTTCAGTACCTAGGAGTAAGTATCTTGGATCACCCCCAAAGGAATGGTAACCTATAGCATGTCCAAAAGCATTCCAGAAACTGAACATTGACACATGATGAAGCTGTATAAACTAATAAAACATTAAGTGTCTTTGCTTTTGTGAGACCTCTGAGAATTTAGAATAGAACAATAATATTATTTACACTGATTGGAAGAAGTATCGTCTTGACTGTTTATGACATCACAAGCATGGCTTAATAATAAATAGACTCCTTGGTTTAAAGAGCCTGAGAACCCTGGTCCAGTGGTGTCCCAAGTATAAGAGGCCCCACAGTCTCAGAACATAATTTGTATATAGCCACAAATAAACCAACAATCCTCATAAGTTGACCACTGAATAGAGCAAATTAACGCTTTCCATAGACTTTTCCTTCTAAAGACTTAAATCTGGAAAGGGTTTTTTCCATGTCTTCTTACCTCTTCCCCCCTTATCCTTAGGACAAGGGCTGGCGGGGAGCGGTAAGAAGACATGGAAATAGTGGTAATATAAAAGGAAAATAGTAAATGCTGGTTCTTCTACTGAATATATTTTAGGTTTTGGTCCTTCCCCTAGCCCCCAGTCTTGGCATAATGTCCTTAGTTCCTTGGACAGCATCTTCTGAGGAGCAACCTTCCTAGCTCAGGGACACAAAAGTGTCCTGCAGGCTCATTATAGGAGATAGCAGTACACTTGTATAATTCATGAAGATTCATCAAGGTACAATGAATATTAAAAAGGCGAAGAAGATTTAACAGAATCTCGAGTTCCCTCTACATCCAGACTATTAAATCATCTGAAATTGAACTCCAGCATTTCAGTTGCTCCAGTTTCGCATCTATACGTGCAACCTCTGATTAATCTTCAGGCCATTCACATGGTGTTTTCTGCTAAGTGACCTTAGGGGCAGCACTGGCTGGACTTCAAAAGAGTCCATCCCTTCCTGAATCTTATTAGGGCATTTATGGGTTACTATCAAGGAGAGGAGAAGTATTGTCTATTAAGGAAAAAGATTTCAGAGAAGTGGTAGGAGGAAACTTTGGCCACTGCATCAGTGTTTGACTGTTTATGGTACATAAGGAAGCTGTAGTTCCTGGCACTAGATTCCTCCTGAGGGTGGTGCTTTGGATGAAGCAAGAGCTGAATCATGGCAAAGTAAGGAATAAAGTACAACTGGTCTACTTTACATGTGCTTAGAATCAGACTCCCATTTTAAAATATGCCTAAGCCACAAAATCATTGGGTGATCATGATCAAATTCTACTCAACCTTAGAATTTTGTTCTTTGTAGCAAGGTACTCATCAGGAAATTTGAGGTTGGTCTGATTAAAACTCATGGCTGTAGGCCATCCAGTTCAGGCTCCAGGGACTTGTAGGCACATATTACTGTTAATTCATGTTCACTGTGTCTGCCTGTGTCAAACCACTTCCTTTCCATGGCCGTGCTTTCACCAGAGCCACTCCCCAAAATCTCTGTTCTCACTGCTTTCTCCCACTTTCCACAGATGGAGAATCCTATCTGCTGGCCCTCCACTGGGCAGCTAATCCCTATGGAGTAGTACCTAAAAATGGGATTATTTGACCCAACTCCAAGGAACCTTAAAGTGGATAAATAACTCACACCTAGCACATAGAAAGAAATTGAAACATGCCTTAACCAACCTTTCAAGACTGATGGTATATATAGCTACCACTTAGTTTTTGTACCTCAGGGGTTCAGTGGGAAGCGTCTGCCCCACTGACAGTACGTGCTGCTGGCAGGCAGGGCCCTATACAACAATTTGAAATGGAAGAAACAGGCATGTGCCACAAATTACTGTATTTACAGGGTATTGTATGAGATGGTACTGAATCATTGAATTTTTGGTAGGAAAAACATGAATTTTGAAAATTTTTATTTGGTACACATATGTACCTCTGAACTCCAAGAGCATGATTTGCAGACTGATGTATAAAACAAAAACCACATTACCTACCAAAAATTCGGACTGCTAACCCTAAGGTTATCTACCAAAAATTCAGACTGCTAATCTACCAGGCACTCCTTGGAAACTCTCTGGAGCCATTCTGCTCTGTCCTATAGGGTCATTATGAGTCAGAATCAACTTGACAACAGTGGGGTTTTTTTTTTGTTTGTGTGTTTTGTTTTGTTTTCTCAATGATTCAGCGTGCCCTCCATCACTGAAACACATAGTATCAACCAAAAATTAAAAGGAAAAAATAATTGGGTCATGAAAGGGTTAAATCAAGTTCATTTAAACAACACAGACAAGCAGTCAGAAAATTCAAGTTAAAATATGATCATCTGGATAAAACGTACTTTCTCATTTGTGCTCCCATAGTCCTAGGTCCAGTCTTATTTTAGCATGCATTGTGTTAAGTATTTATTGTTAAGTACTGATGGTTTCTGCCACTGGTTTATAATTTCCCAAAGGCAAGGGGCCTGCTTACTCATCCTTGGATCTCTAGCATTTAGCATGTCTCACAGGTGATCGTTTTTGTTAGGTGCCATCGAGTCAGTTCCAGCTCACAGCGACCCTGTGTTCAACAGAACAAAACACTGCCCGGTCCTGCGCCATCCTCACAATCGTTGCTGTGCTTGAGCCCATTGTTGCAGCCACTGTGTCAGTCCATCTCTTTGAGCGTCACTGACAGGTGGTAGGAACGCAAAAATATGTTTGGAAGAGATTTTTGGGGGATTGTCTGTCTGCACTGATGAAAGCAACTGAATAGTTCACTTTCACAAATAGCAGAGCAAGACTTTTAGATTTATGCATTGAAATACCAATTTTAAATATGCCAGACCGAATTGCTGTCAGTATTGATTCTTTTCTTCTACATCTGGAGATGTTTGTACTTTATCAGCTTCTCCTTGTTTCCATGTTTGTGTTATTGCCAGAGTACCAGCATTTCCTGGCTTTTGTTAAGCTGTGGCACAGATTCTGTTTTGAAAGGACAGGAGCATAATAAAAATGGATATGAAAGAAGGGCCAGATGACATCACTCAAAATATTCGAGGAAGTCCACTCTTTTGGATGTTTATAATCTCAGCATGTTAGTTGTTTGTAATATGATAAGAGCACTTTTGATACATAGGAGGAATTACGATCCCTGTTGCTCAAAGAGCATTCATGATTTTTTTATCTTAGGCTGATAGTGAACGACAGACAATAGGAGGTCTTGGCTTGAATCCCAAGTGACCCTGACTCACTGGTTGGCCTTGGGTACAAGGTTCGGCATAGTTGAGCTGCGTAAATTGTGCCTAAGCCAGCTATTCACTGAATTTAAAAAACAAAGAAAGCAAAGCAAACACTGAGAAGTCCACTTATTAAAGATGACGTAGCATACTACGTTTTTCTCTGTCAAAATCTTGCAGTAGAGAAATCGATGGTACGTGAGCTTAAAATTCAACTATAACCTTTCCAAGTTTAATTTTTTAAACTTTGTGTAGATTCAACATTAAATACATGCTTATTGAATGAAAACCTTAAAGCATTCACACTTCTCCATAAACAACAATTTTTCTAAACCGTAAAAATACTGAAACTTGCCTGTATCACAGGAACTGTATTGTGGGTCTGGAAATACCCTGGCATCTCACCTCAGTGGGCGAAACAAAACAAAGGTTAAGAACATGAATAGCAAGCGCTTCCTGCCATGCATCAAGGCAACAGTCTAAGCTCTTTCTACCCATCTGTCTCATTTTATTTTAACAACGACCCTACGAGAAATGGTAGAGTCTACCCATTTTGCACATGAGGAAACTGAAGCCCACGTGGGGTAATTGTTGTCCCCAAGGTCACACAGCTACAGTGCTGGGACTGGAGCCCAAGTACCCCAGTCCAAGCCTCCCTTCTCAGACATGGCACCATGCAGAATGCATCCAAGTGCACAGCAACCAAGATCTGCACATCTGAGTAGAATCCCAGGAGCAGGGCGGAAATACCAAACAGTATCACAGCACTCTGGAGGCCCAGACACCATCTTCTTACAGATCCCTGGATTAAGGATAAAAAGACTGGAAAAGTCACTGGTCTTCATACACCACTATACAAGAATGTAACTGGCTCCCAAAATCTCATAAACCTCAGTGCAAACACTCAGTATCAGTATCCCACCCTACAAATGTGTTCATTCTACTTCTGAATTAGCCTTATGGGTAGGGGTTAGCATGCAAAATTTGGTCTGGACATTGTCCTGGGCATATTTAATCTCTGGTAGGTAGATACTACAATTACTATCATATGTAGTTCCTGGAATTAAAAGTCCAATAGCCTGCTGTGTAGTAAAGAGAAGTGTGGGGTTGAAAATTCACTGTTGGAACTTCTAAGTGGTTAATACACTTACAAGTAACTGAGCACTGTTTGCATCAGTAAATGCTCCCAGACAGAGCTATCAACCCCAGTAATATGTTTCTGCGGTGATTTAAAGTAGGTTTTATGCATAGACCGTCTTCCAAAGCAAACATTCTATGAATTTATTTATTCCATCCTTAATTTCTTCTGTAACCCAGTTGTTTTTGAGAAAGGTGTTGTTCAGTTTCCATGCATTTGATTTTTTTCCCTTGCTTTTTCTGTTGTTGATTTCTACTTTTATGGTTTTATGGTCAGAAAAGATGCTTTGTAATATTTGGATGCTTTGGATTCTGTTAAGGCTTGCTTTATGGCCTCATATGTGCTCTATTGTGGAGAATGTTCCATGCACGTTGGAAAAGAAAGTATACGTGGCTGCTCTTGGGTGGAGCGTTCGGTGTCTTAAGAAATCAAGTTGGTTGATCGTAGCATTTAGATCTTCTGTGTCTTTGTTGAACTTCTTTCTGGATGTTCTGTCCTTCACTGAAAGTGGCATGTTGAAGTCTCCTACTAAGATTGTGGACCTGTCTATCTCTCTTTTCAGTGCTGTTAGAGTTTGTTTTATGTATTTTGGAGCCCTGTGGTTGGGTGCATAAATATTTATTATAGTTATGTCCTTCTGGTGTATTGACCCTTTAATCATTATATAATGTCCTTCCTTATCCTTTGTGGTGGATTTGATTTTAAAGTCTATTTTGTCAGAGATTAATATTGCCACTCCTGCTCTTTTTGAGTGTTGTTTGCTTGATATATTTTTTTCCATCCTTTGAGTTTTAGTTTGTTTGTGTCTTTAAGTCTAAGGTGTGTCTCTTGTAGGCAGCGTGTAGACAAATCTTGGTTTTTTATCCAATCTGCCACTCTCTGTCTCTTTATTGGTGCATTTAGTCCGTTTACATTCAGTGTAATTATTGAGAGGTCTGAGTTTAGTGCTGTCGTTTTGATGGGGTTTTTTTGTGCTTTGTAGTCAGTGTCTTTGTTCCACGTAATTTTCTGTGCTGAGTCGTTTTTCTTTATGTGTTTTCTTTTCATCTTTTTCATTGTTGTTGATTTTGGGTTTGCTGAGTCTTTATATTTTTCTAGTTTTTTATTTTGATGTGTAGGATTGTTAGTTTCCTTTGTGGTTACCTTAATATTTACCCTGTATTTTTCTAAGTTTAAACCAGTCTTTTATTTCTTTATATCGCCTTGACTTCCTCTCCATATGAAAAATCTATGTCTCCATTTGTTAGTCCCTCTTTTTTGTTTTAATGTTGTCATCTTGTACATGTTAACATCTCTGTTTCCCTATTTTCAGTGTTTCTGCTTTGATTTATTTTTTGTGACTTCCCTATCTGGGTTGATATCTGGTTGCTCTGTCCTGTGTTCTAGTCTTGCGTTGTTATCTGATGTTATTGATTTTCTAACTGGAGGACTCCTTTTAGTATTTCTTGTAATTTTGGTTTGGTTTTTGCAGATTCCCTAAATGTCTGTTTATCTGGAAATGCCATATTTGAGAGACAGTTTTGCTGGATATATAATTCTTGCCTGGCAATTTTTTTTCTTTCAAGGCTTTATATATGTCATCCCACTGACTTCTTGCCTGCGTGGTTTCTGCTGAGTAGTCCGAGCTTTTCATTTATCCCTAGCCACTCTTAAAATTCTCTCTTTATCTTTGGTTTTGGCAAGTTTGATTATAATATGTCTTGGTGACTTTCTTTTGGGATCTCCCTTATGTGGGGTTCGATGAGCATCTTGGATAGATATCTTCTCATCTTTCACAATATCAGGGAAGTTTTCTGCCAACAAATCTTCAGCAGTTCTCTCTGTGTTTTCTGTTATGCGTCCATGTTCTGGTACTCCAATCACTTGTAAGTTATTCCTCTTGATAGAGTCCCACATAATTCTTAGGGTTTCTTCATTTTTTAAAATCCTCTTGTCTGATTTTTCCTCAAATAAGTTAGTCAAGTGCTTTATCTTCAATCTCACTAATTCTGACTTCCATTGCCTCAATTCTGCTCCTGTGACTTTCTGTTGAGTTGTCTAATTCTGAAATTTTATTGTTAATCTTCTGGATTTCTGATTACTGTCTCTCTATGGATTCTTGAAGCCTGTTAAATTTGTCATTATGCTCTACTCTAATCTTAAGTTCCTGTATTGCTTGGTCTGTATTTTGCTTAATTTCCTTCCCGATGTCTTGAACAGCTCTGTATATTAATCTTTTGTATTCTGCCTCTGGAATTCCAAGAAATTCTCTTCCTCCAGAAAATTTGATTCTTTATTTTGGGAGCTTGCTGAAGCCATCATGGTCTGCCTGTTTATGTCATTTATATTGACTATTGTCTCCGAGCCATCAATAAGTTATTATATTTTATTTTATGTTTGCTTACTGTGTGCTAGCTTCTTGTTTTGTTTTGTTTTGTTTTGATATGCCCAAACAGGCTGCTTGAGTGAGCCAATCACTGGTACCCCTGAAGCTCCAAAGTCCTGCCACCAGGTGGCCAGATCTGCCACTAAGTACGTGAGCCCAGGAGTCCGCCCACTCCTCCTGTATGCATTCAGCTTAGGTGCCTAGGTAGTCGGCCACCAAGTGTGTGGTGCCGGCTCTCACCTACAGTCCTGCAGCAGGGGGTCAAGGCAGGGGGCCGATGGCCACCCCTGAGTGTCCAGGAAGAAAGTGTTTCCCTGTTTCCTAGAGCACGTAGGTGGGTGGGTTTTGCAGCTGGACTATGAGCACCCAACACTGTTGGCTGTAAGGACTGGGGGGCACTACTTATTCTTGGGCCCCTGTCACAGGTAGCTAGGTGGCATGGGTGGAGCTACCAGTCCTCAAGCCCCTGATGTGTGTAGGTGAAGACCCTACTTAATGGACAGAGCAGTGTCAAATGTCACGAACCTGCCACTTCACAGCTTGAAACAGTTCAAGTTAGACTTCACGTATATACCCTGTTGTACTGCAGTAATGAGGGCCTATGCTGTTGAAATGGGCCCACACAAGTCTACGCAGGGGGAGAGGCACTCAAAGTCCGTGGATCCCTTATGCCTGTACCTAGGCAAAGGAGCTGTGCCTACCCTGGGTTCCTGGTTTAGGGGAGCCAGCAGATTATTATTTCCCCTGTTTGTTAATTTGTTCCCTCTCCAAGGCCGGGAGAATGGCTCAGGGTTCGTGATGGGTCCTACTTCCGGCCCAGGGCACTCGACAATTGCTGAAGCCAGTCCCGGACCCAGAGCAGAGCAGCAAGCGGAAAGATAAATGGGAGGGAAGTTTTTCCCAAAGGGGGGTGTTTTTGATCCACGCGGTGGGCCAGACTCAAGTACTTATCTTTCGCCGATCGAGCGCTGCTTCTCACTGGTTCTGGGTGGCCGAGTAGACTCTCTGCTGCTGGGTCTCTCCCAGTGTGGAAAACACCTCCCGTGCGCCGCTGCTTGCCTGCCTCACCCTGCCCCACAAGCTGATCAGGCCTGAAGGGCTCAGGCTCCCACCGGGTCAGGTCTGGCAATTCCTCGCTGCTTCCAAACCGTCTCTCCCTCCCCCAACACTCAGTCCAATTTCTCAACTTTGCCTTTGCTGTTCAGGGCTCCTAGATGGTCAGATATAATCGATTCACTTGTTTCTTCGGGTCTTTGCTGTAAGAGGGACCACTGGAAGCGTCTGACTACTCGCCATCTTGGCCCCACCTCTCCCTTCCAAAACAAAGAGAATGTTTCTTAGCTGAGTTCACAGCATAGGAATCTTAAACCACTGCTAATATGCAAAGGTATACATACTTACCTTCTAAAAGCTGCCTCGGGTGATTAACTTGGCAGGGTACCTACAAAAGAAATAGCAAGGCAGAAATTGAGAAATTCCAAACCAGGTCAGCAGGTATATAAGATGGCTGTGGTAATACTGCTGTATTGTCAATGGCCCAAAGTTCCTTGTGACCTTAAGTCAGATCACCACTAGGTTAGCAAAGATTTGGATTTCGCATTCCTAAAACTAAGCTTGTCCAGGCATAACTGCTGTTATTCCTTGCTTGCCAATACAAATGAACACCTTCTTTGCCTAAACCAGTCTTTAACAAACCAGAACAGAAATCTTATTGTATTATGTAAAAGCATTACTGAGTTTCTTTCATTCCGTTCTTCTCAGACTTTTTCCCCAAAATTTAGAGTTCGGGGAGGGTTTTGGACAAAGCTCTTAAACTGGACTTATTTCTCTGGAATAAGTAGCTTCAAAAGATGTATCCACTTCATGTTTTAGGAACAATGTTAAATATTCCCTTCAGATTCATATGCCAACACTAACAAGATACACATTTTTATTCATTGCCAGAGAACACCAAGAACTGACATGCTGGAAAAATAATTAAAATTTAGTTTAGATAATGTGTGATGTAATGCCTGCAGTAAATGAAGTCTTGGTAGACTGCCTCTAACTAGCTGAACAGGGCATGAACAGAATAGCTTATAAATATTTAAGGGCATTTATTCTAAATATCATCATAGCTATAGGTTGGAATTGACTCGATGGCAGTGAGCTTGGGTGATTTATTTCTAAATATAACATAGGAAACTCTTTACTGCATGTGTACTTGACAGCCTGAATACTCCTTTCTAGCTGTAATTATGTTGGTGACTTCCTTTATCAGGAGCTTTCTACTCCTTATAAGTTGTTTTTCTAAACATTGAGATATAACAATATCCATTAAGATTATAAAAATGGCTAAATGACCCAAAAAAACCCATTACCGTTGAGTTCATTCTGACTCATAGTGACCCTACAGGACAGAGTAGAACTGCCCCATAGGGTTTCCAAGGAGCAGCTGGTGGATTCAAACTGCTAACCTTTTAGACAGCAGCTGAGCTCTTAACCACTGTGCCACCAGGGCTCCAGATGACAATAACCATCATCAAAAGTAGTCCTTAATGTGGACGATTTTCTTATTTTTTTAATTTTATTTGATTATTATTATTGTGGATGAGAGCATTGGCACTTGAGCGAATGAAGAGTGACTCCGGGTATCGAAGGACAGTCTCCGGTGTTACACTGCACTCTCTCTAACTCACATTTCTGATAGGCAATTGGTAACTAGGAGAATGAGGCCAACAAAAATTGGAAGTCGCATCAGTTCATGCATGATTTTTCCCCAGCACTTTTGTTTGGGCCACCAAGTAACAGAGTAGCTGAAGGCGAAGTAAATTAACCCAGTTGAACATAGCAAGCTGTCAAGGAATTTTACTCTGTACAGGGTGCCCGTGTAGTCTCTCCTTGGCTCAGGTAGGCCATGCACTCAGCTTAGAAGCACTTCCTGCGTGGTTCTTCCCAATCCCTGGGCACGTTGCCTTGTCCTCTGCAATTTAGCGGTCTTACCACTTCCTTACGCCCCTTTCCATCAAACTGCTTCCCTTATTATTTTTTTTCAAGCTAAAGCTCTTTATTTATTCTAGCATTTCTTTCTTTATTGGTAGTTTAATGTTTCTTGTAAACTGTGCTGTTATCTGTATTAGGATCATTACTCATTATATAGTGCCCTGGTTGCAAAGTTGCCTACGTATTGAGTGATCTGCGCCAACACTATTTTTTTCCATGATCCTCATTGGTCTGCATATAACACATGAAACTCTTTAATGCACGCATACTTGAAAGATGGAATACTCCTTTCTAGCTGTAATTACGCTGGTGACCCCTTGAACAGGAGTAGAAAGCTTCTGATAAATTCTGTGATTTTGCAGAAATGCAGGGGGTTTTCAGAAACAGTCATATATTGTGCTATAGCAGAAGTGCCTGTACTTACAAAAGAGTTTAGAAACAAGATGTTTTAAGATCACAAGAGTTTGACTTTCTTTTTCCCAAGGGTGAGTGGCTGGTGTGTTTGAGTGAGTCTCAACTGCACTGATGGGCAGTTTTCCAGGTGAGGGTGGGAAGGAGAGCATTCCAGGCTGAAGGAACAATATGTACGTGCAAAGCACTTTCTCTGAGAAGGATGACAACCCAGAGGTATTAACTTATTTTAAATCCTTGACTTTCCACCATCATGTTAAAATACTGTACGTTCAACTTGAGCAGAATGGGAAGGGGACCTTGAAAGCAGTGGGAACAGTGGATAGAAAAGGAACAGAACTTAAGTTGGCAGGCCTGGGGAGGAACCAAGCATGCTAATCCAGAGAAGCAGTGATGGCGTGGGGATCAAAGGATGTATGAACACAGAATACGTTGTATCGTATAAACAGAGTAAGATGTACCCGTTGCCGTGGAGTTGATTCCGACTCATAGAGACCCTACAGGACAGAGTAGAACTGCCCCATAGGGCTTCCAAGGAGCAGCTGGTGGATTCCAGCAGCCGACCTTTTGGTTAGCAACCAAGCTCTTAGCCATTGCTCCACCAGGTCTCCAGAGTATGATGTAGAACTCTGAATTAAAGGGATAATACCAGAAGGTGGTAAGTACCAACCTACCTGGGCAATGAAACCAGTTCCCATGGAGTAGATTCCAACTCATGATGACCCCACATGTGCCAGAGTAGAACTGTGCTCCACAGGGTTTTCAGTGGCTGATTTTTCAGAAGTAGATCGTCAAGCCTTTCTTCTGAGGTGCCTCTGGGTAGTCTCAATTTGCCAACCTTTTGGTTAGCAGCCAAGCATGTTAACCATTTGCACTACCCAGGGACTCCTCCTGGGCAATGTCATTGTTGTTGTTAGGTGTCGTTGAGTCAGTTCCAACTCATAGCGACCCTGTAGGTAAAACTGCCCCATAGGGTTTCCAAGGAGAGGCTGGTGGATTTGAGCTGCCAGACTTTTGGTTAGCAGCCAAGCTCTTAACCACTACGCCACCAGGGCTCCTGGGCAATAGTGATTAATAAAAACATGGAAGGTGGCTCTCAGTATTAAAGATGAAGAAGTAGCAGAAGTGAAGAGCACTCTACTTTCAGAAATTGGTGTATTGACAGACCTTCCAAAGAAATCCAGAACAGCAGTCAGAACGATTTCAAGGTATCTGATCTTGTTTGGTCTTGAGCGTGCCTGTGTGAGCACGTGCGTATATGCGTGCACCTATATGCCGGCCCTTACAAGGTAGCCCATGATGTGTGCTGGCTCTCAAAGTAACGCAGGTTGTGTGGTGACTTCTGACGATGTCAAGAAGAGGGGTTTTAATGGCCCATGACCAGATCCCATGCCCTCTGAGTACCCCTCACATGTCTCAGGCAAACTCATCCGGGCTCTTGTTCTAAGACACTGCTCATTGAAGCAGCTCCCTGTTGACTCATGATCTACAGTGTCAGTAGCTGAGGAGAGATTAAAGGGAAGGGAAAGGCTGATCTGATGATGAAAGACTTTCACGACGAGCTGAGCTAGCTGCTTCAAAACGCTTGATAAGAAAAAGAACTTGTTCCCACTCCAGATTTTCAAGACTGTGTGTCTTTTGTAACTCAAGGACTTGGGAATCCTAAGCAGGAAGTTGTTCAAGATCAGCTTTTGGAATTGAGTGAATAAAACCCTATTCAGAACAGAATTTGGCCATACGTTCATAAATATATCTAAATTACAGTGAAAGTAAGTCTTCAGAGTGCTTGGAAGTTGATATTTCGGTTGCCATACACACTGTAAAAGGGAGTGGATGTTACAGGGGGTAATGGAATAGATTCAAGGAAATAAATACCCACTTGCCATCGGTTTGACTCTGGCTCATAGTGACCCATGAGTGTCAGAGTAGAACTGTGCTCCATAGGGTTTGCAATGGCTGCTTTTTCTGAAGTAGATCGCCAGGCCTTTCTTTCAAAGCATCTCTGGGTGGACTTGAACTGCCACCCTTTGGCTTAGCAGCTAAACACTACCATTTGCATCACCCAGAGGCTCCCAGGAAGTAAATAGGAATTAGGAAATAAAGGGTATCATGAATCAAATGATCAAGATGTTAGACTTCAGAGAAGGAAAAACTTTAAAATCCAGGCAGTGTGTACTTGGGATGGGGCATCCTTTGATGCTTCAAGATAGAAACCATCTCCGTTTCAAGGTGTCTGCATTTGACCTTAGACCTACTCTTAAGGTTGTCTGCCACGTCTAGTCTTCTGCCCTGGCTGGCCGCCAGCCCACATGCTGTCTGGTTTCTGCCTGCTTGGCCCCTGACAAGGGCCTCATCCCAACGTCCACTGCCTGGTTCTTCACTATCTAGGCTCCAGCGTTCTTCCTAGATGACTCAAGATGAGCCATCCCACATCTCCACCCAGTACCTAATAAAGCCACCCAACCAATGAAGCCCAGCTGACCCTTCTGCTGAAGACCAGATTGTACTCTGAATGGGAAACTCTGAAAGAAGGGGTGGGTACTTCTGGAGATAGCGCTTATGTGTTCATAGTGGCTTATGATCAAGTATCAGGACCCGTGTCAACTCCTGTGTATACCACAAGGTCAGGGAGCCTCACCTGCTGTCCTCACTGGTGAGAAAACACATTCATATTCTGCTTTTTGCCTCAAGAGAGGAGGAGAGCGTGACCTGGTGCAGAAATGAGGAAAGCCAAGAATGAGCGACAGGAAATACCACGCTCCCCCTGCCGTTTCTGACCCAGCCAGATGCCCCACTTGTCTTCACCTGTGGGATCAGGCCCACCCACACTCTGAGATCATTTCTGGCCTTGGGCAAGACATAGCATCGGCTCATGAAACTTCAGCTGGGTTACTGTGCAACGAGAAATAACAGCATTGAATCTGTGAAGCATCTCATAACATGGATGAAACTGGAGGACATTACGTTGAGTGAAATAAGTCAATCACAAAAGGACAAATATTGTATGAAACCTCTATTGTAAAAACCCGTGAAAAAGTTCACACACAAAATGTAACAATCTTTGTTGGTTACCAGGGATGGGAGGGGTGGGGGGGAAATACTAAATAGGCAGTAGATAAGTGGTATCTTGGGTGAGGGGTGAGACAGTACACAATACAGGGGAAACTAGCACAACTTGGACAAGGAAAGGTCATGGAAGCCCCATAGACACATCCACACTCCCTTAGGGACTGAATTGCTGGGCAGAGGGCTGTGGGGACCATGGTCTCGGGGAACATCTAGCTCAATCGGCATAACACAGTTTATAAAGACAATGTTCTACATTCTACCTTGGTGAGTAGTGTCTGGGGTCTTAAAAGCCTGTGAGCGGCCATCTAAGATACTCCACTGGTCTCATCCCTTCAGGAGCAAGGGAGAATGAAGAGAACAGGATACAAAGAAAGATTAGTCCGAAGGACTAATGGACCACAGCTACCAAGGCCTCCACCGGACTGAGTCCAGTACAGCTAGATGGTGCCCGGCTACCACCACTGACTGCTCTGACCAGGATCACAACAGAGGGTTCTGGACAGAGCTGAAGAAGGATGTAGAACATAATTCTAACTCACAGAAAAAAAAAGAAGACCAGATTTACTGGCCTAAAGGAGACTGGAGAAACCCCAAGAGTATGGCCCCCAGACACCCTTTTAGCTCAGTGGTGAAGTTATCTCCAAGGTTCACCGTTCAGCCTGGGAGTGGACAGCCCCATAAAACCAAATGGGACTAATGAGGTACAGGAGTCCAGTGACAAGGGCCAGAAGGCAGAAGGGGACAAGGAAGCTGGTGATAGGGAACCGAAGGTTGAGTAAGGATATTGTTGATGTGTTGTGAGATTGTTAACCATTGTCATAGGGCAACATGTGTAGTAACTGTTAAATGAGAAACTATTTTGTTCTGTAAGCCTTCATCTTAAGTGAGAATAGCAGCACAATTGGAAGAGCGTAGTCAATGTCACTGAAGTGTGCATGTAGAAATTTTTGAAATGGTGTATCTTTGACTATGTGTATTTTCACCAAAAAAAAAGGTTGAGAAGTTAGAGGGTTGACATGTTGTGGGGTTGTTAACCAATATCATAAAACAATATGTGTATTACTGTTTCATGAGAAACTGTTTGTTCTGTAAGCCTTCACCTGAAGTACAATTTAAATAAAAAAAAGAAAAACTTTGGCTGGGTTTCAACTCTCATTCTTGAGTCCAGAGCCCCATGCTAGTTACCCAGGCCTGTTGCCTGATACTAATGACCCCTTAAATGTGGATGGCACAGGAGACTTTGTGCAGTACACACACACTCACGAAGTCATTTGATCCTCACAACAGACCTGTGAGATGGTTACTATCATCCTCACTTTGTACAGAGGATATTGTGGTTCAGAAAGTTTGGGTTGTTTCTCTGCCTAAGTCTGCCCTTTGTCACGGCCCTTTGTCTTATTATTCATTCTCCTGGTTGGCTCAGCATTCCTAGAATCCAGTTTGACAATCCCTACCTCAGGGACTTGCTTGCTGGTCCTCATCCTTGAGTTTAACGGACTCTTAGACAGCCTGTCATTTAGCCTCTTTTATGTGTCGTAAGCACAGATGATGTAATTTGGAAAGGTGCTCCGGTCTTGGCCTTTGGCCTACCCTGCTCTCTGTGCTGCCAGCAGCCCTCCTCATCTTGTCAAAAGTCTTCTTTTTTTTTTTTTTTTTGAGACAGCCCTACCCCTCAGCATCCAAGTGCCAGCATTAAATTATGATGGTCAGAGATTATCTTGTCAATAGTAAATTCTAGTTGGAAAGCACCTGCAGACTCTGGGATGCCTAAAAAGAAATAGAAGGTGGTGAAGCTGGCTAGCTGCCGCTCATAAAAATGTCTTAAGTAGGCAAGAACAAAAATATGTAGTAGCTTGTTCCGGATGACTCAGGTGGGGACACGTACCGTAATGCCCCCTAGTTATGTCTGCTGCTATGGTGAATCAGGAGTGAAAATATTATCACTCAGGTATTCACCTGGATCAAGGTAAACAAACACACTACAGGCATGAAGCTGTCATCATGAAATCAGAGTGGGTTTATGTCATCTTTTCTCATTAGAACTACGGGCATTTCTTTCTCTTGCCCCTGTTTGCAGTGAAGAAAACCCTCCTCCCCCTTTCTTCCTTAAAACTGCCAGCTCCTTGAGGACAGGCAGGAACTTGGTCCTACCTGAACTAGGAACTAGTTGGTGCTTAGTAAAAGTCCGTTGAAATAATTAATTTTAAGTGTGTGGACACTTTTGTCCTTTAATTATTTCACTGGTGCCAGCTGGTGAAAATTTCAGGACCATTCTAGAATTAATGCATTTATTTTTGGTGCCCTTGAAATGCTGCTGAACAAAGGAAACTAAATTGGCTGAATTGTCCACCCAGTTTATTGGGGAGAAGGTTTTTGTTCTGTGCAGAGTGGCCGTGGTCTCCATTTCCTCTGCCATATACCTTGTCTTACTAATACTATGTTGGAATTATTTCCTTAATTTCTAAAGCTGCATGTGAGGAAATGGCTTATACTTCCTGTTTTGATAAACTAATAGAATTTTACTGGGAACCTTGTCTCCAGCTTGGCTTTCTTCTTTGTTGGCCTCTTTTTGGATAAAAGGGATCATTTTTAAAGGTCTAGTTTGGCGGGCTTTGTGACAAAGACTTGTATAGATTTTTTTTTTTTTTTTTTTTGCCTTAAGCATGAAAGATGACTACTTTTTAACAATAAGAAATGTTCATCTTTTATGTCAGTTAGAATGGATTATTCAATATCCCTTTGTATCAGAAGTTTGTGTTAGATACTGGAGGCAATCCAATGGTAAAATATCCGTAAATTCCCTACATCATTGCCTCTTTTTGGCTAGAGGTATATTGGCTTAAAAAAACTTCCTTGGGACAAGATGTTTCTTGAAACACATAAGGACAAAATATTCTTTGTTTTAGGACAAATGGGTTTTGTTCTTGCATCTTCATATAAATGTAATGCTCATTTTTCATGTGCAAGCTGAGAACAACGGCCCTCATTTTTTACTTTCATTTGTATGTATATGGTATAAACTTTAAACAGTGTTCACATCTGCAGAAAGTTGGGTGCATTTCTATGGATTTGTTCCCTTAATTTATATACATGATTCACACTGTTAGTTACAGAAATAGCTAGCCTTCAAGAGTCTAAATCTTTCGTGTGTTTTACTTTCCAATATTCAAGTTATTATTTGATCCTATCTTTAAATGTTCTAAACTTATATACAAATCTGCCATTGGGAGAAGTGACATTAAGCCAGTTTTCTCCACAATTTGAAATAGGGCTTCTCCTCAGACACCTAGAGAGGAAGACACAGTTTTCACCAGGTGGAGAAGGAAAGATTTTTCATCTCTGTCTAGTGGTACATGATCCTAGTTGAGGCAACTTGACACTCGCTTCTCCGCTCTGCCATTGGATTGCTCACAGAAGAGGCTGGCCAGCAACATGTGTGACTGGGTTTTCTCTTAATCTTGCAGCTGCTACCATTGATCCCTATTCTGACTCTGTACTGACCCCCTTTCATAAATGGCCGAGCACAGTCTTTTTGCTGGCAGCCAGAGAGCCAGTGACTCAAGACAAGAAATTTGCCACTCGAACCTGCTAGGTGCCAAGTTCAGGAAGATAGAACATGGCTTTTCTGAAAAGATTGGATGACTTGTGTTCTCTCAAAGATGGGAGACTCAGCGAGGAATCCAGATCCTGTGTGTATGGTGATTGGAGTATGTCTATGATGAGTTGAATGGCCATACAAATAGATGTACTTTCAAATCTTTCTAAATCAGAGGATGCCAAGATTCAGATACGGCACCAAGGAAAAGAATTCCCATATGAAAAATCAACCAAGAAATCCGCTTGTTCTCAATTTTCCACTTTGCAGTTGGAAACAATATCTGTTGCATTCCAGTTGAGTAGAATATCATCTAAGGCTTATAGAAAATATACCTTTTCACTCCAAGTGGCTCCTAAGTGGTCCAGGTCCAGGTCCAATTCCTAGAATTTCTAATCAGCATTGCAATGCTGGTTACCAGTTCAGGGAAGGCTTAAATTAAGCAGAAAAAGAAGAGACCTAAGAGGATGTTTTGAGTAAGGAAAAGAGAACAAAGACTTTTTTGGCACTTTGAGAGATTAGCGCTCAGCAATTGAGTCTTGGGAATCCAGAGCCGCTCTAAATGCACCACAGGTGGCGGCGTCAGAGAGAGGTCCCGGGGATACCTGGGACCCGCTCTGAGTTATAGAACACATTGAACCTGAAGAAATACTTCTACTCCATTAGCCCTGATGGCACAGTGGTTAAGAGTTTGGCTGCTAACCAAAAGGTCGGTAGTTCAAATCCACCAGCCACTCCTTGGAAACCCTATGGGGGAGTTCTCCTCTGTCATATAGGGTCACTATGAGTCAAAATCAACTCAACAGCAACAGGTACATCTCCTTTGAAGGAGATGATGCATTGGTTTACGATGTTTTCAGTGGCAAATCCCCCTTTCACGATGTTGTTATTGTTAGGTACAGTCTGGTTGGTTCCACCTCATAATGACTTTATGTATAACAGAACGAAACACTGCCTGGTCCTGCAGCATCCTCACAATCTCTGTTCCTGTGTTTGAGTCCATTGTTCTAGCCACTGTGTCAATCCATCTTACTGAGGGTCGTCCTCTTTTTTGCTGACTGTCGACTTTCCCAAGCATGATGTACTTCTCCAGGGATTGGTCCTTCCAGATAACATGTCCGGAGTAATCAAGACAAAGTTTCCCCATCCTTGCTTTTAAGGAGCATTCCAGCAGTATTTCTTCCAAAACAGATTTGTTCATTCTTCTTGAAGTCTATGGTATATTCAATGTTTTCACTAACACCAGCTCACTAACCTGGTGCAGTGCTTTGCAAATTTTAATGTGCTTACCCGGAATCATGTCAGAAAGTAGGTTCAGATCCAGTAAAATCTGGGTGAGGCCTACATTCCTGCCTAGCTTCTAGATGCTGCTGATGCTGCTGGTCCACAGACCACACTTGGAGTATCCAAAGCCTAGATAGAAGAACAGCAGTATTTCGAGTATTTTGAGTACGGATTGATTACCTCATTGACTTTGTATCTAAGCACCTGCCTCTAACGAATCAATCTCAACCACAATCTTAATCTCCTTTTCTCTCTCTGTCTCCGTCTCTTTCTCCCTCCCATTTCATTGGCTTCACTATTTCCAGGTACATCTTCCCCAGACTCTTTGTTTACTCTCTTCCCCATGGCTTCTCCTTCGTGTTGCTTTGCCTTTCATGGCTCTGTGCACCCTATTCCTCCCTTGCCAGTATGGCTGTGATTCCTGTGAATTGTTGCAAGAATTACCCATCCTTTGTCTCTTCCTGGTGCAGCTCAGAGACATTCACCATTTACTATTCTTTTTTTTTATTATTATTTAAGCTGCTTTGAACTCTGTCTTATTTCCCAAAACTTATAATTTGTATTTATTTTTCAAAAGCTACCCTTCTTGGTTCCACAACACTTTTTAAAATGTCAAGAACCTACAATAATATAGAATTACTGTCCCTTTCCTTCTGTCTACAACACTTCCCCGACATTTGAATTCTTCTCACTCTTCTTGAAGGAGTAGATGAGTCAAATGGGGCCTGGCCTCCAGTTCAGCTGTTGATGGCATAGTTGGCAAGATGGAAGCACATGCCCCGAATGTTTGTTTGTTGAATGAATTAATGATTAAGCCCTCTAGTCACAGTCCTGCCAGACTTTGGGAGTCAGATCCACAGTTTGAAATGGTGAAGTGTGGATATTTGAGTAGCAACTGAAATGGGTCTCCACTGAGCAAGATGTGCTGAGAATGCCTCAGTCCCTGGGGACTGTCTCTGACCTTGACTATAGAGACAGCTATGAGACTGAAGTAGAGTCCAGAGCCAGAAAGGTTGGGGAAGACAACAATGTAGGGGCATTCGGAAGGTGATAAGAATAATGGGTTTCAAATTGACTCCAATTCTGCAGGGGTGGGGAACCCTCATCCAATTTTCATGGATCTTCATTATAATTGGTCCCTTGAGGCCCTAGTCCTCTTTTCCCTTGGGATTAAGATTTCCAAACAAGCTCAGGAGGTTAGCCAATTTAGTTAAATGAATGTAGCATGGTCCATGACATATATCAGGGTCTGCAGGAACCTCCTGGCCCTGGAAACTTCATCTTCTCCTTAAATGCTTAGATGGGTGAAGTCAGTGACCAGGTACACCTACTTACAAGTGGCCTTGGTTAGAGCAAGGTATTGGAATGCTGCTCAGAACAAATGATACTGATGGGATTTTAGACTTGAAAGAGTAACTAATGGAGGATTTTATTGATATTTCTTTATTTCAACCCACGATTTTGCAGAAAGAAGAGGTTAGAAATGTAAAATGCCTGAAAAGACCATGTGGAATACTATGGTGAACTGGGCCTTATGATGAAAAGCATGCCTTCATGTAGACTCTGAGCTTGAAGATATGGCCAGGTCTAGTTAGTCTTCTTGGAGGGTGGTGGACAGACTCTTGAAGTGATGTAGGGTGGGAAGGGAATTAGCCTTATTTTTTAAAGAAGTTGACAAGAAACAGGATCATGTTTTGTCTTTGAGTTACAGCAATGAACTCCAACGACAGAGTCAAGGTCATGGAGCATTGGCATGATTGGTGTCATCTTTTAGCATTCTTCTGTTCAAGGGGCCGTGGTTGGTACACAGACGTGGTAGTTTACATAGTCATCGTTTAAGATTAATAATTTAAGAAGGCATTCGTATCTTGAGAATGTTCCAGAGTCCCATGTCCTGTCAGGTAAATGCCTAGGCTCAGAATAGAGACTTGTTCAGTCTTTAAGAGACTGTCTGAAACACATGCCCTGCCTTAATAAAGTAAATATTTCTGTTCATCCTGGAGATCTAACGTTCCAGTATGTTGTACTTAGGGTTCTTTTAGATGTTGGAATGCACGAGAGCTCTTCTGTAGGACATGTCAGATGCTGGAGGGAAAACACACACGCACAAACACAAACACACACACACACAGATGGAATTTCCACGAAGGAAATTGGCTATGATTTCTAAGGGAGAGTACTGTTCAAGTCTCTCAATGATATATTTCTCATCTTGTGAGACAGGGTATCCAAGGTCTTGGCACATGGTTGAAAAAATATTAAGAGAGACTCATCAAGTCTTCAAGTCCTAGTTCCAAAAGAGTAGGTTAGGATGAACTCATTTCTACAGCTAAATTCAGTGTGTATTCTAACCTTAGAATAGAGTCTGTTAGATCAGTTTGGAACCAGTAAAATCATTTCAACCATTGATTTATCTACAGAGATTTGGCAAGTGGCTTCAAAATCAAAATTAAGAACAGCATGTGGAGCACCTGATGGGGAATATGAGTTTACTATTTTCCCCCTTGGGCTGAGGAGTCCCCCCAGCCTTCCCAAGAAACTGGTACATGGATTATTGCATGAACTAGAGACATCTGCCAAGGACGCGATTCATGTCACAGTTACTACTTAATAAAAAGTATAAATGTGGTGGCCCATCTAGACATCTCCATTTGGTGCTAAAGGTAATCCATAAAACTTATGGCTTAGGGTGGAATGGGATTTCTAAAAATCAAATATTCAAAATACTGATTTTTATGAGGCCCACTGTAGATAAACATTGAAGCCATTAAAAAAATGGCAAATACCTAGAATCGTATTTTGAGGGGTGAAAGGATTATATATATATATATAATGTATATATGTATTATATATATATATATGTTTACTTTTACACTGTGTAACCCAAGCTTTCTCATAGCCTCATGCAGGACAAAAAGATAACCAGAAAAAATTCAAAAGACTTTTTTTTCCTAAATTTTATTTGTTTTGTTGTTGTTGAGAATATACACAGCAAAACATATAACAATTCAACCATTTCTATGTGTACAGTTTAGTGACATTGATTACATTCTTTGAGTTGTACAACCATTCTCACCTTCCTTTTCTGAGTTGTTCCTCCCCCATTAACGTAAATTCACTGCCCTCTAAGGTTCCTATCTAATCTTTCAAGTTGCTGTTGTCACTTTGATCCCACATAGATCGTTCTTAAAAGAGCTTGATGCTCAAGACAGACTTTTTTTTTTTTTTTTTTTTTACTAATTAAGCTAAACTATTGTTCAGTTTTAAGATGACTTCAGGGGTTAGTTTCCATTTAAGGTTTAAAGATTATCTCAGGGCAGTAGTTTCAGGGTCAAAAGGCTTTTGAGGTATTGATTTGTTTCAAGGTTTTGAGATTCTCAGACATTTGCAATTCTTTGAAGAGGTAACTGATACTATTATCAGGTATGGATTAGGTAAAGAATTAACAATAAGAACACAAAAAATGTGAACCACTCAAATGTGACCTCTCTAGTAGAACATTGTTAGCGGGGGAATTTATCACCTATACAAAGAGATGTTATGTCATTGCTGAGGACTGTTATAAATGCTGGGCAGATGGTTTTTAGCCAGACATTTCCTTGTCCTGACCATCAAATGTTGGACAGAGACGAAGTTTTTACTAAGAGTGGTCATGGAAATATGCCTGTATTTCCGCATGAATATCCAGCAGTATGCCAGGAACATGGAATATTCTGGCAGACAGGCTGCCAGGAAAATAGACGGAAAAACTTGCAGAGGGAGTCCCCGGACCGGTCATCCTCTTTGATCATTGAAACTTAAGCCTTTGCTGACCCATGGACATATGCTATCCCAACCACTTTTTATACCTCTGGAGTTCTTTGAGGCTCTACTTTTCCCGCTGAAAGTATTTGCTGCCCTTCAGTGGGAACTTTCATAACAATGAAAAGGTGAAAGAAATGTTAGTTGAAGCAAAATACCTAGAGCATGAAGCTTTCAAGTCAGGTTGTGAAACTGGGAAGTGTGGTTGGGTAAAAATTTTGTCTCTTTTGGTTTTTGTACCCCTAGATAAGCCTTGTGAGCATGTTTATGTTTTCCTGTGTGATAGTTAGAAACCGTGGTGGCATAGTGGTTAAGAGATCAGCTGCTAACCAAAAGGTCGGCAGTTCGATTCCACCAGGTGCTCCTTGGAAACCCTATGGGGCAGTTCTGCTCTGTCCTATAGGGTCACTATCACTCGGAATTAACTCAATGGCAACAGGTTTGGTTTTTTGGTTTTGGTGTGATAGTTAGGGAGCCCTGGTGGGCTTGGTTTTGGATTGTGTGCATGCGTGTGTGTGTGTGTGTGTGTGTGTGTGTGTGTGTGTGTGATATTTGGAAAACCAGAGATTCCCCGTGTAACCTAATGGAAGGCGCCCCACCATATTTTCATCAACCAACGTTCGTTGGAAAAGATGGTCAACCATCAATCAGCAGGCTTGGGAACACAAAAAGTTCAGTGATAACCACGTAGTCCCAAATAGTATTTCTCAAAGTCTATATTACCAACCAAAAATTTAAACACATCCATGACTCAGCATACTTCCATTAATGGAAACATACGGTATCACCAAAAAAAATTCAAAGCAGAAAACAACAGGGTCACCAAAAGCTCATAAAAAGCACCCTTCAGAAGAGAATGAAAGAGATGTGGCAACATGCAATTTTGTTCCCATTTTATGTGTTCTGTTACCTGGTAGGTCTCATTTGCACATTAAGATTTGGCTCAGTGAAAACTGAGGCCCTGTGAGTGTAAATGAACGCCTACTGGATGGCTCCACTGGGCGGGCCCCCGGGCAGTCTGGCCGAGTCTGGCAGAGGGTGGCCAAGCCAGAGGGGAATTCCCTCCTAAGCAGCTGCCGTCTGTTGGGGACAGGGCCAATACTTGACTGATCAGAAAAGGGAGTTGTTACCTGCTGTGGACTTGGCTTTCACTCACCGTGACTCCATGTACAACAGAATGAAACATTGCCCTTCCTGTGCCAACTTCACAGTCATTAGTATGTTCGAATCCATTGTTGCAGCTGTGACTTACTGCCTTCTGACCTACGGGGAGCTCACCTTCTAGCACTGTACTGGGCAGTACCATGCTGTGATCCATAGGGTTCCTGTTGGCTAATTTTCAGAATTAGACTGCCAGGCCTTTCCTCCTACTCTTAGTCTGGAAGCTCCACTGAAACCTGTCCCCATGAGTGACCCTGCTGGTATTTGAAATATTGGTGGCACAGCTTCCAGCATCACAGCAACATGCAAGCCACCACAGTATGACAAACTGACAGACAGGGGGTAGACGGAGACAAGCGGATAAATCTGATTGTCACTTCCAACTTCAATTATTTGGTACTTGTGAACACAGTCTGAAGGGAAGAATTAAGATGCTTCTTCATATAATCCAAACTCCAAGTCCACTTTTTTAAAATCTGAAGTAATGAGATCAAAGTCTAAAAATTACTCCCCAGGCCCCATTGGAACGATCCAGCCAGAAAAGTCGCTCAGTTATCCACTAAACGCATCAAAGAGTTATATCTCAGTACCTGACAAAAGCTTAAATTTACCACGCCAACCCAACTAGATAAGCATTTTGGAAAGTCTCTTTCCCACAAATTCCCCTCCTCCTCCTCCTAATTGCAAATAAGCATGCTTCATAGTGTGGGGGGTGGGGGGAACAAACCCTTGCCATTGAGTTGATACCGACTCAGAGCGACCCTGTAGGACAGAGTAGAACTGCCCCATAGAGTTTCCAAGGCTGTGATCTTTACGGAAACAGACTGGCACATCTTTCTTCTGCATAGCCGCTGGTGGGTTTGAACCACCGACCTTTCGGTTAGCAGTCAAGCGTTTAACTACTGAGCCACCAGGGTCCCTCATAGTGTGAAACGGAAATAAAAATGGGGTTTTCTTTGTGCATCCATCTGGGTTAATGCCCCGTGTATGTCCGTGGCTAGCACTGGCAGAGGTGAGAGGTTTGTCATCCCGTTCGGGGTCTTCTCAAGTTCCACCTCTCATGCTGACCTTCCTCTGAAGCCTGTAATTCACCGGGACCTCCTTTCTGTTGTGAAGGCTCTGGAGGTGCCTTGCTGAATTGAACTAAACCACAAAACCAGGCTGCTCCCTCTCCCTCCCTTCATCGGCCACCCCTCCTGCTCGCTGCCCTGGCCTACCTCAAAGCCCCCTTCTGTGGGATGCATTCCCCACATTTCCAGGTAGAACTAACAGCCACTTCCTCTGCTCTGATGACGCAGTGGTTAAAGCACTCGGCTGCTAACCCAAAGTTAGGCGTTTTGAGCCCACCATCCACTCTGCAGAAGATATGTGGCGGTCTCCTTCCATAAAGATCACAGCCTTGGAAACCCTCTGGGGCAGTTCTACTCTGTCCTGTAGGGTCGCTGAGTCAGAATCGACTCAATGGCAGTGGGTTTGGTTTTGGCGTGGGTTCCCTGCTCACAGCCTTTCTCGTTCACACCCCAGCACCTAGCTATATGTATGTGCACACACATATATACATATCTGGAGCCCTGGTGGCACAGTGGTTAAGAGCTCAGCTGCTATCCCATAGTGTAATTATAGCTTCACTTTTGGTCTCCTTGGCTACAGAGACTCCCTCAATTCAGAGAACGTTCTCGGCTTTCGATTCGCAGGATCCAGCTTAGTACTTAACCACTTAGCGACTGAATCACCAGTAGCTGCCGACTCGTGGTGACCCCATGCGTGTCACGGTAGAAATGTGCTCCGTAGGGTTTTCGATGGCTGATTTTTCAGCCATAGATTGCCAGGCCTTTCTTTCAAGGTGCCTCTGGGTGGACTCCCATCTCCAACCTTTCAGTTAGCAGCCGAGCATGTTAACCGTTTGCATCACCCAGGGACTCCCTGACCACGTAGTAGGTAGGCACTTTAAAAAGGTTTATCCAGTATTTTAAATGGTTAGCTTGTAGAGTTGGAAGGGTTCTCAACAGGTGGTATTATGATACATCTTGTAATTGAAAATATTTGAAGTAACTTGTTGTGTGCTTTTGTGGTTTATTTTTGCAGGGTGTGAAGAAGTTTAACGTGCCCTGTGGGGGAAGAGACTGCAGCGGGGGCTGCCAGTGTTATCCGGAGAAAGGAGGACGGGTAAGTCATACCATTGTCCTTCCTCTAACAGACAAGCTAACATTATCTTCCTTACACCTCTGTTTTAAATGAAAATGCCTTTAAATTACCTGATTAAGTCACTTGCATACTTTGCTAAGAAATTTAATAATGAAGTCTTTTTCTTTACCGGGATAAACAATAATATAATGCAAAACTGGGTCCTTTTCCTAATAAATTGAGAACGGTGTCAACTTTCCTAATCGTCTTTTTGTTGTTCACTTTTATAAATACGTTTGTGTGTATGTGTATATGTATGTATATATGCGTATATAGGAAACTTGGTGGAGTAGTGCTTAAAAGCTGAGCTGCTAACCAAAAGGTCAGCAGTTCAAATCCACCAGGCGCTTCTTGGAAACCATATGGGGCAGTTCTACTCTGTCCTATAGGATCGTTATGAGTCAGAATCGACTTGACAGCAGTGGGTTACGGTTATGCATATGTACATATACACATATATAATGCAGCCATGTTTTGTACTTATCCTATTATACATAAACATATTTTTATAAAACATTATATAAAGATATTACGTATCTGTACTGCAATATAAATGGATACGTTTATGCTGCAGTATAGACATATGAAAATAGCACCGGCAATTGCACCACTGATAACCATTCTAACTCTTAAAATCAGTCTGTGTATTCCCTAAGCGTCCTTTATGTTCCCTGTTTCATAGATGCGAGAAAAAAAGGCTACCCCAAGTGATCATCAGAAAACCTGACAGAATGTGGAGTATTGCTTATTGTGGGTTGAATGCGCTCAGTCAGCGTAACTGGTCTCTCATTGTCTTGCTGATTTTTTAATCTTTGCATTGCTGACTTAAAAAAGATAATATTTATGTGTATATGTTTTAGCTAAACCCAGTCTTTTGTGTGTGGAGTTGTGGGGAGTAGATGTAGTTTTCTGACACAAAGTCTTTTCAGTTGATGCCTTTGAATGATACATTTCCCCGCAGCATTCACACGCTTGTGTGTACTTTCATTCGGAATGTCAGGCTGTGAGAGGCAATTGGGAATTCTTGTCCACGTTGCCCCGCTGTTGTTTGAGTCACAAATTATAACAATTGTTGGGTGTTCCAGATTATTCCATACTGAATCTTGAATCAGTTTGTAAAATAGCCATTTCCACCCACTAGAAGGAGTAAACCTCTTGTTGGGAACTCGGCTTCTGGTGGCTGGGGATATTGTACCTATGTACCCTCTACTGATTGAGTCCCTTTCAAAAAAAAATCAAATAGGTATAATATTGTCATAAGGAACCTCTTTAAAAATTTGGTGGTCTTATTTAACTAACGTGTGACCCATCGTTATTTCAATGACAAAGGTCACAACATCCTAGGAGGCTTTCTGCCATTAGGTCAAAGCTTCCTGCTGCGTGTTCTTTATTTTCCATGAGTTAAAACAATCTTCAAAATAGTTACCTTCTATTGTATTAGAAGATTCCTCTTCTCGGAGTGGGACTTTCTGCCTTAGGAATTGATGGTGGAAGATAATCTATCAACATTTAACCATAGTTTAAATGTATAGAAGCCATTTCATGATATTTAAAATTCCCTAGGATGTCTTGCTATAGATTTTCCCTGTGGTGCCACTGTAGCAGTGATGAAAACAGGGCTTCAAACCAGCGTTTCCACCCCGGATATACTGACTCACAACCTACAGTTTCACAAGATCCCCAGGTGATTCTTATGTACAGCTTCCTGGGAGCTTGTTAGGAATGCACATTCTCCGCAGGGGTTCCAACCAGGTTCAAAACCCTGAATGAAAATGCCTAACATCAGAACTATCCACTCCCTCAGCACGTGGCTAACTCAGCTTTATATAGCCAAGGAGGAGATAAATTAGTGGGATACTAGTATCTGTGAGATGGTGTTAGGACTAATGGGAGTTTACATTCTTCTCCACGTAATCAGTCAAACACAGCCCAAACGCCACTGAATAGTTGGTTATGGGTCTATTCCTGCTCACTTTATATGATTATTAATGCAGAACCAATATATTAAAATGTCCCATGATGCCTTAACAAGAATTTTGTTCTTGAGTAAAGATAGCTAATTTTGGTTATTTCGGTAAATAATGTCATCTTCATAGCAATGTATTCTATATTATGTCTAAAGGTCTTTGAAGAGGCCATTTCTAAGGTCCCCTTGATCGTTCTATTTTGGTACAGGCATTGAGAGGTTTTTATTTCCCACAGTCCCTAATTAAGGAACAACTCCTTGAGCCTGTTGCTATATATAGCCAAGCAAAGTAGAAGATAGACACCTTTCTGGTCAATTTAATGGACAGGAGTAATCCAAAACCCAGAGTAGACTCGACTTTGCTCTAATTATATGGACAGGTTATCAGCGTTGATCAAATTAAGTTGAGATTTGGCAATCGTCTGAGGAGTTTGCTCAAGAGACACAGTCAAATGATACCCCAGTTTGGAGCCTGTACTATGGGGTCCCCTACCTTAGTGCTCAGATTACCAGAAATATTGCTGAATCTGCGTTTCGCTTTGTAATGCTGTGTAATGCTCAACGCCGTCATTAAGGCTGGACCTAGACAGATGCTGGGATGGGGCCATCGAGATCCCGTTACTGGGTTGTTTTAACAGTCAGTGTGCAGGGCTGCCCAGTGGCTTCAGGTGTGCCATTGGATATTGATCAATAAGATGACGCGATTGACTGACAGTGAAGGTAAGGAAAAGACCTCGTGAGGAGGGACAAAAGATGCCATTTACCATTTTCCACAGGGAAGGCCTGGTATTTATTGTTAGGACAATTGTATATACTTTATTAAAGCATTTATTACGACATATTACCTAACTCAGTACCACATACCTCGTGTTTGTGTATTAAATATTTGTTAATTAACGGATCTACTCAAATGTGTTCCTGCAGAAAGCAGGGGTATTTTTGCTCAGCTTTTGGATTAATCATACTTTTTTTAAGTAATGTAATACGTAAAAATAGCAGCTGGACAGATTTTGCTCCTCAAAGAGCTGTGAGCATAGTTTGTTCTTTCCCACAGCTTCCCCAGGGGTCCCTTGCTATATATTTTCCCTACGGTGCTACGGTAGCAATGATACAAAGGCCTGACTTCAGAACGCTCCACTCCCTGAGTACTTGGCTGACTCAGCCTTATATGGACATGGGGTAGAGTTAATTTAGCCCTCTCCATGGTGACAGCGAACATCAGAAACTGTATGTTACTGGATAACTTTTGAACTCTAAACAGAAATCACAAATGCACTACGGATTCTAATTCCAAATGCATTCTCAAGTTACCAAGTGAATGAGCTCTGTGTAAAATTTACTGTGCCTGAGTCTCCACCCTGAAGTGGTGGGTCATGCCTGATTCTCCACCCTGAAGTGGTGGGTCATGGATTCCTGTAGCCAGCAGGGAATCCCTTCTCACTGGCAGAACCCCCCAGCCCCACACATCATGCCAGCAGAGGTAACACCGTAGCCCAGCTGTCTACACACTCCCTACTCCCTGGTCGGAGCTGGAAGGTGCTGTGGGATCATCTAGACCTTTTAATTTACATCGGAGGACGTTGACACCCGGGGTACGTGACCTGCTCAGATCTCACACCTAGATTGTGGCGTGGTCCAGAACAAAACAAGCTTTCAGACTTTCACATCGGTCCTTTTCCAGTGCAACCATCTCTTGTGTCTGCACTCTTCCCAGACATTAACCTTGGTGAATGAGATTCTCTGGGGGTGGAGGGAAGGGGCATAGGCAGAGGTGAAAGGAGGTTTTACTCCCTTCCTTGTTTAAGAGTTCTGATTCCCTCGCTAATTGTAGAACCATCTCTTCGGTTGTTTCGTGAATTTAAAAAAAAATAACTTTAAGAAAAGGCTTAAGACTTGATTGTCGTTTGTGGGTCTGTACTTCAAATGATCCATATTAAATATATGGGAGTAATTAAAATTTGTAAGTCCTGATGCATTGATACTCTGCAGGGTGATTGAAACACACATAAAGAAAGCTGAGACACTAACTTCAGCCACAAGTCCCCGACGTTCTCCACCACTTAAATGTCACACAGTTGTCAATACGAGACAGAGTTCTCCAGTTGCCTTTCTTTTCCTTTCATTTCCTGCACGGTGGAGATTGAAGGCAGTTGAGTGGAATTCACCAAGGTGAACTTCTGTTATAGAATTCCTGTCATACAGAATTATTGCCACCATATGATAGAAACAACCATACAAAAAATAGAGCAAGTGAGCCATCTGATGCAACAAATATAAGGACGACTTTACCTTTGCACACTAAATCCATTGTTGTCGATTCCGACTCAGAGCGACCCCACAGGACAGAGGAGAACTGCCCCGTAGGGTTTCCAAGGAGTTGCTGGTGGATTCGAACTGCTGACCTTTTGATTAGCAGCTGAGCTCTTAACTACTGCACCACCAGGGCTCCAAGGTTGTAAAAGTCTCAAGATTTTCAAAGTGAGGTCAAATATAAACATTAATAATGAGAAAAACAGAGCAGGCGAGGCATCCAATGGAACAAACACAGAGGCTCCTTTGCCTTTGTGTAGTAAGGGTTGCAAAATTCTCGTTTTCAAACTGAGGTCAAATATAACTCATTGAAACAACTTGTTGACATTGACCTTCACGAGGCACCTTTTCTTCCAAAGGTGGTTAGGTGTTGTAAAAATCAGCGCGTACAAAGACGACTGTGTAAGTCCAAAATGTTGGGAATGATTGAGATTGACAATAAGTCCTGTCAAAGAAACCACAACCTTGAGTAACACTCCAGACTCTGTCACCAGCCCCTGACTGAGTGAACCCCATCTCCCGCACCACTCACTCTGCATTCATCACCCGTGTTCTCAGGTTACCTCCACGGGCCTGAGAGTGGGGTCCGCAGAGCGGGGGACTAGACTTTAGGAAGTTTGTGAATGACAGACTTGCTCAGCAGTGGCTAAGTGCTTGGGACAAGTTGTGTTTAGCTGTTACATTTTTTTATGTAGTTGAAAGTTTCCCACAGTCTCTAGATCCTTGGACTGGGGTCAAAGTATAAGCAAATAATTCTTAACCTCACAAGATTCCTTAAATTCAACAGTATAAATCAAAATGAGAGAAACTGAGCAAAAAAGGAGGCCGAGAGAAAAGTAAGCAGATTGCTGTTGGAGGTGGGTGGAGACAGATGAATGGGAGCACAGGAAGATTCCGAGTCTTCGGTGTTCTGTCTCAGGTCAGACTGGTTAGCACCCAGAAGATGAAAGCAGCAGAGCCAGTGCCTCAGAGACAGGGAGTCGAGTGGGCCCAAAGCAACAGATTGGCCAGATCTTCTCTCTAATTTGAGCTGCAGGCTCACTAATAGTATCTTTTATTATGTGGTTGCCTGTCTAAACTGTACCCTTAAATGTGTAGAACCAGGAATTCAAAATAAAACTGTTTTTTTTCCTTCAAAAGGACCTAATAAAAACCTGAAGGCTGGCAGACCGCTGTGGCCCTGTGTCCCCAGTTCATAATGTGTTTATGCGGTCATCGGGGGCCGTGGGGGCTCAGTGGGAGAATTCTCCCCTTCCGTGCGGGAAACCCGGCTTCGAATCCCAGCCAGCGCATCTCACGTGTAGCCACCACCTTTCTGTCACTGGAGGCTTGCGTGTTACTATGGTACTGAACGGGTTTCAGTGGAGCTTCCAGACCAAGATGGACTAGGAAGAAAAGCCAGGCAATCTACTTCCAAAAAAGCAGCCAGTGAAAACCAAAACCGTATGGATCATAGTGGCCTGATTCCATTGTGCATGGGGTCGATGTAGGTACTGAGCAACTCCATAGAGTTCCATAACCAGTGTGCCGTTTGTCTTAGTTTTTGAAGGTATTTGCAAGTTTAGACTAAAACATCAGTTCTGCAGAGGCCGACTATAGCTGCTGCTCTGGAGAGCCTCTTTTCCAGCAGCTGTTATTTTTACAGACAGTTTTGAACAGCATTTCAGCATAGTTAACAAGTCATCTCCAGTTTTTTACACACGATCACAAAGCCCAGAAAGGGTTAACAATTATTCAGAAAAACAGCCTGGCTTCAGGGCTTCTGCAAGTCTCCCTGCGTGTACCTCTCACCCACTTTCAACATCGTGCAGTTACTTTTAGCGTGCTTTTGGAACAAAGGTGATTCTGGCTCATGCAGTTCAATAGTAGCTGCAGCAACTCAGGGACTTTATTTTAATTTTTTTTATTAACTCGGTTACTTTATTATTTTCTGGGGGAAAAATCGTATTGCAGCTGGTTGGATAGTGTCCACCTAATTCGTAATTTACTATACCCACTGCCTTCAAGTCAGTTCCAACTCATAGCGACCCCATAGGGTTTCCAAGGCTGTATATCTCTAGGGAAGCAGGTTGCCGCATCTTTCTCCCGAGGAGCCGCTGGTGGTTTCCAACCGCCACCCTTTTGGTTAGCAGTTGATCACTGTAACCACTGCATCACCAGGGCTCCTTAAATTACCTACAGTGACATGTTTTTCAAATAGCATTTTGTCTCATGTCTGCTATCAGAAGAACCCAAGCTTCTTTTTAGGAATGGAATTTCACTTCATAGTGACTTGAACTCTCAGCAAATGTTTGTTTTGAATCATCTGTGTGAAAAGCACTTACCTGAGAGGAGGGGATATGTCAGCACCCAGTGGGAAGGATTCCCTGAATAACAAGGACAGAGGCGCTGGGGTGAGGGTATCATTGGTGGGTGGCAGCAGGGGGGTCGTGGAAGGTGAGGTCAGAGAGGGAGCGAGGGAGGGCTGCAGGTTGTGTTAGAGACCATTTGACTTAAGTTATGTAAGTTGCCCAAGATCACAGAACTCTCTGTGTGGTGAACCTGGTTGAGATTTATATTTTGATGGTGTAGTCAATTAGGATCTAAGTCCATTGCTGTTGAGTCAATTCCGACTCATAGTGCCCGTATAGGACAGAGTAGAACTGCCCCATAGGGTTTCCAAGGAGTGGCTGGTAGATTTGAACTGCCGACCTTGTAGTTAGCAGCCGAGCTCTTAACCACTGCACCACAAGGGCTCCCATTAGGGTCTAGTACTAGTCAAAGACAATACTAGAAAAATCCTGGGTACTTGGGGCCCTAACACAAGCAGTAGATTACACATAGCCACAGCTAGCTACTGATTTTTTTCTTTAATTATCCATTCATTCAACAAATATATTTGTTGCACATCTATAATGTGTCAGGCACCAGGAATACAGAAATAAACAAAGCAGTCAATATGTCTGATCTTTTGCAGTTGATATTTTAATGCCGCCCTCTCCAATAGAATTTTCTACGAAGATGAAAATATTCTATACTGGCACTGTCCCACGTGGCTGTTTGAGTATTTGAAATATGGCCGGTGAAATGGATGAACTAAATTTTAAATTTTACTTGCTTTTAATAAGTTAAATTTAAATTAAATAGCCACTTGAGGCTTTACCCACCCACTGCCATCCAGTCAATTCTGACTCATAGCAACCCCATAGAGTTTCCAAGGCTGTGGATCTCTATACGGAAGCAAACTGCCACATCTTTCTCTTGCGGAGCCGCTGGTGGTTTGAAACCGCTGACCTTTTGGTTAGCGGTCAATCGCTTTAACCACTGCATCACCAGGGCTTTGTCTGAGGCTAGTGGCTGCCATGTTAGACATCACAGTTCTACTGGGTGTGGAGGTGGGGCTGGAGGTAGGGTCTAGGGAGAGTACAAGAGAGACAATTAACTCATCATAAATACATGAGAATATTCTATATATTGAATCCTAGAAGAAATGAGAACACAATATGAAGTCAGGATTTTATGAAAATAGCATCAAGATTTGTAAACTTGCTGGGCTTCTGTCTTTACAAGACAGGATCTTATCTCAAAACTTAAGAGGCCCATGTTGGAATTGGTATATATACAGAATAGACCTATCAACCAGTGAAGGAAAATTTCTTCACTGATTCATCACCTCATCCTCCAGCCACCCTCCAGCCACTTAGGGAAATTGCATTTTTTACTTGTCCAGTGTGAGCTCTGATCACAGCTCTCCCTCTTGTGAAAACTCGGATCTTCAGCAGACAAGGTGTTTGGTCATCCCACCCAGGGCTTTGGAACACACTCTTCCACCATTTCTGGCAAGCTTCAAGTAAACATTCTCTCAAAGTAGGACATTTAATAAATTGTTGTAGAAATTAGTTGATTTCTGGACGTGTGGGAGGAGAAAAGCAATTATAGAATTTCTGGACCTTTCCACCACTCTCCAACCCACTCCAATAGGGTAGATATTTAATTTCAAACGGGCCGCTGTAAAACTGTTCAGGATTTGGTGGAAAATGGTCCAGTTTGGAGCCCATTCAAATGCAGAATACCTTGTAAAATCCTAAAAACACCACATTTTAATACTGTTCTGCTGAATGGATTTAACAAGCATCATTATAGACAGAATCCGATGGTTGAAAGTCAACGCTTAGAAAAAATTAAAAAAACAGTTTGCATTTTTATTTAAATCATTTGTTTCCTTTATCTGAAACATGATAAACTTTACCCTGGAATTCTGCTGTTTCCTATCAGTAAAATACAGTATTAAACAATTGGAATCATGAAAGTTCTGGATGAAAATTAATCACAGGGGTTGCAGCCTAGCATTTATCAACTTCAGCAGAAATTGTCCATAACACACAGCTGCTTGTGGTAACAGCTAAGCAAATATTTGATAAATAATGTAGTTAGCAGAGAGCATATACGTAATAGGTACGGTATATTTTCAGTGATTGAGGCACTGGCACACTGGATTTCTTAACACTTAAGTGCAGAGGGAGAATTAAAATGTTTTAATATTGTATGTATTCATCTCTCCCTTTTCTGATGAACACGACAACATACAAACACACACACACACTTTGACAGCCTATGCCACGTTCCTTCATAATGAAAAATTACACTGCTTTCTTGATTCCAGGTGTTGCTAATGACAGACGATAACTTCAATGCCTTGAAACACTAAACATCTTTAGTGAATTAGTCTATTACCTTAGAAATAATCATTTTTTAAAAAGCCCACTCTCTCTTTCTGAGAGAGCTACACACCCGTATGTTCCCTTCTGAATTTACATCCGAAAAAACTCGCCACAGAGTAGAAATTTTCGTAGCTTGGGGAAGAGGAAGGAACAACAACATTGGACGATATATATATATATTTTTTTAACTTAACCAGGTTCCCCAACCCTTTGAGTGTGACTGTGACCTATGACCAGATGGGTTTTTTTTGGAAAACGGTGACATTAGTGAAAGTGTGGTCTTTGCAGAAGCACAGAAATGACCCTGTGACGCCAGTCAGCTGGTGGATGAGGAATGGAGATGTGCTCCATGAACATCCACGAACTCTGGGCCGTGCCCTCTGCATGCAATACCTCAGCGGCAACGGGCCAGCCAGGACCCCACCATCACTAAGAATGATGAGAAAATTATTAACTGAATTCCACTCTAAAGTTTTTCACAGTTTTGGAAAAATGCCCTTCCTTTCATGCCTTGAGGGAAAACAGTTTACTAGTCTGTTCATAGCCAGGATAATTATCCTCATAACTGTTGATAAACCGAGGTAAGAGGAATTAACTTTTCTGCTGTTCTTATAAACCATACAGAAAACTGAGTTTTAGAAGTTCTTATTTTTCCCTGCTTTGTGAGGGAATGTTTTGACAAGCAAAACATTTCCCCCTTTCTGTCAGAGAAGGAATGCCAGTCTTCAAAGGCTTCTGTTTTGTTTTATTCACTTACAGTTCGTTCTTAGTAAACAATTACAGCATTTCTGAAAGGATGAGACCAAAGTTGATATCAAACATTATATGCTTTCTACAAGTGCCTCTGAAAATGGACATGTTTTCTTTGAATTTGTTTTCCGTAACTCAGAGAAGAAGGCCTAAAATGTCTCCATCTTGAAAACAGTATACATTAAATCTTCCCAAGCCAATGTTTCTCGGCAGTCCTTGAGTGTTATAAGTCTATATAAGACTTTGGATTTTCTTGCTTGTAAGTAATCTTAGATCAGACTACTCTGATAATAAAGAGAAAATCAATAGGTTGTTTTCATCTAGAGATAGCAACATAATGACCAGAGGGAAAAAATGGCAGAAATGACCAAACCAAGTGACCATACGCACATTTTCCTCAATGAGGGGCCTTTTGAATTTGCCAACTAAAAACACACGTACAATGGAGGATCCTATAAAGTAGGAAATCAGGGTCATCTCATCTCTGCCTTGTTTTCTCCATCTTTAATTTGGAGGAAACGATCCCTGTCCTTAATACTCAGAGTGTGCTCTGTCTACACTTCAGAGAGAAGGTGCTACGTACATCTTGGATACTATCATTGGCATTAGGGTGAATATAAAACTACATTTGTTTTTTAGTAGCTTTAGGTGTTTCAAAATGTTCTTAAGAAACTAGCCAGCCCAAGGCCCTGAGCAGCCTGAGCCCTCTGGTATCCCACCCAAACTGGTTCACTGTGGTGTAGACAACCAAACCATTCAACTTTTCAGATGTCTGACTCATATGGAAACTACAAAGCAGGGCTTCAGAAGAGCTTATGTCCTCACTGATTTAGAAAGATCGAAATAGCCCTCTCTGTCTCCAGCCTAAAAGTTTAAATTCTAGAAGAATTAGAGCAAGAATAGACCTCCAGCCACCCAATGCAAGCTCTGTATTGATGGTTGTTTCCCGCTAAGCCCCCATGGGCATTAAAAAATCCCCACCATATGAACAAAAGTTTTCATATCTAAAAAAGTGTGGGGCAGATAATTTCTGAAGATTCAGAACCAGAAAGAATGAAATGAAAGTAATTCATGATAGGCAAATAATATCTTTAGCCTAATAAGTTCCCAGCTCCTTTGTTAGCATGGATGTTTTTTATTAAATTGTCTTTGTAAGGCACCATAACTATTCTTCAAATTGAAAGTCTGTTTTAAATTAAAAAAACATGAGGTCAAATGAATTCTGTGATGAGGTTGGTCTCTTTATTAGAACCACAGCTCTACATGGTAATAATTATTTTTAAGAAAATACACTTTAAGTGGTGATTATGACATTTTTAAAGTCTTGTGACGATAATAGATGTATTTTAAGATAACTTTAACATCAAGGTCATTTTTTATGCAGTGCACACGTACTTAGCATCTGCAAATAAAACTAGCCTTTCTTAGGTTTGGTAAGAGGAATACCACCACAGCCATTAAGCGCGAATGACTTCACGTGGATTGGAACAAATTTGACAGAATCCTGTGGTCCTCCGGGAGGAGGTTCTCTTTTGTTTAAGCTGCCTTTTAATATTCTCTTTTCAACACAGTTTAGAGAAGGGGCAAATCTTAAAGAGCCAGGATGTATACATCTTGGACAACTGGGATATCCCAGCCACTGAGGCAAGATTCATAAATCTTTAACAGATTTTACTGTATGCACTTTATGGTCCCAGGCCATACCATTGCAACCTAAAAGAAAGAGAGGATTGAATAAGCGACCCAAATAATTCAAGCAGAACTCTCAAACAGGAAACCAAGCTTCCTGCACACGAAGGCCTTGGAGTGAATTCCTCGTTGTTTAACACTTGATATTTAAAAAATATTTGCATTCCTCTTCACAGAACGATAGAATGATTGGTCTCACGCATTGACGAGACTTCTTCCCCATCCCACATCTAGGTAGAACGGAAGGATACATTTGAGACTGATGAATATCTATTTGTTCTCAGACAACTTCAGGGAAGGAAGCCGGGAAGCCTTTCCTGGTGACTTAATAATAGTAAAAGCAACCCCAGTAGATTTGTATTTGTCCAGAGTAAAAATCAGAAAGAGCTATAGTAAAGAAGAATATAGTCTATATTGCAAAAGAAAATAACCTAGCTCCTAAAAGTTGAACTTAAAATAATTCAACTCTTTTTCGTTGCGTTTTCTCTGAGACATTCATATAACATTAAGTCCCACTTAACATTTCAAGGCACTAAGATTAATTTTACAGCTTTATAAACTTAAGCATATTCCAGCCCCCAGGATATTTCTTTCTATTCCCTTATTGGCTTCGCGTCTTTCCTAGGAATACTTTCTCGTCTAGACCAGGATTTTTCATGAGCTTGTTCTCATTGTAAAGAACATATTTTGACAGACAGATGTAACAGGGAAGTGATATGGTCTACCTACCCTCAAGAATTGTTTAGGAAATGCACTAAAGACGTCTTGATGTAGAAAACTAATATTTCCAAGAATTATTAGTTTTAGAAGCGTCCTAAAAGCATATCATTAACCTCCCCTAGTTACAGAATGGAGCCCTGGTGGCATAGTGGTTAAGAGTTTGGCTGTTAACCAAAAGGTCGGCAGTTCGAATCCACCAGCTGCTCCTTAGAAACTCTATGGGGCACTTACACTCTGTCCCACAGGGTTGCTGTGAGTTGGAATCAACTGGACAGCAACAGGTTCGTTTATTTTGCTTTAGTCATAGAATGAAGCCATATTAGTGCCACAGTTGCATCATGTTTAAACAGTAATTTTTATCCAAATCAACTAGTGTCAAGGAAAAGGGGTTGAACTAAATAATAGCATTTGGGTGTTTAATTTGAAATCCAAGATAGCTAAAATAGAGTTACATCATTATACCTACATTAATAGATGCAGATGAGCTTAAATCATCGTTAGGCTATTAAAATGTAACACCATTAACAGAGTGCGCCATTTGACATTCTTGACAAATCGACCATCGGACCAGAACAGCCATCAGTAGCAAACAAGGGGTGGCAATATGCTATGGTGGCTATCACCAAAGCTCTGGATAAAATTGCAGCATAAAGTTTAGCTTTAGTACACACCTCTTCAGGAATCCCACACTCCCCCACAAATACACGCAACTGAGATCCTCAGTGATGCCAAGGCTCTAACATTCAGCTCCAACCAGCCGTCACTTCATAGCTCCTCATCCTCCAAGTTAGCTTTATCTTCCACCATACTGGCCTCCTAACCAAAACTCCATTCCCTCCACATTTCAATCTCAGTGGCGTTTAGGAAAGAAAATGATCTCTTCAACCATTTTCATATTAAGGTATCAATCATTATAGACAACCTTAACTGGGAGGAGGGGTTGGGTTTGGCTATTTCAAGAGAAGCTTCAATCCAAAATGATTGTCTAATTGGTGGCATGGATAAGGAGGATAAATCCTCAGTGAGGAAGAAAGAAGATTCTTCTCTGCTTGACCTAGACTTCTTGGGAGCCGCCTCCTACGTGGGCCATCAATGAACCTGCTTTCTGAAAGGATTTGAACCCCTGATCTGTGATTTCTTCAACTGTGGAGGAAATCATCAAATTTAACAATACTGATAACTCTTTGAAAATGTCAGCCTTCCCTATCTTAGTATTTAGGTTTACATGATAATTGTAATAGTATTCAAAACTAAACCTGTTGCCATTGAGTCAATTCCGACTCATAGCAACCCTATAGGACAGAGTAGAACTGCCCCATAGAGTTTGCAAGGAGTGACTGGTGGATTTGAACTGCTAACCTTTTGGTTAGCAGCCATAGCTCTTAACCACTATGCCACCAGGGTTTCCAAAACCCATTGCCGTCAAGTCGATTCTGACTCATAGCTACTCTATAGGACAGAGTAGAACAGCTCCATAGGATTTTCTTAGCTGTAATCATTACAGAAGCAGATCACCAGGCCTTACTTCCACAGCACACTGGGTGTATTTGAACCTCCAACCTTTAGGTTAGTATTCAAGTGTGCACCATTTGCAGTGGTTTTAAATCCAGTGGTTTACAACCAGCTGTTTTCAGTATTTCAGAATCATATTTGCCTGTGATTTGGCCATACTACTTAATAAATGTGATTTCTTCAGGATATGGTAGGCATGTATAGTAATATTATGGGCAAGTAGTTAAGAGCACATCAGTCTTCCTAGACGCAAATTCTAGCTCCACTGCATACTAGCTGTGTGACTTGTTTACCTCAGTGTCCTCATATACAAAGTGGGGATGATACATTGGGAGGATTGAGTTAATACATGAGGAGCACTTGGAATCATGCCCAGCACATTGAAAGCACTCAGCAATTGTTAGGTACTGTTGTTTGGTGGATACAGTTTTCCAAAACATGGCATGGGGAGAAAGCTAACAAAAGAAACTATTAGAGGTGAATATTTTGAGAAGAAATTAGCTACTTCAGCACATCACCTAATATGGGAATTTCTCTGAGAATGCTAACAACGGGTTGTCTAGCCTCTCCTGTTGTTACTTCTGAGCGTCTCCATAGCCATTGTGTTTCTCCCGAGTCTTCTCTGCTCCGGCCAAACATCCCTGAATTCTTTACCAATTGCTCATATGAAACCTTTGTCCCATTCTAATCACCTTCCTCTGAGTTTCTCACGTTCTCCCTTAAGTCCTGGCCTTCAGATTTCAGCAAGCTTTCTAGGGATGCCTCACGAGTGTGGAGTGAAATCAAACTATATCCTACCTGGATCTGGATGCTATACTTCTGAAACGGTCCTGAGATCATATCCTTCTTTTTTACCAACCATGTTTTTGCACTGGCTCACAAACAACATTTTTCTACAAAAAAATCCATTTTTTTTTTCCTTTCAGTAGGTTTTTTGTTACTGTTTGCTTGTTTTGCTCTTGACTGTTGGTCTTCCATTTGTCAATTAATTTTTGAACCTTGATGCAAAATTTTACATTGATTCCTGTGAACTTGCTGAAAAATAAAGCTTAAGTTCCTAATTTGGAAACAGGGAAAATGAGGGTGTTCTTCTGCCCTTGGTGTTTTAGCTCTCTCTTTTACTTGTCCACTACAGATCTAATTCACATACAGACATTCCATGAAGATGGAATCTCCAAAAAGGAGATTTCTCAATGTTAATTGCCCCTGGTATTTTTAGGACTTTATTTTGAGAATAGCATTAATGAAAAGGGATAGCTAGCATCTGCCTACCCTCCAGTGGAATAGTCAGACTGAGGAATTAAACAAAAAGAACTTTGTGGATGAAAATGAGCTTCTTAATTCCAGAAAATTAAAAAGATTTCTTCAAGTAGGAGGAAACAAAATTTAACAGAAAGGAGCCCCTTCAAAAATGTCAGTTATCTTGGAAGGAAGGATGAGTAATGGAAATCCTAAGTTGATCACAAAGATGAATAAGATAGTCTTTTGAAACTGACATTTATGGGGGATGAGGGACTCATCCTTGTATACCAGTCACTGAAATTGTAAGAGAAACTATCTAGAATAAAATAGACACTGTATGTATATGATACCTTAAATAAGCTCAGGGTTTTGAAATGTGTACATCTTATATTCACACACACACACACACACACACGTTTATATTTATGTAGTTTTACTTTATATATTTATAGATTTGTATATTTATGTGTATTTTCTAGGGGAATAGCAATTTGCTATCATAAAAAAAGACTTTTCTTCACTAGTATTCAACATAGTATTTCAGTGATTTTTAATGTTTAATCTAATCTTAGAACTTAAAATGAAACCCAGTGTACATTTCTAATGTCTGAAACTTCTTTTAATTTATCTAATTTTTATATGAAACCTATTTCAGATGCTCCTATGCACTGTGAACGATCATTGATAAGTATTTTGAAAAACTCCAAGTGCTCTCAGATAAACTTCTGTTTTTAGCATTGATATCCCCTGTCCTTAGGAAGATATTATCAGGGATGTCGCTGCAAAATGAGATAACTCCAGAGTTCTGGACACAGCTGCTACTGGGGTCTGATTTGGGCCATTCCATGAACCCACTGTCATTCCTATCTCCACCAATTTTTGCCCCCATTGATCTTTATGTTCTTGTTGACTTTGAGTCAACAGGAATTCCCAAAATAAACAGAGACAGGGAACTGGGTCAAAGACTGGAGAAGGAGCAGGATGCTGCAGGCAAGGCCGGGAAGATTATATTCCCACACTGAGCAACTGTGGGAATTCGCCTCACTTTTTTTTCTTTTCTTTTTTTTAAATAAGGATGCTATATCCCACTCTGGGAGTTTCCAAGTGTCCTTACTATCGCTCAAGGGAACTTAAAGCATGAACGAAACATGTACAATCGGATGTACAATTGCCAAAAAGTAATTCACAATGGCGCCTTTGACTTCACGGAGCTCACACCCTCAGGCCCCGCAGACCCTGCGTGGAGGTGCTTCCTTTGAAAGAAGCTTGCACAAGGGCTGGGCCAGGCACAAAGAGAAAAACTTTCCCAAACCCTTTAACAGACTTTTTTGTTGAGAAATAATGTCTGTCTCTGGAGATCAAACCAAACTGACCCATTTTTTCCTTAATGTGATTTGTGAACTATTTCAGAATCTCCTAAGTCTGTCTTTGAGAGGTCAGGAATTTAGAACTGAGAATTGCCATCCTGTATAGTTTTACTTCTCTGAAGTTTATCCATGTTATTTTTTTTTTTTAATCAAAATAAGCAGTGTTATACTGTAGTTTCAAACTTAGAGGCATTTTACTGTTTGAAAATGAGCTTATTTTTATTGTGTATTATTTCTTAAAGACAAATAAGCTTTTTTTTCCCTGGTCTTAAAGATCTCTTCTCTTGCCAACAGAAATAACTGAAGATGGAATTTTTCTAATTTAAATTACAGAAGCTGTTGCACTGATATTTTTCTTAGAATGCTTTAAATCTCTTTTTGTGGTTACTACGGTTAAAACCTTCATATGAAATAATCATTAGTATCTTGTTCCATTAAAAAAAAAAAAAAAAGCAGGTGTTTCCTATGCTTTTTTGGCAGGTTTTCTTGTTTGTCTCTTGTTTTTGTGTCTAAATTTCCCATTGTCTGAAGCATGCACAATGCCTGTTACAGAAGGTCATTGTTCTGGTTCACATGATCTTATTTCCAAAATTTGGTGTGGATCCTGAGGTGTGTTAACCACTGTGGAACTATCCGCCCTATTTCTAAATTGCCATATGGGGTAGTGACTAAACCATTTATTTTTGTACACATTGTTGTCCTGAGTGTTGGGATGTCCGTTACCTGTTGGAGCAATTTTAAAAAAAGCATAATGATAATTGTGAGTTTTTCCAACCAAACTTATTACTCATTTGGGGCTATCTGTTATACTTTAAAAGCACGTTTGAGCTGCAAAATACCTTTACATTGATTTAGATTCCCAAAATTCAGGGTTTCCCTTATACACACCACCTGATCAGTACCAACCGCGTGGTTTGCAAAAGCATTTTATAGGAGAGAAAATATTCTACAGACCTTAGCCTGCTTCTTTACGTTCAAAGTATCCGTATTTTATTGGTACTTACAGTAACTAGTACATTTTCAAGAACAAGTTATAGTCGTTGATCCATTCCACAAAACTTTTTGATCACCTACAGGCAATGAACAAGTCAGGCAAGTTGGCTTACCTTCAGAGAGCGTATATTGCGGAGTTTTGGGGAGTGGAATATTTGACTACTTTCTTTAAAAAGCGAAAAATCAATATATGTTATAGAACAGTCCTCCTGATTTGATTGTAGAATAACTCATTTGAGGCAGCCTTTAGTAAACTCAAAGTACTGTATTAAGTAATACATAGCAACCCTACAGGACAGAGTAGAACTGCCCTGTAGGGTTTTCAAGGAGCAGCTGGTGGGTTTGAACTGTCAGCCTTTTGGTTAGCAGCCATAGCTCTTAACCACTGCACCACCAGGGCACTCTTGCCTACCAGAGGGTATTTGCTTTGAAAAATACGGCCTTCAGGGACAGCCACTGCTCACAGCACATACGATACAAACCTCCAAGTGGCAGAGCTTTAGGACTCTGGGAATCTGAAGTATCTTTGAAATTATATCTTTCTAACTCCTCCAAACTATTTATGTGAGAAAGTCTCTCTTCTTAACATTTCCATCCTGCAGCATCCATGACATCACCTCCTTTCTCTCTGTGTTTTCCTTATACTCTTGAACTACAGTTTAACAGGCCGGTGCCAAGGTGAAGCATCAGTTTTATTTTTAGCCTGTTTTGGGCTCTGAAGTTCTTCCTGGAGATAACTCCAAACTGGTACAGCCATGGCCAGACTTTGCACACCTGCAGCATAGACTAAGAACTTCCCGCCCTGGAATAACTCTGTGAAATATCCCACTCGAGAGTTTTCACTGAAGTTTTACTAATAAAGTAATCATAATTGTATCATATTACATTTTAGCACTTGATGTGGATTATAGGGAAAAAAAGAGAAAATGGTGTCCAGTTGAGTCACAAGGAGTTGTAACAATACCCAGCACTTATCTGAACACTCACCGTGGGTGAGGTGGTGGTTCAGTGTATTGCACTTACATGAACTCTTTTAATCCTTACAACAGCTCTATGATGTAGTTACATGTTTATCATCGGCTTTGTCTTATGTTGAGGAAATTAAATCAAGAACAACAAAGTGAGTTGACCAAGACCACATCATTAGAGAGTTGAGGAACCAAAATCTGATCCCAGGAGCCTCGCCTAGACCCAGCCCTGTTCATGTAAGCTACGTCTCCTCTTTTTCCTGAAGGGCACCCTTTAAAATCTGGGTATGATATTATACATCGGAAATGCAATCTTTCCTAATTATTTTCCTCAACCTATTATTTTTGCATTGACTATTCCTTTTTTTAATTCCTTTTTCTAAACAAAGCCACTAAGCTGGAAGAAAGAGAGAGAGCGAGGCACATTTTTGTAAATTAAATACCCATCCTTTCCCCCATCTGTTTGCATTTATCCTACTCGGTTTTCTCTTTTGGAGTCAGTTCTGTTCCATGAATTGGCAAATCTTTTTTACTCTTTTCATTTTCCCCTCTGCTCAGAGGGAATCTCCTATTTGTCAGCCTGAAGGCTTCTCCAAGTATGGCAAAAGCTCCCTTCTATTCCCTTAACACCAGTTATTCACCCCACCCACTCTCCTCCACCTCCCGGCTCATCTCCACCCTCACCCTGCCTCCACCCTAACTCTCTTAACCTTATCCTGACTATACCACTAGTTTTACAATGCTTTTCTCCCCTCTTCAGAAGCACTTCCTGAGGTTAAAGAAAACCCTAGAAGGATTGGTAAATTTTCAAGTATTATACTCAATATGTCCAGCTGAAACTTTGCCATTAATCTCCTTAAGGGGTTTGTTCAATCCTAAAACTGTTCTTATAACCCCTGCTTTTAAGCTCTCTCCTTTGTGAAGCCCTTTTACTTTGTTTAGTACCTCCTACTTCCTCAAATAGAACATACAAAAGGCATCATGAAAAATCTGGATGTTTGTAATACATTGCTCCACAAACTAGAAAGCATATGTGATGAAGATGTGTTGCAGAGTAGCACTCTAAGATGCAACGCGAACACTAGCTTGGTATTCGGGGATGAGAAGCGCATACTAGGTACAAGTCTTGCCTTTGGGGTCGAAGAGATTCCATTTCTACCACTTAGACCTCTACACCTCGGTACGTCTCGTATACTTATATCTTTTAATTTCTTCTCCTGTAATTGGGATATTACCTGCCTCAAATACCTCCAGTGAGTATAGAGTGTCTGTGAGTTGGAATCGACTCGACAGCAACGGGTATACAACATAATTGGTCATTGGACAACAACAAAAACACACACATATATCACCACCATACCACCAGCAGTTGATGTCAAGTTGGCTCTGACTCATGGCAACCTCATGCGTGTAGAAAAGAACTGTGCTCCCTAGGGTTTTCAGTGGCTGATTTTTCAGAAGTAGATCACCACGCCTTTCTCAGAGGTGCCTCTGGGTGGACTTGAACCTACAACCTTTCAGTTAGCAGCCAGTTGCCTTAACTGTTTCTACCACCTAGGAACTCTGCACATATAGTTTTTTTTTTTTTTTCTTATACTAAAGAATCACCATTTCTCTGACGACAGTTTTTGAGGGTTTTAGCAAAAATTCACATTAATTCTGGACATTTTATATTTCAATAAATCACACTTTTCTACACCAGTTTGTTCCAGCCTGCAAACTACCCAAGCCAGTGCCTCCCACACTCTCCTATGCACACACGTGTCTGGGCATCCTGTCTTGATTCAGCAGGTGCAGGTCTGGAGGCTGTGATTCTGCATTTCTAACAATATCCCAGGTGATACCCATGCTGGCGGTGCCAGGACCGCACTTTGAGGAGTGAGGCCCTAATGGACTTCCTAAACCCTAACTGAGTCTAACACAAGCAATCCACTGTGTGCCCTGGTGCAGCAGACTCTGGGAATCTGATGGCGTGTATTTCCTGATCCTGAAGCATCCTGCTTGCCCACAGTCAAGCCCAAGTATCCAGAACTCGGCTGCTAACCGAGAGGTCGGCAGCTCCAATCCACCAGCCACTCCTTGGAAACCCTATGGGGCAGTTCTGGTCTGTCGTGTAGAGTCTCTACGAGCTGGAATCGACTCCATGGCAGCTGGTTTTTTGTTTGTTTTTTTTTTCAGCTACTTATTGTACATCTAGCTAAAAATACCCTAAAGATCTTCTTTTACCTGTCTTCAATCAAAGATCACTGACCTTTAGAATGATCAATGTAGCTTGACCTATTAAAGGAAAAACTCTAATTGTATTTATTAAGTTAAATGATGCTGTGTTCCATCATTGGTGACTTCCACCAGCTGAGATCTGGGCAGGGTCCATCTGAAAGAGCTGCAATACGAGACAACATGCTCAAGGTGCTCGTGGCACCCATGGGCCATGGAGGCCCTGAGGCTTGATGGTCACCAAGTGGATTGTCACATAGTGTCTTGTGGAATCAGTGCCATCTGTCTGAGTCATCTAGTGCTGCTATAACAGAAATACCACAAGTGGATGGCTTTAACAAAGAGAAGTTTATTCTCTCACGGTCCAGTAGGCTAGAAATACGAATTTAGGACTCTGGCTCCAGGGAAAGGCTTTCTCTCTGTCGGCCCTGAAGGAAAGTCCTTGTGATGCATCAGTCTTCCCTTGGTCCAGGAGCATCTCAGCACAGGAACTTCAGGTCCAAAGGACACACTCTGCTCCCAGTGCTGCTTTGTTGGTGGTGTGAGTTCCCCATGTGTCTCTGCTTGCTTCTCTCTTTTATATCTCAAAAGAGATTGGCTTAAGACACTATCTAATCTTGTAGATCTCATCGATATAACTGCCAGTAATCCATTTCATTGCATATAGTGATAGGATTTACAACACATAGGGAAATCACATCAGATGACAAAATGGTAGACAATCATACAATACTGGGAATCATGACCTAGCTAAATTGACATATATTTTGGGGGGACACAACTCAGTCCATGACACCATCCCCGTCTTTGGTTGGTGTCAGCTTGCTTTTATTCAGATAGAGCACTTGCATCTGTTACATCTGTTGTCTGCTTCACTCCAGCTGTTCTGTCTTTCTCCCTCTTGGCTAAACTGTGTGTGCTCTTTCCTGGATTGTACTGTTCTTCCATGCCAGCTTGTTTACTCGCCTCTGGAGGTATAGCAGTCACGGACACATTTCACTAAGCTTAAAAATGGCCCAGACTTTATCTCCATCCCAGGACTATGGAATATTTCCCCCAGCTGTTCCTGGGTGTACTCATCTGCCAATGTGAGACACCCCAAACTAATGGACGTCAGACTGTGGAATCACGAGGGATGGGAATTGGTGGTGCCATTTAAAATGATTTAACCATAGAAAAAGCTTTTCAAAATTACCAAGAGCTGAGTCTTCAGAGAAACACCCTTAACTCCCCTCTTCCCTCCTTTTTTGGCTTTGACTGTGGAGCCCTGGAGAGGCCTGGTGACCCAGTGGTTAAGAGCTCGGCTGCTAACCAAAAGGTCAGGGGTTCAGATTCACCAGTTGCTCCTTGGAAACCGTACGGGGCAGTTCCACTCTGCCCTGTAGGGTCGCTATGAGTTGGAATCCACTAGACAGTAACGAGTTTTGGTTTTTCATTTTCTTTTTCCTGGTTTGGACAGATTTATTAAGTTGAGCTAAGCTTGGTGAAACAATGGTAAAAATAGCAATAATAGAGAAGCACGATAAAGAGGGTAAAAGCATTTGAACACGTATTTCATAAAATCTAAAATATGTAATAGTTTTCTTTATAAAATGTGTGTAAATTTTATTTACAAATTTAATGGTTTTATTCAGAAATAATTTGAACACATTGCAGATGTGTTTCCAAAAGCTTTTCTTCTTCACAGAACTTTTTTGGTAACTAAAAAAAAAAAAAAACGTATTCTCGAAATGTTTCTCTTGTTAGCAGTCAAAGCCCACTTTGGAAAAGAGTGATTTGCTCTAAAAAAGAGCCAGTGGGGCTTATGAGAACCCAACAGAGTTATAAAGCACATCCTTAAGAATGTTGAAACCACTATCACATTTTTAATGATTTTGGCAAAGGGAATAACCCAGGTGTCCTGAATCAAACTATAATGTAAAATAAAAGATTTCAACAGACTTCATCAGGTCTTTGTTCTTTTTGAATAGCATTTCCTGTCTTCTTTTCTAAGAACTGAGATGTGTTCCTCCTTATCCTTCTGTATACAGGGTCTTTACCCTCGTAAGGTTAAGTGTCAGGGACTGCTTGTCACATAGTATGTAAATAAAAGAGAAATGTAAGGAAATACGCACACGGAATATAAGGTTTTGTCAAAAAAATTAGATATGGAACAAATTCAAGAAATCATAATCTAGGAAGGAACTTTAACACCACTAGCATTAGAGGTTGAATTGTGTCCCCCAAAAATATGTGTTGGAATTCTAGCCTTTATACTTGTGGATGTAATCCCCTGTGGGAGTAGGATTTTCTTTGTTATGTGAATGAGGCCGTATCCGTGCAGGGTGTGTTCTAAACCTGACCATTTCAGAGTGATAGAGCAGCGTAGACACAGAGACATAAAGCACAAATGGGAGAAGACAGATGCCATGTGAAGATCGCCAGGGAACTGCGGAAGCTGAGACCAGGACCTTCCTCCAGAGCCCACAGAGAGAGAGCCTTCCCCTAGAGCCCACACCCTGAGTTAGGACTTCTAGCCTCTTAAAGTGAGAAAATAAATTTCTGTTCTTTGTGGTATTTCTGTTACAGCTGTGCTCGAAAACTAAGACAACTAGTCGATCTAATTTTGCAGATGAGGAAACCGAGGCTATTCTGGTCTCAAGACTTATGCACGATCTCATGTAACAGAAGGAGGTCCCCTTTTTCTGAGTCCTCCACACCCCAGGAGATTCCCGAGGACAGGGAAAGATTATATAATTACATCCAAATCAAGCAGCCTTTCAAAGAGCCAGTAGAAAATAACTACCAAAGTGAACTGATCCCAAGAAGCAAAGATAACCAGTAGAATATGTTCTACAAAAAAATAATTGAAGCAGATTCCTTCCGTGTTATAATTCATATTAAAACCAGCGCCAGTGGGCACTCCCTGAGTACAGCCATCTCTGCAAACACCTGAATGATACCTACAAGGTAAAACTTTTTGAAAGAGTAAGACAAAGATTTCCGATCTGATCTAGACTGTCCTTAGGCTGAAATTGCTTAGGCTGCTAATTTAATCTCTTGGTTGTGTTTCCTTATCCACAATGTGATAACAAGTCTCCCTGTCTCACAGGATTGTAGTGAAAAGTGATGCATTGATATCAGTAGACCAAATCATGAATGAAAGCTGCTCCAGAAGGCACAGACCACTGATGTTCCAGCAAAGACTTTCTTCATATGCTTCCCAAAGCTTGTGAATGGTGGATAATGGAACTGGCAGCACTCAGCCCCATTTACAGTTACACTTGGCACTGATTCATCTGGGTATACATATTCCATAGGTACACCAGCAACTTCAGTTTCCGGCCAAGTGTGGCTAGCACTGTGGTTCTCAGCCAGCACAATTTCGCCCCCTAGGGCAAATGTGTAGTGACATTTTTGCTTGTCACAACTCAGGGGAGGTTGCTCCGGGAAACTACACCTACTTCTCACTTACCAACTATCTCATTATCTGACAGTTCACATTTACAGCAATAGTTAAGAAATCTGCTATCCAACTATTTTGCACATTAATGACCTACATCTGACAGTAATGAAAGCCGAGGTACCAGGTGAGAGTAACGTTGGCTGTGATGGTTAAGGTTATGTGTCAACTTAGCTGGGCCATGCTTCTCAGTGGTTTGGCAGTAATGATGTAATCTGGCAGTTATGTAATGATGTAGTCATTCTCCATTTCTTGATCTGATGTGGTCATCCTCCACAGTGTCATCCTCCATTTTCTTTGGAACCTAACCATGTTGATAAGTGAAGAGTGGGGTGTCGTGGTTATTGTTGTTGTTGGTTGCCATGGAGTCAGCTCCAGCTCATGGTGACCTCATGTGCAACAAAACGAAACATTGCCTGGCCCTGCACCATCTTCACAATCATTGGTATAGTCAAATCCATTGTTGCAGGCACTATGTATCTTGAGCACCCTCCAACCTAGAGGTCTCATCTTCCAGAACTATATTGGACGATACTCTGTTGTGCTCCACAAGGTTTTCATTGGCTACTTTACAGAAGTAAATCACCAGGCCTTTCTTAACTAGTCTGTCTTAGTCTGAAAGCTTTGCTGAAACCTATCCGTCGTGGGTGACCCTACTGGTATTTGAAATACCAGTGGCATAGCTTCCAGCGTCACAGCAACACAGAAGCCACCACTGTACAACAAACTGATAGATAGGTGGTGGTTTTTTTAAGTAAAATACTGTAATTCTAACAGGGAAATAAACCATTGTTAATCTAGTTCTCCAAGAAGCACGAGATATCAGCTTGTGCTGCATGTCTTCCTGCCAACATGTTCACTGGGCTCCCAGCTTCAAGGACAGGTCGGGAAATGAGGCTCAGATAATCCACTACTTCTTACTCCACTTGAGATTTGCATTTAGGAGTTCTGCTTCATCTAAAGGTTAATCTCTGGGCCCAGACTGGGTTCGAATCTGCCTCACCCCCTCCATAGCTGTGTGACACAGAGCAAGTACCAAACCTTTCTAAGCCTCAGTGTCTTCATTTGCAATGTAGAAATATTAATAGGATTAAATGAAGTGTGTAATGCACTTCCCAAGGACATAGCACATCATCATCATCATCATATTATTATTATTAGTGGTAGTATTACTCTATACCTACACTGAGATTTTATAACATCCTTTCTTCTGCTGGATTTTATTTCTTCTCTAGGAGCTTGATGCCCTGACTTGGTTAGTGGTTATTTCTGTGGGACAGATTTGCACTATGTCTGCAGCACTTGTTGTCACTAAATGTTTCATGGCTGCCATAATACAAGCATCTTTTGCGTCATACTGCTGGACAGGTAGACTGCTGAGCCCAGAAAACAGAAGCAACTTAGTTGTTCTAAAAGAACTTGCATACATTAAATAATATATATATGTTTAAAAACAGAAACTGCCTTCCCTCCATTACTGAACCTTCTCTCCATTCCAAATGTCTTCGCACAGAACCATTATGATGCTATAGCATGTTTGAAGGCTGCTGTTCTCACAAACAGCTGCATAGTGCAGTAGCATCGTAGTTGATTAACCAAATGGAATAAATTCTTTCCACAGTGCATTTTAAAAGGTTTAAGCGGGAAAAAGTGAGACTTGGGGTTTTCATAGAACAATGTGTTTCCCAGAGAGAAATATATGAATCACAGCACAATGCCTGGTTCCCCAGAGAGAAATATATGAATCACAGCACAACAAATGAATAAAGTATCAAAACAGGTGCTGTAAACTGAAGAGTATAAATTATCTTTTTCCTTAGCTACTTTGCAAATAAAACAACACTTATTTATGGTAACTCTAGGGGTAGCAAATTCTATTTGCAGTGGGTATCAAGTAAATAAAATTGAAGAATCTGTTAAGTAATCACTTTAATAATTATGTTAAATGATATATCCTTAAATTAATCCAATTATGAAAGAAGGCACTTTAACAGAAAAAATTAGCAGCAACAACAAAAAACCTTCACGCATTTCAACCATAAGGAACTTCATCTACCTTTTTTAACGGGTCAGTAATTTACATTTCCAGAGCACATTGTGAATTTGAAAGAGGTTGAAAATAGTTGCCACATCTTCTCTATTTACAATGTACACTTTGAGTGACATAAACAATCATCTGTATATATTTTTTTCTTAAAGATTCATTCTCAGTTCAGTGATAATTGATTTCTGTTTATGTTAACCTTATGAAAGAGGATTCAGAATGAGGGTTGAGTGACATTTCATCATGAACTGTAGATATTATTATTTAAAATATGTGCACAAAGTTCCACTGATGATTTTACCTAGTTTTGGCCATAAGATACTGGCAGAGAATCAGCCTATCTAGTTCTTACAGACATCACTCTTGATGTACCACATTAGATAAATAAGTAAATAAATGGCCCTTATTTATTTTTTAAAAATATTTGCTCAGACTTGTAAGAATAATGTTGTGCTCCTGCTGTTCATGCTGGATGCTGACCTCTTCCAGCTGTGGAAGACGGTATCAGAACAAGATCCAGAAAAAGCAAATATGAAACTCATCATTTTCTTGCTGCTTGATTCAATTAATTATGCATGCTATTTATAGTATTCTTGAGGACTAGCGGAAGATAGAAGGAAAAGAACTCTTGTATGTGAATTATGGAACTCAATACTTTACAAAGGAGTCCTGGTGGCGCGGTGCTTAAGAGCTACGGCTGCTACCCGAAAGATTGGCAGTTCAAATCCACCAGTTGGAAACCCTATGGGGCAGTTCTGCTCTGTCCTATAGGGTTGCTATGAGTCGGAATTGACTGAATGGCAGTGGGGTTTGCGGGTAGGGATACATAGAATATTTTAGAAATGGCTACAGCTTGATGGTTCATCTGTTCTTAATTGCTTAAGGGAATTTTGACACCTTGTTAAAAGAAGAGAAAGGACAAGGTGAACTCTAAAATCCTCTCCAACTATGGAATTCCATGATTCTGTGTGTAGCAACATGTCACTTGTCCAGGGGTCATTTAACAAGCAATTTCAGCTGTTAACAGCTTAGTCAAAAGCCGAATACATGGACAGTCCCATAAAACAAAATGAGACTATTGAGGCACAGCAGTCCAGGGACAAGGACTAGAAGGCAGAAGGGACAGGAAAGCTGGTGATAGGGAACCCAAGGTTGAGTAAGGACAGTGTTGACATGTAGTGGGGCAACATGTGTACTGTTTAATGAGAAACTATTTTGTTCTGTAAACCTTCATCTGAAGTGAGAATAGCAGCACAACTGGAAGAACGTAATCAATGTCACTGAATTGTGCATGTAGAAATGTTTGAAATGGTGTAACTTTGGCTATGTGTATTTTCACCAAAAAAAAAAAAAAAAAAAAGGTCCTCCAAGGCTGAGAAGGGAGCGTGTTGACATGTCGTGGGGTTGTTAACCAATGTCGTAAAACAATGTGCACTGACTGTTTAATGAGAAAATATTTGTTCGGTAAACTTCCCCTAAAATTACAGTTAAAAAAAAAAAAAGCTGAATGGAATCAGAAATACGTGAATGCAAGCTCACGTGCACTTGTTCGCAGGTAGACGGCTCAGGCCTTCACTCACTTATCTAACAAGGTCATGATCCAAACCCCCAAAACCAAACCTGTTGCCGTCGAGTCACTTCTGACTCAGAGTGACCCTATAGGACAGAGCAGAACTGCCCCCATAGAGTTTCCAACGCTGTAAATCTTTACAGAAGCAGACTGCCACATCTTTCTCCCACAGAGTGGCTGGTGGGTTAGAACTGCCAACCTTTCGGTTAGCAGGCGAGCGCTTTAAACAGTCTGCATCACCAGGAGCCCTTGGTCATGATCCAAACAAAAAAAAAAAAACCTATTGCCTATGAATTCCTTGATTCCGACTCATAGCAACCCTATAGGACGGGGTATAACTGCCCCATAGAGTTTCGAAGGAGCGGCTTGTGGATTCAAAATGCTGGCCTTTTGGTTAACAGCCGAGCTCTTAAGCACTGCACCGCCAGGGCTCCTGGTTATGATCCAGTAATAGTAAATGACTTCTAATTCCCTGAACTTGCCGTGCTCTCTAGCCAATTCCCGGAATGCCTGCCTCCCTCCCTCTTCGCTTCTCTATCTGACTATCTCCTACTCATTCTTCAACAGAAAGCCCAAGTTCCCCTTCTCAGGGATGCCATTCCCCACCATCTGTCAGCCCAGGCTGAGTTGGGTGCCTCATTCTACACCTGTTAGCATCCATCAAAGTCAATGACTTACTTCTTGATCCCCCACTCGACCGTGAGCTCCTTGAGGAAGCTGTACCCTCATCATAGAATAGCTGTGTTGTAGTAGTTCGGTGAAGAAGGCAAGGCAAGATTAGTTGCCCATCTTCCTAGCAATCAAGAGATTAGAAGGAATTGAGAAACCAAGAGGAGATGGAGGCACTCTTACAGAGAAGCAAAAAATGATGCTTTCAACTTGACAGCAAGAGAACAAAAAGAAAAGTATAAAAAATGATACAAGAACTACAACCATTTGCCACTGAGTTGACTCCAAGTCATGGCAACCTCACGTGTATCAGAGCAGAACTGCGGTCCACAGGGTTTTCGATAGCCGATTTTATGGAAGTAGATCTCCAGTCCTTTCGTCCAGGGATCCTTCGCATAGACCCTAACCTCCATCCAACCTCCATCCTTGCAATTAGCAGCCAAACGCGTTAACCATTTGTACCACTCGGGGACTGTGGCTGAGATGGCAGGGGTCGTTTCGTGAAGGGCATGCCCATCCCATACATCTCAGTATCGCCTGAGTAATTCATAGCCATACTAACAGCTGATGGTCACCGTAAGTGAATCACTGAGAACATACTAACTTACGTTCACTATCCCAGGGGTTTTCTAAGTATGGTCCCCAAACCAGCAGCATTAGCATCAGCTGGCAGCTACTGAACCAGAAAGTCTGGGGACAGGGCCCACCAATCTGTGGTTTGACAAGCTGCCCGGGTGGTTCTGATGCATGCTCAGGCTAGAGAACCACTTCAGCATTTACTCTTGAAGCAAGGATCCAGGTTTGCTTCCTTGTGTAAACCATGGTGCAGTGAAAACAATGACTCTAGAGGTAAGAGAACTGCATTCGAATCTCAGCCCTGTCTCTCTGGCTGTGTGATTTGGGCACATTGCTTGCATCTTTCAGCCTTTCTTTTCCCTAGGAAATGAAAATTACGATATAACCTCACAGACTTGATGTAGAGACCAGAAGTGAGGTTTATAAAGTGCTAGCACTCCCTCTACCCCATGGTGGTGGCTAAGTGTTCCTACTTTATCCCTCCACTTCTTTATCCATACCACAAACCTACAATGAGAACCTCCTATGTAAAAAGTACTCAGGAAAAAAAAAAGGATGAATAAGATTCTCGCCCTCAAGAAGATCACAACCCCGGACAGTAAAGAAAGAGGGAGCAGAGAAAAAGCACATGTGATAAAAGAAAAAGAATGGGATAAAGGCCACCCATACTGGCCTTCTGAATCAAAGGCTTTTTAGAAAGACGTCCATTGAAAATTGGCCCAAGTTTGGATCTTAGATGGGTAACAAAAAAAAAAAAAGCCAACAAACAAAACATATTGCCAGCAAGTCAGTTCTGACTCATGGCAACCCATGTGTTACAGGGTAGAACTGCTACATAGGGTTTTCTCGGCCGTGCTCTTTACCAAAGCAGATTGCCAGGCCTTTCTTCTGTGTTGCTGCTGGGTGGGTTCAAACTGCCTACCTTTTGTTTAGTAGTCCAGTGCAAACCGTTTGCACCACCCAGAGACCTTAAATGGACAAGCACCCAGAAAATACACTTAAATGGACCATCTCAACACCCCAGTGTACCAGGAGCATTATCATAACTGGTATTTTTAAAACATCACAGGTAATTCCCCTCGATGGCCAAACATTGAACTGTTTTTAGCTCTTGAGGATTGTGTTGCAAGTCTGTCTGATCCGAGAAGTTGCTAGGCATTGGTAACAGTTGTGTGTTCAGCCTGGGGCTTCCTAGACATCAGGAGAGCTTCAGAAATGCGTGGGGAAGCAGTGCCTTTCAAGGGAAGCTGGGAGTTGGCCAGAATTCACCACCTGTCCACCCAAGACCCCAAACTGGCTTGGAGGGAGCCCGCTTGGCTCTTGGTGGCACTGAGCTGGGAGGGAACGGGGTGGACTGCAGCCCGGATGGAGTCCATCTTGTTTCTGACTATTCATGGCTCCAGGGATTTCGGGGTGGGTTTTTCTAAATACACCTCAGCCTGTGAAACTCAGAGGCAAGAAGTGGGGCCACATAAGTAGCCGTATAACATAAAGTCAAGCTTTCCTTTTTGAAGGCATGATTCTGAGGTTTCCTTTTTTCCCTCGACTCTCTCCTTTGAAAAAGGAGGCCAGCTGTGCACAGCAGTGCTGATATAGCCACACTGCTGTCTTCCTGCAGATCTTAACCTGCTCTTCGCTTTAGGAAACACGCAATGCGTTCATAGTGCTGAGAGTCTCGTTCCCATTGGGCTTACTCTTTAACTGTAGTCAAAGTATATACACTTCTGGGATTTTGTTTTTGTTTTTTAAACTTCTGTATTGATTATATGACAAAAATAGACTTTTTGGTATCCCTAAGTGATGATTGTGTTAAGAGAACTTGACAGTACAATCTTTATGATCAAATATTAAAAATGATCAAATAAATAACTACGAAGAAAGGTTCTGTTTAACCTGGATTTGAATAGAATTCCTAAGACTACATGTACTCATTGCCGTTGAGTCCATTCTGACTCATTGCAACCCTACAGGACAGAGTAGAACTGCCCCAGAGGGTTTCCAAGGAGCTGCTGGTGGATTTGAACCGCCAACCTCTTGGTTAGCAGCCGAACACAACCGCTGCGCCACCAGGGCTCCAAGACAACGTCTAGTAGGCCAGACATAAGCTGGAAGGTAAGGTCTATATGCACTATGAAACCTGAGAACAAGCCTTCCTAGGAGCGGTCACAAATCCTACTTCTAAGGAAGCAGGTGATCTTAGGCTACTTCGTTTATTTCCACCTACCTATTGCCTGGAAACAGCTGACTATTTGTGACATTAAGTGCTCCTTCAGGAAGAGGCTGGAGCAAGGCTGTTTAACTTTTCTTGGCCTCAGAAAGGGCAGGGCATGTCTGGGTGCACCAGACACTACTTGAAAAGGGAAGGTTTCTGGGACTGCTGGCACCGCGTCCTTTGCTCTGCTCAAAATTCACGATTTATTTTTACTCGTTGAATGAGAAAGAGAAGGAGCCCTGAGCCCTGTCATGCTTCACACTGCTCCGCATTTTTAGGCCTGCGAGCCAGATGAATGCTGTTGGAAGGAATGTGTTTATAGAAGAGTCAGTTTTTATCCCTCGGAGAGCAATGCTTTTAACTTTAAACATGCCATATGGTGACAAAGCTTCTGGGTGATGAGTCAGCATTTTTTTTTTTTTTAATTTTTTGTCTTCTGCACAAATGAGGGATTGATTAGCTCATTTACTGTCGTTTGACTAGCATGAAACATAGGCTTTAATTTAAATATAACTTGAAGGAAAACTAACAGCAGAATTTGTGCGTGATAAACATTGTTACTCAAACTTCAAAGGTCTGTTCTCCATCGCTTCCCAGACCTCCGCCGCCTCAGGGAGAGCAGATTCTGTGGGTAATCCCCCAGGCCGACTGTCCTCAACCTCGCTCTCTCTATTGTCTCTTCTGCCCTATCTACACTGGGTCTTACATTCAAAGGTTTTCTCCTCATCGCCCAGGTTCCCTGTGGTTATGATCTCTTTCCCGGCCTCCTTTTGTCTAGATTTCTTTTTCTTTTTTATTTATTTTTTCCCATACAAAAATTTATACATACATTGTTATGTGACCCTAATTGCTCTCCCCATACTGTGACAGCACACACTCCCTTCCACCCCTGACTCCCCATGTCCATTCATCCAGCTCCTGACCCTCTCTGCCTTCCCATCTCACCTCCGGACAGAAGCTGCCCGTTTAGTCTCGTGTATCCACTTGAGCTAAGAGGCACACTCCTCACGAGGATCACTTTACGTCCCACAGTCCAGTCCAAAGACTTCTCATCTCACCATTTCTTAGGCTGAATCCCAGATCCATCCCTGCCCCATGTTTTCTGCCTTTGTGTCTGACACCCCAGCAGAGTTCACGCAGGTAAGGCACTTCTCCAGCTTATTCAGAGCCTCTCCCAGATAGCCTGAGTGATATGAAACACCAGAATTGAAACTTGGCTTTAGGAGGGGATCAAGGAGCCAAACCAGTTGCCAACTCCGACTCGTGGCAACCCTATGTGCGTCGAAGTAGAACTGTGCACCATAGGGTTTTCAATGGCTGACAGGTTGGAGGTTTGAGTTCACCCAGTGGAGCATTGGAAGAAAGGCCTGGCAATCTACATCTGAAAAAGCAACCTTTGAAAACCCCCATGGAGCACTGTTCTACTCTGGCACACATAGGAGTCACCGTGAGTCAATTTGACTTGCCAGCAACTCGTTTACAGGAGCCAACCCCCATCACGCCTTCTTAACGTGCAGGTTAGAAGATCACAGAATGTATGTTGACTGTATAGGCAGTAGTGCATTATGTGAGGGACAAGGAGTAAAGCTTGACCCAGGGAAATGGGGTCCCGCTTTGGAGTTCTCTTTCTTTGATCCCTTTAATCTCCAGTTTATGAAAATAAGCATTAGCTACAATTAGTTTAACCAGCCATTCTTGTTTATGTTAGATGCTTTTTGCCTGGAACATTTCTAAAGCAAAAAAAATTTTTTTTACCTTACTTCTTCTTTGACTCTTACTCCCCTCTCAAAAAAAAAAAAAATCAATGTTTAATAAATACAGACTTTCTACCTGTATTTTAGTCATTGAAAACCCCCAAGTACTTGGTCAAGCCAACACAATTTTACTGAAAGCCAAAAAAAAAAAAATTAGAAGACTTTGTTAGTGTTACAGTCTAGTTCATTTATTCAAAAAATAGGCATTGACCATATACTAGGTGCTAGGTACTGTTCTAGGTACAAGGATGTATATATGCATAAGACGTGATTGTTCCACTCAAGATGTTTGCAATCTACTTTCAATGCCCTGGGAATAGGGACGTTTAGAAGGCCCACTACCTCAGGGGTTTTGCAGTCACATCCCATCGTACTTGGGCCAGACTTCATTAAGCTTGGTGGGGATCTCAGTAAAACTTCCACCGAAGGTTGCCTCTCTGTCCCCATAGATTGCCAGTGATTAAATAATGAGGCTTGCGCAGATAACCAGAAGGGATGGTGGAGACTTCTAGCCAGGACTCAGATTCTTAGGTGAAACCAAAGAAGTGACACGTTGTACTCAAGATCACGCCGCTGGTGAGGGGCAGAGCATGATCCAGGCTCACATCTGCAAAAGGACACCACATTCAATCATTTTTTAAAAGCTTTTGTATTAGGATTTCCAGTTTTATACGTTTTAGATTCAAACTCAGCTGTAGTTACTCCATAGGGCAATTGAATATCATTCTTTGGGGATGAAAAGTACGTTCTCATGCCCTTTGACTTCACTGATGCTAATTCTAAATGGCACGTTCTCAGGATGCTTCCACCAGAGGAATTCTATACCACAGGTCTGAGAAACGATGGAGCAGCCCATTAAACTTGAATGAGTAATCCCTCCTTGTTTAAATACTGTGGTTTATGATTCCTCGTTCCCATGTTATCCTGAAGTTCTGTGATATGCAGCATTTGAACTTACTACCAAATGGGAATTAAACTCCCACTTTTTGACATTGAAATCTGTTTTCCTAAACAGATTTATATCAAGTGGAAGCCACTTGATTTGTGTTTGACAGTATCTTTTCAAACTGTTTATCCAGTTATTTGGGTCACGAGTGAATTATATACTCACCAATTTAAGTAAGAAACTGTGGAGTTAAGACTTCTTTTTATGATACTTAGCCATTCATGAAACATACAGCAATTTTACTAGGGCTTTCTTTTTCTTTTTCTTTTTTTTTTCATTTTGAGGAGTCCTATTGGAAAATATGGAGCCCTGGTGGCCCAGTAGTTAAGAGCTCAGCTGCTAACCAAAAGGTCTGCAGTTCAAATCCACCAGCTGCTCCTTGGAAACCCTGTGGAGCAGTTCTACTCTGTCCTATAGGGTCTCTATGAGTCGGAATCAACTCAACAGCAATGGGTTTGGAATATTTTTAGTTTTTATTGGAAGCTATACTTTCAGAATGCTGGATTGGCTATGATAGGCTACAAAACCAAGCGTATGTCTCAAGCTCACACTTTAAAAAGTTGTAAGACCTAGTGGGTTTCTACAGAGCCCCTTCTACGGCTTAGCAGGGATGTGACTTTGAACCAGAAAAGAACTAGAAGCCTCTATTTCCAAATTAGTAAGACAGTGATAATCAGAAAACCTTACCTAAGAAGAGTAACCAGAACCAATCGTTCTTGACGTGTCCTACAGCTGGAATTCTATGTTATATCTTGTTGCTTTGCTGTTGTCATGGCAACATATTTAATGCTGTTCATGATACACTGAGTTAAAAGAGTTTCCAGAGAACTAACAATGTGTCTGTCTTTTGTCTGAGTCGTTCAGAAGGCTTATGAAGAAGACATCGAACAGTACAAAGCACAGGTTTAGAGCCAGGCCAGGCTTTCTTTGAAAATTGGCTCTATTGCTTACTAGCTAGGGGGCCTTGAATAAATCCCTTAACGTCTGTAAGCCTGTGTTTTTTCTCCTACAAAATGGAATGATCATACCTTTGTTTCAAGGTTGTTAAAACGATTAGAGGTAGTGAAATAACCTCTAGTATCTAGTGCATGATGACTCCAATAATGGCCACTGCTGATATTCGATAAACGGAGACCTCTTGAACATTCTAAGTGAACATTTTCACTGTTTAGTTTATCTTTGTAAGAAGAGATCGATGATTATCGTTAGATTGCTATGGAAGTCCCATTGTGCTATCAGTAACTATTTACCTTGAATTTCTTTGTCCTCCTCATACTGTCACATATCTTGAGCATCTTTGTAGGTATTTCTTCTAGAACCTTCTCTCCTCATGCCCCTACACATTCCATTTCCTCCCAGGGAGGATTTCGAGAGAGTAGAAACAAATGTGCACATTTTCAGCAATAAATAGAAAGAGGTAAAGAACTTTAGATTTTAGGCGTTAGAAAAAAGAAGAGGTTAAAATTAATACTGAAGATCAGGTTGAACACTGTGAGAAATTTAAGAGTAAGAAAACAAGTCAGTCAATAACTCTACAAAGAGAGAGCATCAAAAGGAGCTATTTGAAGGGTCCAAAGAACTTTTTTTTTTTTTTTTAATTTATACTCCCACCCATATTCCAAAAGAATTTCCGTGAACTCATAGAATGACTCTATAGTGGAAAGAAAAATGTATCTGGACTAAGTATTTGTCTCCAAGGTGCAGGGGAGCAGGTAGGTTTCAAAGAGGAATGAACCAAGACAAAGCATTCAGAGTCTGAGGGAATGTGAAGGAGTTAGGGTAAATAAGAACAAATGGGAGAGGAGAGGGTCATCCACAAGGTCGTAGGTCTGCAGGGCTCTTCCGGACCTTAGCATGTGCATCCACTTAGTATGCTAAAAATGCTTGTGAATCTTTCACCCAAAAATATATTGTAAAGCAGATGTCCCCTACCCCAGGCAGAAAAAAAAGACGTTATTAGTACAACGCCTGGCTCATTCCTATTTCCTCATGGGATTCCTGAGAATCCCCTGCTTTGGAATCCCCACTGGAGTTTCTTCCTCTCCTTTTTGTCCCTCTGTTGTCCTCTTGTGGTCAAGAACAATTATTGGGTATTTCCTGCTTTGGAAAGCATGTAGCCTTTTTTCTTGTGTCCTCCATACTCCTCTTTGTTTAACTATAAATTAAGTCCTAGAACAAAGAAGTAAAGGAGCTGAGGCAACATAGAACAAAAAAGTAAAACTAAGGAATAGTTGTTTAAGTCTACAAGGACAGGAGGGGTTGATAAGCAAGGAATGATAAGTAGCTGACTTTCATCTCCATCATGGAAAGAATGAGAGGGGAAGGACTTAAAGTGAAAGCATTAGGGATTTAGATTAGCCAGAAGAAAACATTCCACACTTTAACAAACTAATTTAAACTAATGTATTAAACAGTTAAATGAATAACTGAATTTTGTTTGTCCATTTGTTAGCTGCCCTCAAGTTGGCCCCCGACTCATGGGGACCCCATGCATAATGGAACAAAATGCTGCTCAGTCTTGCACCATCCCCATGATGGGCTGCAGGTCATACTGTTGTGGTCCATAGTGTTTTCATTGGCTGATTTGTGGAAGTAGATCACAAGGCCTTTCTTCCTAGTCTATCTTAGTCTGGAAGCTCCACTGAAATACGTTTAGCATCACAGCAGCATGCAAGCTTCCACTGACAGACTAGGCATGAAGTGGTGCCTGTGCATGAGGTGCACTGGCCGGGAACTGAACCCAGATCTCTAGCATAGAAGGCGAGAATTCTTACCACTGAACCACCACTGCCCCTGGAATAGCTGAGAGATGTTGACAACCTTCCCATTGGTGTTGCTCATTTGGAAGAATATATCCATGGTTCTAAAGATAACACTGTGGAGATTTGCTTCAAAATGTCTTCTAGCAGTATAAGTTGATAAAAATATGTAGCTATATAGAATACAGTTAATCTGTTGTCTTTCTTTTATAATGAACAATTGAGCATTTTCAGGATTTCATTTTAAAGCCTATATAAGGGAGAAGTAAAATTAAAGTATCAAACCAAACCTTTCACTGGCTTAGTTACTAATGCTAAATTACTCTCCTATCCAAGAATAATTTCAAAAAGATAGAGTTTAAAAATGGCAATGCTTGGATGTGGAAATTATGTTAGGATTACTATTTTTATGAATATGATACAGTATATGTAAGCATTGTTTAAAGTGAAATATTTCTGTTGAAGTGTATTTCTATTCTCTGGGTAATAAGGTTATCAATATTACATTTCAATTCTTGCATTTTCAGCTACATTTTGACTATGCTATAATTCTGGAATATTTCCAGAGAACCCCACTATAAAACAAACCTTTATTATATGTTACTCATCTTTTCCCAAAACATTACTATAGACATAGGTAGTAAAAGCCTTGAAGGGGAATGAGGTGTAAGTCATACCCCCTTTACCTATATTGAGGGGTTTCTCTCTAAATTCACATCCAGAACAGTCAAATTAGGCAACAAAACTGTGAAACAGGAATTCATTTTAGAATTACCTGTGGTTACCTTTTTTTTGGTTGTTGTTTGTTTATTTGGGTTTCAATCTCTCTCAGGCCTATAGGTTATGAATCTTATAACACCCTTGATAAGTTGGCAAATGGATAGTATTTATAATCATAGTAAAACAACAGCAAATACTTCTATATCGCTTGCTTTGTGCCAGGCACTGATCTGCACTTTAAATATATTATTGATGCCTCACAACAACCCAGTGAGGCAGGTTGTTCTTTTTCCCTTATAAGATGAGGAAACTGAGGCACAGAGAGGTTCAGTAACTTGCCCAAAGTCAGCTGCTTCTAACCTAGACATTCCAGCTCTGGAGTCCAAGCTCTGAACTACTACCCTCCACTGCCTCTGAATTGTTACGTATTAAATATTTACTTTTTGACCACCCTGTCCCCGCCAGTATTAGGCACCATAGAGAGATGCAGACATAAGCTCCCCAAGGAGCTTAAAGTCTATTAGAGACATAAAATTAACACATAAAAAATGAATTACAGCACAATTAACTGTTAAGCTGGGTAGCATAGATTATAAGAACAGTAGAAATAAAAACAAACAAAGCTGTGTCTGGGCTAGAGTAATCAGTACAGGAGATGATGAGAGAGTACATTCCAGGCAGGGAAGGATCATGAGCAAAGGAACAGTGACAAAAGTCAGATGAGTGTTCTTGGAGTAATTTTAAATGCTTAGAGAGTGGACTTGACATGGTAGAGACTAGGGAGCCATTACACGTTCTCGAGCATTCGCCTGACATGGTGGAAATGGTGTTTTAGGAAAGCTGGTATGGTAGCTGGTTGATTCAAGTTAATTAGAGGGTGAGAGGGCTGCTAATAAATGGTCAAAATCAGGAAGAACAGCAAAGAAGAGTAATCCAGGCATGATGCGGCCTGGTCATAATGGGGACAGTGGGGATGAAGAGGAAAAGGGACAGAGGAGAAATTCTTTAAGAAACAACAAAGAAAGCTTGGTGGAAGACAGGCTGGAGAAAATGGGAGTCAGGTGTGGGTCAGAAAAACAAAACAAATGAACACAGCAGTCACAGAAATGGGGATGTTTAGAAAAAACATTCAGCTGAAGGGAGGGAGACAGTAGCTGATTACCTTAGTTAGGAGCATACTATACCCACTGAAACCTTGAGGATTGATAAACTGAGGGAAGAGACGTAGAGCAAAGACAGCTGTGGAAAAAGATTCCCTGCTCAGTCTCAGCTGAACATAATAGCCCTCTCTTTGTTTATTTAAGAGATATTTATTGAGAACTTGCAAAATGTGCAAACAGATGTGGCCTTTGCCCTCTTGGAGTTTACCTTCTACTCTGTAGCAAGAAATTTAGTAACCAAGTTGCAAATCGCTAAACTTACAGCTGTGCCCGTGCTATGAAGGAGAGGTTTAGTGATGCTGGGGTTTGGGAAGACTTCCCCAGGGAAACAGGATTGAATTGAGGATAGAAGGTAGAAGAGAAATTAACAAAGCCAATGGAAGAGAAAATTATCCAAGTGTAGGGAGTAGCAGAGGACCTTTCAGAATCTGTAGCTGGAGAGCAGAGTCTGAGCATGGAAGGCAATGAGGACAGGCCATGCATGGCCTTGGGGGTGATATGAAAGGTTTGTTGTTAAAATTAGAATTAAAAGGTTTATTGTGGAAATGAAAGTACAGTTTAAACCAGGGAGCCACAAAGTGAAAATAGTTTCACTGGGTGTTCCAGAGAGCTGCTTAGTTACAGGGGTTTAAAAAACCAAAACCACAGGTAGAAGGGTATAGCTAAAACATTGGTGATTGGTTGACATTTCTAGAAATTAAGAGGAGGGGATTAGAACAAAGTTATGGAAAAAATTTAAAGTATTTAAGGGGGTATCTTTTGAGAATTGGCTTAACCACTAAAGTAACATGTTTAACACTATGTCTAAATCTTGCACAAGCTTAATAGTCTCTTCTTAATGTTGGCCTTCTCTCACCACAAACTCTTCTTTTAGCAGAGTAGGGTAGGGAAAACCACATTTTTCTGCAGAACTACTTGTATCTAAGTCAAAGGTGCAATGGGAATTTTACAGAAGTAATAAACTGCATTATATGACAGAAGCTGCATCTAGAAATCTAAAATGGAGTGAGTTTGCTTCGCAATTCAGTTAGAGGCCTTAGTTCTGTCAAATGCTTTAAATTTTAAGACTTTATCACTCCCCCCTTTTGATCAAGATCCTTTAGGAATTCAAGATTCACACTTAAGAGTACTTTTCATGGACTTTGTTAAATGTCTGTCTTCATCTTGCTTAAGCTAGGAACCTCATCTTCTGGGTGAGGTGGTTTTCAGATTCATCTTATCAGGTTCTGATCACCCACAAAGGAGTAACTCTTCTTCTGGAAGGACTTGGTCAAGATTATAGATGGCCGCTTGTTGAAGCAAGTCCTTTAACACCTGAGGCATTATGTATTGGGAGACGGTAGCCAGAAACTGTCTAATTATATTTCTTCACTGTGCCACTGCCTAAGAATTCTACTTTAGTGATCCTTTATTGTGGGGATATGAACAGAGCAGGGCCAAATGAGAATGAACAACTTGACAGACCAAAGACTTCTAACTAAGGTGTGAGGTCAAAGTCCTTTGAGCAGGTAAAGTATATTAACTTGGTAAATCTGACTTAAGTTACGAATCAGGTGAGTCTATAGCAGTAATATTGGCTTCTGTGTTTGCTTATGTTAGCAGACAAGTATAATGGAATAAACAAGTCATTTAGGGTCGCTATGAGTCAGAATTGACTTGACAGCAACAGGCTTCATTTTTGGTTTTGGTATTTTGGATAATTAAGTAGTAATTTTAGAGTAAAATTGCTTTAGAAGCAGTAAGTACTATTATTTTTGAAAAACAGATTAGATAGTATAATAAATGTTATAATAAAGTAAAATCTTATCTATTTATATAAATGAAACCTTACCAGCTGGTAAATTCTAACTGATAAAAAAACTATTTTAAATGTAATAAGTATTAGGTTAGGCATAGAGCAATGACTTCAGTAACTTGCATTAAAAATGAGAGGTTTAGGTTCACAAGGAAAAAATAAAATGTCAAAGCAAGGACTAATACTGACCTGAAACAATATTATAATCAAAAGGAGAATGGTAAAAAAAAAAAACCTGTGAAACAAACTGCAAAGACATCTACTGTTTGCATGATGAACACATAATAACGAAGCTTGTGTGAGGAAAATCTAGCTTGGTTAGGAGTCATGAGAATTTATTATACTCTTATTAGTAAAATATCTAAGTTAACTTCCATTATGTATATAAAACAGAGTTATTTCAAATAGAAAATGGTAAAGATACTAAATAAGGGATAACATTATAATGATGTAATAAGACAATAAAGGAGAGAATGATTATAAAGATTGCAAAGATATCAGTTGTAACCCTTACTAGTTCCAATTGGTTAAATACAGTGATTTCTAAAGCAAAAAGAATCATTACCAATTGTTAGAATAAAGTGGTCTTTAAAGAATAACAAGTATTACTATTGAGGCTATTATTATTTGCATGGAAAAGCAGGGAATTGTATGATAATAATGTAGTGCAACAGTTGACACTAAAATAACAATGTTTCTTATTTAAAGAAAAAGGAATTAAAAATTTTAAAGAAAAAATTAAAACATAGCTAAATGATTTCATATTAGCAGGTTGGGATACAGGCCTGGTCCTAGAATCTTGGGAAAAGCCATCTGTGCCAGATGTCATCTACATTTTGTCCAGGAGAAAAATTGTTTGGATTTAAGTTCAAGTTCCTTAGTTGGCTAGACAGTGCAGGTGGGGGCCTTAGTCTTTTTCAGCTGAACTAGGTATGGTCCTTTCTAGCAAGTTTTTAAGGAGTCTTTCAGTTTATGTTTTTTCTAGTACACATATTCTGCTGGAGCAATGTTAGGCAGATTTGGAGATTCTAATTTTTGGTCACTAAATGCTTCTTTAACCTATGAAAAATATTCTTTTAAAAAAATCAATTAAGGAAGAAACAGAGTTGTTAAGGTTTAGCATCAACAATCAGTTTTAGTAACAGCGTAGGTGCTTTTTGGGTGGTACTAAGGATGTTGAGGGCCACTCAGTTTAGAAGAACTATTTTTCTTATTATTATAGTTGCTTCAGCATTCATTTCTTTTAGTCCATAGGTGGCATCTTTTAATGTATTCTGAATGCACTTAGTCAGAACTTTGATATGTGCCAGAACATCTTCTAATCCATAGAATATTCTATAGCCAACATAATGTTATTAGATATTGAAATAACTGATTTTTACATTAAAAGAGGGAAAGGAAAATAAAAATGATTTCTTATATCTAGAAATTAGAACATTGAATATCAGCAATATTCTCGTAAAAATTTTATAGTAATTCTTTTAGTTTACCAAGTCCTGTGTGGTTTAATTCAGTTCCATGCAATTTTGGATCAGTTAGAAAACATCATTAGTTTCTACATAAGAGTCCTGAAAATCTTGATTTAGTCCAGTTGTATCCATGCTTGAAATATTATAATCTTCTTTATGAGTCTGAGAAACTTCATTTTTTTGCTGAAATATTTTAGTCAAGTGTTTTTGGTGAATCAGTAAAGTAGAATTTAATCACAAATGACAGACTTAAAGGCGGTCACGGTTAACTCATAATAATACTTGTTAAAAGTGAAGGACTTGACGACAATTACAAGGGTAAGGTAAAGTCAAAGTCAATAAAAACCTTAGGCAAAAATAAAATGTAATTAATTCAGATTAATCTATCAAATTAAATCAAATTTATTAAATTCAGTTGAAATCAAAATTAAATTTAGGAAATAAAAACCAGAGATATAACAATCTTGAAACATAATATTATGTAGTTGAGATATATAAAAAACAAATTAAGTATCTATATGACCTAGTCATAAAAATTCCATGGGTAAATGATATTAATTCCCCCAGATAAACCATTGGACCAAGTTAGCAATTAAAAATTATGTAACACATTCCATATCACATCTTAATGAAAATTTTTTAATACTTAATCTCTTTATAAAACAAAATTTTTAATGAAATTTCAAAGTTGTTGGGAGTTTATCACTGAGAAACCATATTTGAGTTATTTAACTAAAGATCTTAAAGGTAAAAACTTTTAGTTTCTTTCGAAGTCATGTTACTTTTTTTTTACTCAGGAATTTATTTTGTTGAACCTTTGTCTTCAAGGAAGATTGTATAAAGAATAAAATTATGTGTTTTAACCTAGTAATCAAAGAAAATCCTGTTATCTTAGTGAAAAAGTTAATTCTTTGCTTTATGTGCTATTTATTTTTAAAGCTTTTAAAATTCTCATAAATTAACTCATTAAAGTTTTAGCTGCAGTAAATAAAAATTTTTATTGTATTAAATAAATTCTCTTTTAATGAACTTTTTAAATTTCTTATCCTGGTTATACATCTCTTATGGTACAATCTTTTTGTAACATAAAAACGAGAGTCTATAAACTTTATTTATGATGAATATCCATTAACTCAGTTTGATATTAGTAGGTTACCTAAAAATCTTGGAAGATTAATTTACGTTTATGTGTTACAAAACATTATTACTGAAGTAGAGTTTGTTTTTAAATTGACATAGACTAAAAACTTTTGTTAGAATGAATTTGTTTCATTAATTCTTGGGAATATTAAGACTGTTTAACTTACATAAATGCTTATTTATTATTAACCAAATCAAACTAAGTTCTTTGAAAAAAAATTGTAATCTAATTTAATAATACCATCTGGAAGTAAGAAATTATTATATTTTTGTAACTTTTTTTTGCTTGTTTTGTAGATCCTTTAGAGAAGTAATATAGAACAATTTGCCTCTTTTTAAGGCCTTGTTATAGTGATTAAATAAACAATCCATTCTTTTTTCAGTGCATTTTCCAGATAGACTGGTTTGTATCAAAATTTCTTAGTTACTAAAAGCCTAGATTATAAAACAGGAACAAAGAGCAGTTTTTCCTGGAAGAGGAGGAGGAAAAAAACAACTAAGAATTAAAAGACAGCTTTATGAGGGGAAGAATCAAAACAAAACAAAGCTTGTGTCTGCCAGTCATGACCTCCTGAGATAAGACAAAACTTAGACATAAAATGAAACAGAAAAACCACATACATTGTTAAGAAGTTAAACTAAACTTTAGCATATGTTACAACTATAAAAACTGTTTGGAGCATTTGGGGGTTACTGTTTTATCTGATATCTTTTTATGAAAAATCCTGAAAGAAAATATTAGTTTCTAATTCTTCTCAATCTATATAAGTATCCAAAATACATTATTTAAAAGTTTAAATTTCAAGAAGAGTTACAACTTCCTTTTTCTTCAAAACAGTCAAATTTTAATTGTGCAGAAGATAAAGTCAGTAAAACAAGACAAGAAACTTGAAAAAGAGAAACCTTGCTCTTGTGAGTTAAGAACTACTAAAGGAAAAGTCTCTGTTATATCCTTTGAGCTGAGTCAGGCCATTTTACATAGCTCCCCAGCACATTGTAAAAGCTTAATTTTATTTTTACTTAAGGCATTCTTGTTTGAAATGTCCAGGTTTCTTACAATAGTAGTAAGCACCAGGCCTACAGTTAGAAGGGGTGTTTTGATTGTTTATTTATTTGTTTGTTTTGATTAGGAGACTGCAGCTGTTGTAGCCAAAAGGCCATGATTTCAACGAGTCCCCCAGGCACCCCAGGGGAAGGGTTATCCTTAAAAGAAATCTCTGACAAGGGACAAATTTCTTCCTCAAAATTTTCCAGTGGCCAGGCTTTTTGTGATAATAGCACTTGAGGGTGCCCAGGTTTTTCGTAATAACAATAGTAGTGCTGGTTACTTTAAAGGGTATTTTGGAAAAAGTAGTAGTAATGCACGAAAGATAGGAGGGCAAGGGAGGGTATGAAGAAGAGTCGACCAGTGGAGGAGCAGAAGGAACAGGAGTAGGAGGAACAAGAGTAGGCACCTGACATTGCATTTCCGTTAGTTGTCTAGTTAATTTGGAAATGCTTTCTTGCTTGGAAGCCATCTTATTGGTGATTTTATTTTATCTTATCTTTTTGAAGTGTTTAAATATTAATCAAAATACTATTTTATTGAGGCTGTTTGACTTTGAAGCCTCATTTTTCTAATTTCACTGTGTAGAAAGTTTCACTTAGAAAGTTAAAAAGATCTCCAGAAGTAGTCACAGATTATCTGAACTGTTCCTGTCAGGGTTATTCTATTTTAAATTTGAACTTGCATACGGGCAATCTTGACGTGAACCTGCAAGCTAAAAAAGAAACTTTGACCAGGTTCCACAGTGCTTGGACAATTTCCTATGGTGACATCCTGGTAGAGGTTGAGCACAAAGGTCATAAACTTGGAGCTTTTAAGAGAATCACAAATATATATCACACACCTGCAAGAATTTAAAAACCCCATGGCTCTTGCAAGAATTACAGTGGCAGATTTCACACACTTGTAGGAATTACAAAACACACACCTGCAAAAATTACAGTGAAACAGCCATGCACATAGAAATATTTAAAGGCTGGTGAGGAGCATTGCTTTTGGTATGCAACCTCCACGATAGTCATTTTGTGCACTAAACCTAGGTCAAACAGGAGAGAAGGAAAGAATGAAAAACAGATTCCACAATAAACCAGAGAGTCTCAACACAAAGACGTGGAGGCTCTATCTGAGAGATCACTCACCGAGGCATCCTCCTAAATGCCATGAAATTGGAGAACCCAAATCTGCTGGCCAAGCCTGAATTCCATGCAACCTTGAAGGCAGGGGAGGCACCACAGGAGATGTGCCTTTGGATCCCACTTCTGACACCAAAATGTTGTAGAGCCAAAAATAACTAAAAGTTCTGTTGAAAGTAAAATTAAAAGATATATTGTAGAAATAAAAGTACAGTTTAAACCAAGGAGGCACAGAGTGAAAGTAGTTTCACTGGGTGCTCCAGAGAGCTGCTTAGTTACAGGGATTTAAAAAAGCAAAGTCTGCAGGTAGAAGGATTATCTAAAACATTTGCAATTGGTTGATATTTACAGAACTTAAGAGGGGGGGTTAGAACAGGGTTATGGAAAAGTACAAAATATTGTAAAGGGATATCTTTTGAGGATTGACTTAACCACTAAAGTCACATGCTTAACTCTATGTCTAAACCTTGCACGAGCTGAATGATCGCTTCTTAACGTCAGCCATCTCTCACCACAAGCTCTAGGGTAGGTAAAACCACATTTTTCTGTAGAACTATTTGTATCTAGGTCAAAGGTGCGGTGGAAATTTTACAGAAATAACAGACTGCATTATATAACAGAAACTGCATTTAGAAATCTAAAATGGAGTGAGTTTGGTTCACAGTTCACTTAGAGGCCTTTGTTCTGTCAAATGCCTGAAATTTTAATACTCTTTATCAGATTTTTACTTTATCTGAAGGATAAAGGGAAGCCACTAAGTATTTAGGTAGTAGGATTACATGATCAGATAGGCTTTTTAAAAAGATCGCTTTCAGGAGTAGGGGGTGGAGAGTGATTATTACTTGAATGTCAGAGATAGGATTTATCACATGCATTTGTGCACACATGCACACACACACAAAGAAGACATTTTACTTTATGTTAGGATCAGAGGTCTTTACTTAATCACACCATTATATTCTAGACTGTAGATGCTTCACATATACAAATCCAAATATTCGTCACAGACTGAAAGATCCACATTTCAGATGTGCTGATAGATATCCATTCCTTAACACACTCAGTGACATAAGAATGTTCTTTGATGCACAGCTACTTCTAAGTCAATTCTCTGGCCTGTATTCAATTAGTTGTTCTCTCCTGGCTTGCTACATCTCACTTAGTCTTTTTCGGTAACTGCTGGTGGAAAGCTAGTTCCCTTACCTGGATTAATTGATGAATTATTTGTCTTCACCTATAGTAGAATACAATGCATCCATTCATCTAATACTTTAAATATCCAACACAAGATTTATGGACCCCATCCAATGCTCATTCCACAGACCTGCTGGCACCTACCTAACTTCTCTCCATGTAATTTTCTACATGCTTGCTGACATAGATTCAGTTTTCAATCCATAGCTAATTCAAACAACAAGCAAAAATGTACATATAGAATTTGTGGATGCATGTGGAATTATCCACTGCTTCTTGCCAAAAACACATGGAGAGATAGGCTACATTATGGAAGCAAAGAGCCAACAGCTAGAGAGCTCCTTGCAGTCTATATTTTCTACAAAGGCACTAGTTCTCCACAGGTTTAGTTTTGGGTTTTTTTAGGGAAATAATTAGTGAAAACCCATCTCTACATGGGAGGATAGACTCACAAGGCAATGAATAAGATGACATTTGGGTACAGTCAGCATTAACCTTAAAAATTTCTCAGGAAGGGCCACTTTGGAACCCAGTGATTGAAAAACCAACTTTTCCTTCAGTGTTGGAACAGATTGTGTTTTCTTCTGTGGAACACTTTCTGTGAAGTAATTGTGACTGCCGCGTTGCATGAAATTAGAACTCTTTAGAGAAGATGGACTCATTCATTGTGGAGAGATACTCACTTTATGAAAGGTACATGTAATATTTGCTGACTGGGTAGAATGGCAGGGGAAATTGCCCACACAATTCTGGAAGGCTGTCTCTCTCTCTCTTTCTCTGTTTCTCCTGCATTTTTAAAGTTAGATAAGAATTTGACTCATTTCTCCTGTAATTTTCACTTCAACTCTTTCAGCATGGTCGTTATATTCAACTGTGCATAATGCCTTGTTTATAATTTAAAATGTTTCCCCAATCAAATCTGTCAGTATTGATGCTTTTGTTCCAAATATGAAAGTTATACCATCTTTAATTCCACTTGAGAACTGTGGAATAAAATAGACAATAAATAAGGACTCAGAGGAAGTAAAAGGTCCTAATGAAAATGAGGTTGAAATCAATTAAAGGTACTCTTCCCTCCTATTATTTTTTAAATGGGAACCTGTCCTTGGAGATTTGTGGAATTGAACAACACAGGTCAAAATGGATGTTTTAGCAACCAACCCAGTGCTTTTTAGAAACATGTGCAAGCTTCTCACACTGAAACCAAGAGGGTCATTAATGATGGTTTCCACGCAGGCACAAGTTAGAAATGGTGACGTATGCACAGCCAATCCCCATCTGCCTCAAGATCTCCCAGAGAAGTTCTCTATATAGAAATTACTCTTGACTTCAGTGGAAGAGTTCCATACTTGGAAAACCTCCAAGACTGATAGAATTTGGCCAGCAAGAACTATGGAATAAAATTTTTATTTTCTGGAGAACATATCTTTATGATTCTTTGGTTCTCATTAGTGAAATATCAGACACACTTGTCCCTTTTTTTAAAAAAACATTACTAATGATCTCCAACAGATAAGTACTGAACGTCTTGTAAATTAATTCCGTGATAGTTTAAAATCAAGCCATTCATAGTTTTAATAGGAATGGCTAGGTTGACCCTTTTATCCTGTGAGGGAAGAGCTAAAGGTGCTTTCCAGTCCTTAATGATAAAATAAAATCGAGGTCAATTTTTAAAGAGTTGCTATTTCTTCATTACAAATAGCAAGTATTATTCTTCTTTCATATTTTTAAACTGTGAAAATGTCAAATTGTATGCACAATGTAATTTTAGAAAGAAAAAGGTCTAGTAATATGCAGTGTTTCATGATTTTATTTTGTGTTTTAAGCCAGAGCATTGAATTCTGCCAGTCTGGAGCACACTCTCCCTTCAGAGAACCCATATTCACGGACATGACTAATATGAGTTTATTCACAGTCTTACCATCCTTGGTCATAACTTTGCTCAGGGCTGGAACAGGCCTGCCAAGAGCACAGTGTAGCCCTGTTAATATTACATGACAGTTGGAGATTTTTTTTTTGAAAACTCCTCTGGCAGACTGTTTATACGCCTACACTGGTATTTGTCTGAAGATAAGTTTTACAGTCTGTTTACTTACAAATGCGTCAGTAGAGTCTTGGGTTTCTTCCCCACAGAGGTTCTGCCAGATACGACTCTAACGAAAAAGTGGCTTCTTCAGATCCGGAACCAAAGAACTTGTCATAGAGTCCTAAGCTCCCTGATTCTATGTTCATGTCATTTGAATAGGGTTTCAGGTCGTTAATATTTATAGACTTGATTAGGAAAAAACCTTAGAGGAACACTTTAAAAAATGAATTTCTGATTTCTCTTTTCCACTTACTGATCGATGCATATTTCCATATGAATAAATTGCTGATTTTTTTTTACTTAAGAATGTTGTAGGTGGCATATATCATAACCTTGGCAGGGCAGACAGTTTTGGATAAATCAAAACTAGAGGACAAAAGTATTGGCTCTGGACTGGACTGCCACTTGGGAAGTAATTTTGCAGAAGGAACTGTGGATCATGTGAACTACGGCAGAAGAGGATCTGAAATAATTCTGTCAACTTGATGTGGATGAATAGTCGTTTGTGGACATAAGGGAAGAGAGTGGGCCAGTATAGGGTGGGAGAAACCATCAGGTCTGTATTTGGGCGGCAGAGTGGGCACTTAGAATAAGACTTTTACACCGTGTTTTGTACTCACAAATTTATTTTATTTCTGTGGTATTTTGAATCCAGTAAAAAGATGAACTGAAGCTAAATTTTAAGAACGCTGTCATGATTTGAAAAAAATGAGCTAAGATTTGCTTGAAAGCAGCTGTATCATAACTAAGAAAAAAGTCCATCCTGAGAAAACTTACAAACAGATGCAGTCTAACGTGAAGATCAGCCTTATCATGTCATTAAGTATATTAAGGGCTTTGATGTTATTTTTATAAAAGGACAAGAATCTGAATCAAAAATCCAATTTCTTGCATGGTTTTGATGCTGCTTGCTTTTCCTTTTTCTTGTCCCTTCTCCTCCTTGGCCATTTTTGTTGCTATTTTTACATATTGTTTTGTGAGGAGAAGGCAGAGTGTGAAATATATTTATGTAAGTGCAACCAAAAATAATCAAATTATATTTATTATGAGGAAAACTCAACAAGTCTATTGAAATAACATCAGTAAATATAAATAAGCAAAAGATCAGAGATATAAGTTTACAGTCATCATTTGAGTTAGAAATAGAATAACAAAAAGCATAATAGACTTTCTGTAATACCAGATACATCCAGCCCAGAGGCTGGTCAAGTTGTAAATCATCCGGTGAGTAGTTGCTAGACCAGCAACTAAATTCATTTAGATTGATTAAAAATAAGAAAACACTGTTTTGTACCAAATCCATAAAAACTCATTTTCATCCTGAAATTAGCTAGCTGTACCTGTTTCTCCTACTCCATTTTATCAAAAGAGATCAATTACAAATTCTTGCCAGTTTTCAATTGGACGAATTTTCTTCACTTGCAGTAGAATCAGGAGAATCCGTAAGTTGGTAAACAGGTACTGTATGCCTAGGTGGGAGCTGTTGTGAAAATGTTTAAGAAGAAGGTAAGAGAAAAGAAAGATCAGTAGGAGAGAAAAGTATCATTCCCTGTACTAGCCACTTAACCTACTGAATCTGTACAGAGACATTAACTTTATCCATGTGGAACCCAACGTTAAACCACTATCCAAAGTCACACAGGGAGAAAACAGCAGAGTAAAGATAAAATGTGTTCTTCCCATAAACCCTCAAAGACTATAAAGTTAAAAACCTAGTTGAGAAGATAAGACTTATAAAACAAACCAAGAGTCTTGCCACACCAAAACCAAAACCCATTACTGTCGAGTCGATTCCGACTTGTAGGGCCCCTGTAGGATGGAGTAGAACCGCCTGTAGGATTTTCAAGGCTGTAAACCTTTACGGAAGCAGACTGCCACATCTTTCTCCCTTGGAGCAGCTGGTGGGTTCCAACCACCAACCTTTCAGTTAGCAGCCAAGCTCTTTAATCACTGTGCCACCAGGGCTAGACATTATACATTAAGGACATACTGATGCTCGCATTTGGGGCAGGAGAAAACTATCCTTTCTTGACTTGGTCTTGGAATGAAGGAAATGTCTAGTTTTACCCTTAATGGGTTTAAAGTGACTTTTAGAGTTTGGTTCGCCCCAGACCTAAAATCTTGCATGTCTTACCCATTTTACCTATTTTTTTCCCCAGAAATGACAAATAACAAGTGTGTCAATGGGAGCCTAGTTATTGTGAAATCTTTCAGTCTCCAGCTATGTATCGCTCCCCGGTTGATGCAATCCACTTTTGTGAAATATATGAAAATATTGGAACTTTTCAAAAATGGTTTAAATCTATCTCACATATATTTGGAGATTTGCCATGAAAAATGTTTTAAAAAATATAAACTCTCACACAATTGATCTAATTTACTTCAATCTGATCATATCTGCAGTCTTCCTGGCAAGAATATGAGAGGCCACCTGCTTCTTTCAGAGGGGAAAAAACATTCTGTTTCAAGGCTGAGAGAACACAAGGATTTGAGTGAGGTTTGCTTTGGTTATGGTTTTCTGTAGTTTGATAATTGCACAAGTTCCTTCTGTAAGATGCTTGATTAACATTCTTTATGACTTAAGTAATCTTCACAAGGCTAAGAGAATCTAATGTTCTTGAATGTGTTCCCTCTTCACAATATATCCAGTAACCATGTGTATCAGACAAACTCCAAAATACATGGCCAGCTGGGTTTCTACATTTTAACAAGGTTTTTATGCTGGATGCTTTTTGCACCCTCATTAACCAGCCAGCCGAGATAGTAACTTCGGTTTTAATTCATTCATAAATTGCACGTTTGTTATGTAAAATCTACTCTTTTATAAGCCCTTTGGAGATCACTGTATATATGTCATAAAAGTGGAACAATTCTTAGGCAGATGAGAAATTTAAATAAGATTTTAAATGTTTTCCAAACATTAATGAACCTCATGATTTTCAAAACTTTGGTCAATGGAAGACGTTCATCCCTTCCCCCCGCACGAACCCCCCCAGTATCATATAAAATGGAATTAAGAGCACAGAATTGCAGATTAGCAATTAGCAATTACTTCGTTCTTGTCAAATATAAATTTGTTAACATGTATACAAAATCATAGTTAGTAGAAAATTCTAGTGTTTTAAATATTTTTCATTAACTTGATCTCTGGTTCCTTGAATATGATCCTTAATTTTTAATGTTTATATTAAAAAACAGGAAAATTATTATTATAACTATTTTATCATTTTCCAAAGGGGAAAATATGGTACCCACTAAAACCTACGTTATGTAATTTATGATTGATTACATATAATTCTACTTCAGTAAGAGAAAATAGTTATTCAGAAAACAAAGAATTTTGAATAATTGCCCTAGATTTTTACTTTCTATAAGGATCTTTGTTTTTCATGTACACATAATCTGAGTTACTCATGAAGTCTCACGAGTTTAACAACTTGGCCAGTATTCCATTTTGTAAATTTTAGCAAAGAATTATTAGAAAGGAAAAAATAATGTTCCCATAAATAAACTCAAAAAAAAAAAAAAAAAAAGCAGATGTAGCGCTTGGTGTTTCCAACGCTTCCTAACAGAAAACATCTGCTGAATTTTCCTAAGAGTTTGAGAATACACCCACACATTTCCAATTTTTTTTTCCTAATGACTGAATTGGCTTATCAATTTTCAGTTTTGTAACTGACTGTTCCATCCAAACAGTTATTCAGTTTTGCCCTTTCTTGTAAATTCATTATCCATTTGTTTATTAGATAGATATTTATTAATTACCTACTCTTAGTCAAGAGGAAGCAACAGAGAACAAGTTATAGGTATATGGTTGTGTTAGTTGCCATTAAGTCGATTCCAACTCATGGCGACCCCATAGGTACAGAGTAGAACTGCTGCATAGGGTTTTCATAGCTATGGCATTTCAGAAGCAGATTGCCGGGCCTGTTTTCCAAGGCATCTCTGGGTGGATTCAAACTGCCAACCTTTCACCAATCCCAAAAGAACTGACACCATCAAGTCGATTCCAACTCATAGTGACCCTATAGGACAGAGTAGAACTGCCCCATAGGGTTTCCAAGGAGCAGCTGGTGGATTTGAACTGCCGACCTTTTGGTTAGCAGCCACGCTCTCAACCACTGAGCAAGTAGTAGAGAGTAGAGCACTTAATTGTTTGCACCACCCAGGAACTCTTTATAGGTATATAACCATTGTCAAAACAAAGCCTATTTTGTAAATGAGGGTTCATTTTTTTGTTTTTTTGTTGTGTGTGGTTTTTTAGAATGTTAGCATTCACTTTATTCAAGAGAATCAAAACAACTCATCATAGAATGATTGGTGTCTTCTAAGGGGATAATAAAGTAATTGAAGCAACATGAAGTACAGTATATACCATACAAATTTTGTGAAGGTGTTTACCATATAAATTCAAGGGAGTCTAATTTGGTGTGTTTAGAAGAGACAATGGGGTTGTATTTGTATGTTTGCCTGCCTATGGGAACTAAAACAAATCAAACTTATTCTTAAAAGGCTTCCTTAAAGTTCACATTTTGTTTTAGAAAAAAACTTTCTAAGTAGCTCAGCATCATTTCCAAGTGGCCTTTTATGTGTTCAGCACCATCAACCTGACTCCATACACTTATGTTTGAAAATTTCCCTTTGTGTGAAAAGTCTTAAACTGTATCTCTGTGAATCAGTTACTATTCAACGCAAAAAGATGAAAGATAGCAAAAAATACATAATGATTTATTTAGATTTCTGTTATTCTAACTATTTGCATTTTAAGGTGAACTTCCTGTGTCAATGAAGTTCTAAAGATCCGAACACATATTTGAAGGTTTTACCCTTCCTATAAAATGCAGGACTTCTAAAAATCAATGTATTTTAGTCATTCCTATATTCGACGAACTTACTGACATCTACTGTGTGCAAGATACTGTGACATGGGTTGGGGGTACAAATTTGAATATGGAGTGGCAGCTACCCTCTTAGAAGTCATGGCCTAGTGGCAGAAAAAAAAACCATTGCCGTCAAGTCAATTCTGACTCATAGTGACCCTATAGGACAGAGTGGAACTGCCCTGTAGGGTTTCCAGGGAGCTGCTGGTGGATTTGAGCTGCCGACATTTTGGTTAGCAGCCACAGATCTTACCTACTGTGCCACCAGGGCCCAAGTGGCAGAAAGAGACTAGGAAACTGCCCTCTAACAAAGATAAAGTGGTGTGGCTACTGCTTGGCTGACGTGTGCACTGAGTGTAGTGATGTCAGAGGAAGCGCAACTACATGGATTAGAGGATTCTCGGATGGGCTCACCAATGGAAAGTGTATCCAATAAGAGGAGTCCTTGGTTGGCGCAAACAGTTAATGCACTAGGCTGCTAACTGAATGGTTGGAGGTTTGAATCTACCCAGAGACACCTCAGAAGAAAGGCCTGATGACCTACTTCTGAAAAATCAACCACTGAAAACCCTACAGAACGTAGTTCTACTGTGACACACATGGGGTTGTTATGAGTTGGAGTTGACTCAACAGCAGCTGGAAAATAACAATAAGAAGAGCAGGGACCAAAGGGAGGGAGGGTCTAAGAAGCAGCACCATTTCAGAGAAGGCTGAGGAAGAAACATCTAAAGAAAATGGAAAATACCCAGATGGAGAGGCTGGGTTTGAGAAAACAGAGAGTTGTCATTAGAAAGAGGGGTTGCAGAAAGAGGGAGTGGCCAGCAATATCAGACACTTCAGAGAGAAAATATGGATTAAAAACCATTTGTAAAACAAGATTGGTTAGAACAAGAGAGGGAGGAGAGGGTAGCTCCTACAGGGAGATGTGGACTAAAGGGAAAATGTATTTAAAATCCAAACAGCAAATTATTTTAAAGATCAACAAGATGGATTATGACTAGAAAATGGTCATTGTTTAGAGGACCAGGGGAGATTAATGCTGGTGAATGCCCTAGGGGTGTTCAAAAAGGGTGTGACTCAGTATTTTAAAAACAGAAATACTGGAGCTGAAAAGTTACAACAGAAATGAAAAATTCACCAGAGGAGCTCAACAGCATATTTGAACTGGCAGAAGAAAGAATCAGCGGACTTGAAGATACGACAATTGAGATTATTGAGTCTGAGGAGCAAAAAGAAAGAATGAAAAAAAGTGAGCATAGCCTAAGGGACCTGTGGGACACCATCAAGTGGACTAATATATGCATTATGGGAATCCCAGATGGAGAAGAGAGAGCGTGAGACGGAATATTTGGAGAAATAATGGCCAAAAACTTCTTATATCTGACGAAAGGCGTGAATTGACATACCCAGGAAGCTCAACAGATTCTAGGTAGGATAAACCCAAGAGCCACACCAAGACACATTATAATCAAACTCTGAAAAATCAGAGATAAAGAGAAAATTTTGAAAGTAGCAAAAAATAAGCAAATTATCACATGCAAGGGATCCTCAGTAAGATTAAGTGCCTATTTCTCAAAAAAAAAAATCCTGAAATTAAGGATCGTAGTCTTAGATCTCTAGAAGAAAACACAAACCAAACCCGTTGCCTTCGAGTTGATTCTGACACATAGCGACATTATAGGACAGAGCAGAACTATCCCATAGGGTTTCCAAGGAGTGGCTGGTGGATTTGAACTGTCGACCTTTTGGTTAGCAGCCAGGCTCTTACCCATGCGCCACCAAGGTTCAGAAGTGAACATAGAATGCCCTTTTTATTAAAAGAGATAACTATAATAATAATAGAATTTTACAAGTTTTAGTTAAATAATTTATTATTTGAAATCACTTCACTATTTTGTTGTTGTTTGGTTAATGTGCTTTGGTTTTTGGTTTCTGGGTTTTTTTTAACAGAGAGAGGGAGAGAGAAACTTTATACAATCACCATATTTCTAGTAATAGAGCCAAATATTTCTGCCCACCAGCTAGTTGCCTTTGGTTTTTGTACTAACCAGTGTGGCTTTAAAGAACTTCCCTGAATGCTTACTGGTTAGTGTGGTACCTTTTTGTGGTCTCTGACCATGAGCTTGGGAAGGCGCACTGAAGAGCAGCTGCAGAAGATGAAGTAGTTCATAGCTGGAAATCATTTTCTGTGAATCACTGTAAGAAGAGGACAATATGGCCAGCCTTTGAGTGGTCAAGGATTTGCCTCCTGAATTCTTTCATGACGTATCAGTTCAGTAGCTTCCAAGAAAGTATTCCTGATTTACATGACAAAGAGTAATATTTGGCTCACAGAAGTCACTGCTAAACTGAGCAGCTTGTGGATTCAGTGATAGCATTAATCACAGTTCTCAGATGTAAACTAGATAGTAAATTTTTATTCATAACCAGAAGTTTGTCTGGAATCAGTGAAATATTTAAGAGGCTGAAGAAGCTGATAGATTGCTACTGTAGACATTTATGGCTTGCTTGATCTATGCAGAAGTAGGAAGAAGTGGGTTAGGTGTATTAACTGAGCAGTCATTGCATCTAGGACACTGCACAGTGCTAGAAATACACTTCCAGGATTAGCACCATGTCTGTCTTTAAAAAGTTACAGTGTAACCAACCCAGAACATGCAAGTAAATTAACTGACATATACTGTATACAATTCTATTTGCATAGGAAAACTTCCACTCTAAGTAAAACCCACTCTGTTTTGGATCTCATTCTAGAGAGTTTAAGTTACTGGTGCTAAGCATCTAAGATAATTATAACAATCAGAAATTTAGGTGTGGAGTTTTCTTGGTTTTTTGTTTAATTATAAATAAGCCACAGTGCTTTCCCTACTACATTGCTAGAAGTTAACTTCTGAGAGTTCATATATTTTGTTTTCTCTTGCGTATTTTTTCTCCTTTATATATTCACACCTTCCAAAGTTAAGAACCATATATTTTTTCGCCTCGGCTATAGTCCTAGTTTCTTTTAAGATCGGTAAACACATGAGGATCAGTAAACTGTACTTAATAAATCTTACTCGCTGAAAGATAAAGAAATACTAGGATCTCCAGCTGCTCTCACTAAGCCTTCAGGGGCTCCACATGGGTTTCTGCTCCTGGTGCTTGTTAGAGAAAAGAGTCCTCGTGACTGTGATTCTGCAAGAGCCTACTGGTGTCCAAGCAATTTGTCCTTCTTATTTTGACTAGATAGATGTTGGCAAGAGGGCAGAATAATTATGAGGCAATGCTTCCCCTTGATACAGAGAATCCCTGTAACACATACCCAGATGAGGATGACTAGGAACAGCATTAGTTTCAAATAATCGGTGTGTTAAAAAGCAAAGACGTCACCTTGAGGACTAAGGTGTGCTTGACCCAAGCCATGGTATTTTCAGTTGCCTCATACACGTGCGGAAGCTGGACAATGAATAAGAAGACCAAAGAAGAATTGATGCCTTTGGATTATGGTATTGGTGAAGAATACTGAATATACCATGGACTGCCAGAAGAATGAACAAATCTGTCTTGGAAGAAGAACAGCCAGAATGCTCCTTAGAAGCAAGGATGGTGAGGCTTCGTCTCACATACTTTGGACATGTTATCAGAAGGGACCAGTCCCTGGAGAAGGACATCATACTTGGTAAAATAGAGGGTCAGCAAAAAAGACGAGGACCCTCAACGAGATGAACTGACACAGTGGCTACAAACAATAGGCTCAAACATGGCAACAATTGTGAGGATGGCGCAGGACCGGGCAGTGTTTCGTTCTGTTGTACATAGGGTACTCAGGGGCACCTAACAAGAACAACAGAATTTTTTTATTTGTAATTAAACAGGCCCTTCCTAAGCACTTTCTCTGGTTCAGGCACAGCACTAGGCTCAGTGGATATATAAGACACATATAGAAGTGATACAGCGCTGCCATGGATGTGCTAGGAGAGGATCTCTGATGAGAGAGACAGAAGAAGTGATCAGAGGGGAGTGATGCCTAGTTTCATTTCACCAGAAGAAAAGATGGAGGGGCCATTCTAGGACGAAGGAAAATGTTAGCAAAATTACAGAGATGTGAAGAAACACAATAAGGCCTGAGGAAGCAGGAGAATCCATTACTAAAACAGAGAAGGGAGGAAAGAAATGAAACTAGAAAGCCACCTTCAGGCCAGATGAGGTGGAGCCTTGAGCACCATGTTAATAAGCTTTAATTTTATTCTGTGGTGACTAGAGGGCCCATATGTTTTTAAGTTAGAAAGTGATATGAGAACACCATTGATTTCCGAATTTGAATGAGTGGGTGAATGAGGCAGTAGTGAGAATCGATGAAATAAAGAAGAGAATAGAGTCAAAGAGATGAGTTCAGCAGCTGTTCCGATAATCTAGGCAAGTAATGCTCAAGGTGTGAGTTAGGAGAGAGGTAATGAGAATGGAGAGGAAGAGGTAGACTCGGGAGATGCAAGGCAGGAAAATGCACTGGAATTAGTTTAGTTGGGGAGGAGGGAATGCAGTGTGAAGGCAGGAGTCAACAGTGTCTCCACCATTTAAGTTTATGGGTTCTAGATTAGTGGCATTACCACTAACTGAATTAAGGAGCACAGAAGGAAAAGGAAGATTGTTGCTGATTTTGGTTATTGCTAGGAAAAGCACTGGAGGAAATGAGGTAATAAATTCAATTTTAGACATGTTGAATTTAAAGTATCTGTAGAACATTTGGAGCCATGGTGGAACGGTGGTTAACAGCTACAGTGAGCTACGGCTGCTAATCAAAAAGGTTGGCAGTTAGAATCCACCAGCCGCTCCTTGAAAACCCTATGGGGGCAGTTCTACTCTGTCCTATAGGGTCACTATGAGTCAGAATTGACTCGACGGCAACGAGTTTTTTTAACAGGTAGAACATTTATATAGAGACTTCCAGTAGGGAGTTGGGAGTCATCCACCTGTAAGTGCTCGCTGAAGCAATGTAAAGTGAATGAGATATCTCACCTAAAGACCCAGAGAACCTCAGAGGAAATCAATATTTTAAAAGAATGGAAACCAGGGAAGGAGGACAAGCAAGGTAAGTCAGAGGTGTGGAAAGAAACCCCCAAGAGAATCAACATCCAAGCTAGGAGACAGTTTCAAGAAGGAAGGAGAGATCAACAAAGCCAGATGCTGCCAGGAGAACTTGACAGCTTAGAAGAGTCCCTAAAGGTCGAGAATTGCATCCTTGCTGACCTTTAAGAGAAGAGTTTTGTTAGAACGGCCAGGGCAGAAACCAGCTTGCACAGGTTTGAGGTGTGGATGGATGGAAGGTGAAAATGTGGCTTTGGAATGTGTTCTTGCTCTGTGTGAATACAGAAAAAAAGAAAAATCTAGCAGTCACAATCCTTCCCAAGAGGTAAAGAAGCATAGTCTGTGACTTGAGACAATGTAAGAACAGCTGAGGCGCCTCATCATTCTGTCCGTCTTCCTCAAGTTCTCCCTTCTCTGTTGGTTGTGAATAGTATCACCACTGAGGTTCATCCAAAGCACCAACCCACGCAAAGCCACCCTCTCCAGACCATCGTCTGGGTCATGTATCCTTCAGGAATGAGAAAGAGGATTGATCTGGTGTAAAAGGCTTTTCAGATGGTCAGACATGGGTGCAGAGGGAAAGCTCCAAGTGTTCTCCCCATATTGCTCCTGCTTATTGTACACCACGTTCAAGGGAAGACAAACCTGGAAAGCCATGATGATAGACAGCCAAAAAAAAGAAGAAGAAAGGCAAAAATCTTACAAAGACATCAAGGATAAGACCTTCTAGGGATAATCTCACTAAGCTGAGCATCGAATTTGTAGTGTCTAACCCACAGTGTAGACATTCTGACCCCCAAAGAAAGCAAGCATTGACTATGACCATACCCTGTGTACTCCACATCAGTATGTTAACTTTCTCCATAGTTGCTCCGTTTATTAAACTAACCATGTGCATCTTCAGCTGATCTTCTGTGACATCAGAAAATCTTTGGAGAATTGTAAAAGCTCAAGAAACATGGCAGGAATAAGTGTATGCTTTGGAAATGCAGGTGCAGTCAGCTGTTGCCTTCCATTTTGTGGATCAGAACTGCTGCTTATTTTTCTTTTGACAAATGCCTTTGAGAAGAATGAATGTTCTGGAGATTATTTTCACCCTATGTCATGAGAATAGTGCACAAGCTGAGTCACTTCTCTGGAATGGATGTTAATGTCATTTAGTTTCCTCTTGCACAGAACCCCGGGTTGCATGTCTGGACAAATGAGCCATCCATTATCTTTCCACCAGACTGAAAAAAGATCAATTTCTTGTGGTTTGTTGTTCTTTTTTTAATTGCGGATGTGTGTTCAGTGTCCTTCCAAACAATCACTGTAAACCAGGGAATCTTAGGAGGGAAGTCCAGGATACCCAGATAGCCATCTGCATTGTCAGCCATGATTGTAAGCACCAGCCCTTTGTTAAATTATATAAAAGACCAACTTTAACCCTCACAGGGGGCTACAACCCTTCAGCTCACATATCCAGTCGGTGGTAGATGAATATTGCCGTATCTCTCTGACTGGATCATAGCTTCAGGAATATCATCAATGCATTAGGTATTATTCTTGATAATACCTTTGCAAAAAATACTCAGTGGGACAGCTTCTGAAATACTGGATAGCTTTTAAAGATGCAAATAAGGAAGACTTAATTTTGATTCTAGCTTTTACTTTCTGCCATTTAACCTTCTCAGATATCACACTTCAAGGGCAACATGGAGGATGAAGAAACTAATTAACTGGAAAGCCAGGGCTGGCTCTGCCACTCACTTGCCATATTACCTTGTGCAGGTCACTTAGGACTTACAGTCATCGTATTAAATGATAGGCTAGATTTTCCTCGAAGAGTTCTTCCTAAGCTTATCATTTCATATATCCATCAATCAGGTATATAGTTAGAACTTGAAGGTAGCTGAAGGTGGTTCTAACATACCTAGTGTGTCCTGCATCTCTAAACAAATATGATTCTGGTTATTCATAGAGTACCATAATCTCTTCCATCCTTGGACAACCCCATATGGTTAAGTATTGTAGAAGTCCAGTTCACCATCTTCTCCCTCTGGTGCTAACATCTCGGCCACCTTTCTAAAACCTTTCCGCTCACAATTCCCTCTATCTTCTCAACCATTTCCTCCAGCATCTCTTTCAAGAACTCCTTTTCCCTCACACTTACTCTGGGAAACATACGTCACTATTCTAGGACCCCTGTCCTTTCCCCACCCCACCCCACAGTTCTCTGTTTTCATGATGTCTCTTCTAAGATCAAATAAGAAGTCATTTTTACACTTTTTTACTTTGCTTACGACCGACTGACTGCCAGTTCTAACATTTTCTCCTCTTCTCTCATTTCTTCCTAATGCTCTGAAGCCTTCATTCTGCTTGTTGGGGGATTCTTGCCGATGGAGTTCTGCCACTGTCAGAATGGGCCAGTGGTTCTACATTGCCTTCTGTCTCACATCTCAGCTCCTATCTGAGATCAGTGCACAGAGGCTTACCCACATAACCTTCTAAACCATGGTGGCTTTCTCCCCTGGATGAATTTATTCTTCTAGGACGTGAAATCCTGTGCTTCACGAAATAGTTAACCATTAAATCTTTCACCATAAAAAACCTCTACAACCATTTAGAAAATCTTCCTGACACAACATGTTTTCAACAACAGATCTGTTAATGGGAACTAGAGAAAACATACGTTGTGTCTAAATATTCCCCCAGAGCGTCTTAATAGTTCAGTATTTTAGCCTGCAGCTCCAGGGGCCTCCCCTGCATACCTTTTGACTAGAGTTGCTAAAAAGTAACAGGATTGACTTGCTTGCGTTTCACCTTCTCTCTCCCCCAGGTCACTTTCTAGCAGAGGTTAGTGAGCCATGAAATGACACAATTGAGCAGGAGCAGGGTTAAAGCAGAGAAGCAGGAGACCTAGATAATCATTGAAGGATTATGGTTGGCTTGGTTTTGTATGTATTTCCATGAACTCCAGGCCTACATCTGTTTATTTTGCAGACAATTTGTCTATCTTGTGTTGGCTTGATTATGGCTTCATAAGGAGCCTGGTGGTGCAGTGGCTAAGAGCTCTGCTGCTATCCAAAAGGTCAGCAGTTCAAATCCACCAGCCGCTCTTTGGAAACCTTGTAGGGCAGTTCTACTCTGTCCTGTAGGATCACTGTGAGTCAGAATGGACTTGACAGCAATGGGGATAGCTTCGTGAAGATCAGTAAAAAAGATACTAATGTTCCATAACTTTCATAGAGTCTAAAGTAATAGCCATTTTTCAAGGGAATTTCATATGTATCGTTACAGTGCCCTCTGGAACTGTTTTTGAAAAGATGGATGTAAATTCCCTCTTCTACATTCCTGCTGAGTGACGTGAACGTCTCTGTGCCTCAGTTTCCTCATCCATAAAATGGATATAGTAACAGTACCTACCTCCTAGAGGTTTTGTGAGGATTAATGAGTTAATTGTTGGAAAGCGCACCAAACAGTAAATGGTCTAGAGTCTAAAAGTGCTAGTTGCTCTTATAACTGAGTCCCACATAAGAATCAAGTCCAATAACTTGGTATCACAGTCTCCTGAACCTCTGTTCTGGGTCTGGATCTAATATATACTTACATATGTATGTATGTGTATATGTGCCCAGGTGACACGGTGATTAAGAGCTACGGTAAGCCATGGCAAGCTACCATATACGGTTGCGTATACGTATATACACGTATAAAAACCAAACCCGTTGCCATCGAGTTGATTCTGACTCATTAGCAACCCTATAGGACAGAGTAGAACTGCCTCATAGGGCCTCCAAGGAGTGGCTGGTAGATTTAAACTGCCGACCTTTCAGTTAGCAGCCATGCTCTTAACCACTACACCACCGGGGATCTCTCTCTCTGTATAGATAGATAGATAGGTAGATAGGTAGAGATAGATTGATGATTGATTGATCGATTTGATTGATTGATTGATTGATTTCTTGCAAGCCTGTGCCTGAAGTCAACAGTGGAGTGGGTTTCTTGCTTCCAAAGGGCACAAATGACTGCCACCTAGTGGTAACCACTAGAACTACAGCTGTTTCCTTCTAGCGCTGTTCCATATACTCAGGAATATAAAAGGTAGTAAGAAGGTGTCCTTTGTTGATATAAAGTTAAAATTTTATTTTCGAACAGAGATACTCAGTAAACATTAAAAATCTTCCTTTTATAGCTTCTTCAGAGACCCATGTTGGCAAACTTAGCCCTTTTCTCCATAAATAACCTTTATACCTCCTGAGTCACAGGAGCTGGACTAAAGTGCTTAAGCATGTTTGGCTTGTCACTGACATTTGTCCTCAGAACAGCTTGGTTCACATATTACCAGAACTAAGTCTCCAGGAGGAGGGCTGCCCTGGCATTCCAAAATTCTTGCCTCATTTTCTCACTCTTGATTTCAGCAGATCGTGTCTTCTCTATCTGATCTGATTCTCAGCACAGCTTTGAAAGGGCCGTGCTCCTTTCTACAAGTCTGGGTGGTCTCCTTTTTTATGACCCGATTTTAGAGGCCTGGAAAGCATCCTTTCTGATAATGCAGACAGATAAAACCAGATCATCTGCTAAAAGTTACAGTCAGAAATCCCACTCAGCTGGTGCTTAGCTGGGAGAAGAGTTGAGATGGTGGATGAACTCTCTCCTGACATATTGAGGTGACTTATGAGTTCCTGGATGGCGCAAATGGTTAATGTGTCCAACTGCTAACTAAAAGGTTGGAGGTTCAAGTCCACCCAGAGGTGCCTTGGAAGAAAGACCTGGCAATCTCCTTCCAAAAACTCAGCCATTGAAAACCCTATGGAGCACAGTTCTACTCTGACACACATGGTGTCACCGTGAGTAGAAATCAACTTGGCGACAACTGGTTAAGGTGACGTAAGGAATTTAAAAGGGAAACAAAACAAGATGATCAGCCTTCCCTGTGTTGCCCACCAAAGCTTTGCTAGCTAAATACAGAGGTAACGGAGCTTCAGAAATCATGCATTCATTGCAGTGATCCCATATGGTCTTCTGCCTCCATATGCAAAGAATTTGAACTTTTGGAGTCAGATAGCGTGGGGTAAATAGCAGTGCCATAATTCATTCATTCAGCAGACAGTTTAGTGAGCATGTTCTGTGTGTCAGACACGTAAGAGATGTTGGGGGCAGGAGTGTGGGATGGGCCCTACTTCCAAAAACTTCATTAAAATAATCAGTTGCCATCAAGTCGATTCTAACTCATGGCGACCCCATGTATATCAGAGTAGAACTGTGCTCCGTAGGGTTTTCAGTGGCTGATTTTTTGGAAGTAGATTGCCAGGCCTTTCTTCAGAGATGCCTTTGGGTGGAATCAAACCTCCAAGCTTTTGGTTAGCAGCCGAGCACATTAACCATTTACACCACCCAAGGATACTAAAGACCTCGTAACTTAGTGTTAACCATAGGTGGCTAAATGCAGGGGTAACCATGCAGTGTGATACTTGTTCCAAGGAATAAAAAGAACGGCCAAAAAATATTTTATGATTGATAGAACTCTGAGTTCTGTAGTTTTCCTGAGCACAGAACTCCCTTTCAAAGCAGCAGTAGGCAGTCCTAAGGGGGAGAAACTCTGGGGTTCATTCAGGATTGACAACAGGTGCATTATCAGGCGAAGGGCGTGTCAGAGTGAACCAGAACTGCCCTGTATACAGACTCGTATTCAGGGGATACAATGATTTGTAAATCACTGAAATAAGACCACTAACCTTTAGATGTTTTCTTCTTTAATCTTTGGAAGGAGAAATGTTATAAATTCTGGAAGTACAGGACAACTATCGTAAAGTATGTAACTGAGCTACAGATTTATATACACGGGAAGATTCACGCAGCCTTCAATGTTCATGGGGGCTTTTGAACAATCCTTGAATTTTAAAGCTGTAAGGTATCTTTGACATCCTCTACATTCATTTATGAGAAGAAAATTCTTCAGAGGTACGTAATGGTGAGTGGCACCGACTGTAGCGTGGAACACCGGAAGCACCATCAGACACGGGTTTTGTTCAATGTGGAAAGCCTCAGCAGCTGTGGATAAGACACTTCACTGCTCTGGACTCAATTTCATCACCTGCCATATGTGGGAATTAGACTTATTCTTTGGTTCCCAAACCTGGCTAAGCATCTGAATTGCTTGGGGAGCTTGTTAAAAATAGAGAGTCCCAGAACCCTCAACTTACTCCCCCCACCAAACTCCTAGACCAGAAAATTCTTGAGGTCTGAAAATCTCCCCTAAGTGATGCCTAGGCTGTCAGCCAAGACCAGTTCTGGGACACTGACCACCTCTGGATCAGTTTTCTCCAGCATCGCGTGCATTCGAATCACCTGGGAATGCAGATTCAGATTCAGTACATCTAGCGTGCAGCCTGAAGGTCCTTATTTCTGATGAGCTAGGTGATGCTAATACTGCTGATTGAAGGGCTTCTCTTTGAGTAAATGACCTCATAAACCCCCGAACCAAACCCATTGCCATCGAATCAGTTCCAACTCACAGCACCCCAATAGAACCCAATGGGACAGAGTAAAATTGCCACATAGGGTTTCCAAGGATCAGCTGGTGAACTTGAACTGCCCACTTTTTGGTTAGCAGCCAATCTTTCAACCACTGTGCCATCAGGGCTCCAATTGACCTTATAAGTCCCTTCCAAATCTGGTATTTTATGAAGCATTTGGAAAAGTAATAGGTGATGGGTGATGAAGAGGGAGAGATGCAAATTTAAAAAGGAATGATCTGGTTTAAAATTACTGTTTCCCCTCTAAAATTCTTGCTAGGGAGTGAGGCTAGTGCACGTATTACTGATGTCATGAACCAGAAAGAGAAAGATGCCTTTTGTACCACAGTGTATGTGAAGGGAATATTGTTTGACCCAAAATAAAATGAAGTTCATACTATAGTTGAGCACTTTGGAGTTGACTTTTTCTGTACTTTCTGTACATTATTTGTTTTAAATTGTTTTTTCTAGCCTCTCTGTAAGTCTGTATTAATGTGCTGGAATTTTTAAAGATGGTGCTATAGAGTCACCGTCTGTGAGGCATATAACTCTGATGTCGTTCTTTGAGGCCTGATGACTGTTTGTGTTGGTTCACCAATAATCTCAGGTTCTCATTCCCTTGTGGGGACCCCAGCCACAGGTAGGTAAGTTGTTTTATCTTTCTGGAAGAGAACAACGGGATCAAACTGTGGTCATGTTCCCACTGATGCTGAACAAACCATAGTGGCTCCCCAGCCCTCAGTGTGAGACATGGAGCAGGCACACAGGCCGGGTCCTTGATTTGCATCACAAGGTCATGTCACAGCATCCGTAATAATGATGTTGGAGATGAAAACTCTGATCCATGAACTGGGTCCAGGGTTACAGAAATATAGAAATTTGTAAATGAATTATATTAAAACTATAATGTCCTTAAAACCCACTGCCATCTAGTCGATTCCGACTCGGGACATCAGTAACTAGATAGTAGACAAGTGTTAACTTTGGTGAAGGGAAGGACAACACACAATATAGGGGAAGTCAGGCACAACTTGACCAAGGCAAAGTCATAGAAGCTTTCTAGGCGCATCCAAACACCTTGAAGGACCCAGTCACTGGGGCTGAGGACTGGGGACCATGGTCTTGGGGGACATCTAGGTCAGTTGGCATAACATAGTTCATAAAGAAAATGTTCTAATCCTACTTTGGTGAGTAGCATCTAGGGTCTTAAAAGCTTGCAAGTGGTCATCTAAGATACATGTGTTGGTTCCATCCCATCCAGAGCAAAAGAGAATGAAGAAAACCAAAGACACAAGGAAAATATTAGTCCAAAGGACTAATGGACCACATGAACCACAGCCTCCACCAACCTGAACCCAGAAGAACTGGATGGTGCCCAGCTACCACCGCTGACCACTTTGACAGGAATCACAATAGAGGGTCCCAGACAGAGCGGGAGAAAAATGTAGAACAAAATTCAAAGACCAGACTTACTGGTCTGAGAGAGACTGGAGGAAGCCCTGAGACTGTGACCCCAGGACACACTGCTAACTCAGAACTAAAGCCACTCCCAAAGTCCACCTTTCAGCTGAAGATAAGACAGGCCTATAAAACAAACAATGACACACGCGAGGAACAGGCTTCTTAGTTCCATCAAGTATGTGTATGAGACCCAATGGGCAACACCTGTCCAGGAACAAAGACGAGAGGACAGGAAGGGACGGGAAACCTGGGTGAATGGACACAGAGAACCTAGGGTGGAAAGGGAAGGGAGGAGAGTGCTGACACATTGGGGGGATGGCACCCAATGTCACAAAACAATTTGTGTATAAATTTTTGAATGACAAAAAATACATGTATAGTGTCTCACCACTACACACTTCTTAGGATGGTTAAGAAAAACCAAACAAAACTGAGGATACCAAGTACTAAGAAGGATGTGGAGCAACCATAGCTTTCATACATTGATGTACAAATGAATGCACAACGTCCAGCCAACCTGGAAGACAGTTGTGCAATGTTTGATTACATTAGATATACATTTACAATATGACCTAGAAATCCCATTCCTGGATATTTTCAAAAATATATATCCCCACCAAAAAAAAAAAAAAAAAAACAACTGTACATGAGTGTTTATAGCAGCTTAGTTAACATTCACCAAAGACTGGGAACAACTCAGATGGCCTTGAACAGGTGCGTGGATACGCAAAAAGTGGTAATGGGATACAGCAAAACACTATTCAACAATAAAAATGAACCAAGTATTGATGCACGCAACAGCATAGATGAATCTCAAATGCATGGTGCTAAGTAAAAGAGACGACTCGAAAGGCTGCCAACTGCAGGGTTCCATGTTGATAACAGTCTGGGGAAGTTCAACATTACAGGGATGGAGAACAGATCATGATTTGTCAGAGGGTTGGGGGTGCCCTGCAAAGGAGCAGCAGGAGATGATTTTGAGGGGCAATGGGCTATTCTGTATCTTGATCATCGTAGTGGTTACACAGCCCTATGCGTTTGTCAAAATGCACAGAGCTGTACGTCACCAAAAGTGAATTTGGCAATATGTAGATTTAAACGTTAAAATCTAAAAAAGAAGGAATAAGAAGACTAACGTTAAGAGAAAATAACAATAAAAAATAACGGTTAAAGCTTGGAGGAGGACGAGGATGAAGAGAGTGGTGGTAGTCAAGCGTTTTCTAATGACAGAAACTCTGGAACTCTGTTTAAAGTTTGTCCTATTCAGGAACATTTCAAATGAAGATAACAGAAAAAGAAAGCTGTGTATCGCAGCCAAACCGGAACGCTCCTTTGCCCTTAACCTATTTTTTTCTTACTTGGCCAAGGGGGGTTTTCCCTCCCTTAACAGAACCAACTCAATATAATGCCAACCTCACGGATATTATTCTTTCCTACAACTGCTGTTTCGTCTAAATGCAGACTAGATAGAGCTCTCGATTCTGTTCCTGGTCTGAGCCACAGAGCCTAAAATTTCCTTGTCAAAGACTGGCCTCCTGGTTGATAATCCCAGCAGGGAGGCCAAGATTTGGAAGGCCACGGGAACTGGTATTTCCTGTCGCTGCTGTGGCCAGCAGGCAACATTCTCTGGGCTGTGAACTGTTCCCTGTGTGCAGATCTCCCCGCTGGGCACTGACAGAAATGCAGAGTAATTTGAATACATGATCTCTTCTATTAATCGTGTCTGGGGCGTGAGTTGTGGCCTAAGAATACCAGTAAAACATTAGCACGTGAAAATTAATAGCACACAATTGAGTCCATAAACACAGATAGCTAACTATTTTAATTAGTAGTTTCATCGTTTGGGTAATTCAGTAGACTCCTCCTATTCTAATTGTCACTTTCTAATTGTGTAAATGGAGCCCTGGTGGCACAGTGGTTAAGAGCTTGGCTGCTAACTAAAAGGTCGGCGTTTCGAATCCACCAGCTGCTCCTTGGAAACCCTATGGGCAGTTCTACTCTGTCCTTTAGGGTCTTGAGTCAGAACTGACTCGACGGCACACAACAACAATTGTGTAAATACAGCCCAGAGTCACCCTGTGTTATTAACACGTCATGACATAAAGGCAATTTGATGATGATGCTCTCGCTGTTGATTTCATAGTACGTATTGTCAGGTGCTAATTTTGAAACAACACTGCATGGGTCTCTGACGCCTGAGAACAGGACTCTGCGTGCTGTGACAGAGCAGAGCCATCTTCCCCCCACCCATCCCACAGCTGCTGCCTGCACCCCCTGAGGCCCTCAGCTCGCCACCCCCGAGCTCCGTGTCTTTTTGGAGGAAAAAGAGGTTTAGGAAATCAAGAGGGTCTGTTGAGCAATGGTTCGCATTTAAGGAAATAAAATGTATTTGTTGCTAAACGCACAGACGTAGTGAAAGGCTTTCCCAGAAAATCAGCTTTTCCGACGTATGCCCGGCAAAATGACATCCAGACTATAAAAAGCTTGGCCTCGCTTTGGGCTAACAGCCCTTTAAGTAAGGCTGCCTGTGGGATGTGTATTTTTAGAGTAAGGAGCAGAGGTTTTCAGACTTACCGGTCCTGTGCATGAGAGATGGTCTGGTTTTCTGCTGTTTGGAAGCATGAAGCTGTCAACGTCAGATTATTCCAGATAAAACTACATAATATCCCATCATGCCACCTCGCTGGTTTCTTGGAATCATCATTGACATCCTCCATTTTTGTTTGTTTTTTGGAGTTAAGATCAAGCGTAATGGAAGCCAGTGACACCCTATGCTCGTCTCTTACTCCTGATCTGATTTGGTTCCGACCCACTTTCAATGCTGCTGGTCCACAGGCTGTGCTCTGGGCAATTCTATCGGTATCAGACTCTAATAGCCCAGATTCCAGATGAGGAAAACTAGACTATTTCAGTCCCTTTAGATTGTTTCATTTTCCTGGCAGACATTTTCAAAAACCATCTGGCTAAATGTTTGTTTGTATGTCCCTTTAAGAGCGTACACCATTTCCTTTTCTAACTATCAGCTATGGTATAGATTCACTTGGTGAGACCATATCAAGTGGAGCTCATCATAGCGCACTGTTCCAGGGAACTTGAGGACCAGTCTTCCTAATCTGCCTTTACCAAGCTCCTTGTTTGTCTGTTCTCAAGTCACGTTTGTTGTGGTGCAATTTACCTACAATTCAGTGAATACTGACAAATGTATACAGTCACATAATAGCCACCGCCATCATGATGTAGAACAGGTCCATCACCCCGAAAAGTTCCCTCGTGGCCCTTTTCAGTCAACCCTTTTCCTCCACCTCCAGCCTGGGCAACCACTGATCCACTTCTGTCACCGTATTTTTACCTTTTCTATCATATTTTACAGATAGTGTCAGACAGTGTCTAGCCTTCTATATCTGGCTTCTTTCACTCAGCGTAACGCTTTTGAGATTCATCTCTATTGTTGTAGGTATCCGCGTGTTCCTTTTTACTGCTGAGTAGTATTCTATTGTGTGGAGACGCCACTATTTGTTAATCCATTCACCAGCTGGTGAACATTAAGATTTCCAGTTTCTAGCTAAAATAAACTACTATATATAAACATTCACCTACAGATCTTTGTGTAGACATATATTTTCATTTCTCTTAGATATATACCTAACAGTAGGATTGTCATGTCCTCTGGTAAGTGTATGTTCAATTTATAAGAAACTGCCAAAGTTTTGCAAAGTGACTGTACCATTTGACATTCCCACTAGCAGTATACAAGAGTTCTAGTTGCTCTGCATCATCACCAACACTTGGTACTGTCAATTTTTTGTATGTGTGTTAGCCGTTCTAATAGTTATACCTTATTGTGATTTTTAATTTGTTTTTCCCTAGTGACTAATAATGCTTGACATCTTTTTGTATGCTCATTTTCCATCTGTATGTCTTCTTTGATAAAGTATCTGTTCTAATCCTAAACCCCCCCCTTTTTTTTTTTTAAATGGGTTGCTTGTTTTCTTATTTCTGAGTTTTGGGAGTTCTTTATATATGCTGGATAGAAGCCATTCATCAAATATGTGTTTTGCAAATAATTTATCCCAGTTTGTGGCCTGTCTTCTTTTTCTTTTTTTTTTTTTTTCCCGTCTTTATTTTTTAACAGAATCTTTGGATGATCAAACTTTTAAATTTTATTAACTTTTTTCTGTGATGGCTTGGGATCTTTGTCTTATCTAAGAAATCTTTGCCTAACCCAAAGTCACAAGTGTTCTCCTATTTTTTTTTTCTAAAAGTGTCATAGCTTTAGTGGTTATATTAAGTCTGTGATCCATTTCAAGTAAATGTTTGTATGTGGAGTAATGTAAGGTTCAAGGTTTGTTTCTTTAAGTATATGGATTTTTTTACATTTACGTTAATATTAGTGCAAAACCTGTGTCAAATCACTTTTGAGGAGTCATTTAAGAATCCCTGTAATTGTACCCCATGTAAGTGGAAAACTTAACATGGAATAGTAACCAGGGGTAGGACTGATGTTTTGTTATCTATTAAGTAAGAAGATACAGGTACAAAGAGGCAGATTTAACATGAACTCCATGTTGCATGGAATAGGAAATGACCTATTATTTATGGAGAGTTATTATATATGTAGTGTACTGTACAAACACTAACCTTTACATTATTGTTAGCTTGGAATTGGCTATCAATTCATCCTTCTTGGGTGATCTAAAAATCGTTACAAGCGCTGTCTGATTATCCTTGAGAACAGTGAATACTTCTAAATGTTTGATGGAAGAATTGTCTCCCTGGATCATGAAAGGTAGCCCCACCCACCTTTGGAGCCATTTTACATATTTCAGGATGTGTGTCCAACAGTTTGCAGAAACAAAGTAGGGATTAAATTGGAATCCCCTGAGAATCACAAGGGACCGCAGCAGGTCAAAGGGCCCCTGAAGGTCTGGAACATGGAACACATTGAGAACAGAGACGGAAGGGAGGGCGACCCAGGGGACTGGGGAGGATGTGGGCTGTCTGGTGGTGCGCCCGGTACCCATAAAAGGCAAGACAGGAAGAGTAAACTTAGGAAGGAGAGGGAATTTCCTACTATTCACATGGTGGCCAGTAAGTCTTGAAAAGCTTATTCTTATCCAACCAGGGAAATACTGTACAGTCGATTAACAATCCTGATATGCAAGGAAGCAGTTTTTATCCTTGGAAATTTTGTCCTTTGTCCTTTCCCGGTAAATGAAACTCTTCGTACTCCCTCACCCACGGTGAGTGTTAAGGATAATAAATTACACGTGGGAATAGGCATCACACCGTGGCTGCATGAATGTGAGCTGAAGCATCTGGAGGTCCTGATTAGTCGCCAGCCTTTCTCCATTTGTGTGCCAGTCTCAAGTTTTTGTAGAGGTTTTCTGCGTGTGCGTATATCTGACTCTATTTTTCCCCTTTTCTCAGAAGTGAAATTTTCAAGTTCATGAAAGCTTAGTAAGTGTCTCAGGATTTTAAGTGTGTTCTTAAATACCAGGCACTCCTTGGTATTTAAGCAATATACATTCAAGCCTGGACTCATTCTGTCTGCCTTTTCAGACTGCAGCTCCCAAAACTGACCCCGCATGTCCCACTCATCCTCCTTGGGTGGTTTCAAGACTTGAAAGGCATTACAACCCTCTGTCCTAACACTGATCAAAATTTATTCTGTCTTGTAGATAACGCTAAGCCCAAGACCAAGAAATACTTAGTTAGAAATAACATTTAGCAGACATCAAAAGGAAAAGGAAGAAGTGCCCTCTCAGATTTTTCTCTGCCAGACTTCTAAAGCCAGACCTTTCACCTGATGAATCCCCAGCATGAGTATTGGACCTGAGATCCAACCTTGTGCCTAAGAGATTTTTCTTATTAAAAGACAGCCATTTCCTCCCTTAGGAATGTCAGGAAGAAAAGAAGGCTGGTGTTGTATAGCGCCTTTCAAACTTTAATGCACACAGGAATCTCCTAGGGATGTGGGGTGGGGCCTGCAATTTTGCATTTCCAGCAAGCTCCCAGCTGATGCTGATGCTGCTGGTCCACAGACCACACTTTGAGTGGCAGGGGTATAGTGGAAAGATGGAAGGCTTTGGAATGAGGCGGACTTCACAATCCCAGATCCGCAGAGCTAACTGCATGACAGTCAGCTCTTGATACTTAACCTTCCTGAACCTCAGAACTCTCCTTTTGAATAACGTTGATATCTACTTCATGCAGCTGTTATGGGGACAAAATGAGATAAACCGTTTTTAAAAACCTGTAACAGTGCTTCATCCCAGAATATACCCAGCTTAATGTAGTTCTCCTTGTCCTCTCCCCTAGGAATTGATACGCCTATATGGGGGAAGGAAACCCTGGTGGTGTAGTGGTTAAGAGCTACTGCTGCTAACCAAAAGGTCGACCGTTCAAATCCACCAGGCACTCCTTGGAAACCCTATGGGGCAGTTCCACTCTGTCCTGTAGGGTTGCTATGAGTCAGAATCGACTTAACAGCAGTGGGTTTTTATATGGGGGAAAGTAAAATATGGCACATGATTTTACAGCTTCTTTTCACGTTGTTGGCTGGCTTATAAGAATGATTTTGTGGGAATGTTTTTATTAAATATGCTGCAGGACTTTTTGGAGCTTTAGAGACTTGGGAACTTTCTAGATTTAACAAAGACATTTACACTAGATTCCTGCTCTTTGTTGGGTAATTTTTATTACACTTCCTACAAAAAGAAAAGAAGAGATGGAGATGACCTTCCTGATTGGGGCTTTTGGATGGAAGGTGGAGGTTGATGATGATGATGATTACCACTAAGAAAAGTTCCTTTCATTTACCTCATTATTCCAGCTGTCTTTATGAGCACACTTGATTGCCCTGGCAGACAGGATATCCTTGGGAAAATCTCAGCCCCTGATCCCTGAAACATACCTATGGCATCCTTTGACCATGACGTAAATATCCATCTCATTCCAGCCATACAGTGTTTTAATTGTGGATAAGAGTCAGTGGTTCAATCCCAGAGGACTAGTGTCTAATTCACAGTCTCCCCAGAATCTTCCTGGCCCCTCCCCAGAGCAGAAGCTGGATTGAATTTTGTGAAATGTTCCAGGATGAGCTGTCCAAAACTGACAGCATCTTCACACTCACTAAGAAGGCTATAGTAACAAAAAAGGGAAAATAACAAGTGCTGTTGAGGAAGTGAAGAAACTGGAACTCTCGTCCGTTGCTGGTGGGAATGTAAAATGGCGCAGCTGCTGTGGAAAAGTTTGGTGGTTTCTCAAAAAGTTAAACATAGAATTAGCATGTGACCCAGCATTTCCACTTCTTGGTGTATACCCAGAAGACTAGAGATCAGAGACTCCAGCAGATACCTTGTACATCTATGGTGAGTGCAGCATTATTCACAATAGCCAAAAGATAGAAACAACCCAAGTGTCCATCAACACATTAATGGATAAACAAAATGTGGTATATCCATACAGTGAAATATCATTCAGCCATAAAAAGGAACGAAGTACTGTTACATGTTACAGAGTAGATGAACCTCAGATGCATTATGCTAAATTTAAAAAACAAGATATAAAAGGTCACATACTGTATGATTCCATTTAAATGAAATACCCAGAAAAGGTAATCCACAGAGATAGAAAGCAGATTGGTGGTTTCCAGGGGCTGGGGGAAGGAGGTTTAATGGGTATGAGGTTTCCTTTCGGGATGATGAAAAGATCTTGGAACTAAATAGAGATGATGGTTGCCCAACATTGTGCAGGTACTAAATGTCACAGAATTGTTCACTTTAAATGGTTACGTTTAAGCTGTGTGAATTTCATCTTGATTTAAAAAAAAAGTGACACCATAGTCCGGAAAAGGAAAGACTACAGTCTTATTCCAAAAGTCATATTTCCCATCTAAGAAATAAAGGTTAAAAAGAAGCTTACTGACAATGGAAGGAAAATGACTGCATGATGTGGTTAGTCACTTTCCCCAATCAAAAGGTTGAGGAAATGTTAATGAATGCAAGACAAGAATGTGGCTTTTCATCGTTAAGACACAAATATTCCATTTTGGTTAGTAGTAGATGCCCTTGCTCAGTTGGCTCTTCAAAAGAGTCCCACTGGATAGAAATGTAGTCTATGGATGATAGAAATGACAGCACTAACGAGGAACATTTTATCCTCCAAAGGATGCTCAGCGTAAACACCAGCAAACTACGGGCCTCTATGTGATTAGGGGTATTTGAAAGCTTTGTGGCATGATATATAATCATAAGAAAGCTGTATTCTAACAGAGCCACAAAACAAAACAAAAATGAGCACAACTGGGAAAGAGAAAAATCAGAATCAAAGCATGTTTTGTTCCAAACCTGCAACAAATGCAGGATGATAAAACCACTGGGCATTAGAGCTAGAATGATCCTGGGATAACTTGTCATCTAGCACCCTCTCACGTCAGCTTAGGGCTGTAATCTTCTACCACAATCCTTCTCAGCTAGGAGAAAGCAAACAATGGCAATAGCCTCCCTTTTATAATGTTCTTCAAAAGTTTTTCAAAATACATTGGGTTTGCCACTGCATACGATGCTTCAGGCTACCTCAGTGAGTATTTGCTGATTTTCTGCATTGGCTAACCTGGAACGTGTGGGAGGTGGAACAGGAATAACCCGCCATCTTTAAAACTCTGACCCTGGTCCAAATGGATCCCTGAAGGAGCTTTTGCAAAAATTGCCTTGATTAGAGGAAGCAGGGGTGTCCTGAGCTTTGGAGTAGGTCATCTTAATCTCATCCTCCAATCATGATCTTAATCTCGATTAATATTTTCCACCCAAAGGGAGTTTCTTCCCTTCTTCCCTACACCCCTGGGGGCCAACATCTGAAGGATTTGGCAGCGTAAGAATTATAATGAAATTCACAGGCAAGATCTCCCCACATTTCTCTATCCTGATGTCTCTATAAAGTTAAACCTTTATCTTGGGAACAACTGAGAAAAGGAGGGTGACAATGGGTGCACAACTCGAAGAATATGATCCAAGTGACTGAATTGTACATGAAGACATGGTTGAATTTATGTATGTTTTGTTTTGTATATTCTCAACAACAACAAAAAAATTGAAAAAAAAGTGTTTCGGGTTGCATTTAAAAATTATTCATTTCACCTTAATTATGTAGAATATTGAAGAGCATTATAAACATTCTTTTAAAGACAAACTTTTTAACTGGATAGTTTATGTGGGAAAGGTTACTTACAGGTAATGGAAGAAAAAATTAGAGACAATGGCTCAGGTCTTCCCTCAAGCTAAAAGCGAGAAAAGAATTTGAAATTTTACTGCAAACTGAGCTTGACAGTAAAGGGTTCCATAAGGAATAGACAAGTTCACTTAAAGATGAATATGAAATACATTTGTTTGTTTCAGGAATCCTTTACTTTTTCCCTGTGTGTATATATTCACACACAAAAAAGGCAAGCATATCTAGTCACTTAAACATCTGGAGATCATTTTTATATCTGGATGCAGTATTCATTCACATACCTACTGTATACATTTATACTGAGAAAAATAGAGATAAAAATTGTCAACATTTTTGGAACTTTTTTTTTAACTGAAGCCACTTAAAAAAGCAGCCAAATAAATAGACTCTTTTCATCCTAATGCAATGCTGTTATTTCCCAGTAACATCATTTTAGTAATTTGGTGTGACAGCTTTCTCACATTTAATATTTTTCCCCTTTTAAGCCCTAACTATGATTTCTTTCTTAGCTAGACGTGCCTTTGTTGGTATTGTGGCAGAACACAGAGGTTTATATATAATCTGCTCTGAGGATTATGACTCTTTCAGAATGAAAAGTACAGTTTCAAAAGCAACCATGACTGAAAATGCTTATTCATTGCTGTTAACTGTGGAAATTTAACATACGCTGTTTCTACAGGGTCAGCCAGGGCCAGTCGGCCCCCAGGGATACAATGGGCCCCCAGGATTACAAGGTTTTCCAGGACTGCAGGGCCGAAAAGGTGACAAAGGTGAAAGAGGAGCTCCTGGGATAACAGGCCCAAAAGGAGACGTGGTACGGATGATTGTTAGTGTTTCCTCTAACTTGGTGACAGGTGTTTGGGCGTCCATTAAATCTGTCTGCTTTCTTCACAGGGAGCAAGAGGCGTTTCTGGATTCCCTGGTGCTGATGGAATTCCTGTAAGTTTTTTGGAAGATTAGAATTTAAAACACTGTGCACATTCTAAACAATACAGTTAGGACTTAAAGAAACATTTTGAACAAGACCTCCTCTTTTGTTTATAACACACAATTTCTGGAGCTATATATGCGTATCTTCCTCCTGGAATCCAGTCAAATATTGGGTGAATTGTGTCCTCCGTAAACTTTCTTCTAGACTTGGCTTCAGAATTGAGGCTACTTTGCTAAAACTGGAAACCCTCGTGGCGTAGTGGTTCAAAGTTTGGCTGCTAACCAAAAGGTCGGTGGTTCAAATCCACCAGGTGCTCCTTGGAAGCCCTGTGGGGCAGTTCTACTCTGTCCAATAGGGTCACTATGAGTCGGAATCAATTCAACGGCAACAGGTTTCGGTTTTTTTTTATTTTTTGGTTGCCTAAACTAGATATTGTTTGGTAATAAAAGCTCTAGCGTTACTCAGGTATGCTCAATATAAAAAGTTAGTCTTGAAATTTTGTTTGCACTATAAACCGACCTGAATATCAAGTAGTCCAGCAAAGAAGTCAGAGGCAGTGAAGCCCTGCCGAACATTTGTGCAGCTTCTCAAGTTCTTTGTGGTAACCACACATAAAATGAGAAAGAGGAAAAGCATGCTTTGTTCATGGGAAAATCTCAAAATGCAATAAAATGTGTTTTTCTACCCTAGTTTACTTTACTTCTTGTAGCATAGAAAAATAAACAAAGCAGCCTGACTCAGAGCCTTCCTCACAGGGATCCTGGAGCAGATTTCTCAGGCGGCTTCCTGGCCAGACCCTGACATCAGGACCACTGTTTATCACACATTCTGGTCTGCCTCCCAGCCTGCTGGTGTCGTCGTTTTCTGACATCTGCTTCAGGAAGCCCACGCGTATACAGAGATGTTTAGACTCTTACCCTCCATACACGTCCTCTTTACCACGCACACGCATGCACGCATGCACACAAGGAAAGGGAGAATCTCCTCTATCTCCAGACTTCACAAGTAGGGCTGCTACTTGCCAGGATAAGAGAAGGAAGGGAAGGGATGGAAGGTGGTCACAGAAAATCCATCCTTTTTCTTTAGATCTTCAGCTCCACATTCTAGAAGAGTTCTGCAATGGTAGAGGAAATGGTCAGAGCGAAAGAACGGAAGTTACATTGACCAAGACATGAGACCTATGTCGCTGGTGATCCTCATTGTCACCTGAGTGATGAGCTCAAACATACCCATCAGTTACAACACACAGCTATGAACAAATAAGGAAATAACTTTTATATTAGCTAGAATTTTGAGAAATTGGCAGTCATCCCTCTAGGATTTTCCTGCAAACTTCCTAGAACTAAATTACCCACTTTTAGACTACTTTTTTTTTTTTTTGGAAACTCTTTGGACCCTTAGTCGGTTTTCTCTTTCAGAAGTTGAAATCTGAATTTAAATGTGGCAACATTATAGAAAAGAAGTTGTAACTAATCCGTGTCATAGCTGAGTTCACTTTTCGACGTCATACTCATTTAACATCAAAAGCCAATATTGCAGAAATCGGAGGAGTGAATTGGCATAGGAGGGAGTGGTTGTGAGAGCAGAGAACTGATGATTTTCTAAAGAATCGTGGAGCTGCTTTATCTCAGAGCTCTGACAATACAAAAGAAGTTAATTTTAATGTCACCTGCTGTAGCTAATCATTTAAAGAATGGAGAGTTTGAGGCAGCTGGATAATTTTAGCGATTTAGAAGTCATACGTAAAAAGTGACGTGCAGTAAAATCTTACAGTTGTATCATAAAGAAAAGTATCTCGTTAGATGTTGAGCAATATGAGATGCCCTCGCTCAATATCACTGCTCAATATGACTGAAAATGTTCTCTGAAGCACAATTTCAAACACAGATCAGATTGACCTGCAATTTGAAATGACTTTTCGGTCAATTCTAAGTAAGAAAGGCCAACAGCCAACAGATAATCCAGGAGAAGAATTCAGAGCACAGCAAGTCATTTTAAGCAAAAGCATCTCCAGATACTGAAGATGTGGAGCAGAATGTGAGAGAGCCTGTTTTCTCAGTCTGAGTTTTAAAATATCAGACATTGAGAGATCTGTTATGTCTTTACTTCAGAGGATATCAGAGAGCTATCTCTAGCCTAATCCTTGAGAGAGAATGCTCACCAATTTATAGGAGCCATCGGGATGTCTCTGATTCACCAGAAGGCTTTCCTGGAAAGTCTGTCTGATCTCTTGTCTGATGTCACCAGTTCAAAAGTGATAACTTTGAATATTCAAAGCAGAGTGATGCTCAAATAAAAGAAAAATTCTCCTTTTTCCTGGTATTTCTTAACAGCATTCAGATTACAGGGGACTAGATGTAGGACTTGGTTCATGTTGAAAATTTGCAAATTTCTCCAAGTAAATCTAAAAACCATCCTAATGGCCTCAAAAATCACTTTGGAATATGTGTTCGGTTTATTATCAAGAAAAGCCAAGTTTAAAAGAAATGTCACAATAATAAAATATGTATCTAAACACCTATTACTTAAAGAAATAGCAAAATAAACTGTTGTCATGTAGTACCTAAGTTGTAAATGACTACCCCTCTACATCTCCGGGGAACCAGATTGAGTTGAGATGTCCACAGATTTAACCCGACTCTGATCATGTTGCCTCCCCTGCCCCAGATTTCTCAGAATACCTGATTTGCTTTATGTTTGTGTTTAATATCTAAAAGCTCATGTTCCCAAAGAAGGTAAATGAGAGAAAAATCAGTTCTTCTAAATATAGATAAATCATTGCTGAAATGACATTGTAGGTGTGAGTATCTTACTTGATCCGGATGTGGGTCTCTTCAACTAACCATCTAGATTTTAGTTGTCACAACTGATAAAAACATCCTTGTTATCCTTGAGAAAAAGCTAGCTGCTTCTGGGATGTTTTAAATCTTCTCTTATCTGTCCTTGTTAAAAGACAGTCCTCCCATTTTCATGATGAAGCAAGGCAGGAGAAACCCTTAAGATAGTTTACTTCTTCGCAAAGCCCATGTGAAACAGAAATTTGTCTTGAAAGCCTGTCCCCTGCTTAGAACTACACCCTGTGCCTTTGTTTATTTAATCGATTCATTCATTCATTCATTCATCCATTTGGAGTTATCTTTTTTCTTGGATTCATGCCATGGATATCTCTTATGAGAATATTTAAAACTGTTTTAATACACAGTTCCATGAAAACTACAACCAAACGTGCTGAAAGATTAAGTTATTTTTCTACTTCCCAGGGACATCCAGGGCAAGGTGGACCCAGAGGAAGACCTGGTTATGATGGCTGCAATGGAACGGCAGGAGATGCAGGTCAACAGGGTCCCCCAGGTTCTGTGGGGGCTCCCGGATACCCTGTGAGTATTACCACAGCATATATGTGTCAGTTCTGTTGTTGTGGCTGTCAGCTGCCATCGAGTCAGCCCCCAAACCACGGTGACCCCATGCACAAAGGAACAAAACTCTGGCCAGTCCTGAGCCATCCCATGATGGGTTATGGATCAGTTGAGCCATGGGGTTTCCTTGGACTTCACTGACTGATTTTCGGAAGTAGATCACCAAGTCTTTCTTCCTAGTCCATCTTAGCCTGGAAGCTCTGCTGAAACCTGTTGAGCATCACAGCAACATGTAAGCCCCCACTGACGGACGGATGGTGGCTGCACTTGAGGTGCACTGGCCAGAGACCAAACGTAGGTCTCCTGAGTGGAAGACGGGCCCCCCCCACAATTAGTTTTAGAACCTTGAATTGCTGAGTACTTACCAGTGGAAGGAGCCCTCGTGGCCCAGTGGTTAAGCGTTCAGCTGCTAACAAAAAGGTCAGCAGTTTAAATCCACCAGCCACTCCTTGGAAACCCTATTGGGTAGTTCTCTTCTGTCCTGTGGGGTCCCCGTGAGTTGTAATCAACTCAGCGGCAGCAGATTTGTTTTTTGTTTGTTTGCATCAGTGGGAATGTGTAAAAGGTACTACATCCTGAGCTCTATTCCCCAGGGCTAATGGGATTGATGGCTCTGGCTTATCCAGGAAGACTGTCTATCACAGAACAGGTTACCAGAGGACCTCTTTTTAAGAGATTGTCTTAAAGAAACTTTCTAAGATGGGCACACTGCTTCTCGTTGACTCAGGAGTGGGGACGGGCAGGCAAGTACCTGAACCTAGCTTTTATAATGTGAAAAAAAAAGTCTTCCCTTCTTATTAGTTAGCGTTCGGGATGGAACAAAGCTCTCTGTTAATGTTTTCCTGCAGATATCAAAGCATGATTTTTCTAGATTCAAATAACTTAATTTTCTATATTTATTCTTTAAATGTTAGCTAGAAAATAATTGGTTTGTGTTCATATTGTTCACCCCATGTTATTGTGGTGACCCTATAGGACAGAGTAGAACTGCCTGATAGTTTCCCAGGCTGTAATCTTTATGGAAGCAGATTGCCACATCTTTTTCCCTCGGAGTAGCTGGTGGGTTCAAACCGCTGACCTTTCAGTTAGCAGCCCAGCGCTTAACCATTGTGCCACCAGGGCCCCTTGTTCACCCCGTACTGTCTCCCAATTATTACTTCATCTTCTCCCATACCAAAAAACCAAACCCATTGCCATCAATTCAGTTCTGACTCATAACAACCCTATAGGACAGAGTAGAACTTCCCCATAGGGTTTCCAAGGAGTAGCTGGTAGACTCGAACTGCTGACCTTTTGGTTAGCAGCAGAGCTCTTAACCACTGAGCCACCAGGGCTCTCTTTTCTCCCATATTCCTATGCAATTAACAGTGAATAATTTTATAATAGTAAAACTAAGGTTAAAAAGTTTAAGCCTTGACAAAGTTCTCTATTAGTCGCTATCTTTGTTAAATTACAAAATCCTCTGTGACATGAAAGCCCAGTTACGTTCTTCGGCATACAATGTAGGAGTTTATTTCATTTTTTTCATGAAAAGAACCTTCATATAATAATCTTTTTGCAGCCTCATTTATTTTTATGGCTCTTAGCAAAGACTTCTGAAAATTTTTTTCAGTAGCATATTGTTACGTTCTAACCACCAAAATCTTGCAAATTCATGGGTTATACTAAAATTTTATTTGGTAAGATGTTTTATTAAAAACACACAGATTTTAATGTGGAGGAAGGAATGCTCATAAGCTTCCTCACTATGCTTTTACCCTGTAGCTGATGGAATTTTCATCATACTTCTTCTTCTCCTTTCCAATTCCCCCTTTGTTATCTGTCTCTTTTTTATGTGGTTCATTTTTCCAATAAACAACATCATTTTCTACTGTAATATCATAATTTTATTATCCATAAATATATCTATAACTTTAAAGTATTAATTTTATAAACAGATATAAAATATATCTATGTGTATAGGTACATATGTACACATATAGTATATACTTAACACAATTCAAATTTTAAAGAATGACCCAGAATCTCTTCCACAAAAAGTGCTTAATAATAGATGGATTCATATTTGTTAGTACAATAATGCCAAAGAAAGCACATAATAATATTACAAAGAAAAATAACGCATTGGTAGACTAGAGGATCAGTATACTGAGGGTTCATTTGAGTTCATGAAAATAATTTAAATCTCATAAAGAATTTCTATTTTAACTTTGATTAAAAGATACTGTTGGTAAATAGGAAGTTAAAAGTCTCACCCTTGTGACTGAATATAGTGATTGGTGTTCAGAATAATCTACATAAGCCATAAGAACAATTAGACATTGTCTATAAAACTCAACATTCAATCATGCAAATTATTATAGCTGCCTTAAAGGTTAATGGACTTTTTTTGTATTCTGTGTTTTTTTTGTTCGTTTGTTTTTCATTTCTTTATATGTTGCTTCTCTAGGGACCTCAAGGACCCAAAGGACAAAAAGGTGAACCTTACGCATTATCCAAAGAGGATCGTGACAAATACAGGGTAAGTTTGCTGATAATACGAAATGCAATTAAGCAATTCAGTGTACATTTTTAGATGAGTGAAGTTAATTACCAAGTGTATGCTAAGTTACAAGAATGAATGCAGTGGAAGACTGCACAGTATGGTAGAATAATCCAAAATTATGATTAATTTAAAAATTATTTTATTTCCATTCAGGGTAGTTTTAATCTTATACTCGGTTGTGAATGCATCTCTTCCCTGTATTCACAATATTCCAAGCAAAATACTTAGATAACTAATATCACAAAGTCCTGACTTTAAAGGAAATAGGAAAATTCTGTCTCATCTTCTTCCTGCACTTCCCTAATCTCTGCAACCTTTACTTCTGAGAATAGTGCAAAGCTATCCTTCACAGATGCATACATTTTGCCTTTCTACTCGATGTTTCCTAGATGGATAGAAACAGAGAAAACACATAATTTAATTGTTGAATTTAAAACATAGTGAATGAAATGTCTTACACGATATATACTGATCACTGACTTGCTCAAAACTTCTTCACTAATTTCTGCTAACCCATCATGCTGCTGTGTCAGTTAATTAAGACATAACCAGATCAAAAGACTAAAACAACACTGTCAAATCTGCATTAATAGTTAAGTTTCTTTTAGTTGCTCATAATGACACATTGTTAAGGATATAGATACATTTTGGACTAAGATGGTGATAAATAAGGCATATAGGGAAATCTGTACAGATTTTACTGTACTGAAAAGTTCAGGCTGGAGGCGGGGCCAAGATGGCCGAGTAGTCAGACGCTTCCCGTGGTCCCACTTACAACAAAGACCCGAATAAACAAGTGAATCGATTATATATGACAATCTAGGAGCCCTAAACATCAAAGGCAAAGTAGAGGAATCGAACTGAGTGGGAGGGGAAGGGAGAGATGGTTCAGAAGCAGTGAGGAGTTGCCAGACCTGACCTGGCAGGAGCCAATGCCCTGCTGGCTGGATCCTGGATCGGCTGGTGTGTGAGGTGAAGTGAGCAGTGAAGTTCGGGGCACGTTTTCCATATCGGGAGAGACCAAGTGGTGAAGAGTCTGCTCAGGCCTCCAGAGTAAGTGAAAGGCAGTGCTCAGTTGGCAAAACATGAGTACATGCGTTTAACCTACCGCACAGATCAAAAAACACTCATTTGGGAAAAACTTCTCCCACATTTACCTGCTCCCTCCTCGCTCTGCACTAGGTCCTGGGCTGGTTTCAGCAATTGCTGTGTCCCCTGGGCTGAAAGTAGGACCCATCACATGCCCTGAGCTATTCTCCTGGCTTTGGAGAGGGAACAAATTAACAAACAGGGAAAAATAATCTGCCAACTCCCCTAAGCTGGGAACTCGGGACAGGCACAGCTCCTTTGCCTAGGCACAGGGGTAAGGAGTCCACAGAGTTTGAATGCCTTTCATCCCTGCACAGACCTGTATGGGCCCATTTCAACAACGTAGGCCCTCATTAGCAGAGTACAACATGGTATATACCTGAAACCCAACTTCAACTGTATCAGCTATATGGTGGAGTGGCAGGTTTGTGACATTTGACACAGCTCTGCCCATTAAGCAGGGTCCTCACCTACCCACATCAGGTACCTGAGGATTGGTGACTCCACCCATGCCACCTTAGCCACTTGCAGCAGGGGTCCAAGAATAAGTGGTGCCTCCCAGTCCTTAAAGCCAACAGCGCTGAGTGCCCATAGTCCAGTTGCAAAATCCACCCACCTACGCACTGTAGGGAACAGGGACACGCTTTCCTCCCAGACACTCAGGGGCAGCTGTCAGCCCCCTGCCTTGCTCAGTATGTGACCCCTTACTGCAGCCAGATACCTGTGCCTACTCCTATCACTCTTGCTTGTCTAGGACGGTAGGTGAGAGCGTGCACCACACACTTGGTGACAGACTATCTGGACACCTGAGCTGAATCCATACAAGAAAACTAAACAGACTCCTGAGCTCACATACCTGGTAACAGATCTAACTACTTGGTGATAGGATGTTAGAGCTTCAAAGGTGCTAATCATCAAACTAGTTCACACGAGCAGCCTGTTTGGGCATATCAAAACAAAACAAGAAGCTAGGACACAGTAAACAAACATAAAATAAATACAATAACTTATTGATGGCTTGGAGACGACAGTCAATATCAAATCACATAAAGAGGCAGACATGATGGCTTCAGCAAGCTCCCAAAACAAAGAATCAAGAAATTCTCCAGAGGAAGAGAACTCTTGGAATTACGGGAGGTATGTAGAATACAAAAGATTAATATACAGAACTCTTCAAGAGATCAGGAAGGAGATCAGACAGAATGCAGAACAAGCCAAGGAACACACATACAAAGCAATAGAGGAGCTTAAGAAGATTATAGAAGAGCACAATGACCAATTTAACAATATCATTTAGACCCTAACATGGAATGCAAAATATACTTGCTTTAATTTTCTAGTTTGCACTGTTTCCTAAAAAATTTGAAGACAATGATCCTTAAGAAACTCACAGGGATTATTCTTTTCTTAATGCATATGTTTAACGTTCTGTTCTTTTCTTAATGCATATGTTAAAAACACAACTTACTCTTTAATCTATCTTAATATACATATTAAAATTATGTGTACATATATACTCACTTAAAAGCTAGAAATTGTTAAAGTGTTACAGAAATCTCTCATGTATAGCGAATCATCAACATGTGGGAATTAAAAAAGAGAGTGAGAGAGATAGGGTTGATATAGTTTATGAGTTTATTTCCAACACTGCAATAAAATGTAACTAAATCTAAATATGCTTAAAAGCTATAACTCTTGAAATTATTTCTTCTCAATTAGGGTGAACCTGGACCACCTGGATTGGTCGGTTTCCAGGTAAGTTTTATTTTTATTAAAGAATATTTTAAGCAAAACTTTAAGACCAGTCTGCCTATCCTAACAACATTCTCTTGTTGTGTGTCTACAGGGGCCTCCTGGCCGCCCTGGGTATGTGGGACCCATGGGTCCAGTTGGAGCTCCTGGGAGACCAGTAAGTACCTGTGTGCAGTATGCTCACTAGTGGACCCTTGTTAGACCATCCTTTATGGATGCAGCTTCTTCGGCTCTTAGACAGAGGCAGAAGTTTGTAGTCACTATGGAAAATATCAAGGCAAATGCTTCATTCTTCGCATGCATTTCACTGCTATTAAGATCAAAGAATAAGGACCCAGATTTTATGGCCACCAGATCACTGCCAACTATGTCAGATTTTGACTTGCTGCTGGCTAGGTGTTCCTCTAGTCCTGTGTAAGCACTTCCGGCCCCATACCTGTCCACCTGACGAGGTCATGTCATCCCTGGGCAAAGCATACCAGTGTCCAACATGCTGATAAGGATAAAATAAGCTGTGTCATATCACACCTAGAAAGTGACATGTTGGACGTCAGCTCACGAAGTGTCCACAGTGTGGCACATAAGTGGTGGTCTGCATTGTTCGCTCACCTGCAACCAAGTGGTGGAGTGAAGTGTGACAGGACTTAATGCTTGAATGAAGGAGGAGTGACTGCAAGGAGGAGAGAAGAGAAGAAGGGAGAATTACTAATGTCTGCACAGCCCTCATGCCACTTGCCAGACAATCCACATGACCTGAAAGATGAACCTAATACTAGGAGGAGTTTTCTGACTCTTATTCCCCAAATTTCCTAGTAGTAAGAGAAATAGGTCTTAAATTACATAGGGAAAGATTTTAGCTAAATAGGAGAAAGACCTCATCACAGAACAGAAAAATATTGCTCGGAACTGAGAAAAGCTATCAAATGATGCTTGATATTGACAGATATTGAGAAACAATAAAAACATATATGTTTGGGAAAATTCAGCCGTACTAGTAGTTGGGGTAGGGGCACTCATAAATTTCCTTCAGACTATAATAATAAATTTTTTTTTTTTTTTGCTTTTACAAAACAAGTTTCCCTGATACTGTGAAAGTCAATTTTGCAGGTAGCTCCCTAGCTATGAAAGATTCACCCAAGTGGACTGAAATAAGGATTATATGGTGTGACATTTTTGCTCTTCTGATGCATGCAGTCATAGACTTACACACACATACCACCCGGTTTGGGGTTACTAAACTTTAAATACACGGAGCTCTCAAACCCTTTAGCTGCTCCGAAAGCTTCCAGTTGTTCATATGGACCAACAGTCCCCAATCTGTCTACTTCTTTGTACTCAAACGCTAACTTCTCTTCTAATGCATTTCAAAGACTTTCATCCTATGCACAGTGTTGACACCGAATGCTTTGCAGAAATGTGCTAATGGACCTTCATCCCTGCAGTCCTGGCCTCCAGGATTAATTCTGTCAGTGAGCATTTGTTGACCCACTACCAAAAAGTGCTAGGCAGTGCCCTGTGGGGAATCCCAGAGGAAGATGGGAGAAACCACTTCTGCAGTCACAGGGCCTGGAACCTGGGCAGAAATCAGAACAAACACAGAGAGGACATGAGTGGAGTCAAAAGCCTCAGTGCAGAAAAGCAAACCAAAACCAGCTGTATGTAGACAGGCAGCAAGTTCTGAGCACGGTGACCGCAGTCCTTCCTGCCGTACAGCTTTTCATCCCTGCAGAAACAAATGAATTCTCAACCTCTGTGAGCACTACATGGTGTTTTAAGTATACAGTAAATGGCTTTCCCAGAGTGTTCTAGCAGATGTTATCTGGATCCTGGGCTAAAGAAAACAATTTACAAACTTCTTTGTATTTGTGCAGGGACCACCCGGACCCCCTGGACCAAAAGGACAGCCTGTAAGTCAGTTTTGGGGGGGTGGTGTACGTATTTGTGTTATGTGTATATATATATATATTTTTTTTTTTAATTGTAAAACGACTTGGTTGACAAATATTTGTTGTTAATTTTATGCTAAGAACCATTTTGTAGGTTTTTCCAACTTAATGTTAAACTACTACAAGTATAAACCCAGCTGAGCATCTCAAGTTCCTACCGCATAAGTGCTCAATGTGTGGGATGATTTGTTGCATACAAATCACTTATAATGCCCCTGTTGTTATATAAAAACTAATACATTTAATTAAAATTGTAGATTAGAACAATTTTGGGACCACTAGTATTTACCCACCAGCGGCTCTGTGGGAGAAAAGACCTGGTGATCTGCTCCCATAAAGATTACAGCCTAGGAAACCCTGTGAGGCAGTTCTACTCTGTCCTGCAGGTTTGCTGTGATTTGGAATCAACTCGACAGCACACACCAAAAATATTTATCCATATGTGTTAAATTATGAGAATGGAAAAATTGTAGCTATATTTGTGAGAGGGAGGCCAGTGAAATTCTTCTTACCTGGATATAATTCGGGTCTACAGGAGTCTAATGTCAGCCTCTGGGGATGTATTCAGTGGTATTCTAGTCAGAGTAAACCCCCAAGCTGTATTATTTTCATCAGAGAAAGATTATTAAGTTCCTTGGAGCACAGCAAGGTGGGTGGCTGTTAAGAAGTTGGAGAACAGAACTAGGGTTCATGATGACCTGAGAAAGTTGGATAAATGTCCAAAACAAGCAAAAGGGAGTTGACTAGGGAAGTATTTAATCAAAACTCAACGTAAACATAAATACTGGGCTACTGTTATGAAAGTTCTAAGAATGATTCCCTTACTGGGCATCCAAATGGAGGACATTACCAAACCTGCACATTTAAAGTCCCTGCTCTGTATGAAATCCCGTTCGTATAACCTCCTGGCGACCCCGGCTGCCACCACCCCCGTGCCCCATGGCTCCCATCACCTCTGACTTGGCTTCTGGCGTAAGCTGGAGCTCGTTAGGGCTTCTGCCTCCCCTGCTGGACTCCCCACTGTCCCGCAGCCTTGAGCAGGATGGGAAAGAACCAGAGCCAAGAGAAGCGGATGTAGGACAGGGCGGCTGGGGCCAAAGAAGCTCAGGCAAGAGCCTCAGATCTCCACTTGCTGCTACATATCCAAACAGCCTCCTCACCTCCTGACCAAGTCATTTCCTGGGGCCTTTGACAACCAGCTCCAGAGGCAGAGAATGACTGTGGGGGACTAAGACAAAGTGCCTTCTACGCTAGCTGGCTGCGTTTCTGTGCTTTGATTTCAGCGCCCAGCCAGGTGGGGAAGAAGCAAAAATTAATTAAAGGCTTTGTTTTTATTTTCTGAGAATATCTGGGTATTTGAGGAGGGCAGGCGGTATACCACAGAGAGAAAAATCAGATGGGGCCCTGTGCCATCTTTTGTCAGTACGAGAGTATGGAAACCCTGGGAAAGAAGCAAAGTTGTTTGGGAGTAAAAGAAAAGAGTACTATTTCTATAATGTGCATGCATTTGTAGTATAGCATTTCATTTGTACCTATTTTATACATCAGAGTTGAGTCAATTGGCCCATAGGTAGCCATTCCATTTGGAAGACTACAAAATACTTGCTAAGTAACTGGGCCATAGCTTTGCTTCTTAAGCTAAAAGGAACATGAGACAGTTGGATAAAACCCAGAGAATGACCCTTTCCCTAAAAACATCAAAAGAACAGAAAATTTTTATGTGAAATTAGGGTTATCATACCAAAGTGAGAAAAGGCTGAGGCAGAAGAAGAGAGGCTGGATAATGATCTTCAAATATGAATTCCAGGGTTTAAAAATGGACTTCTTTCTAAGTCTACAGGGGCCAGTGATGCTGCAGATAACATAGATCTTGGGTTTCTTTTAAAAAAATAATAATCATTTTATTTCACTGCGACCTGGTAGTGCAGGTCAGCGATTCTAACCCACCAGCAGCTCCGAAGGAGAAAGATGTGGCCATCTGGTTCCATAAAGATTATAGCCTTGGAAAAACAAATGAGACTAAAGAGGTACAATAGTCCAGTGACAAGGTCCAGAAGACAGAAGGGGACAAGGAAGCCCCCTGGTGATAGGGAACACAAGGTGGAGTAAGGATATTCTTGATGTGCTGTGAGATTGTTAACCATTGTCATAGGGCAACATGTGTAGTAACTGTTAAATGAAAAACTATTTTGTTCTGTAAGCCTTCATCTTAAGTGAGAATACCAGCACAGTTGGAAGAGCGTAGTCAATGTCACTGAACTGTGAATGTAGAAATTCTTGAAACGGTGTATCTTTGGCCATCTGTAATTTTCATCAAAAAAAAAGGTTGAGAGTTTAGAGGCTTAATACGTTGTGGGGTTGTTAACCAATGTCATAGAACAACATGTGTACTACTATTTCATGAGAAACTATTTGCTCTGTAAGCTTTCACCTGAAGTACAATAAAATATTAAAAAAAAAAAAAAAGATTATAGCCTTGGAAACCCTATGGGGCAGTTCTGTTTTGTCCTGCAGGGTCGCTGTGAGTCAGAACTGACTCAACGGCAGCGGGTTTGGTTTTTGGTTTTTGTTTTTGTATTGATTTTTAAAAACTTACGAAATCCATTTGTCTTTTTCAGGGGAACAGAGGACTTGGCTTTTATGGAGAAAAAGGTGAAAAGGTAAAGGCAATCTAATAGATTAAAGCTGGGGCGTAAAGCATTTGACAATTAGAAAATAAACTATTTTTAAAGTTTTATGTTGTGATCTCCAGGCAATATGCAAACAGAAATTTGCATATGAAAATAATTATTGTAAAGTGCCAAGTTATCAACATGCTCCAGTGATCATTATGGATCAGTAAGACAATAAAAAGGAACTGTCTGCTTGTACACCAGTGTTCACTGCGGCATTATTCACAACAGCCAAAAGGTGGAAACAACCCATGTGTCCATTAACAGATGTGGGTGAACAAAGCATGGCACGTAGGTGTGATGGAATATTACACAGCCATAAAGAGAAATGAAGTTCTGATACATGCTACAATGTGGATGAACCTTGAAAACATTAGACTAAGTCAAATAAACCAGAGAAAAAAGGACAAACAGGGTATGATCCCACTTATACGAAATATTGAGAATAGGCAAGTGCATAGAGACTAAAGTTTATTGGTGGTTCGTAGATAACCTAATAGATTGAAGCTGAGGCATGCTGTGTTTAACGATTACAAGATGAATTTGGGGGCAGAGGAAATGGGGAGTTGTTGCTTAGGCGGTACTAAGGTTCTGTTTGGGGTGATGATCACACAACATGGTGAATGTAATCAATGTCACTGCAATTGTCCATTCAAAAATGGTGAAAATGCCAATTTTTTGTGACAAATGTCACAATAAATTAAATTAAGAAATTAATTTTAAAAAAAAGAAACATCTAGGTTTACAATAGACCATTGACATAGAGACATGATTTCAGCCAATCTCCAGCCCATAAAACATAAAGGCGTTTCTCCGAGGGTGTCTCCTAACCCTGTGGAATTTATAGGTGATTGAAAGAAACTGAAATAAGGGTTGAAGACAGACATGGCCCCATCTCAGGAATAAGTGGTGTGGCCATGTCTGTTGGGCTCAAAGGCAGGAGAGAAGATTGTGTGAACTTTATAAATCTCCACAGCCCTAAGATTCAAAGGCCTCACGAGCATTGAGAGGATGACATGAGAGAACGTGTGTGAAAGACTCAATATGGTGTCCAACTCCTAATGAAAAACACCCTTACGAACATAAAATGTCATTCCAGTCACCCAGAAATCCATTTGCCCACAGTAAAATAGACTTGCTCCTTTGACCTCTTCCTTCCAGCATTTTCGTTTGGCTTTTTATTGACTAGCACACCTGAATGAGAGCTGCTAGATGGGAGCCAGTTCTGTTCAGGTGTGAGGAGGAGTCCTCTGCTCTTAGAATTAATACTACAGAAGAAATCCACAAGAAAAAAAAATTGTAAGGTTTAAATACATAAGAACATAAACCCCCATAAAACAAAATAATAAAATTAGGAAGAGAAAAATCCTGGAAGAAATCATTGGCAGGAGGGGGGAGGAGTCACATTAGATAAATGGGAACAAAGTTAATGTCTATAATCTACAAAGACCTTATTGAAATTATGAATAAAAATATCAAGGCCCCAATAGATAAATGGGAGATCAACAAGCAGTTCACGTAAGAAATGAGAAAACAGAGAGAGAAGTGTTTCTTGCTAGTGATCAAAATGCAAATTAAAGCAGTCTTGAGATATTGTATTATTAAAGAAGCTGCTTTTTGTTCTATAAAACACCCTTAACCAGTGAAGTTGTGGTGAAACTGACTAGTCCTTCATTTCTTATGCAAAGTGCCTGGCTACCCAAGGTTGGAAATCAGGAGAGTAGTTACATGTCAATGACCATAAAGACACTTAACCTTCAGACCCAATAACTTCTATGAATAGAAATTCATCATATAGAAATAATTCCTCAGAAACAAATGCAGCCCAAACATCCTGAAAGTTCTGTATTAGCGAAATAATTTAGGGCCTTTATGCATTCATTCTAAAGGATAATAAAAGTAGGATACAAATAATTTTTATGTTATGATTACAAAATAGGTATACACGTGGTACATAACATGCAAAAATAAAAATAGCAGTATTGTGGTGGGATATGCTTTTATTCAGGTTTTACAGTTTCTTTTCCATTTAAAGACGAATGCTTTTGCTAAACCATACACAGGGTGATATAGGACTGCCAGGACCCAATGGAATTCCATCAGACAACGATCGTGCCATCACTGGGCCCATAAAAGAAGTGATCCACCCAGATCAATATAAGGTAAAGGCGTGTCAGAAGAAGTTGAACTTAAAAAAAGAGAATAAAGGTAACTTTCTTCAATTTCATTCAGACAGTCATATTGGAAGTGGGAAAGATGTTCCATCGGAGAGCCTCACCATCAAATTGGCAGATAATGCATGAACGCACACTAGGCCCTCCAGGAATGTTGCTGATGATTCCAAACATTTATTACATTTATAATCAGACAGTTTAATCAGTCCATCATCTTAAATAATTGTTATATGTTTAAAACAACACTTCTGTTGTTGTTAGATGCCATTGAGTCGGTTCCGGCTCATAGCGATCCTGTGTACAACAGAACAAAACGTTGCCTTGTCCCTCTGCATCCTCACAACAGTAGGTATGTTTGAGCCCATTGTTGCAACCACTGTGTCAAGCCATCTCGTTGAGGGTCTTCCTCTTTTTCGCTGACCCTCTACTTTACCAAGTATGATGTCCTTCTCCAGGGACTGATCTCTCCTGATAACATGTCCAAAGTAGGTGAGATAAAGTCTCACCATCCTTGCTTCTGAGGAGCATTCTGACTGTACTTCTTCCAGGACAGATTTGTTCATTCCTCTGGAAGTCCGTGGAATATTCGGTATTTTTCACCAACACCATAATTCATAATTCTTCCTTATTCAGCACTAGAACTTGTAAAAAATCTCAAATCTTCTTTTAAATACACTTCTCCAATTGAAATATAAATTCAGGATGGTAGTATAATTCAAAGCCAGAATCATGGAAATATTTGAGTGAAGTGTTATTTTAAGCAAAATAAAATCTACTTATTCTCTTTGCTGACAGGGAACACCTTTTTTTTTTTTTTTCATTCAAAGTCAGTTTTCTGACTCTTTTTCTATAATTTCTGTTAATGTTTTGTTGGGTTAAAAAATGTACTCTTGGAGTCTAAAACAAAAATAAACATCTGAATTCCAGCGTTTTGTAATACGTACAACTGTTGGTGAAGGTAAGGAGGTTTTCGTTAGGGCAATTCATACACACTCAAGCAGCAACCACAGAGCTTAGGGTTCTGAACGTGGGCTTGGTCAGGCGGACCTGGGCTGGAATCCCAGCTCCACCACTTATTCTCTCTGTCTGTTTAGGCAGGCCACTCAGTCTTCTAAGACTCATTTTCCCAGGTGTCAAGTACTGACCACATAGAGCTGCTGAGCGGATTACATGAGACCGTGTATAAAACACTCAACATAGTGCCTGGCACATTCAATAAATGGGAACTAATTAAAAAAAAAAAAAAAAACCAAATATAGAAATCTTTTTTTTTTTTTTTTTTTTTCTGAAGAGAATATAATTTCCAACTCAGAGGCATCTGTGAAGGTGGGCTCCGGGTGCTCAGTCATGGTGGGAGAGGGCTGGTCCCACCTGGTGTGGTCGAGGCAAGCAGGACTTCAGCATTTAGAGAGGAAATCTGTCCAGCAGCCATGACCTGAGTTATCAGAGACAATTGATAAAAGTGTCCTGGGAGGTCACTTATGTCAGGCCCAGGTGCCAGGGAAGCATATCCAGAACCAGGTGATCGTCTAGCTGCTGAGTATTAGAGCAGGACGCCCCCAAACCTGGACAGTGGCAACAGACGCGTCCATGGCAGGTAGGGCGTGGTACCAGGTCCATCCGCGGTCACGTGGTGGCCATAGCAGGAGTCTGAGCCAAGCAGTTAATCTGGCCATCAGCCAGGCGGGCCCTCTGCACCTGTAGAACAGGAGCCTGAGGATGGAGCAGGCAGGGGCACTTCCTTCCTCTCCCGCAGCCAAGATGAGGACTGGTTCCAGGGCTCAGACAAGACCGAGCCCGCAGAGGGTAGTCCTGTGCTGCAGGAGACCCAAGGGCTGTTCCTGGAGTGATGGGGACAAAGGGCCCAGCAGGTCACTACATTTCTCTCAACATTTCACACCAAGTGAAGAAGAAATGACTCGTATAAAACTGTCATTGGTTTCTAAAGCCACTTTGGCTCGAGGTTGTAATGCGTCCCAAGTGTATCTTTTCCTCAGAGTACCTTTCTAATAATGTTTGATTCAAGCTCATGCAATGAGGGGCTCTCCCCTGGGCTTGTACTCCGACTCTTCAGATGTTGAAATATGTCATAACTGTGGGAAGAAAGTGCGCAGGTTGAAGGGTAGACAGGATCCCAGTGATACCAAAAACAATACACGATTTAATTTATACTGTGAAAATCCAGAGAGGGAAAAAGACATTTCTGTTGCTTTGAATTTTGAAGCTGCAAAATTTAGGTGTCGTGTGTTAGTTAATTTATAATGATTGTTAAAAGTTTTATTAAATGCACCTCACCTCTCGTAACATAAAACCAGGATAGATTTTAAATATTATTGTTCTGAAATGAATGAAATTCTTCTTTTTCATATTCTTTACAGGGTGAAAAAGGAAGTGAAGGGGAACCAGGAATAAAAGTAAGTCAGCTAAGAATGTTGTCTTACCACTTGTAGTTGGTAAATTCTCCGTATTTTTATTGGAGTGCTAGAGTATGCTGTGGTGTTACTGACCCATGTACTCTTGGTTTCTCATCCATTTGTCTGCAGCAATAGAATAGTATCATTTATTTTCATACTTCAAAAACAATTTTATACTTTTTTTTTCCTTTTGCATAACACACATTGGCGAATCAGTGCCATCAGTAGGCAGGCTGGGTCCTGGAGCAGGACTCTGGGTGCTGGTGGTTATCTGAACATCCGCCAGGTAGGGCCTCTGTGCTCAGAGTTTATACAGTGAACCTCAGCTCTTCAAGAAGAAAGAAAGATGGGGGATGGAGGGAGGGAGAGAAGATGTGAGAGTGCAGAGGGCATGGAGGGCTGGGAAGGTTTTATGGGCTGGCTTCTGTTCTGGGATGCTAGTTATATAATCACTCTGCACATGTGCTCGCTCGCTCTCTCTCTCTCTCGTTGTAAAAATATAGATAACACAACAATTGCTTTGTCCTGCCCTCACTCCTACACCCAGTTTGCCCACATCATCACTTACTAAGTGATAATCCAAGCAAACGCACAGGGTTTCTCTGTGAATCCTGCTGTTAGACTGTGCCGGGATATATGTGACAAGAGGTAGTCAGCTCATGGCTGGAGTACTAAGTAAACAGAATTCTGAAGCGCTGTGCTGTGATGTTCTCTTTTTCCTTTCCTAGGGCATTTCCTTGAAGGGAGAAGAAGGAATCGTGGGCTTTCCAGGACTACGGGTAAACTGTGCATTTTATAATTGTGGTTTTTAAAACAGCGTGTCTCCATTTGTTCTCCACATACGGGAACAGAGCACGAGAAAGCTTTCTGCTTGTATTCAGCTAAAAGGCTGCAGTAACCAAACGCGTGGTGGCATTAGTGGTTCAGTTGTCACGTTCCCACCTTCTATGCGGGAGACCCGGGTTCAGTTCCTGGCCAGCACACCTCAAGTGCAGCCACCACGTGTCAGTGGGGGCTTGCGTGTTATACTTTGATGCTGAACAGATTTCAGCGAAGCTTCCAGACTAAGATGCTTGAACACCCTGTGACTTAACAACAGTTCGATCCACAACCAATCCTGCTCTGCGTGGGGTCTGTCAAGAATACCAAACATGTAGTTTCTGACTGAAACACCGGAAGTTAGTTTCTTGTGGCCCTGAGTCCAACAAAAATGCCCCTCGTGGTCAGGGGGAGGGTCTTCTTCTATGGTGATTCAACCTTCTTGAGACTGTGCGCCCCGACGGACACCTGCCCCTTAGAAGTCCTGACACGGAAAAGACACGTACCTCTTCTGATTCCATTGGCCAGGACTCAGTCACATGGCCAAACCTAACAGCAGGGGAAGAAGAGAAAATGGGAGACTATCTGGTAGTTGGAAACCCTGGTGGCACAGTGGTTAAGAGTGTGGCTGCTAACCAACAGGTCGCAGTCTGAATCTACCAGCTGCTTCTTGGAAACCCTATGGGGCAGTTCTACTCTGTCTTATAGGGTCACTATGAGTCTGAATCGACTCAACAGCAATGGGTTGGGTATCTGGTAGTCACTGCCACTAAAAAGACAAATTTCTGCCATTGTTTTGTACTTTTCCCTGTTTCTTTAACTGGTAGAAATGATGCATCATATGAAAGTATTACTAAAATCTCCTTTAGAAAATAAAACCGGTCTCCTGGTGTTTTGATAACTTTCATAGTAAATGTAGCTTTGCTATTATAATGGATTTTGCTTCCTTTATATACCTTTTCATGGTAGTTTGTATATTCTTGGGCTCCCCTTTCAAAATGGGGAAAAACTGAATTTGATAGCTTGTTACTGTTCTTCAAAATCTGGACCTAAGAGTTGTTCTGTCAGACCAACAACATTTTATTTTAATCAGTGTCAGGTACCATGATAATGCGTTCTGGAAAATTTTGCTGTGTATTCTGAGCTGTTATTGCTTCTGCTTTCTGTTCAATGCAGGGTCCTGCTGGCTTCGATGGTGAAAAAGGATTACCAGGACAGAAAGTAAGTTTGAGACAGAAAACGCAGTCGGCTCTGGGTTGACCCATCTTACACAGGTCGAGACTGAGGTATCTCAGAAAAGCACAGTTCCCCAGGGAGACACATTTAAAACTCTCCCTGCATTACAGGAGCATAAATAATCCTTCCTTCCAGATCATTCACGACCCTTGAGTCACATTAGGTACTTTGTTCTCATTTTTGTAAATTAGGCTTCTGGGTCTTTCCATCCTTCCCTCAAGGCTTCCCATCATTCAGCCTGTTCCTTCCTATCTCCCACTCTCTCCTCTGGGCCGTTGTCTGTCTCTCTCAGGGATGTAGTCAACTTGCTGACCCAGAGTCCACCATGCATTTTTTTTATATTGACTTCACATATTTTGACACAAGTTTATATTCAGTGATGACCCAGTTAATCATTTTACAATGTGTCTGTGAATATATTTTTGACTCTTTTTTTTTGGAAGAAAATGTTATGTGAGGAAGGTTTTATGAATCTGGTTCTAGGTCATACCACCATAGATTAAGAGAAAGTACACACAGAAATAGATTTTAAATGATTTATTTATTTGTACTATTCATCATTCTCACTAATTCAGTCACAGAATGCATAGCTCACCTCCTTCACACTGTGGACCTCAGCGTCCTCCCCGGAGCCAACCACTGTCAATAGCTGTTAGGTGTCATTTCAGATAAGGGCTAACATATAACAAACACATATACTTTCAAATGCATATAATTTTACAAAAGCATAAACATATACGTACTATTCTGCCACTTGTTTCTGTTTCTTCACCCAAAGTGCTTTGGAGATTGTCCCACATTATCAGTTACAGACCTACCTCGTTCTATTAGCAGGCTGCATAGAATTGCAGTAAATGGGTGTACCATATTTAATGAGTGTCTTCATGGACACTAGAAACTAGAAACTCATTGATTTCTACTTGTTTGCTCTTTCAAACAATCGTGCAGTCAACATTATGGTGCATACATCTTGGTGCCCGTGGACTGTTGTTGTGGTTAGGTGCCATAAAGTCAATTCTGATCCATAGCGACCCTATGTACAACAGAACAAAACACTGCCAGGTCCTGCACCATCCTCACAGTCGTTGGTATGCTTGAGCCCGTTGTTACAGCCACTGTGTCAGTCCATCTCGTTGAGGGTCTTCCTCTCTTTCACTGACCCTCTACTTACCAAGCATGATGTCTTTCTCCAGGGGACTGGTCCCTCCTGATAACATGTCCAAAGTATGTAAGATGAAGTCTCACCATCCTTGCCTCTAAGGATCATTCTGGCTATGCTTCTTCCAAGTCAGATTTGCTGGTTCTTTTGGCAGTCCACGTTATATTCCATATTCTTCACCAGCACCGTAATCAAAGGCATCAGTTCTTTCATGTTCCTTAATTATTGTCCAGCTTTCTGTGCATATGAGGCGATTGAAAACACCATGGCTTGAGTTAGACACACCTTGGTCCCTAAAGTGACATCTTTGCTTTTTAACACTTTAAAGAGGTCTTTTGCAGCAGATTTTCCCAATGCGATATGTTTAATTTCTTGACTGCTGCTTCCACAAGCCACTATTTCCATAATTAAGTCCTAGGCGGTACATGGATACAATAGAATTTTTAAAAAAAAAAAAAAAAAAACAGTTCAACCTGAGAATCATAGCTCCACTAAATCCTCTCACAGCTCCATTGCAGGATGGTAGCGTAACATCTGGAGAATCATAAAGACACGGTTAACAAGCACTGCACATTCACCAGTCCCCTCCTGGAGAGGGCTGCTATGTTTGTTCTCTGCCTACAGGTTGACTTGGCCTCCCAGATTCCACTTCTTACCAACACGGGCTCTAAGCTGTGTTGACCCAGTGTTCTGGTTTTGGCCACTTGCAGTAGCACCCATGTTGATTATTTGCTGCAACCCCTGTCGATCCTATTCTTCCCGTTCCTGTCCTTTTATCCTAACCTCAGGCCAGGGCCTTGATACCAGGCTCTGCCCTAATCACACCCAACTTTTCATATCATTACTTACTCAGAAGAGATATCCCAAAAGTTAGCATATTAGAGGGATAACTATCCATGCTACACCCCAGCCAAAGGCAAAAAGGCCAAATTCTAGTTAAAGGATTATAATAAGCCAATGTTGTAAAGAGATAGAGGACTAAAACAGTCATTAGCATTTAAAAGCATATAATTAAAGTGCTACTCTTAATACTTTCATTTCTTACTATTTGCTAATGAAATCGTAATTATTATTAGTTTTTTTACACCAACACAAAGGAGTTGTAGTGTTTTTAAAATGCAGTTCAACACAGCTGCCATCGAGAACTCAGAAGCTAAGAAAAGCCAAGATGCCCAGCAAGCACCACCACCTCCTTTGACTGCTGTGGCCCAGATGTTAGGATTTAAGGCTAACTTCTTGGAGCTTGCTTTCTGCAGCTGCAACAGCTTGAGAAAACAGTTTCTGTTAAGTGGGACATCACTATTGCTAAGGAGAAATAGTTTACTTGACTATAAAAATAGGAAACAGACCCGACATACACAAATGACTCAGCCATCCAGCTTGTTAGTACCAAACTACCCCACAGTCATGTCTGTTGAGTGTTGTCTTACCTGCCAAGTTGCCATTACCCCCACCGACTGCTGAGTTCTACTCATAAACTGGTTTTATGGTATAAAATGGACCAGAAACCAAATGCAGCTTCAAGGAGCAACTGTTAACAGTAATGTAAACGGTGCGTTAAAATTGGGTGAAACGAGAAAGAAAATATATCCTGAGAAGCAGCGTTGCCTTCCTTGCTAGGCACAATCAGTCACACCTGATTCCTCCTGCGCTTAATGGAACGTCTGTTAGTTCTAACCCTTTTCTATAAGGGATGGAAAGTGCCTTTTATGGATTTGGATGTTTTAAATTTCCTGAAAAATTAAAGATTGTTTTCTGTCCCTTTTCTAGGGGAAGCATATTTTTAGTAACTGAGCAAAAGTTTGGCAGAGCCTGTAGTTATTTAGGAGCCCTGGTGGCGCGGTGGTTAGGAGCTTGGCTGGCAACCAGAAGGTCGGCAGTTGGAATCCACCAGCCGATCCTTGGAAACCCTATGGGGCAGTTCTCTTCTGTCCTATAGGGTCGCTATGAGTTGGAATCGACTCAACGGCAGCAGTTTATGTACATATGTATGTAGTTATTTGAGATAGTATTCATGAAAACCTATTCTCTTGAAAAGATACACCCCTAATGGCAACCTGGTGACATAGTAGTTTAGAGTTCAGCTGCTAACCAAAAGGTCAGCAGTTTGAATCCACCAGGAGCTCCTTGGAAACCCTATGAGGCAATTCTACCCTGTCCTGTAGGGTCACTATGAGTCAGAATCGACTTGATGGCAACAGGTTTGGGTGTTTTTTTTTTTAATGTATAATGTGGTCCGAAGTCCTTCCCTTATCAAGACCACCATTTGAACTATCTCAAACCTATTTAGGGCTCAGTCAATGTCTCGTTTCCATGCAGTGTCCCAGTAGATAAGACTGATTCTTCTCCAACGCGCATGTCAAGGATGTTGATGATGGCAATTTGCCGTTACTTCTGAACAGTCTGAAGGAGAGACAGATGGCTTCAGCTTGGATTCTTGTACTGAAATTTCATTGGCTTCCACTCTCGTGTGTTAAATCACGTGTAGTTTCCAGGCCTGACAGAGGTTCTCTGAGGCACATGACTTGTATAAAATAGAACCTGTTTTCTCAGGGCGCCCTGGTGGCACAGTGGTGAAGTGCTCAGCTGCTAACCCAAATGGTTGGCATTCAAACTTAGCAGCGGCTCCTCGGGAGAAAGAACTGGCAATCTGCTCCTGTGAAGATTACAGCCAAGAAAACCTGTGAGGCAGTTCTATTCTGTCCTGTAGGGTTGCTAGGAGTTGGAATCAGAGCTTTGAACCGGTTGGTTCTGGTTCACACCCCTACTGAGAATTTGCATTTCTAACAAGTTCCCTGCTGAGAATTTGCATTTCCACCCCAGTTATACTGAATCTGAATCTATAGTTTAACAAGAACCCCAGGTGATTCTTATGTATTAACTTCCTGGGAGCTTGTTAGAAATGCAAATTCTGAGTGCTGTTTCATTTTTCTCCTTTCTCAGATTGGTTTTACATAATACCCAGTTAATCCAGGACATTCAGACATATTCCAAAAGTGTTTGTCCTATTTTGGCTTTTTCTACAGAGGTGATGAACACTTGGTATTTGGGGATGCTTGTTATTGTTTGTTGGTGATGTCACAGCATGACTGAGCAGCGCTGGGTGCACAGAATAGAGTGTAGATTTGGCAAATCCCTGTGCATTGTTGGAGCTGGATTAGCAGGTTGGATCTGGACACTGCTCAGACAGAATGCCTGGTTGCCGACTCTCCAGTCATCCGCAAGCTCTTGAAGGATTCCTAGCTTGTCTCGTGAGATGGGCTCTAAATAGGGGCTCATTTTTAATATCAGAGATAGGAAATGCTTTACGAGTCTAGGAAAATCTGCCTGACTTTTGAATCTTCAGCTCTAGCTAGTGTGAAAGAAAGTTGCAATCTAAATCATAGGCTCACGATGAAAACCACAAAATTATGCCGGTTTTAGTTTATCCGAAACAGTAAGACTTTCAGCATACGTGTGTCTGGATTTCAGAAAACCCTGTAAGGGAATCAGATCGTGTATATTTGTTTACACCACTGGCATCTAGTATTCTGAATTCTGGTGTGACCTTATCAGACTGTACTTTAGCAGGAGGGAATAAATTTCTACATTGTTAAATAGCTTCCCGCATCTCTCCAGACACCCGTGGTGCAGAAACGTAAATGTTCTCTTTCAACAAACATTCAAAGGAATTAGAAATCAATAGTTAGCATTGGAGATTTTAAAAAGTAATGAATAGAAAGAATTTCTACATCAAGAGGCTTTAACACTTCTATTTGGTGTCGAAATTTTCAAAACAATAATGGGGGAAGATTTTAATAGATCAAACTGCCACCCCTGAAGCCACTGATCAATCACAAAATCACTGAAGTGGGACGACCTGGCATATGTGCCTGCTCGCGCGATGCAGTTGGAAGCTCAGGGCACCCCCCCATGAAGAATTCTTGCCAAAAGATGAATCTAATGAAGCCTATAGCTCTAATGCCTAATTTAGAGGCAATAGAGGAACATATCAGACAACCCCACAAAGGTGAAATCGACCCAAATCCAGAATGTAGGATATTTACAGCCCAAATGACCCAATTCTTCAACAACAGCAAAAAAAAAGTCTTTAAAAAAGTAGAAAGGAAACCATTAGGAATCAAAAGAAACTGAAGAGATACACCAGATGTTGTATTTGACCTATTTTTTTGGATCCTGATTCAAACAAAGCAACTTTAAAAAGGCATTTTTGAGATCATCAGGGAAGCTTGAACACAGACTGGGTAGTAGATGGTATTAATGAATTAGTGTTTGTTTTATTAAATATAATAATGGCATTGTGGCTTTTTTTTAATTATATGTTAGTGATAATAAATGAAAAATAACACCTTTCTTGCAGGGAAGCAGAGGACTGGATGGTTTCCAAGGCCCTGATGGACCCAAAGGACCCAAGGTGATCTCGTGTTTTATTTGGATGGTTTTTCACTTCTTTTCTTTAGGTGGTATTATGTCAGGGCATAGTTGCATCATTTCCCAGCTCACCTTTACTGGATGGCTCAGATACCATTATCGACAATGACGTGCTCTGACCTGAAGAAAACATAATTTCCTGGTCGTTTCTGGTGGTTGACAAGGATTTCGAAATAAGGTTGAAGCTATATCGCTGTCTATTGGTGCATCTGGCTGGTGGCTGGAATGCCTGGGACTCAGCACGACAGTGTAGTGGAGACGGCTCCCCATGTACAGCCTGTGCTACAATTAGCCAAAATAGCTCATCAGCCAAACTCACTTGATTCTCAGTCATCAAGATTGAGTTTTATTCTTTGGGAATATGCATATTGTTAAAAACTCTAGAAGGCCATTCTCACGCTTTTTGTTTTTCCACTTTTGCCTTCTAGGGAGAAGCGGGCGACCGAGGCCCCCGAGGACCACACGCCTATTCGCCTCATCCTTCCCTGGCAAAAGGTTTGTGTGCAGCTTCTCTTGCCTGACTTAGCATCACATACACATTTTGTTCTCAGTTTTGGAAAAAAGAATCAAGAACATTCAAGAAGGGTCTTCTAAGGAAGAAAAAAAGAAAAGATGTCTAGAACATAACGTTAGGAGACTTAGTCTCTTGTACAGCTTCCCTCATGGTTTAAAGTAGTGTCACTGAGACCACCATTGTCCTTCTGCCTGACCGAGAATTCACTCCTTCCCAGGTGAGACCCCTCCACTGGGAAATTCTTGTACTTCTCAGTAACTTCTGCAGATTCTAGTTTTGCCTTCTGGAATGTCACTCATGAGGTCCAATCCTTCAATACATCAACTCTCTACGGCAGCAGCTTCACCCACTTTCCATCTTTCCTTCTCCAAATGAACCAAGATTCCTAAACCAATCAGTTTGCCAGGCTGAGAACTGAAATCAGTTATAACCCTTCATCTGTGAACAGTCACATCTTTTTAAACTTTAAGGCATCCATATCCCAGATACTCACCACATGAACCGCTACCCAGGAAGATCCTCCCCAAGGCGCAGTTGATCCTTTGAGTATAAATAAAGGATTTTGCATATGTCACAGCTAATGCTCTTCTTATTTTTGCTCAGCCTTCCAAATTGGCAAGATCATATTGAAATACAATTCCAGTTCTGTGACTAGAGCTTTGATGTCTGAAACTTTTTCAGTATGCACTCTTCTAGGCTTAAAAAAAAGAAAATGTTTTGAGCACCCTCTACTACTAATTGTATGTATATTTATTTACGGATAGGTTATACATAAAAACCAAACCATACCTGTTGCCATCAAGTCAATTCTGACCCATAGCAACCATATAGGACAGAGTAGAACTGCCCCAGAGGGTTTCCAAGGAGCGGCTGGTGGATTCCAACTGCTGACCTTTTGGTTCGCAGCCAAGCAGGGATGTTAGCCTGCGTTGTTCACTACTGTATCTCCAGTGTCTACAACAGTACCAGGCACATAATAGCAGCTCAATAAATACTTGCTTGAATGACCGGATGATGTACATGTTAACAGATAGAAATTTTAAAGGGTGAGCTTTTTAAAAAATAAAGAAGTTCTAGTATTTTCTTCCTGCACCCAGTAGGTCATCTGGCTCACCCCTGTGGTATATGTCCAGAAGTCACAACCTCACTTTCCAGCTTAGGTGTGAATCTTCGTTGATTCAGTAACTGTACTTGGATGTCTTCACTGAACGTTGATGAAAATACAGACCGGAACAGGCCAAGCGTGAAGGCTATGCAGCCCCCTAGAAATTTCTCTCTGGTTCGACATCGAACCATTAATCAGTATATTTTGAAACCTATAAATCCACCTACCTATAGAGCCAGCATTTCACCTTCTTTTCCATGGTATCCAAACTATCTGCCATACCGGAAACTGTCCTGAAAAGGAGCATGAGGTTGATTTGACTTGACTTCTTACTAGTGATTTGGCGGCTTTGGGAAGATGATTTTTCATATTAACATGGGTGACATCTCTTTTGCATTTTTCAAAAAATGTCACTGACAGAGAGCCCAGAATTCTTTCAGTCCCCCCCTTTCACTCCACTGGAATCCTAGAAACCATACTGGGAAGACGAGTCTGTTGAAAATCACTTTTGCCCACGTGTAAGTTTAGAAACTCTGCAGTTGCCCTGTTTGCTACATGACATCATTCTTGCATCATTGGTGAGCTGGAATGTTAACTGGATTGCATTCCAGGGTTTTAGAGTCAAGGCTGACTAATGAGCAGCTTCTCTCAGGAGAAGAGAAAAACAAACATCTCTTACAAAGTAGCATGGCAGGAGCTTGTCACAGTGGAACAGGGGCAGGGGAGAGGGGTACGTGTTAAAATAAATGATCCCAAAGTAACTAAAAATAAAAGTAATCTTGCCGTTCTTCCAACCAAATGAGAAGGTCTTTGGTTTTCAATTTTGTCTCTTTATTTAGTAATAATAAAACCAAAAAAACCCATTGCTGTCAAGTTTATTCCGACTCATAGCAACCCTATAGGACAGAGTAGGACTGCCCCATAGGGTTTCCAAGGGGCACCTGGTGGATTTGAACTGCCAACCTCTTGGTTAGCAGCCATAGCTCTTAACCTCTGGGCCACCAGGGTTTCCTTAATCTTAATAGTGGTTGATATTTATATACATATAGTGCTTTCTAGGGCCAGGCAGTGTTCTAAGTTGTTCAGTTGCATTTGCCAATTTATTGACTCCTTCTGAGAGCACTCTGAGGTAGGTACTAATATTAGCCCCGTTTTACTGATGGGGAAACTAAGGCACAGATTGCTTAAGTAACTTGCCCAAGGTCACATAGGAAATAAGTGGAGGGACAGGATTCAAACCCAAGCTACCTGCTTCCAGAGTTCGTCCTTTAAGCCCTTGGCTTCCCTGCCAACAGCTGCATGAGTACAAGGGAGTCGCCTTTTCAGTGCTTTGCTCTCGCAGCTCCAGCGTGGTGTCCAGCAAGTCCTCGTCTTACGTTAAAGAATTTCCCCGGGAGGGAGGGGTTAAAACAACATATACAGAGTGATGGCCTTCCTAAAAATCACTCATGCCTACAGGCTGAGTCATCATATGCTCTTCTCTTTTCTCTCTTCTTTCCCAATTGTGTTTCGGGAAAATGTATTATTCATTAAAGTGTTGCTGTTTACACAGCCAGAGAATATACCATCGCTACTCGGTTTATTTAGGGAATAAAGTTTGTAAGAGCTTTCACATATGTTATTCATTCAGCAAACAGTAAAGGCCTCTCTGGTGCAGAGCTGGGTCTCAGGAGAAGAAGGGATTAAAGAGAAACCAGATTCTCCTCACTTTCCAACCCACTTTCCAGAATTCCTAGGAAGGTGCCTAAATGGTGGTAAAAAAAAAAAAAAAAGGTGCTGTGGAGTGGACTCCGATTCATGGTGACCCCATGATGTCAGAGTAGAACGGTGGTCCATGGACTTTACAGTGGCTGATTTCCCAGAAGTAGATTGCCAGGCCTTTCTTACATGGCACCTCTGGGTATACTCGGCCCTTCAACCTTTCAGTTAGCAGCAGAGCATGTTAACCATTTGCACCACCAGGGCTTCTTACCATGTAATTTCCTTCTTTATTCTTGCTTTTAGACCCAGCTACTTATTCAACCTGATTTTCCACTTACCCGTTCACCTGTACCCCAACACTGCAGCCAAGTCTTGCTAACAGCTTTCCAGCTCTGTAGTTGGGCTGTTTTGCCGCTCTGAATGCCTTTCCCTCTTCTTCTGCCCTGCATCTCCCATCTCTGCCAAATCCCACCCATGTCTGAAGCTCAGCTTTCAGGTTACTTTCTCCCGGAAATCTGAGAGCCCTTGGACAAGTGACTTCACCTCTCTAAGCCTCTTCCCTCATTTGTAAACTTGGAATCACATACTGTTTATCCCACAGGGATTTATGGGAATTAAATGTACGTAAAGCATTTATGCTGAGCTTGGCACACAGTGTATGCTCGAAAATGTTATCTACTTTTATTATGTTTATTCCATATGGTCCCTCTTGGAGCCCTGGCACAGTCATTAAGAGCTACAGCTGTTAACCAGAAGGTCGGCAGTTCGAATCCACCAGCCACTTCTTGGAAACCCTATTGCACAGTTCTACTCTGTCCTATAGGGTCAGTACGAGTCAGAATCAACTCAGTAGGTTTGGTTTGGATTTTTTTTTTTTTTTTATGGTCCCTCAGTATCAAATTATTCATTCCCCAGTCAAAAGCAGTCTTCCCCTCTTAATCCTCTATGTACCTTTTAGACATTCTGTGCCTCTGCATTGTTTCATGTTATTTACAGGAATCTTGTAACACCCATATTTGACCATGAAGGAGCTCCTTGAAGACAGGGACCATGATGTAGTAAACATTTTGAAGCCCCTCATCCTGCTTCACACAATACATAGGGTATTCGATAAATACTCAATGAAAATGTAAACATCTATTGTGATACATAGACAACAATGATTTATTATTATTGGGGGTCTGTTTGGGTTCCAGGTGCCAAAGGTGACACAGGATTCCCAGGAGATCGTGGGGAACCAGGAGCCCGGGGTGAGCCAGGAGACCCCGGCCCACCAGGTCCCCCTGGCATATCCATCGGAGGTGAAGGTAATACAGTTTCATGGAATGAAATCTAGAACCAAAGGCATATACACTCAGGCCGAAACATCAGTAACTGAACTGCTAATGGCTACATAGGTTTTGTTGTTTTACTTTTTCTCCTAGACAAGTCTTACCAAGCTCTAACGTATCTTAAATATGTTTTCTGGGATATCTTCACAGAACCACTGTGCATATGACACATGTGCATATGCCCCCATGATGCCGCTGACCCGTAACTAGCACAATCCCATCAGTTGTTTGGGAGGAGCATAAGGAGCCATCGGATATTGTGTCAGGCCATTATCTGGGGGCAAGGAGAGGTACTTTTTTAAAGCTGAAGAAATGAAGACAAAATATACCAATGACATCCATCCCTTTAGTTACTGACTGGATTGGAAAATTCACTAGTCCTGTTGGTGGTCTCCTATGGCTGTGAATGCAGACGTAACTGGTTAGTATCAGAAGCTGCGTGGAGGGGCTTACGCTGCTGGTAAATGTTGTTGGATTCACAGATGAGAAGAGAGGCTTACCAGGCGAAATGGGACCCAAAGGCTTCATAGGAGACCCCGGCATCCCTGCTCTGTACCCCGGACCACCAGGAGCTGATGGCAGTCCAGGGCTCCAAGGACTCCCAGGACCCCCCGGGCTACCTGGACCAGATGGTAAGTGGATGGAAAACTAAAGGCTGGGGGTGGGGGGTTGTATTTCAGGGTTCAGATAAAGAAGCGTTAACACCTGCTGAGTTTTCATTTGAGTTTTCCTGCTAAACAATTCCCTGAACTAATCCAGCAGGCCAGTGGATTAGGGTATAGTTGTATCCTCTGGGGTCAAAACAGAAGAAAACTGTTCATGGGAGAAGGACAGAACCTTGTAAACCTACTGAGTATCTACAGCCCCATGTATATCACACTGTAAGTGAGGTCCGGCTTCAGTAAAAGCAGGCCTTCAGGGAAACGTCTACGGGATACCGTCTAGAAACACATAAACGGAAATAGCTGTCCCAGTGTCTGTGATCAATTCCATACACCTTTGTCCACAGTGGAGGCCTGAAGCCTTGACTCAGCCTCTCTCCTCTGTATTATGAACTGTTTTAAACAGACTTGATCATCCTCCTTTGCAGGCTTCTGCAGAGCCAAAGCTCCAACTTTAATAGTGATAATAGTTGACAGCAAGGAGAGGTGGCTGCCCTCTGTAAAAAGAAGTGGCAGCCATCGGCGCAGCAGTGCTAAAAGACGATGAGACTCTAGAAGCTAGACAAGCGTCATCGTCCAGACTCATTTGCTCCCCCTGAGGACACGCCGAATCATAGCACAAAATGATATTTCCAGGTTATAATGCTAACTGAGGCTTGTCTCTTCGTTGAGATTGCTGTTTAAGGAGGCGGGGAAAAGCGCAATATGTCTTTGAGCTTGCCCTCAAAAAACGTTTTTCTTTTAAACATTGAGGTTTAAAGAATGACATTTTAGATGTTGTCAGATCTCCTAATGGGAACATTTTGGCCGCTCAAGAGAGTGAATAAGTGAGGTGTTGGAGGAAAATATGAGGTCACACTATCTCTTTTGTTATATTTTGTTTTTATTAACAGCCTCTTCTTTTTAAAATATTTTACCTAAAATTCTCTGACATTGCCCCCAGTAATCTCTCAGAGTTTCCTATCTTAAGGAAGAACCAAACGCCTTGCCGTCGAGTTGATTCCAACTCATAGTGACCCTATTGGACAGAGTGGGACTGCCCTGTAGGGTTTCCAAGGAATGGCTGGTGAATTCAAACTGCTGACCCTTTGGTGAGCAGCTGAGCTGTTAACCACTGTGCCATCAGGGCTCCTTAAGGAAGAAAGAACATCATATATTCTAGTGGATAGTGTTTGGTTTCAGCTGAAGATCCAATTCAAATGAGTGTTCATGGTTTTAACTGCTTTTGGAAGACTACTCCTTTTTGCTATCTCTAAAAGTGAAATTGTTGGAGGTGTTAGAAGCATATCTCCACATCCTTCTGCCATTAGAAGGATCAGCAGTTGCTTCTCTCATTCTATTTTGTATAATACAGGAAACGCTTAAGTTAAAATAGTTCCACTTGCCCAATTTTCTTTCAGCTAGAAAAACTACAGAGTCCCACATTCTAATGAAAAAATTTAAGGTGCAGATATTTCCCTTGATCATGAATTTCCCAAATAGTTTGAGCAGCATTATCTTTCATATTTTATCTTGAAGGTAATATTTATTACTGTCACATCTGTGATAAAAGCTAAGCTTCTATGAGCATTGTCTTTCCAAAAAAAAAATTATATCTGTTGAGTTTTCATTTTCTGGCAATAAAATATCTTACATTAAAAAATAAAAAGCGTAAAAATATGCCTCTGAAATGACTACTTTTGAAGACTAACTTTTCCATTATTCCTGAACGTAGATTCTGATAAAGACACAGTGCCATCTTGTTTTAGTCTACGATTTACTAACGTAAGTCAAATGCAAACAAATTAACTTATCTCTGGTCTGTATTGCAGACTGTTGAGGAAATTTATAAAACAGATGGAATGGAGTCAGATAAATTTTATCAACTAAAATTTTAAAAAACATATAATTTAAGTTCTCATTTAAATATATATCTTAATCCTGTTTCCAAATAGACACATAGTTTCCAGATCACCTTTATTTAAAGCAATGTCTTACACAAAAAGCAGCCAACTATAATGGCCTTTTAAAAGTTTTTGTGTCTGGTCATAATTTAATATTAATGACCTTGATTCTCAGAGTTCTTCAGCTTTCCCCCTGGAATTATGTTGTTGAATTCCTTTCTTGTTAACTGCATTTTATCCTGTTTTATGTATTGCTACTGATGAAAACCAGAAGTTTCACTCTCTGCGGTTCCAGCAGAATCAAACCATGAAGTCCGTTTTCTTTCAGGGTGAAATATTTTGCTTACACCTAGCTCCAACTCAGTTCACTGAATCGAGTATTGGAGCCGCAACATTCTGTTCTCCAATAAATCAAAAAAAAAAAAAAAATGCTGGGTTTGTCGTGGCCATTGTCCTGTTTGTGAAAATCATATTTAAAATATTTAAGAGACACATCTCTATCTTACAGGACTTGTTTGAAATTAACATATTAAACAAAGGCAAAACACAGAGGAAGGACGGAGGATATCACCTTACGATCCGACACTGTGCCTTTTTTACTAGACTTCCAAAGTGTCAGATACTTACTTTCTAAGGAACACCCACAATCTCTCTGTCCTTAATGTTATGTCTCAAATTTAAAATGCCGACATCGCCATAGTAGACAACCAGCCAGTTGGCACCAAGTTGACGCCAACTCATGGCAACTCCATGTGTGTCAGAGATAGAACTGTGCTCCGTGGGGTTTTCAGTGGCTGATTTTTTGCAAGTAGATTTCCAGGCCTTTCTTCCAAAGTGCTTCTAGGTGGACTTGAACCTCCAACCTTCCAGGTAGCATCCAAGCGCATTAACTGTTTGCCCCACCCAGGCACTCCATGGATGGAGTTGAATAACTCTACCTGTGATAATATACTTCTCATTACACATTGGGAGAACTTGGAGACATAAACATAAAACACACCAAGTCCATCACTTGGCTGAAATTGCTTTTGACCTGGTCACCAATGACCCCATTGGTGCCTAATCCAGAGGGTGCTGCTGTGCCTTCATCAGCAACCTCTCTGTTTCCCAGAATGCAGCTGGCCATCCTCCCTTCTAGAAACATTCTCTTCTCTTGGCTTCTGTCTTAGTCATCTAGTGCTGCTGTAACAGAAATACCACAAGTGGATGGCTTCAACAAACAGAAGTTTGTTCTCTCACAGTCTAGGAGGCTAGAAGTCAGAATTCAGGGTGCTAGCTGCAGGGGAAGGCTTCCTCTCTCTGTCTTCTCTGGGGGAAGGTCCTTGTCATCACTTTTCCCAGGTCGAGGAGCTTCTCTGCACAGAAACCCTGGGTCCAAAGGATGCGCTCTGCTCTCGGAGCTGCTTTCTTGGTGGTGTGAGGTCCCCAAGTCTCTCTGCTCGCTTGTCTCTTTTATATCTCAAAAGAGATTGACTTAAGACACAACCTAATCTTATAGATTGACTCCTGCCTCATTAAGATAACTGCCTGTAATCCTGCCTCATTAACATCGAGAGGTAGGATTTACAACATAGGAAAATCACATCAGATGACAAAATTGGGGACAATCACACAATACTGGGAGTCACACTCTAGCCAGTTGACACATATTTTTTGGAGACACAGTTTCAATCCGTGACAGCTTCCATGACATCCCATTGTGTTTTGTTTCCTCCTGTCTCTCTGGCCACTCTCTTTGAGGCTCCTTTGCTAGTACTTCCTTCTTCTTCCTCCTCTATGCATTCAGTAGTTGTTGGCTGTCCTTGGAGTTCAGTCTTGGACCATCTTCTCTCTATACTCTTTACCTAAGTAAGCTCATCCATTCATGTGAATTTAAATACAATTTCTATGCCAGTTCACTCCCTAATTTTGTCTCTAGTCCACTAGCCAACCATTGTCCTCTTTGTGAAAATCATGTTAAAAACATTTAAGAGACAGCACTCTTTTATAGGACTGGTTTGAAATTATTAATATATTCAATAAAAGGAAAACAACATAGGGAAGAGGAAGGATACCTTCTTATGGTGGTCACTCTGTGCCTTTTTTACGAGATTTTTTACTAACTAGCCTGGCTGGCACTCCAGCTACTCTCTGACACTGTTCTGTAAGGAACACCCCCAGTCTGTTTGCCCTTAATGTCGTGTGTCAGGATTTTGAGCTACAGACTCATACAAACTGTTAACTCGACACATAGTCCCCCAAACATCTCAAACATTGTATGTCCAAAATTGATCTCCTCCTCTCCCAGCTCCCCTTCCCCACTTGCCTCTCTCCTGACCCTCACTCATCTCAATAAACCCAGTAGCTCAAGCCAGACCCCTGGGGGTCACTCTGGGTGTCTCCCTTACCCCCCACGCTCAATCCATCACCAAGTCCTGTTGATTCTTCCTCTTGAATCTTGAATCAGTCCATTTCCCTTCATTCCACTGCCTTTCTCCTAATCCATGCCAGGGCCTTCTCATGTGTACAGGACAGAGGAGAAGTGCCCCCCAGGGTTTCCAAGGAGTGGCTGGTGGATTTGAACTGCTGACCTTTTGGTTAGCAGCCGTAGCTCACCGTAGCTGTTAATCACTGCGCCATCAATGCTCCTCTCATGCCTAGTCTACTAGAATAGCCAGCCCCTCGTGGCCCAGCTTCCATTCTTTCTCTCCCAGTCAGTTCTCCACACTGCCAATATATCCTCTGTAAATTTAAATGAATTACTTAGATCACATTAGAACTTCCCTCCTTAAAACTCCTTAATGGCTTCCTTGCCCTTGGGATAAAATCCAAACCCTGGTCCTGCGACCACAAGGCCCTGCTGACCTCCTTCACCTGACCTGCTCTTCTGCTCAGCTCCATCAGCTCTGTGCTTCACTTGGCACCTTCCAACCGCTGGCTGTCTTCCTGCTTCAGGGCCTTTTAGACACTCTTATCCTCTGTCTGGGGCAGTCCCTAGGTGACGCAAAGGGTTAAGTACTCACCTACTAGCTGAAAGGTCGGTGGTTCAAACCCACCCGGAGGTGCCTCAGAAGCAGGCCCCTCAACTAGTTCTGATGGCAACCAGCAACAATGACCTTCTGCTTGTCTGGCTCTTTTTTACTCTTTAGATCTTAATTTAAGCATCACTTCCTCAGGATGGACGTTCCTGACACCCCTCGGATTTTAGTGGGCTTCCCTCCCCCGTTACCGTCTCTGAGAGTTCCCTCTTCCCTTTCTTCATCGCACTGGCCATAATTCAAAATTATACGTCAGTTTGTTTACTGCTGTGTGTTTAACGTGTGTCTGTCTCCACATCTGGGCTGTAAGCTCCATGAGGATCTGTCTGTTCTGTTTCCTATTGTATACCTAAGTCCTGGCACACTGCCTAGCATAGAATAGGCACTGGATAAAGGTTTGATGAATGAATGAAATTATGTTAAATGTGTAATGACATCAAGTTACATGGGACATTATTCATTGCTGCCTTTCCATAAATATTTATAGTTACCCAGGAGCACTCCGACATTCAAATTCTGGTGTCATCTTCCCAAGCAGGTAGCTAAAGTTTTGTTTTGTTTTTAATTATTGTGCTTTAAGTGAAAGTTTCCAATTCAAATTAGTCTCTCCTACAAAAATCTATACATACATTGCTATGTGACCCTAGTTGCTCTCCCTATACTGTGACAGCACACTCCTCCTTTCCACCCCTGATTTCCCGTGTCTGTTCAACCAGCTCCTAACCCTCTCTACCTTTTCATCTCACCTCCGGACAGAAGCTGCCCATTTAGTCTCATGTATGTACTTCAGCTAAGAAGCACACTCTTCACGAGCATCATTTTATGTCCCATAGTCCAGTCCAATCTTCGTCTGAAGAGTTGGCCTCGGGAGTAGTTTTAGTTTTGGGCTAACAGAGAGTCCGAGGGCCATGTCTCCCAGGGTCCCTCCAGTCTCAATCAAACCATTAAGTCTGGCCTTTTTACTGGAATTTGAGTTCTGCGCTCCCTTTTCTACAGGTAGCAGAAGTTTTTAAAATCCAGTGTTTACCTCTCCTTCCTAATTCCTTAATAGCTTTGTTCTCTCCTCTTCTCGGGCACCATGTGGTAGATGTGGAAATACAGTGTTTTAATCTGTTTGGAGGATTTTTATTTGATCATTGGAGCTTATGATCACTAGTAGATTTAACAGCGAGGAAGAGAAAAGAATGGGTTATGGAGACATTTGGATTCCATAATCCAGCAGTGGTTTTCATTTCATGGACATGTGCAAACCTGTTCCACAAGATGGCGTTCCTCTCGGATGTGACATCAAGAATTTTGTTGGCTTTTAAGGTATATTTCTTATACCTTCACCTCAACATAACCCATTGCCGTAGAGTCTATTCTGACTCATAGCAACCCTATAGGGCAGAGTAGAACTGCCCCGTAGAGATTCCAAGGAGCAGCTGCTGGATTTGAACTGCTGACCTTTTGGATAGCAGGCAAGCTCCTAACCACTTGGCCACCAGGGCTCCTCACCTCAGTGTATACCTGCATGAAATTACTGGAACCCTGAATATGGGGCAGGACTTCTAAAGTACCCTGAACCTTGTTAGGGATGGTGGATCAGGAGGCGTGGGGGGAGAACGTTCCTCGAGGTTAACGCTGCAATCCAGATCAGTCACACGTTATCGACATCAGTTACAATAACTCCATGTGTGTATGTGTGTGCATACAAAGAAGTGAAAGTGAAGGTGTGTGTGGTGGGGGCGCTGGAGGAGGCATATGCATACATGAACACCCATTCCACGGTAAAGGACAGAAGAAAGAGTGAGTTATTTTAATATCACTCTTTATTTTTTTCTTTTTCTTTTGGGGAATCAAAAATGTGTGGTAGTCTTGGAATCCAAGTCTTTAGCACATAAACAAAACACATGATCAAAAAATTCAAACCTTTCTTTGGACTCGATTTTTCTCAAAAGGAAAGATTTGTATCTCTAGACTTTAATGGAGAAACTGAATTCGTAGACTCTTAGATTTGTTCACAACCCTGAAAGCTGTGACCACAGAACAGTCTTAAGTCTTTCTTAAAAGGTGTTTGGGGAGGGAATTGGAGTTGATGGGTCATTTTTATTCTGTCTTGGGAGACTTAGCTGAAGACCTTCCCAACACTGGGTTCGGTGAGATGTTGGGTCTCTCCAAGGTCTGCTGATTTTCCTCTCCTTGTGGGTCTCCTCTACAGGTTTTCTTTTTGGACTTAAAGGAGTGGCAGGAACAGTGGGCTACCCAGGGCCTTCTGGGTTCCCTGGGGCTCGCGGACAGAAAGGATGGAAAGGTAAGCAATGTCTGGGGGAAACAGCAGTGGAGGTGGAAACCATCCTGGCCTTTCTAAATCAACCTCGACTTCCAGAGGGTTAAACCCATTCCCCTTTTCACGTTATTCTGAAATAAAACTGACCCTATGTTGTTGTGGTAGCCTCTTTCTCCCATGGATATTGCACTAAAAATAAGGTGCATGAAATCAGCTGGGTTTTCTGAGCGGCCAACACCCACGTTGCTACCCTTTTCTGTTAAGCCACGTTTATAACTGACTTTCCAAGAAGTGCAGAGCCCAGTCCTTGGCAAAAAAAGATGAGCAGTTATTTCCTAGGCTGAATTCAGGTGATTCCTCTCAAGTAATCAGTTTCAAGACCATGTAATAGGTGTTTGCAAAGGACTGTATCCATTGCAAAAACCAAACCAAACCAAACCCAGTGCCATCAAGTGAATTCTGACTCATAGTGACCCTACAGGACAGAGTAGAACTGCCCATAGGGTTTCAAAGGCTGTAATCTTTATGGAAGCAGACTGCCACATCTTTCTCCCATGGAGTGGCTGGTGGGTTCTAGCTGCAGCCAAGCATGTAACCACTACACCACCAGGGCGCCCATCCATTGCAGAGTGCTTGTACATTAACCATCTCTTTTGATCCTGATGATGACTCCTGAGTTAGGTATTATGTTAGCAGGCAAGGAGACTGAGACTCAGAGAAGCAAAGTGCCTCACCCAGGATCTCACTCCCAGTCAGTGGTAGAGACTAAATTAGAGCTCAGCTCTCCTTGCACGTTGTGCTTCCTGCTATACCTCTTAGACTCCACACCCACCTCAAGGGCGCCCCCTCGAGGCCATATTTCCAGAGTAGGTCTGGCTCAGTGGTGCCCCCTCTGTGTGCTAGGCTGTCTGCTACCACTAGGGTCCTTGCTGAGCTCTCCCATCCCATAATGGACAACACATAGTGGCACAGAGTCACACAATGACCTTTCTGATATGTGTGGGGATGTGTGCCTGCATTCAGCGCCCACTGGGAATGCAACCAACTTGGACTCAGACATTCTTATTTATGAGCTGTGTAACTCAGCCCTACCCTGCCATGATCTGTGCCCTGAGGGACCTGACCCCTACCAACAGCATGGTGTTCCCTTGGGTCCCCAGGTTCAGCCAATGACAGGACAGGAGCGAGATCTGGGTATTTCTTCCCTACTCACAGCCTTGGAGCCACAGTTCTGGCAATGGCTGCATACCTCCTAGGCTACAGCTCCTACGGGGCAGCCCCCCCACCCATTTTTTAAGTCTTTTCAGTAAACATCTGAATAGAATTCTGCTTCCTGAAGTGACCGTGACTGATAGCTTGGGTAACTTACTGTTAGCCTCACTTTCCTCATCTAAGAAATGGGCATGATAATCCCTGCCACAGGATTCTGTGACAAACTGAGTAGATCACGTATATAAGGTGCCTATCACAGCATGGGTGTTTAATCCATATTGCCTCCACCTCAGCCCAACCCTCCAGACCCCATCTTGTATTCCTATCTGCTGCAGTGCTAAGAGGGATTAGTAAATGCTTCATGAATAACAAGCTTCCTCTCTCCTCCTCACATGGCAGGTGATGCCGGGGATTGTAGATGTGCCGGAGATCAGTTCGTCGAGGGTCTTCCAGGGCTGCCAGGACCCAAGGGTTTTCCAGGTGCCAATGGAGAACCAGGGAGGAAAGGGGAGCAGGGCGACCAGGGCCAGCACGGCATTCCCGGTTTCCCGGGGTTCAAGGTGAGAGAGAACACAGGTCCTCTTGTTGACCAATTTTGTCACAAAGCTGATAAGACTTCCTTGATGCTTATGCTGGCTCTCCTATCCCTGACTTTTATTTCTTAAATTAGCACAGGTTTGGACCAGCCGCACTTTGTCACCACATGCCCCATTCAAAGAAACCCACACAAGCCAAGTTGAACTTAAAAAAACATTTACTGGTGGGCATGTAAAATGGTGCAGCCACTCTGGAAGACAGTTCAGCAGTCTCACAAAATGTTAAACACAGAGTTACCATATGACCCAGCAATTCCACTCCTAGGAATATACCCCAAAGAATTGAAAGCACATGTTCACACCAAAACTTCCACACAGCAAACTATCAAGTGGGAAACTAATTTGATCTGTAAACTTCCAACTAATGCACCAAAAAAAAAAAAAGGAAAAGTTTGCACACAGATGTTCATAGCAGCATGATTCATAATAGCTAAAAAACAGAAACAACCCTCACATCCATCAACTGGTGAATGGACGGATAAACAAAATGTGGTATATCCATACACTGGAGTATTATCCAGCTCTGAAAACAATGAAGTCCTGAGACATGCTACAGCATGGCTGAACCTTGAAACCATTATGCTAAGTGAAGAAGACCAATATAAAAGGCCACATATTATATGATTCCATTTATATGAGATAGTCATAATAGGTAAATCCATAGAGATAGAAAGTGGATTAGTGGTTGCCAGGGACTGTGGGGAGCAGGAGTGGGCAGTGACTGCTTAATGGGTACAGAGTTTCTTACTGGGGTGATGAAAGTGTTCCAGAATTAGGTAGTGGTGATAGCTGCACAACCTTGGGAACATACTAAAAAGCACTGAATTAACACACTTTAAAATGTACACTAAAGTGATCAATTTTATGGTATGCGAATTATACCATAAAACTAAAAAAAAAAAAAAAAACTTAGCATTATGAATGTCAAGTGCATTACTTATTGACCATTCACCTCTTCAGGTTTGGTGTAGAACTGGTTTAATATTTCACGAAGGCTTACCAAACTCCATAAAAAGCAAGATCTCAGAGTAAATCATGAATTTACTTTGCGTGAATGTATGCAATTCCCTGTCTGTGGATTCCCTGCATATATCAGCTCCGAGACCTTTATTTCATGCCTTATGAAAAAGGTCATCTGGAGTAGATCTTTCTCCTCTGGCAAGTTTTAACTGACCAGTGATTTCAAAACAAATATCAAATGTAGGTGAAGAAATTATACATTTTCTTTTTTTAAACCCAATTATTTTCTCCTTTGAATATTTTCTTGACACTGCATGTTTTCACTAATGAAGGCACACTATTAGAGGACCAATTCAGAATTTTTGTTAGGAGTTGTGGATTTTGATACCCATTATCTGGGATCACATGTATCCCAGGGGACCCTGGATGACATAAATCCTACTGATACGAGTCAATGATAGAATCAATTTTTTTTTTATTGTATTTCTTGAAAAATTGCAAACCATGATGGCACCTGGCAGTGACTGTACATACATTTTATTCCAGTCTCCTTCTTGTTAGCCTTTTTATTATTTTTTATGAAACTTCTCAAAACATGGCACAATGCATTCTTCCTTACTGCAAAACAGTACTTACAGCCCAAATAAATAAAGCCAAGGGATTTTTTATCTCAGGAAAATTACCACTACAATGCATTCTTCATTACTGCAAAAGCAGTACTGAAAGGCAACATAAATAAAATTAAAGGAATTTGAATCTCAGGAAAATTACCACTATATGTATTCTTCATTATAACAAAAGCAGTACTAACAGCTAGGAAGCAGAAACAGCTGCCCTGGAATATTCCAGAACTGTTCACAGCAGTACATTCCACCTGCTATATGTGGAAACAATAATTTGGCCCTAAGATTGAATGCAGGAGTTCCAGTCTCTTGAAAAGCGCCACTGCAGTGCATTATTCTTTATTGGAAAGGTATTATTTACTGTTCAGAAGCTAGAAAAACAGGGAGCCAGTAACACCTGGAAACAATGAATGGCGTCAAGGAAAAAATGGCCACTATGAGTGCATGAAGACTGGCAATAGTTTATTCTTGAGATAAGTACATTCTCACGAGAACATAGTAACTGGGAAACATAGTGAGGAGACTTCTTTTACAGAAATAAAGGCAAACCTGTCAAAAGTTTAGCTAACTCACATCCGGGAGGCATCACCTCAACTTACACAAAAATGAGGCTCTCACTTAGGATTTTTGAGTTTCACACATTTCAAAAGGCTCCTACTTTGAGGCTAAATGCATTAAAATCGGGCTACCCTTCCCAAAGAACTCCAGAGGCATAAAAAGTGGGTGGGATACTGTGTGTCCCACGGGTCTCGAAAAAGTTAATTAAAAAGAGAACTGCAAGAGTGTTATAAAGTGAAAAGCCTATCATTTTAATAGAAAAAAGATTTTTTGCTGAGGACATTTGGCCAAGGACAATGAGAACAACCTGGCTGTACTTCATGACACAGAATCGCAGCCACAGACAGAGCTGCTGGTGCAGAAGGTCGTGCGCTCATAATTGCTTTATGGCCCAGGAGCTTTGCAGGTGAAAATGAGGTCTAAAGAATGTTGCTGCTCCATGCCCTGAGATTTCTCAGCAAACAGCTAGGAAAATCAAGCCAAAATAATAGGTGCTGTGTTTCATCTAGTTTAAAAAAGATACCTTGTCTGTCTTAGTTATCCAGTACTGCTATAACAGAAATACCACAAGTGCATAACTTTAACAAACAAATTTATTCTCTCACATTCTAGGAGGCTAGAAGTACAAATTCAGGGCATCAGCTCTAGAGGAAGGCTTTCTCTTTCTGTCAGCTCTCGGGGAAGGTCCTTGTCATCAATCTTCCCTTGGTCTAGGAGCTTGTCAGCGCAGGGACCCTGGGTCTAAAGGACACACTCTTCTCCTGGTGTTTCTTTCTTGGTGGCATGAGGTCCCTATCTCTCTGCTCGCTTCTCTCTCCTTTTATCTCTTGTAAGATAAAAAGTGATGCAGGCCACACTGCAGGTAAACTCCCTGCACATGGGATCAGGGCTCTGACCTGAGTAAGGGTGTTGCATCCCACCCTAATCCTCTTTAACATAACTTAGTCTTGCCTTATTAACCACAGGCAGAGATTAGGATTTACAACACATAGGGACATTACATCACATCACATGGAGGACAACCACACAATACTAGGAATCATGGCCTAGCCAAGTTGACACATATTTTTGGGGGACACAATTCAATCCATAACAGTGTCCAAATCAAAGCTGTCTCAGCATACAAAAGTTGCTCAAGAATTCAGAAAATGTGTATGTGGTAAGAATTACAAACTTATTAACAGCAAAATTAGTGGGATCTTTGGTTGTTTATAAAATGACTGGATATTTCCTAGAAGTCAGTTGGATCCCATTTTTTGCACCTGGAATGTCTAAAATCTTCCAGCTGCACATGGTCTCCCCAGTTGCATTACACACACTCCCACGCCATTTTTGTTCATACACCTTGGTATCATGCTTGCTATCTTGCATTTTAATGAGATGTGTGTGTCTGGACCCCCCCACTGCAGCAGGAACTCCTGAGACTGCTTTCTTAGTATTTGCACTGATAGAGTGGGGCATAGTGCTTGAAATACAGGAGTTGATCAGTTACTGAGTGCGTTCATTCATTCATCCATCCATTTACCCCACGTGTTTACTGAGCGCCGTCTGTGTGTGAGACACGCTGTCCTAGATACTGAAAGAATGTGCCACCCTGTTCGACAAAGAGCTAAATCAATAAATCAAGTATCTGTGGAATGTCTTAGGAGAAAGGAACTCGTAATCAGTTGTCACATTCCATTAAATGTCTCCATATTCTTGAAAATAACATCTACCAATATATTCCAAAACCTCGCATACCAAACATATTAAAATACAGTCCTGAACCATCAACCTGCTCATTTCTGCTCATTGAAAGAGCTAAGCTAGGTTTTACAGCCTAAAATTTGAGTGTCCTTATAATAAATACATTTCTAAAGTCTTTTCTCCCCAACCTTAACCTCAGTTTGAGCACAAGCTGTCAGTTATATTTATTGTTCTCAATACTAAACAATCACCAATACTTATTCTTCATGCTTAGTTGTTTTGTTTGTTTTTACCTGCTTGAACTCTAAATGATTATAATTGATAGTAAACAACCTTGTGTTTTAGGTTAATGCTTCTCAAACTTTAATGAGTCTGTGACTCCCCCAAGGACTTGGTTAAAATGCAGATTCTGATTCACTTGGTCTCGGGTGGGGCCTGAGATTCTGCGTTTTCTTACAAGCACCCAGATGATGCTGATGATGCTAGTTCCCGGATCTCACTTGGAGTAGTAAAGTTCTAGGTTTGCACTGTCCAGTATGGTAGCCACTAATCATATGTGATTATTTCAATTTAAATTTTAATTAGTTAAAATTACCTAAAATATAGTTCCTCAGTTCCACTAGCCACATTTCAAGTGCTCGGTAGCCACATATGGCTAGTGGTTAGTGTATGGGACAGCACATCACAGATAAAGAACATTTCCAGCATTGCAGAACATTCTTTGGGTAGCGCTGTGCTAGGTGATAGGTAATGGAACTCAAGTTGTGTCAGCTGAAAACCATTATCTCCTTCCCTCTGTCTTTAACAGTGTGAAGGAGGAAGGAAAAAAATTTTTTTTGTTTCCACAGGGAGTCCCTGGTGCCACTGGATTTCCTGGGCCTAAAGGAATAAAGGGAGACTTCAGAACAATCACAACCAAAGGTCAGTTCTTTTATGGCCAAGCAATTCAAGAACCATTTAACCTGTTTGTAATAAATAGCGAGCAACCTTGTGTTCTAGATCAATGCTTCCAGGCAAACTGTTGTTTGTCTGTGACCGTGCCAGCAAAATTCTCTCTCATCTCCCCTGTGTGGATAGATTCACATGGCAAATCTCTTTCCAGGTGACAAGGGACAACCAGGTATCCCAGGTGTGCCTGGAATGAAAGGTGATGATGGGGTCCCAGGCCGTGATGGGCTCGATGGATTCCCAGGCCTCCCCGGTCCTCCTGTGAGTAGCCACAAGCCGAGACTAGCTCAGCTCTCTTGTCTTGATAATCCATGTTCTTCAATCACTTAAGAAGAAAATGGTGTAGGCTTTGGTGTACGATTTCATTTTCGCAAAAACAAACACCAATGCTAAAAGTCGGGGAGTCTAACAGCATGCAAAGACACCCCCCGCCCCCACATCTCCTTCACAAGAATGCTGGCATCAGAGATGTAACTATTAAGACCTACTTGTGCTTATCCTTCTCCTTTCCCTCCTGGACCTTACCCCTGCCCACCATGCTTTTCCTGTGGACAGTCCTAGAGTTTTGTGATTTCCTCTTGTAATGATTCCACAATGTGATTTCGCAACACATCTTTCTAGATTCCATTCTCTTCCCTATGGTTCTCAAACCATGCCTCCGTAAGCTCTTCCTCCTCTTCAGAGCTTCTTACCTAACTTTTCTTTGCCAACTTATTTGCCTCATTCCACAACCCGGATCTTCCGTTTCTTTAATGTTGGTGGCTTCTATTATAACTCTATTACGTTTTAAGCCCGGTTTTCTTGGGCTCTTCAGAAACACTTAGATTATTAATAATATTCTATAATTTTAGCAATAACCTTGAAAATCATCTTCAAAAATAATCAGCTTAACATAATGGCCTTACAACATCGTCATTGTTGTTAGGTACCGTCAGGTGGTTCCGACTCACAGTGACCCTATGTACAACAGAACAAACCACTGCCCAGTCCTGCCCAATCCTTGTGATCATTGTTATGCTTGAGCCCATCACTGCAGCCACGGTGTCAGTCCATCTCATGGCTTCCTTTAAACTATGGCTGCTACTTCTCTCCAAACGATATTCACTTGGGAATTGGATGGAATCCTGGAGATTATTCATTTAACAGATAAGGAAATGAGACTTAGAGTAGAGAGGTGACTTGTTTTCTTTTTAATATCAGTACTGAACTGAGAGTCCCCATCCAAGGTACAGAGGGCTTCATCTGAATCTCAGTGGAATATCCACTCTGCCAATGCCATCCAGCCAAAGACCACCAGGACGCACCTATAGTGAACAGAGTTGGGTTTACTGCTTCACTGCGGTGACAGACAATGCATGCCATGGGAAACCATGGGGCAGCTCAGGAAGAGAGTGTTAGAAATGACTTACAATAGGAATTCAATTTAGGTGAAGTCACCTTGGGAAGGGTTGAGAGAGCAGGGCTTTGCTCTGGACTGGATGCTGTCAGAAATCGAGGACGATTCTATGATTGAGTATCTTAGTAAGTCATATCTAGAAGGCAGGAACAATAAAGTGAGGCTAAGCTCTGGTGGCCCAGTGGTTAAGAGCTCAGCCGCTAACCAAATGGTGAGCAGTTCAAATCTACCAGCTGCTCCTTGGAAACCCTGTGGGGCAGTTCTACTCTGTCCTATAGTGTTGCTATGAGTTGGAATCGATTCGACAGCAAAGGGTTTGTTTTTTTGTTTCAATGCTCTAATTGGTAAAAAACCAGCAGTCAACTCATATTAGTCAGAGTAGGAGGAGGACTGATCATTTTTGTGCTTTGAACAATATTCATGTTTTCGCCTATTCAGACATGAATATTGAGTAGTATTTTATATTTTGTCTTTTGATTTTTTGGTTTTGTTTTTTGTTTTGGGAGGGGTGTTGGTCTTGATTCATCACAGACACAGAGTAGCCTTGCCTGATATCATGATGTGAAATTGTTTATACTCAGTAGGAGAACCCCACGGCCTAGCTGTGAGTGCCCATCCAGCTCCTAGCAACACTAAGCTGGCTGATCGTCCCAGACCAGCTCCTGGCCATCAGGGGCTGCTCTTCTCTGTCTTGATTCCCGAGCAGGCTGCTAAGAGCTGGCACTTAAACTCAGTTTCTTACTCTCAGTTGGGAGCCTTTTTTCTATACTCAGGCTGCCTTCTTTGCTCACTGGTATCCCGCAGCTAAACCCCCAAAAAAATTAAAAAAATAAAAAACCATTGCCATCCAGTCGATTCTGACTCATAGCGACCCTATAGGACAGAGTGGAACTGTCCCATAAGATTTCCAAGAATCGGCTGGTGGATTTGAACTGCTGGCTTTTTGGTTAGCAGCTATAGCTTTTAACCACTGCGCCACAAGGGCTTATATCCCGAAGCTAAGGGAACATAAATATTCTGCCTTGAAAAAACTCGGTGAGCATGCCTCAGAACGTTTTCCATTCCTCACTACCATCGTCGTCATGCACTGTCTGTTCGGTGCTTTATACTCTAGTTGATCTCGGCAACGATCCTGTGAAACGGGAAGTCTTGTCATTACCATTACCCCCTGTGAAAGAAGGTTAAACTTGGGAGGTCACATGATCTAACCAAGGTCATACAAATATAAAGAGAGCTTGATTGTTAATCAACAAGGGCCCCATGACACCTTCCCTCTCTTCTATTATATTGCTCATAATCGGTGCCTTTGAAAATGAAAGACAGAGTGATTTTTAATGGAGAACACCATTTAATTTCTTATACACTTCTGTCTAATTGTCATCAGACAATCTCAGTTCCCTTCAGTGCCTGTGGCAGATGGGCTGGGTCTTAATTCCATGGCTGCTTTTCTGGCTTGTTCTTCCTTTGGCCTTTTCTCTTTGTTCAGATCTGCTCACAGTGAAGCAGGGGTCTATAGTCTGTGTATGACAATATCATTCTTTCTAATCTCCCCAGTTCTCACCGCCCCTCTTCCATACCCCACCCCAGTTTTCCTTATCTGATTGCATTTCTTTTAATAGGATTTGTCACTGATGCAGTACTTCCCAGCTTCTCGTTCTGACCCTATAATCTCCTTGTTTCTAATGGGCGGACAGCTCTTCCTTTCTCTAGTGTCTGAGTTACAGGCTTCCTTTCCTTTGGTAGCTTATTATCTCTTGTGAATAGTAGCTATGCCACAATGCTAAATCACAATGATAATAAAAATAATATGATCCTGTTCTCGTTTATCTAAATCTTTGCCTTACCTGATGGAGCCCTGGTGGCGCAGTGGTTAAGAGCTCGGCTGCTAACCAAAATGTCGGCAGCTCAAATCCACCAGCTGCTCCTTGGAAATCCTATGGGGCAGTTCTACTCTGTCCTATAGAGTCGCTATGAGTTGGAACCGACTCAACAGCACACAACACCAACAACATACCTAACCTGTTCTCATACAGAACTCTTTCTGTGGATAAGGGTCCAAATTCTGTACAAAAGCTAGCAGCTAGGAAAGAGAAAAATAAACACTCAAATATATATGTATACCTTTCAGAACTGTCTTCTATTGTATTGCTCATAATTGGTATAAAATCTGTCATTGATCTCTGTGACTTGGTTAGACCACGACTGTAAAGTCCCATTAACCTCTGCTGTCTTTCTAGACCCCTGTTTGTTCCATTTTCCATAGCACAGAATTCATTGAGCTGAGGACAGGAAATTGGAAATATGGCTGTATTTGATGTTTGTATATATTTTAAGAGATAAACCTAATTTTTCCATAGGGTGATGGCATCAAAGGCCCTACAGGGGATGCAGGTTATCCAGGAGTACCTGGAACTAAGGGAATTCCAGGAGAAACGGGTCCTCCAGGACTAGGCTTACCAGGACCAAAAGGCAAGCATGGTTTTCCAGGAGATGTTGGAATACCTGGATCACCAGGCTTTCCCGGCCTTCCTGGCCCCCCAGGCACTCCAGGACAAATAGGTATGGAGGAATCTTTTTTTTTTCTTTTTTTCTTTCTTTCAAAGCCACCAGACACTGTTTAGTGCTTCAGTGTCCTCTGTTCTGCTTTGGCAATCCATAGATTTCCCAGTGGGGTCAGATGAGAATGTGGTTGCTTCATCAGTTCTTGGCACACACGAATGATTACCCAACATGGGATTTCCCATGCCCATCACCAGTCTACTCTCACCCACTGGAATACAAAGTACTTCTCCCTCCAATGCTGAGGTCATAGAGGTCATGAATAGAAGTTCCTAACTAGGCTTTCAGAGTCCCTGCCCATACTCACCCTTCCCACCACAACCAACACACACACACACACACACACTCACACACGTGCACACCCATGGATAAGTTAATAACTTTCATTTGTTCCAAAATTGCTTTGCTCTTCTTTGTATCTTTCTTCTAGATTGTGATACAGGTGTGAAAAGGCCCATTGGAGGTGCAGGACAAGATGCTGTCCAACCAGGTATGTAATGAAGATCAGGTGGCTAGAACTCTTTAAAACGTTTGGTTTATAAAACATGTGACTCATCATATTCAGCTTATTCAGCTCCTGCAGCGTGCATGGAGCTCCAGTAAAAACTATAAATATGTGCAAAACTTGGAGCTGGTACCCTGTATGTCTCAGCTTAGACTCAAAGGCAAGCATAATAAAACATAATGTTATGAAATTGTATCCACAAATATAAAGCACATCTGCATGGATTTATAATATTGGTAAGAATTCAAGAACAGATTAATATTTTTATACTCAAAATTTATGCATGTACTCATCTCCTGCCTATATGGAGCCCTGGTAGTGCAGTGGTTAAGAGCTCAGGCTACTAACCAAAAGGTCAGCAGTTTGAATCCACCAGCCACTCCTTGGAAATTCTATGGAGTAGTTCTGCTCTGTCCTATAGGGTCACTATGTGTCGGAATTGACTCGATGGCACACAACAACAACAACAACTGCCTGTATAGGGGAAATGGAATTATGTGCTTGTTATATAGGGTGAAGAATGAGTCCAGACAGATATCAAAAGAGAAGAATTTGGTCTAGTGATAAGTGAATGCTAGAAGGAACAAGCTTTGATGGATGAGAATAAGATCTGTAGGTGATCCTGAGCCAAGGTTCAGTGGTGGGAAAGAGGAACGGGGAGCCACTGTTTGGAAGTTGGCCTGGCTGGCATAGGAGAAGCAACATCTCCAAGGTAATCTTAGAAACAGACTGGAAGTCGGAAGCTAGGGGGAAAGATGAGTCAAAAGTACTCATGGAATGCCAGGGCTAGGTCAGGACTTTGAAAAGAGAGGCAAAGAGGTTGAGTTTTGCACAAAGTCTAAAAGGCTAGCAAAACATTTGAATAGTCGTAATTCATAATTGATGGTTGAAATTTAGGTCAGACACTCAAAATAAAGGTCAGGGTTGGATATGTAGCAACAGAATTTGTGTGGCACCTGCATGGAGGTCACAGTTGAGGCTGTCAGAATAGATCAGGTCCTCAGAGAGGAGGGTGTAAAGCAGGAATGACTGACTCAAATGCTTTCAGACAACAGACCAGTAACGTAAACATGTGATCACCCCTCCCTGGAAGACTCCAGGGACTAAAGAAAACAGGCAAGCTGGAGGCCATGCCCTTCCTAAAGACAATCAGATTCCTTTATTTTTAGGATACTGGGCTAACAGGTTTGCAACTTTTGGTGAAAGTAGCACGAAAAAGAAAGTCATAGAAAAATCTTGTAAATGCCAGCATTCTGTGGTTGGTAGGAGAAAGAGAGGAGAGCAAGGCCACAAAAAATGGACTTTAAGAAGTAGGATGGGAACCAGGGCGTTTTAACATCAGAGAAGGGAAGAGAGGGTCTTGTGAAAGTGTGAGTGATGATCGAGAATAAGCTGCTGCAGTAAGGTCAAGGAAGAGCGGGAGAGCCAGACAAACCAAAGATTGAATGTGGGACCACCACGGACGGGGCCGTGGAGCACAGAGGAGGAGTTCTGAAGCAGACCAGAGCAGCCTTGACCTCAGTAAATCAGGACTGAGGTCATCTGCTCGAAGTGAGGGCAGCAAAGGTGGGGTTTGAGTCATAGGGTGGGAAATGTCATTGGGAATCTACAGGAGATGGACCAGAGGATTTGCTGAGAGCCTGGTGAGTGTACTAATGGTGGGCTCCGCACTTTTTCTTCAATTTTCTTCAGCAGTATTTAGCATGATGGGAGCATAAGTGTAAAGAGAGTTTAGAAGATCAGGAGGAGGAGAGTTTTTTAGGGCGGTTTCCATCCTATCGTTACCTGTCATTGAAACTTCTAATGGAGGCACTCAAGTCAAGTAGACAGTGAATCCCAAATTGGTGATGATGCACTAGAAAACTAGAGATGGGAGAAGAGATGAAAAGCCGTAGTGTGGATAATAATCACGTTCAGTAGGAATAAGGGTGTAGGAAACATGGATTGTAAGGAAATTATGATGATGCGTAGTATTGTCAGAGCCCAACGTCTTGAATGTAAAGCAGTTCTAAACCAGACAAGATACAAGATTTGTCTGAGCCAATGGACAGCTAATAACAAGTGGGATGAAGACGACAAGATTGGGGAACCATGAGCCAGTGTTGGAAGGTTCATCTACATGGGTGTTGAGGACTCTGATTATTAAGAGGTCAAGGGTCAGAGCCAAGAGGAGGACAGTGAACCAGAGGCTGAAGTCACTAAAAGTGAGGGAACGTCCTGGAGCTCCTTTGCATCAAGTTGAAGATGGGAAGCAGCTAAGTGGAAAAGTGGATGGAAAAAGTTACTGAGGGATTAGTAGAGGAGCAATGATCAGAAGAGAAGAGGGAGCTGAGAGGACAGGGAAAATACCCAATATTCTAGGAGCTTTTTCCAATAACTAGGAGCCCTGGTGGCACAGTAGTTAAGCACTCGGCTGCTAACTGGAAGTTCAGTGGTTGGAGCCCACCAGCTGCTCTGCGGGAGAAAGATGTGAGAGTTGGCTTCCATAAAAATTGTTGTTGTTGCGTGCCCTTAGTTGATTTCAACTCACAGCGACCCTATAGGACAGAGCGGAACTGTCCCATAGGGCTTCCAGGGGGCATTTAGAACTGTTGACCTTTTGGTTAACAGCCGAGCTCTTAACCACCATGCCACCAGGGCTCCGCTCTGAGCCATACCAACCGGAAATGACTGCAGCCCTAGTTTAATTCTGCACTGTTGAAAGCAGCTAACTGCTGTGGTTAATTGTGAAAGCATTCAGAGACACAAAGGAGAAGCCAAAGAATTTCTTTTGAAATTGTAAGCTCCCTCCATCCTGTGATAGACATTTCCCAGCAAAGGAATGACATTCACATTGACTAACTGGGGAGGACCCACATTAACTCAGTTTGTGATCAGTTTATTGCCCTAAATGAGGAAATGGATCATTTGTGACCACAGTACTAGCTTTTATTTGACGATGCATACTTAATTTGCATTTTATATTAAGATTCTCATTTCATTATACAATGAAATTAAACTTTTATTTACATCAGAACCAAGATTAATTAAATCGTTAAATTATCTGATCATAAAAATGGTAGCCTGTTTGCACCGTTGGTGCTTCTGATCTTAGCGATACCCAAAGCCATGAGACTCAGTGTCAAAGACTGCTGCAGCTCATCTACTTTCCTCTCTCTTCCCAGGTTGTGTTGGAGGGCCCAAGGGATCACCTGGCTTGCTGGGACCACAAGGCCCCACAGGTAAATACTCTTCAGTAAATGTGAGAGCACTTCCAGCCTTCTTCTTCCCCTCTTCATTTTTTCTTCTTCCTCCTCTTTGCTCATATTTCCTCTGCCCCAATCTACTCCTCCCTAGCCCTGGGCGTTGCAGGGCTCTGCCATCTTGGCACGCTACCACAAATGACTAGCGTTTCTATAGGCAGCACACTTTGACTCACTGCTACTAAAAAATGTGCGTGGTAATTGGCAACTCATTGAACCCCAGGCTATGAGAGAAAATTCCTGCAACAAAGAAGACTTGCCCTCAGCTGCTTCTCATAAATGGCACAAAACTTGGAGGGCACACGTCTAGTGACAGAGACATACAGTCTAGGTATTTTTTCCTAACAGTGAAGTCTCCTCTGTTAAGATTAGAAAGGAAGCTTACCCCTTTATGTATTCTTTTTTTTTTTTAATATCCCTTTATGTCCTTGGATATATGGGAAGAACCTTCAGGAGAAGATTTCTTTTGGGTTTTGACTAAGAGGAAAACAGAAATAAATAAGACTAGGAAGTTTGTGTCTCAATCTAGGAGGAACTGGGCTTGATCGCTGGCATGTACTGATCACCCCAAATAATAAGCACCCGTGAAAGTAAGTGAGGACTCTCTGGAGTCACCCATGGCAGTTAACTTTATGGCAGGGCATTTCCCATGGACATGGGACCTGGGAGACCCCTGCTGCTCTGGTGGCCCCTGCTTCTGACCTGGATTTTGTTCCCCAGTGGCTCCAGGCTTTCCGTGGTGGTGAATGAGTACCAGGGAGCACAAAGCTGAGGGTACTTCCAGGGTGTCCTTCAACCACTGAAAGCAGGAGATGGAATGTGCTGTTGTAGGAATCGACGTGATCTGTGTCAATAAGCCAAGAAAAGCGAGTAGTCTGCCTGGAGCAAGAGCAGTTCAGCTCAAGGAGAATGTCCTTTTGAGTTCTCTCTTTAGCCTACTGTGGCCGGGCAAAGGAAGTGCCTTGACACCCCACTAATGACGTCACTCAGATCATTCAGTATCGAGACATGAGATGTGGAGTCAGAAAACCTGAACTGAAATCTTAGTTATCACTTATTCTTTCTGGAACTTAGTCTCCCCACCCGTAAAAGACACAGGTGTGCTAGCCTCTTCCTACATCACAAATAATGCTCCTAATACTTCAAATGATAAACTGTGGGCAAGGTACTACATAAACCGTGAAGTGCTAAGCCAGGGTAAGATGTTGATGTTGTTGTCAGGTGCCGTTGAGTCAGTTCCGAGTCATAGCAACGCTGTGCACAACACAACGAAACACTGCCTGGTCCTGTACCGTCCTCACAATCGTTGCTATGCTTGAGCCCATTGTTGCAGCCACTGTGTCAATCCATCTCGCTGAGGGTCTTCCTCTTTTTCACTGACCCTCTACTTTACCAAGCACGATGTCTTCCTCCAGGGACTGTTCCCTCCCGATAACATGTCCAAAGTACATGAGATGAAGTCTTACCATCCCTGCTTCTAAGGAGCATTCTGGCTGTACTTCTTCCAAGACAGATTTGTTCATTCACCAGCATAAACAGCTCTCAGAATTGGACAAGTTTTTTTTTTTTTTTTTTTTAATTTTTTTTAATTGGAAAAGTATGTGAACTTCCTGTATATGTCCTGGCCCTTAAAGGCGTCTTCCAGGGCACAGTGCCAGACCTGGGGACAATAAAGACAAAATGCAGCAGTATCATTTGCACCATGAAACACAGTTAAACCCCTCTGTATTGTCTTCTAAGAATGGAACAGGTATCATTCCTTTATTCACAGCGGCACAGTCCGCCCTTTCTCCCACCTGTAACGCTGAAGAAGTATGCCCAGCAGTGGGTTCCAGCACGGTCACTAATTCAGCATCCCTCAAACTGGGAGACAGCTCCCGGGGAGGGGACTTGGGAAAGGCCTCGGAGACTGCAGCGGTACCATTTTCAGCAGTAACTGGATGGAAGCAGGCCCTAAAATATACATAAATTGGGGGTTAAGGGAGAGGATTTAGGTAAACATATTTTTATGCCGTGAAGCTTAATGAGGATGTAGGTTTAAAGCATCGGTTTATCTGGTATAGCCTAATACTTGGTCTGTAAGGTGATTGGAGCCCTGGTGGCACAGTGGTTAAACAATTGGCTGTGAACCAAAAGGTCAGCAGTTTGAATCCACCAGCTGCTCTTTGGAAACCCTATGGGGCAGTTCTACTCTGTCCTGTAGGGTCACTATGAGTTGGGAAAGCATAAACTTCCCTCTCTTTGTTTTTAAATTTAAGTGAATCTGTGCATGGACCATGAGCACAAAGATACTTGTTTCTTGCTGAGCACTGACAGGGACAGGAAACGTATGGCTCAAAGTTTGAAGTGTTGGTGATTTGCTCTCGTAACTGTGATAATTTAGTGAACAACTTCCACAAGATCTTAGAGTTTTATGGCTTCTGCCAAACTATAGTTACATGTCCTTGAACCCTGGCAATGTTCGGGAGTTTTTTTTTTTTAACAATCCACATATATTTTACTTGTCGTTGCTCAAATTTTCAAAAAATACCAAAGACAGGTTTATGCTGCGTAAGCAACTATCTGTGTAAATATCTTCCTGAATTTCTCTAGGGATCCTGATGATATCCTCTGGCTTTTACTCAACCTCACGATTTAACAGTCCCTCGATTTTCCATTCATGTTCTGGAAACCGAGCTCACCCTCCTTCCAGTCCATATTCCTTTCCCCATATTCATAATGATTACCTTGATAGTTTTCATTTATATAATCCCATAAAATATATAGTTCTTTAGAGTCTTGAGAATGGTCTAATATATGAATGAATCCTTTCATTTGGAAGTTTTTGTTTCCGTTTTTGTTTGTTTTCTTTTTTCAGACCAAGAGGTCAGAATGTAACCGAAAGCTCTGTAAATAGAGATGGGACTCGGGTATCTCAGCAAAGATAGGGGTACTACACCCTTGTAAGTCTAGGCAAGGCTAACTACTTTGGAAGTAGGAATTTCCACTAAGGGGGAAAAAGAGGGAAAGATTTAAAAACCATGGTCATATTTATATTCCAAATCTTGAACAAAGACTTGGAGGAAAGAGTCACTATCTTTTTCTTTTATTAAAAAGTAAAAAGTAGGAGGAGAAGCAGAGGAGAAGGTAAAGAAGCAAAAACCAGGAAGATTCTGGTGAATCTTCTGGACTAAACCAATGACCAGGATAATGCCAGACCTTCTGGTGTCTGAGTTCCGCAATGTCATGTGAAGGTTGGGGTTGACCCAGAAACACCAAGAATGCTAAAGTCTGGCCTTGTCTCTAGACTTGCTCCTCATGGTATATGTTCTCAGGTTTCCTCAATTATGTATGTGGAAATAGAAAAGAGTGGTTTAACGTAATATAAGATAGAACTAATCTCATTTGACAGGACTAGGGTAGGAGCCAGGCTTCAGTGTTTGTTTCAAAAGCTCCTCAGGAGATTCTAAAGTGAAGCCTGAATGGAGAACCAGAGTTAGAGGCTGCCACAGGCTAAAGGTTGAGAACCTCAAGCGATGTAGAAGGCGTTCAACAAAGTCCAACACCCATTCCTGATAAAAACTCTCAAGAAAATAGAAATAGAAGGGTAATCCCTCAACATAAGTAAAGGACATCTATACAAAACCAACAGCCAACATCATTCTCAATGGAGGGAGGCTGAAAACATTTCCCCTGAGAATGGGACGAAGACAAGGATGCCCTTTATCACCACTCCTATTTAACATTATGCTGGAAGTCCTAGCGAGAGCAGTAAGGCAAAAAAAAGAAATAAAGGGCATCCAAATTGGTAGGAAGAAGTAAACTGTCCCTATTTGCAGATGGTATAATATTATACACAGAGAACTCAAAGACTTCACAAGAAAACTACTGGAACTAATAGAAGGATTCAGCAGAGTAGCAGGATACAAGATAAACATACAAAAATCAGTTGGATTCCTATACACCAATAAAGAGAACTATGAAAAGGAAATCAGGAAAAAAATACAATTTACAATAGCCCCTAAAAAATAAAACACTCAGGAATAAATCTAACCAGGGACGTAAAAGTCCTTAAAAAATAAAAATAAATAAAAAGGCTGAGAACCTACTCAGCTAACCAGCCAAGACTTAATATTGACAAACGTAGGCCTGTTCTTGTTACCACTGAGTAGATGTGATAATTAGTCAGCATCCTGTCAGATTCACTCAGTTTACTCAGAGAAGAGTGAGATTCCCCTATAGATTAGTTCTTTTGGTCTCTTGTGTTCCTTGTAGACAGTCCTTCAGTGAAGCAGTATTCAGTGGATTTCTGGAGCACTGTTCTTGGTCCTCCTCCTCGTATACTGAATGTGATAAGTAGGAGTCCCTCTTAGGCCTGGACCTGGAATTCATGGTAAAGGATCCACCCAGCTCAAGCAAGTTCATGGGGCTTTTGATCTTATGTCTTTTGGTGTTGACCCTGTATCTGATTGAGACAGAGCCAAATAGGAGAAATTGTTACCAATAATCCCTTGTGTTTAAGGAACATGAGCTTAGTGTCAGTTTGTAGACCTTGATTTATCCAAGAACCTCTTACGGATTGAGTCTCTGATGGTCAGCACACATGGGACTCACAACCAGACTGGAGACATAATCTGAGGACTTTTCACTGGCAATGGGGCTCAGAAGTCTGATTCTGTGGTTCCCGGCCATCACCCTGCCATGCTATTTCGCATTTCATGGAGAGGGCTTCCTCCATTGCTGTGAGTGCCTTGCATGCCTCATACCTGTCTCTCCCCTCTCACTACAGCCCTTCACATAACCAATTTCAGGGGAGAGGGGCTATGGGTTTATGTCACAAAGCTTCACATTCCCGAAGAAAAGCTGGGAAAGTGAATGAAAAGCATGGAAGTTCAGTTCTGTGACATTAATGAAGTCCACCGCCTTTTAATTATAAGCACATTTGTTGAGCTCACATTGTGTGCCAAGTGATGTTCAAATATTTAACAAGAAGTAATCTAATTTAACCCTCATAATATGTCCATGAAGTAGGCATTATTATTCTCTCCATTTTATAGATGGGGAAACTGAGACTCAGAGAGGTTAAACAACTTGTCTAAGGTCACACAGATAGTAGAAGTAGAGTCAGGATTCACACCCAGGCATTCCAACCCCAGGTGCTAACCCCTTAATTAGTGTACTGCGGAGCCCTGGTGGTGCAGTGGTTAAGAGCTACGGCTGCTAACCAAAAGGTCGGCAGTTTTGAATCCACCAGCCACTCCTTGGAAACCCTATAGAGCAGTTCTACTCTGTCCTGTAGGGTCGCTATGAGTCTGAATCAGGTTGACTGCAATGGTTTTGGTTTGGGGCAGTCTTAATATTTAATATCGTTCTTACCATAATTAAAATTTATGAAGCATGACTTTTCAACACTGGAAGTCGTTCCATAATCCCAGAGGTGCTATTTTGGGGTTGACATTCCACTAGCCTCATCATTGCCCAGTTCATAAGAGGACCTCAGTAGGTCAGTGCAGAACTTGATAATGTCTCATCAATCTATTGGTGGGGTTTCCTGATGGGAATCTGACTGATGTCATGGTTTATTTGGGTTGGTTAGGTGCCAAAGGCCTCAGAGGAGTACCGGGATTCGCAGGACCTGATGGAGATCCAGGGCTCAAGGGTTTCCCAGGAGATCCAGGCCGTGAAGGATTCCCAGGACCACAGGGTAAGTCAAGACTCTACCCCGATTCAGCCCCTTGGCTTTGGAAAATGGCCTGTGTGTGTGATGAGTTCCCAGCTTTGTTCCCTCAACACTCAGAAACTGTCTCAACAAAGACTCAATGACAATCTTTGTACTTGTCCATGGGAGATCAAAATCCTTGACTTTATCATTACTACTACTGTACTTTAGCACGTACTGGTTTTCTGCAGAAGATAGCTTCAGATCTCAGGAAAAAAAGAAGAAAGCATAGATGTTACAGATAATGCAGAAATGGTTTTCTCTGCTTTATATTAAACACTGTAAGGATAGCATAATGATATTCTCTTCTGAGATTATTATTATTATTATTGGCACAGGTAGCTCTCCCTTCGTCGATTTCCATATTTACTGATCCCTCACCAAATACGGCATTGCCTGCTTGTTCTTCAGTGTCCAACTTGTCTGGGCAAACAGTTCCCACCATTCCATCTACATTTTGACACAGCAAAGAAATATAGAAGCCATTTGGTGGCTAAAAGAGCTTAAGCCTTTTGCCTCTATATGGAGAAAAATGAATGTGTTTCCAATAGTAAGTTGTGGTGAAAAACACAAATACCTGCTTGTGGACAGCATACTCTATAATGTCCCCAAACACAGGTGTCCATGTGTGCTTTGGCTAAAATTATGTGAGTGCAGCATCATTGCATCACTTTGCTTGCAGAGGCTCACCCACATTTTGGACCGCATTGTCTAAATGAAACCACAGAGGTCATTAAGGCCAACCTTCTGCCCAGTGATAACCATCCTTCCATAGAATCCTGGTTAGGTGTTTTGCCCGTCTTCACTGGAATCATTCTGGTTGCCTAGGACCTGTGAAACACTAAAACCCTCTTGTTGCTAGAAAGTTCTTCCTTCACTGGAATGAAATCTGCTCCCCAATAAGCTCTCACTTGGTTATTCCTCAAGCCATGTAAGTCTACTTCTTCACAGCTACCCCTCACACACATTCGGAAAGAGAGTTCACATTTTCCCATAGACACCTCGTTTCCAGGCAGACTGTATCCCAGGAATGCAGAGTTCCTTTCTATGACATCGTTTCCAGGCCCTCAGAATTTTGATTGCCCTTCTGCAGCTGTCCTCCAGCTTGTCCACATTCCGTTCAAACTAGATCCAGAAACTGAATAAAACGCTTCACATGTCTGGAATGTCACACTTTTGAACAGTGAGGCTGTTGTGTCCTCAGACTTAGACACTGGGCAAATATCTTCAGCAAATATTCACTGAGCGCTACCGTTCTCCTGTCGCACGCTTAGAGCATTATTTAAACCTAAATGTAGAACTCTGCATCAGTCTATGATAGATTTTATCTTGCTTCCAGCCCATAAAGATCATTGTGGCCTTTATCTTGTTTCCTGTTCTATCATGCATCTCTCTGTATTTTGCAAAATTGATGAGCATGCTTTCTGGGTCTTAATTCAAGGCACACACACACAAAAAAAAAAACATGCATTGGAAAGAAGCAAAGTTTTCATGCTTCCACACCAGAGGACCAGTCTGTAGCATTTGGTTGGCCTGCAGGGAGCATCTGAATGTTTCGATGTTGCATAATTGTCACTGTGAGGATATCACATATGCTAAGTTTAAGCATCCATTGTTTTGAGAGAAGAATAATAATTCAATGATAGCTTCCTTCTTACTTTGAATATGGAAAGTACCTAGTAATCATAGTTTGAATGCAAAGCCAAGTGGACATGAACTTTCTACAGAATGTTACTGTAGTGAGGGATGGATGAGATGTTCCCGTTGTCAGGTGATTTGGGGGGTCAACCATATGGTAGAAAGCCTGTTCCGTATTGAAATGTAAGCCCTTAAGTGAGCAGGGAGACTGAGGTAGACCAGATGGATGTGGTAAATGAGGCTCTGATCTATTCAACTTTTGAAATGCATGACATTTTTTATGGTACTTATACTGTGTCCCTGGGTGGTACAAACCGTTAACAGGTTTGGCTGCTAATTAAAAGACTGGAGGTTCGAGTCCACTCAGAGATGCCTGGAAAGAAAGGCCTGACAATCTACTTGTGAAAAGTCAGCCACTGAAAACCCAACGGAGCACAGTTCTACTGTGACACACATGGGGTCACCATGGGTCAGAGTCAACTTGACAGCAACTAGTTTCTCTCTCTTTCAAATATACTGTGCGTCTGTCACCACGTGCAGAAACAAATCAAATGCCCAACTTCAGAGATTGCAAAAAAAAAAGAAAATCTATTCCAGATAGAAGATCCGTACATGAGAACTTAAGTCCCACTTCTTCATGCACAGTTAATACAAAGTAAACATTTCTTACATTTCCATAAAAGCCATTGTCTCTTCCTTGTGTGCGTAAATCAGTCACTTCATTAAAACTTTGAAAATGGGGGCCAAGCTAATTAAGACTCAGTTTAACTTGAGATCTTTTGTTCTATTCCAAACACAATTGTACCAATTAATCCACCTTCCACTTCACAGGCCTGGCTGGTGCTTTGCAATCCTAGAAAAAGCCTGAGGTCCTGTTCATTGACTCTTTTCTGTTAGATACACAGTGCAGAATGGGTAGAAAATCCCTTCTTCCCCATTTCCTAAACATAAGGTGTGGAATGTTTTGTGTATTTGATCCTTTGGCTTATTATCATCTTTCCAGCGTTATTCTCATAGTTGGCAGTGTTCTCTCTTCTTTCAGCACTTAGTAATGATCTCGGAAACCTTTCCTCCTGAATCAAATATGTGACTGTCAGCACTTAGAGTTCAACAAGAGGTCGTATCAGTGTTCCCTGCATTGAAAGGGGAAGTAAGGTGATGAGATAAATTGACCCCGTGGTGTCAGCAAAAGGCAAAACTATTCAAGTGCGTGACGGCCACCATCTCTCTATCCAAATATGTGATAGTTGATTGTTTTCACAGTACATGCCACCAAAACAAACAAGCCCGTTGCTGTCGAGTCAATTCCAACTCATAGCGACCCTATAAGACAGAGTAGAACGGCCCCATAGGATTTCCAAGGAACAGCCGGTGGATTTGAACTGCTGACCATTTGGTTAGCAGCTGAACTCTTAACCACTACACCACCAGGGCTCCATACATGCCACAGAGGGAGTATCAATTCCTCCGCAAAGTGTCCACAAAATGGCCAACTGACTAGGGATTTATTACCAGGAGAGTAAGTTTCAGGGAAGCGGAATTTTGGCTCTGATTTCTCTGGCAGCCTCGCTTCCCTCTAATCTTCTGTCATAGAACTTTGTCCCTCCCTCCCACACAGAACCTAGAAGTTCCTACCAGAGGTATTCTTTTGTGATAATCTTTAAAACGTGGGGGCCACGAATTGTGAGGATATATGTGCAAGGAGAAGTTACATCTGTAGCCTTAGCTGAATTTCAGGGCTAGTGGCCAGATGGAGGAGGGAAGCAGAAGAAATTTAACGGAGAGAAGGTGTGGATTGCAAAATGGGTAACATACAGGGCCTTCAGCCAAAGTAAAGCTTGTGAGGACCCTGTTTGCAAATGGTTACAGTTTTCAGCCTCTTTCTGATACTTCTCTTAGAATGTCCTCATGCTAACCTGTGGTTTGGGGGTGACCCATGTTTCCTTTCAGGATTTGTGGGAGCTCGAGGATCCAAAGGTGCAACGGGCCTCCCTGGGCCAGATGGACAGCCAGGTCCCGTAGGCCTGCCAGGGCCAGTAGGGCCACCAGGTGAAAGGGGACTTCCTGGAGAAGTCCTAGGAGCCCGGCCTGGACCCCGGGGGGAAGCTGGATTGCCCGGACACCCAGGGCTGAAGGGCCAACCTGGAGAGAGAGGCCCTCCTGGATTCAGAGGTAAGCTGCCATTTCAGGAGGAGGAGCAATAGGGTCCTGTCCCAGCTGTGCTGCTGGAACTGGGGCTCCCAAGGGCTATTCTGGAGTTCCTTCTGGGGACTTGATAAGAACCGACATTCTGTACGACATAGTCTTGCTTATCTTCCCTCTATTTTGTTCCAGCTTTCCTTTAGAATGTTTTTATTACAATGATAATGGTCCTGTGTTTACCTTCTATAGCAGTAAAGTATGGCCGTTTGACACCTTTTACAAATACAGTGTAAATAATATTCTCCGTTCTCAAGTTGCACATGAATCGCCGTGGAAGGCTGTTCTGTTTTTTCCTGAATTTGTACAGTTGATGTGAAGAAAAGATGGACATGGCCTTGCTTAGCCAGAGGTTATGACGAAAATAGGAATGATCTGGAATACAATTTAATTGATTGGTTTAAGAATTTTTTATATGTGTTTATAATATTATCCATTTCTATTTAGCAAAGTAGAAATCCAAACATACAAACACAGAAACGCATACAAACACCGAAGTATGAGTGAGCATCACACTGTTCTAAGGGTCCGATTTATGCAGAATTGGCATTGAGAACGCCAAACCCATCCACTTTAATGAAAAATTGTGTTACTGATTAATAAGTGTTTCCATTCGGTGAGCCACATGCTAGAGGCTGCTGGCTCACTGAAGGAGAGGACATGGCCTCCATGCTCCAAATCAAACATGAAATTGAAGGGTAAAACCATGGCTTTATCTTTAGACTGCCAGGACCATCATGGTCCCTGACTCCCAACCCCAGGCAGAATGGGGGCTTTAGATGTGGTGACAAGAAGCTGATATCCCTTCCCATTTTAGAAGAAAACATTCAGGGCCTGATTAAATATAATTCTTAACTGGCAGGTGAACCCATTAAACTTGTGCGCACGAGCTAGTTTTCAGATTAGCTTGTCAGTTTCCCAGCCATGCCAAAAGGGGAGAGGTGCACAAGGCAGGTGGTTTTTGATAATGATGAGAACGATCGTCACATACAGCTGTTGATACTGACCAGGGGAACCACCCGAGAGAGGTGCCGTGGCCCACAGAGAGATAGATTCTCTGGTGCCTGAGAAGCTGGAATGAGGCCTAAAGAAAGAAGGGAAAAGAGCCCAAGAAGGGGTAGAGCAGACATGCGCGCGCGCGCGCGCGCACACACACACACACACACACACACACACACACACACACACACACACACACACACACACACACACACACACACACACACACACACACACACACACACACACACACACACACACACACACACAACTGAACCACCTTGCCCAAGACCAAGCCAGAGAATGAAGATCGTTTGATAACATCACCAAGGCAACGGAGACCCTATGCTAAGACGTCTGGGGTCTGCCTTTGCCAACTTGGCTAACTCTAGGTCAGTTATAAAGTATAAAGTATAAATCAGCAGTTATCTTCAGAGATGGAGGAATTGGCAGCACTGAAGGAAGAGCGTTCTCTGCTTTAGCTTTGCCTCGTGATTACTGAGCTGAGTGACACTTCCAGCACTAATGAACTGCAGAGGGCACGCGCTTGCTTGGATCAGCGTTTCCGTGATCAATCTGCTTCGCAGACCAGCTGTGAAAACTGCGCCCCTAGCTGTTTTTACATAAGTGTACTTCTGGTAGATTTTTTTTTTTTTTAAACTTAAACATGTCCTACAGGCTTCAAGATTTTTGAGGGTAAAAACAAAATATGATAACGGGTTTATTTCAGATACTTTACGAAGGTCCCTACTGCTTTCACTGTTAGCTTTGTGGCAGGTTTCCTCAGCCTTGTTTAGGCAGAATCTCTTGTTCTGCAGAAGTTCCCACTTCCAGAGGATGGAAACTTGTGAGTGACGGTCTCGCATCCAGAGTGACATTTTGTGCCATAACGCCACAGGGACAGTGTGCAGAGGGTTCCTGCTTCTGGCTTGATTGGCTGTTTGAGGTCCGTTAGAAAGAAACACAGATACAGCCTGGTCTCTGAGCAAAACTTTCTGAAGCAAGCCCACAGATTAGATTTGGTTTAGCTGAAGGAAGCTGATTTTTTTTCTTTTTGGTAGTCGTTGTTCCTTTTTTAACAGATGTTCCATAAATGGAATTTGTCCTGAAATATTCAGCACCAAAGCACTGATCACAATGGGCAAGTGAAGGAATAAAATACCCCAGTGCCTGGTTTTTCTGGAGGCAAACAGTTAAGCAGCAGAAATCATTTTCACACGCAGCTGTTCCTAGCCTGTCCTGCCCACTGGCTAGGCTGTGCGGGAAGGCCGATCAGGAACAGGCATCCGGAGCCGCCTCTCTCCCGCTGGCCTCAGCTCTGCGTGTCCCGCTTGCTGAGTTTGCCTCAGTTCACCCGGTTTCAGCGTGGCTTGGTGACGAGCATCTGTGTATGCTATCCATCAACCTCTGCTGCTCCCCTTGTTCATGAGCACAAGTATCTGCAGCGGGGACCTTGACGTTGCTTATTAAAACTTTACAGCCCAGAGCAATGCCTACCTACTCTTGAAAGACCGTTAGCAGCCATGAGCGATCATATTTTTTCCCTAGAGCTGTAAACTCTAAAGATAGAAAACCAAAAAATAAGTGTCCTCACTTACGGCGGTAAAACTGGACCATATGAGAATATATGCATCCGTGCGTCTCAAAGAAACTTTCAGACTTCCACTTAGAATCCGCTTTCCGGGCATTGCAGACATGCTTCTCCCGTTCGAGTTCTCGTAATTCGGTAATGATAGTCAGGAAGCTCGACTGCTGGCTCTAGGATGCTCCAAGACTGACTTAGCCCCTTGCAGTGATACTCCTTCCCCTCCTTCATCTCCCCCATTTATCCGCCTCCTCCTTTTGGGACAGCTGTGACCCTGTAAGATTTGTATGAGGATCCAGTTAGACAGTGTTATCTCAAGATCACTGGGGAAACGTGGTGCAAATGCCTGGTGTTGGAACGTTCATACGTTCACTGTTATTATTAATTACATGGTAACTGTAACAAGCATTAAGTTCCTAGAAGAAAGGGGGAAATGCCTAAATGTAAGGTGGCCCAGGTAGTTAGTATTAAAAAAAAAAAAAAAAGCTAGAAGAAAATGTGTTCATAATTATCTGATCTCTAGGCAGGGCTTGGAACCGGTTCATTCCAGTTTGAACCTCCGCTGAGAATTTGCCTTTCTAACAAGTTCCCTGCTGAGAATTTGCATTTCCACCCCAGATATACTGAATCAGAATCTACATTTTAACAAGATCCCCAGGTGATTCTTAAGTATAACTTCCTGGGAACGTGTTAGAAATGCAAATTCTCAGCAGGGATTCAAACCAGAACAAACTGGGTTTGAAGCCCTCCCTCTGGGAAGTGAAGGATATTCTAAACATAAAATCAAGAGAAGAAATCACAGAGAGAGAGAGAGGCATGCACAAAATGTATAAAATTTGCATACAAACGTTAATCTTCTACATGTCAAAAAGAAAATTTTACCATAGATATGAAGGAAAACTAGTTAACATACATGAGAAACACTAAAATCTGTAAGAAAATATCAAAATCCCAAAAGGAAAATCGAAGCAAAGAACAAAAATTTCATCAAAGAGCCAGAACTAGAAAAAAGGAATTTAATGAATAATCAAAAACATGCAAACTAATATAGCTGACACGCCATTTTTCCACTGCTCAGAGTTGCCAGGTTTTTGTTTTGCTTTAATGCTAGCAGTCAACGCTAAGAAGACACTGGTAGAAGAGTGAGTTGGTGTAGATTTTCTGAAAGCACTGCCGTATATGCATAAAAGGCATTCAGTTAGTCTTGGCCTTAACCCACTAAGTCAATTTCTAGGTCATTTTCCTAAAGAAATTTCCTACAACATGGGTCTGGGTGTATATTCAAAAAATCTGTTCCTCATTGTTTGTAATAACAAACAAAAAAAAAGATGAGGAAAAAAAAACTAAGTATATCCAGATAATAGGATACCGTGCAATCATTTAAAATAATGTTTGAAAAGAACATTTTAAAATGTGGGAAATGCTCAAAATAGAGTCAAGTGAAAAGCCAAGTTAAAACTGTGGTTACAGTATAATATCAACTCTGCGTCTATCTATTTTTAGGTATATTTATAGGAATAGAAAAAAGACAGGAAGGACATATGCTAAGATGTTAGGGATTATCGCTGAGTGATGGTATGAGTTACTTCAATTTTCTTCTTTATACTTTGTATTTTCCAGAAATCCAGAAAAAATACCTAAGATATTTATAAAGTAACTATACTTTATAGGGGGTAAACGTTGTTTTTCATCAGTGCATAGAGCTGGCCTCACATCTCTTGTCTCTGAATCCCATAGGAAGCCAGGGAATGCCCGGGATGCCAGGGCTGAAGGGTCAGCCGGGCTTCCCAGGACCTTCTGGCCAGGCAGGACTGCCCGGACCACCGGGACAGCATGGATTCCCAGGAGCTGCTGGCCAACCAGGGCCCTTGGGACTGCCAGGTGCCCCAGGCCTTGGAGGTAAGAATCTAGCCCTCCCATAAAGGATCAGGTCCTCACCAGCTACTGACAGCTGAACTAGCCCCGCCCTTCCTGACAGGAGTTCTCAAACTCTGCTCCAAGGAACCCTCCCTTGAGTGTTGCCTGGTTCCCAAAACCAGGACATACATTCCACCAAACAAGGAAGACTTCAACAGCCTGAGAAACCTGTCGGTCATTTGTGTGTGTTGTGTATATCAGGGCTCTAGGGAAGATTTCATTAGGAAGAAAAATTCTCCCTACAGATAGTTCAAAATTGCTGCTCTTATTTGGCAAGGAGAAGTTAATATTTGTTTCTGCAGAGTTGAATGATGTGAGGGAACAAAAGGAAGTGCTTAGTTGAGAAAATATGGGGGCGGATGGGTGAAGCAGGAGATGGGTGGTAGGTGCAAGGGATGTAGAGCTTTCGACAGCTGGAGATTCCAGATGGGGGTGCCCAGCACATCACACAAAGGCTCAGGTCGGTGGCAAGGGGGTACCGAAAGAAGCTCTGGGCCCCGACATCCATCAGGCATTGCCAGGATTGACTGAGAGCTGATGAATGCAGCCCCGTGCTGATCCCCAAGGCAGTCAACGACCTCTTGACAGAGCAGTAGTCTCCCGGCTTGCGGATTTCTCGGACCACTGAAATCTCAAATACAGTTCTGGGTAACCAGTAAGGTTTTCCAGCCTTTTATTTTGCCAGATAAGAATCCCTTTAAGTGTTACCCACTATCCCATCATTCCATAGAAGGATACCGTAACATTAAAAAGCAGAAAGGACGCAATTACTCAGTAAAGGACAATCAGTTAAATGGAGTAAATTCAGCTTTTAGAAAAGCTCACAACCCTGTCCTTGATTTTCTCATTTTGCAATAGCTGTCACTACAACTTTGTCAAGGATCATTGTCCACCTGTACTAGGGAACCGCTGCACCACACGTAATTCATCCAGAAGCCAGGATGCCTCCATATGCACTAGCCTCAGGGCTTCCCTGTGACCAGCCTAAACTGTCTCCAGAAGCTTGGGGCATGACTAGGGTGGGGCCATGCTAACCAGTGGTTTTACTGAGTAACAAAAATCCTGGGCAGGCGATTTGATCCCTTGTATTGAAATTCAGAAGTCCTCCTAGCGTAGTGGTTAAGAGCTACGGCTGCCAGCCAAATGGTTGGCCATTCTAATCCACCGGGAACTCCTTGGAAACCCTATGAGACAGTTCTACCCTGTCCTATGGGGTCGCTAAGGGTGGAATTGACTCGATGGCAACAAGTTTGGTTTTTTGGTTCTGTCTCAATTAAAAGTTCTCAATTACCAAATATTAACTAAGCCCAAAGCATCCTGGGTAGTAAACTCATGTGAACACACTTGTCTTAAAGGAGCTGACATTTCAGCTGGGGACTGTATAGCACACATACAAAGGCATGTATTTGACCAGGGCAATGAGTGACCCAGACCATGAGTTTCCCAGTGTCTCAGGAGGCAGAGAAGCTGGGTAGGCTACTCCATTCTTGGAAGAAGGAGATGGGACCGGAGCCAGGCATGCACAAGGGTCAGGATTGGAATGAGTGAGGGGAAGGGAAGCTTCTAGGGAAGCGGGACAGCTTTGCATCTGAGCAGAGGCAAGGACGCCCGAGGAAAGCTTTGGCATTGTGATCACCTAACCTGGCTAGGGTAGAGAGTTTAATTTGAGGAGGGAAGTGGTGATCTGGATAGGGAAATTGGAGCTGAAGTTTAGAGGACATTGAATGCCAAGCTAAGGAGTTTGACCCAACAAGGCAAACGGGAGCCATTGACAGTTTTAACAGAGGAGTGCTTTAGGGAGGCATTTTAGGAACCCAGCTGGCAGGCAGCTCTGTGTGTGAGTGTGGGGAGAGACTGGAAGAAAGCAGTGATCTGGGAAGCTCTTGAAGTCATAAAAATGAAGATAATGTGTCGGGAGCAGAGATGGAAAGGGCAGGAGGCGCTGAATTGGCAGGTGCACTGGGGACCCCCCACCCTAGAACTTCATCTCCAGGAAGAGAGCAAGCAGATGTTCCGGAGGTACAGGTAGTCCTCTGGGCATAACCTCCTGCACCTGTCTTATCTTTCCACCATTACAGCTTTGTTCCCTGGGGTTCTGAAGGCAAGAAGCTTCAGTGGAGAAAGTGAGATGCATCTCACATGTCATGTTTGGCTTGCATGCCACAGGTTAGCCTCCAGCTTTAGGATAAAGACTTCTTTAGAAAGGCCAGCCCTGCAGGTTCTCTACATACTCCGATCACACTTTAAAACCTACCCCTATATTTGCAGTTTTCCATTTTCCTTCCAGAATGTTTTCTTATCCAGAAAAGTTTTGGTAGCTGAGTTATAAAATAATTATAAGAGAAGTTTTCTCTGTGTGTGTGTGTGTGTGTGTGTGTATTTGTTCCTTTTTTTAATAATTTCTCTGCCTCCTGTTTTTAACAGGTCTGCCTGGTGACCGAGGGGTTCCAGGAGACACAGGTGCCCCTGGCCCCGTGGGCATGAAAGGTCTCTCTGGTGACAGAGGGGACTCTGGCTTATTGGGTGAGAGAGGCCATCCAGGAAACCCTGGATTCAAAGGAATGGCCGGAATGCCTGGTCTCCCTGGGTCAAAAGGTAACTGTGGAGCCCTGCCAATGGGAATAACCTTGACCGGGGTGAGACAACTCTACAGGAAGTCTCTGTCACCCATGTGTGGGGGTGACCTCACACATCTGCAGAGCTGAAGCCTAACAACTCCCTTCACCCAGTGGCCGACGGACCTGGGAAAGTTGGCCAATGGGACCTGGACTCAGAATACCAGTTTGTTAATTTACCAAGAGGGACTGTACAACGAGACTTCCCATCTGCACAGGGAAGTTAGCAGAGAGGCCCGCTCAGGGGCTAGATTGGGATCAGGAGGCTGTTTGATGAATGTACAACCAAAACAAAGAAACGTGGGTTGTCACCAGGATAGGTTTATTTGCACACAAAGAAACAAACCTACTTATCTAGATGCAGAGCACTCTGTCCTTTGGATGTGGCGAAAGACAGGTGGTCCTTTGTCTGACCTCCGTGCTGGGTGCAGTAGTAATGTTGCGTTAATTTCTAGTGGCCCTCTGACTCCTTCCTGATGGGCCCGGGCACCTGTGCTCCATCCACATTTCCTCATAGTCCATCTGCCTGGCCTGTGGATTTGCCTTTATATGTTGTCTCTAACGGCCCATCTGGAGGCAAGCTGACTCTGTATCCCTCTGTCTGTATGTTGGTCAGAAGCCCTGGTGGCATAATGGTTAAGCAGTAGGTTGCCAACCAAAAGTTCTGCCCACCAGCTGCTCCATAGGAGAAAAGGCCTGGTGATCTGCTTCTGTAAAGATTACAGCCTTGGAAATCCTATGGGGCATTCTACTCTGTCCTATAGGGTCACTGTGAGTCAGAATTGACTCCACAGCAACGGGTGTGGTTTTTAAACTTTTGGAAGGAACCCTGGTTGCACAATGGTTAAGTGCCCAGCAGCTAACTGAAAGGTCAACGATTTGAACCCACCAGCCTCTCCCTGGGAGAAAAGACCTGGTGTTCTGCTTTCTTAGAGATGATAGCCTTGGAAACCCGATGGGGCAGTTTTACTCACCCTACAGGGCCACTGTGAGCCAGAAATGACTCGACAGCACCTAACCACATATGCTGGTCAGTGGACAGGGTCACTTAGGAAATGGTGTTCCAGGTAATTGCTGTTAGGTGAAGCTATTAGGTAATTGCTATTAGATAATTCTTTTAAGTGAAGAATGTTAGCATCTTCTCACTTTAACAGGTTACACTGTTGAGATGTTTTACTCAGAGCTAACCCAGTACTTTTCTCTTTCCCTCCATAGGGGACAGAGGTTCACCTGGTATGGATGGTTTCCAAGGCATGTTCGGGCTGAAAGGAAGACCCGGATATCCAGGAAGCAAAGGGGAGGCTGGATTTTTTGGACTTCCTGGTCAGAAAGGTCTGGCTGGTGAACCAGGTGTTAAAGGTATGCCTGCCCCTCTTAACATTCTTTTTACAGGCTTGAGACTCCGAGAATCCACCACCTCCGGGAAACCTAAATCTGGAAGCTGGTTAAAAAAAAAACAAACAAAATTTAGAGGGTTTTGTCCCTGCCTGGGTGTGTTCATGATGTAATAAGGGAGTGATCCTACCAAAGGAAACCATAAAAAGTTAAAAGTAACAGCAGCATTAAGAACTAAATATGCCATTAAAATATATTCCATCATGACGATACCATGATTAGCATGAAGAGTTGAAGCTAGGTAAAAACCAGCAGAAAGGTAAATCCTATGGAGGAGAACTCAGTTTGGCAAAAGAAGGACAAAGTAGTCCAGGTGGAGGGATGTGACTTCATGGAAAAGAAATTACAATCCACAAAGAAGAGGCTGGTTTGAGCCCTGACGTGGGCAGGTATCTCTAGACCCAAATGTGAGGTTCCTTCTTCACAGAGTATATTATTAACAAACAACATTTGCAGTGACTTTTGTTTAAACAACTTTTTTTTTCTGAAAGTACCATAGTGGTCTCTAAAACCTTAATTACTAATAATAGTGTTGGCGAGGATGTGGGGAAATTGGAACCATCATATATCACTGCTGAGAATGTAGAATGGTGCAGTCACTTTGGAAAACAGCCTGGAAGTTCTTCAGAAAGTTAAACATAGAATTACCATACGAGCCAGCAATTCCACTCCTAGTCATATACCCAAAAAGACTGGAAATAGGGACTGTCTTAGTTACCTAGTGCTGCTATAATAGAAATACCAAAAGTGGATGGCTTTGACAAAGATAAATTTATTCTCTCACAGACTAGGAGGCTAGAAGTCCAAACTCAGGGTGCCAGCTCTAGGGGAAGGCTTTCTCTCTCCATCAGCTCTGGGAGAAAGCCCTTGTCATCAATCTTCCCCTAGTCTAGGAGCTTCTCAGTGCAGCAACCCCAGGTCCAAAGGATGCGCTTTGCTCCTGGCACTGCTTTCTTGGTGATATGAGGTCCTTCTCCTCTCTGCTCGCTTCTCTCTTTTGTATCTCAAAAGAGATGGACTCAAAATACAATCTAATCTTGTAGATTGAGTCCTGCCTCATTAACATAACTGCTCTAATCCTGCTTCATTAACGTAGTGGAGATTAGGATTTACAACACTTAGGATAATCACATCAAATCACAAAATAGAGGACAACCACACAATATTGAGAATCATGGGCTAACCAAGTTGACCCATATCTTTGGGGGACACAATTCAATCCATAACAAGGATCAAGGCGATTCTTGTTCACCAATGTTCATAGCAGCATTATTCACAGTAGCCAAAAGGTGGAAACAACGCAAAGCTCTATTAACTGATGAGTGGTTTAGGAAAATGTAGTTTCCATACAAGGAATGTTATTCAGCTGTAAAAAAGGAATGAAGTACTTCTATGTGCTACAACACGGATGCACCTTTAAAACATTGTGTCACACGTTGTATGATTCCATTTATATGAAATGTCTAGAATAGACAAATCTGTAGTGACAAAAAGTAGATTAGTGGTTGCCTAGTGCTGGGTGGCTGGTGGTAGGGGAGAACGGAGGAGGACTGCTAAGCGGTATGGGTCTTTTGGGGGGGATGATGAAAACGTTCTAAAGTTAGTTTGTGGTAATGGTTGAATGCCTCTGAACACACTAAACACCGTTGAGTCATTCTTGTTAAGTGGGTGAGTTTTGTGGTATGTGAATCATATCTCAATAAAGCTGTTTAAAGAAAAAAACTTAATTACTCCTCAAAGTGTTAAAACTTTTACAGATTCTTAGCAAAATTGAGATTGCCGTCTAGTGCACTTTTTTTCCAGGCTTTCAACTTACACTTGCATTTTCAAATAATCTTTGTGTTAACTTAGAGATTTCAGGCCATTTATCACCCAAAAAAATGCCATTTTAAAATTAAACTTAAAATGAAATCACTGTTTCAGCTCTGCTACAACTTCTCTTGGAGCCTTCTTGGAGTTAAGTTAACTACGTGGGTGTCTGTGCCTCCGCTAGAGTGTGGGCTCTCCAAGGGTGGGCTAGTTCACTTATTGATCCTCCTCAGTATCTAGCCTAGCACTAAATAACGATATAAATGTTTGATAAGTGAAACTATATTCTTTTCATCCAATGCCCCAACATCCAATGAAGATAGATTCCCAGAACAGCCTCAGCCTGAACCTTATATATGCAGCCTTCAGCTTCCCAGGGAAGCTTCCTGAATCTCCCTCACTCCCCCTCCATCTTACTGAATCCTTGGAAGCTCACCAGAGAGCTTCCTTGCTACATTCCACCCACTTATTACTGTGACCTTCCAAATATGGTAGTGGTGGTAGTGGTTATTGTTATCAGTTGCTGCTGAGTCAATTCCAACCCATGGCGACCCAATGTTTGCGGAGTAGGAACGCCTCATAGGGTTTTCAAGGCTGGGATCTTTCAGAAGTAGATCTCCAGGCCTGTCTCCTGAGGTGCCCCTGGGTGGGTTCAAACCACCGACCTCTCATCTAGTAGTCGAGCACTTAGCCATTTGCGCCACCCAGAGACGCCTTAACTACGGCTGCCCCTCCTTGAATCCTGAGGCACACACAAGCAAGGTGCTTTTAAGAAGACACTGGTACAAGCAGCTTTCCTTATTGGGAGTCTTCCTGCTTCTGATCTAGTTTGATTTCTGTCTCATCAGAGTACAAATGAAAAGAGAATTCTTTCACATAGAATACTAACAGAAACCATGCTGATTTCTGGTAGCCCCCATCTATATTACCTTTTTGCACACATTCACTGATTCTCCCAGCGGCCCTGTAGGAAGGGGGCAGGCCCTGACATTGCCAGGTGTTCTGTGCATTCTGTGAGAGCCCCCCACAGCAAGGGGACCGCATCCCCCATCTCCTCTGCTTGCTTACAGAAGAGAGGAGAGAAGGAATGGCAAAGGAGGGCAGGGGAGATACACATTTTCCATCCCCACTTTGTCTGTCTCCGCGGAGAGCTTGTCTCCAGCTCTCAGCCTTCGTGGTTAGGGAGTAACGAGCCACCTGGTGGCACAACATCTCTCAGGCTTCCGCTTGGAAGGTGGGCAGCGGGGCTGGGAGGCCTTCCCATCTGTGTTCTTCCACGGAGCCTGGAAGTCCAGGAAAATGACTGTGTTCTGTCCTCTTCAAGGCAGCCGTGGGGATCCCGGCCCCCCAGGACCACCCCCCATCATCCTGCCGGAAATGAAAGACATTAAAGGGGAAAAAGGAGATGAGGGGCCTATGGGATCAAAAGGACAACTGGGCTTAAAAGGTGAGGGTCACCATGGGGCTCAGGCTGACCTATGAGCTGTCAGCCCCGGGGGGCAGAGGGGGTCTCCCTTCTCACTGCCATCTCTCCCTTTCCTTCTCTCTCCCTCCCTCACTCTCCCTCTTTCTCTGTCTCTCGCTCTGCCTCTGTCTCTCCCTCTTTCCCTCTCTCTCTCTCTCTGCTTCTTTCTCTTTCCCTCTCTCTCTTTCTCCCCTTCTCTCCCCCTCTCTCTCTCCCTCTGCCTCTCTCTCTCCATTTTTCCCTCTCTCTCTCATTCTGCCTCTCTCTCCCTCTCTCTGTCTCCTTCTCTCCATCTCTCCCTCTCTCTCTCTTTCTTTCCCTCGCTCCCTCACTCTCCCCCCACCCAAAGAGCAGCTGCTTCTCTGCACAGAGATGCCCTTGTGTCTGTCCCAGACTTGGCTTGTGTTAACAACTCTTCTGACATCTGGAGGTCTCCAGAATGGGCTGACCAAATATTCTTTGATGCCCAAGTAGGCTCACTTTCCCTCTTTAAGATTTCCAGCACTGGGGACTGCAAAATGGAAGGCTGTGGGCGGGTGGGGTGCCACCTCCTCACCAGAGCTTTACACACCCAGGGTCTTCTTACAGGGTTTCAAGGCATGCCAGGGACCCCTGGGCTGTCAGGAATCCCTGGGTTACCCGGGAAGCCCGGCCACATCAAAGGAACGAAAGGAGACACCGGAGTCCCTGGCGTGCCCGGCTCACCAGGCTTACCCGGAGTGAGTGGTCCCCCTGGAATTATAGGATTTCCAGGGTTCACGGGGAGTAGGGTAAGTTGGCGTGTTATGCTTTGCTCGGTTTGTTCTTGTGGTGTTTGCTGAGGAAGTGCTTTCGTCCCGTGTTTATTGGAATAGGCGTAGTCAAGTGACAGCTTCCGAGTCAGAAGTCTCAGTGTTTCTAGGTCCCTGGATAATTGTGAGGAAGTGCTGGGTGCACACCCACACCTGACAGTGATCTGCGTGTCCACCCTGCCCACCACGGCCTTTTGTTGGGTGAAGCGTGGAGTCTCCCACAATCTGAGAAGAAAACCACACATTTTTTCACGGGGGCCTTGGGAGAACTGCACTTCATTTTCTAGCGATCAGACCTCCAAACTTGAGCACATAGGGGACCTCAGGCTCGAGAGTCTTATCGCTGAATTACAAATGGGCCTGGAGTCAGGGAACCTGAAGTCAGGTGCCGGCCCTGTCATTTACTCATCTCTTCATTCTTCATTTCTGAGCGCTTGTTATGCGTCAGGCACTAGGTTGTAATGGCCTTAATGGTGAACAGTGACCCTGGGCTGGACTCTCACCTGTTTCCTCGTCTGTAAAATGAAGGTATTATCTACCCTGCATGTTTATTGAAAGCAATGCAGATATTATGCGTAATATATTTAACAGCCTGGCTCTCTATAAATGGTAATTTTATGGACCAAGTCTGTCCTCTTGCTTTAAAGGTATCATTCCCTTAAAATCCTTGGCACCCAACCAACTCATTGTTGGCAGTCACAGTGGGATCTGGCACATTTTAGGCAGATCAGAAGTTCTAGTAAACCTTTAACAACAGGTCCTGGCTGGCCCATCAGCCTAGCCCACCCTGGCATGCCTGATGTCCTCAGAAGTCTTCAGAAGGTCCTCTTTTCTCATCACTCCCAGAAGCTGTAGCTGAGTGGATCTTATAACCGGTCTTATGGTTACAAGAACTTAAAGAAAGAAAGATGCTTATGTCCCTGGTGGCTCTGTCGTTAAGAGCTCAGCTGCTTACCAAAAGGTCAGCCATTTGACTCCACCAGCTGCTCCTTGGAAACCCTATGGGGCAGTTCTGCTCAGTCCTACAGGGTCGCTATGAGTTGGAGTCAACTCGACAGCAGCAAGGTTTTTTTTTATGTCTACTGAAGGACATGTATGACCATGTTCATAGCAGCTTTATTTATAACAGCCAGGAACTGGGAAAAAACCCAAACGCCCATCAACAGAAGAAAGGATAGACATGGTATATTCAAATAACGGACTAGTGCACAAGAGTAAAACGAAAATTATCGATAAGGCACCCCAACTGTACTGACTCTCGTAGACTTTCTGTTGGATGAAATAAACCAGAAACAAAAAGTGTATATGATGCAATTCCATTTCTGTGCGGTTCAAGAACTGACAAGACTATTGGATAGAAAGAAGTCAGAAGAGTAACTGTTTTGGGCAGGAAGAGTGGTTAATCCTTTGGCAGGATAACTGATTATTGATTAGATAAAGGAACTTTCTGGAGTGCTGAAAATATTCTCTATCTGAGTGGTAGCTTAGTAAAAATCCTTTGAGCTAGACATTTAACATAAGTGCATTTTACTGTGTGAATGTTATACCTCAACAAAGTGAATTTTAAAAAAAGAAAAATAGATCATTATCTCAATAAGGATGCAGCCTCTGGCATACACCCCCCCACCAATCCTCTCAAAATGGAGCTACATTAATAATGTAGAGATTCAAGTTAAGCCCTGATGGAAAGGGTAATGGTATCGATGCTGTAACATTGAAGTCATAGTGTCAGTGCTAAAATGGTGACCAGTGGGTTGAAGGTGGACCAGATCCTCCACCCTCCCTCAGTGGAGGAGGCCCTTTTGGAGAAGAAAACCGTGTTTTCCATGAAGTCGAGAGTGATGCAGACATTACTCCAATCCCATTATTTGCAACTGACATCATTTTGGAGAAATCTAACTCTTTCTGCAGATGGAAGTACACAACCATGTAACTGTTTTATAATATAGAGAGCAAGTTCTGGAATCAGATGGCCCGGGTGGTTATTCCAGTTCTGCCACTTAGTAGCTCAGTGACACTGAGAAAATTATTTAACCTCTCTAAGCCGCAATTAAGGAGCCCTGGTGGCACAACAGTTAAGCACTGGGCTGTTAACCGAAAGGCTGGTGGTTCGAACCCACCTAGCGGCTCCACAGGAGAAGAGACCTGGCAATTTGCTCCCACAAAGATTACAGTCAAGGAAACCCTATAGGGCAGTTCTACCCTATATAGGGTTGCTGTAAGTCAGAATCAACTCAGCGGCACACGACAATCTCCCTGTAAGGAGCCCTGGTGGCTTAACAGTTAAGCACTGGCCTGTTAACTGAAATGGATTGTTGTTGTTCGATGCCGTTGAGTCAGTTTCGACCTTATGTACAACAGAATGAAACACTGCCAGGTCCTGTGGCATCCTCAACAATCATTGCTATGTTTGAGCTCATTTTTGCAGCCACTGTGTCAGTCCATCTCATTGAGGGTCTTCCTCTTTTTCGCTGTGGGGGGACTGGTCCCTCCTGATAACATGTCCAAAGTATGTGAGACGTAGTCTCACCATCCTTGCTTCTAAGGAGCATTCGGGTTGTACTCCTTCCAAGACAGATAGGAACAATGGATAATCACCACCTATAATACTGAGGCAAAAAAACTGTAGCGATTTTCTGCAAAATGACAAGATCACAAATCTTGAGTTGTGGTGAGCACACTGGGTGGTTAGATACACTAGCCATTCAAAAATTACAAACATTATAAACTCATTTCATTAACTGTCTTCCAAGATGACTTCGTATTTAACTTTATTCTAGGGTGACAAGGGCACTCCAGGGAGAGTTGGCCTTTTCGGGGAGACTGGACAGACGGGTGATTTCGGTGAGTGTTGTTCTTACAGTAAAGTAGGGCACCCACAATTCAGAGCTCTCTGGGCACATGTAGTGTAATAGCAGCACGTGCAGAAGCTGTTGGTTATTTTTAATTAGTCTTGGGAATGTAGCACAATAGAAGTTACGAAAACTAACCATTTCCCACAGAAGACCTGTTCTCAACCATCTTCTTCACATGCATTAGGTGATGCTGGAGACACCATAAATTTACCAGGAAGCCCAGGCCTGAAGGGAGAACGAGGCATCACTGGAACCCCAGGTACATACGTTATTTTTCATTTCCTTGTCTTTGACAATAGCACTGTTCCCTCAGCTATTTCACCCTTACCTGAATCACCTGGTTTGCCAAATGTGTCAATATTTGGTGAACACTATGAATAATTTTAATAGCCGCATCAATGAACTTAAACAATAGACTTGACGATCATCAAGATGGCGCAGGACCAGGCAGTGTTTTGTTCTGCTACAAACAAGGTCACCGTGAGTTGGAGCCAACCCAACAACAATTAAAAGCAACAACATAAATAAGTAATTTTATAATGAATGAGTAGAGACTTTCAAGCCCAAGGGGTGAGAAAGACTCTGGAATTCTTAATTAAATTAAATCTGAAGACAAAAAAAAGAACTCTGTCTCACTCTGAAAGGGAAAATAGCCAGAATCCACGCTTGTTGGGTAGGAATAGCTATAGTCCAGGAAATGTAACTTACCAAAAATAAGGTAGAGCTTTGGCTGCTGGGGCATATTACAGGATGTGAAACAAGTAACGTAACGACCGGATCTTCTTGTAAACCTTACTGTTTCCTGGGTCTAGGATGGGGCCCTGGTGGCGCAGTGGTTAAGCGTTGGGCTGCTAACCAAAAGGTCGGTAGTTCAAATCCACCAGCCGCTCCTTAGAAACCCTAAGGGGCAGTTCTACTCTGTTCTGTAGGGTGGCTATGAGTCAGAATCGACTCGACAGCGATGGATTTGGTTGGTTGGTTGGTTTGGAGTCTAGAAAAAAGGTGAGTGGGAGTTGAGCCCCTCTCTTGAGTAAGACACCAGTGACCTGCACCCTGTGCTTTTGGAGGGGCCTTGTGTAGCACATCATCTTACTCCTCTTTTCTGAGCATCTTTAGAATCCAAATTCAAACTTTCTGCTTTTAACGATATCCCGAGGAGTCTGCAATAGATAAATCCTTCCTTGCTGGGTTGGTTTGTTTGATTATGAGCGGACTCCCTATTGATGAAGTTGTCCAGAGCCCCCAGTCCTTCTAGGATGGCCCTGGTGGGAGAAAAAGAGTCTGTCCACATGGCTGGCCAACTAGGATGTTGAGCAAGTTCTTTATCTAGAAAAGCTCCACAATGGAAAAGGGTATTCATTCTAGCATAGAAGCACAGAAATAACTACTTAGAAACAGGCAGCCTCATTTACTAGCCTTTCTGGGCTAATCTTTTTGTCTATAATTTGATCTTCTGGTGGATTTACCCCCTGGGCAACCAGGGGTAACCTGGGCTGCTGAGCCATGTGGTTCTTGGCTGGCTGGATCTCTCATGCTAAATCACTTCTCTGCCAGTTTGGTTTATTAAAATTAAAAAAAAAAAGATGTGAAACCATCTTTGCCACATATGTCACTAAGGATGATTTCATGTATTCACTAAAAATGTGTTAGGGAGGAGAGGCTGCCTCCCCCAAGAACTATTTTTGTTGTTACGCTTTGAATGTTGATGTCTTAGTTAAACCATTGGCTTTAGAAAGACCTCAGAGTAGAGTCCCCCATCATATCCATCACCAGGAGGCTGTGTCTCAGAACTGCGGTCCCATGGGGCACAGTGGTGGTGACAGCTGTACTAGCTATCCTTGAGGGTGTTCCATTTTCCCTAAGACAAGTGAGGTATGTGAGTCAGCCACAGAACCTTGTCCTGTGCAGGAGAGGGTGTGGACCAAGAAGCACTTTCCTAGATCGGATCAATTCTCAGACACAAGATGGCATTGAGTGGCCGGGGGCTCAGGCCAGGTCTCTGTGGGGATGGAGCAACAAGCTGTACTGGACTCCCACAGTTTGGGCAGAGACAATGGAAGTGGTGAAAGAAGACGCACTGTATCGATAATGGTCTGGAGCCGAGGTTTAAAATGTTAAAATAATCCATAGAAAACAAGCACAGCTTCTTACGTGATTTGTCTTTAAGGCCCCACAAAAACATGAATGGGATTTTTCTAAGTGCAGCAGTATCTTCATAGATTTAAGGAGACAGCAGCACATATGACAGAACATTGTCCCAAATGTGAAGACAGTGTTTCTCAAAGTCCCAGTGACCACCACAGAATCACCCGAGATGCTTGCTTAAAATGCACATTCCAGACCTTACCCCAGACCTACTAAATCACCTCAGGGGAGAGGCTCAAGCATTTTGTGTGTTTAACAAATTCCCCAAGAGATTTCCCTGGCATCTTACACCTTGAAAACCACTGTGATAGGGATCTGGATTAGTTATCTATAGTGTTTAACAAAGTGCCTCCAAATATAATAGCTTAAAACATCAGTAAGCATGTATTATTTCACAGAATATCAGGGATTTGGGGACAGTGTGGTTCTGACTTGGGGTCTCTCATGGGATTGCAGGCATGATGTCAGCCACAGCAGTAGTTATCTGAAGGCTTGACTGGGGCTGAAGGGGACTTTTCCAAGATGGCTTACTCACATGGCAGTTGGCATGAGGCCTGAGTCCCTTGCCACATGGACCTTTCCATTGAACTGCTTGGGTGTCCTTACAACATGGCTGCTGGCTACCACCAGAGACAGTGATCAAAGAGGGAGGACAAAGTGAAAGCGGCAATGAATTGTATGACCTAGCTTTGAAGTCACACTCCATCATTTCTGTAATATCCTATTGGTCATACAATTCGGCCCTATTCAATTTGGGAGGAGACTACCGAGAGGCTGAATACCAGACAGTAGAGATCAGTGGGCGCCATCTTGGAGGCTGGCTACCACAGCCTCAGAGGGAGAAATTAGGTAAAAAACATAAGGGGAAACAGGCTCAGACAAGGATGTTTTCCCATCCCCAAACAGAAGAGCGTTAATATGGTATTGCAGTATCCTTTGGCTTCCCCGCTAACCCTAAAGCACTAAATTCCAGTTTGACACAATGTCAAGCAGAAACTCTTTCATCACAGGTCAGAAGGGAGTCTTTGGAGAGAAAGGAGCAGAGGGCAACCTTGGCTTCCCCGGGATAGCAGGCCTGAAAGGAGCCCCGGGTCCTCCTGGACAGAAAGGACAAACAGGTAAAGTCCCCTGCAGCCAAACCTCCTTCAGGCGAGTGGCTTCCACCTCCTCTGGCCATGGCCGGAAGACGTACAGATGGGTGTGGGCTAAGTGCAACTGAGACCCACCTAGTACCCTGATTCCAAGTCTCCAGGACCCCACAGCAGAAGTGGCCAGTTTTGCCTGTTCCCTTGTCTGCCATAATCGGCTCACTGTAGGAAACTTCTTTTGGATGTTGTCCATCCACGTAGCTCTGCATTAGTTCTAGTAACATAGAGCAAAAAGGGTCAAGGGGCTGTACCCCAAAGACCACCCGGGCTGTTGGGGGGAAACCTATGGCAATAGGGAGAAGCATACAGAAATAATAAAAAGTGTGTTTGTGGCCAAGCATCCACCTCTCGCATAAAAACAGATGGAGTTATTTTTCGAGGATCCCTTTTCCTGCTCTTGGCTATGCAGACATACGTTTGCGAATCCTAAGTTAACAAAGGGAAGCAAACAGTGACCTAGTCTCACGCTGTTTTTGTCATGGCTTATATTGTTATCCAGCACTTGTGAACTTTGAGGGGCTGGACAAAATCTCTTAAGGAGTTATTTCAGGGGGGTTCTTGTGTCTCCAGGCTTGTATTTGGATGACAGGATAAGAGTGAAAAATTCAAGCCATTTTCTCCTTGGCAAGGCCAAGCTAATCCTATTGAACTTGAACGTGGGTGTTTAAGGCCATAGGCACTCCAGGCTTGAAGGAAAGACACTTAATTACTGTTCTCCAGTGTCCTTCAGTCATTACCACAAACTGCCTTCCCTCCAGCCAGGTCAGCGAGCCAAGGCCTCGTGTAAGCGTCTTAAAACGGTTTTCCCTGCGTTCTCAGACTGAACGATGTGTTTACCCCCCAGGCTTCCCAGGGTTAACAGGACTTCAAGGACCACAGGGGGATCCAGGACGGATTGGACTGCCTGGTGAAAAAGGAGATGATGGCTGGCAAGGGGTTCCAGGTTTGCCAGGTAACGTGCTGCTTTCCTTAGAGGAAACACAAAGCACCAACGCTTAGTCCAAGCCAGAGTTGCCGGGCTCGTGAGAAGAGGCACCGTTGCACCAGGCGGGCCTCTCTTAAAGCTGTTTTCGGTAAGACTTGTATGAGATAAGGGTAGACGGCCAGTGGTTTGCTGTGGACCCAGAAACACGCCAAGGAGAGGGTTTGCAGTTGTCTGAGTCACTCCAAAAAGAGGCACGCTCATGTGCAAAGAGGTGTTTGCTTCCAAAAAAGATCAATGAAAACCTTCCCAGAGAGGTGCTGGGGCCCACTTGTCGGGCATCACAGAGCAGTGCTTGGACGAGACCAAGTGACAGGCGTGAATTTCCCTCTTCTTCTGCCTGGGGTTTCTCTGACTTTTGGCAGAAATCAAGGGCGGGCCAGGCCACTGGGCAGGACGTGGAGGCTCGGGGCATCCTCAGTGAGGCAGACCCCAGGTTCTCTCTTGGCACAGAATTCAAGACGGCCACTTCGCCTCCCCACTTACAGCCATCAGATGCGTGCCTTTTGCCACGCTCTCTACCCGCGTCATAGACCTGTGGCTTGTTTCCCGTGTCCGACTTTAGCAATGTTTATCCTCAGGAATCCAGAGGGAATGGAGGTCATGCCAGGCTGTTTGTCCCATCACAGTGTTTACAAACCCAGTATATACCAGTGACTCAGGCCGCAGGAGGAGGAACGGAACGGATCACTTTCCAGCTCCCTGCTGGCACTAATGAGTGTGTGGGAAAAAAAAAGATTAATGTGAAGCGATTTTCCTGAGTAACATAAAAGTGATTCATTTACATCCTTAGCTGCTACATATTTGCAGGGCTTTTGAATAGGACAGATGCCCAGGATCATAGCAAACGAAAATATTTCTGAATTAATTTAAGGGTTTCTACCAACCAGAAGCCCTCTTTGCTCTGCTATGCACGAAATAATGAGTGAAATTCTCGCAGGTTTTCCGGGCATCCGAGGAATCAGCGGATTACATGGCCTGCCAGGCACCAAAGGCCTTCTGGGATTCCCAGGTACGTACCGGCCATCCCAGCTGCACAGTTACACCCAGCATTGCAGCAACCAGGGGTGGATGATCCAGTAGGCGAGGTACCAGATCATCTGCAGTGAACAATTTCCCCACAAATTGTTCACCACAGTTTAGTAAGTAAGCATAAGTAAGCCCACGCTTACCTTGCTTACTGAGTCATCTGCCCCGTCAGGGACTGTAAATTTGAAAAGAGGCTTGGATTCTGTAGGAAAGTGCTGTGGAATTGGGAGAGAGATAGATGCCAGCCATACATAGAAGCAGAATCTTTGATGTGGTGAAAAAATGTGAAATTGTGCACTACAGATGAAAAGGTAAGCAAAGTAAGCACCGTGCTTACCTTGCCTGTTGGATAACCTCTGTACTGTGTGTACCATAAGGAGCCCTGGTGGCACAGTGGTTAAACACTGGGCTGCTAACCAAAAGGTTAGCAGTTCAAACCCACCAGCCATTCAGCGAGAGAAAAGACACGGCAGTCTGCTCCCATAAAGATTATACAGCCAACGAAACCCTGTGTGGCAGTTCTACTCTGTCCTGTAGGGTCACTGTGAGTCAGCATTGACTTGATGGCACCCAGCAACAACATGGGTGCCATTCTAAACTGCAGGGAAAGAGGGCTCTTGGAGAGCGAGGTGGGGCTCACTGACTGGCTGACTGAGAGTGCCAGAGGGACCCAGTCTCCTGTTGGTCTGCAGACTTCTAGGGATGTGATCTCTGAAGATTCACTCCTTTAAACCCAAAACTTCACTGAATGGCTCTATGGATGATCCTTTTAAATAGAGAGAGAAACAAACGTTTAGCTTTTTCAGCAACATCCTGGGATGTTTTCTATGCACGTATGCCCCTTGGTTGTCCAAAATGTTCATTTCATCCAATCCAAGCCTGCAATCTTTGACTTCAGTGGTGGAGGTAGACAGTTGGTGCCTGGTCTTTCCCTGGGGCTCTTCTTGTGCTTTGAAACCATGATAATGGCTTACCAGGGGGTTTTGTTCCATAAAGAAAAGAAACTGACACCTTTAATATTAAGCTTTTTTTGCTACTTTCATAAACTATTCTAGTGCATTTTTTTTTTCTTGATGGGGATTCAAAGCCCCATTATTTCCAAAAGCCAATGACAGAATAAGGTTTGCATCATTAGCCCTCTCTGGGACACAAGGAGCCCTGGTGATGCAGTGGTTAAAGTGCTCGGCTGCTAACCTGAAGGTCAGAGGTTTGAACCTACCAGTGGCTCCGAGGGAGAAAGAAGTGGCTGTCTGCTTCTGTGAAGATTACAGCCTTTGAAACCCTATGGGGAAGTTCTGCTCTGTCCTGTAGGGTCACTTTGAGCCAGAATTAACTCGACGGCAGTGGGTTTGGTTTTCTGGGGCTCTGCCCTGGTGGCGCAGTACTTAAGAGCTATGGCTACTAACAAGAAGTTGGCGGTTCGAATCCACCAGCCACTCCTTGGAAATCCTACGGGGCAGTTCTACTGTCCTATAGGGTTGTTATGAATCATAATCGACTCGATGGCAGTGGGTTTGGTTTTGGGGGTTACGGGATATCACAACCATTGGATGTTGAGTTATTCCTAAAAAGGTGAACATCATCCTCACTGTCTTCTGTAGAAAGCTTCCCTTTAGCCCTGCCCTCCCCCAAGAAGCTGCCATGGCCTGTATGGAAAGGCTCAGTGGCTTCTCTGAAACTTCTTTATTTTAAATTTAATCTTAAATTTTAATATCCTTGTCTTTTCATTAACTTTTAAAAATTTATCGATTGCACTCATAAAGTAACATTTGTAGGGCATAGGGCAATGCAAAGAAGAAATCATTTTATTATCGAATAGATCTTTTTCTAAAAAGACAGCTTCTGTTGTTTACTTTTCCAATGATTAAATTTATTCCCTTTCAGCAGAGAAAAATTAGAAAATGCATTTAAAGAAAAAAAGAACCATAATCCTATAGCTGCTATTAGAATGTCCTCTTTAGAGATACTTGATGTAAGCAAACGTTGCTGTAACTACAGGTAAATTCACATGTGTGTCTGTTGTTTGTAAATTCACAGACTCATGCTCCAGTTAACATTTCAGCCCCAGTTCAAACGGGCATGTGAAGGGAAAACGTTGAGTTTAGGGCTTTTGCCAGTGATTGCATATGGCGCACCTGATATGTGAACTGGGAAGACTTTAAATGGTGTTTAACGTTTAAACCTAGTTTTAGCACAGATGGCAGGGTGGCACTGCAGTAAGGACACCAAGCCAGGAGCTGAGAGCCCAGGGACAGAGTCCCAGTTCTGCTATCCACTGCTTCTTTGAATTTGGACTTTCTGAAGGGCCTCGGTTTTCTTACCTGTAAAGCAAAGTGGTTCAACGGTGACCTCTACAATCCTTCCAAATCTCAGATTTCACAACATTGAGGCCACGTAGCAAGCTGACATCACCCTGATTGCCTCCTGTTTTTCTGCTTTTGAGACACATTGAGGCACACTGGTGCTATTTCACTTCTGCAAATTAAGGTTGCCTGGTTGGAAAATGCTGACATCAACTGCTGTTTCAACTCTACCACAGGTGCAGACATCAGTGGGGACCCAGGTTTCCCAGGTACTGCTGGGGACAGAGGTGACCCAGGAGAGCCCAACACCTTTCCAGGCCCTGCAGGAATACCAGGACAAAAGGGGGAGCAAGGAGCACCAGGTGAGCCAGACATCTTCAATGCAGACATTGCTGTGTACTCAACCAGAACCTAGAGAGCCCAGTGGCTGCTAATCTAAAGATCGGCAGGCGAAAGACCTGGCGATCTGCTCCAGTAAAGATTACAGCCTAGGAAACCCTAGGGGTCAGTTCTACTCTGTCGTGTAGAGTCGTTAGAAGTCGGAATCGACTCTAGGGCAAACAACAACACCAGAAGCCAACAAAAGGTAGGGTGGCCAGGATGCCTGCATAAGTCTGAGAGATCTGAAGTGTAGGTAAGTGTAGGAAATTCTCTGGAGAGAATTTGTTGTTGCAGAATCTCTTGGCTACTCTTTCATCATATATATGCTGTTATAAATTTATTTTATTCCATCGCTGTTAGCTGTTGACCACCCATGTCTTACAGTTATTGACAAGCTCCCTGGCAGAAGGGACCATGGCTTATCCTCTCTGGGCACCCCAGGGCACTTAGACCAGTGCCTTGCCCATAACAAGCACCCTGAATATTGAGAAACCAATGAATAAGTAAATGCATTCCAGCCTCTGAGCTGAGCCAAGCTAAGTGGTCCTGGCACTCGGGTCGGAACTAACCAGGGAAAGGTGGCCTTAGTTGCTGAGAAAGAAACGTATCCTCCTACCTCCCCAGCTGGCCCCATTCTCCACGCCTCAACTGAAATGGAATAAATTCCTAGATAAAAATATAAACCAGTAGCTTGGAGTCAGAGTTTATGAAAAGTACTGAAGCTTCATTGAGCGTGAGCTTACTAGCCCCAGTGTTTCTTTGACCACCTATGGGACTCCCTCCCAAGGCCCCAGCTCATCCTTGCGTTTTGTCCACTGGGGGCAGCCTTGAGCCAGGGAGCGTCTCTATGATTCCAGCACTGGTGCTAGACAGTACTCCTGGACACGCTGAGCTTCCAGTTGGTGACAGAAACTCTCAGGCTTCTGTGCACAAAGGCCTGAGCTGCTCTGGTTCAGAGTTCCTTTAACGTTAGACTCAAAGAACCCATAGGCGGAGAAATACTAAGGAATAGCGCCTCTTTTTTAAAGCCATTGCCCTCCTACCCCTCTCTCCTATGAGAAGGTCACAGTGGTCCAATGCCAGAGCCAGGCACTGGTGACTTCCAGGAAGTTCCTGGAAGCCAGAGCAGAGGAGACACTTCGTTCTGCTGGCTGGACCTCAGCTTCTGTGATGAGGGAAAGATAACTTTCCATATGGCCTCCCAGGACTCTTTCTCTTCTCTGAGACTACGGGAATAATTCCAACCTATTGTCTTTCCTTGGATGCGCTTCACCTCAGGCATTTAAGCTAGAATTTGCAGTCTCAACTATTTCTGCAGCCGACATTGAGGTATCAGATCTCGACTTGGTTATCAGCTATGCAAAATGGCTTTTCATCCAACTCCATCAGTCAGTAGTTATGAGGACCCGTGGGGGTTATTGAGACTCCATAATTGTTTTGATTCTGATTCCAGCAAAGTGGCTCTTGTTTGCTAAATGTTCTCATTAACAAACTCCTAATCACTGTAGTTAATTGTGTTTTGGTGGGAATTTGGCCAATCTAGGGATTTAACTGGCTCATCTAACTCAAAAGTTTTTTCCCATTATTCACTGACGCCCACCATCTGTTTGGTGACTTTGTGGTAATAGTTAGAAGCTCAACTGGTGTCATTTTATATCAAACTGCAGATGGCCACTCCTTAAACCCCTTAGGTCTAATAAAGCTGCTTGCCTTGTTGGTGTGATTAGTGCGACTAAAGAGACACTTTCCTAAATGGTTCTCCCAGCATTTGTTTTCTTCGTCCCCCTCAAACGCGAGCACAAGCAGCACCATTTCCCCTGTGATGAATAGCAAAATCTTCCAGTGTGACAATCTCTTAGCATCGCAGATGAGGATAGATCAGTCACGCGGACACGAGGGGCGGAGGAGACAGGAAACCACTGTGTTGTACTCTTTTCAAATTTCATGTATTTGCAATGGATTGCCCCAACTGTCTCTTTCCCTTAGCACTGAGCTGAGGCTGTCTTTGGATACTTTGACATTCTTGTGGGTTTTTGTTTGTTTATTTTGTGTTGTTGTTTTTTGTAGTCTTTTAGTATTAATTGCTTACTCCCAAGACGTTAGCGAAAAGCAACTGATGGGGCAGTGGTTAGGAGAGAAATGAAGGGTCTCTTCTCTGAAGCTTCAGCTCCATGATGCAGGGGGCACATCCGTTTCCGCCCATCCGTACACCTGTAGCACCTGCATACCGCCAGGCACGCAGCAGTCACTCAGTAAATATCCTGTTGGCTGATGGCGTCCAGGAGTAGAATGCGCACAGGTTTCCTTATTTTTTGGTGATTTCCCTCCAGGGTCTGTCATCTGTCAATGCCTCTGAGTCAGCCATTGATAGCTGGGATCCAAGATGCTGAAAGAGAATGACAGGGAGAATTAATACCTATGTAAACATGGATGTAATCCGTAAACCTCATTTGGGCAATACTGCCGTCTTCCATGGCATCACGTGCTAACAGAGCTACCCCCAGCCAGCAATATGAACAAGCGTGAGTTTTTCTTTCTCTCCACGCCTGTTGCTGCGGCACAGCAAACGGTTACAGGAGCCAGGGAGAGTGCCCGTGGGGATGAGAGGCAGACCGGGATGGAGCCTGGGACCAGTTTGGCCAGGTGTCCTCCGAGGAGGAGGAATGGGCAGGTAGGAGGCGGAGCTGACCGCAGAGGCGGAGCTGAGGTGTGGCTGGTAGGGCGCGTGCCCTGGGCACCACTTGAGGCGGGGCGCTCGTGAGCAGTTTCTGTCCGTCATCCTCATAGTTTCCACTGTCAGCTGTGAGAGGTCATTCAGCAACGTAACACTAATTGCCATAGGCACTGTAGACACGTCCCTGGTCAGGTGGACCGGGGAGACTGAAGCTCAGAGATACTTCTTGCCCTCAGGCAGCTTCACTCACTGGCTCCTCCAGCCCTCAACAGGTGATGTCATCAAAGGAAAACAATAGGTAGAAAAGTTTGGTGCTGCCATTAAAAGGAACACCTTTTGTTTTCATCCTAAGGGGAACGAGGCCCACTTGGGAGTCCAGGGCTGCAGGGCTTTCCGGGCATCACTCCGCCTTCCAACATCTCTGGCTTACCTGGTGACCAAGGGGTTCCAGGGATATTCGGCCTGCAGGGTAAGTAGGATGTACGTGCTGGGCACTGAACTCTCTGGGGCAGGAGCTGGGGTTCGCCGTTCACTTTAGGGTTAGTAAAGAGCACTGGCCATTACCACTTGTCCTGGCCACATTTATTGTCATCACAGATACAATACTCACTCATTTCTACCGTCACCGTCCCCAGGAAATCAAATTATAGCCCTTGGTGAGAACTTGCTGTCGGTCAGATATGGAAAACTGAAGTGAACTTGGAAACTGACAGCATGCAGTGGTTTCCTCTCCTTCATTAATTCACATTTCCTAACCACATGTTAGCTGAGCATTAAAAAGGATAAAGCCACCCAGTGTTAAAAATGTGCCCAAAATAATCCACTTACTGAATGGCCTTGGCATCTGGTGGCCTGGTGTGAGCCCCCAGCATCCAGCGCCCTCGCCAGCAGAGACTTGGCCTTCCTTGGGTGCTGTTTAAACTCTCGTTTCTTGCAATGGGTGTTGACAGGTTACCGAGGCCCGCCAGGACCACCCGGACCTGCTGCTGTACCTGGCGGCAAAGGAGATACTGGGAATCCCGGAGCTGTGGGAAACCCAGGGACCAAAGGATGGGTAGGAGACCCTGGACCCCAAGGCAGACCTGGTGTGTTTGGTCTCCCTGGAGAAAAAGGTACCTGTACCCACGTCTAAGGCATCTCTCTTCTCTGGGGACAGTCAGCATTGGTCATAGACGACTGGAGTCACTCTCTCTCTAGAGATGCGTGTCCCTAATGACCTGTTTGTATTGAAGGACCCAGAGGTGAACAAGGATTCATGGGAAACACGGGTGCGACAGGAAGTGTGGGAGACAGAGGCCCCAGAGGCCCCAAAGGAGACAGAGGACTCACGGGTAAGTAGCTGTCTGCCCAGCTGCAGAGAACCCATCTCAGAATAACTGTGGCCATGTGTGGACTCCCAGGAATCTGTTCCTGGCCCTGCCACTGTCTTTCTGGCTTGGGGACAGCTCCATATTTCAGATAGCCGTAATCCTCTTTGGCATAGAGCCACAAAGTCTAAACAGCAAATAGAAAACCAAGACTGGGACCCACTCTGAGCAGGCCGTTGCACTCACAGGGGTGGGGTGAATGGAATCTTAGTTTTTTTAAGCAATAGGCACTGAGCTACGTCTCGGATAAGCTCATGTCAGTCCCATCACTAGAAACTAAGATTTTGTTTGAGGAAGCTCCAAGATTTGTTTCAATAGATAAAAATAGAATTGTTGTTGTTAGGTGCCATCGAGTTGGTTCTGATCCATAGCCACTCAACCTTATGTACAACAGAATGAAACACTGCCCGGTCCTGCGCCATCCTCACAGTCATTGTTATGCTGCAGCCCATTGTTGCAGCCACTGTGTCAGTCCATCTCATTGAGGGTCTTCCTCTTTTTCACTGACCCTCTACTTTACCAAGCATGATGTGCTTCTCCAGGGACTGATTCCTACTGATAACATGTCCAAAGTATGTGAGATGGAGTCTCACCATCCTTGAATAGACTAGAATTCAGAATAAGAAAGCCAAGTGGTGCCCACATGTGCACTGTGGGCTTTCTTCTTCCTTTCCAGGTCCTCCTGGTGCTTCAGGATCCCCAGGGATTGCAGGAATCCCCCAGAAGATTGCTGCCGAACCCGGGACATTGGGTCCCCATGGAAGGAGAGGTCTTCCTGGTGCGCCCGGAGAGATGGGGCCCCAGGGCCCTCCAGGAGAACCAGGTAGGAGTGCGGAGCTGGCCCGTCATTGGAAACCTTTCCTGTAGCGTCTTTTCCTGTTTTTGTTTTCACTTTTGTTTTCCTACTGAAAAGCATTTGTTCAGCACTAGTTATGCCAAGCACTATCACCCATTCCCAGCTGCGCTCATAGTACTTATTCTGGTGGCTGTGCAGGTTTGCGTGGGGCACCAGGAAAGTCAGGATCCCAGGGAAGAGGTGGAGTGTCTGCTGTCCCAGGATTCCGGGGAGACAAAGGACCCATGGGCCATCAGGGGCCAATTGGCCAAGAAGGTAAGTGATGAATGCTAAGAGGAGAGAGTTTCTTCCGTGTCCACTGTTGATTTGATAAATTCTTGTTGTTAGCTGACATCAAGTTGGGCCCTGACTCATGGCGACCCCATGCACAACAGAATGAAACCCTACCCAGTCCTGCACCAGCCCCATAATCAGCTATAGATTGGATCCTTGCAATCCATAGAGTTTTCACTGGCTGATTTCTGGGAATAGATCACCAGGCCTTTCCTCCTAGTCTGTCTTAGTCTGGAAGTTCTGCTGAAAGCTGTTCAGCATCACAGCAACACGAAAGCCTCCACTGACAGACAGGTGGTGGCTACATATGAGGTGCCGGCCAAACCTCAAACCCGGATCTCATTTAGGTAGCGTCTTAGTCATCTAGTGCTGCTATAACAGAAACACCACAAGTGTATGGCTTTAACAAACAGAAGTTTATTCTCTCACAGTTTAGGAGGCTAGAAGTTCAAAGTCAGGGTGCCAGCTCTAGGGGAAGGCTTTCTTTTTGTGTCACTTCTGAAAAACTTCAGTTTTTCCCTGGTCTAGGAGCTTCTCAGCATAGGGACCCCACGTCCAAAGGATGTGCTATTCTCCTGGCTCTCATTTCTTGGTGATATGAGGTCCCCCTGTCTCTCTGCTCACTTCTCTCTTTTATATCTCAAAAGATATTGACTCAAATAAAACCTAATCTTGTAGATTGAGTCCTGCCTCGTTAACATCATGGCGGTAAGATTTACAACACACAGGATAATCACATCAGATCACAAAATGGTGGACAACCACACAGTACTGGGAATCATGGCTTAGCCACGTTGACACACATTCCTGGGGGACACGGTTTAATCCATCACAGGTAGTAAATAAATTAGCGCTGAGGAAAGACGGAGATGCCCATCCATCTGTCCTGGCTTCTGTCCTAAGGTCCCTGCTATAGCTCTCACTCTTGGGCGTGTCCCATGGCCTCTGTGCCTCCACTGAACAGCTGGCTCAGAGTGCTCAGAACATGCCCACTTCTTTCCTTTCTCTAAGAAATTTGTAGGCACTTCGGGGTTGAAGCAGCCTTGGTGGTTAAAGAGCTCGGCTGCTAACTACAGGGTTAGCAGTTCGACTCCATCAGCTGCTCCCTGGAAAACCTTATAGGGCAGTTCTTCTATGTCTGAACGGCACAGGTTTCTTTTTTTTGGCAGAGTTGGAAGCTGAATTGATATACTGTTAAGAGTCAAGAGACAATGAGCTAAAAGAAATCAATTAACAGAGGGGTCATTGTAAAGTCCTGCATTATTTATTTTAAAATTATCTGTGCATAAAATATGGGATAAAAATCCATTGCCGTGGAGTTGATTCCGACTAATAGCGACCGTATAGGACAGAGTAGAATAACTGCCCCATAGTGTTTCCCAGGCTGCCTGGTGGTGCAGTGATTAAGAGCTCAGCTGCTAACCAAAATGTCAACAGTTTGAATCTACCAGCTGCTCCCTGGAAACCCTATGGGGCAGTTCTGCTCTGTCCTTTAGAGTCACTATGAGTTGGAATCAACTCAACAGCAATGGGTTCAGTTTTGGTTTTTAGTCTTTACAGAAGCAGACTGCTACATTTTTCTCTTGCAGAGCAGCTGGTGGGTTTGAACCACTGACCTTTCGGTTAGCAGTCGAGCGCCTAACCACTGCACCACCAGGGCTCCTGCAGGATGGGATAGGCCTAAAATAGTAGCCATTCATGCCCAAAAAAAAAGAGTTCAAGATTTACTTTAATCTCCCTGAGCTCAGTTTGAGCCAGTTGTCTGAGCAGCTGTGATAATTAAATGGCGGCCGGGTTATTAGTGTCTGTGTCAAAGGAAGCAGCAATCCACCATCCTCCACAGACACTGAACCATGGCCGGAGGGGATGATAATGTGGCAGATCCACATCTTAAGACAAACACTGATGAACCGGCTTCCATCCCGGGGCAGGAAACCACAACACTGCAGGCCAGAGAGACGGTACCATATGAAAAGGAACGAGCTATTGAAAATGTCCCTGGGAGAGGGGAGGGCAAGGGACAGCGGGAAGACGGGGTCAAGAAGAAGAGCTGATTTCAGATATTTGAGAAGTTGTCATGTTGGAGACAGGTGAAACATTCTGTTGCACTCCAGAGGAAGAATCAAGGTACAGGGGGCAGATTTCAGCTCACATAAGAAACAACATTCTAGCCCCTGGAACAGTCCAAGTGGGGAATGAGCTTGACATGTAATGAGGCTTCTCTCCCCAGAAGTGTCCAGCAAAGAGAGGCCCTCTGTTGAGGGCAGAGGAGGTTCATGCATTGCCTGGGAGGCTGGACTGATACTTCCGAGTGCCCTCTGAACTCCAGGATGTTCTAGTCCCTCTCTCAGCACTGGGCACCCCCTGAAGGCGTCTGGCACATCTTGTGCCGTAGGCTGAATCCTTTCTTGGTAGAGAGCCATCTGGCTGCTTTAATATCATCACTATCATTATTTCATGTTTTCTGAGCACTAGATTTAGGTCAGATCTTTCCCAAGAGGCTGTTTGTCTGAAAAGGGCAAAGCCACTGAGAGCCAAGGCTTGGAGGGAGAAAAGAACAGCGTATTCGAGATGCATCTTTGTGATGTCAGACACAGGCCTGCCTGCTCGCTCTGGTCCTAAGGTTTTCAGGGCAGCTAAAAAAGTGACTGGAGTCCCTGTGTGACCCAAACCTTTAATGCATTTGGCTGCTAATCGAAAGGTTGCAAGTTCGAGTCCACCCAGAGGTGTCTCAGAAGAAAATCCCAGCAGTCTACTTCCCAAAAAACAGCCCTTGAAAACCCTATGGCACATCACAGGCCTCTGATATACATGGCGTTGCCCAGAGTCGGAGGTGACTTGACGGAAACTGGTGTTTATACCCTTTTGTGCTCACGGGCACCTCCAGGCACCAAGTAGTCTTCTGCCTCTGAAGGTTTATTGGGAAGCTGCTGAGTCAGTGACAGTGCATGCTGCCCCAAGGTGGGGGCCTCTGGGACTGTTTGAAATGGAAGAAATGGGCGCCTGCTGCAAATTACTGTTTTTACAGAGTACTGTATGAGGTGTCTGAACTTTTGGTAGGAAAATAGAAATTTTGAAAAATTTTTATTTGTTACACATTTGTACCAATAGACCCCAGTGGGGACTCTGGCGTCTAATTAGTAGTACTTCATATGTACCACCAAACACTTAGGGTAGGCTTGTGGGAGGCGGCAAGAAAAAAAACATCCATACTACCTACCAAAATTCAGACACATGCAATGATTCAGCATGCTTCCATTCATGAAAACACATGGTTCAACAAAAAATTGCAAAGCAAAAAATAATCGGTTCCCGAAAGGTGTAAAAGGCGCCCCCTTTCTCTCGGGCCCTAGGGGAGCCCGGCCGCCAGGGGAGCCCCGGCCTGCCCGGCATGCCGGGTCGCAGTGTCAGCATCGGCTACCTCCTGGTGAAGCACAGCCAGACAGACCAGGAGCCCATGTGCCCCGTGGGCATGAACAAGCTCTGGAGTGGATACAGCCTGCTGTACTTTGAAGGGCAGGAGAAAGCCCACAACCAGGATCTGGGTAAGTCCCGCCTGCGGGGCATCCTGGCCTTGCTCACTTCCTGGGCACCGGGGGTGGTCAAGATCAAAGGGCCCCAGTGAGAGTCCTTAACTCCTTTAAGACTGATGAGTTTGTGCTGATTGATGGCGCTGGGTAAATCCACATTCCTGGGGGTTTCAGAAAAGATTAAAGTGGGCTTTGAAGCACAAGTCTTAGACAAACCCCTTAATCCCAGAGCGGTAATGCAGGGAGCTGCTTTTAATACGACCTTAACTTGTGCAGGCTCAGTTGTGGTTCTGTCCACACGGGGCTCTCTCTCCACCTGGAGGCTACTAATTACTTGGCTTTCTTCCTGCTTTCTTTGCCCCAAATTCTGTAAACAAGCTGCAGTCAGCTGGAGGCCACGAGGGGCTGGGATTAACCATGACCTTCAAGGGGAGAAACCCCAGGAAAATGCACATGCTTTGCATATGCATGTATGTGCGTACGCGTGTATGTGTGTACGCGTGTATTCAAGTAAGCCTGGCTGCCAAATGGAATTAAAATGACTTCAAAGAGCACAGGAAATGTGACAAGCTTTAAGAGAAAAACTCTCGTTTCTGATGGTGGATATCAGGACAGTGGTTATCTCTAAGGGGAGCAACAGGGGCTCGAGGGGGCTTCCAGCATGCTAGCGCTGTCCTGTTACTTGATCTCGATGCAGGTTACGCCAGTAGGTTCTATTTGTCAACATTTGTCAAGCTGAATAAACCCTTATGGTTTGTGCACATTCCTGCATACATGTTCTACTTGCATAATAAGTTTTTTTTTCTTTTTTAAGTGGGGCAAAGCAAACAAGGATAAGGGCATAAAATAGAACTGGAAATGAGGCTAAGGACGGATGCCACAGTACTTTGCATATTTGCGAGGGTGAGCCGCCCATTTGGCTCTGAGCTTTTGAGCGATCAGCGTGAAAAGGGAAACTTGCTTAGTTATAGATAGTAAGTCTGCCACCAGGTAAAATCAGTCTTTTGACCCAGAAGGAAGAGAGCTATCTGGGACCTTGGAACAGCCAGACTTCCTTCGGGAGCAGAGTCGGGGTTCTGAGGAATGTAATGGAAGATGCCTTCATAGTGGAAATCCATGAGGATTCCCTCGGGGCTGGTTCTCATCAGATCCCCCTAACACGGGCCCACCCAAAGTGCTAGTCCCCAAAGACACATCTCCCAGCTGATGTGACTCCTGACCCGATCCAGAGAACCTCCGGAAGAGCGGAGGCACTAATGCCAATGCAGTCTGTGTGTACAAACAGCATGGGGGCAGTGTCTGACCTCCTCCAGTCCCACAAGGGGGAAGGAGAACCAAGATCAACAGCCCAAGGCTGATTCCCATGAGGTGGAGGGCAGACAAGCCTTCTCTCTCTGCCATCTTCATCAATTCTGACACCAACTGTCCCTCCCACGGCCCTCTCTACTTCTCTGCTGGGTTCGATAATTCATTGCAATGGCCACACAGAACTCACAGACCATACTCACGATTATGAGGTTTATTAGGGAAGTAACAGTTACAATTCAGGCTCAGGAACACTCAGGATACAGTCCTTCCATCAGGATAGCCTCTTCCCAACTGTGCTCGAAGGCATGCCTCTCTCTGGCCCTTAGGCTCTGCCCAAAGGCACTCAGCTTTCTCTCTCCATTGTCCAGGAAGCCCACCGCACTGCCTCCTGCTGCCAGGTCTCTGCCACTGGGTCTCTCCTTCCTTGGTGGTGATGGGCTCTTCTCTCTGCTCTGGAATTGCCTCTCTTTTAAGGCAAAGCTGACCAATCCCCTTGGTGGGCCACAATTACCCTATCACACAGTCCTGCCCAGTCACCTGGGTGAGAGTTACAAGACCAGGGCTAGAAAGGCCACACAAAGGTTATCAATCATACCACACTATGCCAAAAAAAAAAAAAATTGAAAAGCTTTAGCTTGGTGTCCCCAGTGCATGGCTGAACTCCGCTCAGGTAGCCATGGGCACAGGGGCACGTCCAGGCTGGGATGGGGCTGAGAGGAGCATCCTCCAGCCACCTCAGCTGTGATCTCCAGGCACGCCTTTCTCCCACAGGACTGGCAGGCTCCTGCCTGGCGCGGTTCAGCACCATGCCTTTCCTGTACTGTAACCCTGGCGACATCTGCTACTATGCCAGCCGGAATGACAAGTCCTACTGGCTCTCCACCACTGCCCCGCTGCCTATGATGCCTGTGGCCGAAGACGAAATCAAGCCCTACATCAGCCGCTGCTCTGTGTGTGAGGCCCCGGCTGTTGCCATTGCCGTCCACAGTCAAGATGTGTCCATCCCCCACTGCCCAGCCGGGTGGCGGAGTTTGTGGATCGGCTATTCCTTCCTCATGGTATGTGGTACTTGCCCACTCTCTCTCAGAGCACAAGACCAGACTGAAACCCACCCCCCGCACACACTGGCTGGGTAAACAGCAGGAATAGCAGTCACCTTTGTAAGAATAACCAGACAGGGCGGCCACAGACGGTTGTTCAGGTTGTATACTGCACAAGGGCACCTGGCCCACGGGATGAGTGAGAGCTGGACTACAGCCTGCGCTTTGCTAAGCGAGCCACGTGCTTAGGCACGAGGCCGCCCTCATCTAGAGGGAAGAAAAAAAACTGAACCCATTGCCATCAAGTCGAACTCCCCCATAGGGTTTCCAAGGAGCGGCTGGTGGATTTAGACCACCAACATTTTGGTTAGCAGCCAAGCTCTTAACCACTGCGTCCCCAGGGCTCCCCTCACCCAGAAGTGGCCCGTTAATTTGCTGCCAAGCCTGTACATGGGCCAGCAGCAGCACCGGAATTAGGATGAGTTTGGCCTGTTGTCTGTCACCAGACACAACACCCAAGGTAAAGCTCTCCTTGGTTTACCAGAAGGCTAAATATAGGGAAGAGTTCTACCTGGAATCCTAAGAATGTTATAGAGAATCTACTTGGAACCTACGATGCCCTTAAGAACAGCCGACTTAGAACTGATTATACTGCTGAGGAAAAGCGGGAACACCAGTCCAGATAGCCTTCGGAATTAAGGCAGAGAGGCTTCAGTTTGGGCCAGTTTACGTTTAGCTTAACATCCAGAGAAGGGACTGGCCCGCTGTACCCAAAAAAACTCATTGCTGTTGAGTCAATTCCAACTCATAGTGACCCTATAGGACAGAGTAGACCTGCCCCATAGGGTTTCCAAGGAGCAGCGGGTGGATTTGAACTGCTGACCTTTTGGTTAACAGCCGTAGCTCGCAACCAAATTCTGTTGCTTCATAAATCTTTGTAGGGAGAAAGGAAAGGCAAGGTGAGGACAGTGGGTCTCCATTGACATGTATTATAATCCTCATCGCTTTGATTATATTTCTAGTATGCTCAATGTATTAAATTGTTCATAAGTTACTTAAATAAGATAATATGTAAGTTACATAATGACTGCTAATCTTGTCAAAACAACAGAAAATGATCTAGATTCTTGGAAAGGATGGCGCTATACGAAAGGAAAAGGGACAGAAATATTGCTCTTTTAATATTTTTCAAAGATATTATTGATACACTAATTAAAGAACAGGATACTAAATTCCGTGCCACCATAAGCACAATTTCTACTTTTCAAGAAGCTTATCGTTTACAGTGACGTTTGAGGGATCCTGCAAGCTTTTGGTTTCTTTTCTTTTTTTTAACTCCCGTTGTTAAATTCAAAAAGAAATGAGCCTTCTCCCCTATGAAGGTGTTGTGATTACACAACACCCCAAAAAGGTCAGAGAAGTCCCTTCTTCCATTGGCAATTACATTTCAAATTAATACCATTAAAGCAGACTGATAGGATTTGCACATATTATCCTTCTGCGTAAATGCCTCATACCCCAGCAAGTCTGGAATGTGACATTCCACAGAAGGCGTCGTTGATAAGATGCGGACAGAGTCCCCTAGCCTTGCTAATACAGCAGGGAGTCAGGGCCGATGGAGTGGAGACACCTTGACTCCTCAGAACCACAGATAAATTCCCTGGTGGCATTCAGGACAGATATATGAGCTGATCTGTTGAACTGTGTCATCTCTAAATACGCCTCTGTTGGCCTGGTTAGGAGACAAAGACCCAAACCCACAGAAGGCTGTTATGTGTTTCACAGGTGCATCAGATGCCCTTTGATCCACTCTTTAAGGGTAGGCTGTGAATTTTAGAACTCAGAAAGTGCTGGCATCATAGCAGGACGAGAGCTGACTTTGGAGAGGAGAGGACATGGCTGCTCAGGAGCCCACGGCAGGAGTTCGAGGCCCCCCTTTTCCTTGCTCATCCTCCCTCTCCACTAGCGTGAGTGGCCTCATGGGGTGGGCTTTCTCCAGTCCCCAGGAGAGCCAGGCTGTGCCGCGCACACAGGGCCGAGCTCCTGGAGGCGGACAGGTGCCCAGCAGCCAGCAGGAGCTGCCACCCACACAAAGTGACCTCTCTCCAAACGGGTCTGTGGCGATTATGAGCAGCCAGCCACTGTTTCCGTTTCTCCTTTTACGATTCAGTCTACTCTGAGGCCCACACTGATGTGAAGGTGCTCAGGGTGACTTCTTACAAGACATTAGCTGCTGTTGGTCCCAAGCCAGGGGAAAGGGGTGTGTGTCAAGGGGCGGAGCTCAGAGCCCCCCAAGGTGGACAGGACTGCCACCCCTACAGAGCTTTATGAAATCGAAAGGAAGTCAAATTCTAAAATAGCCAAAAAAGGGACAGGGGAGCCTTGGAGGTGCAATGGTTAAGCACTTGGCTGCTAACCAAAATGTTGGTGGTTTAAACCCACCAGTCACTCCACGGGAGAAAGACCTGGCGATCTGCTCCCGTAAAGATTACAGCCTAAAAAAACCCTATAGGGCAGTTCTGCTCTGCCACATGGGGCCGCTGTAAGTCGGAAGTCGACTCGAGGGCACCTAACAACAACAACAAACGTGCAAGAATTGTTGAGTAAAATGCGCCCCCCTCACCCCAAAAAAAGAGGTGGCATAATAATTGCTCTTCTTGCTTCTGGGTTGCTGCCTTCCCTCAGGCACCTCACCCAGCCTCTTAGCCTACAGCTGAGTGAGACTTGCAGTTACCTCAAGTGGATTATTTAATACCCCTCTGATTGAAAAACAAAATATTTAAATAAGTAATACATGTTCCTTGTAGAAAATCAGCGAAGAGCATAATTTAAAACCACTCACACTTCATTACCTATTCACACACATTCACACAGGAGGGCATGAAGGTGCTTATTTTTAACTAATCACCTCAGATGCTGACACATGGTCAATTTCTTTTTTCTTTAAAAAAAAAAAATGGTTTACATTTTGGTATCAATCCTACCAGATTTTTTTCTATGACTTTTTTTTTTTTTGCCAAAATGTAGTTAACTCTATCTGCAAATTATACTGTTGTTTTCACTTAATGACACACCATGAACATCTATGTCAATAAACATCAGCGCACTAATACCCTGGGTTCTTCTCCTTCTGAACACGTACCATGATGGATTCAGCCAAACCCCCGTTTCTGAACACTGTGCCATAAATACCATGGCGCAGGTGGCTCTGTGCTAACGTAGATAGATGTTCATGATCTGTTCAGTAAGAAAAAAGAAGAAGTAGATGATTATCGGATACCTTTGGTTTGTTTGCAGGTGGGTCTTTATTGACATAGATGTTCATGATTTGTTCAATTAAAAAAAAAAGCAGATGATAATCTTATACTTTTGGTTTGTTTGTAGATGGTTCTTTACTGACATACATAGATGTTCGTGATTTTTCAGTTAAAAAAAACAAAAAGCAGATGGTAAATTGACCCCTTTGGGGGTCTGCAGTTGCTTGCGCTTACACACCTGCTCTGTGTCTCCTCCCCTCTACCCAGCACACCGCCGCAGGGGATGAAGGTGGCGGGCAGTCACTGGTGTCCCCGGGCAGCTGTTTGGAGGACTTCCGGGCCACGCCTTTCATTGAGTGCAACGGGGCCCGCGGCACGTGCCACTACTATGCCAACAAGTACAGCTTTTGGCTCACCACCATCCCCGAGCAGAGCTTCCAGGGCTCCCCGTCTGCCGACACCCTCAAAGCCGGCCTCATCCGGACGCACATCAGCCGCTGCCAGGTGTGCATGAAGAACCTGTAATGCTTCGGCCGGAGGAGGAAGACCCCAGGGTGCTTTTCTGCTACGTCGGCATGTGCATCGGCAAGGTCCATTTTGGTGCTTAGTCTTAACTTAATACCTCAGACGCTGACCCCAAAATTGATTCGTTTCTTTCTTTAAAAATATAAAAAACCAACAGTAAAGTCTACCAAAGGAACTCAGCGCCGGCACTTACGCCAGTAGCCTCTTCGCTCCTCTAACAGGCTCCGGCCGCTCTAACTGGACTCCAGAATGAAGCCCTGCCTCTTCGTGACACTCTAACCCTTCAGGATAGGTAACTATTAACAGGTCAAGCTCTCCCAGTCACAGCACTCCCACCCTAGATTACCACACCACTAAGTGTAGCTTGCTAGTCACTGTTTACCTATATAGTCATTGTTCTCTCCAGCGGCACAGGCAGCTCGCCTTATTTTAATGGAGTGGTACAAAACAAGACAGCAGCCATGGGAACTCACAGCCCGGGACAGCCTAACACCCACTGGGCTCCTGGGGTCTCCTGTGGACAGACGGGTCTCGCCCTTTTTGCTAGCCAACGTAACAGCCCTATCTTCTCCCAAATGCAGTCCACTCTCTATGGAATTATCCTCACCCCTTAGGAGGGCCAAGTGGGCTTCTTATTTTTAAAAAGTACCTGATCTTCACACACTACCTATCATTCTTCCCATCACATCGTGACAGAGCATAGGATTTGGCAGAACTCACGTAGAAATGGCAATCTTGAAAGCTAGTCTGTTGCCAGCAGTGCTACTTGAAAATAAACTTTGTAAAGTCAGCAGTGATTTTTCTACTGCCCCAAGTTATCCTGAAGATTTTACCCTCCATTTTTTTTTTTTTTTTTTTTTGCGAGTTGTATTTTTATGACTACTCTATCCTTGTGTAACTGCGACAAAATAAAACTTGGTTTTGAACCTTTTTAAACCCCAACTTGTTGACTGCTTTAATTGTCTCGTGTAGAGCACAAAATCTGCTCAGATGAACACCAGGCACTGCACCTGGGCTCGTGAGCTACGGGTAAAGCTCAGTACCATGTTGCTGTACTTTGGATGGGGTCCTTTTCTCTGATGCCAAACTCACTTCTGCTCCAATTTCAGTCACACCTGCTGTCTTAGTTATCTGGGGCTGCTATAACAGAAATATGATAAGTGGATGGTTTCAACAAACAGAAGTTTATTCTCTCACAGTCTAGTAGGCTACAAGTCCAAATTCAGGGTTCCAGCTCCAGGGGAAGGCTCTGTCTCTGTCGGCTCTGGGGGAAGGTCCTAGTCATCAATCTTCCTCTCGTCTAGGAGCTTCTCCATGCAGGAACCCTGGGTCCAAAGGACTCACTCTGCTCCCAGTGCTGCTTTCTTGCTGGTGTGAGGTCCCCCTGTCTCTCTGCTCATTTCTTTTATATTTCAGAAGAGATTGGCTTAAGACACAATCTAATCTTGTAGATCTCATCAATACAACTGCCTCTAATCCATCTCATTAACATCAGAGAGATAGGATTTACAACACTTAGGAAAATCACATCTGAAGACAAAATGGTGGACAATCGCACAATACTGGGAATCATGGCCTAGCCAAATTGATACACATATTTTTGGGGGACACAATTCCATGACACCTGCCTCTAGCTGACACCTCATCCCTGGGCCAAGTACTTTGTACAGATTCTGAGGCTGTTGCTTTGAGTTCCAATGGACTGGACGTCAAGTCTCTTGACCTGAACCCAAGTCTGTTGATTTGTATGGCCATTCATGTCTCAGAGAGCTGTGTTTGTGTTATCATTCATTAATGTTTACAGAAAACACCACAAGCATCACCAATCAGAATTTGGATGGTGTGTACTTCACAAATGTACTTCCGAAGAAATTCACCTCGTTCCAACATAACTCCTTCAAAAGCAAATCTCAGTACTGCAAAGAAACAGTCCTTAAGACATGTTTCTGCCTTTGATTTCTCCTGAAATCCAACTCACCAAATTTATTTTTACCCATTAAAATTCAATCTCATACTACATTTTTTCCTAAAAAAAGTCCATATAATGAGTTAAGTATTCCTACCTTTCAATTATGTTTAAAATAGATTAGCAACTATCTTGGCTTGCATCCCCCAAAAGCAGATTTGGACAAGGACTTTGGCACAGGAAGTTTATTTGGGGAAGTGATTTAGGGAACTGGAATGGGGACTCAAAACCCATTTCTGTCGAATGCATTCCGACTGATAGTGACCTTATAGGACAGAGTAGAACTGCCCCATAGGGTTTCCAAGGAGCAGCCAGTGGATTCAGACTGCCAACCTTTTGGTTAGCAGCTGAGCTCTTAACCACTGTGCCACCAGGGTGGGTGTGGGGAAGAAAGTATTTCTCCACTAGCTCCTGTTCCCAGTGGTCAGGGGTTGCCCCAAGTGTGCTGACTCTCACGCTTCCAGATGAGCAGGCACCTGCTGCCATTCCAGGTGGTGGTGGCAGAGAAGCCAGGTGCACCCAGTACAAGGTACTGTCGGGCTACACCTGCACACAGTTAACCCACAACAGCTGGCACAAAAAGGCGGGGCAAGAGACTGTGAGACCAGGGCTGGAAAGCTGTCCGGCACAGCAAGTCTCTGAGATGCTTGTTGAAACAACTACTGATTCCAGACTCCAGTCCGCACTCCCAACAAGGTAATCACGGTGTGTCACGGTGTTGAACATCCCTGCTTGATTTCCGTTATGAACTGAATTGTGCCCTCTCCCCCACCAAAAAAAGGATGTGATGGAATCCTAACCCCTATACCTGTGGAGGAGCCCTGGTGGCGCAATGGTTAAGAGCTCGGCTGCTAACCAAAAGGTCGGCAGTTCGAATCCACCAGCGGCTCCTTGGAAACCCTACAGGGAGAGTTCTTCGCCTTATAGATGGCAATGGGTTTGGGTTTTTTTGGTTTAACTCTTGAATATTTCACTTTTAATGCTGAAATACATTTAATTGCAGTTGTTTGTGGAGAAATGGATTGTACCATTTCCAACTGGTGAGATATTAATAAATTAGTCCTGGCCCGTTAGTAAAGTGGAGCCTTGGTGGCACAGTGGTTGCGTTCGGTGCTAACCAAAAGGTTGGCAGTTCGAATGCACCAGCTGCTCCTTGGAAGGAAACCCTATGGGGCATTTCTACTCTGTCTTACAGGATCACCATGAGTCTAAATCATCTCCACGGCTGCGGGTTTGGTTTCGGTTTATACTTGGGGATGTAATACTGGGTGAGAACAGGGTATTCTTTGTTATGTTAATGAAGCTATATAGTGTAGGGTGGGTCCTGTATATGCTTCTGAGTTATAAAAAGAGCAGATTAGACACAGAGGCAAGTGCAAACACGGGGAAGAGAGATGCCCCACACAGACCACCAAGGAACCGAGAAAAGTCAGGGCTCCAGGAGCTGAGACAAGGATCTTCCCCCGGAGCCAGCAAAGAGCCTTCCCCTAGCTCTGGCACCCTGAATTGGGACCACCAGCCTCCTAAGCTGTAAGAGGAGTCCCTGGGTGCCATAGATGGTTAAGCGCTTGACTACTAAACCAAGAGGTTGGTGATTCAAACCTACCTACCCAGAGGCACCTTGGAAAAAAGGCCTGGTGATCTGCTTCTAGAAGGTCACAGTCCTGAAAACCCTGTGGAGCACGGTTCTGCACACGTGGGGTTGCCACAGGTCAGAATCAAGTTGACGGCCACAGGTGCTGGAAACCCGTGAGAAGATCAGTTTCTGTCCTTTAAAGCCACTCACTTGTGTTATTTCTGTTAAAGCAACATATGTTTAGGTTTGGTGTATGTGTGTGGGTCACACTTCAGAGTCAACTGCCCAGTATTAAACGGAAAAAGAGTTTAGGCTCTTAGACCTAAAATAAAACATATAAATAAACCCATTGCCACTGAGTCAGTTCCAACTCATCGGGACTCTATACGACAGAGCAGAACTGCCCCATAGGGTTTCCCAGGAGTGCCTGGTGGATTTGAACTGCCGACCTTTTGGTTAGTAGCTGAGCTCTTAACCACTGAGCCACCAGGGCTCCTAAAATAAATGAGAAAAATAAGATCACAGCCTCAGTACGTAATTGGATTAAAAAATGTAGACCATAAAACATAAACAAAATACAAACTAATATTTCATAACCTCAATACCTGTTTATGCGAAGGAGCCCATGATCTTGCCAAAGCATAATGTGTCTCGATGTCCTAGTCTTGAATCAGATCATTGGACCTAAACCTTGAAATTTCAAGCTCTGTCCTTCGTGGTTCCTTGCATACTGCATGAGAGAGATTTTCTGGTCTAGTTTCTCAGTGCCAGGAATAACCTGCCCAGAAAGCTAAATGTCCCACTAACAGCGTCCCATATTTTCCAGAGACAGGACAGGACGCCTTGAGATTAGAATCGCTTCTGCCTCCCAACCACTTCATAAAATGACTTCCAGCCCCCCCCCCCCTCGGTGTGGAACACACCTTAAGCTGGGGGAAATACCATTCCAACCTAGCAGGCAGAGGGTACGCTAATAAACACCAACTCCTGGGAAGCTGCACTTAACCTTCAAACTACCGGACAAAAACAAGTTGATGAGGACACCGTGAGCACATTTCTTCAACTCTCAGGGCCTCAGGGTAAGATGAAGCAAAGCACCTACACTTCACAGTGGTGTTCAGAGAACTTCGCTGCTCCACGAGAACCTGCTTAAGGCAGTACGTGGCACGGATACACTCAGGTTAGTTTTATATCGTGCCCTGGGCCAGAGAAGGAGTTAAGAGAATCCCTGCCATTTGGGAATTTTTGAATGAGTTCAAGGAGAGAAGAACTATTCAAAATAGTCCGTGGTAGTAAAGAAAATAAATTTTGAAAATGCATTCCATGACATTCTAGACATGGAGCGAAAGGGTCAAGTTGACATGAAGGAAGAGCTGCAGACCGCAGACCAAACCCAAGAAAATGGTGTGTCAGGAAAAGGGGTAATGACCAGCTCACCTCCTGAGAGCTAAACAATGAGAGGCTCGGAGAAAGTTGCCAAAGTAAACCTATCCCTAAGCTATTGTAGAGAGCAGACCCCTAGTGCCCAGTGGTGAAGAAAGGGAAGGAACTGCTTTCTGGTTATTTGGCCACCAAATTCAGCTGCCTTAAAACAGCACAATCTTTTAGCTGGTGGAAGTGCAGATGGAAGGGAACTATTCTGTGAAGTTCTTTCTGTGCCCCAGATTCCGCTCTATGCATTCACAGGGTGTATTATATCTGCCTCTGCAAATGGTTAAGCGCTGGACTACTAGCCAAAAGATTGGTGGTCTGAACCCACCCAGGGGCATCTTGGGAGACAGGCCTGGTGATCTGCTTCTGAAAGGTCACAGCCTTGGAAACCCTATGGAGCAGCTCTGCTCTGCACACGGGGTCGCCATGAGTCGGAATCCACTGGGTGACAACTAACAACAACTGTGAGGTAGGTTTGGTGTGTCCCATTTTATAAAAAAGGATACTTCACATAAAGAGGTCAACTTGCTCCAAATTATACCATCAGTTTAATTAGCAAGGATTCAAGCCCAAATCTACAGACTTCCTCCAAAACCTGTGCTGAGTTCCAAAAAACAGCTACCACCTGACGGAGCCCTGACGACATGTCAGGTGCCACCGAGGCACTTTGCATACATTACCTCTGAATCCTCAAAACCTTGGGGTCACTACCATGTACCATTTAGTCCAGGAACCTAAGTGACATTCTAAGTTGCACATACTGATGTTTTTGATTAATCGGTTTTTTTTGAAGGATGGAGTGCAGGCAAGTTAAAGATAAGAGGCTGGAGCTGCAAAGCCACCCAGGAGGGGTACAGAGAAGGCTCATCATCCTGTCTAGCTTGAAGTACACCCCAGCAACTCCCTGACAACCCCTCCCTACCTGCAGGCTGACTCTCTGAAAAGTCCAGCAGTAGGGGTGACTCAAGGAAGTTCTGCCTCCCTTCCTGAGCCCAGGTTCAAGAGCAAAGGGCAGCCTGGGGGTAGAGGCAGGCTTGGAAGATGCGGGCCTTGCTATGGCATAAACTCATTTCTGCAATGGCCACTAGCTCCTAAATGGGACAGGGTCCAGCTTCTCTGTGGGGTGGCGCCCCTGCTCTTGCCCTGAGCTGAGTCATCCCTACTTCTCCACCAAGAACAGTCAGTTTTATCTTCAGGATAGCTGGAAGAGGAATTCCTGTGTTCAGACTGAGAAGTGTCTGTGCTGGGGTCTCCCACACCACCTACTCACCATGAGGAGTCGCCCTCAGCTACTGGGCTCCCACCATCCCCGCCCCACAGAGACGCTGGCCAACAAGCTGTGGAGGCCATCAAAGGGTGAGGCAGAATGAGGAGGCCTGAAAGTACCCCTGGAGACATACTTGTACATCGTGGAGATAAAAATGGCCATTTCACAGGCCTGTCAGCTGCCTCGATGGGGAGCGGGCCTGGGCCCACGCTGCCTACTTAACGCCGGATGTCCGCAGCCCGTGACCTAGAAATTATCAACAGAAGAGACTGCTTTCTTGGCCTCCATTAATTTTTTAAGTGGAAAAAAGAAATGGATTGGGGAATAAAAGGAAGGGGCTGTCCAACTTCTCTCGGGACAATTGGTGTCTGCTGGTTAGAAGCCTAAGCAACCCAACACACCTTTCAAGGAAGGATTAACCAGTAAGCAAGGTACACACCAGTTTACAGTAAGCAAGTACGCACGGGCTTAATTGTGTTTACCTACTAATAAAAAAATACCCAAACCTGTTGCCATCGAGTCAATTCCAACTCATAGTGACCCTATAGGACAGAGTAGAACTGCCCCCATAGAGTTTCCAAGGAGCAGCTGGTGAATTTGAACTGCTGACCTTTTGGTTAGCAGCCAAGCTCTTAACCACTGCACCACCAAGGTTCCCTTACCTAGTAATGGTAGTGCAGAATTTCACATGGGTTTCAGATTTCACGTGGGTGGAATTGTGCACTACAGGTTAGTAGGAAAACACAATTAAGCCGGTGCGTAGCTTGCTTATTGGGTAATCCGTCCCTGCCACCTTTGTCGGGGAACAAACAGTGCAACAAACAGAACTGGGCCTTGAAGTCAGGTCAGATTCCCAAGCTGCTCCCAACTGTGGGACCTGCCATCAGGTATTTAACTTCCTGAGCTCCTTTCCTCAAGACGGGGACAGCAGCTTCATGCCTAGGGGGCCCCCAAGGGGGCCAGTGGGGCACAGTGCCCGGCACCAGGACCTTTTGGCTTCCTTTGCCTTGAGGGGAAAAATCCATTGTGTAGATTTGTTTGCCCACCAGTCCTTTGGCTTCTGCGGTGCTTGATTCAGGACTGAACCGAAAATTGTACAGAAGAACTGTAAAGGGAGAAAAACGTATCAAGCAGCGCCTGCCTTCTCCCTGTCCCACCCGCACACCCAGCTCTTGTTCTGATGGCCCACTGGCACGACCAGCTCCTCTTGGAAATGGGGGGAGCTGCAGAAGGGGAACAAGCTGTGCTCTGGTCCCCTCCCTCACTCTGTCCCCCACCCTCTGAGGTCTGACTGCCACAATGAGTACTTCAGGCCGTCACCACCAAGAGCAAATGAAAGAGATAATCTGGGCAGGTAGGCACATGGGGCCAGCCATGTGATCAGCTGCTTACTCTGCCTGCGTCTACACCGTGGTCTATAAAAGCATCTAATACTACCAAGAGTAACAATATTCACTGAGGGCCTGCTGTGTGCCGAGGACTGCCGTCTACGGGTTATATATGTACGTAGATAACATCTCCACTTCTCACAATAATACTTTGTAGCTCACTGTCTTAGTCATCCAGTGCTGCTGTAACAGAAATACCACAAGTGAATGGTTTTAACAAACAGAAATTTATTCTCTCACAGTCTAGGAGGCTAGAAGTCTGAATTCAGGGCGCCAGCTCCAGGGGAAGCCTTTCTTTCTGTGTTGGTTCTAGGGGAAGGTCCTTGTCATCAATCTTCCCCTGGTCGAGGAGCTTCTCAGCACAGGGACCCCAGGTCCAAAGGATGTGCTCTACTCCTGGCACTGCTTTCTTGGTGGTATGAGGTCCCCATAACTTTCTGCTCATCTCTTTCTTTTATATCTCAAAAGAGATTGACTCAAAACACAACCTAATCCTGTAGATTGAGTCCTGCCTCATTAACATCATAGAGGTTAGGATTGATAGCACATGGGATAATCATATCAGATCACAAAATGGAGGACAACCACACAATACTGGGAATCATGGCCTAGCCAAGATGACACACATTTTTGGGGGACACAATTCAATCCACAACACACATTGTATCGTCAATCTGCCAAAGAGAATTGGTCAACATTCAACCATTTCAGGAGGTAGCATATGATCAAGAACCAATAGTACTGAAGGAAGAAGTCCAAGCTACACTGAAGGAATTAGCAAAAAACAAGGCTCCATGAATTGGTGAAATGCCAATCGAGATGTTTCCACAAACAGATGCAGCGCTGAAAGTACTCATTCATCTATGCCAAGAAATTTGGAAGACAGCTGCCTGACCAACTGACTGGAAGAGAACCATATTTGTGTTCATTCCGAAGAAAGGTGATTCAACAGAATGTGGAAATTATCAAACAATAACATTAATATCACACACAAGTAAAATTTTGCTGAAAATCTTTCAAAAGCAGTTGCATTGACAGAACTGACAGAAATTCAAGCCAGATTCAGAAGAGGACGTGGAACAAGGGATATCATTACTAATGTCAGATGGATCTTGGCTGAAAGCAGAGAATACCAGAAAAATGCTTAGCTGTGTTTTATTGACTATGCAAAGGCATTGAATTGTGTGGATCATAACAAATTATGGATAACACTGCAAAGAATGGGAATTCCAGAACACTTGATTGTGCTCATGAGGAACCTGTACATAGGCCAAGAGGCAGTCGTTCGAACTTTAAACTTTGCATGGCTTAAAGTAAAGAAAGGTGTGTGTCAGGGTTATATTCTTTCACCACACTTATTCAACCTCTATGCTGAGCAAATACTCTGAGAATCTGGACTACGTGTAGAAGAAAACTGCATCAGGGTTGGAGGAAGACTCATTAACAACCTGCGAAATGCAGATGACACAACCCTGCTTGCTGAAAGTGAAGAGGACTTGAAGCATTAACTGATGAAGCTCAAAGACTACACAGCCTTCAGCATGGATTACACCTCCACATAAAGAAAACAAAAATCCTCACAAACTGGACCGATAAGCAGCATCATGATAAATGAAGAAAATATTGAAGTTGTCCAGGATTTCATTTTACTTGGATCCACAATCAATGCCCATGGGAGCAGCAGTCGAGAAATCAAACGACACATTGCATTGGGCAAATGTGCTGCAAAAGACCTCTTTAAAGTGTTCATAAACAAAGATGTCACCTTGAGGACTAAGGTGCACCTGACCCAAGCCATGGTATTTTCAATCGCCTAATATGCATGCAGAAGCTGGACAGTGAAGAATGAAGACTGAAGAAGAATTGATGCCTTCGAATTACGGTGTTGGCAAGAACAAACTTTTCTTGGAAGAAGTACAGCCAGAATGCCGCTTGGAAGCAAGGATGGCGAGATTTTGTCTCACATACTTGTGGACATGTTATCAGGAGGGACCAGTCCCTAGAGAAGGACATCATGCTTGGTAAGGTAGAGGGGTCAGCGAAAAAGAGGAAGACCTTCAGTGGGATGGACTGACACAGTGGCTGTAACAAACAATGGGTTCTAACACAGCAATGATTGTGAGGATGGCACAGGACCAGGCAGTGTTTCCTTGTGTGGTACAGGGAGTCGCTATGAGTCAGAACTGTCTCGACAGTACCTAACAACAACAACATATCATCGTCATACCTGAGAAAACCTGTGACTGTAGGGATTAAGTAATTTTTTAGCAATTCAAGTAACAACTAGTAAGTGGCAGAGACAGGATTAATACCCCAGTCAGCTGGAGCCCACACCCTGAGCACCTTCTACCACCACGGCCCTCCAGGTGGCACAACGGTTAAGTAAGCACTTGGCTGCTAACCAAAAGGTCAGCAGTTCGAACCCACCAGCGGGTCCTCGGGAAACACGTAGTAGGCTTCTTCCACAAAGATTGATAGCCTTGGAAGCCCTATGGGGCAGTTCTACTCTGTCCTCTAGGGTCGCTATGAGTCAGGTTCAACTAGATGGCAACGGGTTTGGTTTTACAGGTTGCAATTCCATATGAATTTGAGGATTGTATTTTCCATTTGTTGTTGTTGGAATTATGATAGGGATTGCATTGAATGTGTAGATCACTTTGGGCAGTACTGACATCTAAACAATATCAAGTCCATGATCATGAGATGTCTCTGCATTTATTTAGGTCTTCTTTAATTTCTTTCATGGAGACCTGGTGATGCAGTGGTTAAAGTGCTTGGCTGCTAACTGAAAGGTCAGAGGTTCGAACCCACCAGCGGCTCCTTGGGAAAAAGATGTGGCTGTGGGGCAGTTCTACTTTGTCCTACAGGGTTACTGTGATTCAGAAGCAAGTGGACAGCAACAGGTTTGGGTTGTTTGTTTGGTGATGAGACAACTGTTTGTCAGATCACACCCACATTTAAACCCTAAGAAAACAGAGGTCACCAGTAAACAAAAACAGAAATGGCAGAACACGGAAAGGGCATTGGACTTGGAGTCGGACACTGTGTTCATGTCTCATTTCTGCCCCTTCCATTCCTTAGCCTCAGTTCCTCAAATCCTCACCGTTCCTTCTAGATCTGCATCCCTGGGATGAGAACCAGTGACTGTGAGGAAAACACAAAGGGAAGGGAGGGGTAGGGAATGAAACAGCATGACTACATGAAATCCTCTGATCTGAGCAGCAGTGCAAAAGGTGTACTGTAAACCCTTTAAAGAGGTGGCCTGGGCCCAGTGAGAAAGACTATACTCAACTGCTTCCAGAAAAGACACAAAGGGATGAGAAGTCCTGGGGGCACAGTAGTTAAGTTGCTCAGCTGCTAACCAAATCCACCAGCTGCTCCATGGGAGAAAGACGTGGCAGTCTGCTTCTTCCGTAAAGATCACAGTCTTGGAAACCCTATGGGGCAGTTCCACTCTGTTGCCAAGAGTCGGAATCGACTCAGTGGCAACAGGCTGGTTTTCGGTCATATTTTCCTAGTGCCGCCCTAACAACAATACCACAAGCGGGTGGCTTGAGAAAAGAAAATTTTGTCTTCTCACACTTCTGGAGAATTCAGGGGGTCAGCAGGGCTAGGGTCTCCCTGGGTGTCGGCTCCAGGAGAAGACCCTTCTTGTGTCTTTCAGCTTCCCGCCGCCCGGTGTTTCCCAGTGCTCCTGGGCTTGTGGATGGGTCCTCACATGGCACCTTCCCCCGTGTGTCTGTATCTCTGTCATTGTACTCCCCTTTATAACACAGCAGGCCCTGGTGGCGCAGTGGTTAAGAGCTCAGCTGCTAACTAAAAGGTCGGCGGTTTGAATCCACCAGCCGCTCCGTGGAAACCCTATGGGGCAGTTCTACTCTGCCCTACAGGGTCGCTGTGAGTCAGAATCAACAGGACGGCAAGGGGTTTGCTTTTTTTGCTTTTATGAGACACCACTCAGAAGAGATTGGGTTTAGGACCCATCCTACTCTGGTATGACCTCACTAACGTGACAAAAACCAAACCAGCTGCGGTCTAGCTGCGTTCATCTCAGCTTTCTTAAGAGGATCACCAGGCCTTTCTTCTGAGGTGCTTCCGGGTAGATTCAAACTGCTAACCTTTCAGTTAGCAGCCAAGTACTTAACCATCTGTGCCACCCAAGGATGCCTAATAGGAAACCTTATTTCCAAACAGGCTCTCATACACAGGTACAGAGGTCAGGACTTCAACAGACATTTCTGGGGACACAATTCTGTCCGTAACAGAGACCAGCTCCAGGCTGACCCGAATTTGAAGGGGCTCTGCACTGCAGTTTGTTCCACTGCGCTCCGCAGCTCCGCCCAGTCCGGCAATGCAGCTTTGAAAGCTCTAACTTTGGGGAGGATTGAAGATACTGTCATGATACAGAGGGAAACGCTGAAAAATAAAGGTTGTGTGACATAAGGCCGGCTAGGAGGGGTGCGGAGACAAGCGGCCAAGCTCCTGCCTAGTCAGAGAGAGGCCGTTGCCACCCGGGCTCCACCACCCATGCCAGAATGAATTCTGACTTCAAGATCCCCCAATGTCCCAAGAGACCACACAGCTGGCACTCGGAATGCAGGGTCTCTGAATTTCAAGGGCTTGCCCTTTTCAAAGCAATGTATCACCCCTTAATGAGGGCTCTGGAGCCCTAGTAGCACAGTGGTTAAGAGCTCGACTACTAACCAAAAGGTTGGCAGTTCGAATCCACCAGCTGCTCTTTGGAAACCCCATGGGGCAGTTCTGCTCTGTCCTACAGGGTCTCTATGAGTCAGAATAGACTTGACGGTAATAGGTTTAATAAGTGGTCTGCATAGCTAAGTTGGAAACCCTGGTGGCATAGTTGTGAAGAGCTTGGCTGCTAACCAAAAGGTCAGCAGTTCGAATCCACCAGCTGCTCCTTGGAAACCGTATGAGGCAGTTCTACTCTGTCCTATAGGGTCGCTAGGAGTCAGAATTGACTCAATAGCAACGGGTTTTTTTTTTTTTAAGTAGCTAAGTTCACCCAGGAGCACCAAAGTGCGGCACACGGGCAGTTATATTTCTCCTTTCCTTGGAAGACAGAAAATCATCTTTCCCATCTGTTAATTACACAGGTTTGAGCAGCTGGCTCTGCACCTCTACTCTAAGGACACTTTGTGGAACATGAGGTAAAGTGCCTGACAAACACGTGCATAAGATGACTTAGTGGCAGAGCAGGCAGCTCGGTTTAAACCAGGAAGCCAGGCTCAGAAATGACAAAGTTACATTACAAAAAAATAAAACCAGGCCCAGAAGCATGTCAAAGGGGGGAACAGCACTTACGACATCCAGCTTACAACACATCCAACCCCAATTCCCCTGATGCCAGTGCCAAGTGTGATGCCTCGAGAACACCAGGAAATACCAAATTACATGATGTGATTCAGAAAAAGTGTTTTGATCTGCCTAAGGACACTTGTGGCACAATTGTTAAGTGCTCAGTTGCTAACCACAAGGGCGGCGGTTCACACCTACCAGCCTCTCCGAAGGAGAAAACACCTAGTGATCTGCTCTCATAAAGATTACAGCCTAGTGCACCCTATGGGGAAGTCCTGCTCTGTCCTATAGGGTCACTGTGAGTCAGAATTGACTCGATGGCACACAACAACAAGGACACTTTGGAGCACCAGCTGAGGAATGTTGCAGCAATGGCCTCTGTTACAGATTGGATTGTGTTCCCCAAAAATTATGTGTTGTAAATACTCACCCTTATCTGGAGCCCTGGTGGCACAGTGGTTAAGAGCTCAGCTGCTAACCAAAAGGTCGGCAGTTCGAATCCACCAGCCGCTCCTTGGAAACCCTGTGGGGCAGTTCTACTCTGTCCTACAGGGTCGCTATGAGTCAGAATCTTCTCGACGGCAACGGGTTTTATCCCTGCAGATGTAATCCCACTTGGGAATAGGGATTTCTCTGTTGCGTTAACAAGATCATACAAGTGTGAGGTGTGTCTTAAACCAATCACTTTTGAGACATAAAACAGCAGATCAGGCAGAAGGAAAGGAAGCACAAACAGAGCCACACTGATGCCACATGGATCACACCAAGGAACCAAAGAAGAGAAGCCGAAAGAGACGAGGACCTTCCCCGGAGCAGACAGACAGAGCCTTCTCCTCGGGTTTGGACTTCTAGCCTCCTAGCCTGTCAGACGATAAACTCCTGTTCGTTAAAGCCACTCATTCGCAGTATTTGTTAAGCAGCACCAGCAGACTAAGGCACACTTCAGGGCTGTTTACTGCTGGTTTAACCCTGAACTGTAACTGGTGCCCTGGCGGAGCAGTGGTTAAGTGCTGCTAACCGAAGGGTCAGCAGTTTGAACTTAGCAGCCACTCAGCAGAAGAAAGATGTGGCCGTCTGCTTTCCTAAAGATTACAGTCTTGGAAACCCCACGGGGCAGTTCTACTCTGTCCTACACGGTCGCTATGAGTCGTAATCAACTCGACGGCAATGGGTCTTTACAGGCAGCTCAAACCCACATCTTACAGAGAAAATCTGCACTAGCTCCAATAGGTTGTTCACCCAACTGAAAAATCTGAAGCTTCTCAAAAACTGAAAAGGGTCAAGAACCAGGGGTCACGTGAGGTCAAGATTAGTAGACTCTGACCCAAGAACCTGGCTCACGTGCCAGGAGTCAAGGCTGGTATGTGAAATCCACTTGGGGGCACAGCCAGATCATGGAGTTGCAGGGAGGCCTGGGTCACCAACCAGACAGTAAACAGAATCAAGGGACATTAGGGCAGGAAAGGACTTTTTAGAGAATTCATTTAGCCCATCTCTGCCTTCAAGGCTGAACCACAACAAATAACTTCCTGTGATACTCTGTTCTCTCTTCTCCGTCTTCTTTAAAGAAAGATTTCAAGGTCTCCTTGGTAGAAGGTTTCCTAGATGTGTCACTAGCAAAGGTGCACTTTATGGAAAATAAATGTAACCTCTGCTCTATTATGGCAAATTAAGTCAGATCAGTGGAAAGGAATCCTCCAACGTGATCCCTTTTCAGTTTTCAATGGGCCGTGGCTGTGACACTAAAGTTTTAGATCTGAAGATCCTGCTTCAGTAATGGGGCGCCTTCAGCGATGAGCTCCCATCACAAAGAGCAGGCTGTGTCGGACTCCATCTTATAAACGGGGCTGTCAGTCACTCAACCAAGAAACGCTCACCTGGTAGAAGCGGAGGAGTTAGGCCTTTGGCGGCCCAGTAACTGAAGATCACGGGCATTCCACGAAAGCAATGAAAACCAAAACCCAAACCTGTTGCTGTCAAGTTGATTCCAACTCATGGCAACCCCAAAAACCCACTGCCATGAAGGCGATTCCAACTCGCAACGACCCTATAGGACAGAGTAGAACTGCCCCATAAGGTTTCCAAGGCTGTCATCTTTACGGAAGCAGACTGCCAGATCTTTCTCCTGAGGAGCAGCTGGTGGGTTCGAATCGCCGACCTTTCGGTTAGCAGCCGAGCACTTAACCAGTGCGCCACCAGGACTCCTCTATGGCGACCCCACCTCTGCCCAAATAAAACAACTCAGGAAATACTCTTCTGCCCAGTAGCCTTTGCCTAACTTTGCTATCTTTTCCCAGCAAAGGGCCCCAACTCTAGCCGACTTGCTTTCAATTTCTAAGAAAACAAAAATGGTTGTTCCACAACTTCTCTGCCTTGGCATCTTCACCCACAAAGCAGCCCACCCACCTCACACGCCAGAACCGGGAAGAAGGTTTCTCATTCAGTCCTGCAGGACTGACCCCAGACTTTCACAGAAAGAGATCTTTCGGTTCTGCCACTATTATTGGAATTCAAGGCATAAAGACAATTAGGCAGATGGACCGATCTAAGCATTGTGGAATTTGTAAGGATTTGTTGTCATTTTTAAAGAAAGGGAACCCCGGTGGCACAGTGGTTAGGTGTTTGGCTGCTAACCAAAAGTTCGGCAGCTCGAATCCTCCAGCAGATCCTTAGAAACTCTATGGGGCAGTTCTATCCCGTCCTTTAGGGTCGTTATGAATCAGAATCAACAGCAACAGGTCTGGCTTGTTTTGTTTTTTTTTTAAGGGAAGAATATCAAGCTCAATGCCATCTCCCAAGCGCTACCCAACAAGGAGTCCAATGGAGGTACAAATAAAGCCTGAATCAATAAAACGTCAACACCAAGATTTTTCCCAAAATCTTTTTTAATAATGTGTGTAGCTTGTGCTGCAGCAACCAATATAAAAACAGTTCTTCCTGATTTCGTACAAATTAATGTGTAGAGAATCACTATTGCAATATGCATACAAACACAAGTACCAAACAGTCGGACCAAAAATAAATCACAGTGAAGAGCAATGATTGCAAACAACAACAGACATAAAAGTTATATAACGTGACAGCAGCTGAGTGTGCCTTGTCAGGTCAGATGCGCGCCGCAAAGCTCCCGTCTGTGCAAAGGAAGAAGAGAGACGTCAGAGTCCAGGTAACGAGAGGACAGCCGAGTCCGTCACAGAGCATCGGGGCAGGAGAGAAGGTCACGTGTCTGTTCTGCAGGCAGAGCCTTTAACAGATGATTCGTTTGATTCCTCACCTCCGAACACACCAGACGGAGACTGAGGAGCCTGCTGGCATGGATCTTCTCTTCATAAACAGCTGTCACTTCCATTCAGAGTCTCTCCTCCACGTACTGCGCCATAAAATCGTTCTTTGATTTTCTGTGCTCCCTTCTGACCACTGAGCAATCCCCAAGGTCACACTCCTTACCCTACCTGCAAACCGGATGTCAGGGGGACCCTCTGAGCATCAGGCACAGCACCCAGACTTCGTCTGTTTGGGCTGCTTTTCATAATCGCTTATTACCACCGTCTGTGGCGGCCCCTCAGCTCTCTGCCGTAAAATCATCGGCACAACCATATCAAACAAGGTTTCGAACAGGTAGTCCACGTTGTACCCAGTTTTGGCGCTGGTCTCAAAGCACATTTTCTCAGCAGCTGGCATGTCCTTCTCATCCAGCATTCTGTACTTTAGGATCTTTTTGTAAAGTGCCACCGCATCCTCCAGCTTCACCTGCTTGGGCACTTTGGCTGGGACACAGCTACCGCCGGCCTCCCTGGAGCGGTCCTGCTCGTTCTCTCGGTCCTCGGCAGCCCCCTCCTCAGCGAGGTCCACCTTGTTCCCCACGATGGCAAAGAGGCAGTCGGTGTTGGCTGTATCCGTCAGGCCCAGGAACCTGTCCTCCAGCTCCACCAGGCTCTGCAGGTGATTGACGTCATAGGTGAGGATAATGGCACCTGCTCCTCGGCAGTACATGGAGCCCAGCCCGTGGAACTGCTCCCTCCCTAGTGGGGACAAGAAGGAAAAGAAAATGTTTGTTACCTCTCAGGCCGTGCCTACCAACCACTGCTACACAGGAACTCCGCCAGGGAAAAGGCGGGTGAAATCGGAAAGCCCAAGAGTGGCTGGAGCTGGGTGAGAGAAAGAAAATGATGTCCAGAAAAAAGAGGCGACCGACCCCCGGTCCCTCCCTCTGGTTAGAAGTCCACGGAGGAACCCAGGACCCCGAATCAAAGAGCACACCCTTTCTACTCTGGGCCACTTGAATCTCATTACAACTGGAGGCCATTCTCACAAAACCTAGCCAAGCAAACAATCGCAAGAGCAAGGAAAGCACCCTATGTCCTGCTTTTGTGTCAAATTAAAGGTTGTGCTGCTGGTTCTTACTTTTTTTTTTTTTTAAGATTCTAAATAAAATACCTACCACCACAGAGCTCGATGGCCTAGTCTATGTGTATCTAAACAGTGTAGTCCCTCTGAACTGGCACCAAGTTCTCAAGTCTGCATCTTCATGCAGGCACACACAGCTCCTGCAGAGCTGGGGTTCATGCTCGACCTCGAAGACCGTAGCTGAGGCTCACGAGACACGTCCAGCTGCCTGACCTGAAACCCACTGGTCAATCTACAATCACAGGCCTCTAGAACAGGGTACTAGGGGCCTCAAGAGGGGCCAAACTGCTCAGAGAAGCTCAGAAATGAGTTAGGACTAAACAGAACACTCACCCACAACAAGAAATCTCTCTCTTCCCCTCTTCAAGAGCAAGCTATGGAAAATATGCGAGTCTACTTTCAACCACGCTGTAAAACACTGGGCATGCAATACTGCAACAGATACTCTGACCTCCCAGTCTCTGGGTGCTCTCTTACCTGCTGTCATGGACTGAACTGTGTCCCCAAAAAGGTGTGTCAACTTGGCTGGGCCATGATTCTCAGTATTGTGTGATGGTCCACAATTCTGTCATCTGATGTGATTTACCTATGTGTTGTAAATCCTGCCTCTATGCTGTTTAACGAGGCAGGATTAGAGGTAGTCATGTTAATGAGGCAGGATTAGAGGTAGTTATGTTAATGAGGCAGGACTCAATCTACAAGACTAGGTTGTATCTTGAGTCAATCTCTTTCGGGATATAAAAGACAGAAGCAAGCAGAGAGACAGGGGGACCTCATTACCACCAAGCAAGAAGAGCCAGAAGCACGAGTCCCTTGGACCCGGGGTCTCTATGCTGAGAAGCTCCTAGACCAGGGGAAGACTGATAACAAGGACTTTTCCCCAAAGCCGACAGAGAAACAGCCTTCCCCTGGAGCTGGTGCCTTGAATTCAGACTTCCAGCCTCCTAAGCTGTGAAAGAGTGAACTTCTCTTTGTTAAAGCCACCCACTGGTAGTATTTCTGTTATAGCAACACTAGATAACTAAGACACCTACCTTTGGATGCCCTCAGCGTTCTGTACAGTAAAACCTGCAAAAGCCAGAACCTGTGTAAGCTAGAAACCTGCCAGAGAAGGAAAAGGTAAATACCTTCCATAAAACGAGTAATTCAAATGTGATAAGACCGCACCCTCTCAAAGGTGGAAAACTTGCGAGAGCCGGAAAATCAAGGTGGTCCCGTGGAGTTCCGGCTCTCACAGGTTTCACCGTGTAATGCACTGCACCCCAGCAGGAGTTCACCAAAATTCTCCAAAAGAATAATATGAATTATAAAGCACACCTAAGTTCATTATAAGCACAGTAGCACTTCGCAGTGTTGATTATAATTTAAGAACATTCTTTACATCTTCTCTCCCTAACGAGAATCCCAGCCAGTGCACCTCACGCACGGCCACCACCTGTCCGACAGTGGAGGCTTGCGTGTTACTGAGATGTTGCACAGGTTTCTGCAGAGCTTCTTAACTAAGACAGACCAGGAAGAAAGGCCTGGCAATCTACTTCTGAAAATCAGCCAATGGAAGCCATACGGATCACAATGGTCCAATCCCATGTGCATGGGGTTGCCAAGGGTCAGGTCGGCTAACAACAACAAGAGGAAGCATCAAAGCACAACTAAAAATGACATCAGAGGACTTGCTTCAGCTGTCTTGCTCTCGGAGTCACAAGTTCAAGCGCTCACAAGGAGCAGCCAGTCGGAACAAGGAGGGAGGCTGAGTGTGAGACAGTGGAAAGTGGGGCTGGAGGAAACCGAAATGCGCATGCCCAGGTTGAAATGCGCATGCCCAGGCCAGGTTCCGCGGACCGCCTGGAAAGCAAGCTTGGCTGTGTTTTTTAAAAAAAAAGAAGCCAGAAACTTGGGCTTTCATGAGAAGTCTCCCAACTCCTAGATGTTCAAAATTTTTTAACTACAAAATCTCTGAAGATCACGTTTGGGCAAAACAGACTACAACTGCGGGCCATCAGTTTGCGTCTTTTAAATTCTAAACGATCCCTCAAGTCTCTCTGAGGACGACCTTTCTAAGGGTATATGACAGGGTTGACCTCTCAGGGGGTTTAACCATTCCGGTCAGGAACCGAATTCAGGGAGCCATGACCTTGACTGGGAAAAAACAGTATCTTTATTTTCACCACCCTCTAACTGAAATTTCATATTTCCTTCAATTATGAATACTGGCAACCAACCACAAAGGGGTTGTAAGAAACAGTACCTATTGCTCTGTTAACAGCAGAAGCAACAAATACTGTCAATTTGCGTTACAGGTGTAGCAGGTATCTGGAAGTTATGTATGCTCATCACCACTTCAAAATCACAGTAGCTATTAAGCCTGTCACTGATCCCGTTATTTAATGCATTCATAAGGAAGCGCGTATCTATCACAATTGTTTTTTTAATATTTTGAAACCTCGATTTCAGTATGCCTGGATTCTTGTAGTCCTATGTGTTTTACTGCACATATTTAAATACATTATTCTGAGAAGGGTTCATGAATTTCCACCACACTGCTGCTAAGGAGTCCTTGGCACCAAAGAAACCAAGGACCCTTGGTCTATGGGTCTTTGGAGCAGTTTTGAAAGCATAATCCTTACACCAAAAATAACCGAAACGTGCCATGGAGTCAATTCTGACTCATAGTGACCCTATGGGATGCAGTGTAACTGCCCCGCAGGGTTTCCAAAGCTGTAAATCTTCGTGGAAGCAGACTGCCACATCTTTCTCTCTCAGAGCAGCTGGTGGGCTCGAACCACAGACCTTTCTGTTAGTAGCCGAGCATTTAACCACTATGCCGCCAGGGCTCAGACACAGACTTACACGTGACAGATGTCTTCTCCCACACCCACAGCCAAGATCCTAAAGCCTGATTTCTCCAGCTTCTGCTCCAACAACACCCAAGTGTTTTCCTAAGTGATGTGAAGCAGCCGAAGGTCACGAGATGGGGTGGGAGAAGGAGTGGGGGAGCCCTGATCAGGTTTGGCGGCAGCGGCCCTGTAGCATTTCTGAAGGTCAAACAGCTAGAAGGCAAGTTAACTGTTAATCAGGGCTCCCTCCCACTTCTGGGAACAGCCAGCCTGGGGGCTGCTTCAGTTTAGGCTCAGAGCCACACGTTGACAAGCAGTCCCGCTCTGGAATTCAGCAGATGAAGAACATTTGTGCCCTTTAACACACCTATAAAGTATTAGTTGTCAGCCAGTTAATCTAATCGTCGGTTTCAAGCCAAATTATACTGAATACCAGCAGGCAGATACTAAGTATTCTTCAATCTCTTCATGTACCCCTATGCGATATGATAATCAAGAAGGTTTTAAAAACAAAGTAGCAATAACAGGCTTTAGTTTAAAGAAAGAGAGAGAAAGAAAAATGCTTTTCCATTATTACCACTGACTTTTCTTTCAGACATACTAATGCCATATATAGCAAACCAAGCATCGTGAGGTTTCCCAACAGCTAAAAATGTTATCAGCGCCTACTCTCCAGATTTCACAAGAGACCCAAGGGAAAATGACTAAGTAGCATTCCAGTTACCCTGGATGAATTTTTTTAAGCCTCTGTTACAGAGTTCACTCACGACAAAAGTGGAACTGTGTCAACGCCAAGGCCTAAAATAGTTTTCTTTTCCAGATAAAAATGCCTGGCGTGCTTTTTTTAAAAGTAAATATTAATAATAATACAAAAAGAAAGATCAGAACAAGTAAAGTCAGAACTCAAGATCCCAAACGCTAGCCAGAAAACAGAATAAGAATTGCTATTCAACTCGCATAATCTGTATCTATCCACTAACCAATGCAAACAAATGAAAGGCAGTTACCCTTGTGAAAGAATGTATGATTAAGCAGTTTTCATACCTGAAATTCTTAAATACTATTTTTAAATATAATCTATAGCTTTTAGAATTGTAATGGGATATTCAAGCTGCATAAAAATGAGTATACCGTCCATGAACTAGATGGACGAATCCTACATGGAACAGAAGTTCTGAGTTGAATAGTCATTGGATTTAAGTGGGAGCCCTGGTATTTCAAGCATCAAAAAGAAAATAATGGTAACAATAATAATGAAGATAAAGCCATAAGTCAATAAGACCCGACCTTTTTCCATTTGCTTTGCCAAATGCACAGTGTATCTGGAGACAGGATTTTTAAATACGTTTTCCAGTATTCTGTGAACACGCACTGAACTATGCTATGAAGTCAGGCAACCAACTACTAAAAACCAAATCATACTAAATACCAAATCTGCCACCTTCAAGTAGATTCAACTCGTGGTGACCCCATGTGATGCAGAGTAGATCTGTGCTCCTTAGGCTTTTCCTGGCTAATACATTTTGTAAGCAGACTGCCAGGCCTTTCTTCCAAGGTGCCTCTGGTAGGTTCAGACTGCCAACCTTTCAGTTAGCAGCCAAGCACTTAACCATCCGCACCATCCAGAGACTCCAACCTGCTACTAATGCACTATAAGTATTAGTTCACTCTACCTTCAGAGCGTTGATCTCCTTGTCTAAAAGGATGGGCTTGAACTAGTATTTCAAAAGTCCCTTCCCACTGTAGCTGGACCAGGTATTTCTATCTCTCTAGCCTTTTTTCCCCAAGTTGGGTCCCAAAAGACCAGTTCCAAAGCTGAGACTCTCTAGGAATTCCAGCAGTTTCACAGACTTGGAAATGAACCATTACTTGAAGAAATAAATAGCATCATGCTCAAATTCTATGAGTGTCAAGAGTACCAGGCTGACCCAAAGCCGGGCCTAAGAGTCACTTGTTCCCTTTTTCAGTGGAAAACAGAGAAAAATTACAAGTTGGTTCAGGTTTAACCACTGCAGCCAAGGCTCCAGGTCCATAGAGCCAGGTTGCCCAAGCTGGGTTGGGCCACTACCAGTGTGGTTCTTTCTGCTACAGTTTATCATCAAGATCCAGAAAGAAAAGTGCTTAATCCAAAGGAGCAGAGGCAAGGGTGCCAGCCTCCTCTCTGATCTTACTCCCTCCTTCAGCCTCCAGGAAGTGGCCTCTGGGCAGCTCTTCACATCTGAGGACCGTCTACAGAGCTGTGCACCAATGGGAGGAACTGGGATTATCCAGAGCATCTGGTATCCAGGTTAGACTTGTCCAGAAATTATGACTTGTCTATGAAGGAAATCAAGACGTGATCTATTAAGCTCCATGTATCCAACACAATTTAAACACAGGCTGTAAATTATCCCTGGTAGTTAAAGAAAGTTCAAGAGGCAGTCAGTCATTTGAACAGAACAAGGGGATACTGCACGGCTTAAAATCAGAATTATTCTTTCATCATACTCCTACTGTATGCTGAGCAAATACTCTGAGGAACTGGACTATATGAACAAGAACACGACATCAAGACTGGAGGAAGACTCATTAACAACCTGCGAGATGCAGATGACACAACCTTGCTTGCTGAAAGTATAGAGGACTTGAAGCACTTACTGGTGAAGATCAAAGACCACAGTCTTCAGTATAGATTACATCTCAACATAAAGAAAACAAAAATCCTCACAACTGGACCAATAAGCAACATCATGATAAATGGAGAAAAGATTGAAGTTGTCAAAGATTTCATTTTACTTGGATCCACAATCAACGCCTACGGAAGCAGCAGTCAAGAAATCAGATGATGCATTGCATTGGGCAAATATGCGGCAAAAGAACTCTTTAAAATCTTAAAAAGCAAAGTTGTCATTCTGATAACATATGCTTGACCCAAGCAATGGTCTTTTCAATCACTTCATATGCCAGCAGAAGCTGGACAATGAAAAAGGAAGACCAAAGAAGAATTGATGAATTTGAATTACAGTGTTGGTGAAGAATATTAAATATACCATGGACTGCCAGAAGAATGAACAAATCTATCTTGGAAGAAGTATAGCCAGAATGCCCCTTAGAAGCAAGGATGACGAGACTTCATCTCACTTACTTTGGGCATGTTATCAGGAGGGACCAATCCCTGGAGAAGGACATCATGCTTGGTAAAGTAGAGGGGTCAGTGAAAAAGAGGAAGACCCTCAATGAGATGGACTGACACAGTGGCTGCAACAATGGGGTCAAACATACTATTATGAGGATAATGCAAGACCAGGCAACGTTTCTTTCTGTTATACATAAGGTCGCTATGAATCTGAGTCGACTTGACAGCACCTAACAATGAATTGAGGAAAAAATGTAACCTGTAAAAATGCCTCCAAAATCTGATCAGGCACATCTTTGAACAAAACTACTGATAAGCAGTGTAACTGGCTGGGATGTTTACTCGTGAGTTGAGGCAGTTAAAGAGAGGGAGGCCAGCTGACCACTGCAGACAGGGCCCCTTAGGGAGGCAGGTCCTAACAGGCTTAAAAGAGTCTGATTTCAGATTCTCAGATGGAGAAACTCAATTGTATCAGTTCACCCAGAGAGCTAATTTCATTCATTGTGTGTGGTTTAAATTCTCCCTATGTCAAAGAAGAAGGCGAAACCCAGATTACCAACTGGTCATTTATACCAGGGAATGAGCTATTAATCTCCATAATCACATGCCAGTATCAGGCACAGGAAATACTGGATGATAATAAGAAAGCTTGGTAGGTCTTAACCCAAACCCACTGCCGTCCAGTCGATTCCGACTCATAGCAAAGCCTCGGGACTTGTTAAACTCGTGCCGTCTTCCCAGCAACCGCATGAAGCACGTGAAGTGGGTAGTCCCCCTCCCGCAGTATACAGAGGATGGAACAGAGGCACAGAAAGGCAAAGGGACTGGACCACAGATACACAGCAAGGGGTGGAGCTCAGCTTCAAGGACACTTGCTCCAGGTAATCCAGGGAGTGTGTGGTTTAACCACTCCCAGAAACCGAGGAAGGAGGCCTTGGGGTAGCTCATTCTGGCCAGAGAAAACTCCTGTCTCTACCCTGCCACAGAGCCTTGGTGGCACAGTCATTAAAAACTCGGCCACTAACCAAAAGGTCGGCAGTTTGAATCCATCAGCCGCTCCTTGGAGACTCTATGGGGCATTTCTACTCTGTGCTATAGGGTCGCTATGAGTCGGAATCGACTCTACAGCACTGGGTTTGGTTTGGGTTTTTTTTGGCTGCCCTGCAAGTCTAATGAACAAAATACAGAGGCCAAGGGAGACTGCCTTCCCAGGAGCTCCGCAGGCAGACCACGGCTCCCGAGGTACCGCATATCAAGAGCTCCGACTGTAGACACAGACCGTCGTCGTCAGGTGCCATTAAGGCGATCCAACTCATAGTGACCCCGTGGAACAGTGTAGAGCTACTCCACAGGGTTTTCTCGGATGTAATCTTTACGGGAACAGATCACCAGGTCTTTCTCCCACGGAGCAGCTGGGTGGGTTCAAACCGCCAACCTTCTGGTTTGGGATCCAGAAGCAGGGCCTGGTATCAGAGTTACTTCAGAAGTTCCCCAGGTGAACGTAACATGCAGACAGAGCTGAAAATCACCGACCTTACTAGTGAAAATGTGAAAGAAAAAGGCAGTTTATTAAAATGTGAGACTCAGAAGGCTGCTTATTTCAATGTCGTTGAAAAGGAAGCTCGACTGGGAAATTTAAATGCACACACCAAAACAAAGAGGTCCTTTGAAAATGAGTGATCTGCCCTGCGTGGTCCTGACAGCCCACTGGAATGGGGCTCAGGAAGACACCAATGTGACAAGATGAAGAAAGATGAAACACAGGGGAGAGAACCAGAGACGGAAACCAAGAAACTTCAAAGCACACGTGGAAATACAACCGCCAACAAACAGAGGCTTTGTGTATCTCACTCGACAGCGAGCTGGAACATACGTCCCTTCAGAGAGGTTTTTTTAAAAAAAATAAAATAAAACCCTTTTCCAGTGCTTTCAGTGCTATTTACAGCATTAGAAATACTACCAGGAAGATAATTTTGGTTCTGTTTTGTACAGTTTGATGAGTTTTGACAAATGTATACAGTCATGTAACCTCCTCCACAGGCAAAATGTAGAACATTTCCATTTGTGTATGTGTTTTTAAACCGTCTGGTAATGAACCTGGTTAGAGAACATTAGGTGGAATCAACTGTCCCTCAGCAACGTCTTCGAAGAGTCGATTTTTAGGTGTCTTTTAGCACAATAAAGAAAAAGGGGTCGCAAGTCTTCCCAGGTGGATGGCATGGCTTGGGCCGTCTGGGTGCCAGCACTATGCCCAGCCGGATCTAACTGCCTTCCACCAGAACGTGAAAAGGGAAGAACCGAGTACGCAAGACCACGTCTGTGCCCCCAACGGTACTTGATCTGAGAACCTACCATGCAAGCAGAATCTCTAGTAAATTAACAGGGAAAGACTGTCACCACTGAAGGTATCTCGGAAGTACTCATCTGTTTCTCTAAGAAAATGCCCCTAAGGAAAATGGCTGATTTTAAAGCTGAGGTTCCCCGAGAGGTGTAGGATTGTCTCAGCAGTCTGTCTCCCTGGAAGCCCTGATTCCCTCCATAAACAGAAAGTGCAGAGAGGAGCTGCTAGTGGTAACTGGCCCAGGTGTACACTGGGGGAGGTGTCATGGATTGAATGGTGTCCTCTAAAGATATGTATCAAGAAAGTAGTGCCAGGAGCAGAGTGCGTCCTTTGGACCCAAGGTCCCTGCGCAGAGAAGCTCCTAGTCCATGGGAAGTTTGATGACAACGAGGACCTTCCTCCAGAGCTGACAGAGAGAGAAAGACTTCCCCTGGAGCTGATGTCCTGAATTTGGACTTCTAGCCTACTAGACTGTGAGAAAATAAATTTCTGTTTGTTAAAGCCATCCACTTGTTGTATTTCTGTTATAACAGCCCTAGATAACTAAGACACGGGGCAAAGACTCCCAGACGTTGGACCTCACCAGGACTTTCCCACAATGCACTGGGAAGGCAAGACGGCCCATCAAGGACTTTCCCACAATGCACTGGGAAGGCAAGACGGCCCATCAAGGACTTTCCCACAGTGCACTGGGAAGGCAAGACGGCCCATCAAGGACTTTCCCACAGTGCACTGGGAAGGCAAGACGGCCCATCAAGGACTTTCCCACAGTGCACTGGGAAGGCAAGACGGCCCATCAAGGACTTTCCCACAGTGCACTGGGAAGGCAAGACGGCCCATCAAGGACTTTCCCACAGTGCACTGGGAAGGCAAGACGGCCCATCAAGGACTTTCCCACAGTGCACTGGGAAGGCAAGACGGCCCATCAAGGACTTTCCCACAGTGCACTGGGAAGGCAAGACGGCCCATCAAGGACTTTCCCACAGTGCACTGGGAAGGCAAGACGGCCCATCAAGGACTTTCCCACAATGCACTGGGAAGGCAAGACGGCCCATCAAGGACTTTCCCACGATACCCTGGGAAGGAAAGACGGCCCGTCAAGGACTTTCCCTGCTCGTATTTCTCAGTGCCTTACAGCTGGGTCACGCTTTCTGGCTCTACATCTAGCATTTTGCACCACTTTCACCAGGAAACTCTCTCAGCCAAACTGATGGTTATGCCCAAGGCAGAGGGAGGGAATGTAACAGGAAGGAAGTGGTATGAAAGACGTTTTCCAGAAAACTACAAGTATTGGTTTGATCCATACTTTTTACTTCTTCATTAAGGATCCCTTTTCTGCCCTCCTGACTAGCCTTACTATTTTTCTAAATACAGATCCGACAGTGAAAATCTCCTGCAGAATACTTTTCTGTAGTTTCCTAACAGCCTTCAAAATAAACTGCAAACGCCACAAAATTGAGCTTTACCATAGATTCACAAGTTCCTTCCTGCCAGGTTTTCAACAACTCAACAATAAATACAGGAAACATGATTTCTAAAACAAAAACAGAATATTTATCTAGGAACCTCCTTTATTTGGGACCGGGGCGGGAATAGCACAAACGGATGGAGAATGGAATAAGGAATTTTAAATTTAGAATGCTTCCTCATTTTAAATTTTCTCCTACTTTTTTCTCTTTTAGTCTTAATTTTTGTTCCATAAAAGAAGGATTTCCCAGAGTCTCTAACCAGTCTGTAGTGGGCTGCATAGTGGTCTCCAAAAAGATACATCCAGGTATAATCCCAGAACCTGTGAATGTGACCTGATTTGGAGAAAGGGTTTTTGCAGATGTTTTAAGAATCTTGAGATGGTAAAATCATCCTGGACTATCTGGTAAGCCCTAAATCTGGTGAGAAGTGTCCTTATCAGAGACACAGAGAGGCGATAAACAGAAGAGAGGAGGCGCTCCACCACAGAGGCGGAGAATGGAGTACAGCGGACTCACAGTCAAGGAACACCGGGAACCACCGAAGCTGGAAGAGGCAAGGAACGGATTCTCTCCTAGACCCCCTAGAAATAGCACAGCCCGATGTCCAGCCTCCAGGACTGTGAGAGAATAAATGAATGTTCGTTTAAGCCACCACGTCTGTGGTAACTTGTTCCAGCCACCTCAGGAAGCAAATACACCTTCTAAACCTTCTGCAGTGAAAAGTCCACCCCGTTCCTGTCTGCAGCCGTCACCTGTGTCAGTGATGCTTAACTGTGGCTCAACAGCAGAAAATCCAGAGGAGCTTTAAACACATGCCGGTCCCCAGGCTCCTCCTCAGAACAGGAACCTCTGAGGATGTCAGCACCATAAATGCCAGTGATCCTGCTCTGCAGCCGGGTGAGAACCACGGCCACGAGGAGGACTCCCAGCCCAACCTGTAGCCTGACCCCTCACCACATCTCAGTCCTGCACTGCTGGTGGTCAACAGACAATCCCTGCTGGATGTCCTACCACCGCTGTACTCTCACAGCATGATTAAAACCAAAGTCATCAAAACCAGCTCCTCTCCCCAGGTCCCTATTCCTGTACTCAGTCCTCTCAGTCAGTCAGGCTCAAACCCCAGAGGCATCCTTGACCCTCCTCCCTCACTTCCCTCACTGGTTCACCCTACAGATCCTTCGTATGTCTTTCCATTCTCATTCTCAACATCTGATGCTAAGTCCTTACTTCCCCACGTGGAGATTACAGCCACAGCAGTAATGCTCAGTGCCCCTCACCACCTTCAATGCATTCTGGGTTGTTCTGATAAATTCATCACCAAACATCTCTGTAACCATGTCATTGTGCTACGCAAAAGCATTCCCCGAACAACGTAGGAATGGATAAACAAAATGTGGTATATACAAAAAAAAAAAAAAACAACAAAAACCAAACCCGTTGCCATCGAGTCAACTCTGACTCATAGCGACCCTACAGAACAGAGTAGAACTGCCCTACAGGGTTTCCAAAGAGTGGCCAGTGGATTCAAACTGCTGACCTTTTGGTTAACAACCAAGTTCTTAACCACTGCACCCCCAGGGCTCCTTGGTATACACAAACAGTGGAATATTATTGAGCCACAAAGAGAAATGGAGTTCTGCTACATGCCGCTACAGGGATGAGCCTTGAAAATACTATGCTGAGTAAAAGAAGCCAGATGCAAAAGAATATATACAGCACGATCACACTTAAAGGAAATACCTAGAATAGGCAAATGTATAGAGACCAAAGCTTCTTGGTGGTTACCAGCAGTCGACGGAAAGGGGAAATGGGGAGTACTGCGTCAGGGGTGCTGAGTGTCTGTTAAAAGTGATGAAAACTTTGGAAATGGGTACTGGTGATGGTTGTACAACACGATGAACGTCACTGACGTCATGGAACCGGACACGTACAAATGGCTGAAATGGCAAATGTTTTGCTATATACATTTCACCATAATTTTTTTTAAAGCTTTCCCTGCTCTCCACCATCTCGAGGGCAATGTCAACATCAATGGCCTGGCATTCCAAAGCCTCTACCACTGGCCCCTTCATAAGCTTACCCTTCCACTGCTCCCCAAAATGCGCCCTTCCTCAGCTGGATCTTTGTGCTGTCGTTTTCTCACCAAAATGCTTCGCCCACTCCTGGTCCTCCTGAGCCTCCGCGATCCAGCTGACACAGCATCTTCTCTGACAGCTCAAGTCTGACTTAATCAACCCTTACTCATTCACGCCCCCATGCTTCATTCAGTCACTCCTTCGTTCACAGACAGGAAGCAGCACAAGCTTGGAGGTCAGACACACGTGGGTATCCTGGCTCCATCCATCACTGTTAGTTTCCTAACTATAAAATAGGTTTTAGACCTAACCCTCAAGCTCTCTGCAAATTAAGGATACAGTAAATGCTCACTAAATGGATTCTATTGTTATTATTGGAGCCCTGGTGGTGCAGTGATTAAGAGCTCAGCTGCTAACCAAAAGGTCAGCAGTTCAAATCCAGCAGCCGCTCCTTGGAAACCTTATGGGGCAGTTCTACTCTGTCCTATAGGGTCACTATGAGGTGGAATTGCCTCAATGGCAAAGGGTTTTTGGTTTTTTACCGTTATTATTACTGACTGGCCAGCACCATCCAATAGATACAATGCGAGCAACACAGGTAACTTTAAGTTCTCTGATGGCCATATTAAAGACGTTTAAAATGGTGATATTAATTTTAATAATATATTTTATTCAACCAAACATACTCAAAATACTATCATCTCAATATACAATCAATATAAAAATACTGAGATATTTTACCTTTTTTTTTTTTTTTGGACTAACAGTTCAAAATCAGGTTATGTATTTTACATTTAGTGTACATTTCAATTTGAACTAGCCATATCTCAAGTGTTCACCAGCCACAGGAGGCTACCGCTTGGGAAGGGCAGATGTAGACCATTAAGTTCTCAGAGGGCAGAGTCCACAAAGACCTCGCTCAGCCTTAGCATTGAGCACAGTTCTCAGAATCACTTCTTAGATGAATGAAGGAGCACATGTTAAGTCACAGAAGCTAATAGCTAATGCTTAGATGAGCTTAATTTATAAAAGAGCCCACAACTACCCTAGGAAGCCTTATCTTTTCTCGTTTTTACTGATCTAGAAGTTGAGGCTTGGAAATGCCAAATGACGTTACTAAGATCTCAAGGCCAATAAGTGATGGAATTGGAACCCAGTTCTCTGGACTCTGTATCCTATGCTCCCGTCTCCCTCTGAACTCCTTTGGTTCAACAGCTTTGGGCCCTTCCATAAAATGCCTTGTGTAGTCAGTTAACTTTGTATGAACAGCTATAAAGCAGCATACCCCACCCCATACCCTGAGCACAAGGTCTTCCAACAGTGGTGCTCTTAATAAGCTTGTCTCAGCATCTGACCACAGCTCTTCTGTCAGGCCTAGAGAGGGGGAAATTGGTGCACAGGAAGCTTCGTTTTCTCAGATTCCTTAAACAGAGGTGTGGCTTTCATTTCTCTCCTTGAAGGTTAGCCAAAGGTCAAGTAAACACCACATCCCATCAAGAAGTGAAATGATAAATTCAGTCCATGCCCCCTAAGATATGAACTGGACTGCAGGCCACTGGCCTCCATTTTCATGAGTCCTCCTAGTCATGGAGCCAACAAGAATAGAGGTATCCTCCTTTCGCCAATGTTCATGTGAAGGGGGCCAGACTCCCAAGAAAAGTTTCTGCTTCCTTCCCCTCCCCACTTGTCTCCTCTCTAAAAGCAGGAGGAAAAGCTAGATAATTAAGAACTTCAGTGAACCACATTAAAGGAGAAGTTGGTAAGAACGGTTCAAACAACACTGAACTCCAATAACCAAGCCTTAAATGAGGATGAGAAGGGTCATGTGTCATGTCCCGAGCCAAAGTCAGTAAAACTGCTTACTTCCTGAAAACTAGTCCTAAGTCAAAGTCAAGTTCACTTGGACAGAAATATCTAAAATTGCTTCACTGTTTTTAACTCAACCTGGTGCTACCATCAGAAGAAATTACCTTCTCCCTCTGAGTTACAAGATAAGAAATGCATCATCAAAGTTCAATTCTTGCCATTGCCTTTCTTCAGAAATACAAGAAGGAAGATGTGGCAACCATTGAAAGAGATATCACAGAGAAGCTAATGAACGATCAAAGCCAAAGAAACAAAAGATTAGCTGCATCTCGAGAAGTGAAGCTGTTCAAGGACTTGGGGCAAAAAGCATGGGTGTCCTGTAATGAACAAATAAACTTCAAGGTGACCAGTAACAGAATCTCCTCGATGTGAGAGGCTAAAGCCTCATCAAGCAGACAGAACAGTAGCCACCATATGCTTATTTTCGGTGTAGATGCTAGCACTTAAAATGGGTAACTTTTTAAAATAGCTAACACATTCACACACTTACCATGTCTAGGCACTGTTATAAACCCTTTGCATCTTTAGCTATTTAATCCCCAGCAACCCTATGGATTGGTGTACCACTGTTATCCCCACTGCTGATGAGAGAGATGACAGAGAGGTCAACTGGCCAGTCACACAGACAGTAAATGGCAGAGGTAGGACTTGAACTCAGGCTAGCTGACTCTAGAGTCCCTGCTTTCACTGCAATGCTACACTATCACCTTCAATTCCTACTCTAAGATGGGTTGGGGGAAAAATGCAGTCCTTCGAAATCTACAAGAAATAACAACGAGATGCTTCCTATTATTCCCTGGTTATCGGAAATTCAGCAAACACAAAAGGCAAGATAAGTATGATGAAAGAAAAGCTTTAATCTCTTCAGTGAAGCTATCTCCTCTGAGAACAGCTACTTCTTCCCCAGCTAGGAACCAGCGGGGACAAGCTAAGACCTTCTGAAAGAACTATTTGTTCACTGTTCTCTGATAAAGATAACGCCTGTGTGTGGACAGTCTGCCGTCTACCACAAACTAAGGAAGGTGTCACCCACCTCATGGGTGAGGACGTTGAGCCCAGGCCCTTTCCACTGAGCGTGGCTAGGTAAGAGGCACGTGATGGTTACACGTCACAGCACAGAAAGAAAATTATGAAACTCTGTCTCCAGTTAGCACCAAGGAAAGACCATGAGCCAACAGCCAACAACTGGACATTAACGAGGTGGCGTCAAAAAGGAAAAAATCTAACCCTGTGATTTTTTTTTTTTTCCTGCCAGGAGGAAGAACTAAAATTTCAAGACAAATCAATCAACTATACCAACAAAGGAGGTGATAAGATACATTCTTAGAATAAGCTAATAATTCAAACCCTATAATCCAAATTTAGTTGTGGTATTTACAGTTCCTTTGATTTTGTTCTTAATAGTCTGGGACCATTAAAAGGCATTCAAAAACACAGCAAGGAAATAAAGGAAGGTGATTATTTTTCCAGTCTAGGAAATTCAAGGGTTTACATTAGTAAATCCAAAAAAAGACAGGACCCAAACCTGTTGCCGTCGAGTCAATTCCGACTCTCAGTAACCTTATAGGACAGGGTAGAATTGCCCCATAGGGTTTCCAAGGAGTGGCTGGTGGATTTGAACTGCTAGCCTTTTGGTCAGCAGCCAAGCTCTTAACCACTGCACAACCAGGACTCCTTACATTAGTAATAAGAGAAAAATCAATAATGCAACACTTGGCTAAATACTCTTTAGATAAAGCACCCTACTCCCCAGACTAGTTGGCAGATAATTAACTACAATCATTCAACCCAAGTCTGTAAAATGGTTTTTTTTTTTTCCTTTTTTAAAATAAAAGAACCCAAACCCAAACTTACTTCCAACAAACTCAACAGCAATATATTTGGGGGGGGGGGGGGGGATAAGTTCAGAAAATAGGATTTATTTTCATATTTAAATACATATACCAATGTACTTTTACCCAAATCGGCATACATGTCATTTCTATTCTTCCTGTTCAATAAGTTGAAGGGTGAACTAAAATAAAAAAACATACTACATGTCCTATGACTCACTGGAGTAATTATCTGCACACAAGTTAATCTTATACCTGTGACCTGTAGACTGGAACTTCTGAAATAAATGCTAAGGTTATACAATAATAACTGAAATTAACTCTCAAATACGTCATTCCTTTCAGACGTGAATTTACTAACAATAATTCAATAACAAAACCTAAATAATTCAAATAATGAGAATTTTTTAACATTCTAATACTGAGAAAAAGAGGAAAGTTAAAAGAAAATAAATTTACATAATAGAATTACCCTAAAAAAAAAACCAACTTCTCCAGGGCTTCAAACCAGTTTATTCCGGTTTTGCATTTCCACCCCAGATATGCTGAATCAGAATCTACAGCTTAACAAGATCCCCAGGTGATTCATATGTACAGCAAATTTTGAGAACCACTGTTCTACTCATGGATCCCTGGTGGTGTAGTGCTCCCTCGACGGCAACGGGTTTGGTCCAGCTCTACTAGTGAGGAGTCCTGGTGGTGCAGTGGTTAAGCACTCAGTTGTGAACCTACCAACTGCTCCACGGGAGAAGATGTGGCAGTCGGCTTCCGTAAAGATTACAGCCTTGGAAACCCTATGGGGGAGTTCTACCCTGTCCTATAGGGTCGCTATGAGTCAGAATCAACTGAACGGCATCAGGTTTGATTTTTTGGTTTTTAGTAGTTCTCAGAATTGGTTCCTAACCAGCAGCACTAGCATCACCTGGGAGCTTGTTAGAAACGCAAATTCTCAGCATGGGTTCGAACTGGACCGAACAGGTTCCAACAGGTTCAAAGCCCTGCTTCTCTCCTAATCTCCTTTACCTTCTACAGATACTCTGCTGTCCTGTGATAATTAATTTTTAGAATGAGATTATGAGATAAAAATTGAATTATCTGCTAAATTCTCTTCTTATTAAAGCAGGAGCTAAATAAAATCAGATTTCTTTAAAGCAAGTTTGAACTTGTATCAAAGTTGAGACTGAAACGCAAATACTATCTTAGAAAACTCTTTTAATTCTAAAAAGGGTTTTCTCGAAATACTCAGTTATCTAGAATAGCCACTTATCTGGAGTACCCCACTGAGTAAACATCCCAGTTATTTCTAATAGCTTTGCTGTACAGAAGAAGGTTTTTTTCCTAATATAAAACCCTCTGAGAAATACACGGCAGAGAGCAAACACCTTCTTCCTGGCACTTCTGCTCAATGGGAAACACATTAAACCCTTTCTGAACCATCCGAAGGAAACAAAGGACTTTACAAATGTTTACAATGCCATTTACCTCTTGCTTAACAGACTGGTTGTGTTCTAATAAAATTCCCCGAAAAGTACATTATCCATGGACAGACATTGTAAAATCAGAGGTGCATTCCTGGGGGTAATGGGGGCAACCCGGGAGTACCTAGATATAATTTCGTGCCATTTAACAGTGTGAAAAACCCTTTCAAATCATTCATAATATTTTATTAGAAACTTGGCTTATCCTACTTAAAAACAGCAATATAGTGCTATATGTTAAAGTAAAATGTTAAAATATGGTGAAACCTATGAGAGCCGGAACTCGGCGGGACTGCCTTGTTTTTCTGGGTCTCGGAAGTTTTCCGCCTTTGACAGGGTACAGTCTTAACCACTTCTCTATTGCTCTCTATTAGTAGAAAATATATTTGTTTCCCTTCGCCAACACATTTCTCCCTTACACAGGTTCCAACTTTCACATTGTATGTTGTATTGCGTGCAAGGAGTCTCTGGGTGGTGCAAATGGTTAATGCACCCAGCTGCTAACCAAAAGGTTGGAGGTTCAAGTCCACCCAGAGGTGCCCCAGAAGAAAGGCCTGGCAATCTGCTTATTTAAAAAATCAGCCACAGAAAATCCTATGGAGCAAAGTTCTACTCTGACACACACAGAGTTGACTGTAACTGTTGTGTTGTTTTCTTTTTTCATTGCGTGTAAAAAGATTGCTTAATTAGAACACTGGAGAAATGTAATGAGGGAATCCCTGCTCCTATCTGCCCACCCCCAGAGCTTATCTCTGCAGTAGCTGCCGGGAGCCTGAAGCACGACTTCTCATCATACTTTAACGTGCACGTGGGACATCTGGAGACCTTGCTAAAATTCAGATTCTGATGCAGGAGGACTGGGGTGGGGCGGTGATTCTGATGCTGCTGGTCCCCAGACTGTACATCAAAGCCGTAAAACCTCAATAAGCCTAGGGGCGGTTCTCATCAACCTAAGACAAGGTGCAGTATTACCATCACTAACTGAGTAACTACAACTTCAGTTCTACCTCTTTGCACTTTACCATCTACTACCTTCTTTCAGGAAACCCTGGTGGTGTAGTGGTTAAGATCTATGGCTGCTAACCAAAAGATAAGCAGTTCGAATCCACCAGGCGCTCCTTGGAAACTCTACAGGGCAGTTCTACTCTATCCTATAGGGTCACTATTAGTAGGAATTGACTAGACAGCAACGGGTTGTTTGTTTTTTACCTTCTTTCAGATATCTCTGCCTACTACCGCCTACACAGTAGGCCCCACAGTCCTCAACCAAGTAAAGCCAAAATGGGCAAGACCTGCCCACATTAGAGACCTCACTCAGTATCTGTGCCAGGGCCTGTGGCTAAATGGTAACTAAACGGGGTTAATCAGATTTGAGATTAATTTGGGTTGGAATGTATTTTTTCAATGGCTGTAGAAAAGGTGCCTGGCTAAGTAAACAACAGGTCAACAAGCCTTGAAAAATTAAAACAAAACGTGCTCAAACAATGCAGAAACCGTGATTAGCCCAGACACAATACAAATGCAACTGTGGTGCTGCTGGCTCTGAGAAGTGCTTTGATATGCAAATCAAATACCCTTCTCATCTACTCATTAATGCAAGGTCTTCACTAGAAGAACTCCAGTTACAATATAAACTTGGGGAATGTTTAAAACTGGCTGCATTCATTCTGACTTTTCATTTTTTAGGACAAGCAGCCAGGTTAGGAAGGAAGAACTGGCCTCCTCCGATCTTGGTTTATTAACATGGTGCTCCCTGGGCCAAAGCACTCTGCCTCCCTGGGCCTCAGCTTTCTTGATGGCTTCCTGGAAGCAGGTGAATTTGATTCCTTTAGCCAATCAGCTAGTATCTTCTCTAGGAACGGACTGTCCTAATAGCTAACAGAGATTGAGAGCTTGCTCAAGTGGCAGGCGAAGTGTCAAGCTATACACACACACATAAACACACACACACACTTCACCTCATCCTGCCCACTGTTAGTATCCACAGTTTACAGATCTTGAAACAGAGGCTCAAGGGCTCACTCACCCAGCTTTTCAAGGACTTGTCAAGAGAAGTGACTAATAACAACAAAAGTGGTGTGAGGCTAGAAGACAAAGGACCATAGACTTGGGGGACATCTACGTCGACTGGCACAAGACAGTACATAAAGACAACGTTCTGCATCCTACTTCAGCAAATAGCGTCTGGGGTCTTAAAAACTTGCGAGCAACAAAAAGACAAATACTGTATGAGACCACTACCGTAAAAACTCATGGAAAGGTTTACACACAAAAAGAAACAATCTTTGATGGTTACGGGGGGGGGGGGGGGTGGAAACACTAAATAGACAATAGATAGGTGGTAACTTTGGGGAAGGGTAAGATAGTACACAATACTGGGGAAGCCAGCACAACTTGTACAAGGAAAGGTCATGGAAGATCCATAGATATATCCAAACTCCCTGAGGGACTGAATTGCTGGGTGGAGGGCTGTGGGGACCATGGTCTCAGAGAACATCTAGCTCAATTGGCATAACATAGTTTATAAAGAAAATGTTCTACATTCTACCTTGATGTCTTAGTCATCTAGTGCTGCTCCAACAGAAATACCACCAGTGGATGGTTTTAACAAAGAGAAATTTATTCTCTCACAGTCTAGCAGGCTACAAGTCCAAATTCAAGGCACCAGCTCCAGGGAAAGGCCTTCTCTTCCTGTCAACTCCGGAGGAAGGTCCTTGTCATCAGTCTTCCCTTGGTCTGAGAGTGTCTCAGCACAGGAACCTCTGGTCCAAACGATGCGCTCTACTCCCGGCACTTCTTTCTTGGTGGTGTGAGGTTCCCATGTGTTTCTGCTTGCTTCTCTCTTTTATATCTCAAAAGATACTGGCTTAAGACACTATCTAATCTTGTAAACCTCATCAGTACAACCTTATCACAGTGACAGAATTTACAACACATAAGGAGATCACATATAACCTCATCATAGTGATAGAGTTTACAACACATAAGGAAGTCACATCAGATTACACAATCATACAATACTGGGAATCATGACCCAGGCAAGTTTAAAGATATTTTGGGGGGACACAATTCCATCCATGACACTTGGTGAGTAGTGTCTGGGGTATTAAAAGCCTGTGAGCAGCCATCTAAGATACTCCACTGGTCTCACCCCTTCGGGACCAAGGCAGAATGACGAAAACAAGACACAAGGGAAAGATTAGTCCAAAGGACTAATCGACCACAACTACCACGGCCTCCACCAGACTGAGTTCAGTACAACTAGATGGTGCCCAGCTACCACTACTGACTGCTCTGACAGGGATTCAACAACCAAGGGTCCCGGACAGAGCTGAAAAAAGATGTAGAATCCTAACTCACAAAAAAAGACCAGACTTACTGGCCTGACAGACACTGGAGAAACCCTGAGAATATGGCCCCGACACCCTTTTTTGCTCAGTAATGAAGTCACTTCAGAGGTTCACCCTTCAGCCAAAGATTAGACAGGCCCATAAAACAAAACAAGACTAATGGGACACAACAGTCCAGGGGCAAGGACTAGAAGGCAGGAGGGGACAGGAAAGCTGGTAACGGGGAACCCAAGGTCGAGAAGGGAAACTCACTTTGGTGAGTTGACATGCCGTGGTGTTGTTAACCAATGTCATAAAACAATATGTGTACTAACTGTTTAATGAGAAACTATTTGTTCTGTAAACTTTCATCTAAAGTACAATTTAAAAAATAAAAAACTTGCAAGCAGCCATCTAAGATACAACTATTGGGCTCTTCCCATCCGGTGTGATGGAGAAAGAAGGAGACCAAAAGACTCAGGGAGCAATTAGTCCAAAGGACTAACGGACCACGTGAACCACAGCCTACGCAACCCCGAGACCAGAAGAACTAGATGGTGCCCCGCGACCACTACCAACTATTCTGATTAGGATCACAACAGAGAGTCCTGGACGGAGCAGGACAAAAATGTAGACCAAATTCACAAAAAAGACCAGGATTGCTGGTCTGACAGAGGCTGGAGGAACCCCCAAGACTACGGCTCTAAGACACCCTTCTGACCTGGAAATGAAGCCATTCCTGGAGACCACCTCCCAGACAAATAACAGACAAGCACGTAAGGTAAACAATAACACCAGAGAGGAACATACTCCTTAGAACAATCAATTATACAAGATCAAAAGGGCATTATCTGCCCCCCAAAAAAGGTGAGAGGCAGGAAGGCATAGAAAATCAGGACAAAAAAACGTGGAAACCCAAGTGGAAGTGACACATTGTGGGGAATGAAACCAAGGTCATGAAACACTTTATGTACAAACTATCGAATGAGAAACTAATCTGCTTTGTAAACTTTCACCTAAAGCACAATTTATAAAAAAGATCGGTGTGTCTACAACCTAGGTAAGGAATGGCCAAACAATAAGGGCTTTAAACAGCAATGAAGAATCGCTAAATTCCATCAGGATAAGAATGGGTTCTTCTACAAAGCAATTCCACCCCATAAACGTCAAAAGATAATTTTCCCAAAAAAGATAAGATCATGACTCTCACACAGATATAAAAAATAAATGCGTATTAAAGATTTTATTTAATTTAATAAGGGAACCAGGCAGGTGTCATAACCAGTTCAAAGAAGTCAAAAATTGACAAATTTACATGGAGCAAAGGAATGCCGGAGGTCACTGGCTGGGGCAAATGGTATCATGGGTTGAATTATGTCCCCCCAAAAATGTAAGTATCAATTTGGCTCGGCCATGATTCCCAGTACTGTGTGGTTGTCCTCCATTTTGTGATTGTAATTTTATGTTAAAGAGGATTACAGTGGGATTGTTAACACCCTTACTAAGGTCACATCCCTGATTCAATGTAAAGGGAGTGTGCCCTGCACCACCTTTTACCTTACAAGAGATAAAAGGAAAGGGAAGCAAGCAGAGTTGGGGACCTCACACCACCAAGAAAGCAGTGCCAGGAGCAGAGCGCATCCTTTGGACCTGAGGTTCCTGCGCTGAGATGCTCCCGGACCAAGGGAAGACTGATGCATCACAAGGACCTTTCTCCGGAGCCGACAGAGAGAGAGGGCCTTCCTCTGGAGCTGACAGCCTGAATTTGGACTTGTAACCTACTAGACTGTGAGAGAATAAATTTCTCTTTGTTGAAGCTATCCACTTGTGGTATTTCTGTTACAGCAGCACTAGGTAACTAAGACAAATGGTTAACCGAAAAGCTGGAGGTTCAAGTCCACCAAGGGGCACAGGACTTAGGTCATCAACGAGGATCCAAAACAACAGTGGTCCGGTCCAAAAAGGGAGGCGCCATGCTCCTTGCTCTAGATGCTGACTGCTTCCTGAGGAAAATCTAAGGACCACAGGGGATTTAAGAAAAGAGGTAAAAGGACAAGTTTTCACAGCTAACACGTTAGTCAGTGTTTGAAGTTTAACTTTACAGGGCTCCGCTTTCTACACACGGGTGTCACAGGTTCAAAAACCTTTCACCTGGTGCACAGTGTGGCTTTTCAGCCAGTCAGCCAACTTCCAGAACACACCTTGTGGCTAACTTTCAAATGCCCGCTGGACACCTCCATATTGATGAGTCTCACAGGCATCTCTAGAACCTTCTCCCCTTCTGTGTTCCCCATCTCATCAGGAAGCACCATGCCAGCCGGTTACTGAAGCCAGAAACCTAGGGGTTGTGTGTGACACCTTCCTCTCTCTTACTCCCAATCCCAAACACTACCACCTCCATTACGTCCATCACTAAACAGTCGATTCTAAGATGTGTCTCAGAATTGTCCCTCTTCCCCCATGGTCTCAGGGGACATCTAGTTCAGTCGGCATAACACAATTTATAAGAAAATGTTCTACATTCTACTTTGGTGAGTAGCATCTGGGGTTTTAAAAGCCTGTGAGCAGCCATCTAAGAGAGTCCACTGGTGTCACCTCGGCTGGAGCAAAGAATGAAGAAAACCAAAGACACAAGGGAAAGATCAGTCCAAAGGACTAATGGACCACAGCTGCCACAGCCTCCACCAGACTGAGTCCAGCACACCTACATGGTGCCTGGCTACCACCACCGACTGCTCTGGCAGGGGTCACAATAGCTGGACAAGGCTGGAGGAAAATGTAGGACAAAATTCAAACTCACAAAAAAAGACGAGACTTACCGATCTGACAGAGACTAGAGAAACCTCAGGAGTATGGCCCCTGGGCACCCTTTTAACTCAGTACTGAAGTCACTCCTGAGGTTCACCCTTCAGCCAAAGATTAGACAGGCCCATAAAACAATAATACACATAATTCAACCATGTCTATGAGACTAAACGAGCACACCAGCCCAGGGGCAAGAACAAGTAGGCAGAAGAGGACAGGAAAGCTGGATGAATGGAAATGGGGCACCCAATGTCGAAAAGGGGAGAGTACTGACATGTTGCAGGGTTGGCAATCAATGTCACAAAACAATATGTGTATTAATTGTTTAATGAGAAATTAGTTCTGTCAACCTTCACCTAAACCACAATTGAGAAAAAAAAAAAAACTGTCCCTCTTCCCATCTCTACTGGTCCCACCCTGGTCCAAGACTATCTCAAGGGGGCACAGTAACAGCCCCTAGGTGGTCTCCATGCTTCTGCTCTCACCATTCTCCAACCCAGCCAGAGGGGGCTTCATAAAACAGAAATGAACTCATGTGTTCCTCTGCTTTAAAATTATTCCGTTACGACTGCCTATTCACTTGAGAATAAAGTGTGGATCCCTTAACACGGCCAGTCAGCCCTACCTGATCTGGTCCCCTCCTCATCTACAGCAACACAACTGATCCATAAATGTTCTGTTTCACATCGATCTTCCCCCATTTGACTTTAAACCCCATAAGGGCAGGATAGGTTCTCTACTCTGTTCACAGCTACTCCCAGCGCTCAGCACAGTCTGTTTCATAGGTGCCCCCCAAAATTGTGGAATGAACAGACAGATTCACACATATTGAATGTTCACCCTATACACATGAAAACCATTGGCTGTGACTTCACAGAAGCACACTGGGTCGTTCCACCTTCATCTGGAAGCCAGGACAAGCCATACCGCAAGGCATATGAAAATTAAATGTCCAATCAAAATCATACCTATCAATAATTCTAACAATTATTCCTTAGTAAGTCAGAGAAAATCTATAGGATAGGCATGGCTATTTGATAAGCCTCAGCTATTTGATCCTTATCACCCTTTACAAAGGTGAAGATTATCTACTGTGTGAGGAAAGAGAAGATAGCATTTGTTATTCGGAGTCTTGTGAACTATACTAGGTCCTTTAACATCTATTATCTTATTTAAGCTTTATAATTAACCCTGTAAATAAAGTTTATGACCACAATTTTAAGACGAGGTAACAGACTCAGAGATGTTAAGGATTAAAGAAAAAAGAAAAAAATGTTGCTGTCAGGTCAACTCTGACTCATGGCAACCCACGTGTGTCAGAGTAGAACTGCGCTCCTTAGGGTTTTCAATGGCTGAGTTTTCAGAAAGAGATCACCAGGCCTTTCTTCCATGGCACCTCTGGATGGACTCAAACCTCCAGCCTTTCGGTTAGCAGCAAAGTGTGTTAACCATCTGCACCACCCAGGAAACTCCACAGGATAATACCCTCATCTTATTTTCCAAAAGTGCCATCACTGATTTATCTCTTTAAACAAAAAAAAAAAAAGTCTGCGGATCCCCAAATGCAATCATTAGTGAAGGGCAAGCACCTCTAAATTTGTCCATTTAGGCAGCACAAGTCTTTTCAAGAAAAGCCATCGGACAGCAACATCCCACAGACAGTGTCGCCAACAGAGATGCAGTTATACATTGGTCTTTTGTTTCTGTTACAGTATTTGCTGTCTGTTCAGGCGCACAGATACCAGGGAGGCTGCCCTCAGCCTTTGTGACAGGGAATCTAAGCATGGGCTGTGACACGGTACTGGATGGTGTCTCAGCATATTTTAAGTGACCTGGAGTTTTTGAGAACAGTACAAGCTAAACTTTCGTAGCACAGATACCTAGGGATGCATCACTTCGCATCCACAATGTTCTGTGCAGTAGGATGTTATGTGATTTGGGCATTGTGCAAACACCATATTATATACAGGCAGTCCCATACAACCCGTAGTTAAACCCCCATAAAACCTACTATATTAAAACCATACGTCTGGGGCGGAGGGAGGGGAATGGCCACTAGGAGCAAGTGTGCAGGTGCGGGGAATGTAGCTGGCGTTGGCCACCACCCTGTTGGTGCAGCCACTTTCTGATCACATGCAGCCCACTGCCTGAAACCAGGAGCCCATCCACAGCAGAGGAGCCGGGCAGGCGCTGCCTGCGCCAGGAGTGAACGGCCGCCTGCATGGCTGCTGGGCTGCTGGGCATGTGAATGAAGCCAGGAGCAGGAGGACGAACTGCAGGGATTGGGATGCGCCCTGGAGCCCCACTGCTCATCTGCTCTCGGGGTTTGGGATTTTTAAAAACATTAGGAGGAAGTAAACAAAAGCAGAGCTGCTTTCCCTTTAAAAAAACAGAAACTTAGGGACCACAGATGTGCATGCGGTGAGACGCTGCCCTAATGGACGTTATGCAACACGTCCATGTAATAGAAAGTGTTCTTCTTCTCCAGGCCTCAAATACAAAAAGGTTCCTGTGATTCTCTGGTCACAACATTTTCATCAACTCATCCACATATAACTTTATGTGTGTTTCTGTTTAAAGACACCTTATTTAATATATGAAAGAAGGGCCTGATGATCTACTTATAAAAAATCAGCTACTGAAAACCCTATGTAGTACAGTTCTATTCCAACACACATGGGTTGTCATTAGTTGTCAGGGCTTCGAACCGGTTCAAACCAGTTCAGTCATGGCCAATGAAGCAAAATCAAAACAGACCTGAATTTTTTTTAATTTGGGTGATCCAGAACGGTAACCAGAATGGGAAAAATTACAGGTTGAAGTGCTGGAATCAGAGACTCGGAAGAGGTGTAGTAAGCCCCTTCATGAGCCTGATGTGGGAGACTGGATTACTGTCAGGACTGTGAAGTGTGTCAGTAGACCACCATCTTTGAGCAGGGCATCACTCTTTCTGACTCTGCCAGTCAAGAGATTTGGTTGCTATGCAACTTGCACATTGCCCTTGTTTTCTAAGTGGGAGATTAAGTTTTCAGCAGGTCTTCAACCTGTATTTTTTCCCATTCTCCTTATCATTCCCCTTCACCCACATTTTAAAAATTCGGGTCCATTTGGGTTTCGCTTTGTTGGCCGTGACTGAACTGGGCAGAACCAGTTCGAAGTCCTGGTTGAAATCAACTCAACAGCAACTAGTAGGTAATGTTGAATATATACATTGTTGGTTCATTAACACTGAACTCACCGCCAACAGCACTGTAACTCATGCCTAAATGAAGATTATCTAACACACATATTACAGGCACATCACAATCTTTTTGCACTTAGGAACACTAGACAACACTTCAGCACTACACTAGGGAGCTATTTTAAACAGCAAAAGCACCAACTAAAAGCACAAAAATGTGGCACCAGATAGACCACAGAAAACAAAAACAAAAATCAAACCCATCGCCACCAAGTCAATTTCGACTCACAGAGACCACAGAAAGGATGCTTGTTTGCAGTACGAGAGCTGAAAGAAGGCAGAGAGGGTCACCTTGCTTGACCTCAGCTGGGAACATGCGCGTTGGTGACTCAACATTTTTTGCCGCCCAGCACATGTCCGTTAATGACTGGGGAAGTGCCATGAGTAGTGATTTTGAGGTGACAAATAAACTTTAGTAAGTGAATTCACAAATACAAAATCTCTGAATACTGAGGGTTGACTACATATCTTTATTGGTAGGGGGAGAGAGGCAATAATAAAACTAAGAAAGACAAAGTTCTTTGAGAATCTCTGAGAAAAGCCCAGCTGCTGCAGGAATCCTAAGCTGTAACAGCACAGGGTCCCTAAGGAAGTTATATTTTTCTTCAAAACAGTCTTGAATCATGCAAAAAGTTCCAACACCTCTTCTGAGTTCTCACAGTGTTGGTAAAAAGCAGCCACTCTGACTTAAATTCCACAGAAGTTGGTATGAAAATATAAAATACTTTAAGGGAAATGCCAGCAGTCACATTATAACAAAGTACAAACAGAACTGTTACTTTTTAGATATAGGAACATGATAAAAGTAAATGTCTAACTGTGGGTTGGACGTGTATGTACACTGATTACATCTGAGCCCAAGAGGAGACTTGCCGAGTTCCTCCCTGCTATTATTGTTAGGTGTTGTCGAGTCAATTCCGACTCTTAGCGACCCTACGTACAACAGAAGGAAACACTGCCCAGTCCTGCGCCACCCTCACAATCATTGCTATGTTTGAGCCCACTGTTGCAGCCACCGTGTCAATCCATCTCATGATTGAGGGTCTTCCTCTCTTTTGCTGACCCTCTACTTTACCAAGCACGATGTCCTTCTCCAGGGACTGGTCCCTCCTGATAACATAACCCAATCCTCCCATCTGCCATCCCCTGCCCCTTCCCGATGGCCACTCCCACTTCAGGCAACAGTTTTCTAAATAAAGACAGGAGCCTTTAAGAAAGAAAAGGTCTTCTATTACTCTACCAAGCATACAATCATTTTCTTTCCAAGCATACAATCAATGCTCTAGCAAACGGAAATGGATTTTTCAGGTTAACCTATTTAATGGCTCTTGGAATTCTCCATGACGCACTGTGCTCATTCCTATGTATACTGTGTTACTTAACAAGCTTGCAACTTATTCTAAATGCTCCAGGTTGGCTGCTGCTTTTCTCAGCCAGACCTGTTTTCTGAAACAGCTTTTTGATTCCTGGATTTTGGCTTTTGCGGAAACAAACGCAAACATTCAACAATGAGTATCAGAAACACTGAAGAAAGAAGTACGATCTCAACCCCTCAGCCTCTTTTGAAAAGCAGATGATAAATCACAGACTGATAAACTGGACATAAATCAAAAGTTGTACGTATGAAGTCCAGCTAACTGTCATTCTAAAAACATCTGCAACCCAGTCATCACTCCACCTCTACTCTCTGAAGGCGTGCGGGGGAGTTACTAAAGAGTTTATTTGAAGGGCACCATATAATTAATGACACAGACAGTTACAGGCACTCCCTCGATTACGAATTTCCAACTTACAGAAACTCATACTTGCCCTTAAATGTTATGGAAACGTGCCCTCACTTCGAAACGACTGAACCAACCCTTACTCCCGACCAATTCTTCCAAACAATCACCTTCACTGCGGGACTAAAGTAAGAACCGTAAGCACCACTTCTGACTTACCTGCAAATTCAACTTAAAGACACACTTAGGAACGGATCTCGTTTGTAACCCGGGGACTGCCTGTATTTCCCATTGCTTTAAACAATTTCATCCTGCAAAAACTTAGTTTAAAAAAAATACCTTAGGTGATATGCTAGATTCTATGGAGACTATACAAATGAATAAAGCCCAATTCTGCCCTCAAAGAGTTTGTAAACCAGAGAAAAGACAAAGAGGCAACAAAAATCAGTAAGCTAAAAGGCAGTATGAAATTAGGGGTAACAAGGTCATTCTGCAGGACAGTTTGGAGAAAGGAGGCACTACCGCGATGACTAAGACATGCTCACAACAGAAGGGACACTGAAAGATGGGATAAAATTGCCAAGAGAGATGATGTTCTCGGGGAAGAGATGCCATAACCCAAGGTTAAGAATCGAGGTAAGACAGGACATATGGGAAGAATTAAAAACTGTGCACTTGGGTAAAGATATAAGGCACCTGCGCTGGATAATAGGGGAAAAGGATAAAGATAGGCCGTGGATGTCTGGGAGGGCTTTGAGCCGGGAAGCGTCCTGGATCCTGGAGGCCCAAGAGAAAGACCCATCGTGGAGGCAATGTGCAGGACAGACAGGAGCTGGGAAGCAGGTTCTGGGGCTGACTGGGTGAAATAACAGCTTGAATCTGGCTAGGCCAGTGGGCACAGGATGGTTGGGCCGTGAAAATCCATCGCCACAGGAATACAGCTGTTATTCTAAGAAAAAACAGCAATTTAACTGTGTGCGAAACGTTTCTTTTTCACTGACAGGGATCACAGGTAGGACTGAAGCCTCACTTAACGAAGCAAGAGGGACAAGTCCAATTTGAACGTTAACAGGTATCATAACGTTTCCATTTCTCCTGTGAACTCAAGATAATAAAGCATAAAATGATATTCCGAAGATATTAAACGTGATTCAGGTATTGGTTAATAATGAATACAGTTGACCTTAACTAGTTAACTTTCTCTTCAATCAACCCCACACTAATGACCCTTAAATAACTCTTCCCACCCACGGAATTCCTACGGCGCCCCCTCCAGGAGGGCTCTGGGCTGAGTCTCCCAGCAAATGGAGCTGCTCACGGGGGTCCCTAGTCCTTTGAAATGTCTCAGTACAATGCTGCTTTGTCTGCTCCTGCTGAATTTCAAGAGTTGATTTTCTCCCACCCATCTTAACACCCACATCAACTGCTGACCCCACATTCATATTTAGGCTGCTGTTTTTGGCCAAGAGAGCTGATACTCGACTGCGCAGGAATTCTGCAAGTGAAGCCTTACACCCGGAAGGCGCCATTCCAAGTCCTCAGAAGAGATAAAAGGCCCACGTACCCCAGGGGGGCGCCATTCCAGGTCCTCAGAAGAGATAAAAGGCCCACGTACCCCAGGGGGGCGCCATTCCAGGTCCTCAGAAGCGATGAAAGGCATGGGCCCACCCACCACAGCGGCTCTGCATGTTTAGCTTCCAGATCCCAAATGTAAACTCGAATTTTTCCAAGAATTGTTTTTTTCCAGTGGGAGCACATCTTCATCTTGAACTCATGCTCTTGACCAACATTCCAGTCCAGCTCAGGGCGCACACACACAGCAGAAACCTGACAGCTCTTTACTGAGTTTACCTGAATCAGAGCTTCCCTTGGTCGGTCCATTTTAAACTTCTTTGGAAATGTCTATAACTATGCAGCCTTGGGAGTGCAATGGTTAAGCGCTCGGCTGCAAACCGAAAGGTCGGCGATTCAAACCCACCAGCCACTCCTTGGGAGAAAGATGTGGCAGTCTGCTTCCATAAGGATTTACAGCCTTGGAAACCTATGCGGCAGTTCTACTCTGTCCTGTAGGGTCGCTATGAGTCGGGATTGATTCATGGGCAGTGGGTATGAAGACTTTTACAGAAGTGTTTTCCCTTTATATGGCCTAAACCAGGGGTCAGCAAACTTCTTCTATAAAGAGTCAGGGAATACACTTGTTTGACTTTGCAGACCATATGGTCTCTGTGGCAACAATCCCACTCTGCTGTTGAAGGAGCCCTGGCAGTGCAGTGGTTAATGCGCTCGGCTGCTAACCAAAAGGTTGGTGGTTTGAATCCACCAGCTGTGTTCTGCGAGAGAAAGATGTGGCAGTCTGTCCTGTAAGGATTTTAAGCCCTGGAAACCCAATGAGACCATTGTACTTTGTCCTATAGGGTCGCTATGAGTTGGAATCAACCGAATGGCAATGGGTTTTTTTTGTTTGGTTGGTTGTAGCAAGAAAGCAACCACAGACAATATGTAAATTAATGGGTGTGCCTTGTCAGTTCCCAGGGGACCTGCCAAATGTCCCTTGTCACACAAACACTGTCAGACTGAGGGTCATCATATTAAAACCTCAGACAACCCTAAGCAGTCTCCTCTGATGCAGTAAGGGTGCCAGCTGGATCCACCCTCTGGGCTCTACTGATGCAGTAAGGGTGCCAGCTGAAATCCAGCCTCTCCAACTACTGGGCTCTACCTTCTGTGCAGACTGATGCAGTAAGGGTGCCAGCTGAAATCCAGCCTCTCCAGCCTCTGGGCTCTACTGATGCAGTAAGGGTGCCAGCTAAAATCCGGCCTCTCCACCCTCTGGGCTCTACCTTTTGTGCGGGCTATCTCTCCATTTCTGGGCCAGTCTCTCAAAGTTATCTATCTCTTCCCAGGACTTAGAATGGCACCCCCCTGGGTAGAGGGCTTCACTTGCAGAATTCCTGTGTAGTCGAGTCGGCTCTCTTGGCCAAAAACAACGGCTTGAATATGAATGTGGGGTCAGCAGTTGATGTGGGTGTTAAGATGGATGGGAGAAAATCAACTCTTGAAATTCAGCAGGAGCAGACAAAGCAGCATTGTACTGAGACATTTCAAAGGACTAGGGACCCCCGTGAGCAGCCCCATTTGCTGGGAGACTCAGCCCAGAGCCCTCCTGGAGGGGGCGCCGTAGGAATTCTGTGGGTGGGAAGAGTTATTTAAGGCTCATTAGTGTGGGGTGGAGCCCTGGTGGCGCAGTGGTTAAGCGGTCAGCTGCTAACCAAAAGCTCACAGTTTGAATACACCAGCTGCTCCATGGAAGCCCTATGGGGCAGTACTACTCTGTCCTCTAGGGTTGCTATGGGTCAGAATGGACTTGACTGCCATGGGTTTGGTTTTTGGTTTTTAAGTGTAGTGTTGAAGACCTGGTGGCGCAGTAGTTAAGCATTCGGCTACTAACTGAATCCACCAGCCACTCCTTGGAAACCCTATGAGGCAGTTATACTCTGTCCTATAGGGTCACTATAAGTCGAAATCAACTTGATGGCAATGGGTTTGGTTTTTGGTTTGGTGTAGTGTTGATTCAGGAGAAACTTAACCATTTAAGGTCAACTGTATTTGTTATTAACCAATACCTGAATCATATTTCATGTCTTGGGCGATAATTTTATGCTTCATGATCTTAAGGGAATTCCTCATAGGCAAGTCAAAAGTATCAACCATCAGCAACTCTTAGAGACCTAGCCAAAGACACTACTATCCACTCTCCATGCTCATTCAGAACATGAGCACATCCTCCACTCTCCGTGCTCATTCAGAACATGAGCACATCTTCCACTCTCCTTTTGAACCTTGAGCCTTTAAGGAATTGCTTTCCTAAAGTCGCCTTCAAGTCAAACAAAAGCCTAGCAGTAAACAGTTTAGCAGAGATTATGCTGCCTTAGGTGTTGGGCTCTTTTGGAGAATTATCTAAGGTGCAGCCAGTTTCCAGGGGCAGGAACTCCAGGGATGGGCTAGACAATGTACCGAATGTCCTTAGTGACTGATTCTACAGCTGACAGACCTGGCACCCTGCAGTTGTTCTGATGCTATCTCCTGGAAAACTAACATAACAATGTGACGATAGAACCCATCTCCTCTTCAGAGGGCCTTCTCAATACGGGTAGTCCCTAACTTATAACATATTGGAGTTACAAGGAACTACACTTACAACCGTCAGTGTATCTTGTACACTGCATGTTCCTGGGAGGAAGTTATGGGAAAATGCACGCAGGGGATATGGAAAAAATTGCTAAGTTAGGTGAACATGCTCCAAGCATTTGATCAGGATAATATGATGGAAGAAACTGGTGGGAAAATCATCCCTACGGCAAGAATGCTGACTTTAGAACGTGATATCACTGATGTGGAACAGGTCATAGTACAAGAAGCAGGGGACTTGACCGATCAGGACTTAATGGATTTTGAAGAGGAAAGAAATGCTGAAGAAGAAAGAATGAGGAAGAGGAAGGAGAGAAGTTGTCAAAAAAGTTTACAGTGAAAGGATTCGCTGGAGTCTTTGCTAAACTAAATCAGGGGCTTCAGTTGCTTGCAAACATAGACCCAAATGCTGATCACTGTGCTAAAGTCAACAGGCAGATTCAGGAAGCAGCGAGATGTTACCGCAAAATATATGGCAAAAAAGAAAAGGACCATACAGACAACTCTCACTAATATTCTGACTACAAACACCATCCTCATTCCCAGGGATAATCCAGATGATCCAGAACCCTCCACAAGTGGAGTTATTACCGCAGCTGACAAAATGCCAACCGTGTCCAACTCTTCTTCATCGTTGGAGTAAATTATTACAATCTGTGTATTTTTTTAAATGTACGTACGTATGCATTAAAATATTTCTGTAAGTTTATAAGTAATGTTTCCAACCCCCCAAAACAAATAAAGATGGGATTTTTAAAAATACAGATAATAAAAGGCAATAATAATGAAAACTTAAAAGAAAAAATGAGGTATCCAACTTATGTCAGAACCGACTTACGACGGAATCGTCAGAACGGAACCCGACGTAAGTCAGGGACTACCTGACTTTCCAAGTTGATGCTGCCCACTGGAATCGTATCTACTCACAATGAATATATTCTGTTACACTAATTTTTGGCATTTCTCTGCACATTTCAGGTTTTGACAGGGGTTAGGGGCTGTGGCTTTTGCGTGAAGTAGAAAGAGAGTGGTGGGGGAGGCTCCCATTCCTGAGAAATGGATGGTCCATCTCTACCTGGCATCTTCACCTATGCACCAGCCTCATCCTTCACCAACATCGCCTGATGCTCCCCTCTTAGACAGCACAGCAGCTCACAGCACTGAGGCTCAGGTGCCAAGACCTTTTGGCTGGCTTCGCAGGTACAAGCAATTACATCTTCCCTTTTGCTGGCACCAGGATAGCATAACTTACAACTCCTGGGTTGCACTGAAGTTGTTCAAATAAAGACAAAGATTTTAAACCAACTGCCATGACTCACAAATAGAAGCTCCAAGCAAAGCAGCATCTCCATTCCTTGGTAGATGCCATCTTGGGTTCACATAGAGCTCCCCGCCTTGTAAGTCAGAGAGGGACCAGGAGAGCCTGAGACCCTCCACTCAACAAGATCTTTCCTTCATAAATCACTAGATTTTACCTTTGGAAGGGAAGTACCTGATCCACTGAAGAAATCTCCACCACAGATCATGAACCAACAAGTAGTCAGACTTTGATATCACAATGACACTACAGGGGAGGTTTCGGAGTTAAACTGGTACGATGTCATGGATTCAACTGTGTTCCCCAAAAATATGTGTATTGATCTGGCTCGGCCATGATTCCCAGTACTGTGTGACTGTCCATCATTTTGTCATCTGATGTGATTTTCCTGTGTGTCGTAAATCCTATCACTATGATGTTAATGAGATGGGTTGGCGGCACTTATGTTGATGAGAGCTACAAGATTAGATCTTGTCTTAAGTCAATCTCTTTTGAGAGATTAAAAAAAAAGAAGCAAGCAGAGAGACAGGGGGACCTCATATCACCAAGAAAGCAGCACCGGGAGCAGAGCGTGTCCTTCGGACCCGGGGTTCCTGCGCAGAGAAGCTCCTAGACAAGGGGAAGACTGATGACAAAGACCTTCCCACTGAGTCTACAGAGAGAGAAAGCCTTTCCCTGGAGCTGATGCCCTGAATTTGGACTCGTAGCTTAATAGACTATGAGAAAATAAATTTCTCTTTGTTAAAGCCATCCACTTGTGGTATCTCTGTTATAGCAGCACTAGATAACCAAGACACACCATTTACAATTTGCATGACTTTGGGGCAAGTTGCTTCCCTTCCATAAGACTCTACTTCCAGATGTGTGACTCAGTGATGGTAACACCTCCCAAGAGGACGGGTGTGAGCATAAAAGGAGAGCAGGAATTGAAGCCCTCAGCACCGAGTCTGGTACATGGTAGCACTCTATAAATAGCATAGCTACAAATGGCAGGGAGCGCCCTATTCTGGAAGGCAGCCCAGTCCTGCCCTGCTTGTGGACAGACCTAATCTGCCTTCCTGTAATAAAATTCCACCCACTTACCATGCCTAGTTCTACTATCTGGAGTAAAACAGAACCAGGGTTAAACTCCTCTTCCATATGACAACCGCTCAAAATTTTGAAAACAGTTATTGGGACGCCGAGTCTTCTCTACTTCACACGAAAGAGCCCTCAGTTTTTTCAGCCCCGTCCTATGCTCCATGGATTCCAGAGCCATCCACACCCCAGCTCCTTCTCAGGAGGCAAGGTCATTCATTAGTGTCCCTCTGACACTGAAGCCCGAGGGTGGCTGTGGTCCTTGGCAATGCTGGCACCAAGCACACTGGTGTCTCTCTGAAGTGCACACCAAAATCCAGACTTCCCAGCTGAGACCACAACCGAGGAAAGCTTTCTCTCACAGCTCAAGCAGAGCACAACAAGGAAAGCAGAAAAACAAGTCAGTCTTTGCCTTCCATGAGTCAAGCCAGTCATCACTGAATCCCTGGCTTGATTCCATACAGCCCTGGAGTTTAATTTAATGCAAAGGAAGGAATTAAATACCACAGGGCCTTATAGATATCTGGACGCATCTCTGTATCCCGTGCAGCAACTATTATTCAAACTCTTTAACAAATGCTCACCCATCATTTCCTCCCCCTTTCCTTCTTCCCTCTGACCTGTCCATTCATTACAGAATTCTTCACTGGGCCCACCCAGCCTCTCTTCTCCCTTTGTGACATGCTCGCTGGTGGTGATATGGTTACAGCACCCAGGACTAGGAGACATTTACTCAGCAAATACTTATACAGTGCTTCCTAGTTCCAGGTACTGTTCTGAACACTTTACAGTATTAACTCATTTATTCCTAACAGCAGTGCTTGAGACAGGTACAACCACGAGACCCGTTTTATAGATGAGGCAAATGAGGCATGGAGAGGTGAGACACAGTCACGAAGTCACGCATCTAGTCAGTGGCTGTGGTAGGCAGAATAATGGCTCCCCAAAGGCATCCTAATCCCCAGAATCTATGAATATGTTATGTTTCAGAGCAAAGGGAATTAAGGCTACAGATGGAATTGAGGGTGTTAATCAGATGACCTTAAAAAAGGGTTTCGAACTGGTTCTTCCCAGTTCAGTCATGGCCAAGGGAGCGAAACCGGAACAGACTTGAATCTTTAAAATTTGGATAAATCGAAATGATAACTGGAACAGGAAAAACTACGGGTCAAAGCCCTGCTAGAAACCTAGTCTCCCACTCAGAAAACAAGGGCAGCATACGTGTTGCATAGTAACCAAATCTCTTGCCCGCTGGATTTTGAGCAGTCAGACACAGTAGTGTCCCACTCAAAGATGGTGGCCAACCACACTGCCCTGAATGTGTGTCACTCTCCACAGTCCTGCCAACAATCCAATCTCCCACATCAGGCTTCTGAGAGGGCTCACTACACCCCTTCCGAGTCTCCCATTCCAGGGCTTCAACTTGTAATTTTTTCCCTTCTAGTTATTATTCCCGATCACCCAAATTGTAAAACTTCAGGTCTGTTCTGGTTTCACTTCGTTGGCCATGACTGAACAGGTCCAAACTGGTCTGAAGCCCTGCCTTGAAATAAGGAGATTATACTAGATTATCCAGGTGGGCCCAGTGTAATCACAAGGGTCATTTAAATGTGGAAGAGGCAGGAGAGTCAGCATCAGGGTGACACACTGTTAGAAAGACTTGACTGGCCATTGCTGACTCTGAAGACAAAGGAAAGCGCTATAAGCCAAGGAAGGCAGGTGGCCTCTAGAAACTGGAAATAACAAAACAGATTCTCCCCTAGAGCCTTCAGAAAGGAACGCAGCCCTGCTGACCCCAGGATTTTAGCCCAGTGAGCCTCATTTAAGACTTCTGACCTCTACAACTGTAAGATACTAACTTTGTGTTGTTTTTAAGCCACTAAGTTTATGGCCATTTGTCACAGCATCAAAAGGAAGCTAACAGAGATTTTGGTACTAGGAGTGGGATAATACAGTCACAAATACCCGAAAGTGTGGAAGTGGCTATAGCATTGGGCAACGGGCAGAGGCTGGAAGAACTTTAAGGAGAGTTATAGAAAAAGCCTAGATTGCCGTGAATAGAATACTAGCAGAAATACAGATTTTAACTGCTAGGAATGACTCAAAGGGGAACAAGAAGCATATACCACCTTAGAGAATACCTAAATCGTCATGAACAGACTGTTGATAGACTCATGGGCATTAAGGATGGCGCTGGTAAGACCCCCGTTGCCATCAAGTCAATTCTGACTCACAGTAACCCTACTGGACAGAGAAGAACTGCTCCGTAGAGTTTCCAAGGCTGCAATCTTTACGGAAGCTGGCTGCCATACCGTTCCCCGGTGGACTGGCTGGTGGGTTTGAACCACCACCCTTTCGGTTAGCAGCCGAGCACTTAACCACTGTGCCATCAGGGCTCCCTTGCCAGAGACAGCTCAGATGAAAATGAGGAACACCTAACTGGAAACTGGAGAAAAGGGGACAGTTGGGAGACAGCAGCAGAAAGTGTAGCTGAAGTATGCCCTGAAGTTATGCGGAAATCAAAACTTGTAAAGGATGATCTTGGCTATTTAGCTGAGATTTCCAAGCAAAGTATTGAAGGATGCAGCCTGCTTTCTCCTTGCTGTTCACAGAAAAATGTGAGAAAAAAGATACAGATTGAGGGAAGAAATGTTAAGCAAAAAAAGACATCTTTGGGGACAGGGGAATTATTCTGCCTACCACAGTCCACCTTCTGGCCCCCAAAGATTTACGTCTGTTCCACATGCAAAATGCATTCACCCTGTGCCAATATCCCCCAAAGCCTCAACCCACTACAGCAGCAACAGCAAACGAACACGGTGGCTGTGCAGGGATCGAGGCGTAGGCAATGTGCTCCAGACTTTAGGCTCTGAACTATTTCTCTGCGCGACCTCCCATGGCCTCCATCTTCAAAAAACAGGCACGGAAGATGTGAAGACCAGGCAGATATTGTCCCCACTCTAAAGGAGCCACAGCTTTGAAGAATAAAGGACAAATAAATGAGGAGGGGGCACCGCGCCTCCCAAGGCTGTGGGCACACGCTCATCATCCTGTTGTATTTTCTTCACAGCGGTTATTAGATGGGAAGATACGTCATGTATTTCCTTGTCTCTCCTCCTCCTCTGGAAAACAAAGGCCACGGAGCAGCAACCGAGTGTTCACTGCTAGAAAACAGGCCCTAAGACAGTGTCTGGCGCATAGCGAGTGCTCTGTTCACCTGCTGAACGATGGGCAGCATCTTTTTAGACTGTTCAAACCAACCAAAGGATGGACAGACGAGAGCGGAGTGGCAGTATGCTCTATTAGGGCTCTGTTCTGTCTCCAGGCAGCCTCCTAAACTTATCACACCACAGTGCAGTGATTATATGACATCTTCTGCCCAACCGGACAGGAAGTTAAGGGCGAGGATAGCAGCGACAAGGGCATGATGGAAAGGTCAAAGTCTGAATCCTCCCTAGCTCCTATGAGCTTCCATTCCCCCATTGCTAAAATGCAAATAACAACGCTTACCTCTGAAGGGACCTTGTGACAACTGCATGACATAATGTACTTAGTGAACCCAGCAAATGACTTTCCCCCATCCCACATGCGGACTGTAAACAGTCAGGTACTTTGTTTTTTGAAAGAATATGCCAAGAGTAAAATAGCAACGCTGATCCAGTACTAGTATCTTACTACCAAAGACCATAATGCCTGCCTCCCACCCCCACTCTCCCCAGTCCACCTCATGTTCCTACGAGTAGGAATTAGAAATGATTCATCGGGCACCCCAGGGGGAACATTACTAACGTCAGTGAATTATACGTGTAAAAATGGTTACGAACGGAACAGTAAATGTCATTATATATAACCAGTTGCCATCAAGTAAACTCTGATGCATGGTGACCCATGTGAATCAGAGCAGAACTGTGCTCCTTCGGGTTTCCAATGGTTGGTTTTTCAGCAGTAGTTTGCCAGGCCTTTCTTCTGAGGTGCCTCTGGGAGGATTCCAATTGCCAGCCCCACTCTCTGGGGACTACAGCTTTGAAGAACAAAGGACAAATAAATGAGGAGGGGGCCTGAAGCCTTCCAAGGCGATGTGCTAGCAGCCAAATGTGCTCATCATCTGTGCCACTCAGTGACTCCTTTGTTGTACCCATTTCACCACAGTTTAAAAAGAAAAAAGAAAAAAGATTCATCCTCTATTTGGTCCTCATCTTTCTGCTTTGGTTGTGAAAACCAGAACTAAAACAACTTAAACAACAACGTCTGCAGAATGGACAGGAAGTTCAAGAGCAGGACTAAAGGAAAAAACAAAGCAGGGTCCCCTAAAAGTTAAAATATCAAATTTCTACTGAACTGAAAAGGTGTGTACTCATACCTCTGTTTCCCTCTTACCAAAAAAACCCAAACCTGTTGCCATCAAGTGATTTCTGACTCACAGCCCGAGTACAGGACAGAGTAGAACTGCCCCAGAGGGTTTACAAGGAGAGGCTGGTGGATTCGAACTGCAGACTGTTCAGTTAGCTAGCCAAGCTCTTAACCACTGCGCCATAATCCCACAGCCTCTGAGGAGTGCACACAGAGGTGAGCTAAGTCACTGTTTACTCTGAGCCAGTGTCACCCTGAGCACGTGTAGACAGGAAGTCAACAATGTGGAGACTGGGGCCTGGCTGAGTTCCCGCTTGTCATTCCAGGAACAAGAAGGCAGCCGCCTAGCAACCAGGAAGTGAGTGGCTGCCTCTGGGAGCCTGACAAGATTATCCAGGACACCACATCAGCAGTATATTACAAAATTCTCTGGTGATCAAGGTTCTGGATGCATCCTGTCCTTGGTGCCCACGAAGAAAACGGCCAGTCAAAATTAAACTGCTCCTTCACAGCCTCTAAGGCAGGAGAAGCCCTTTCCAAGGCAGCAGGTACACTCCTGCTCCAGAAACGTTACGACCTGCAGTAAAAGTCTGCGTCTCACGATGGCCACTGTGTGGGGTCTCGGCGTGGGCCCCCCAGGGCCAATACCACATTATCCTCTTGTAAACCAAATGCAGCAGATAAACTCCAGCTGTTTAACAAAAGAAACCAAAGGGCAGCTTTGACTTGGATGAAACAGGCAACCAACAAGTCTTGTTATCTGACTGGCTGGTCTTGCACTCCATCGTTACCCAATGCTTAGTGCTGGGGGTTAGCCAAGTCCCTGGTGGTGGAGACGTCTGCATTCGCCTGGTCACCGGAAAGCTGGTTTGAACCCACCCAGCGGCACTGTGGAAGAAAAGACCTGGCCATCTACTGTCACTAAGATCACAGCCAAGAAAACCCTATGGCGCAGTTCTACTCTGGAACACACGAGGTCGCCCTGAGTCGGAATCGAGTGGATGGCATAAGACAACAACAGGGGGTTAGCGACAATAAAGGATCTTAGAGACACCCTTCCCTGCAGCCTGGGGAAGAGGCTGGAGGTGGAGTAAGGAGCCGGGACAGGCTGTTACCTGGATGACAGCTGGTTTCAAAGGATGACTGCAAACAATCAGGGCGTTAACCACCATAACAACAAGGAAAGCAGTGGGGAAAAGGGGTGCACTCCCATCAGTGAACTTCATTAATTCTGTTTCTAATAGAGAATGAGTTATAATCTTGTTGATTCATCAGACTGTTGCCCCCAATTTGACAGTGGAAAAATTCTGGCCAGGACCTCGGGGTATGTCACTTCTTGAAGTGTTGACATAAGAGAAACCAGACCTCACGGTTTCTGGCTTTCAGAGTTTCACACTTGTGAAGAATGTGCCACACTACTTCCAGTTTCCCTGTTTACTTACAATAACTCGTTCTTCTTCGTGGGGAGGGAAGTATGTTCACTGTAACACTGCAAATGCCAGGGCTACTCTGCAGAGTTAACAAACTGAAAGCTTGAATTAAGGCCCTCTACTAAGTCGTGTTTTTGGAAAAATCACAAATAACTACAGACACCAAAAATCATTCATTACCTGTCTTAAAAACACTTCTACAGGAAGTCACTCCAAACCCACATAACTTACATCAGCCATAATTAAGCAGATGAGAAATATAGAAGGGGAAATGCAAATATGCTCTAAACTAGGAGGAGGGAGACGGCCTCTAGTTCCCACTGTCTTGAGCAAACCCAGGAGGGGTAAGGGGCTCTGTGCCTTAGTTTCTTTTTTTGTAAAGAAGAGCAAAGAACACTAGCTTTGCCTCCCTCAAGGTTGTTGCGGATATCAAACGAGATCTTGTTCACCAGAGTACTTTAAAATACTGAAAATACAGGACGGATGGAGGAAGGTGAAAGGGGGCGGGCGGAGGGGGGTGGCAAGAGACTTTCCTGGTTAAATTGAGCAGACTCTGCGCTAGACCTGCAGTGATCTGGAGCCGAAAGCTGCTGTAGGGTGGACAAACGACCAGCAGATTCTCTCTCTGCAGCAAGAGGTGCTTTTCAAGGCTCACCTGGATTGTCGCTAAAGCGCACCTACGGATTAAACTGGCAGAGAGTTTGCCCAACGAGCAAGGGAGGACGAGTGGGAAGACACAGGGGCGAAGGGTAGCCGCGAGCACAAGGACTGGTGGCCTGACCACGACACAGGGGCACCTGCCCTCCAAAGGCCGGACCCTGTTCTCGGCCGGGGACGCCTTGCCCTCGGGGACGCGTCTTTCGGGGCTGCAAGCCCCTCCTCCCCCTGCCCCTCTGGCCTCTCTAGTCCTTTGCCCGAGGAAAGTCTGGGCACTGGGGGAAACGCCAAGAAAGAGTGCCTGGCCCTCACCTGCCGTGTCCCAGATGGAGATGTTGTAGGAACGCCACTGCTTCAAGTAGAAGGCGCCCCCCACAGTGCTGACCGTGTCCTGGAAGCGCCGCTCCATGTACCTGTGAAGCAGCGACGTCTTCCCCACGTTCATGTCCCCCAGGAGCACGATCTTCACGTCCGGCTTCCTCATCTTCCCGCAGGAAAGCTCTCCGCCCCTCCCGTCCGTCCGCGCCCTGCCCACGTCGCGCGCCCGGCCGTGCGCCCCCGGGGCGCGCAGCTGACCGCGCGGGGCCTCGCTGGTGCTCAGGGCGCCTCCCCGCTGCCAACGCGGCTCGGCGCCTCGGACTCGGGGGACTACGGGGACCCTGGACCTCGCAGCCGGGCAGCCGTCGGGCAGCAGGGGCCGAGGCGAGGCGCGGGGACTTTCACCTCCCGACACCCGGAGGACGGAAGAGGAAGCGCGCTCGGAGCGCGGGGGCAGGAGCTTGGAGAGCCGGCCGGCGCCCACGTGGGGTGGCCCGGGCCCGCGGCGGCCCGCCCCACCCCCGGTGCCTCCGTCCCGCCCCGCCCCACCCCCGACGCCCCCTCCCCAGCGTCCCCTCCCCGGCTACCCCCTCCCCGCACCCCCACTCCACCCGCGCGTCCCACCCTCCCACCCAAGTTTACGCTTTCGCAAGAATGGCAACTTCTTTGCGGCCGGAGCAGACGGTGCGGGCAGCGGGTGACGCCAGCCGTGCTTTCTGGCGGCGGGGGGCTCCGAAGAAATGTTCCCGGGGACTGGGAAGCGGCCGGGCGTACTTGTGACCGACCACTGAAGGACTGAAAATGAAAGTTCCTGGGAAATCCATTTAGCTTCTCCCACTTCCCCTACCAAACCATCGGTCTGCTTCGGAGAATCCTAAATCCGAAAGGAATGCTTTTTCTTCCTTCCGAGTGATACCAGAGGCGGAAAGAGGGGTACTGGGGACGACAGAAGGGTCTGGCCCCAGAGGAAGTAATGGGGACCCCCCGATACACACATACACACACACACACACACACACACACACACACACACACACACACACACACACACACACACACACACACACACACACACACACACACATTCTGTTTCGCTCTTTCTCAGCTAGAAACCGTCTTACTTTTCCAATCTCGCCAGCGTTTTCCTAGCTTGTGTCCGTTAACTTATCCGTGTGGACAACTGTGGCCACAAATCAAGGTGGTTATTAAAAAAAAAAAAGGTTACCTTAAATGACCGTCTGTGAGAAAAAAAACAAACATAAGACTCTCACTATTAAATATTGAAAAGTCTGGGAGGGAAAGGAAAACTTTCTTTGAAGGGGCACTTTATAGTGTTTTTTGTTAGTTTTTAACTTTGCAAGATACCAGCTGTGCTATTTTAAATCAGCAAAGTGGGCAGCATTGCTGCTTAAAACGTCTAAAGTTTTTGCAATTACAGTGACTAATATAGAAACCTTTCGTCCTTCCTCCTCTAACAGAGGAAACCTTGAAATACTTTCAAATTATTAAGCATCTGAGATTTAGTATTTATTTTATTTTCTTTAAATATTGTGGTTTTAGAGAAAATTTACATAGCAAATTAGATTCTCATTTAACAATTTCTATACCTATTATTCAGTGACATTGGTTTGCACAATGTGTCAGCATTCTCATGGTTTCCATTCCGGTTGTTCTGTTTCCCTTAATCTAGCTTCCTTGTCCCCTGTTACCATCTCATCTTTGGTTTAGGGTAAATGTTGACTGTTAGGTCTCGTTTAGTATTTATTTTAGAGGAATGTTGATGTAAAGCTTGTTGCTCTAGTTTGAACAAATTTAGGCAGTGTTTGCTGAGGCCACTGGCCTGGCTTAGAAAGCCATTGGAGTGTGACCCTGAGTAGGTTAAATTTTGTGTATATTCTCAATTTCCTGTGAAAAGGGAAAGGACTGATTGCCTACTTAATTAGCTGCTTTGAGACTCAAATGTGGTGGAAATGTGGGAGCGTTTCATAAACTACAAGGCTACTAAGACCTGAGCAATTTGGGATTTAAGTGGAAGTGAAGATTCTGCGGACGTGGAAGGCTCACTAATGGATCAATCCGTCATTTCCTCTGTGCTCAGTCTCCTCAGCCATCACTGTCTCTCCCTCTGAACAGAGTTTAAGTCAGTTAAACATTTACTGAAGGCCATTGCATTGAGCACAGTGTCAGACCTGGGGGATAAAAAAATGAGTAAGTTTTGACTCCTGCATTCCAGAGGCTTCTATCATAAAATAGAAAAGAAATATGCTTGGTATAAACAAATTAACTCCTGGCCACAATGTTATGAGTAGGTCTCAATTGTTCTCATTTTACAGAGAAGGCAGTGGAATCTTAGTTACCCAGGACTTTCTCCAGTCTTCACTCCAGCCAACACAAACGACCACCAGGAGAACAAAGCCACTGGCCAGACAGTGATTAATAAGAGCACCTTGAATGTAAGGAACATCTATTCAAGACCTAGAGAGGGAAGTGGGTATGAAGGTCTAACCCCTTTGCCGTTGAGTCAATTCATGGCGACCCTCTAGGACAGAGTAGAACTGCCCCATAGGGTTTCCAAGCAGCAGCTGGTGGATTCGAACTGCTGACCTTTCGGTTAGCAGCCAAGCTCTTAACCACTTCACTACCAGGGCTCCTTGAAGGTCTGGGCCCTCACTTTGTTTCTTCTACTACAGATTGTCCTATCAGTCCCTCCAGCTCATGGGTTGTTGGAGGCCCCCATGAGATAGTGTATGTGAAAGTGCTTGTTAAGTTACTGTTATGGACTGAACTGTGTCCTGCAAAAATGTGTGTCAACTTGGCTAGGCCATAATTCCCAGTATTGTGTGATTGTCCACCATTTTGTCATCTGATGTGGTTTTCCTATGTGTTGTAAATCCAGCCACTATGATGTTAACAAACATATCTGTCATGGAAGAAGTACAACCGAATGCTGCTTAGAAGCAAGGAGGGGTCAGTCCCTGGAGAAGGACATCATGCTTGGTAAAGTAGAGGGTCAGTGAAAAAGAGGAAGACCCTCAACGAGATGGACTGACACAGTGGCTGCAACAATGGGCTCAAGCATAACAAGGATTGTGAGGCTGGCGCAGGACCGGGCAGTATTTCACTCTGTGGTGCACAGGGTCGCTATGAGTGGGAAGTGACTTGACAGCACCTAACAACAACATGATGTTAATGAGGTGGGATTAGCGATAATTATGTTAATGAGGCAGGACTCAATCTACAAGATTAGGTTGTGTCTTAAGTCAATCTCTTTTGAGATATAAAAGAGAGAAGCGAGCAGAGAGACAGGGGGACCTCGTACCACCAAGAAAGCAGCTCCAGGAGCACAGCGCATCCTTTGGACCTGGGGTTCCTGCACGGAGAAGCTCCTAGGCTGGGGGAAGATTGATGACAAGGACCTTCCCCAAAGCCAACAGAGAGAAAGCCTTCCCCTGGAGCTGGCGCCCTGAGTTCGGACTAATAGCCTCCTAGACTGTGAGAGAATAAACTTCTGTTGGTTAAAGCCATCCACTTGTGGTATTTCTGTTATAGCAGCACTAGATAACCAAGACAGCTATAAAGCACTGAACAAATGTTAGGAGTAACCTGGGTGCCTAAAACAAATAACAATACCAAAAAACTTGAATGCATTGCTGTCAAGTTGGTTGCAACTCACAGTAACCCTGTAGGGCAGAGTAGACCTGCCCCATAGGGTTTCTAAGGCTGTAATCTTTACAGAAACAGACTGCCACATCTTTGTCCCTTGGAGAGGCTGGTGGGTTCAAAGCGCCAACCTTTGGGTTAGCCGCAGAGTGCCAACCACTGTGCCCCCAGGCCTCCTTACAGATAACGATAGTCTGGAATAGTTTGCCTGAAGCTCATTTTTTCTTTTGCCCAGGACCTTATGCTCACCACATTGAAAAAAAAATAAGCCAGTTGGAGGTTCTCTTTGAAACTTTTTTTAAGAAACGTCTTCCTATGTGGGAGAAAAATTTAAAAAAACAAGAGTCTGTATTTGACCCTGCTGCTCCCTCCGGAAGGAGTCCTGGTGGTACACTGGTTACAGCAATCGGCTGCTAACCGAGAGGTGGGCGGTTCGAAACCACCAGCGGCTCTGCAGGAGAAAGATGTGGCAGTCTGCTTCTGCAGAGATTTACAGCCTTGGAAACCCTATGGGGTTGCTAGGAATCGGAATCAACTCAACGGCAGTGGGTTTTGGGTTTGGGCTCCCTCTAGCTACCAACTTCCTTCTCAACTTCCTTTCTTTTAAGGCCAAACTTTTCTCAGTATCAGCCTTCCCCTTTTGCCCCCGCATCCCGTTTCTGTGCCCACTTCTCTAGAGAAGCAAGCTGCTATCCAAGGTCACTGTTGACTTGCTTATTTCTGCGTCCACCGGCTTCTTTTCTAGCCTGGACAAACTTGCGCTTCTCTGCTGAATTGGCTGCTGTAGAGACATCCTCCTTGGCTTCCAGGGGTGCCGTGTTATTCCTACCAGCATCTCAGGGTTCTCAAGCACCTCTGAACCCTCCTGTCCTCTTACAGGATGTTTTTTAAAGTACAGAGGCTGATATAGCAGACAACACCTGTGTTCCCATTGCCAAGAACTAACAAAGGTTAACGTTTTATGATTGCTAATCCAGGTGTGTTTTTTAATAAGAGGATAATATTTTTAATAAGGATAAACTTGACCTCCTTATTCATTTTCCCTGCCCTGTTCCCATTTCTTCTTCCCCACAGGTAACCACTTTCATGAATTAGGTCTTTGCCCTTTAGATTCATTTTAAAAATAATTTTTCATATATATGTATAGTGATGAACCATGCGGAAACCCTGGTGGCACAGTGGTTGAGAGCTCTCGGCTGCGAACCAAAAGGTCAGCTGTTCGAATCTGCCAGCCAGTTTAGAACATTTCAGTTACCTGTGGCTGCATAACAACAGTACCAGTTGCTCTCAATGCTGACTCATGGCAACCCCAAGTGTGTTAGAGTAGAACTGTGTTCCACAGGGTTTGCAAGGGCTGATGGACCAGGCCTTTCTTCCAAGGCACCTCTGGGTGGACTTGAGTCTCTAACTTTTCAGTTAGAAGCTGTTCTGAATTGAATTGTGTCCCCCAACAATACGTATTTTAAATCCTAACCCCTATACTGTGGTTATAATCCCATTCAGGAATGGATTTTCTTAGTTGTGTTAAGAGGCCCTGTCAGCGTAGGCTGTGTTTTAAACCGATCACCTCTGAGATATAAAAGGAGCAGATTAAGCAGAGAGAAGCAAACGCCGAGCCTCAAGAAGCTCGCCAAGGAACAGAACTGAAAAGAACCTTCCTCCGGGCTGGTAGAGAGAAAGCCTCCCACTAGAGCCTGAATTTGGATTTCTAGCCTCCTAGTGGTTAAGAGCTCGGCTGCTAACCAAAAGGTCGGCAGTTCACATCCACCAGCCACTCCTTGGAAACCCTATGGGGCAGTTCTACTCTGTCCTGTACTGGATACCTATAACTTTTTAGCCTCTTCTGTGCAACTTAGCCTCCGACGATTACTAACTGACTCATTTTATTCACCGTTATATTATTCTTATCTCCTCTCAAACCCGTTGCAACCCTGTAGGACAGAGCAGAACTGCTGGGTTTCCAAGGAGTGGCTGATGGATTCGAACTGCCAACATTTTGGTTAGCAGCTGGCAGCTGAGTTCTTTACCACTGCGCCACCAGGGCTCCTAGTGAATTATAAATGAGAGACAGGGAGCAGCCGTCTGCCAAGAGGCAGGGAACATGTTTTAAATGGATTCCATTGCCTCCCCACAACCCCAGTGCATCACTCAGTATGTGCTTGAATGTAAACTCCATGAGGTCAGGGGTCTTTGTCTGTTTGGTTTCACTGATGCCTCCCAAGTTCCTAGAACTAGAAGGTAGCTGATGATCAATAAATATATCTTAATAATGTGTTGATTAACTGAATGTTGTCTCCACTTGAAATAATATAGTGCTGCTTTCAAAGCAGGGTTTTGGGAGGGCGAGGACTCTGCAGAGCACCTAGCCCAGTGCCTGGCCTGTACAATTCATTCGGCAAGTTGGCTAAAAATCAGGAGAATGTCTGCATATCGAGTTTGAACCACTTCTTTAAAAAAAAAAGCCTTAAAGACCGTCAATCACCGTATTCATATTCGAAAGGCATTATTGAGGAATAGCGAGCACTTGTGGTGCAGTGGTTAAGAGCTCGACTGCTAACCTCAATAACCTTGTTCCTCAATTAAAAAAATAAAAACCAAACCTGTTGCTGTCGAGTCTATCCCAAGTCATAGCGACCTCCTAGGACTTAGAACTGCCCCATAGGTTTCCAAGGAGCAGCTGGTGGATTTGAACTGCTGACCTTTTGCTTAGCAGCCAAGCTCTTAACCACTGCACCGCCAGACCTCCCAAGGACTCAGTTAGGCATAGTGAAAGGTTCAATTGAAAGTTGCTAACGCACATGCCAAATAAGATGTTTATTCTGACTGCATTTAAACCACTAGACTAACAGTATCGTTTTTCTTCCAATTTCTTAAATGAAACAAGATGCCTAAGTCCAAGAAAAGTACGTAGTTCCTTTCAAAGAGATGCAAATTAAGCGATTCTGGGACGGTCTGCAGTCCCAGACAGTTAAAACAGCAAAAGAAGTAGGAAAACATGGCGGCTTCTGTTGGATTTTGCAGAGTGCTTTGGGAGCACGTCTAGGGACTTCGTTGTAGAAAAGCTTTACTTTGTAAACTACGATTCTCCTTTTTAAAAAAAAAAATGTTTATCATGTATTCATTCAGCAGATACTATTGCAAACCAGTTGCCATGGCAATACAAAGTGTGTCAGAGTAGACCTGTGCTCCATAGGGTTTTCAAGGGCAGCTTTTTTGGAAGTACATCACCAGGCCTTTTCTTCCGTGGCGCCCCTGGCTGTGATAGCAGCCAAGTGTGCTCACCACCCAAGGACCACCTACTGTATACTAAGCTCTGATCTAGGGGTAGAGCAATGAATAAAACAGAAAAAAATCCCCACCCTCAGGGAGGTGCTAGGAGACAAGCGGTAAACAAGTTAAAGGAGCAAAATACATAGTGCCCTTGATGGTGATTGCGAGCTAGATGGGAAAAAAATAGAACTGGGGAGGTAGACAGCGAATGTGGGGTGAAGGTAGATGCAGGTGGCTCAGTTTTAAACCCTGGTAGGGCTGGAGTGGAGCCCTGGTGGCGCAGCGGTTAAGAGCTCGGCTGCTAACCAAAAGGTCGGCAGTTGGAATCTACTAGCCACCCCTTGGAAACCCTACGGGGCAGTTCTACTCTGTCCTCTAGGGTCACTATGCGTCGGAATCAACTGGACAGCAATGGGTTTGGTTTTGCTGTTGTTGTTTGTTTTCTTATAGGCCTGGGGGCACCTGGGGGAAGGGAAACAGCACAAGAACGAGATTTGAAATCCAGGTTGGTTAATTTTTTTAACTAAGGGACTTTGGGCAAAATTTCCTAATTGTCTTGAACTTCAGTTGCCTCATCTATTAAATGTGGACGGTCACACTCCCTGCATCATTGTTGTGGGGCGCCTGACCCTACACACAGAACTTCCCTTAGCGCCTCCTCTGCAGGATCCTCCCGATTCAACCAGCACCCTCTCAACCAGCATCGCTCACATCCAGTAGGATCCTTGGAATACCAACTTTATCCTGGCTTTTTCGGGAAATACAGGGTATTCATTGAGTCTGTTTTATTTTTTGGATTTCTGATTCCCACCATCAACCCCCTCCCCAGCTTTCAGTTCTTCCTTCTCTCAGAATTCCCCTCATCTTCTTCCCCTTCACAAGTCACTTGATGCCCCTCGTGGCCGTGGCGGTGGCGGTATGCCGGGCTGGGTGCCCAGGGCTGAACCTGGTGAAGGGGTCGCCTTGTGAACACTCCAGGATTGGGCAATCGGTGGCTTCTTGCCTCTGGACCCTCTGCAGGGCTGCTGAGCAAACTAAACTTACAGAAAGCCTATTAGGTATAAAAATCCGCACACAGTTGGGGGAAATTCTAATAAAGAGCGTTTGAAAACCACTTGCCCGGCTTTAAAAAAAAAAAGTAAAGCACGGTAACCAAAGCTGTGATGATAGATGTAACAAGGGCAATACGGGCTGCTGTTCTATATCAACAATCTGACAGACCCTTCCTTCTTAAATTTCAGAAAATATTTTCATTTGATTCAGTACTGCTGCCTTCCAGCAGCTCACTTTCTATTTATCTTAAAAATTATTCTAGGAACTTCAAGGCAAATTTAATGAGATTTCATAAGGACAGAAAGAAAATCAATACAAACACCAAAAAGGTAGATTTTTTTATAAAAAGAGAATTTTCTTTGAAAAAAAGAAAAATGCAGTGCCTTTCAGTAAAAAGGGAAGATTACATGGGCTATCTTCTGCACCATCAGTCCATCCTCTGCTACCTCCGCCCTCAAGCACAAAGACTTAAGGACAGTCTTAGATTGAGCCTTGCCCCTGGCATGACATAGCCAGTTTAGGATCAAGTGATACGGTAGCTTGCTTCATGGTATCCCCTAAGTCAGTAATCCCATTCTCATCCTTAGCTTGATCCAAATCTGGGTGATTCCATAAGTAGATAGATATCTGTAAATTCCTTCTCACCCAACTTCCCGTCTTCAACACATGCTACACAGATTCTTTCCACTCAGAACTGGAATCCTACAGCTGGAAGGGAGCCTGGTGAATAATTCTTAATTTTGGGGTTATGAGAACCAGTAACAGTCCCCAGAAAAATGTGCAGACACCCACACTACATACAGCTGTGCATATAATATCAAGGTGTGCATAGCGTCTGGGAAATGACCAATGATTATAATCACTATAATAAAGTATATAATAAATAGTATATTTATTTGAATATATAATGTAATAATATATAAGTTGTATATTATAAATTATAATTTCATGATGTATAATTTATATACTATAAATTGTCCATATATAATTTAATAATAATTAATAATATACTTTGGACTTGTTATCAGGACGGCTCAGTCCCTGGAGAAGGATATCATGCTTGGTAAAGTAGAAGGTCAGTGAAAAAGAGGAAGACCCTCAACGAGATGGACTGACCCAGTGGCTGCAACCACGGGCTCAAGTATAACAACGACTGTGAGGATGGCGCAGGACTGGGCAGTGTTTCCTTCTGTTGTACACAGGGTCCTGTAAGTCAGAACCAACTCAATGGTGCCTAACAACAACAATAATATATACTAAATATATTTTGATTATAAACTATGGACTCGATAAGTGGTTTATATGAGGACGGTTCATTTATTCCTCACAATAACCAACATTCTACAAACAAGGAAAGTGAGGCTTGGAGAGGGTAGATAAATCCCTCAGGGCACTGTGGCTAGTAAGCAGGGAGGCTGGCATCCAAATCAAAGTTTGTCATTGCTGTTAGCTGTTATTGAGTTGACTCCAACTCATGATGACCTTTTGTGTAACAGAACCAAGCATCACCGGCTCCTGCACCTTCCTCGTGATTGCTGACATGTCTATTTTTGTTTTGCCTATTGTGTAGTGCCTTCCAACCTAGGGGGCTTGTCTTCCAGCACTGTATGGGGCAATATTCTGTTGTGCTCCATAAGGCAGTTCAAACTCAGCAGCTGCTCTGCGGGAGAAGGATGTGGCAGTTGGCTTCATAAAGATTACAGCCTTGGAAACTCTATGGGGCAGTTCTACTCTGTCCTGCAGGGTCTCTATGAGTTGGAATCGACTCAACAGCAATGGGTTTGGTTTAGTTTGGTTTTTATTTAGCAGGGGTGGGAAGATGGGAAGTGACTGCTCAGTGGCTGCAGGGTTTCTTTTTGGGGTGATGAAAAACTAGAACTAGATAGTGTGGTGATGGTTACACAACCTTGTGAATGCAATAGTACCTCTGAATTGTACTTTTTAAAATGGTCAGAGTGCTAAATTTTATGTTACATATATTTTACCACAATTTAAAAAAAAAACGTTACATGGAACAAACAAAGCAGACTGCTCTTCCCTCAAAAAATGTCTGTTTCATGATGGGGCACACCCAACCGTGTAAATGAAACAGTAAACAAAGCAGAAACACGCACACACCGTCCTCAGTGCCAGTGGCCCCTCTGGATGCCTGTAAGGAAACAAGGCCTTCCTTTTATACAGGATGCCCCCACACATTCCATCTCAGTCAAAGGGGGACCTGGGAACCTCTAGAGAAGATCTGTTGTTAACGATCACGATCACGTGCTAAAGAAGCATGAGGTTATGTCTGACGGCTGGAGAGTGCGTGTGCCTGGCGACAGGGATGGAATTTGCTAATTTAGTCCGGTCTTACAGGACGATTTGGAGCATAGAAAATATTTGTTGATTTACTGGCTATTTTAATTAGGATTTTATATAAGAACTTGTCCTAAGCCATCAAAATATTGGAGTAAATAAAATAGCGATGAGCCTGGTTACTTCAATAAGGTAACAGAAATATTTTATATTTGTATATTACTTTGTGGTTTTAAAAATTCTTCTATCCTCCACACTACCCTGCTTGCTCATAAAAAACCCAGACGTGCCTAAAGGAACGCCGAGCTTCTTGATGGAAGAAGCTGCGTCTGCTTTTTCTATATAACCTGGCACTTAGCACAGAGCCTAAAGTATTGCAAAAATATACACAGCTTTAAAAACTGTTATAAATGAAAAAGGGAAGAATGTATTCCCTCAAGCAGCCCATGTCATTCTCCCCCAGGCATAAGAGTTTTAGGGGTAGGAGGGGAAGAGAGATCACCATCTTTGTTCCCAAAGAGCTTGCAGTGTGTTGGGAATGGAACGTGCAGACCAGCACACATCTATGAACAGACAAGGACAAGAAAGAGATGTATGGGCAGGTGTTAACACAGAGGAGAAGTGTTGAGGTACCCAGTACTATGACTGACATAACAGAAAGGGGTGAGCTATGATGTGCGTGGCACCCGGCGGATGTTCAATAAGTATTTGTGGACTAAATGAGTCTGAAGGAGCCCTGGTGGTGCAACGGTTAAGTGCTTGGCGGCTAAGTGAAAGGTTGGCAGTTCAAACCCATCCGGCAGTTCCACGGGATAAAGACCTGCAGATCTACTTTGGTAAAGATCACAGCCAAGAAAACCCTCTGGAGCAGTTCTTCTCCTCACATGGAGTTGCTATGTGTCAGAATTGACTTGACGGCACCCAACAACAACAGCAAATGAGTCTGAACGCTCTAGCTATAGAGTCAGTGAGGAATAAAAACCAAGAAAGGCACAAGGTAAGTAGTACCTGTATCCATAAAAGAAAAGACCAGGTAAAATAATGGTTTCACAGAGAAGAAAAAAAAAACAACCCTTCTCTCCTCAGCCAGACGCGATCAGATTCTCACCCAGTGGCTGCAGGAGTAACATTCACAAAATGCTGAGGTAATAATGGACAAATTAACACAATTTAGCAAAGAACTTCAGGTAAGTACTATGTTGTTGAAAACATTCAGAACCTGTTCAATCAGCCACAGCAGAGCACTTTAACTGCTGCGCCACCGGGGGCTCCTTTTGTTCAATCCAATTACTGAAAAAGCAAAAGCAATTAATTCTGTCTGCTACAGGGAATGAGCTGTCTGCTGCAGGGAAGTCCAATTGTTTCGAAAGAAGTTGAGCTGTTATTAAAAAATGAGGAAGAACTAAACAAGCCTAAAGTATTGGACTACAGGGAAGAATAAAGAAAGAACTGCCTGTCTTTTGGGGGAAGGTGGAGGAACAAAAATTTTAAAAAGGAAAAGAAAACAATTGAAAAAAAACCTTCTTAATGGACTATTAGGAAGTCTTTCAAACGAAGTTCCAATAAAAGAAGCAGAGGGGAGTTCTCATCAAAGGCTAGAGCAACGCCCCAGGGGATGAACCTTTCACTTGACCTCTCAGGGTTTGTGTGCGTTTAGATATTTTGGAAACTTAGACACAGTAATTATTAGACTTCGACTAGGCCAGGCCTCAAAGAAGTCAGCTTAGTACCCCTGTGGGAAAGAGAAGCAGTAACTTGAATGCCGTCCAGTCAATTCTGATTCGTAGCAACCCTACAGGACAGAGTAGAACTGCCCCAGAGGGTTTCCAAGGCTGTAATCTTTAGGGAAGCAGACTGCCATATCTTCCTCCCGTGGAGCAGCTCATGGGTTCAAACAGTGGACCTTTGGGTTAACAGCCAAGAGCTTTAAGTAACTGCTGTACCACCAGGGCTCCTTATTAAAACAAGGATTGCTGGGCCCCACCCTCCAGAACTTCTGATTCAGTCGTTCTGGGGTGGGGTCAGATAATTTGCATTTCTAACAAGATTCCAGGAGCTTTGGGAAGTGCTGGCCTAGCCTGAGGGACCAGAAGGCAAGTTATGCTGGAGGAAAACCAGCCTTATCACCAGGTTATAACTAACTGCATAGAATTGAAGGAAAAGGCCAGAGACTAAGGACCCTGAGTCATGAAGGAAAGAAAAAGAGCCAGCCTATGAGTTTAGGAGCAACCAGGTGAAATCATAGGTTCAGGGAAAGAAGTGGCTTTTTCAACCAGTGAGCCAGAGATGAAGGAGCTGGCAAGAGGGCCAGGGCAGCCGCTGAGCTTCAGTCCACCTGGCTTAGGACAACCTATATTCAAACCTGAACCAAAATAAAACCAAACCCGTTGCCACTGAGTGAATTCTAACTCCTAGCAACCCTATAGGACAGAGTAGAATTGTGTCATAGGGTTTCCAAGGAGTGGCGGGTGGATTTGAACTGCCGACCTTTTGGTTAGCAGCCTGAACACTTAACCACTGCACCACCAGGGCTAAAATCTGATCTGACAAAGACCTAGCCTGGTAGCAGTGCTGACGTCTATAATTCTTCTTTCTTTGTCCTTTGATGCCCCTTCAAAGTCTTTCACAAAGGCACATTTAACCCCAAGGGACTTGTCATGGATTGAATTGTGTCCCCCAAAAAATGTGTGTAGCAACTTGGCTAGGTCATGATTCCCAGTATTGTATGATGTATCTGATATTGTATGATGTATCTGATGTGATTTCCTTATGTGTTGTAAACTCTACCACTATGTTGAGATTATATGTGATCTTCTCATGTGTTGTAAATTCTATCACTGTGATGAGGTTATACTGATGAGGTTGACAAGATCAGTGTCTTAATGCAATCTCTTTTGAGATATAAAAGAGAGAAGCGAGCAGAGACACATGGGAACCTCATACCACCAAGAAAGCAGTGCCGGGAGCAGAGTGTGTCCTTTGGACCTGAGGTTCCTGCGCAGAGAAGCTCTCAGACCAAAGGAAGACTGATGACATGGACTTTCCTCCAGAGCCGATGGAGAAAGCGTTCCCATGAAGCTGATGCCCTGAATTTGGACTTGTAGCCTACTGGACTGTGAGAGAATAAATTTCTCTTTGTAAAGCCATCCACTTGTGGTATTTCTGTTGGAGCAGCACTAGATGACTAAGACAGGACTCCATAGCAGTTTCCAGATATGAAGATCAATCAAAATAGTAAAAGAATCAAGGCATAGATTAAGCCAATTCCTGTAATTCAAGAAATGGCACCAAAGGTATCATACAAGAAAGGAAAAGAAAATGTCCAAATCTCAGCATCTAGACTTTCTATCCAAATGAGAAATGCTGTAGGCAAAAGATAAGGTGGCAGATGATGAGAAGGGTCTTTACCCCAAAAGTAGTACTACAGTGATGCCTGGCGAGAACCAGACCTACTAGCCCCTTGTGCTTAAGTCTACACTCTTGGTTGTTGATGTTGTCGTTAGGTGCTGAGAACTCGGTTCCGACTCATAGCGACCCCATGCACAACAGAACGAAACACTGCTGGGTCCTGTACCATCCTCACAATCATTGCTATGTTTGACCCCATTGTTGCAGCCACTGTGCCAATCCATCACATGGAGAGTCTTCCTCTTTTTCACTGACCCTCTACTTTACCAAGCATGATGTCCTTCTCCAGGGATTCTGGTACCTCCTGAGAACATTTCCAAAATAAGCCAGACAAAGTCTCACTGTCCTCCTTTCTAAGGAGAATTCTAGCTGTACTTTGTCCAAGACAGATTTGTGTGCTTGGAACATTTCTGATATTTAAGTTCACGCGCATTAGTCTTAAACTCCTATATGCATTAGGTGAGAGTGCTGGGTAAAGCACAGAACTGGCTGTGAAGACTACAGGTTTCCCTCCAGCTGAGATCTTATTCAGAAACTCTTCTTCAGGAGTTCTGAGGAACAGGAAGGGTCTACTGCTGCAGCGTGGACAGCAGACGTTAGGGAAAGGAAGTTCTCTGAAGTGTGGGGAGGTGGGCTCTAGCTGCACATCATACTTCACTCAAAGGCAAACTCGTGGTTTTGTTAAACAAGTAGCTGAAGAATTTAAAATAGTCTCCGACAACATTGACTAACTAGGTCATGCAGTAATGACTAAACTAACTTGTTAGTTGTTGTCAAGTCCATTCTGACTCATGGTGAGAGCCATGCATGGTCTTAGGCTGAGTTCTCAAGAGAAGCAAAACTAGTACAGAGAGAGAAATTTATATCAAGGAAATGGCTCACATGGTTGTAGAGGCTGGAACGTCCCAGGTCCGTAGATCAGGCTGGAGGCTTCTCCTGAAGACTCATGTAGCTGCAGGAGCTGGTGAACCCAAGATTGGCAGGTCAGATAGCAGGCCTCTGGCTCACAGGCTGCTAGCTCAAGTCCCAAGAACCAGAGGTCAGATGAACAGCAGCCATCTGCAGGATCCAGAGAGAGCAAAAACCAGCAAGCTTTGACAGAAAGTCTGCCTATAGGAGATGCAGGCCACACTCTCAAGGGAGCAGCCTTTCACTGATTGGCTGCTCATAATAGATCTCATCATGGAGGTGATTACATCATTAGTAGCTGCCAAACTACATCATAACTGCCAGACCACTTGAGAATTATGGCCAAGCCAAGTTGACACACGACCTTAACCATCACGGCCATCAAAAGAAAAACCTGGATGGATTATGTTACCAGTTATATTTTAACTCAAGAGATTAACATATTAACATGGGGACATCAAAAACAACCTCATGTTAGCTGTCCAGGGTCTTAAAACAGATCCTAGTGGATTCTATTTTTGGTTATGACAAGTTGAATGACTGAATCATTAAACAGGTCTTATTTATGATCCCAACACCAACAAAAGGCACTTATACTTCAAGACTCTGAAGAGTTTAAAAAATAAAAAAAGCCTTTGAAGACAAACAATAGATAATTGGGTGAAGAGATGGAAAAATCTCACCCTCCCCATAACTCCTAAGAAACAGAGACCTCATCGTTCCACATTCCATAATCCCCATATACAACTGAAAAGCACAAACCCATCCACCGGGATTATATTTCTTATCCATCTAAACTATTCAATTTGCAAGCAGGATTATATTTTAATTTCATCAATTTGAGCAAGTTCAAATACATTGGCTGAAATAGGAGCCCACTCAGATTATGCTTGGATGTACTACCAGCTTTGTTCAAAATAAAAGGAGAGTTATTTTATTAGAGGTCTAACAACTCATTTTAAAATACAACACTATAGTAAAAGAAATTTTCTCAACAATTAGACTGGCCCCCATGGGTTCACCCAGTCTCCATGGCTCCAGAAACTCTGCATTTCTTGAGTTTTTTTTTTTTTTGGAATATACACAGCAAAACACATACCAATTCAATGGTTTCTACTTGTACAATTCAGTCACACTGATTACATTATTTGAGTTGTGCAACCATTCTCACTCTGCTTCTCTGAGTTTTCTTCCCTCATTAACATAAATTCACTGCCTCCTAAGGTTCCCATCTAATCTTTAGAGTTGCTGTTGTCATTCTGATCCCACAGAGGTAGATCTTAAAAGAGCACAGTGCTCGAGGCAGACCTTTTTTACTAATTAAGCTAAACTATAGTTCAGTTTTAAGATGACTTCAGGGGATATTTTTGGTTTAAGTTTTAAAGATTATCTCAGGGCGATAGTTTCAGGGGTTCATCCAACCTCTATGACTGCAGAAAGTCTAGAGTCATGAGAATTTGAAATTCTGTTCTGCATTTTCCCCTTTTTAATCAGGATTCTTCTAAGGAATGTTTGATCAAAATGTTCAGTAATGGTAGCTGGACACCATCCAGTTCTTCTGGTCTCATGGCAAACAGGCAGTTGTTCATGTGGACAAGTAGCCACACATTCCATATCCTTTTTAACCACCCTTTTCACGTAATGTAGTATAAGCCATTTTTCAGAATGTATCTAAAGTGGTAGAAAAAAATAAATCAGGGTCATGCCTATTTGAAAAACAAAATAAACATATAAAATATAACATTTGATAGCACAAAAAAACAACACAGAAAGAAAGCAAAGAACTTTTTGTCTCTTTAGAGGTAAATACAAAAATAAAATTATAGCACCGTTATAAACGCAAATGAGTTTTAATAAAACGGTGGCAAGACTAAATAAGACCAATTCAGAACCAAAACGCCCCTAAAGACTGCCAAAGGGTAAAGTCTCTGAGTCTATCGAGAGTAAAAGTAAACAGTTTTATCGAGGGGATATAAAGATTCCAACTGGATGGCATTCAGGAAGAATTTCCTCAAGACGCTCTGCCTTTCTGGAGACAAAGTTGAACTTTTATACACAGTGTTAGGTATGGCTAATCCCACAGACATTTCAAAAACAGCTCTTTCTTCATATGAGTTCATCTTATCTCCTAGAAGATCATCTGTGAAAACATTTTCTCCAAGGGCATTGCATTTCTTCCTGGAACCTTCTAAGCTCGGACATTACTTTTCCTTTTGTCTCCCTCCCCTGCTTACTCAGAGCCATCTGGATTAACCCTTTATTGAGTGCCTACTTGTCAGCCATCTTGGCCTGGCTGAGAGCCTCAATCTGATCTTAGAAACTCCTTATCAGACCTAAAGGATTTAGCAAATGATCAGGACGCATACTCATATGCACCACAATTATCTGAAAAAGGTTTATGTCTACATAAAGTTTCACTTTCTAGGAAAATCAAAACCCCTCACAGACTCTACGTGGATTATACAAAAGGAGACAGAAGAAAATATTTTCAGTGATATGGCCATTTGAAATGACAAGACATCAGGAGGAGTTAGTTTTACTGCAGAATTTTACAGATCATTCCGAGGGCACTAAATAACGCTCACTATAATTTTCCAATAGATTTTAGCAGATGGGAAGTACTACAGCTCATGGACAGAGCTATGCACACATCACAGACCTACTCACACTTAACAGAGTCCCCCCAAAACCTACATTCACAAATCACTCCTTAACCAAGATCTGAAGTGATTACCTACATACTAGCAAAAAGATTGGATAATATAGTTGGAAAATACTTTTAAAACAACTAAAGGATAAAGGATGAACAGTTTCTACAATGTTGTAGTGTGCCATCGAGTCAATTCTGACCTTACAGAACAGAGGAAAACTGCCCCACAGAGTTTCCAGGGCTGTAATCTTTATGGAAGGAGACTGCCCCATCTTTCTCCCGCAGAGTGGCTGGTGAGTTCGAACCACCAACCATTTGGTTAGCAGCTGAACACTTGAGATATATATATATGTATGTATATCACTGGTTCTGTTTCTCTGGAGAACCCTAAGATAGTTTTTATCCATTTCTAGCAGCCTTCTTGAGATACAATTTTCAACCCATTAAAACTACTTGTTTTAAGTGTACAGGTCAATGATTTTTAGTACATTTATCCAGTTGCACAGCTATCAGCTTTAGAACACTTCCGTCATCCCAAATGTTCCTTCTTCCTCCTTTGCCATCTGTCCCCTCTCCTGCCCCAGCCCCAGGCAAATACCGATCTGCCTTGTCTCCATGGTTTTATCTTCTGTGGAAATTACGCAGATACAAGTGGAATCTTCTGTGTCTAGCTGCTTCTACTCAGCACATTTTAAGGTCAATCCATATCGTTGCATGTATCACTAGTCTGTCCTTTTTTTATTGCTGTGTAGTATTTCCTTGCATAGCTATATCACATTTTATTTATCCGTTTCCAGTTAGCAGTCATTTGATTTTTCCGCCCAGTTTTTAGCTGTTATGGATTGAGTTGTATCCCCCCAAAATATGTACTGAATTCCCAGCCTTTGTACTTATAGGTGTGATGCTGTTTGGAAATAGGGTTTTCTTTTGTTGTGTTAATGAGATCATGCTCATGTAGGGTGGTTCCTAAACCTAATCACCTCTGAGTTATAAAAAGAGCAGCTTAGAGACGCAAACAGGAGAAGACAGATGTCATGTGAGGACCATCTACAAGCAAGGGACCCAGGAACACTCAGGGCCAGCAGCAAGGAAGGAATTAACGGGGCCAAGACCCCAACTTGGACTTCTAGCCTACGGAGTTGTGAGAGAATAAATTCCTGTTCTTTAAGGTGCCCACACGTGGTCTTTCTGTTCCGACAACAGCAGGTGACTGAAGCAGAAGGCGTTCGGAAAACGCTGCGATGAGCAGTCACATGCATATCTTTGTGTGAACACGCCCTTTTGTTTCTCTTTTTTTACTCTAGGGGCAAGAGCGTGGGGTCCTCTGGTAATTCTACATTTAACGTTTGGGGGACTGCCAAACGATTTCATTAGTTTTGATATTTGCAAGATGCAAGCCTTTCGAAGCCTCCGAAAAATTAAAGGAAAATGAAGATCCATCATTTTTAAAGACTATCACCTAAGCCTCCCAACAGCCTTGGAAAGTAAGCTTTGCCATCCAGTTTTCCAGGAGGAAAGTGGCTCTGATAGGCTAAGTCCTTTGTCTATGGACACCAGGTGGGAAAGGCAGAGCCAAGCCACTGTCCCCATCCATGTGCCTCACTGCCCAGAAGTCTGTCGAAAGCCCGAGGATGCTAGCAGTCCAGGGAAGAAAAAGACAGCGCTGCTCTTCTCTTTCTGTTTGCTTTATCAGTAGAATCCCCAGGAATTGCTGCACAGCGTCATTCCGAATTATAAAGTACGAAATATTGTTGTGCTTCACACATCCCTGGGTGTGCAGGTGGTTACAATTGGCTCATCAAATCCATTATGCTGACTCTTGGAAATATTTTATCTACTTCCAAGCTATTATCTGGCTTCAATATTACTCAAAACCAGCGTTTATGGCAATGTATATGCTGCTGCTTAATTTAAAACAAAGCTGCTTACAAACTTATAGGATAAATAACATATTCCTTAGCTGGACACATTAGCTTCCTTAGCTTCTCAACCTGGGCTCCAATCAGCTTTTTCAGTCACCTCCTGCCTCTCTCTACTGGTGGAATTTCTCCAGATTTTCAAACAGGCTGATTTCCTTGTGTGGAATTTTGATTCTCAGCCCAGCCCCTGCCCCTCCTAATCTCAGCCCTGACCTCTGACCCTTATGCGTTCATCAAAGCAATCCTCCTTGGCATAATTACTCTGTCCCCTGGACTCCTTCTAGGATGGTTATCTGTTTATATGTCTGTTTCTCTCACTGGATTGAGAACTTTTGGGGGCAGTGGCCAAGGTAGATCATTCTGCTTCATTTACACTGAACACGTGAGTCACGTGGGAAACAAATGTCAAAGAAGACTCTGGATTCTATAGCTCGGCTATAGAAACACTCCCTACCAGATGAAGATCCACAAGCTTTTAAACTATGAAGTCCAAATTCACCTCATCAATTTCATCAAACTGTCAAAAATAAGAGAAAGTTCACTAGGAAGGACCCAGTTGGGGGGACACAGGATGACTTGTGTGTTTATAGACAGAGGCACCTCCCCCCTTAGACAACCATAGTTTCTCTCCCTTTCTCTGTCTCCAAAATTCTCCAAAGAGTCATTAGCATCAGCAGGGCCCACTTCCTCCCCAGCTGCTCGGTTCTTAGTCCTTTCCAGTGACCCTTCACCCTGCCCACACGCTGGAACTGCTCTCGCCAAGGACACCACTGACCTCAGAGTTGCCCAATCTAATCCCAATGTTAGTTTGTAGCCTTTGACCCTGTTTCCCCACTTCCTTCTTTTTGGAAACCTATCCTCCTGGACCGCCCCTACACTTCTGCCTTTAAGACCACACTTTACACCGGCCCCCGCCCCCAGGGATCTACCCTTTATCACTTCAGTTAGCTTTTAAAATAAACCGACTATGCATTTGCTAAGTATCCTATAAGAAGCCCTGGTGGTGCAGTGGTTAAACTGTGGACTGCTAACCGAAAAGCTGATGGTTTGAACCCACCAGCCACTTCATGGGAGAAAATGTAGCAGTTTGCTTCTGTAAAAATTATGGCCTTGGAAACTCTACACGGCAGTTCTAACTCTGTCCTACAGGGTCACTACGAGCTGGAATCCAGTCAATTGGCAATGGGTGTGGTTTTGTGTTTTGTTTTGTTTTTAAGTATCCTGTAATTCTTTTATCTGTGCACTGAAACTTCTGTTAGATGTAACACTAGCTCGATTTCCTTGGAATATAACTTTTTCCACACTGCCGAGAGTAGACTTTTAAAAACACACCTTCTTAAGGACCCTAGTATTTCTGGAAATCCGAAAAACAAAAAATGAAAAACGCAAGTAATGCTGTTAAAAGGACCCTGACATCCGTCTCGGGGCTTTAAGACATTGCTGTAACTGGAGCGCTTCAGCCAGCTTTTAGTCCAATCTCAAATGCCGTATTTCTGGTATGTTTTTTAAATTGCCTCACTATGAACCTGGCCCCTGAGGGGCCAGAGAGGGGAGTGCCGGCAGGTGTGGCTGAGAAGAGGGTGTCCTGATGGAAGAACTGTATCCTGAGCGTTCCTGAACCCAAATTGTAACCTGTTACTTCCCTAACAAACCCCGTAACTCTGAGTAGGGTTATGAGTTCTGTGTGACCATTGCAACAAATTACTGAAATAAGCAGAGACGTAGAGCATGCCATGGGAGGGATGGTTGGTATCAGAATTGGTAAAAAGGGCTGGCGACAGAAGGCATGTCTGAACTCTGCCTCATAGGAACCAGCCTTGGGCTGTTGATCTCGATTCTCCTTTCCCCTTGCGAAGTTAGAGGAGGTCAGACGCCTCTGCCCTGTCATTTTTACAGGTAATAGAGTCAGAATCTACTCAACAGCAACGGGTTTGGGTTTGGTTTTAGATAGACAGACAGACAGACAGATAGATGACGGTAAGAGAAATAAGGGATTTGTTGGGGAAAGGAAGAAAACAGTGAAGAAAACTTCTGAAATATTTGTTTTCTCTTGAGTTGTATAGTGATTATTCGGGTCAATATTTTATTACTTCTATGTATCCCCTATTTGGATATGCAGAGAACAATTACGGACCGTGGACACTGAGCTGTCAACAATGATTCTCCCCAAAGGAAGGAATCCGAGTGGGGAGGCTCAGATTTCACTTTACAACACTCTAGATTGTTTGAATTGTTATGGTAGGCACACGTGATTTTGAAAAGATAATAAACTCACTAAGATAAAAGGTAAACCACCATAAATATTTCCCAGTCCTCTGCCCTGTGGTTAGCATGAAGCCAGGTTCACATCATTAGTTTGCTCATTCTGGGGCCAAGTTGTACACAGTGCTAAGCTCCCCCTGGGGCATGCTTAAGGACATGTAGGGTTGAACTAAATGAGGTTTGTACGTCCTCTAGGAAGACCACAGTCTTAGTGGGCTCCCCCAGTGTGAAACAGACAAGGATTTCTGCACTTCATTGTATAATTTAGTTTTCGTTTCTTAGCCTTAAAGATACATACTTTTGTTTAAGACTACCCAGGGGGAATGGATGTGTTTTTATTTTCCAAATGTTTACTATAGTTTCTGACTGCAGTATGAACAGATGGGAATTTTAAGACAGTCACTATTTTCCGTTGTACAACCCACCACAGCCAGGAAGAGTCCCGGGCACCTCTCTGTCATCTATAACCCAGGATTTGCCCATCTTTAAAGAATGTCTCCAAGCAACTAAAATCCAGTTTGAGACTTTATCGGTTACGTTCAGTAGTTCTGCCACATCTGTGGCTCTTAAATATTTCATATCAGAAACAGCAGAAATTAGCTTATTGGAGTCTTGGTCCATCACAAAGCTACCTTATTTATCCACTCTCCCATTTTTCTTGTTTGATTCATTTCTCTGTTTCCCCGGCTCAAACTGACCACTGAGTCCCTGGATGGTACAAACAGTTAACACGCTCTGTTGCTAAACAAAATGTTGGAGTCCACCCAGAGGTGCCTCAGAAGAAAGGCCTGGCGATCTACTTCCAAAAAATCAGCTATAGAAAACCCTATGGAGCACAGTTCTATGCTGGCACACCTGAGGTCTCCATGAGTTGGGTTCACCATGAGTCAGACTTGACTCTACAGCAACTGGGTGGAAATGGATCACTTACCTGCATATAACACTAATAGTGTTATTATCATATATCCAATAAGAGAACAGAACCAGAAAACCTTCTTCAAGGCATCAATCATTTTGGAACCATGTTTGAGTGAGTGGAGATGCTCAGATCTGCATTCTTATGGCTTTTTATTCTCCAGAGAACCAGTTATTTTTATTGCAACAGTGGACAAACCTCCCTGTAAAAGATCTAAATTTTAATGAGCAGGGAGCTAATTCATATATCAAACTGCTTGAATAAATACTAATATGGATCACAGATAACATAGGGAAACCATGAAGAACTGGTTCTAACTTGAAGTTAGTTTTTAAAAGTTACTAAGTACTGGGCTGATTCATAGGTTTTAAGAAGTGGACGATCAACATTGTGGGATTATAATTAATTTTTATTTTCGTGTTTTGCACTTTTCTGTGTTTTTCACGTTTTCTACAATGAATACACATTAGTTTTGGAAAGAGAAAGAGTAGACCTAAAATTAAACTTAAGTCTGAACCTCGAAAAATGGGATGGGTGTCACAAGCACAGCAGTTTATGGGACGGACCAAGTGAAAAGTTTACAGTTTGTTGAGTTTACTTTTAACTGAAATTACATTTCCTTGTACTGTTCGGGGAGCCCTGGTGGGACAGTGGTTAAGAACGCAGCAGCTAACCAAAAGGTCGGCAGTTCAAATCCACCAGCCGCTCCTTGGAAACCTTATGGGGCAGTTCTACTCTCTCCTAGAGGGGCGCTATGAGTCGGAATCAACTTGAGGGCAACGGGGTTTTGTTTGTTTTTGTTTGTACTGTTCAGGGAACTACTGGCTTTTCGGAGGAATGACGGGAGAGTGTGGTTAGTGAGATGTGTTTGAATTCCCGTAACACAGCCCTGATATTCTTAAGTGTGAAATTAGAGGGGCCTGGTGCAGCACTTACGGAACCCTGGTGGTGCAGTAGTTAAGTGAACCAAAAGGCCAGCAGTTTAAGCCCACCAGCCGCTCCAGGGGACAGAGCTGTGGCAGTCTGCTCCCTTAAAGATTATTGTTGGCCGATGCCGAGAGGTCAATTCCGACTCGTAGCGACCCTGTGCGCAACAGTACCAAATACTGCCCAGTCCTGTGTCTTCCTCAGAATCATTGTTATGTTTGAGCCCATTGTTGCAGCCACTGTGTCAATCCATCTCGTTGAGGGTCTTCCTCTTTTTGCTGACCCTCTACTTTACCAAGCATGACGCCCTTCTCCAGGGACAGGTCCCTCCTGATAACACGTCCAAAGTATGTGAGATGAAGTCTCACCGTCCTCGCTTCTAAGGAGCGTTCTGGCTGTACTTCTTCCCAGGCAGATTTGTTTACTGTGCGGGCAGTTCATAGTCTATTCACTATTCGTCACCAACACCATAATTCAAAGGGACCCATTCCTCTTCTATCTTCCTTCTTCATCGTCCAGCTTTCACATGCGTAGGAGACAATTGAAAACACCGTGGCTTGGGTCAGGCGCACCTTAGTCCTCAAAGTGACGTCTTTGCTTTTAAAGATTTTAAAGAGGTCTTTTGCGTCAGATTTACCCAAAGCAACCCGTCATTTGATTTCTTGACTGCTGCTTCCATGGGCATTGATTGTTGAATTCAAATGAAAGAACAAAATCTAAAGGTATCAACAAGGATAAATCTCAAAAACTCTTCTAAGTTCCAGAATGGTCTATTCAGGGACAGCACCATTTATTTCAAATTAAAAACACACACACAAACATTTACTACTTTTCTGTATCCTTAAATTATTTAATTACAAAGAAATATCAAGAAAAAAGGAAACCATTGCTTACGGAGTCTTGACTTTCGGTTTACGGTGATGGAAAAATTGCATTGATTAAGAATAGGGTTGCACACTTGATTAATGTAATTGCTGTCAATAAGTTGAACATGTGTAAAAAGCTGAATTGGCAGATGTTGTGTAATAGGTATATTTACAACAATAACAACAAAAAGAATAGCTGTTGAGACTTCTTACGTACAACCAAACACTCATGGGGTACGGTTCCTTGGCTTGGAAGTTTAGGGTCATGATTTCATGAAACATCCCAGTTAAGTGGCCTAATAACCTGTTTAGTGCTTCTGTTCTACCTCCTAGTTCATTGCACAGTGCCTGGGGTCTTAAAAGCTTGCAAGTGGACATCCAAGGCACAACAATTCATCTCTGTTCCCCTGGAACAACAGAGGAAGAAGGAGAGTCAGGAACAGGAGGAGGCTATGGAACGTGCAGCTAATTCCCTCCATGAACAACTGAACATTCTGATCAAAGATTCTATAGAGGAATCCCGTTCAAAGGGGGGAAACTGCAGAAAAGAATTTCAAATTCTCATGGAATGCAGTCTTTCTGGAGCCATGAAGGCTGAATGAACCCCTGAAACTATTGCCCCCAGATAATCTTTAATACAAAAATATCCTCAGAAGTCTTCTTAAAACCATACAAAAGTTTAGCTTAACTAGTAAAGAATGTCTGCATTGGTGCACTGTTCTCTTTTAAGATCTATCTGCATGGGTTCAGATTGATAACAGCAACTCCAAAGATTAAGCAGGAACCTAAGCTTAGATAGGGCAGTGAGTTTATGTCAATGCAGGAGATACAAATCAGAAAAAGTGAGTGACAATGGTTGCCCAACTGGAAGAATGTAATCAATGTCGCTGAATTGCATAGGTAGAAACTGTTCAACTGGTGTATGTTTTCCTGTGTATATTCTCAACAACAGCAAAATATAAAATAAACTATAAAAAATAAAAAAGGAAACCTATGTGAAGGGATTTTGTGATGTGTTATATAAACGTCGATCACTATGGACACATTTTTAGTCCTTCTTTGTCCCGGCAGTCATGCCATCTTGATCTCTGTAAGTGGAGCAAGAGCCCAGCATCACGCTAGACCAATATGTCTCCTACCGGGGTTAATCTCCACCTTTAAGGTCCAAGGAGCCCTGGTGGTGCAGGGGTTAAGAGCTATGGCTGTGAACCAAAAAGTCAGCAGTTTGAATCCATCAGCTACTCCTCGGAAACCCTCTGGGGCAGTTCTCCTCTGTCCTATGGGGTCGCTATGACGGCAAAGGGTTTGGTTTTTTGGTTTGCTTTGTTTTAAGGTCCAAATCTTCCCACCAAAAGCCATTTCCCCCTTATCTCACCCTGATTCTCAGCCTAAAAACATGTGTCAAGCTAAGAGTTGGCCCTTTCTCTTCAAGCTCCTTTTTGGGAGAATTCTGCGTCCTCTCCTTTGCTTCTCTTTCTCGTTGGCTCCGTCTGGTGCATACTTTACATGCTATCATACCTCTCCAGATAAACACACTGCCATCAAGTCGATTCCCATTCATAGCGACCCTATAAAACAGAGTAGAATGGCCCCATTGGGTTTCCAAGGCTGTAAATCTCTACAGAAGCAGACTGCCCCATCTTTCTCCCCTGGAGCAGCTGGCGGGTTCCAACCGCCGACCTTTCGGTTAGCAGCTGAGCGATTTAACCACTGTGCTACCAGGGCTCGTTCCTCTCCAGGTAGAACCCAAATTTCCTCTTTGATGGGCCCGATCAGAAAACGAACATTCTTATTCCTTCAGCCTCTTCGCCTCCTTCTGAAGTAAGTTTCTCTTCCCAGACTCAGCGTCTGCCCCATTCCACCCCTGGCCTAGCCTCAGCTCCGGATCCATCCGTCTCTCCCATAGCTCCTTCCTCCAGCCAGGTCTGCTCTCCTCTCAGCTGCCTTTGCTTCCACCTCCCACTCACACATCGGTGGCCTTTTCCGTTCTTCTGGGCTGTGGTTTTCTGAATATAGTTACTGTTTGGCTAGTCCCCTGACCCCCTTTCTCTTCCTGTTCCCTCGAGAATGACTTTTACTCCATAAAGTATCATACCCCCAATTTCCCAACTTACAATAACCCCTCTGGCCTCTTCTAGAAACATTATCTCATCCTATATTTGTGAAATTCGGTGTCACAGCTTCTTTTGTACGTGCAAAGCAAAAAATAACCCTGTCTCCTAGTCGTAACTAAAAGTTTTTTTGAGGAAGAAACGGCTTTTAAGTATTCTTGTTTCCCCCCAAAAGCACCATTTCTTGTAATGTCTTTAGGAATTAGTTTTTGAGAAAATAATTTGATATCCTGTTTATGATTTCTTCTATAATAAACACAAAATTGTCACTATAATACATACTAATCTTATTTGGAAAATTTCTTTATCATTTGGGGTCCCGAGGTCCGTGTCTGAGTGTTTCTGCAAAAAGTACAGTTTAATAGACCGTTGACTGCGCAGGCGTGTATGTTTGCTTGCTCGTTCTGACATTTTGTTTTGTTTTAAATCCGACTCTTCAAACTCATTATGTGATCGCAAATGTTTCTGGAAAACTAAAACAAAGTAAAGAAATTAAAGAAGCATAAAAACGGCCTGATGGACAAAGTGAAGGGTTTTTATCCTACCATAGCTAGCTGGCCTTGAGACCCCCAGTTCTCTCTGCTCAGATGAAAAGCTGGGGGAGAAGTCCTTGGCTTCTAACTTCTCAAGGACTTGGATGTGGACCAAATGTGTTTCAAGTTGAGCTTCCCCATTTTGTTTCGCTTTTTCCTCTTCACGACCAAGGACAAAAGAATACTTAAAAAAATAATAATTAAAAAAATTTTTTTTTTAAATTATGCTTTAGGTGAAAGCTTACAGTGCAAATTAGTTTCTCATTCAAAAATTCATTCACAAATTGCTTTGTGACATTGATTGCAATCCCCGCAATGTGTCAGCGCTCTCCCCCTTTCCCTTTCCGCCCTGGGTTCCCTGCGTCCATTCGTCAGGTTTTCCTGTCCTTTCCTGCCTTCTCGTCTTTGCTTTTGGGCAGGTGTTGCCCATTTGGTCTCATGTACTTGGCTGAAATAAGAAGCACGTTCCTCACATGTGTTATTGTGTGTTTCGTAGGCAAGAAGATGTCTTAATTCTACCACCTCCTTGTGGCCTTCCCTAACCCTGTTTCAGGTCTGAAGGACAAGCCTGATGATCAGTCCTTCCTGGAAACCAACACAGTGAGGAAGCTGAGCCTTCATGCGGGGTGCCCAGCTTACTCCTGTCAGGCCCTGAAGAACAGGGGTTCAAAAGGAACCGCCTTATAGACCATGACTTGTGTGTGAGGAGAGTTACTTGGCTCAAGTCCACTAGGGGGCAGCACTCACGTTTTCCCCTCCCCTGTGCCCGAGGGTTACAGAATTGGAGCGGACCTTCTTTAACTGTTGTGTCTGAATTTCGGCTTGACTTGTGAAGAACCAGCAAGACTTGGGTGATGCTTTTAAATATTTTGTGATCTGTCCTTTACGACCTTGCCTTTCAGCCTATTGTAAAAGAAACTTAGCCAAGGAGGATCACTTGCCAGAAGTGATAATATTGTTCCCTCGGCTTTCCAGAATGAGAAATCCAGCTTGCTTGCCCCCAAAATTATGCATCTCACCTTCCACCCTACACACTTGTTTCTTACTTACATTTTGTATCGTCTGCCTAAATGGGGCTAAGGTTTTCCCAGATTTTCTAATGGATACCACAATCATGTTCTTGACCCTTACGGAGGTGATTTACTCTGCAAAGAAAATTAACAACTTTTTCCAGCCACAGATTCTGTAACCGTCTCATAAATTCTTGTTTTTCTTACCTCTACAAAAAAAAGGTGTGCAAACCTCAAGTGAAATCTTGAATTACAATCGCAAACAATTCAAGCACACATCCCCTGGAAAATGTGTCAACTGAGTTGTTTCCACATGTTAAAGCTGCATGATGTAAGTCGGCTCTAACATAATTCACAACCCCATATTTTTTTTTTTTTTAGTTTTCATTATTATTGCCTTTTATTATCAGTATCTTTATAAATGGCATTTTTGTCTTTGGGGGCTGGAAATATTACATATAAACTTACAGACATATTTGCATGCATACATGAAAAAATACACAAGTCATAAAAATTCACGCTGACGGTGAAGAAGAGTTGGACAATGTTGGCATTTTGTCAGCTGCGGTAATAACTCCACTGTGGAAGGTTCCGGATCATCTGGATTATCCCTGGGAATGGGGATGGCGTTTCTAGTCAGAAAATTAGGGAGAGTTTTCTGTAGGGTCCTTTTCTTTTTTTCTACGTATGTTTCGCAATAACATCTCACTGCTTCCGGAATCAGCCTATCGACTTTAGCAAGGCAATCAGCATTGGGGTCCATGTTTTCTGAGAATGATAACATCAGCAAATTACACACCGCAACACTCTATGTAGTACATATTACTAACGGTAAGATGTAAAAATCAGCTGACAGTTACAGGTGTGGTTTGTCGTAATTCAGATACATCATAAATCAGGGACTACCTGTATACTTCTTTCATTTACAAAAGTTAGAAGAGACTCAGCAATGAGACAAGGAAGAGATGAACGTGGACTGGAGACGGCCCTGTATTCTATCTTAACCAGCCTGGTCCTTGAGTCCCCCAGGCCAGGGTTTGGAAGCTCCAGTACTTCAAGTGTCTGGTTCATTACCTAACTAAATCCCTACAGTAAATCCAAATTAGAATTTTTTACTCTACAAAAGGGAGAGGGGGAGATAAAAAGAAATTTCTTAGAGAGCGCATTAAAGATGTTAAAGATCACCCTAATAAAATGAAAGCTTCACTTCATAAACGGACATTATTCAATTGAGTAATGTCCTCTCATAGAGACCAAAGAACTTGGCAGAAAGGAATTCTATATATAATGCTAATAAAAAGTTACTGTTTTAGAAAGAAATTTACAGGAAGTCAGGGAACATCAGGTCCTCTTTGACTTGCCTGAGAGCTAAGTTTCTTTTGAGCCTGGTGATTGATAACATCCCTGAAGGTATAAAAACAAATCCATCGTCTTTGAAGACCACATTGGATTGCAATTCCTTGCTGACTTTTTTCCCCAAGGGGTTCTTCACTTATATCAATTCTTTGCAAATAAGTTAAGTATTATTGTTCTACGACAAAGTGCACAGTGCTAAGCCTAGGATATAGGCCATTGCAGACTAGGCCTGCCCACATCCAGAACTCCTCCGGCCCTCTCCCCCACAGCCAGCCACTGCCTCCCCTGAGAGGGCTACACAGGGCTCGGGGTGCGGGAGCCGTGGGAGACTCAGGCAGCTCCCTTCCTAGGAGTCATGTTATTGTTGTCCCTGGGTACTGTCAAGTCCATTTTCAATTTTCAAGTCACTGTGACACAGTGTGACAGAGTAGAACTGACCCATAGGGTTTTCTAGGCTGTAATCTTTTTTTGTGCAAGGGGGGATTCTTTTTGCACTTTAGATGAAGGTTTACAGAACAAACTAACTTCTCATTAATCAGTCGGTACACATATTGTTTTGTGACATTGGTTAGCAACCACACGGCATGTCAACACTCTCCCTTCTCGACCTTGGGTTCCCTATTACCAGCTTTCCTGTTCCCTCCTTCTAGGTTGTGATCTTTATGGGTGCAGTTTGCCAGGTATTTCTCCTGCGGACCCACTAAAACAAACAAACTCATTGCCATTGAATCGGTTCCAACTCATAGTGACCCTATAGAGTAGAACTGCCCCCGTAGTGTTTCCAAGGAGAAGCTGGTGGATTCGAACTGCCCACCTTTTGGTTAGCGGCCGAGCTCTTAACCACTGCACCACCAGGGCTCCGTGGAGGGGTTCAAACCACCAACCTTTGGGTTAGTAGCTGAGCACTTAACTGTTGCATCAGATTACGCTGGCCTTGTTACAAATAGATTAGGAGGAGGCAAGAGTAAAAACGAGGAGACCTGTTGGAGGCTAGGAGGGGAGATGTCTCTGACCAACGCGTAGCAGCATATGTGGGTAGAAGTAGACAAATTTGGATGTATTTTAAAGGTAGAGCCAGTAAGATTTGTTGACAGATTGCATACTGGGTATGAGAGAGAGGATTCAAGGTTGCTTCAAAGTTTAAGGATGGAGTTGCCACCAAGTATGATTGGGCAGACTCTAGAAGGAGCAGATTTGGAAGATCAGGAATTCGTTTTGCATGCGTTAAGGTTGAGTGTATTAGAACATCCAAGTGGAGATTTAAATAGGAAATAAGATTTATAAGTATGGGCTTCAGGAGAGAGCTGGGCCAGAGATCTAAAGGTGTGAGTCATTGAGAAATAGATGCTATTTAAAGCCATGAGCTAAGGATGAGTTTGGGTGAGATCACCAAGGGAGAGAGTACAGACAGAGAAGAGAAGAAGATCAAGGGCTGAGCCCTGAGGCACTGAAATGTTAGGATGATAGGAAGAAAGAGAACTGGCAACTAGGACTGAAAAGGACCAAGCAGTGAAATCAGAAAATATGAAAGAAGGAGCCCTCGTGGCGCAGTAGTTAAGCGCTCGGCTGCTAACCAAAATGTCGGCAGTTTGAACCCACCAGCCACTCCATGGGAGAAAGATGTGGCAGTCTGCTTCTGTAAAGATTAGAGCTTTGGAAACCCTACCGGGCAGTTCTACTCTGGCCTACAGGGTTGCTATTAGTCGGAATTGGCTCAACAGCCGTGGGTTTGCCTTGGGTTTTGGGTGTCCAGAAGCCAAGCGAAAAAAGGATATCAAGGAGAAGTGATCACATAGTGAAATGCAGCTGATAAGTCAAGTAAGAACCCAAGAATTGATCGTTGAATTTAGCAACATGGTAGTCATTTGTGACTGTCACAAAAGCTGTTTCAGATGAGTGATAAGGGGACGGGGGGGTGAAACCTTGAATGCAGTGGATTAAGGAAGAGTGGGGGCATAGACAACTCTTTGGAGGAGTTTTGTGGGAAAAGGGAGCAGAGCAATGGGATAGTAGCTGGCTGCTGGGGGGATGGGATCCAGAGAGTTTTATTTATGAACATACTGTTTGTACTTTTTAAACAAAAATTGAATCATATTGTTCACATATATACTGTTCTGTAACTTTCTATGTTGGAGCCTGCTATCTGCCTAATCAATATCTATTCTCCCCTATATTGTTAGAGGTGGCAATGTACGAAGCTAAAAAGAAAAAACAAATTTCCTGGCCTCTTGAGTTGGCTAATAAGATGAAAGCAGAAGTTGCTGGGTGGAGATCCATGGTAAACATTTAAAGAGGGGTTACTCAACTGGAAAGCAGCTTTTACGCTTCTTGCTTTCCAACTTCTTCCAGCATGGAAAAATGAACTTGATGGCTGGAGCTGCAGCTGCCTTGCTGGAACCATGAGGAGAAAGCCATGAAAACTGCAGAGAACTAAGCCCTGGTATCCTTGAGCCATTGAACCAACAGCAGATGCTAAGTAGTTTTGGAATTCTCTTTAAGAAAAATCATGTGTTAAAGCCATGCTAGTTGGGTGTTTGTTACTTGAGAACAATCCCTGCTCTTTTCACTAGGCTGGACCACAGAGGCTGTTTTCAGAATGGGTGTGAATAGTGACACAGAGTTAGTTACAGCTGTTGCTACTAAGGTTTATGAGTGGACAAGTATACCAGTAAGGCAAACAACACCCACAAGATCAAGGAAGCAGATGAGGGCTCCCTATGGCTCTTCCTTCTTAGGGGGATCTCAGCAGCCCAGCTGGGATGAGGAATCTCCTGTGTTGGAGGCGAACAGCACGTTTCTTGCTTTTTACACCATTTCAGATGGAGACTGGGGTGGGCCGGGGAGGGGTCTCCATTCTGGCTGAACCATAGTTACGTGCTGCATTGTGCTTCTCACTGCGACGTTCGGCTTCTTTAACCTTCTAGTGTAGCAGGTCAAGCCGTGGACCCATACTCCCTAACAATATCTTGTAACTATTTCTGGATGGATAGATATACATGTTTGATCAATTCTGAAATGCACATTTTTCCATATAGCTGAAAGTAAAAATCCATGGTATCTAGATGTGGTGAAATACGAAAAATCCATAGCAGCATTTTAAAAGTTGTATAGATGCACTTCATTGTATAGCTGCGCCAATGCCCTCTGTTGAACATCAGCTTTATATCAGCTATTGTTCTTTGGTTGCAAACAACAGAAATCAGTTCTGCTCAACTGAGCCCTTCAAGTTAGAGGTCTAAAGGTATGAGGTAGATCATAGAACCAAAGGAAAAATCTCGAGAGTTTCAGGTGTGGATAAAGAGCCCCGAGAAGTGGCAGGGTCCAGCCTGTTCAGGACAGCATTGTCAAGATGAATCAGCTCTGACTGCTTTCCTTCGTGATGCCAGGGGTGTGATTATGACTGGCCTGGTCTGGGTCACTGCCAGCCCACAGCCTGACCACGGGCAAGCAGGACACCCTGGGTAATGCTCCCAAAAGAAGGAGGAGGAGAGTGTGCCGAGCAGGTAAAAACGACAGATACCCATTACTCTGTTGTTCTGAAGTTTTCCCTTTTTATAACTTCTACTCTGATCAGCCTTACACATAATTATTCAGAGTAATTATTTAAAGTATGGGCTGCATTTTTATAACAAAGAACCCCCTAAAGTAGAGTACATACGCAGAATAAGTTTATTTCTCCATCATGGAATAGTCCAGGGGCTGGTAGGGCTGTACTGTCATCATTAACGTGGGCCTCCACCTCCAGGCAGCTGTTCAGCCAGTAGGAGGAGGATAAAGGGGCAGGAGGGAATGTACCCTGTCTTTTCAGTAAGACCCGGGAGTAACAAAAGCTCTTCTGCTCACATCCCATTGGCCAGAATTTTGTCAAATGGCAAAGGAAACTGGAAAATGTCACCTTTAGCTGAGCAACATGTGCCCTTGGGAGCCATTAGGTGGTTGTTGATGGTGGGAAACCAGCAGTCTATCACATACCAGAGGCTGACTTAAAAAGTAGAAAGATATGCACATTTTTCCCCATGTTAAGTTTTTTTTTTTTATTGTTGTGCTTTCAGTGATAGTTTACAATTCAAGTTAGTCTCTCATACAAAAATTTATACATACGTTGTTATGTGACCCTAGTTGCTCTCCCTATACTGTGACAGCACACTCCTCCTTTCCACCCGGGACTTCCCAAGTCCGTTCAGCCAGCTCCTGACCCTCTCTGCCTTCTTATCCCGCCTCCGGACAGCAGCTGCCCATTGAGTCTCATGTATCTACTTGAGCTAAGAAGCATATCTTCACAAGTATCATTTTATGTCCCATAGTCCAGTCTAATCTTTGTCTGAAGAGTTGGCCTCGGGAATGGTTTTAGTTTGGGGCTAACAGAGGGTCTGGGGGCTATGTCTTCCAGGGTCCTTCCAGTCTCAATCAAACCATTAAGTCTGGTGTATTTACTAAAATTTGAGTTTTGCAGCCCACTTTTCTCTTGCTTCGTCAGGGACTCTCTGTTGTGGTCCCTGTCAGGGTGGTTGTTGGTGGTAGCTGGGCACCATCTAGTTCTCCTGGTCTCAGGCTGATGAAGTCTCTGGTTTATGTGGCCCTTTCTGTCTCTCGGGCCAATACTTACCCTGTGTTTCACATGTTAAGTTTTCTGAGGTGCAATTTATATACGGTGACATACACAGATGTTAACTGCACAGTTCCATGAGCTCTGACAAATGATTACTCCCATATAAGCCACACCCCTACCAAGATATAGAAAATTTCCATTGCCTGGAAAGTTCTATCTTGCCCCTTTTCAGAAAATTATTTTCCAACTATGGATTTCTCCCAAAACCACTGGCGTTATTTCTCTCACAGTGGGTTTGTTTTGCCTTTTGTAGAACATCATACAAATGGAATCATACAATATATGTATTCTTTTATACCTGGCTTAATGTTTTTAAGATTTATCTATGGTGTTGGATGGGTAAATAGTTTGTTCTAAGTAGTATTCCATTGTATGAACATACAATGCTTATCTAGTCTCTTGTTGATGGGTACCTGGCATATTGGTTATCAACTTCTGCATAATCACAAACTTAGAGGCCTAATAACATGCACATATTTTCTTAAAGTTTCTGTGTCTCAGGAATCCAGGCACCTAGGTCCTCTGCTGCAGGATCCCTCACAGTTGTTGGCCAGGCTGGTGTCCCATCTGAGGCACAATTGGGGAAGGATCCACTTTCAAGCTCATGTGGTTGTCGGCAGGGCTCTGTCCCTTGTGGGATGTGGAACTGAGGCCTTCAGTTTCTTTCTAGCTATTGGCTGGGGGCCACCCTCAGTACCTTGCCATGTGGTGACCTTCCAATTGCAGCTTATGTCATCAAAGCCTGTAAGGGAGAGAGCCAATAGAGTCTGCTTGAAGGAGGAAGTTACAACCTTAATGTAACATAATCGTGACAGTGACATCCCATCACTTTTTCTGTATTTTATTGGTTAGAAGCAAGTCACAGGCTCCACCGACACTCAAGGGAAGATTACACAAGGGCATGAAGACCAGGTGGTGGAGATGACTGGAGGCCACCTTAGAGCATACTGACCACCTCTGGACCACTGGTGTAACTATTTTAAAGATGGACACGCACTTTTAAGTCCCATACTAGACTGTACAATGTCCTGTTACAGCACAGGATGTTGGTTCTTGTGTCAGTCACAAGGGCTCTCAAAGAGAGAAATTCATCTCAGACAACACCATTTGGCCTCTAGCACTCAGGGTGCTGCCTGGCTGCCAACACTTCATATGAAGGCTTGAGTCACTCTTGCCTATGTATTAAGTTATAAATACATGATGAATTTGATTCTGCATTTGGTTAATTGCCAAATGCAACCTTCTTCCTGAAAAATAAATAAATTGTTGCTTCTAAATATTATTAAAAATAAGATTTTTTTTTTTAAAAAAAGAAAAACTCAATACTAGAAAAAGAGCATTTTTCAAAAGGGGTCCAGTTGAGTCCATGGTTAATACAGCTTATAACTGCAGGGAGATGCTTCACAGACTGCAGAAAGCAATATTTCTTAGAAAATTCAGAAATAGGATGGAACAGGAAAGACAGATTCTACAGCAGCAATCAGGAAAAGAAGCCAACAACACATTTCTAGGCCTGGAGATTTAGGCACATAACAGAAAGCAGAGTGAAGAAAAAGTTAAATACGCATCCAATTATATTCTGGAAGTCTAAAGTTAGAGTAACCTCCATGCCATCGAGTCAATTCCAACTCATGGTGACCCCATAGGACAGAGTAGAACTGCCCCATAAGGTTTCCAAAGAGCTGCTGTTGGATTAGAACGGCTGACCTTTTGGCTAGTAGCCCAGCTCTTAACCACTCACTATTAGAGGAAGCGTGGACCTGATCCCTGAGACTGATGTCCAGAAGGGAAGTATTAGATCAAAACTGGCTCTATCTTATTAGAGCTATCTCCCCCTCCGTTACATAGGATCAGAAGTTCCTGTATGCAAATATCTAAGTCCCAGGTAAGTGTGTTTTTTTTCTCACTTGAATGAATTTTAATAATAGAGCAGTATTTGTCATACTTTTCTTAAGATCAGCCAGATTAGTGACTGAAGAGTAGCACTCTACCCCAAACTCTGCCTGACCAATTACTTCCAGGTCTATTCCCAGTATCTGTAGAATATTATACAATATGGCTGCTTAGAGAGCAAAGCTGAATACTTTACCAAGTAAGTCCTATCTATTAACTCTTTGATAGGAGCCCACAAAGCAAGTTCTGACAATGTTAAAAAGAAAAAAAGGATGTCAACCAAAAGAAATAAAATCAATCTGTAATCCTTACCTAATGGCAGAACTTCTAAGACCTCCTTTTTCTTATGGGTTAATATATATATATTTTAAATTATCTGGTTCCTCGGAGAGCTCAAACTTTCATTATAGTGCCCTCCAAGGGTTGAAAAGACCTTCCCATACTCACTCCTCTCAAGAAGATAAATAATAAAAAGTATTTTTTCCCCCTTCCATTGATGTGGTAACATAGGATTTTAAAGCTAGAAGGCATCTTGGGGGTTATCTAGTCTACTTCTCTCAGTTTGCAGCCAAAGAAGGTAAGTCCCAGAGAGATTAAGTGGTATACGTTATTCTGAGTGAGGGCAGGACAGACCTCAGCTAAAATTCTAGCTCTGTCACTTATTAGTGTGTAAGCCTGATTTTCTTCATCAGTAACATGGGGATAATAATATTTATCTAAAAAAAAAAAATCACAGAAAGATGGAGTAGATATACTTTTCCCTATCATTCTCACTAAATACACTAAAAACCCTGGATATTATATACAAAAAAAACATAAAAAGACTCTTACTGGTGGAGAGAAGAATGCAGATTGTCTGGGATCCTTAGGGCCCAAGGAACAACCTGGTGGTGAATTCTCAGGGTTTTCGGTTTGCCTCATATATCCCAGACTTAGAGCTGAAGAAGCCAGCAATCTGCAAACACCAAAGGGCAAAGACAATAAAAGCTCCTTCAAGAGTCTTCTCCCTCTAGCCAAAAGACCAGGAAAAGGACAGTATATCAATACAGAAAACTTTCAGATGATAACACTCTATGCCAGCCAAATACCACAGAAAACACTGTGGCCGCACTTCCATCCAGCAAAGGCAAAATGGAGAGCCTAGACTTCCACTCTCACCAGGCTGTAATGAGGCACCCTAATACACTGCTTTTTCCCCTGGAGCGGTGTCAGAGAAGGTTGAGTAGGAAGCCACAACCTTCATCTCTGCCAGGCAGTAAGGAAGCCACTCCCACTTTGGGGGTAAACGGAGACTGTGTGGGGAATCTAGACTTCTACCCCCACTTGGTAGTAAGAAGGCAGCACCTCCTCATTCCCCTGGGAGACCAGTGTTAGAGGAAGCTAATTAAAACTGAAGGTTTAATTAATATCCAGTGTCTCATAACATGATATGCAGATGTCCAGTATTCAATAGAAAATCACTTGACATACCAAAAACCAGGAAAATCTTGTCATGAATAAGAAAAACAATCAACAGATGCCAACAACAGATGGCACAGATGTTGGAACTATCTGACAAGCATGTGAAAGCATTCACTAAGAAAATAATCCTTTGATGAGGAATTATGAACATGCTAAAAACAAATAGACAAGTAGAATGTCTCAGCAAAGAAATAGAAGCTATGAAGAAAAACTAAATGAAAATTTTAGAACTGAAAAATACAATAACCTGTTATGAATTGAATTGTGTCCTCCAAAAAAATATTTTAACCCCTGCACCTGTGAATGTTTGGGGAAATAGAGTTTTTCTTTGCAAATTTTGTCAGTTAAGTTAATGAGGTGATACTGGAGCAAGGTGGGTTCTAATCCCTTCAGAGTGGTGTCTTATAAAAGAGAGATCAGACACAGAGACAGAATCACACAGGAGGAAGATGTCATGAGAAGACACACCTACAGGCAGCAGAGGAATGCCAAGGAGTGTCAGCAGAAATCAGATGCTAGGAGAAAGACATCGAACAGTTCTTCTCTCAGAACCTTCAGAAGTAATCAACACAGCTGATACTCCACTTTGGACTTTTAGCCTCCAGAATGGTAAGCAAATAACTTTCTGTCCTTTAAAGCCACACATTGTAGCATTTTGTTATGGCATTCCTAGGAAATGAAGACAAACCAAAATTTAAAAATGCAATGGATGGATTCAATAGCAGAATGGAGGGTATGGAGACAGAGGAAGGAATCAGTGAACTTAAAGATAGAAAAGCAGAAATCACCCAATCTGGAAAAAAAAGGAGAAAAAATATACCAGGAAAGAAAAATGAACCCAGCCTCGGGGATTCGTGGAACTATAGTAAATGATCTAGCATTCGTGCCACCTAAGTCCCAGAAGAGGAGGAAAAACAGGGCAGGACTAAAAAATACTCACAGAATAATGGCTGACAGTGTCCCAAGTTTGGCGAAAACAAACCTGAGTGTTTTACCTGGGATAAAAGAGGCTGAGTGAACTCAAACAGGATAAACCCAAAGAAATTCATGTTAAGACACATCATACTAAATTTGGGAAAACTAAAGACAAAGACAAATCTTGAAAGCAATGAGAGAAAAATGCTATCTTAAGTACTGGAGGAAAACAAGTTTACTGACTGCAGAATTCTTATCAGGAACCATAAAGCTCAGGAAAAAGTGACATCACATTTTAAAGCACTGAAGGAAAAGAATTGTTAACCCAGAATCCTATACCCAGTGAAAATATCCTTCAGGAACAAAGGGGAGGTCAAGACATTCTCAATGGGTTTTTGAGTTCTACTCAAGCAGGGCTGAGAGGGAAATTTAGCACTCAATGCATACATTAGAAAAGAGAAATCCTCAAATAAAAAAATCTATGCTCCCACATCAAGAACCTAGAAAAAGAAGAGTAAAATAAACCCAAGGCAAGCAGAAGGAAGGAAAGATAAGAACAGAGATCAATAAAATCAAAAACAGAAATACAGTAGAGAAAAATCAATGAAACAAAGAGGATTCTTTGAAAAGCTCAATGAAACTGACAAACTCTAGCAAGACTGACAAAAAAAAAAAAAAAAAAGGAAGACCCAAATTACCAGTATCTGGGATGAAACAGGGATAATGCTATACACATACATTTGAAAACTTAGATGACATGAATCAATTCCTTAGAAAACACAAACTACCAAAACTTAGCCAATATGAAACAGATGATTTGAATAAAAAAAACAAAAAACAAAAAAAACCTGCCATCAAGTCAATTCCAACTCACTGTGACCCTATAGAACAGAGTAGAATTTCCTCATAGAGTTTCCAAAGCTGTATATCTTTAAGAGAGTGACTGCCACATCTTTCTTCCGTGGAATAGCTCACCTTTCCCTTAGCAGCCGAGCGCTTAACCACTGCATCATCAGGGCTTCTGGTTTGTTCGAATAACCTGATAGCTATTAAGGAGCCCTCATGGCACAGTAGTTAAGTGCTTGGCTGCTAACCAGAAGGTTTGCAGTCTGAACCCACCAGCTGCTTCTTGAAAATCCTATGGGGCAGTTCTACTCTGTCCTGTAAGCTCACTTTGAGTCGGAATTGGCTGGATGGCAATGGGGTTTTTTTTTTTTAACAGCTATTAAGGAAACTGAATTTGTGATTCTAAAACTCAAAAAAATGGAAATCTCTGGGTCCAGATGGATTCACTGTTTAATTCCACCAAGTATCTAATCACATCTTCACCCATAATCATCACATGATGGTACAGGTTAGAAACTTATCATGCACCAAGACGTTAACCCAGAATGTCTCTGAATTTCAGTGGAAGCAAAGCTATAAATTCTTCTTGCTCCGCTGAGCACTCCTGCATTTGATTCATTCCTTTGGCATTTTAAGCTGAAGGCAAGACAAAGTTATCATTACACTCTTTGTGCTTTTCCTTAAAATAGTCATTCGTGATCTAAACCCAAATGGATTTCTGCACATTTGTTATTCATGTTTTCAAGTTGTTCTCCACATCTCCTATACGGAAGATAATAAAGCTTTGATACTCAAATTTTTATTTAGTAATTCACCTGGCCCACCAAGTCAGCAAATTATTTTCCTCCACAGAAAATTTGACTTCAGCTCATCATTTTTTTCTCCTCAATTAAGTTGGTTAATTAAGCCAAACAGTGTTTCAAGCTTAATGATACCGTGTTCCTTAAACAGAATCCAGCCTGACTTCCTCTCGTTTCTTTTTCTTTTTGACTTGCCCCTGCATAAACTACGAGAAATGAGTGCTACCCTAAAATGACTTCTCTCACAAACCAAACACAAGTTCTAATCCTTTCCTTACGATGCGTCATTAGGTTTCCACCCTTGGTGGATTGAACTTAAATTCCTTGCCCTCATTTTCTAGGCGACCTGTCATTTGACCTACATACACCACAGACCGGTGCAAATCGCTTTCTGACTGTCCTGGTCTATTTTTACTCTGACGAAGGAGAGCGTAAATGTGAGTGTTAGGCATAAACCTTTAGTGATGCCAAGAGATAGTAACCCTGACAAGAAAAGATCCAGCAGAAACCATGGAGAATCTAGAATCCAAAAAGTCTTATGGAAGTCTTCGTCACTGTTGTTAGGTGCCGTTGAGTTGATTTCAACTCCTAGTGACCCCATGTGACAGAATAGAACTGCCTGGTAAGCTTTCCTAGGCTGTTATCTTTAAGCGAGCAGATGGCCAGGTCTTCCTCCTGCAGAGCTGCTAGGTGGGTTTAAACTGCCAGGCTTTTGGTTCGCAGCCGAGCGCTTAACCACTGCACCACCAGGGCTCTTTTACCCTCCATTACCAAGATATAATTTTATAATTCTTTCCAGGGTTAAATTTTAAATTATCATCAGAAATTCTTCTTGAATAAGGCTTGAAGGATCAAATCTAAATAGAGGACCATCTGATAAGGATGGTTAGTTCTGGACTAACTTGCAGGGTTTGTAGAACCTGATTGTCCTCCGAAGGAACGCATGCCTCGGACACTTCAAAACACAGTCATCCTAAGACAGTAGAGGGCGCTACTGGTAAATAGTAAAGAAAAACAAAAACAAGCATCCCGGAATGAAAAGCGATTTGGAGTACCCGGTGAAGTGCAGGATACGGCGCGCTGTGAAACATCTCTTGCTTAAGCTAACATTTTCTGTTTAGTTAGTATTCTAGAGCTGTGCTGTCCAATATGGTAGATGGTAGCCACCTGCCCCTATTTAAATTAATTAAAATGAAGTAAAATGTAAAGTTTCTCAGTTGCACTAGCCACATTTCATATGCTCAATAGCCACACGCTGCTAACGACTTCCTGATTGGGCACTTCCAACATTTCAGAAAGTTCTGTGGGACGGCACTGTAGAAGTCTCAGTTTCCATTATACATCACAACTCACCAATGGACATGATAAGCCGTTATTCCTACTGAGGTCTTTAAATTAGTAGGAGTGCAGGGTGACTTGTCAGGGTGATGGTTAATTTTAGGCCTGAACCCTGACAGTTAATCTTCAGTCATTCCTCTCAATTCTATCTGGCTGTCAAGCTATGGACTGCTCCAGTTTTCAATATTTTGCAAATTTTGTGGGTGAATAATAAGAAACATACTTACAGGTTTTCTGAAACAGCATTCAATGTGTTATTTCACCTTCAAAACAGTAACAGCTCTTTGCTTCAGTTGGTCTTCCTTGGATCTATTTTTCAGCCTGGCTCAATGAAGGCCAGAAGCCTCTAAGCTAAGAGCACTGAGGATGACCGTGTTGAAAGGCTGGGATGGCCACCACCCAACGTTGCCAGAGAGATGGGTCAAACGTGTTATCTCAGAGGTGATGTTAGGACAGGTAAAGGACGTGAAGTGGACAGCCACGTTTCTGACTGGTCATCTTTCACTCCCTGTGGTTTTGGCTTTGGAAGGCAAATCACAGTAATACCGCATGTCAGTCAAGTACGTCACAGTTGCCACAGAGCTTCCGTGCACTTCTCTTGTTTCCAGGACAACTCTGTGAGGTGGGCAGGGCTGACTCTCATGCTTCACCCACCTGAACGATGAGCAGTCAGAGTTTAATCGATGGCACAGATTTTCCTCAGTTTACACAGTTCTTTTTCCCCATGTCTAGAGGAAGGAGCAGGTGAGAAGGAATTCAGATTCCATATTCTGTGAAGATGTAGACTTTCTATATCGCAAGGCTTAGAGGTGGTTGGTTTCAAAGCTGGATGCAGTAGATAGATGACCCTTTGGAATTTAACTATTTTAATATGTATCCATTTAGAATGTCAGAAAGAATAATGTGTTCTTGTGGCCATAGAGTAGATTCCAACTCTGTAGGATAGAGCAGAACTGCCTCATAGGGTTTCCAAGGAGTGGCTGGTGGATTCAAACTGCCAACATTTTGGTTAGCAGCTGAACTCTTAACCACTGTGCCACCAGGGCTCCAAGTAATGTATTATAGCCCAATAAAATAAAAATTCATTAATTCATACTGATAATAAATAAACAACCTGGTATACACTACCTTAAATACGTGATCAAAGTTAACTTCACCAAAAATTAGACAGTCTGACATTATGTTCGTCCTGATGTGATATAGTGAGAAAACACAATCTCTCTTATGTAGCCTTCTTGCCAAAAAGTCATAATCTAAATCTAATCATCAGGCTGACCCATCCTACAAAACCACTGGGCTGTAGTCTTCAAAAATGTCTAAGTCAAGAAAGATAAAACTGGTTTAAGGGATGGATCAGTGGAGTCTAAAGAGACATGAAAATTAAATGCAAAGCATACTCCTGGATTGGGGAAAAAAATTGCTAGAAAAGAACTATTATTCCCACTATGCTGTTACTGGAACAGTTGAAACCATTTGAAAGTGGACTGTTATGGATTGAATGACATCTCCCCAAAATACGTGTTGTAAATCCTAACCTCTGTGCCTCTGATTATAATCCCATTTGGGAATGGGTTGTCTTTGTTAAAGGGGCCCTGGTGGTGCAGTGGTTAAGCGCTTGGCTGCTAACCTGAAGTTAGGCAGTTCAAACCCACCAGCTGCTCTGCGGGAGAAAGGTGTGGCAGTCTGCTTCCGTAAAGATCTGTAGCCTAGGGAACCCTATAGGGCAGCTCTACTCTGTCCTATTGGGTCCTATGAGTCGGAATTGACTCATAGGCAGTGGGTTTAGTTTTGAGGGGGTTGTCTTTGTTATGCTAATGAGGCAGGATTACTGCAAGGTGTATCTGGAGTTAAACTCTTTTGAGATACAAAAGAGATTAAACAAGCAAGCAGAATAAAAATGGGGGAAGAGAAATGCCAAGCCACATGAAGATTGCCCAGGAGCGGAAGGTCAGAAGATACAAGGACCTTCCCCCAGGGCCGCCAGAGAGAGAGAGCCTTCCCCTAGAGCCACTGCCCTGAATTCAGACTTCTAGCCTCCTAAGCTGTGAGAGAATAAACTTCTGTTTGTTAAAGCCATCCACCTGTGGTATTTCTATTACAGCAGCCCCAGATGACTAAGACATGGACCATATATTGGACGATAATAGTGTGTTGTGGTTTAATCTCCTACTTACTATGTAAGTAAACGTCTGTGCTGTTAGGAAACGGATGCTAAAGTATTTAGGGGTACAGGGGCATGATGTCTACAAGAAACTCTCAAATGATTCAAGAAATGCTTTAAATGACAAAGCAAATATGGCAAAATACTAGCAGTTAGTGAATCTGGATGACATGTACTACCTTGCAATTCTTTTACATGGAATAATTGTAAAATAAAAGGTTAAAAAATTTTAAAACACAAAAAATTTAAAAATTAAATTTTGTTAATATTTAATATATAAATTGACAATTTATTCATTATCTATTGCTTTGGAACAAATCACCCCAAACTTAAAACAACCGTATTGTCTCACAGTTTCTGAGGGTCAGGAAGACGCATATGACTTAGCTGGGTCCGCTGCTTCAGGGTCTCTCACAGGCTGCTGCAGTCAAAGTGTCCAGGACTGTATTCACCTCAAGGCTCAGCAGGGGAAGGATCCGCTTCCAAGCTCACTTTGTGTTGCTGGAAACATTCAATTCCTTGCTGGCTGTTGGCCAAGGGCTGCCCTCAGTTATTTGCCACGTGAGCCTCTCCAAGATGGCAGCTTGCTTCATCAAAGCACGTACGCGGAGAAAGTAATACAGAGTCTGCTAGCAAGATGCGAGTCACAATCTTGACTGAAGAAAGTCAGTAGGTCCAGCTCATACTCAAGGGGAGGATGATTATACAAGGGCATGAATCCCAGGAGGCAGCAATCAATGGGGGCCATATCAGAAGTCGGCTACCACAATGACGATTCTCTCACTCAGTCCATAAACTAGTCTCATGTCGCAGACTGTAACCTGAGGGACCAGTGTGGGTTCCACGTGGAAGGGATTTGTGGTGGAATATGCGATCTTTGGTTCACTTTCAGGGTCTTATTATAGTTCTTATGCTCCATGTTCAATGGATTTATAGATTTTATTATCTCCTTTAAAGAACCCTCATGAAATAGACAAGTAACTTGAAAGCATTTCTGCAAAAAAAAAAAACCAAAACATTAGAGATAATTGTTGTTTGCTGTCCTGGAGATGGTTCCGACTTATAGCTACCCTATATACAATGGAATGAAACACTGCCCAGTCTTACGCCATCCTCACAATTGTTGCTGTGTTTGAGCCCATTGTTGTAGCTACTGTGTCAATCCATCTCGTCAAGGGTCTTCTTCTTTTTTCGCTGACCCTCTGCTTTACTAAGCATGATGTCCTTCTCCAAGGACTGGTCCCTCCTGATAACATGTCCAAAGTACATGAGACAAAATCTCGCCATCCTCCCTTCTAAGGAGCAATCTGGCTGTACTTCTTCCAAGACAGATTTGTTCATTCTTCTGGCAGTCCATGGCATATTCAATTTTCTTTGCCAACACTATAATTCAAAGGCATCAATTCCTCTTCGGTCTTTCTTATTCATTGTCCAGCTTTCACATGCATATGAGGTGATTGAAAATACGTGGCTTGGGTCAGGCACACCTTAGTCCTCAAAGTGATGTCTTGCTTTTTAACACTTTAATGAGCAGATTTTCCCAATGTATCACAGCAACACACAAGCCACCACAGTACAAGAACTGACAGATGAGTGGTGTATATATATATACACATATTTCCACCACTTGTCAGTTTGTATACTGTGGTGACTTGCGTGTTGCTGTGATGCTGGAAGCTATGCCACTGGTATTTCAAATGCCAGCGGGGTCACCCACAGTGGACAGGTTTCAGCGGAGCCTCCAGACTAAGACAGACTAGGAAGAAAGGCCTGTTGATCAACTTCCAAAAAATGGTCACTGAAAACTCTCTGGATCACGAGAGTCCCTCAGCAGCTAACACTCACAAGGCCAGGTGAAACACCCATCCTAGGTGCAGAAAAGGCAGAAAAGGGCAAGGGGAGGGAGCAATTACAGAAACCAGTCAAGCGCTATCGCTGTGGCTGTGGGAGAGTGCCATTCCACAGGAGTGAACTTTCCCCCAGAAAAGAACTCTTTCTTTTGTAAAGGAGCAAAGTCCTTTAAAATCACTCAACATTTTAAACATTTGAACAGAATGGGTCAAAATCCAGCCAAACCCAACACAGGATGGAACATGGACTATTGTGTGAAGAGTAATACAACTCACCCTACTTCCACGCCACCATCATCACCATCCTGTCAGTTCAATCTTCGTAACTTCCCTTGCACTGTTGCCTCCTATGTGCCTGCCTTGTTCAGGCTCTCCTCATCTCTTGCCTGGATGATTTTAATAATCTAATTTTATTCCTATTTATGGTCTTCCACTCCTACGCTGCATTCTCTTCACTGCCACTAATGTACACATTTAATCACGTCACTCTCCACTGGAACTGCTTCATTGGTTTCAGTCACGATGGTATAAAACTCCTCAGCACTCACACAAGGCTTCCTGAGCCCTGATTCCTGCCCAACTTCCCAGCCTTGTCTCACCACATCAGGTGCTCACCCCATCCACCCAGACTGCACTTTCCAGCTTCAATGAGTCACTTGTGGTTGACTGACCCATCAGGCTATCTGTCCCCAGATTAAAATTATTTTCTTACCTGTCCAAATGAAACATTTATGTTTCAATACTCAATTCAACCTCTACCTCTGTGAAGCCTTTCCTGACTTCCCTGAGAGAAGTTACCACCCTCTCCTTTATGGCTCCATCCTAGATTTGACAGCCCTAAGTCTCTTGTATACGCCATGGACTGAGGGAAGGTGTTTTCTTGCTTTTTTGTTTTACCTTGTTTTTACTTTGAAATCAAACTTGGGTAAACAGCTACTGTAAAAACTAGCCTGGAACAGAATTATACTGGGCATGGACATGCTCAGAATACCTCCTCGCTGAATGTGTGTGCGTTTTACCACATTGTGCTTGTTGTTGTTTTTATCACTGTACTTTAGATGAAGGTTTACAGAGCAAATTAGTTTCTCATTAAACGATTAATACATATATTGTTTTGTGACATTGGTTGCCAACCCAACATGTCAACACTCTCCTCTTCTCAACATTGGGTTCTCCATTACCAGCTTTCCTGTCCCCTCCTGCCTTCTTGTCCTTGCCGCTGGGTTGGTATGCCCATTTAGTCTTGTTTTGTTTTATGGGCCTGTCTAATCTTTGGATGAAGAGTGAATCTCAGGAGCGACTTCATTACTGAGCTAAAAGGGTGTCCGGGGGCCATACTCTCAGAGTTTCTCCAGTTTCTATGGGATCAGTAAGTCTGGTCTTTTTTTGTGAGTTAGAATTTTGTTTTATGTTTTTCTCCAGCGCTGTCCAGGACCCGCTATTGTGATCCCTGTCTGAGAAGTCAGTGGTGGTAGCTGGGCACCATCTAGTTGTACCGGACCCAGTCTGGTGGAGGCTGTGGTAGTTATGGTCCATTAGTCCTTTGGGCTAATCTTTCCCTTGCGTCTTTGGTTTTCTTCATTCTCCCTTGTTCCCAAAGGAGTGAGACCAGTGGAGTATCTTAGATGGCTGCTCACAAGCTTTTAAGACCCCAGACGCTACTTGCCAAAGTAGGTTGTAGAACCTTTTCTTTATAAACCGTGTTATGCCAATTGAGCTAGATGTTCCCCAAGACCATGGTCCCCAGCCCTCAGCCCAGTAATTTGGTCCCTCAAGGAGTTTGGATGTGTCTATGGAGCTTCCATGACCTTGCCATGGTCAAGTTATGCTGATTCCCCAGTCCTGAGTACTGTCTCTTCCCTTTGCCAAAATTACCACCTATCTATTGTCCAGTTAGTGTTTCGCCCTCTCCACCACACTGTGTTTTTATCATAGAACCAGGTTATGAAGTTTGCAGACCCTCAGTGTCATGCAGTACTTAAAGGTCATTTTGTCCAGCCATCATCCTGGTATGTGCAATTGTTCTCTATCAGCCTCATCAAATGCTCCAACACCTTCAACAGGCAGCTCACTCCTCTGAAAACAGTCTCTTCTCTCTTGAGACAGAAAGTTATTCCTTGCAAAGGGCCCAAGTCTCTCTCTCTGGAGCTTCTACCTGTGACTCCTAATGGTTCCTAGCTGACAAAGAACAAACCTAAACCCTCTCCCACAGCCCTGCCCTTCAGACACTTGACAAGAGTGGTCATGTCATCCTGGCCCTAAAACAGGAGGTTAGAAAACGGATGTAGGGTCGTAACCTGTTCTCAGGAAGATACACGTTGCACAAACAAACGAATGAGGCAGAGTCATGTGGGTGTTTCAGATATTGTGGACGAAGGAGTGGGAGCTGAAATAATAGTGACAAATTTTAGTTATGGCTGACCTTGGCTAGTTTTGATATAGATGACTGAGAAGGTTATCTAAGAAGTCTGTCTTCTCAAAGTCACGATTAACACCAATATTATCAATGGGGGGGGGGCAGAGGTGAGGGGCAGCAAGATATTTTTAAAATTTAGTTATTTTCAGAACTTAATCTTTTAAAATATTTGTCATATTTTTTGAGACTGACTGAAGCTAATCTTGAAACCTGTACTAAAACCTAACAGTATCAGTGATGACTCAGGGAGATATAGGTGGAGTTGGTGTTGTATCTTATTTAATGTGCAAGACTATGAAGCTGAGTTTTCTGTCTCTCTCTCTGCTCTTTCTGTTCATGTTCCTGTGTTGACTACAAATAGACCACAAATAGAATACAATAATAACAAAGATGTGGTTGTGGATTGAATTGTGTCCCCCCAAAACGTGTGTCAACTTGGCTGGGCCACCATTCCCAGTATGGTGTGGTTGTCCATTTTGTGATCTGATGTGATTATTCTATGTGTGGTAAATCCTAACCTCTATGATGTTAATATATAATAAATAATAGTAATAATAATAAAATAATAGCAAGGAACAATTGCAAATGAAAATAAAACATTTATAATAGCATCAAAAATTTGGGGGTAATGGAATTGTTATATATCACAAATGTGGTGATCCTTACATGATTATACAACCAAACCCAACCAAACCCTTTGCCGCTGAATTGATTCTGACTCATAACGACCCTATAGGACAGAAGAGAACCTCCCCACATGATTTCCAAGGAGCGGCAGGAGGATTCAAACTGCCAACCTTTGGGTTAACAGCCGAGTTCTTGACCATATGATTATGTACATGTATTGAAATTCAGAGAATTACACACTTAAAATTAGAGAATTTTATTGTACTCAAATTATACCTCAGCCATCAGCAAGAGAGAGCACACCTACTATGGGCCAGGTTCTAGGAGCTGAGGACACAGGAGGGAGCAAAACAAAGTGTTTTCATTGGAGCCAACTTTCTCGTTGCAACGAGGCACCCAGCAGGGAGGTGAACTTGAAGGCTCTGCAGTCATCCAGGCTACCCATGACGGAGCCTCTGAAAGAGTGGCAGTGGAGGTGTGAGAGACAAATTCTGGATCTGTTTCTAAGGCTGTTGTCATTGTTAGGTGCCCTCCAGTCGGTTCCAACTCATAGTGACCTTACGTACAACACAACAAAACACTGCCTGGTCCTGTACCATCCTCACAATCCTTGTTATGCTTGAGCCCATTGCCGCAGCCACTGTGTCAATCCATCTCATTGAGGTCTTCTTCTTTTTCGCTGACCCTCTACTTTACCAAGCATGATGTCCTTCCCTAGAGACTGGTCCTTCTGATAACATGTCCAAAGTACATGAGATGAAGTCTCTCCATCCTCATTTCTAAGGAGCATTCTGGCTGTACTTCTTTAAAGACAGATTTGTTCATTCTTCTGGCAATCCATGGTATATTCAATATTCTTTGCCAACACCATAATTCAAAGACATCAATTCTTCTTTCGTCTTCCTTATTCATTGTCCAGCTTTCCCGCGCATATGAGGCGATTGAAAACACCATGGCTTGGACTGCTGGTCCACAGGTGTTGATTGTGGATCCAAGTAAAATGAAACCCTTGCCAAAAACTCTTTGCCATCGAGTTGATTCCAACTTATAGCGCCCTATGGGACAGAGCAGAACTGCCCCATAGGGTATCCAAGGCTGTATTCTTTATGGAAGCAGACTGCCACATCTTTCTCCTGCAGAGCAGCTGGTGGGTTCGAACCGACCTTTCTGATAGCAGCCCAGAGCTTAACCACTTTGCCAACAGGGTTCCTTAAGGTAGGGACAACAGAGGTGTTAATGGATGTGAAAAAAGAGAGAAGTCTTCCAGGTTTTTGGAGTGAGCAGCTGAAATGGTGGAGTTATCACTTATTGAGATGAAGAGGATGGCAGGGAATTGGAGTCAGAGCTGTTTTTGAATATGTTAAATTTGAGGTCCCTAGGTGGTGCAAGGAGCTCAGCTGCTATCCAAAAGTCAGCAGTTGGAATCCACCAGGTGCTCCTTGGAAACCCTAAGGCGCAGTTGTACTCTGTCCTGTAGGGTCTCTATGAGTCGGAACCGACTCAACGGCAACAGGTTTGGCTTTTGGTTGGTGGTGCAAACGGTTTGTCCTTCATTAAACCAAATCCATCGCCACGGAGTCAATTCTAACTGTCCCATAGAGTTTCCAAGCCTATAATCTTTACCAAGCCGACTTCCACAAGTTTCTGCAGCAGAGCACTGGTGGGTTGGAGCCGCTAACCTTTCAGTTCTCCACTATTAACCTAAATAATGGTGGCTCGAACCCACTCAGCCATGCTGCAGAAGAAATGCCTGGCCATCTGCTTTCTTAACAGAATACAGCCACAGAATCCCTATGGAGCAGTTCTGTTGTGTAACACATGCAGTCGCTATGAATCAGCATGGATTCTGCGGCAACGGGTTTGATTTTTTGTGTCTATTAGGCATTCAAATGCAGACGAGGAAGCAGTTGGATAGTTGAATAGACTCCACAGCGCTGGGTTGGGGTTTTTTAGTACCAGTCTGGAGTTCAGGGGAGAGGGCTGGGCTGGAGACGTAAATCTCAGGTGCGACAATAATACTTTTAGCAACACAAAAACAGTCCTCCGAGTACTCCTGCTTTATCATGCCTAATGCCAACTCTGGCAATTGTTCTTGCTGCAACCTGTTTGCGAACTGCGCAGCTTCACCTCACTCATTTTCTACAACTTCCCATGCCCAAAAAAGGAACGATAAAAGTAAATCAGGCTCTTAACTGCTTAGACTCCTCTAGATTCTCTTCCATAACCTGCTTTTACGCCAAAACACTCTGGGCCACGCCGGCGCCCTGGCTTCAGCGCTTGCACGCCCAGGCCGTTTGGCGTCACGCATGCCAATCATCCGGAGCCCGAGTGGTGATTGGTGGAGGGCGGTCGGCGGTGGGGCGAGCCCTGGAGCCCGGATCCTCTGCTCCTAGGGAGCCCGTTTGAGCCGCGGCTGCTACGGGACCTCGGCCGCGAACCCGGAAGGAACGGCCAATGGTGGTGCTCGCACGTGTGGGTGGTTTAGCCGCGCGCGCTGCCCTCGGCTTTCCGGCCTGCAGGCTAGGTAAGGTCGCCTAGGCCTCACTGGAGAGAGGGCGCCGGGCCCTGGCTGCAGAGGGGCGCGCTCTCGTCCGGGATGATCGCTTGGGAAGGAGTCCGGACTCTGGCCACCCGCGCGGCCCTTGCGGCGCTGCTCTTGTCCGCGCTGGCGCTCTACTGGCTGCCGCTGCGCGCAGGTACTCTCGGCCCCGGGGCCCTTTCTCCCCTGCGGGAGGCCTGTCCCTTTTCCGTGCGGGCGACACTAGCAATGGAGCCGCCTGCGTGCGAGGCCGGGGAGCATCTAGGAGGCGCGCCGCCAGGGCTCCCGGAGACGCCGTCAAGAATGCCCTCGGGGTGGCGCGTTGGGAGCGCGGCTGGAGCACAGTGAGGCGCCCCCGGGGGTGCTCCCCCTGGTCTGGGCGCGATCTTGCCGAAGGCCGGCCAGTCGGGAATTTCTGCACGGGTGCACCCCAGAGAGGCTGGGAGAGGCGGCGCCTCGGCCTGTCACCCGAGCAGAGGCGGGGACGTCGGTGCGTGAGTGGCACCGGAGGGCGGAGGGAGGCGGCGGGGAAAAGGAGCGGGCGCGTTGGGAAGGGTCGCGGCGACCGCAGGTGCACAGCTGGGCACGCGCCAGGAGGTGCATCCTAGTGGCGCGGGGCGCCGGCGGCAGAGGGAGGGTGTTCGAGCTCCTGGAGAGGGGAGCTTTGATCGCCGCCGCGCGCGCCGAGAGCCGGGCCCCGGCAGGCGCTAGTCCGGCCGCCGGAGGCTTGTGGTCCGAGCGACAGAGCCCACGGGAGTGACCAGTTGCTGGGTACGCGGGGCCTGGGGCCGTCCAAGCGCAGCCTGCGGGCCTGGCCGCGGGGTCGTCGCGGGGCGCCATCGCCTCACGGTAGATTTGCATGTGAATGGGCTGCGGAGCGCTGCTCGACACCCCTTTTTAACTTTGTTTCCGCGGCGGGTGGAGCACAGTGAGGGGCGGCCAACTCCAGCCGGGGTCACCGCAGTCTAAGGAGAAATGTGAAGCGCAGCAGGGTGCGCGTCGATAGCTCCTGGCGCGTGGATTTGGAGGTGTCCCACTCTGCCCGGCGAAGGGTCGCTGTTTTGTCTAGCTTTTCCTTCCTCTGCTCTCGCCCCGCTCGCGGCCCCTTTGTGCGCGCCTACCCAGGCTGGGATGATGATCGCCAGCACCCGGGGCTTCCTGTGGTCCGACCTGGAGACGCGAGCCCTGCTGGGCATCTGGGGCGAAGCGGGCGTGCAGTCGGCGCTGGACCGCATCTTTCGGAACAGCCATGTGTACCGGGACGTGGCGTGCAGGCTTGCCCAGGTGGGCTTCGACCGGACCCCCGAGCAGTGCCGCATCCGCATCAAGGGCTTGAAGCGCCAGTATTACCAGGGAAAGGACGGGCTCCCCGGGGGCGGGCCTGCGCGAAAGGTCTGCAAGTTCTTCGACGACATGGACCGTATCCTGGGCGCCCGCGCCGCCGCCAGGGGCCCAGCGAACCCCACAGCGGGAAACCGGGCTGCTCGGGACCTAGGCGGCCAGGAAGGACTTGCCTGGCGAGGGCTCCTCCTTCGCGGAGCATCCGGTCACGGTGGAGTGTGCGCCCTTCGCCGTCCGGGTGCCGCCTGACGATGGTTAGTGCATCCCTGGGCCAGGGCCTCTGTGTGTGTGTCTGTGCAGCCCTGGGCCAGGGCGTATGTGAGTGAGTGTGTGTGTGTGTGTGTGTGTGTGTGTGCATGCGCGCGCGCGTCCTTGGGAAGGGTTACCCCAAGAGATCCCTGTGACCAGAGAGTTACCCAGGCCCCCAGAAGACCCTCATCCCTGACCTTGGCTTTTGGGCCTTAGAATTCCTCAGTCGGTCCCTGAACTCTGAGATGCTTTTCAGATGGGATGAGCTATGTAGGAAGAATTTAGGCATAAACTGAACACGCGGATTTTAATTGTTTGGGGGCGCCATACCTCCACATGTGATTTCCTCTTTCCCTCTACCCTGTGAATATGAATTTATCCAGTATTTTTTATGAAGTTGAATGGCTTATGTGTTGTTGTATCTCATTTCTCACGAGGTTGGGAGATTGCTGTTATCCACCTTTGTATAGAAGACAAGTGGAGCCCTGGTGGTGCAGTGGTTAAAGCGCTCAGCTGCTAACTGGAAGGTTGGTGGTTAGAACCCACCAGCTGCTCCATGAGAGAAATATGTGGCAGTCTGCTTCCATAAAGATTTACAGCCTTGGGAACCTATGGGGCAGTTCTAGTCTGTCCTACAGGGTTGCTGTGAGTTGGAATCGACTCGACCTGGCGGTGGGTTTTCTTTCGGTTTGCCTTAAATTTGCACACTTGTGATTGGTTAGCAAGATTTGTGTTTGAGCTTGTTTCAGGTGTCATTACGAGACTGACTTGCTAAGCTTTTACCAAAAAGTAGAGCTCTAGATCACTGAGTTGGCACCAAAGAGTGTCTCAGTTAGATGAAGGGTTTCTGTGACATGCTCAGTTAGTTAGAAATTCATGTTCATTTAAAGCATCTTTGGCACAGAGAAGCATGATGACAGTATACAGAGCTGTCACTGACAGGTAACCTAGAAAACAGCCCAGACTCAGAACTCCCCCTAATTCTCTAGCGCTCCTCGGCCAGGTGTCTTTAAAGCTAACCAAAAGCAGACAAACCTGACCTGTCTTTCCAGGCTCAGAATTGTCATAAAAATAAAGTTACTTAGTTGGGTGAATTTTAAGTTGCCTCTTGTCAAGGCCTTTTTATCCTTTAGAACACTGATGTTTATATTTAAATACTTGTGAATAACTCCAGATGGTGCCTATCAGTAAGCCAGCTGGAACTTCTCATTCACTAAGTGTTGTTAGGTGTGGTCAAGTGGATTTCTACTCACAGCGACCCCATGTGACGGAGTAGAACTGTCCCATAAGGTTTTCTAGGCTGTAGTCTTCACAGGAGCAGACAGCCAGGTCTTTTTCCCACAGGTGTGATCTTTCTGTTCGCAGCTGAGCACTTAACCCTTGTGCCACCAGGCCTCCTTTACTAAGTGTAGGGAACTCCAGTTGACCTTCCTTTGACCCTTTCACTAAAAGAAGGTGTTTCTCTCAGGTGAATGGGGCAGATGTTTGTGCAGTTCAGATTTATACTTTGCTGTTCATGCAAATCCAGTTAACAAGTTAACAGTTAATAAGTGTTGTACTTCTTGACAGTGATTTTTATTTTTCCTCCCAAATGGCTCCAGAGGACATTTGTGAAGGATTTGACTTTTTGTTTGGTGGGTGGGGTGAATATTTATTTGGTTGAGGAATTATTTCTTTTGCCTTAAAATGTTAGCCTTTCGGTCACGGAGTGTCTTCTGGTTTGGCTTGTCCGTTACTAACTGTGGTGTCTTCACAGGGCTGTCTCTCTGGGCCTTGGTTTCTTTATAAAAGAGGGATAAACTGGCTGTTAATGAGAAGACTGGACTAAGATACTTTAGTTCATCAGACATTTACTGAGGGTTTTATTCTGAGTAAGGCACTATTAGAGGCGCTTGAGGGTCAGGAAAAAAAACCAAATGCAGTGCCGTGGAGTCGATTGTGACTCGTAGCGACCCTGTAGGACAGAGTAGAACTGCCCCAGAGGGCTTCCAGGGAGCGCCTGGTGGATTCCAATGGCTGACCTTTTGGTTAGCAGCCGAGTTCTTAACCTCTGCGCCACCAGGGCTCCAATGGAGGGTTTGTTGTTAGGTGCCGTCAAGTCGGTTCCAACTCATAGTGACCCTGTGGTGGGGGGGCGGGGGTGCAAACATGGAAAAGACCTGAACCCTGCCTTTAAGCCGTAGTCTCGGAGAGGCACCTCATTCTGTGTAGGCAAAGGGAAACATATCTACCAGTTCAGGTACAAAAACGCCATTGTTTATGTCCATTCCATCCCCCATCAAGTAATTGTGTGTTTGAAAGTCTCAGAACTTCACGTGTAATAACAGTTCCTTTACCTTTAGTAGCTATTTAAGCACACAACAAGAAGCTACTATCAACTCAGTTATGCTTTTAAAATAATTTAAAACTTGACCTATGTTTGAAAGGCAGTTTTTGACACGTAAATCTTCAAACGTTCTGTTGACGGAGGAGCCTTGTTGTCCTTGAGGATTTCTAGACTCTTTCCTGGCAGTGACATCACAGCCCATAAGCTGGGACCACGGATAAAGTCTCAACAGAGTATTACAGCTTAACAGAGGAGGAAGAGATGGGTTTTGCAATACTGTGGGTTGGTCAGGTTGCTATGAAAACAATTGCATTTGTGTACTTTTGGCTCCAAAATATCACAGTTCTATTTGAGATAAAGTGATAGTTCAAAACAGGATTCCCCCTCACCCTGTGTTTTCTTTCTGCATATTATAAAGTTTGCTATGTGAATGTAATATGAGTTTTTACACAATCAGAATATGTATTTTTGTTTTATGGAAAATGGGACTTTAAAATTTGTTTTTTAAATGATTAACTGCTGTAGGGATTTATCTGCTGTAGTGGGTTAAATGCTTCCATGTTGTGTTATTTAAATCTCTTGTTATCTTACCGTTTTAATAAAGTGTATATCAAAGTGAAGGCAAAATGACAGTCGGCACACTTGTTATTTGAGTAACAACGAAAGTCATTGTTTGCTTTAAAAATGGTAGGCTTTCAGCACATGGGTACTGAGAACAGCACACCTCCTCTTTCTCAACCAGAAGGATCAAAAAGGCTCCGTATCCATATGCCCCCGGACAAGATGATGGGGAAACGTTGGCAGCAAAGAGTGGATTCAGGAGAGAGGTTTTTCAGATACGAGGAGCAGAGGCTGAAAACGGAGGGCAAGCACTGGGAAGCAGAGTGTGCCAGAGCGCTCCAGATGTTGCAGATGTTGGGGCAGCGTTCTCTGGGATTTCCTGGGACAGAGGGCGCAGTCCAGGCCACCAAGCCCACCACAGCGGACACACCACTGGGCGTATGAAGATGACATTAGTTTTCATGCTACGACAGCAGCTCTTTCTCCTCCCCTAGGTATTGCATTTTGACACGTGATGGCTTAGTTTTGTATCAGATCGTTTTTGTAATTATTTTTTCTTTTTTCCGGGCTATGAAGCAAAGTACAAACACGTAGTTAAATATTGGTTCATGATAAAAAAAAAAACAAACAAACAAACCCGTTTTGACTCACAGTGACCCTTTAGGACAAAGTAGAACTGCCCTGTAGGGTTTCCAAGGCTGAAATCTTAATGGAAGCAGACAGCGACATCTTTCTCCCACAGAGCAGCTGGTGGGATCAAACTGCTGACCTTTTGGTTAGCACCTGAGCTCTTAACCACTGCGCCACCAGGGCTGCTTTTGGTTCACGATACTTACCCTTTTTGATATAAAGATTAAATATTTCATACCTTGTCTATTGTGTTGTTTTTTTCAAAGCTTAACATCTGAAGTTTAAAATGTAGGTGTTTATAAGATGGGAATCTCAGGTAATTGGGAGAAGGAAATCTTTCTAAAGAATATACTGATTTAGTTCCTTTTCTTAGGGTGGGGATAAGAGGTTATCAAGCATCACCATTAATATAAGAATAGTTTCTGTCAGGTGTGTTAGCTTGGTATAAAATGTTAATTTGTAATAGCCATAAATTGAGGTCTAGCTAAATCGTTTTATTCCAGTGTGATTTTACAAGCCACCATTTATACTTTATATGACTTTAAATATGATTTAACTTGAAGCACTGGTGTGTTTAAAGATGTTGAGACTACATGCATGCATCTGTAGCAATGGTTCTCTCAGCGGGGCTGATTTTGCCCCTCAGGGAACATCTGGCAGTGTCTAGGACATTTTCAGTTGGCATAACTTGATGGGAGGTGTGCGTGCTACTGGCATCTTGTAGGTAGAAGCAGGATCACAGCTAAACATCCTGCAAAGCGTGGAACAGCCCCCAGCCCTCAACAAAGAAGAAACTCTGATCTACACCGATACGTGTTCCCATACAGACAAGTGTATTATTCTAAAACCGTAATTTAACGTGCTTGGGGGATTTTTATGGTGGGGTTCATAATACTTCTGTTCTGACACTTGGTGAATCTCGTGTCTCCCTCATTTGTGCTCCTTAGCGTATATAGTAAAACAAAACAACCAAACCAGTTGCCACTGAGTTGGTTCAGACTCATGGCAGCCCCGTGTGTGTCAGAGTAGAACTGTGCCCCTTAGGGTTATCGATGACTGATCTTTCAGAAGTAGATCGCCAGGTCTTTCTTCTGAGGCATCTCTGGGTGAACTCTAAGTGTCAACCTTTTGGTCGGCAGCCGACCACATAAACCATTTGTACCATTCTATATACAGTAAGGGCTTCGTGAAGTCACTAGTCATATTTTATAACTTGTATGGAAACTCAGTGGGGAAATATTAGGTTAGTTTTTATTGTGACCTTTGTAAACATAATCCTGGCTTAGAGAAAAACTGTGTTTGTAAAAACTCTGGAAAATAGATGTTTACAAATCTTTTATGCTTATTTAAAGAACACTTTTACTTGGCTGAGTATTTACTAATAACCTGATACATTTTTGCTGGTTGTAGAAGCTTTAATAAGGTACTTATCCCTGTCACTAATGCAAAGTCCACAGTTCCAGCTTGAATTCTATTTTAAGGGCAAGAGCTTAAATTACTGCATACTGGGGGAAATTTGTAATAGTAATTTGATACATTTATCCATGCTTTTCTGTGTTTTTAAATTCCCATTTTTAGACAAGATTAGGAAAATTAAACTTATAGAGTACATACCTCTTAGGACATACACCCTTTAAAGTACTTTATATATCTTTTTATTAAGTGAAAAACAATGATTTTCATTTCCCCAGACTGTTCTCTTTGCTCCACATTTAAGTTCGTAAATATTAGGGAAGACTGACGTGGCATCCATTCAGTTGTGATACTGACTCTAATTAATTCTTAAGTAATATGATGTCATGGCTCAGTGACCACTTCCTAATGAGTTGTTGAAATGCTGGTTTGGAAACAGAACTCTTTGAAACCAAGCATCTCTAACATGTGTATCTGTAACACAGAGAAATCAGCTTGGCCCTAGGAATATTTCATATGTAGCTGTGAGTTTAGTATTTAGTAAAAAGGGATGACGCATAAACCCAGAACGTTGTAAGGAAACCAGAACAACCCCTGATTGGCTGATAAGTTTGGATTCTGTATTTACAGTTCCTACTTGGAGCCCTGGTGGCGCAGTGGTTGAGAGCTCTGCTGGTAACTAAAAGGTCAGCAGTTCGAATCTACCAGCCATGCCTTGGAAACCCTATGGGGCAGTTCTACTCTGTCCTGTAGGGTCGCTATGAGTCGGAATCGCCTTGACGGCAACGGGTTTGGTTTAAACTTTGAAAAGCAGCTGTATTTCTTATTCTGAGGCATTTGAAGGAGTGAATATCCTCTAATGTTTTTTTCCCTATTCATCGGTCATGTTGTTGTGACGCTAGCTGGGTTAAGGTTAGCAGCAGATACGCGTTAAGCGTTTTCACAACAGCTTAGATTCTTCATCAGCATTCAGTATACTGGAGTTTAATTATAGCAACCCTGATTCCTTCACACAGCTCATCAAAGGCGGCGCCAAGGACAGAGCATTTCACAATTACACCGTTCCCAACATCTCGGTGTCCCATGCTTTGAAACGTGCGTGGTGGAAAGACAGTGCGTGATCTTGGGCTCCAGGGTGTGGGGTGAGGATTCAGGATGTTGAATGAACTGGAGGGGAAGAAAGGTTGAGAGCAGGGTTGCTTTGTTAGCGCAGCATCACACAGCTGTGGCCAAGCTCCAAATCAGATGGGGAGTAGTTGTGTAGATGAAGGCAGTTTACTTAACTTCTCCGGGAGCAAAGCGTCAGTTATAATCAAGACCGTGGGATTCGCCAGCTGTACTCACCGTTGAGCAAGGCTGGTCGTGATTTTTCTTGGCCAAAGGTTTACAGGGTGATTCTGTTTTGAGTTTTATTGTGGGTTGGTTTGGAAGAAGGTGACAAGGTGTTTGCTTTCCCAGTAATGTTATATTTTCATTTTATGATCTAAGCGTGTGATGTCTCAGCTAAGGCATTTACGTCTACTCATTCAAGAAAATCAGTTGAATAATTTTATTGAATAAAAAATAATTTTCTTAATAAAAAGTAAATTTTAAAGAGTTCTATTAAAGATAAAGCTTTTGCCATATGGGAACTGCATCCACTTTCGGTCTTTAGTTGACGTTTGGACATATCTCTGATTTTTCTTAGCAGCTGAGAAAATTGAAAGGATAAAAATATTGGTTACCATGTCGGAGAAAGTATGGTTTATATTTTCAAAGATTCTCCAACCTAGAGAGAGTGTATGTTTCATCTGTTCATACACTGGGCTCTACGGAGGAATCAGCATGTCTCACTGAAGCTGTTTTACATACGAAGGCAAAACACAGCCAAGGCAGGAAGTTTTTCAAGAAAGACCAATTAAAATGTAGCTCTTTAGAGATAATTTTAAATGGTCAAATTATTTTAAAATGCCACTTTGAACCAAATTTAAGATTCTTATGTCCTAGTTTAGCTAACTAGTCATCTAACTAATATCTAGGTTATCTAACAAGTATTCTTAGTGTCCAAATGAGTGTTGGAAATACAGCTTGAAAAATGAACTTTGAATGATGTGATGAATCTGTCAGGCGTTAGAATATGACAGTGGAAGGTAACAGATGGGAACTTGCTGTTCCAATTCGAGGGTATAGAAGTGACCTAATAACCTTAACCACACAAAACCAAATCCACTGCCATCATGCCGATTCAGACTCATAGCGACCCTAGAGGACAGAGTGGAACTGCCCTATAAGGTTTCCAAGGAGCGGCTGATGGATTTAACTGCTGACCTTTGGTTAGCAGCTGAGCTCTTAACAACTGTGCCATCAGGGCTCCTAATAAACTTAAAGGAAGATGGAAATATAAATATGTATATTACCAAGTAACATTGCTTTTTTAGTTTATAAAACTTTCTGAAAGATTATGGAAAAGTATCTGATGCATCTCAAAAATAAACTTGGTATGTTGCTGTGTGCCGTCCAGTTGATTCCAACTCATACAGACCCTGTAGGACAGAGTAGGACTGCCCCACAGTGTTTCCAAGGCCATGTATGGACACACTTTGCCACATCTTCCGAGGAGCAGTTGGAAGGTTTGAATCGCTGACCTTTTGATGAGCAGCTGAGCGTTTGACCTCAGCACCACCAAGGCTCTTTAAACGAGACGTGTACAGTGTATATTAGAGTTGTGTGCTGATCTCTGAGCATCGTTGGCTTACAGAAACAAAATGGGGAAACCACTGGATAAAAATCTAGAGCGTTCATATTAAGTCAGCTTTGGAAAGCGTTTCCGTCAATGGACTGTTCTGTTTAAGTCTCTGCTCTTTATGTATAATGAGATATTTACATTTCTGCGTGAATTTCATTTTCCTCTTTTTCAGTTTTAGAAAGAGCATTTTCACTACATAAAGCACATTCGATAAAGGTCATGGAAAATACTTTTCAGTTGGTGAGAAGTACCATACCTCCTCTAACCACCAAAAAGTACAAAGGACAACATGGAAGAATAGGCGTAGTTGGCGGCTGTCAAGAGTAAGTTACAAATGTAGGATGTGAGTCAGTGCTTTCTCTCTCTGTCTGTCTTTGTGTGTATGTATATATGCGCGCGCGCGTTTGTGTGTGTGTGTGTGTGTGTGTGTGTGTGTGTTTCTGCCTACCTGTCTATGTCTCTATTTGGACTCCAGTAATCATTTCTAAACACAGTCTGATATTATGACACTCAGTGTTTTTCAGTGATGAGTTTTCTGATTATATACGAAAAAACTCTAAGATGCGTTGACTGAATTGTTCACTGACATGTTTTGCCCGTGATGGGGTGATGAAACTGTTTTTCCCTATTTTATGTTCTCTGTATTTACCAGACTTCATACTATCATCATGTGTTACTTTTATAATCAGGATAGAAGTGCTCAGTGTCTGCTTACTAGATCAATTTAAAGATATTCCTGGAAGTTATTTATAAAATTGGACGGATCTTCACTTTCTTCAGGGTCTACTTTACCCTTTCGTTTTCTATATCTACGCTGTGTTGTTTGCACATAAAGATTTATAATTTGTCCTTTTTTGCCAGTGGTATCTGCTGCTGTTGACTTAAATTCTGCTATAATTACTACTTCTGTTTTTGCTTACTTCCATTTACATTTATGTGTTGTGTCTTTGCCTGTCCTTTTATTTGCAATTGTTTATCATATATGTGGAGCCCTGGTGGTGCAGTGGTTAAGAGCTTGGCTGCTAACCAGAAGGTTGGCAGTTCACATCCACCAGCTGCTCCTTGGAAACCCTGTTTGACTTGATGGCAGTGGGTTTGGTTTTGGTTGTTCATGTAGTAAAGGAGTCCCTGGGTGTCACAAATTATTAAGGACTGGGCTAGTGCCGATCGAGAAGTTGGCAGTTCCAACCCACCTAGAGGTGCCTCAGAAGACAGGCCTGGCGAGCTGCTTCCAAAAGGTCACAACCTTGAAAACTCTGTGGAACAGTTCAACTCTGCACAGACAGGTTCACCATGAGCCGGAACTGACTCAGTGATAACTAACAAGAACCACAATCACATAGTTAGTTATATTTATTATAAATAATATATAGCTAGATTTTGTTTCTGAACACAGCCTGACAGTGTCTGCTCTTTCCAATAGGGGAAATAAGTCTCTTCACATTTAGAGTCTACCTGATGTACTTTTGGAGCCCTGTTGGCACAGTCGTTAAGAGCTCAGCTGCTAACCAAAAGGTCAGCAGTTCGAATCCAGCAGCCGTTCCTTGGAAACCCTCTGGGGCAGTTCTACTCTGTCCTCTAGGGTCACAAAGAGTCGGAATCAACTCAACAGCAACAGGTGTGGTTTTTTGGTTTTGGTTTGTTGGTTATCAAAGGAGCCCTGGTTGCACAGTGGTCAGAGAGCTTGGCTGCTGACCGAAAGCTCGCTGGTTTGAACCCACCAGCTGCTCTGTGGGAGAAAAGACCTGTCGATCAGCTCCCGTAAAGATTTCAGCCTTGAAAAACCCTATGGGGCAGCTGTACTCCATCCTGTAGGGTCGCTGTGATTCGGAGTCAGCTCACCGGCAGTGGGTTTGGTTGGGAGCTGCTTCTCTCCTTGTCCTTATTTTCTTCCATTGCTTGTTAGAGTCACACGTGTCCTCCATGTCTCTGACATTTCCTTCGTGATTTCTGTCTCCTTGGTGGTTTTTGACTGTCTGTTTTAATGTTCTCCCACTTGATCTTGTAAACTTGAAAGTCGTGCTTTAAAAAGTTCCTTTTTTATGAAAACTCCTTTTATTCCTGCATTTACTGGAAATCTCTGAAAGCCTTTTATTAAGGTTTTCCTTTAGCTCTGCAGTCAGTTCATCCCTGGGGAGGGGGGTGTCTCCGTTCCCGCACCCCGTTCTTCGTTTTTTTAAAAGAACAGTAACACCTATCTGTTGTATTGGTGACGGGTGTTTGTAGTCCCAGATACCTGTGATGGGCTGTTGCTCGCTTGCTATGTAGTGCCTTCAGAGCTCTGCCCTGCCCTGTCAGTGGGCACTTCCTAAAACCCAGACCACTTCTGCCTGTTATCCACGCAATGCCTTCTGACAAAGACGTGCCCTCAGAATTCTGGGTTCTGCTGGCTGTTTTGGAATCAGGCGATTGCTTCCCAATCAGTCTCTTCTGTCCAGGAGGGAGATAGTTGCCTTGGGTGTATTTTTTTCCAGCCTTGGGTGTATTTTTTTTCCAGCCATCATCAAAAAGAGTTTAAAGCTAAAGACGATCATTCGTTCCAAGGATGGGGCACCCCATTCTTCTTAATGCATTACTCTATTTCTCTGCCTGCTCCTGGCTTTGTCAGCTCCAGCTGATAATGTCCCTCCAGTTTGGGTGAGCTCTTGGGCAGTGGAAGACTAAGTTTTCACCTTTGTGAGTCAGCTGTGAACAGCTTCACCCAGCACACTCCAGCGCTTGAGCACCGGGAGGCTGTCTGCCTGGGAGGATCACGGACCTCTCAAAGACCCACAGAGCCCAGCGTCTGGCTCCTGGCTCACTGTTGCTGGCTCTGCAGTTCCCACCTGGTTCCCACCCAGTGCTGACAGGAAGCAAAGACCCATCCTGATCTCTTTAGTCCAGAAATCCTGGTCCATGCTCAGATGTACCCAATGGGCTGTGCCCTTCCTCCCGTGAGAGAGTTGAGAGAGCGTCAGGGGTGTCATTTCGCAAATACCCCCTCCTGCCTTGTATTTTGGGAAGACTTTATGGCAAGAATTGGCCCTCGGTTTTCCCTTTGAGATACCCATTGCCGTCAAATTGATTCCGACTCACAGCGACCCTACAAGACAGAGTAGAACTGCCCCACACGGTTTCCAGGGAGCGGCTGGTGGATTCAAACTGCCGACCAACCTTTTGGTTAGCAGCCAAGCTCTTAACCGCTACGCCACCAGGGCTCCCCTTTTGAGGTAAGTTTAGTAATACAGTGTTTTGGAGTATGATTATCTAATTGAAGATATGTTTGTTAGCTTTAGGGACTAACCTTTAAAAATGAAAATATCCTTATTCTGATTATAAAAAAAAAGTAGTATCTGCTTATTGTAGAAAAATTCTAGCACCATAGAAACATATAAAGTGAAAACCGTACAATATTCCACATAATAATAAAAAATTATTGTCACACTGTTAGCCTTCCAGACTTTTCTGTGCTTCTAACTTTTTTACTTCATGCTGTATCGTGATTATTGTTCATGTTGATTCGTATGGATCTGTTCTTTATAAATGAATGTGTGGTATTTACAGCAAGGATGGGCCCTAATTTCTTCAACTAATTCTCTGTTGACCGACAGTAGGTTGCTTCTTTTATTTCTTCTGTTAATAGTACGACTGTAGACATCACTGTGCATAGACAGCATTATGTACGTATCCAGTTATTTCTGAAGGATTAACTCCTAGAATTTTCATTGGATCAAAATACATACACATTTTTTGTAGAACAAAATTCTAGCTCACAAAAAAAAAGACCAGATTTAACTGGTCTGACAGAGACTGGAGAAACCCTGAGAATATGGCCCCCAGACACTCTTATAGCTCAGTATTGAAGTCACTCTTGAGGTTCACCCTTCAGCCAAAGGTTAGACTGCCCCATAAAACAAAACAAGACTAAATGGGCACACCAGTCCAGGGGCAAGGATGGGAAGCCAGGAGGGGACAGGAAAGCTGATAATCGAATCCATGGTCGAGAAGGGGAGAGTGTTGACATGTCATGGAGTTGGCAACCAGTGTCCCAAAGCAGTGTGTGTATTGTTGAATGAGAAACTAGTTTGCAGTTCTGGTTCTGTTTCATGGTTATGGGACACCCACTAAGTGTTGATCACCGTGCTGTATGCTTCATGTCTATTGTTCGTTGATAATCTGGGGTCCAGGCCTCGTTCTCTGAGTTTTGTGACTCTCAACGTCTTGTTTTCAGGTACACCGGAGCCCCGTATTTTGCAGCAATCTCCGCTCTCAAGGTGGTATGTCTACTTAAAACTGCTTTATTGGGATTTTTCTAGTGCAGCGTTGGATTACTTAGATACAATTGAAGCAAAGGTTTTCTGATAGAAATCTAAATAGCATCTTAGGGTAAAATCCTGGGTAATAGGGAAACCTTTAAATCTCTCCTGACTTCTTGTCCACTGACAAGGTAAGTTGAGTTGAAGCCATTTTCTTTTTTTTTTTAAAACGAAAATTTTATTAGTATCATACTTCAGAAAAACTACCCGGGAAGCTTTCTCAGGCCCTAAATTACACAGCTGAAACCTATTAACTAGGCCATTTCCCTGCATCTTGACCGAGTCCTGACTGCCCAGGCAGAACAGGTAATGGGAAGGGGGCCGTAGTCCTCAACTGTATGGCTTCCTGTGAGCCTTTGTAGGTGATGAAGTTTCCGGAGGGAAATGTAACTTCCGAGTCTGAGCTAGACCGAGGTAACGTATGGCAGCGAAAATCCCACTTTATTGTAGGCATTTCCATTATGCCACTTGTCCTTTTCCTGAGGCACATAGCTGTATGTAGTTTAACTGTCATTGTTTAATTTTTTTCATTTCTTTTACGTGTAACGCTGAATCATTCGACTGGTGGACCATCCTGTGTCTAACTGGGAAAAGCCTATGCCTGACCACCAGTTTCGGGGTTTTTGTGAGGAAGCTCATCTGTTCTAAGTCGGCCTCTGGTACCTCCCTTCTCAGGGTGCAGATCTGTCCCACGTGTTCTGTGCCAAGGAAGCCGCGCCTGTGATCAAGTCCTACAGCCCGGAGCTGATTGTCCACCCTGTCCTGTGAGTGTGCACGTGCACTGGGGGCGTCTTTAGACACGTAGCATTTATACTCATAAACTACGTGTCTGCTCTTTGCAGAGTTTGTAGGTAGGTGCTGTCTGAAGAAGTCAGAAAGCTGTCATTAACCCATTGTTCTGTGATTAGAATCAGACAAATACTCGTGGGAAACAACGTGGGAATAGACCGGAAACACCAAGGCGATAGGTCGGGAGCTGTTCGTCCGTGGTCCAGGTCCACCCTTGAGGCCTATGGGACGTGGCTGGATTTCCCGGACCAGGAGAGTTCCTTGGGCCTATGTATGTGGCCAAGGAGCCCTGGTGGTGCAGTGGTTAAGAGCTCAGCTGCCAACCAAAAGGTCGGCTGTTCCCACCCACCAGCAGCTCCATGGGAGAAAAGACCTGGTCATCTGCTCCTGTAAAGATTACAGCTGAGGAGACCCTACGGGGCAGTTCTGCTCTGTCATCTAGGGTCGCTGTGTGTGGGAATTGACTCAGCAACACACAACAACAACATGTCTGTGGACAGTGGACAGAAAATGAGGGGTCTGTCAGACAGCTGACAAGATCGCTCATTCGTTCAGCCGCTGTCTGCTGTGCAGATGCTGTTCCGGGTCCCACGGAGGCAGCCTTGAACCAAGCTGATGAAATATCTGCGTTTGTGGAGTTACCCTCTGGAGCAGCACTTCCAGCAGAAATTTCTGTGACGAAGGATACGTTCTCTGTCTATGTCATCCAGAAGGGCAGCCGCCAGACACATGTGGCTAGTGTGACACAGGAAATGAATTTTTAATTTCGTTTAATTAAATCTAAATAGCCACATGTGGGTAACGGCCACTCTGTTGGGCAGTATTGTTCTAGAGACGAACAAGATGTAGTATGTCGGATGGGATATGAATCCTGGATAGAAATTAATCAGGGAAAGGGGATGGGCATGCTAGCTGTACGCGTGTGTGTGTATTGCGCTTTTAAACAGTGTGGCCAAGGAAGGCTTTGGAGAGTGACGTTCAGGGGAAGCCCTGAGGAGGATGAGAGAGAGAAGCCTGGTGGCTGTTCCCAGGTGGGCGTGTTCTTTACCTGCAGCTACTCTATTTAGTCACATAGAATTTACACTAAAAAACTAAGTATCCATTTAGTTTAGCTCTACGTTGTTGTTAGCTGCTGTCCAGTAGGTGCCAACTCATATGCACAACAGAACGACACACTGCCTGGTCCTGCGCCATCCTCACAATCGTTTTTATGCTTGAGCCCATTTTTGCAGCCGCTGTGTCAGTTCATCTCATTGAGGGTCTTCCTCTTTTTCGCTGACTCTCTACCAAGCATGATGTCCTTCTCCAGGGACTGGTCCCACCTGTTAACATGGCCAAAGTAGGTGAGATGTAGTCTTGCCATCCTTGCTTCAGAGAAGCATTCTGGCTCTACTTCTTCCAAGACAGATTTGATCGTTGTCATGGATTGAATTATGTCCCCCCAAAAATGTATGTATCAATTTGGCTGGGTCATGATTCCCAGTATTGTATGATTGTGTACCGGTTTGTAATCTGATGTGATTTCCTTATGTGTTGTAAACTCTATCACTATGATGTAATAAGATAGATTAGCGGCAGTTATACTGATGAGGTCTACAAGATTAGATAGTGTCTTAAGCCAATCTCTTTTGAGATATAAAAGAGAGAAGTGAGCACAGACACATGGGAACCTCATACCACCAAGAAAGCAGTATTGGGAGCAGAGAGCATCCTTTGGACCTGGGCTCCCTGTGCTGAGATGCTCTCAGACCACGGGAAAACTGATGCATCACAAGGACCTTTCTCTAGAGCTGACAGGGAGAGAAGGCCTTCCTCTGGAGCTCATGCCTCAAATTTGACTTGTGGCCTACTGGCCTGTGAGGGAATGAATTTTTCTTTGTTAAAAGCCATCCACTTGTGGTATTTCTGTTGGAACAGCCCTAGATGCCTAAGACAGTTGTTCTGTATGGATGAGAGCAGGGACTATGGTTAGTAAACTCCATCAGAATACTTACGATGATCTGTAGGGTCGCTGAGTTGGAATAGACTTGATGGCAGTGGGTTTGTTTTTTTTAATATGGGATCAAATTGACAACAGCACCTGGAAAGATTAGGCAGGAAACTCAGAGAGGAGTGAGTTGATGCTAATGGGGAGGAATGGCTGAGACGAGGGTGAGAATGGTTGCACTTGAATGCAGTCAGTGTCACTGAATTGTACACGTAGCAACGGTTGAATGGATGTTTGTTCTGCTGTGTATGTTCTCAACAACAAGAAATAAAATAAAACATACATATTTACTGTGAAATAGGAAAAGGTCTGACGCAAAAATATGAGGGAATTGGTAGTCCAAGTATAATGTAAACTTTCTTAAGTCTTAGATTGGTTATTCCAAGCTTTACCTTTTAAAAGTTTTTAATCTGGAGGCCGAAACTAATGCAAAGTGTCTAGCTGTCCTTCTGGGCTGAGAGCGTGTCTGCGTGGTCGGCCCCACACAGCGGGTCTCTGGCCCATGGGGGGATGTCCGGGATGGGTCAGCAGCTACAGAGTGGAGTTGGCTTGTTTGGTCTTTTATGAACTGATGCAGAGTCTTGTTGGGTAGCTTAGTGTGTTAGACTGCGGCTCAAATCCTGTACTTTTATAGCCGGGTGGTGGGTGGGTTTCTTCAGACTTGCAGGTTTCTGCCTAAATGGAAACACCTGTCTTGCAGGAGTGTTGTAAACATCACGGTAGGTAAGCCACGTACGGTGCCTCAACACCCCTTTCCTGACAACACGCTGATGTCTGGGGCTAATAAACTAAAACCAAACCTGTTGCCGTTGAGTCCAACTCATAACAACCCTATAGGACAGAGCGGAACTGCCCTGTAGGGTTTCCAAGGAGCGCCTGGTGGATTTGAACTTTTGACCTTTTGGTTAGCGGCCGAGTTCTTAACCACTGCACTGCCAGGGTTTCTGTGGGGCTGATAGAGTGGATGAAATTGAAACCTGAGTTCAACTCTTTATGAAAACTTGGAACTTATAAATGGTACTAATAGAGCTTAGTAACCTCAGAATCAACAAGGCCAGAAGAGTTCAAGGTTTAGGTCACAGGCTTTGTGTGTAGTAAAACCCCCAAAACCAGACCCGTTGCTGTCAAGTCGATTCCGATTCATAGCGACCCTATAGGACAGAGTAGAACTGCCCCATAGGGTTTCCAAGGAGCGGCTGGTGGATTCAAACTGCCGACCTTTTGGTTAGCAGCGGAGCCGTTAACCACCACGCCACCAGGGCTCCGTACCTAGCCCACTGCCTTGAAAATCACAGACCATCAAATATTTGTTGAGTCGGCTTGAATTAAAACTTGCTTTGTCCTGTATTAAAATTGATTTGCATTCCCCGTGCAGGTGACAAGATGAACAGCACCAGCTTCAGATGACAAACTTCTGTGGGTGATTAGAGATGTTAATCAGCACGGACATTCTGAACTGTAAACGCGCACCTCTGAGGTGACTGCGTGTGTCCGCCCAGCAGGGAAGGAGTAATTAGCTTCGTGAATAACCGTGCAGTTTAAGCTTGGAAAAACTAAGCCCTGTGCGGACCCTGGGCCCAAAGACAGCGAGACACGCGCTTGTAACTGAGCGTGGTAAGGACTGGGGAGGCTGTGGTGGGAGTGTTTGTAGGATGTGAGGACAGCAGGGCCACCCAGTGCAGACCCACGCTTTGGAGAAGGCCCTCTAGAGCGTCCCCCACCCCAAGCGGGTCTTGAAGGATAAGCAGCTGGAGGAGGTTTCCAGGCTCAAGCAGCAGCTTCAGCTGCTTGAACAACTGGCCCTTGTTAGAGAGGGCAGGGAGTCCCTGGATGGTGCAGATGGGTAACGTGCCCAAGGTTGGAGGTTTGAGTCCATCCAGAGGCACCTTGGAAGAAAGGCCTGATGATCTACTTCCGAAAAACCATCCATTGAGAATCCTGTGGAACACGGTTCTGCTCTGACACCTGGGGTTGCCATGAGTTGGAGTTGACTCGATAGCAGCTGGTAAAGAGGAGCAGACGATGTTGGGTGCCGTTGGTGTGACAGCTCCTGCTGTGCTGGTGTACTAGCTGGACTTCCAGGTACATGTGTGTGTTTTTTATATCCTTCTCTCTGTCTTTTATCTGCTTTTCTTAGTTAAGTGACCAGAAATGCAAGGCAACGGGGTTTTGGTTTTTAGGCCCAAACCTTTGGCATGACTTTTTTCTTGAATTAGAAAAAAACAACAACAAATCAGTTGCTGTTGAGTCAATTCCAACTCATAGCAACCCTATAGGACAGAGCAGAACTGCCCCATAGGGTTTCCAAGGAGTGGCTGGTGGATTCAAACTGCCAACTTTTTGGTTAGCAGCCAAATGCTTAACCACTGCGCCACCAGGGCCCCCCCGCCCCGCCTTTTTTTTTTTCTCAAATACTTATTTAAAAAAACTAGGAAAGAAAAGTAGAATGCTAAGTGAAGGCATGTTGAAAATACATTATTTAGTAGTGGATAAAACTAAGCCATTCCTGCTGTACCCAGGGGATTCCGGATCACTTCCAGTGTCACTGAAAATAACTGCCATCAGTGCTTTTCGTCATTTCACTTGCAAGCTTACACAGTTCAGTCCCATTTCTTTTCTTGATCCTAATCAGTTAAAATGGTATTTTACATTTTTTTAACTTTTTCTGGTAGGGCTTTCTTTTGACTTTGCGCGTGTAACCCTTGGTAATTTTCTCAGATTGTGTGCCTTTAGGGTAAATCTGGTTGTGTTGATCTTCCTGCTTTAAATTCTTCCCTGGTGCCCCTTTGCCTTCGGGGACCCTGCAGGATGTGCCCCTCTCTTTCTCCGCACCTGGTCTCCTGGCTCTCCAAGCCCCAGGCTGTGCCTGCACTGGGCAGCTCCCTCCTCCCCTCACGGGCTACAAGGCCTCGGTCACCTGTGGACGTCTGGTCTGGCAGCGGAACTGCCCCTACGCCCCTCGCCTGGCCCGTCCTCCGCTCAACCTCCAGTCCTGCTAAGGTGCCATCTGCCACGCGAGGCCTTTCTGACTCCCCAGTCGGCCTGAGGTGGAGGCTCGTGTTGGCAGGCAAGTGAGCCCTCCACAGCCCAGTCTGCACCGCATCTCCACCGTCCAGTCTGTCGCCCCCTTCATTGCTCCCTCAGCTTCTCCAGAGCAGGAACTTGGGTCTTGTTCAGTGTCTGGCACATAGATGTTCCCTGCGGATAACCAGTGGAACTTTGAAGAGGTTTTCTTAGCTGTTAAATTTCAGAGAACCCAGGCCCATAAAATAAACAACAACGCTCGTAGCTGAACCATGTATACGCGACTAAATGGACACACCAGCCCGGGGGCAAGGACGAGAAGGCAGGTTGTTAGGTGCTGACGAGTTGGTTCTGACTCATAGCGATTCTGTGTACAACAGAAGAAAACACTGCCTGGTCCTGCGCCATCCTCACAAACGTTGCTATGCTTGAGCCCATTGTTGCAGCCACTGTGTCAGTCCATCTTGTTGAGGGTCTTCCTCTTTTTTGCTGACCTTCTACCTTACCCAGCATGATGTCCTTCTCCAGGGACTAGTCCCTCCGGATAACATGTCCAAAGTACTTGAGATGAAGTCTCGCCATCCTCACTTCTAATGAGCATTGTGGCGTGAGGGGGCAGGAAAGCTGTACAAATGGAAATGGGGAACCCAAGGTCAAGAAGGGGAGAGTGTGGACACGTCGCAGGGTTGGCAACCAATGTCACAAAACACTATGTGTATTAATTGTTCAATGAGAAACTAATTTGCTCTGTGAACCTTCACCTAAAGCACAATAATAATAAAAAAAATAGTTTTTAGAGAACCTGGCTTCTTTTATGTCCCGGCAATACTGCACAGGGCGTGAGTGCTTAGCTGGGGCTTGGGTGAGATGTGGACTATGGGACTCTTGTTTTGGCTGCTCAGAGCTCTTTGCATGCTGACTCTCCAGGCCTCTGGCTCAGTTGTTGGTTGATGACCTTGCTAGATGTCCTGCTTGTCAAAAGCCCAGCCACTACTCCCCGACCTTTAACTAGAGTATTTGCAGCAACAATTAATAGACATTCCAGAAGACTATTCTAGAGACTTCGTATATCTCCCAAACCAGAATTAGCCTTTTGGCTTAGTTTTTTCCCCCATAAAATACAATAAAGTCAAACTGAAAAACTTAGGTAGTCCTTACAGGGCCTTCGTGAGGTTACCTGTTAAATATTAAACAAAAAAAAAAAACCAAAAACAAAAACCCATTGCTGTTGAGTCAATTCCGACCCATAGTGACCCTATAGAACAGAGTAGAACTGCCCCATAGAGTTTCCAAGGAGTGCCTGGTGGATTCAAACAGCCGACCTTCTGGTTAGCAGCCAAATGCTTAACCACCGCACCACCAGAGCTCCGTTAAAAATTAGGTCATTGATACAAACTCTAGGCCTGTGCCGCCCAATATGGTCGCCTCAAACCACTTATGGTTGCTGGACACTTGAAATGTGGCTAGTCCAAATTGAGATGGCCTAGAGGTGTAAAATTCACATACTTTTAAAGACTGAGTACGAAAAAAATACATAGCTCATTCTTTTTTTTTTTTAAATGTTGGTTACATGATGAAGGGATAGTATTTTGAGTGTATTGAGTTAAATAAAAATACACTACTAAAATTAATTTCACGTGTTTCTTTCTCTTTTTTTAAAATGCAGCTGTTAGAAATTTTTAAATTCCGCGTGCAGCACGCACGTTTCTATCAGAAAGTACCACTCTAGACCTGGGTCAGCAAAGTGGGTCCCGCTGGCCAGACCTGGTCCTGCCTGTTTTGTAAACACGGTTTCATTGGACACAGCCACGCTCGCTCCTTCACAGATGGCCTGTGGCTGCCTTCACACCGCAGCAGCTGTTGAGAAGTTGTGACAGAGACTTCATGGCTTACAAAGCCTAAACATTTACTTTCCGGCCCTTTACAGAAAGAGTTTGCCAACATTTGCTCTCGATCACTGGCACCCAGCCTGCTATGCCCTTTGACCTGCGAGGTTCTGCAGTTTTGCAGGGGTTGTTAGCGAACAGATATGGACGGAATGCTTGCACATCTAGGTTGTCTTTGCCCAGTGTGTGTAGATGTTGGAACAATACCGGCTGGTTTGTGTCGTTGAACTCACAGCCCTACTCGTCATGTGTCAGACCATGACTATTAACGTGCACGTGGACATGTTAGATGTTAGGAAGAGATCAGCATTCCAAGCGTGCTGTCACCTGGGAATCGACGAGCCTGGGGCGGTGCGGAGGGGTGACGAGAGTTGCCGTGTGGCTCTCGTGCTGGTGACAGGATGCGGCAGCAGCTTCTACCTTGCTCTTTCGAGACAGTGAGCCCTGCTGATTCATCAGTCCTGCCGCATCGCTGCGGATTTCAGCATTCATCTGTCCTCGACCTTCTGAGAACCAGGATGCTGGCTTCTCCTCCTTGGCTCCGTGTTGTCCACCTCATGCTTTGCTCAGCCATCTCTGTGTCTTCAGCTTGGGAGGAAATGCATCCTCAGCTCTCCTGTTAGCATCACAGAATACAGGGAAAAACACACCAGAGGTGGCCTTCGAACCACCAGCCTTTTGGTTAGCAGCCAAGGGCTTAACCACTAAATTTGATGGTCTGACCTTTAATGGGGAAACCCTGGTGGTGTAGCCCTGCTGGTTAAGAGCTTGGCTGCTAACCAAAAGGTGGGCAGTTTGAATCCACCAGCCGCTCCTTGGAAACCCTATGGGGCAATTCTGCTCTGTCCTATAGGGTCGCTATGAGTTGGAATGGACTGGATGGCAGTGGGTTTGGGTTTTTTTTGGTGTCCTTTAATATCAGTACCGCTTGTCAAGTCAGCTCTGACTCATGGAGACCCCATGTGTGTCAGAGTGGAGCTGTGCTTGTAAGATTTTCAGTGGCTGATTTTTCAGAAGTAGATCACCAGGCCTTTCTTCTGAGGTGCCTCTGTGAGGACTCAATCCTCCAACTTTGGTTAGCAGCCAGTCATGTCAACTGTTCGTGCCATCCAGGGACTCTACCCTTTAATAATTTGTTAATAATAATACTTACTACATTCATTAATAATTATAATTCTTTCTTTTATATTCATACTATCTTTATCACTTAATTCTGGGAGCGTGGTTACTAAATGCCAGACACCATGCTCAGCTCTTTGCATGTTTTTATATAATCCTGTGGACACCTTTATAAAGTATGGATACTGTTGGTCCTACTTTACAGATTAAGGAAATGAAGCTTAGAGAGGATAAGTAAATCGCCCAGGGTCATGCAGTGAAGAGGCAGAGCTGGGATTTGAAGTTGGTGCGTTTGACTCTGGAGCCCGTCCTCTGGGTTGTCCTCCTCCAGGGATGGCGAAGCCCTCCTTTCTGCCGTCACCAGTAGTAGCGGTTGCCGGTTTTCCTGGGGTGTTTAGCCACACTGAGCAGAGAGGCGGCTACTGACCAGGCATGAGTGGAGTTAGACGTCCTGGAGGCTGGCTCTCACACGCCACTGTCACGGCCACAGGGTCCAGATTCCGGCCCTGCAGAACCTCCAGGATGGTCAATCATAGCTCAATGTCACAGTCAAGAATGCAGACAGTCTGCTCTTCCTTGGTGCTGCCTAACGGAGGTGGCAGCCATCCCCTGCCGGCACCACGGCTGCCCTTAGACCCCTGGTGAAGCCCAAGAGCATCGAAAAGAGGACCAACAAGTTCATCCGGCACCAGGCAGACCATTATGTCAAAGTGAAGCATAACTGGCACAAGCCTAGAGGCATTGACAACAGGGTGTGGAGAAGATTTAAGGGCGAGTTCTTGATGCCCACCATTGGTTACAGGAGCAACAAGAAAACAAAGCACACGCTGTCCAGTGGCTTCCGCGGGTTCCTGGTCCACGATGTCAAGGAGCCAGAAGTGCCGCTGATGTGCAGCAGATCTCACTGCGCTGAGATTGTGTACAGCGTTTCCACCGGAACCTCAAAGGAATCGTGGAAAGAGCAGCCCAACTGGCCATTAATCACCAAGCCCCAGTGCCAGGCTGCGCAGCAGAGAAAATGAATAGACAGCTCATATGCAAGTCTTACTTGTGTTAAATAAAACCATAAAAACCCTAAAAAAAAAAAAAAGAATGCAGACAATCTAATGGATGCTTTTTTCAAAGGGTCCCACTAGCATGTCAGCAGTACTTCTACATTGGAACCTTCTATAATTGCATCTGTAACTCATGGTCCTCTACTTACAGTGTGTCCCTCTGTAAGCAGAGTGTGTTGTTGGCGCTGTCAAGCTGATTTCGACTCACAGTGTCCCCATGTGACAGAGCAGAACTGCCCCATAGGGTTTTCTAGGCTGTAATCTTTACGGGAGCAGATGGAGAGGTCTTTTCTCCCCCGGAGCCACTGAATGGGTTTGAACTGCCAACCTTTTGGTTAGGAGCCGAGAGCTTAACCATTGCACCACTAAAGCAAAGTCTACATGTATAAAAAGTCTGCTGCAGCAGAGAAATGAAGCTGTTTGGTAATGGAAAGAACCCCCCCTCCCCACCCCACCCCCACCACTACCACCAGGACTGGGGATTCTTGAGTTCAAAGCCAGCCTTCCCACAGACTGAGGTTTTGTTGAAATGATTAACCTTTCTATTCATTGGTTTCCTCATCCGTCCAGTGGGAGCGGGTAATGCTTGTCCCAGCTACCTAAGAAATGTACTTACGTCTTTAATGGGAATGTGAGACACAGGGTGGTGAGGTGTCAGCCAGTGAGATCACGGGACGGAGCAGGTTGTGGGGACTGGGTGTGCTTAACCTGGAGAAGAGAGAACTTGGGAATTAGGGGGTGCTCAGCCCTGATGGCACAGGGGTTAAAGCGCTCGACAGCTAACTGAAAGGTCGGTGGTTTGAAACCACCAGCAGCTCCACAGGAGAAAGATGTGGCAGTCTGCTTCCGTAGAGATTTACAGCCTTGGAAACCCTATGGGGTTGCTATGAGTCGGAATCGACTCAGCGGCAGTGGGTTTGGGTTTTTTTGGTGGGTCAGCAACCCGGGAGCCCTGGTGATGCAGTGGTTAAGCGCTTGACTGCTAACGGAAAGGTCAGCGCTTTGAACCCACCAGCCACTCCAGGGGAGAAAGACCTGGCGAACAGCTTTGGAAACCCTGTGGGGCAGTTGTGCTGTGTCACGTGGGGTCACTATGAGTTGGAATCGACTCCACGACAGTGGGTTTGGGGTTTATAGGTCAGGAACCCTGCTGATAGTAGCTGTCTTCAGATACATGGCTGGTAGTCTTACGGAAGAGGGGAGATGCTCGGTATCCCAAGCTGAGAGCTAAGAGGGCTGCCGTCTTGGCCTTGAATGCTTTTCTGTCAGCAGTCACTTTGTAGCTTCCTAGGAAGGCCTGATTCCGGAATCACTTGCTCCGATGTTCTCAGGCGGAGTCGCTGATTTCCTTGGGGCCCATGCATGCTTGTGTCTCTCCTGGCCCGCTCTGTAGGGCGTGAGTGGGGTGTCAGGTGCGACAGTTCTTCCTCTGCTTGTTTCTCGGGCAGGCTTGGAGCCCTGTGAGCCAAGAGGAGTCGGCCTCCTTTAACCTTGGGCCCCCGAGTCTGGCAGGGTCCCCAGATGCATGTAGCAGGCACTCAGAAGTTATTTGCTGAGTGAATGAGGAAGTGTTACAGGGAGGCAGATTTCCACGGAGCTCAGAAATGCACAAATGAATGAAAACTGCTAGACTACGAGATGGCTGTCCAAACTCGGCATTAATCGGAGGCACAGGGCTGGACGTGTTAGAAGGAGCTCTTGCTTCAGATGGGAGGTCAGGGTCACCACTAGGGTCGTCTCTTTTTAAGAGTCTTGAGTTTCATGAAATAAGGTGATAAATATGATGGTGGGGAAGAAACAACAGAATACAGCTGCAGGGTGGGTTCATCCTTACAAATAAAAGGATTGTAAGGAGATTAATGGTATGAGTCTTTTAGATAATTTCTTCCGTGCATTTAATGTCGGATCTAATTTATAGGTATATAAAGTGTGTTTTGTACATATACATACATGTGATGGAAGCAAACTGGTTAATTTTAGAGGACAAAGATAATTTTTAAATTAGCTATAATCATTCTAACTTGTTTTAAATGTTGAAAACCAGACATCTAGGTTTGGGCATTAAAAAATACTCCAAATGGACCACAACTACCGCAGCCTCCACCAGACTGAGTCCAGGACAACTAGATGGTGCCAGGCTACCACCCCCGGCTGCTCTGACAGGGATCACAACAGAGAGTCCCAGACAGAGCTGGAGAAGGATGTAGAACAAAATTCTAACTCATAAAAAAAGACCAGACTTACCTGACAGAGACTGGAGAAACCCCGAGAGTATGGCCCCCGGACACCCATTTAGCTCAGTACTGAAGTCACTCCTGAGGTTCACCCTTCAGCCAAAGATTAGACAGGGCCATAAAACAATGACACACGTAGCTCCACCATGTACACAAGGCTAAGTGGGCGCACCTGCCCGGGGCGAGGACGAGAAGGCAGGAGGGGACGGGAAAGCTGGACCAATGGAAATGGAGAACCCAAGGTCGAGAAGGGGAGAGTGTTGACATGTCACGGGGTTGGCAGCCAAGGTCACATAACACTATGTGTATTAATTGTTTAATGAGAAATTAATTTGCTCTGTAAACCTTCACTTAAAGCACAATTTAAAAAAAAAAGATTACAAAACAAAACAGTCTACAGAGGAGTTGAAGAGGATGAGACAGTTGAACGTCGTGTGCGATTCGGGCTTGGATCTTGGATCCGGAAAAGGACATTAGTGGGAAAACTGGTGAAATCCGAGTAAAGTCTATAGTTTGTGGTGTTGTTCCGATGTTAACGTCTTAGTTTCTAACAACTGGAACGTGGTCGTGTAAGATGCTAACATTAAGGGAAGCCGGGTGGAGGGTATAGAGGAACCTTATGTACTGTTTTTGCAGCTCTCCTGTAAGGTGAAAATGTTTTCAAAATTAGCAGTTTTAAAAGATAACCCAGTAAATGGAAAATTTAAGTGAACCAAATCTTCCCTTCTGTTCGTTTTTTAGCGATAACCCTCATGCTGTTCGTGACGTGGAAGCGTGGTTACCCCGACTGCACGCCCTTGTTGTCGGACCTGGTTTAGGCAGAGACGATGTTCTTCTAGAAAATGTCAAGGTAATGTGTATCATTGTTGAATGTTCCGCTCACGACAGACTTACACCTTAGATCTCCTGAAGTCGGAACAGAAATGTTTTTCTTGAATTTTCCAGGCATAAATTGCATTCTGTTGTTTGGTCTTCTGCACACCTCTTTATTGATAAACTAAGTTGGATAAAAAGCCATTTGGGGGCAGAGGAGGGACTCGGTGTAAAGGTAGTGAACTCTGCTTCAAAGCAAAAAACAAAAACCAAGCCGAAGGAGTCTGTTTTTCACCACTGGGCGCTAGCTCTTCATAGCGAATAGCAGTAGAAAGTAAACGTGGAATCGCTGAGATGTTTTATGGGTGCCACTGGTTTATGTGTTTTACATCTGATACGGTCAGAGGCTGGAGGGTCACAGTCGGGCAGTACTGACCGGTGGACAAAGGTCGGAGTCAAAAGTTCCAGTTCACCTCCCATGTGACCCCCACGCTTGTTTTTGGGACCCTGGCCAGTTCCTCAGCCCCTCCACACCATCATTTCGTCCCTTATAAAGGGGGTAATTCCACCTGCCTGAAGGTTAATGTGGGTAAAATTGTGTAAAATGCTTCTCACAGTGCCCAGGTAAGCACGGTATACGGAATATTCTTAGCTGCCGTTGAGTCAGCCCCAAGACACGGTAACCACGTGCGCAATGGAGGGAAATGCTGCCCTGTCCTGCACCACCTCCACGATCAGCTGCGGATCAGACCGTTGTGGACCATGGTCATGAGGGAGAAGAGAGGACTGCAGGGCAGAGTGGACCACAGTCGTGAGGGAGAAGAGAGGACTGCAGGGCCAGATGGACCACAGTTAGGAGGGAGAAGAGAGGACTGCAGGGCAGAGTGGACCACAGTCGTGAGGGAGAAGAGAGGCCTGCAGGGCAGAGTGGACCACAGTTGTGAGGGAGAAGAGAGGCCTGCAGGGCCGGGTGGACCACAGTTAGGAGGGAGAAGAGAAGACTGCAGGGCAGAGTGGACCACAGTTAGGAGGGAGAAGAGAGGCCTGCAGGGCAGGGTGGACCACACTCATGAGGGAGAAGAGGACTACAGGGCCAGGTGGACCACACTCATGAGGGAGAAGAGAGGCCTGCAGGGCAGAGTGGACCACACTCATGAGGGAGAAGAGAGGCCTGCAGGGCCGGGTGGACCACACTCATGAGGGAGAAGAGAGGCCTGCAGGGCCGGGTGGACCACACTCATGAGGGAGAAGAGGGCCGTAACAGAGCGGCTGTTCTCAGGTCGGTTCTTGCCTTTTGAATTTAATTGAAAAAAGCTCAGGTTAAAGGAAGGTGTCGGGAGCTGTTTTTGTTGGTTGTGCTTTCTTAGCCCCCCTTACTGGTAGAGAACATTGGGGCGGGGGTGGGGGGAGGTAAAAGTGTGTTTGTTTTATGAGGATTTTGTGAGAAAATACATTGTAAGGATGTTTTCTGTATCAAATCTTCCAGCCTTTGGCGGTGAAAGTTGGGTATGGATATTCACTTTGCTCAGACTCTGTGTCCAGTTCAGAATGATCAATGACAAGAAACAGTAGCCACAATAAGTGACCCGGGATTGGGATGAACTGAAATTGAGCAGTATGTGTCTTTACTTTAAAATCGATAGTGAATCCATTTATTATTGCTCCTTTCAACAACAAGGCAGAGCCCTGGTGGTGCAGTGGTTAAGAGCTACTGCTGCTAACCAAAAGGTCTGTAGTTCGAATCCACCAGGCGCTTCTTGGAAACCGTTTGGGGCAGTTCTGCTCTGTCTTATAGGGTCACTATGAGTCGGGATGGACTTGACAGCATCGGGTTTGGGTTTCTGGTTTTTAACAAGGTTGGCTGCATTTACCTGACAGCGTGGGTGCTCATTTGATGAATGGTTTGCTGTTGACAACTTACTGTTGGTACCGAAAACAGATGACACTTGCAAATAACCTTTCTTCTCTGTGTCCCTTACTACTTTGGGTTTAAAAGTTTACCTTTTTGTCTAATGAAAATTCTCGAAACCAAGAAAAGGAGCCCGCTGTCTAGAACTGGAAGGCAATGATGAGAAAGTGGGGCCATCTGAAATCAGCAGGGAGCGCTGGAAGATGAGCACCGTTAGGAGCAGAGTGCCTGTGTTTCAGGAGGTGATGGCTCAGTTCTGGACTAAGAAGCTATGATAATAGAAATGCTGGTGGCAGAGGAGATAGCTATTGATCCCTTTAGAAAAGAGCCGAGAGAATAGTGAGTGGTTAATGAGCCGGCATTTTGGATAAATGATCAGGGAGGCAATCACATACAGCCTGAAAGTAGCTCTCCATGATGCACTGTGCAAATCGGAGGCGTTTAGGACTCTGCTGGCCCTGAAGCCGCGTGGGATTAGCAGGGTGAGCGCACGTCGCTCGTCAGGTGGTGCTGTTCACGTCTTGGAAAGCGTTAGCCGCTTGCTGTAAAGTAGGAGTTAATGATGGTTTAGCTTTCGTCCGAGGAGAGAACACTGCTCGCTGGGGCGCTCCCATTTGTAAGCAGCGCCTCTGCTCTGTTTGTCCAACACTTTGCATCCTGAGGGCGCTGAACGCATTAATTGTTCTCCACACAGTGGGGGCTTCGTTTGTGCAGGTCACGGAGATGTGGGGTGATAATTATGCACTTCACTAGGCAGTTTGTCTTTGGAAATAGAGGTGAACGAGGGCTTCCGAGCAGAAGAGAGCCCAGACTGTTTGGTCCCCTGACGAGCCTTGTGATGAGAGGGCTCTTGACCTTCATGATGTGCCGTTAGCCTCTGCAGCACAGGACACATCCTCTGAACCTGGTTTTGTACTGCATCCTTTAATGCCCTGATTGCCCTGGATTCTAGAACCTTGGCGAGCACTTGTCAGAATACTTATACATGCCATTGGTGTAGATAGGTTTGACTTCGCTGATAGTGACAGTAAGATTCAGCTAGTGTAACCATGGTATGGAGGCGTTACAGCTGGGCCACAGTGTGCTTCAAGAAGCCATTCATTAGTGTTCTCTGAATACAGCATCTGTCATGTGTGTCAGCGTGGCTAGGCTATGATTCCTAGTATTGTGTGGTGGTTTTCCATTTTGTGGTCTGATGTAATCCTATGTATTATAAATGCTAACCTCTATGATGTTAATGAGGCAGGGCTCAATCTACAGGATTAGGTTGTATCTTGAAGTCAGTCTCTTTTGAGCTATAAAAGAGAGGAGCGAGCAGAGAGGAGCAGGACCTCATACCTCCAAGAACAAAGAGCCAGGAGAGGAGCACATTCTTTCAACCTGGGGTCCCTGCACCGAGAAGCTCCTAGACCGGGGAAGAACTTGACAGAGAGAAAGCCTTCCCCTGGGGCTGGCGCCCTGAATTTGGACTCCTAGACTGTGAGAGAATAAATTTCTGTTTGTTAAAGCAGCACTAGATAACTAAGACGACACTGAACACAGACTTCCTCTTGTCTACAGCTGTGATCTTTTGGTCAAAGGCAGACCCCAAGTTTGATGCTTGACTGCTTGCAGGCCCCCAGCAGCCCACCCAGTCACTTATCCCAGCCCTACTGCTCCCAGGGGTGCTGACCTTTAAGTAATGTCTGAATTTGTTAAGGAGCCCCAGTGGCACAGTGGTTGAGAGCTATGGCAAGCTATGGCTGCTAACCAAAAGTTTGGCAGTTTGAATCCACCAGCCTCTCCTTGGAAGCTCTATAGAGCAGTTCTACTCTGTGCTATAGGGTCATTATAAGTTGGAATCGACTCGACGGCAATGGGTTTGGTTGGATTTGTTAAACTCTGTCTTAGTTACCTAGTGCTGCTATAACAGAAATATCACAAGTGGATGGATTTAACAAAGAAAAATTTATTCTCTCACAGTTGAGGAGGCCAGAAGTCTGAATTCAGGGTGCCAGCTCCAGGTGAAGGCCTTCTCTCGCTGTTGGCCCTGGGGGAAGGTCCTTGTCATCAAGCTTCCCCAGTCGAGGAGGTTCTCAGCGCAGGGACCCCGGGTCCAAAGGATGCGCCCTTCTCCTGGCACTACTTTCTTGGTGGTATGAGGTCCCCCGTCTCTGCTCACTTCTCTCTTTTATATTTCAAAAGAGATTGACTGAAGATACAACGTAATCTTGTAGATTGAGTCCTGCCTCATTAACATAACTGCCTCTAATCCTGCCTCATTAACATCATAGAGGTTAGGATTTACAACACATAGGAAAATCACGCCAGATCACAAAATGGTGGACAGTGACACAATACTGGAAATCATGGCCCAGCCAAGTTGACACACATTTTTGGGGGACACAATTCAATCCGTGACAATATCTAATTGTTCTAGCACCATTTGTTGAAAAAGACTATTCTTTCCACCACTGAATTCTTGGCTCCTTTGTTGAAAATCAGTTGACCATATATGTAGGGGTTTATTTCTGGAATCTCAGTTATGTTCCATTGATCTGTATGCCTGTCTTTATACTTATACCACACTGTGTTGATTACTGTGCCTTTGTAGTAAGTTTTGAAATTGAACGTGTGAGCCCTCCAACTTTATCCTTTTTCAAGATTGTTTTGATCATAGAGTCCCAGACAGAGCAGGAGAAAAACCTAGAACAGAACTCAAATTCACCTAAAAAGACCAGGCTCAATGGTCTGACAGAGGCTGGAGGAACCCCTGAAACTATGGCCCCCGGATACTCTGTTAACGCAGAACTGAAACCATTCCTGAAGCCCACTCTTCAGACAAAGATTAGCCAGGACTGTAAAACAAAAAATAATACTCGTGAGGAGCATGCTTCTTAGTTCAGTCAGATATCCGAGACCAAATGGGCAGCGCCTGTCCAAAAGCAGGATGAGAAGGCAGGAATGGAACAAATGGACACAGGGAACCGGGGGTGGAAAGGAGGAGTGTGCTGACACATTGTGGGGATTGCAAGCAATATCATAAAACAACGTGTATAAATTTTTGAATGAGAAATTAACTTAAGCTGTAAACTTTCACGTAAAGCACAATTTAAAAAAAAAGAAAGCTTGTTTTGGCTATTTGGGGTCCTTGTATTTCCATATCAGTTTTAGAATCAGCTTCTCAATTTATGCAGAAAGAGGACTTTGCTAGAGATGATGTTGGCTCCATTGATCAGCGTGGAGAGCATTTCTGCCGTAACAGTGCTAAGTCCTCCAATCCACGAGCTGGGTTTTGAACATGAGTTTTTCTGAATCTAGACTGGAGGCCCTTGACTTACAAACACACGTTGGCCTCCCACTGTTTGTGCTCTTTTGCGCTTGTTCTTTTTGTTTAACAGTACGCCCTGGAGGCTCTTCCCGGTTGGGATACGCAGACGTTCTTATTTTTAAAAGGGGCATCGAATTTTTGTGGATATACTAGCACGTATTAATTAGTCTTCTCTTGGTGTTCATTCAGACTGTTTTCAGGTGTTTTTTTTTTACCCTTTCGGTGACATCTTGAACATTTGTGAATATATATTTTGTCCACTTTTGGGAGGGTATTTTCTTTAGGATAAATTGGTAGAAATTCTGCTGCTTAACTGGGGTATGTACGTTTACGTTTAGAGAATGTCGTAACAGGTTGCTCTGTCACTAATGGGGCTTTATCAGGACTGCTTTATTGGGTGTGGTCATTCCTTGTCATTTCACCAACCTGTTGTGGGGAAGGACCACCAGGGAGGTGCAGCAGTTCATGCTCTCGGCTGCTCACCAAAAGGTTGGCGGTTCTAGTCTACCCAGAGGCACCGAGGAAGGCCTGGCGATCTACTTCCAGAAATCAGCCATGGAAGACCCCATGGAGCACAGTTCTACTCTGACACGTGTGGGATCGCCATGAGTTGGAACCGACTCAGTGGCATCTGGTTGGGGTTAAGTGGAAAATGTCTCCTTGTTTTATTTTACCTTTGTCTTATTACTGGAGAGGTCGAGTAGCCTCTCATCTGTTCAGCCTTTCATCATCTGTGTGCGGCTTGTTTATGTCCTTTGCCCATTTCTGTATTAGGTTAGGTGATTAACTGGGGTATAGGAGAAGCGGCCGGAACAGGAGTCTCCAAAACACAGCAGCTCAAATAAGGTCGATGTTTACTTTTCTCTCAGAGGTAGGTAGCCGTGGTCTCAGGATCGTCCGCTAATCCAGGTTCCTTCCACCCTCTTATTCCTGTTTCCTAGGGTGTAGACATTGCGACTCCAGCCTTTCAGGGTGGAGGCGGTCTTTCACAGCTACTCCTGTGTTGTGGTTTGTTCTGTTATTGTTGTATTCAAGTGTTCTGTCTCAGCATTGCTTATACCTTGTAAAGTGCCAGCATTTCAGGATTTTTTAAAAAACTGTATGAAACTATACACGTTTTCATTCATTTACTGTCCCTGTGATTGTCTCAGTTCCTTAAGGCCGCTGTAATGAAAATACTGCAAAAGGGTTACTGTGAAGAGCAGAAATTTATTTTCTCGTAGTATTGAAGGCTACAAGTTGAAATCAGGTACCAGCTGTAGGGGTGGTTCTTCTTTGCTGGTAGGCCTGGTGGTCTTTGGCTTGTAGGTGGAGCTTCAAAGGTCCCCCCTACCCCGTGTGTCACATTTACAGGTACAGGGGTTAGTACATCAATATGTATTTTTGGGGGACACAATTCAGTCCGTAAAGTGGTTATATCCTAATCTTTTTGCCAGTATGTCATATTTGTATGTCTTTTTTTCTTGACCAGATTTGCCAGAGATTGGTCTGTTTGACGGTTTGATGTTCTCAAGACTTAGATCATGGTTTTTCAGTTCTGCTCTCTATGCTTCCTGATTCAGTAATGTCTGCCTTTGTCTTTAGGTTAAAGGACTATTTGGTTACTCATTTGGAGTTGCAAGGGCCTAGACATCCTTTCAAAATCTCCAATGCTTTCTCTAAAAACAACAGTTTTTCTTAAGAGTACCCACATCTATTTTTCTCATAAGTTTTATTTTTAATTCTTTTTATGGCCGAATTCCCTTTTTTCTACGTTGTAGATGTGGTTTGGTTTGTGGTAGTGTTTCTAGTCAGGAAAGTCCTTCCTGGGATTTTTTGGGAAATTTGGATGTTTTTCTAAAGTCGAGAAATTGGAAGCAGGGAAAGTAGTGTAATTCCTCTGTGAGAATGAGAGCTTCACACAGAGACATAACTGACTTGAAGCAATCCACTTGTCTGTCAAATCAACAGCAAGAGCAGGAAATGCTGGCACGGGGCACTGAAGATTAAGGTTGGCATTTCCGGACCCGGGACAAGAGCTTGTAGGACAGAAGAGGTTGTGATCTAATCAGCCAGCCTTACTTGTAACTGTTGGCCTGTTTGAAGCAGGGCTTCGAACTGGTTGGAACTGGTTTAGTCATGGCCAATGAAGTGAAACTGGAACAGACCTGAATTTTTACAATTTGCATGATCTGGGATGGTAACCGGAATGGGAAAAATGACGGGTCACAGCCCTGGAATGGGAGACTCAGAAGAGATGTAGTGAGCCCTTCAGGAGCCTGATGCGTGAGATTGGGTTATCGGCAGGACTGTGGAGAGCGACACAAGTTCAAAGCGGTGCAGTCGGCCGCCATCTTTGAGCAGGGCACTGGTGTTTCTGACTCTGCTCAAAATGCAGTGGGCAAGAGGGAGATCAGGTTTCTAGCAAGACTTCAACCTGTAATTTTTCCCGTTCAGTTATCGTTCTGGTTCACCCAGATTTTAAAAATTTGGGTCTCTTCCAGTTTCACTTCCTCAGCCGTGACTGAACCAGGAAGAACCAGTTCAAAGCCCTGGGTTTAAGTATGTGCTCTTGGCCTGTCTGCTGTTAATGTGAGTCATTCTAGAAAAACAAACATTAATAAGTTTAAATGTATAGTATGTTGTTAGGTGCCGTCCAGTCGATTCTGACTCATATTTACCCTGTATGACAGGGTAGAACTGCCCCGTAGTGTTTCCAAAGCTGTAATTTTTATGGGAGTAGATCACCAGGTCCTCTTTCCCACGGACCGCTGGGTAGGTTTGAACCGCTGACCTTTTGGTTAGCAGCGAAGCGCTTATCTGTTGAGCCACCAGGGCTTTATATGAATCCTTTGGATGATGTTTCAGGAAACAAGGTTTTGGGGGAAAATAAGGCTTTAAATTGGAGATTTTGATGTGATTCTGTGTTAGTCTTGCTAGAACGTTATATTACACTATCTGAATGCTACCCAATAATGTTGGCTGGCATTTGCTAGTGTTTGAGTATTCATTATAGGCTATTATTTGCAAATACTTAAAAAGAAAAAATGCAAAGAGAAAAAGATGTCAATGTTGTCCTCAAATACTGCAGCATGAAATCAGAAACTGATCTAAACTCTCAATTCACAAAAGCTGTATCAATTTCAACAGTAAAACCCAAATCGGGACACACAAACTATCTTCATCTTAATAAAAGGAAATAGGCATACACCAAGCCACGTATACCCAGACCCCAATTTGAAGGTACTTTTGGATATGCTCTTAACAATTTGACCAGTATCAGTGAAAAATAAAAGAAGTTCTTCTATATCTGGAATATGTGTTTGAAAACAAAGATCAAGAGTATTCGGTTGGGCAGTTAATGCTTTGCGGGTTTTCAGATTTCCTTTCTCAGTATGAACACTTTTAAAATAAGCATATGTGGATTATCTTTCAATATTTTAAATGCTTTTTACTTGGCATATATTTTGTGTTAATGTTCTCTTAATGTTTTTTGTTATCAAATGTCTATCAGGTAGAGATCATTTTTACAGGTTACTGAAATACATAATCTTATATTGGTTCATAATAATAACAACCATATATTGATTTTATACATACATATAAAATAAATGTGTTATATACATATATACAGAAAAACCTGGAACTTAGTAAAACTCTATCAGAGAAGAATGATTCACTGTTTATTATTACAGTCACTCATTTTTTTAAAACATGTAACTAAAGTGTTAGGAGCCCCTAGTGGGACAAACGGTGAAGTGCCTGACTGTTAGCCTAATGATTGGCTGTTCGAACCCACCAAGAGGCACCTTGGAAGAAAGGCCTGGTGTTGTGCTTCAGAAGGTTCACAGCCTTGAAAACCCTATGGAGTAGTTCTACTGTGCACACATGGGGTCGCCATGAGTTGGAATCAACTCACCGGCAACTAATAACAGCAAGTGTTATGCAAAATATAGAATCACTTATGGTGTTGGCAGTTCCCAAGAATTCAGAGCTCTTGTCTCTGAACCCTGAGCGTGAATATTTGTTGGAAATTTGGAATAGTTTGGACTAGCCTAGGAACCCAGCCATTTTTTATAACGCTGTCAGTGGGCATGTGTTTTCAGAGTTCCAAATGACCTGTCTTACAAAGGGATCCCGTCAGTTCATCTGGCTCCCTCATTTTCTGTTTAGTGTATTTTTTTATTATTTTCTGTTGCTTAGTCGATGACCTGATGTTGAAGTTCATTACACGGCTCCTTCATTTTGAAAGGCACTGCTCACTTTTGATTCTCTTTGAGAGGTGACGGGTTTTTGCTCCACACGTGTTTCTGTTCTTGTAGGGCATTTTAGAAGCATCAAAGGCCAGGGGTATCCCGGTCGTCATCGATGCGGTAAGTGCTGCCCCGTCCTCTCTTGCACGCGGCAGGGGCATCGTCTGATAGCGCCTGGAGGGACTGGCGCTGTCCTTGTCTTACGCAGGACGGATTGTGGCTGATCGCTCAGCAGCCATCCCTCATTCAAGGTTACCGGAAGGCTGTTCTCACTCCCAACTACGTGGAGTTCTGCAGGCTCTACGAAGCTGTGGTGAGTGTGTCCCCCAGCTGAAGGACGAGATGCAGACCTTTCTCATCCTGGACCAGGAGGGCAAGGAGACTACTGCTGTTCTGCCACCAGTGTGTAATGACCCCACCCAGCCCTGGGGCCCATCTCTGCAGGGATACACACGTTTTCACATGCGACCATCTTTGTTTTAAAATTGTTGTGTTTTAAGTGAGAGTTTACAATTCAAGTAGTCTCTCATACATTTATACACACATTGTTATGTGACCCTAACTGCTCTCCCTATACTGTGACAGCACACTCCTCCTTTCCACCCAATTCCCCATGTCCATTTAACCAGCTCCTGACCCTCTCTGCCTTCTCATCTCACCTCCAGACGGAAGCTGCCCATTGAGTCTCATGTATCTACTTGAGCTAAGAAGCACGCTCTTCATGAAGTACCATTTTATGTCCCACAGTCTAATCTTTGTCTGAAGAGTTGGACTCGGGAATGGTTTTACTTCTGGGCTGATAGAGAGTCTGGGGGCCATGCTTTCTGGGGTTCCCCCAGTCTCAGTGAAACCATTAAGTCTGGTCTTCTCACTAGAATTTGAGTCCTGCACCCCCCCCTTTCTCCTGCTCCACCCAGGACTCTCTGTTGTGTTCCCTGTCAGGGCGGGCATTGGTGGTAGCCGGGCACCATCTAGTTCTTCTGGCACATGCGACCACCTTTACAATCGGGATGCTTTTTACATGCGATGGTGCCCCGGCTGAACTGGCAGCATCTTTCCTTTCTTGGTGGCACGTATCACAGCGGTGCGTTTTACAGTCAGTGGTGGTGTCTCTGATGGGATGAAGTGTGGTGGGCTGGGGTTAGGGAGAGCCCCCGCCACTGTTCCCTTTGGGCAAATCACGTCACTTCTGTTCCTGCAGTGCCTCATCTGTAAAACGTGGATAATGGTAGGGTTTTTGTGAGGAAGAAATGAAATACGTAAAGTGGTTAGTCCTTATGTCCTCGATAAATGTTTGCTCTCATTATTACTAGAATGTGTATTACTTCTGCAAACCTTTTAGAAGCTAACCGTGGGCAGTATTACCTGTGGTCTGACGAGTGAGGAGAGGCACCTGGAGCAGTATCTCTGCCACAAGCACCTGTGTTGGAACCAGCCTGACGTACTTGATAAAAACACACAGTTGGGGGCTCCCTCTGAAAGTGTGAGGCCAGAAATCGGCATCTGAACAGGTGCCCAAGCGATTGTTGTAGACACCGAGGGTTTGAGAATCCCTGACGTACAGGACAGCAGCTCTCCGTCAGTCCTACAGCGTGCGTCTGCAGGCTCCTTTTTAATCCAGTAAAGAAGATGTTGATTTTTCTCTCTGGTATCCCCATACCGCAGCTTAGAGATCCCATGGACAGCAGGGATCCTGATGGTGCTGTACTGAGGCTCAGCCAGGCCCTCGGGAACCTGACCATCATTCAGAAAGGAGAGAGAGATGTGATTTCAGATGGTGACCAGGGTGAGTGGTGTTTTTCTCTGCTGCATTACCAGCGCCGTGTCTGCTAACCTGTCCGCGCTGGGTGGTGAGCTGTGCTGGGTGGTGAGCTGTGCTGGGTGGTGAGCTGTGCTGGGTGGTGAGCTGTGCAGGACCAGCCCTGAGTGCACTCGCTGTGCCATGTTAGCATACACCAGCCAGCCCCACGCCTGTTCACACGCTCACGTATGCTCTTCCTCGTGGGCGTATCAGCCGTGACTTCTTAAAAGTCCATGTTTTGTTTTACTTTTCACTGTTTTGCACAAGAAGCATAGCAATGAATGAAATATTTAAGATGGTGTCTTAGTCTTTAGATACATTAACCAAATTTCTGTAAATGACTTATAAGAAACAGCCCAGTGGTAGGATGATTCTAACAAAACTGTCATTTGTTTCTATGCTTATTTGATCCGTGGTTCCTTATAGAAACCATGAACTACATTTCCCCACTGTTTTCAGTGATATCTTGTGAGGCTGTTCCTTGGGCCCCTGAAAGCTTCGTGTTACATTTTTAAGCAGGGATGGAAAACAGGTTTCATATGGTTTACCAGAACATCACCTACGGCACGGCTCTGAAGTCTGAGAGCTGTCTGGCCCCCGGGAAAGAGTGCCAAGAGCAAGGTGGGAGGGTTGAGGCAGGAGGGCACGCGTTTGCCGTTTCTGCTTGAGTTCTTCTTCCTAAAGCAAACAAGAAAGACCTGCTGGCTGGGACCAGAAGTGGGTTCTCTTACAGGAGACAGCTGACGGAACTTTTGCTTTTACAGCTTACTCGTAATGAGCGTGGCTATTTTAGAAGTTAGATTATCCAGATCAAAAATGATCTCAAAAGTGCACGTGAGTATTTTAAAGGTTGAGGTACCATTTTTTTTCTGTAATGTTCCCCAGAGATTGCTCTCCCGACAGATTGAAGAGTTAGCTTTTGTGTAATATTTTGACCAAGAAGAAAGTAACCTCTTCCTTTTCCCTGATGTCAAGTGAAAATCAAAATAGCATTATAAAGTACTTCGGCCATCGAATTGTCACTTTGAGGACTAAGGTGCACCTGACCCCAGCTATGGTATTTTCAGTCACCTCATATGCATGTGAAAGCTGGACAGTGAATAAGGAAGACCCAAGAATTGACACCTTTGAATTACGATGTTGGAGAATTTTGAATACACCGTGGACTGCCAGAAGAACAAACAAATCTGTCTCAGAAGAAGTACAGCCAGAATGCTCCTTAGAAGCGAGGATGGCGAGACTCTGTCTCACGTACTTTGGACATGTTATCAGGAGGGTCCAGACCCTGGAAAAGTACATCACGCTTGGTAAAGTAGAGGGTCAGTGAAAAAGAGGAAGACCCTCAAGGAGATGGATTGACACAGTGGCTGCAACAATGGGCTTGAGCGTAACAACGATTGTGAGGATGGTGCGGGACCGGGCAGTGTTTCCTTCTGTTGTACTTGGGGTCGCTGTGAGTTGGAACCGACTGGACGGCACCTAACGACAACATAATTGTAACCTGGTCATTTCCCCTTTATAGGGTGTTTGATTGATCAAATGCAGGCGGTCCTCAGCTTTCCTGTGTATGTGGCATGCTGAATGCCCAGTCCTCCTTCATGACTGGGGCACCGGGCGGTGGCATCTTAGATGACCGTGCAGCGGGGCTGGTGGCCCAGCGTCTCTGCGCTGCCGTCTTCACCTTGCCTGCAGCATATGTGCGGTTACTTGAATATTGATTGCGTTCTGTTCCCGTTTTACAAAAACGGCTGGAAAGTGAAGAAAACATAGGCGCTGATACCAGTGGTGGAGATCATCATCAGGTGCTGAATGTGGCAGATCACGTGCCACATGCTTTCCTACACGAGCCTGACGACTGTTGAGCAGAAGGAGCAAAGTGAAAAGCGTGGATATTGGTGCTGGGAGGGCAGCGTTGGTGCTTGTGCCGAAACGGTGAGGTGCAGAACGAGGGGTTCTACCACAGTTTCGCTCTCTGAAAATAGAAATCCTGCCTTCACTAAAATCCCACCAGGGGACAGAAACCACACCACTTATTTTAACAGAGACATCATTTAATACAAAGAACTGCTAACTAGGTATAAAGTTGCTGACTCGGTAAAGTGAAATCAGGGTAAAAAGAGAATGCTAAGGCATACTTAAGGAGCCCTGGTGGTGCAACGGTTGATTGCTTGGCTCCTAACTAAAAGGTTGGTGGTTCAAACTCACCCAGCAGCTCCCCAGGGGGAAGACCTGGCAGTCTGCTCCAGTAAAGATGACAGCCTAGGAAACCCCATGGGGCAGTTCTACTCTGTACATGGGGTCACTGTGGTCAGAATCGACTCAATAGCACACAACAAGAAGGCATACTTAGGCACATAATATATGCACACGTGTGCATGCACGCGCACACACACACAGATCTATGGACAGGAAATGCAGAATTCAGTAGAGGACTCTGAAGCTTTGAGACTGGATTCTTAACTATCAGAAGTCTCTGGATTCTAGCACACTCACAGGACGTAAACAACTTGCTTTTAAAACATTTAACAAAGAAATGGGAAACTCTAGCTGCCGTCTCCATTAATTACTGAAGCTGTAACAGCAGATGAGTCAGCTCGGGTGGCATGAATGGCTGTGCGCACCTCTCTGCAGGTAAATGTATTTGAGACGTGGGATGGACACGTCATCCTCTTTGGTGAGTCTGGGTTTTTAGCACCAAAGCATCACTATCATTTATACAAATACGTTCCTCTCGGTGTTGTTTCTCCCCCTCAGCATGCTCTCACTGCTGTTGTGTGAACTGCAGGTGTCCCCACTGACCGACCCGTGTCATAGGGGTAGCTGTCCCCCCCCATTAGCTGTGTGATCTGGAGCAGCCTCCGTGGGTGTCCGTGCCTCCTTGTGTAAAACAGGTGGCCTCGCGTCTTTACGAGAAGCAGGGAGGAAACGGTAGATGATCTCATTTGAGCTCTGAGCTGGGGCAGCAGGTCACGGCCTCCGCATGTTACCCCTCTGAGGGTGTCCTGAATGCAGAGGAAACCCCCAAAGCTAACGTCCACTCTGTCTGCTTCTGTTTAGTGCTGGTGTGCAGTCAAGAGGGCAGCCGCCGCAGGTGCGGTGGGCAAGGGGACCTGCTGTCCGGCTCCCTGGGCGTCCTGGTACACTGGGCACTGCTGGCTGGGTCTGAAAAGACAGACGGGTACGCTCAAGTCTTAACTGATAATCCTTAGAGATTTCTGAATTTTGTAAGATATTTCAGTAGCTTAAACAGTTAACAAGTAGTCCCTTCACACACGCCAAGGGAGATACTGCTGTTGCGTTATAAGGTATTCCAGGGCAGAGGTTAATCCTGCCGGTGTATTAAGAACACCGGGGAGCCTTCAGGGTGCACCTGGCTGCCTGGGCCCCATCCCAGTCAGGCTCTGCACATCAGTTAATTCGCTGAAAAAGCTTTCCAGTTAATTCAAATGAGTAGACAAGTTTGAGGACCACTGTTCTGGAAACTTAGTGATGTACCCTCTGAAAAACAAAGTATTAAAGTAGAAAACAGAGTGAAGTTCTAGCTTATCTTAGACCCTTGGCCTTAAAGAGGTGACTTCTTGTAAGAGGCAGCAGAGTTCTAAGATCTGGGCTCTGCTGTCAGAGAGCTCTGCGAACCTGAACAGGCCACACCAGCTCTGCGGGCCCGTTTCCTCATTTGTAAAAAGATCACGGTGACTACAGCGGCTCCATGTGCCGTGTGTGGAACGCTCAGGTCCTGGAAAATGAGCCTGTTGTCCAGAGTGCCTCACTCGACAGCTGGTGGAGCACAGCAGTGACAGCCGTGTCACGTCACGCCTTAGTGGGAGCACGGGGTGGGGGCTGGGCACTGAGGCCGACCCACCAGGTACCACTGACCAGAACGGTGTGTCCGTGTGGTAGTCACGCCCTCGCTGTCAGACCAGGAGAGGGTCTTCCTGTCAACTCCTGCTAAGAAAAGGAAGCCAGAGCGAGCTCTAGTCCCCCCCAGGACATACTAGTCTTTCAGTAACGGTAACAAAAATTGTGCATTATCAGATCTTGATTATTCCATCACATTGTGGGAAAGCTATTAAAATACTTAAAACCAGTAAGTACTCATCTAGGCTTTCACCATCACGAAAAAACTGCTTTCCACTGCTGGGTCCTGACACATTCTCTAAATGGGTTGATGGTTTTGTTATGTCTTTTTTCAGGAAATATCAAAACCTGAGGATTATTATTATTTTTTTTTTTTGTTATAAAGACATACATGTACAGATATGTGTGTGTCTATATATATATAAAACCCAAACCAAACCCATTGCCGTCAAGTCAATTCTGACTCATAGCGACCCTATAGGGCAGAACAGAACTGCCCCATAGGGTTTCCAAAGAGCGGCTGGTGGATTTGAACTGCTGACCTTTTGATTAGCAGACGAGCTCTTAACCACTGCGCCACCAGGGGTCCTGTACTGTGTGTGTGTATATATATATATATATATATATATATATATATAAAACATTTGCCAATTCACCTTTTTTCACATACAGTTTACTGACAGTAACTACATCGGTCATGTTGAGCAGCCACCCGCATCATCACCATAAACACACACCCATAAACAAAAACTCCTCCTCCCCGTCCCTCGTAACCACTAACAAGCTCTGGTCTCCGTACGCTTGCCTATTCTTGTTGTTTCACGTGAGATCAGATGACATTTGTCCTCTTGCGGTTGACTTCAGGGAGCATAAGTTTTCCGAGGTTCAGCCATGTTGCAGCATGATCAGGACGTCACTTCTCTTTATGTATTTTTAACTAATAAAGCAAAACCAAGAAGGTCCTGCTTGGAGGCTCTGGGAATCCTTCTCCTCAGAGGCATATGCCAGACCCCCAGTTGTCAGTCTGAGTGCCCAGGGCGGAAACCAGAATAAGAACCACGTGCCGTAGTAGCCAGAGGCTGGCGCAGCTCCCAGTCCTGATGTCCACGCCCGTGAGGCCTTTTACTCCCCACTCGCTCTCTGGCTTCCTGCTAATGCCTTTCTTCTCCTCCCGCAGGGTAAACCCTCTGCTTGTGGCTGCATTTGGTGCCTGTGCCCTCACAAGGCAGAGCAGCAGCCAAGCTTTCCAGAAGTACGGGCGCTCCATGACCACCACGGACATGATTGCAGAGGTTGGAGCTGCTTTCCGAAAACTCTTTGAAATCTGAACACCTGGGAGCAGGCAGAAAAATGGGCACCACCGGTAGAGGGAAACTGTTTACATTGGGATAAAAATCCCTGTCTGTGTACGTGATGAGCTGTTGGAACACTAACAGCACAGATTGCTTGGTAGAGACCGGAAGGCTAGGATAAATTGTTCACATGGAAATTTTATGGGATGTAATGATTTCGGGCTAAAATAGTATGTAGCTGGAGATGTTATAATGAAAACTGAAGTATTCCTGAACTCTTCACCATTTCTCACCAAAAACTAAGAAAAAAATTCAAGAGAAATCATATGAGAATGAAAAATTCTTTCACCAGCTCACCTGAATTTCTTGGCTTGATTTCTCCAAGATAAGCAGAGTGCTGTTTTTAGTTTTTCTATAATTCTCGTTCTCGCTACTGATTCACTTAATTTTTCTTTTATTTATGCAAGTAGTTCGTTTTATTCAGGAGGACCCAATCAGTCACTTTCAAATATCTACGTGAGTCATGGTTGTTTTTCAATTTTTTTTTTTAAACTGACATCCACCAAGGGATTTGTCTTTCATTCTTCAGCTCGTTTTTGTTTGTTCAAAGCCGACTGGGTTGAAGTCTCTGGGCTGACATACTAAGCGTTGGCTGTTGGAGCTGACTCAGTTGAGTATTTTAGAATGCAGTGGTAACTGACTTAGGAAATCATTTAAGATGCAGTGTGAGAAAAATCAGAAGGAAACTTGACACCATTGACATGTCGGGTGGATGGGTCAGGGAGAGGCTTTCCGAAATACCTCACGTCATACTGTCTCAGTTTTCCGTTTCCATACGCACGTATGTCCTTGGGAGGGCTCACAGGCATCAGCAAAATAAACATGAATTGAAGGGACGTTGGTGGGATGGTTGTGGTTCCACTGTTTCTGGTGTGACCAACCAATGTGTTATTTTTGGGGAAAAACAAGCGTAGTAAGTTAAACTTGGCCGTGGTGTTCTTGCTGGTTTGGAATACGTGGAGCTTTGTTCCATCTGGCGATGATAGTTCTGAGGGTGCCCGGGAGGCAGTACTAGGTGACACTGTTCTGTCTGCTGATGAATAGGACAGCTGTGTCCATCTGGTTTGAAATGTGCATGTCCTCGGGAATATTTACAGTCCATTAAAGAAATTGATTATCTCTGAAATTTTGGTAAACGAGATGTTTTATTCTATTGTTAACCTCCAGTAGCTCACTTTTTTTTTTTTTAAATAGGAGACACTCTATTTAATACAACCTATCAAGATCTTGGAATTTCCTTTACCTTTTTTTTAAATTGTGCCTTAAGCGAAAGTTTGCAGAACAAATTAGTTTCTCGTTCAGCAGTTCATACACAAACTGTTTTACGACGTTGGTTGCAATCCCCGCGGTGTGCCAACACTCTCCCCTTCCCCGCCCCGGGTTCCCCATATCCATCCGTCCATTTCTCCTGTCCCTTCCTGCCTTCTCATCTTGATTTTGGGCAGGTGTTGCCCATTCGCTCTCGTATACGTGACTGAACGAAGACGCACGTTCCTCTCGTTTTTGTTTTATAGACCTGTCGACACGTGTTTCGTATGGATGGTTTTTACGGTGGCATCTGCTTTTAAAATGGGCTGACATATGCTTATTTTCTGGTGCGGTTTCTCAATGGGGTTTGGTGCTTAACATGAATTGAGTATACTTTTACACCTTTAATAATGATTTTTCTATAACAAATGCAAAATCTACACAGTCGCCTTACTGCCCTTCTGGTCGATAACTGTGATTCAACCTACCTCACCCTAAAGTGACTTGACTTTCCTTAAAACTATTAAATCACCTGTTAACAACTGGTAAAAAATGTTTGCTACTGTTATTTCATGTCTTACTTTAGAAGCTTCACTATCTACACGTGAACTTCTCTGCCAAAACTGGCGGTGAACATTTTTTTCCTTTGGGTCACTACATCTGAACACTATTAAACAAAAAAGAGCTAACTTAGTGTAGAGTTTTGTATTTTTTTTTCTAAATTAAAAATCCAAAAACCACCTTTCGCCTTTTCTAAGTGAGGGCATTGTCTGATACTTGAGAGAGAAAAACACAGAAGCCTGTATGTATAAAATGTGTATTTTTCCCCAATGCATACCAGTATGGTTCCCATTAAGTAATTTAAGAACAAGCCTGAAACGCAGTCATTTCTTTCCATATAAAATAAAATACAGCAAAGCCACAGGAACCATTGTTACATTTTTTTGTTAACATTTTTGCTTCACTGGGAGATAAGGAGTATACCTAAGTCCGGTACTGATTTTTTTTTTTTTAAAGGAAGTTATTAATTGCTTCACTTTTCTTTGACAACGAATCAGTGCTTACTCACCAGCGCCAGCGAGAGCAGCTCAAGTCCTTCCTGAGTTTCCCTGGGACCAGGCTAACAACACTGGCAAGTCTGTTGTTTGGATGGTCAAAGTGAGGCTGCTGGGTCCTCAGGCAAGACACTCCGCTCCCTTGGAGCTCTGCATTGACCCTGGCTGGGTGTTTTATTTTAACAAGCTCGCCTTCCATCTGGTAATCCTAGTTTTACCATTCACTAGCTGGGTAACTTCCAGCAAGTCGGCTTCTGGACCCGCTTCTTTATCTGCAGAATAGGAATACCAGTGACCTTTCTGGGTCATTAAGATTACATGCTAACGTGTGCAAAGCTTCTGAATTACAACTGTCAATAAGTGTAAGCTGTTCTGACCACTGACCTGGCCACTGTCTACAGCTCCATCCACGGGATTTAAATGTTAGCTCTACAGTGACTCTATCACAGGAATATAAGAAAATGATATGCCCGTTTCAGGATCTAACAGCTGGAGAATAGGCCGGGGGAGTGTCACCTGGTTTTCTGTTTATTCACTTAATTATTGCACTCCATCTCAGAAGGAGCCCTGGTGGCACAATGGTTAAGCGCTCAGATGCTAACCAAAAGGTTGGAGGTTCAGACCCACCCAGTAGCTCCTTGGGAGAAAGGCCTGGCACTCTGCTCCTGTAAAGACTTCTTGTTAGGTGCTGCTGAGTCGGTCCCAGCTTATATCAACCCCATGTACTACAGAATGAAACACTGCCCAGTCCTGTGCCATCCTCACAATTGTTACGCTTGAGCCCACTGTTGTAGTCACTGTGTCAGTCCATTTTGTTGAGGGTCTTCCTCTTTTTCGCTGACCCTACCCCTTACCAAGCATGATGTCCTCCAGGGACTGGTCCCTCCTGATAACATGTCCAAAGTATGTGAGATGAAATCACGCCATCCTTGTTTCTAAGGAGCGTTCTGGCTGTACTTCAAAACACGGACTTGTTGGTGCTTCATGATATTGCTTATTGAGGATTTTGGTTCTCTTTATGTGGAGGTGTAATCCATACTGAAGGCTGTAGTCTTCGATCTTCATCAGTCAGAGCTTCAAGTCCTCTTCACTTTCAGCAAGGCTGTGTCATCTGCGTAACACAGGTTGTTAATGAAGTCTTCCTCCAATCCTGATGCCACATTCTTCATATATTCCAGCTTCTCGAATTGAGTATGGTGAAAGGATACAACCCAGACACACACCTTTCTTGATTTTGAACTACACAGTATCCCCTTGTTCTGTTCGAACAGCTGCCTCTCTCGGTCTATGAACAGGTTCCCCGTGAGCACAATTAAGTGTTCTGGAATTCCCATTCTTCGCAGTATTATCCATGATTTGTTATGATCCACAGTCAAATGCCTTTGCATAGTCGATAAAGCACAGGTAAACATCTTTCTGATATTCTCTGCTTTCAGCCAAGATCCATCTGACATCATCAATGATATCCCTAGTTCCACATCCTCTTCTGAATCCGGCTTGAATTTCTGGCAGTTCCCTGTCAGAACGTACTGCTGTAGCTGGTTCTGAATGATCTTCAGCAAAAGTTTACTTGCATGTGATAGTAATAATACCGTTCTATAATCTTCTCCTTCCATTGGATCACCTTTCTTTGGAACGGGCATGTATATGGAAAACCCTCTGGGGCAGTTCTGCTGTCACATGGGGTCACTATGGGTCGAAATTGACTGGACGCACCTAACAAGCACTCTACCTATTAGGGAAAGGTTGTGAGGAAATCAAGGGTGAGGCTCGGCCTCTGCAGTGCCATGTTTTCTCCTCTGTACTTTCTGCCACTACCCTGACGTCACAGCTCTGTGCCCACTCAGAAAGCAACTCTTTCTGTATATAGGTGGCTATCACCATTCCCCCAGTCTCCAATCATTTGACACCTCATAATCACTGCTCCCATCTTTGTCAGGTTCCAGCCTGGGACCCTCGCACTGCCCCCCCCCCCCCCCGGTGTGGCTCTCACTTGTGATCCAGACGCCTGCAGAATGCATGTTTCTGACTGTTTCACTGCTCTGCTCAGAAGTCACCAGGCTTAATGTTTACGGGCAGCAAAGTACCCTACACCGTGAAAGCCAATTTATTTTTCTCAAAAAGGTCAGAGAGAATAAAATAGGACAGCTGTCAAAATAATAACTGCAGTGGTGTGGCTGCCGCTGATTTTCTTTGCTATTGTTTTTTCCTATGATGGACACATTAGTTTTGTAATCAGAAAAATAAGTGTGAAAATGTCTTATCCCCTCTGGGGGCAACAGCCTGCAGTATTTGGGGCTTCGTAGTTTCTGAGATGCTGAGTCCCTTCCCCTTCCCTGTTTTCCTCTACTTAGACCAGGTAGGGCAGCAGCCACATCCCACGTGAAGCCCAAGGAGGAGGGGATGTCATTGACACTGCGGCTGGTATCCTCCCTACTTCAAAAGTCCTGCTCACCCTCTGCAAACCAGCCCCATGCCCCTCTGCCGTCCTGGGCCCTCCAATGCCTCCAGGTCTCCCACTCTCTCCTGGGCCCTCCTCTGTACACGGACACCACCTCCCCACTCTGTCCTGGGCCCTCCTCTGCACAGACACCACCTCCCACTCTGTCCTGGTCCCTCCTCTGCACACAGACACCACGTCCCCACTCTGTCCTGGGCCCTCCTCTGCACAGACACCACCTCCCACTCTGTCCTGGTCCCTCCTCTGCACACAGACACCACGTCCCCACTCTGTCCTGGGCCCTCATCTGCACAGACACCACCTCCCACTCTGTCCTGGTCCCTCCTCTGCACACGGACACCACCTCCCCACTCTGTCCTGGGCCCTCATCTGCACATAGACACCACCTCCCCGCTCTATCCTGGGTCCTCATCTGCACATAGACACCACCTCCCCGCTCTATCCTGGGCGCTCCTCTGCACAGACACCACCTCCCCACTCTGTCCTGGGCCCTCCTCTGCACCCAGACTGCTTCCCCTCTTTTAGGGCTGTGTCACATCACACTGCTTCGGGTTCACGGCTCCACTGTCCTCCTAGGTTGTCAGGTCCTTGGGCACAGGCCAACTGGGCTTTATTATGCAGAGATTTTGCTAAACTGACTTCCACTAAATACCTGACCTGCCACCTGCTGTGCTGTGGGGGCCTGTGTGTTGCTGTGACATTGGAAGTGATGCCATCGGTATTTCAAATAACAGCAGTGTTACCCATGGTGGACAGGTTTCAGTGAAGCTTCCCGACTAAGATTAGGCAGAAAGGCCTGGTGACCTACTTTTGAACGTTAACCAATGAAAACCTTACAAATCACAACAGAACACTGGCCAACCTGCTTGCTCTGGACACATCATCAGGAGGGATCAACTGCTGGAGGAGGGTATCGTGTTTGGTGAAACAGAAGGCCAGCGAAGGCATGAGAGACCCTTGGCGAGATGAACTGGCACGGCAGCCATGATAGTCTCCAACCTGCTGGTAACCGTGAGGACGGTGCAAAGCCAGGCCAAGCTCCGTTCTGCTGCACACAGGTCACCACGAGTCGAGGTCTGTGGCTACTGAAAAAAAATTAACTTTTCGGCCATCATTACTAACAGACACCAGTGGGAGAGTATCAGTTTAATTTATTTTAATGTTGACTTAACAGCCACAATAGAAAACTTTAATGTAAAGTTTTGATCATAATATGAGGGGGCTGAGAAGCTGTGTCGTGACAGTGTGGTTCCATGTGACTTCACCTAGTCCTCAGCTCCCTGGTATGTGCTCTTTTGTTCTCTGATCCAGCAGTTCCCATGTAGATGTTGTGCTACTTCTGTCCTGTGAAGAGAAATAAGATCTAGACTGAGTGGCTGTTGCACTGGCTGAAGGGGTTAATGGGTTGAGCTCCGAGTTGATGAGTGAGCTAGAATGTGCTGTCCCCCCTTAATGTCTTACTTAAAACTTTATCCTCCCTAGAGGAAGCAGATGTATGCTTTTTAAAAAGTGATTTTGCTACCTTCTACCAGAAGGCCCAGTGCAGCCCACCTGGTCTAAGCAGTCAGACAGTGTGGTAGAAAGAAGGTGGGACTGAAGGAGGATGCGAGGTTCTGTCTTTGACCTTCCTTGAGCTCAGATACTTCTCAGCCTCAGTGTCCCTCCCAGCTCTGACACCCCAGGATTATTGGAAATAAAGAGATCATTACAAAATCGGGCAGTAATGTGAAAGTCTGCCCTCCCCTACGGCCCTCTCCAAATTTGCCATGGGGGGTGGTTTCTTTACTCACTAAGAAACATCAGCAGAGCCCCTGAAAAACTGTTGTCCTGACATAATCTTTTAAACCTTAAACCAAAAATATACCCTGAAGTCAGTCATCTTAAAAGAGAACAATAGTTCAGCTGAACTAGTAAAGAATATCTGCCTTGAGCATTGTGGTCTTTTAAGAACTATCTATATGGGATTAAAGTGACAACAGCAACCGCAAAGATTAGGTAGGAACCTCAGGGGCAGTGAGTTTGTGTTAATGAGGGAGGAACAACTCAGAGAAGGAGGGTGACAATGGCTGCACAACCTGAAGAATGTAATCAGTGCCACTAAATTGTATTTGTAGAGACTGTTGAGTTGCTGTATGTTTTGCTGTGTATATTCTCAACAATAAAGTTTAGAAGGAAAAAAGAAGCATCAGCACAGTGATGGTGTCTGAGATTTCAAACGCTCTCCCCATCCTATGTTTGTGTGATGCCTGTCAATTTACAAGCACCGTGTACACATCAGGCTGATTCTCCCCCTGTGATGCGCGTGGAGGCCACGGCCTCGATCGGAGCTGCTCACCTTAATGTTGATGCCATGGATGGCAAGGCCCCTGCGCAGGGCATCACATGCCTCAAGCAGGGGCTGCCTCTCCAGGAGCTGCTGGTGCTGGACGTCCCGGGAGGCCTCCTTGGTGACCAGGGCGTACTGACGCACCTTCTGACGGAAGTGGACCAGCTCGTCCACCACACCATGCAAAGTGGCTGAGCTGCTCTCTCCTGAAACAAACTAAATACAAGCCAAGGGGTGCTGCTCAGCAAGGTTCTGTGCAGCAAAGTTACAGCCACATCAGGACAAGCCCAGAAGACCACGCTCCGCTGACATGTGGACAGTGAATTCCATGCAAAGACCAAGCTGGCACAAGTCTTTGCTTTGAGTCCCTCAAGCTGGGCCTCTTTATGAAGACTCAGCAGCTGGCTGTTTCCATTAGGGATGCAGGGGGAAACCATGCAGTGCTGGGTTGTTCATGAGTCTTCAGTCACACTAAGCAGTGGCCCTTTCCAACTCCCATCATCTATTCTGGATGTCTCAACACTCCAGCCACACTACCTGCAAACCGCTCAGGAGCTCGAGGGAAAGGGCTGATGGAATACGCTCAGTCACCCTCTCCTTCCTCATGTGTGGCCCTGAGACCTGCTTGTTGGAAATGCAGATTCCAGGGCCCCTGCTGCAGACCTCACAAGATAACCTGAGGGGTGAAGCCAGGGAACCAGCATTCACAAGCTATGCTGGGGGTCTCAACTCATGCTGACGTTCTCGAGGGTGAAAAGACGTTCCTCGTCTCCTTCACTGAGAAGAGTCTAGAAGCCGCATGGACTAATGAAGTCATTTTTATCAAACATATTCACTGTAACCAAATAGGGTTTCCAAGGAACAGCTGGTGGATTCCAACTGCCAACCTTTCGGTTAGCATCCGAGCTGTTAACCACTGTGCCACCAGGGCTCCTACAGTAACACAGACGTCCCATATGGTTTGTGATGCGTACAGACACATGCATATGTTATGCTTCATAGTCTGAGACCAACTCAATCTCAACGACCAGCTAGACAAATTAATTGGCCAACAACGATCAACAAAGTGGTGCCTTCCAGATAAACATGGTTTGCTTGGAGCCAGCAGCCTCCCTTCCTGTTTCTCCTTCCACAACAGAGAACGGGTCCTAGCGATGGTTGAGAAAGTGACGCTGCTATTTGCGAACGCCAACACGTGTACAAGAAACAGCCCACGCGTTTTAACACGCCTGGGTCAAACTTCGTAAAACTCACCTGATCCTCAGTTACTGCTTCCAAAGTCAAAGATAACTGTTGTTACAAAAACCTGATGCCAACATCTGGGTTTGGGGGACGGTGAGTTAACTGTTTTTGACAAGGGCCAGACACAACTCAGCCTAAAAAAGACCCCTTTTCTTAGTCAACAGCAGTACCTGGAAAGTCTCATCTAAAAACGAACACAGAAACTGTAAGAATGTGGTCACCTCAGACCAGAAGTTAAAGACTCTCCTATGAATGGCTAAGCAGACCAAGGACTTCTCAGAAAAGGAAATGAAATCTGCCAGGTAATAGCTCTGTATATAAACAAATCAAACTTCAAGATTACCATAAAGATACAATACTTTTTGTGTTAAGAGTCAGAGACATTCACAGCAGGAAGTAACGGTCCCTTCATTCTGCTGTACACAGGGTCCCTGTGATCAGAACCAACTCGATGGCACCTAACAACAGCAAAGGTCCTTGGCGACCAGGAGCCCACTCCCTGAGCTGCGGTGGGGACGCAGAGGCTGGCCCCAGATCAGACGCCAGGGCCACGTGACTCCTGCTTCAACCTGAGCCCAGAGCGGCGGGGTCCTCCCGGCCATGGGCCACTGAGCTCCAAGGGCAGCACGCTTTCCCAACAGTGGGCACCCAGGCCACACCCAAAGCACCCAAGGCTAGCAGAAGTGCCAGGTCGTGGCCGTAACGGAACCACCCATGTGGGCAGGGGCTTGGAGAGAGGCTGGGAAGAAGGCGCACCTCTGTCTCACCCTAACAGCTGCTACTGCAGAAACTTCATTCCAAACATTTTTCCACGTTAAGAAAAAAAAATGGCTGCTTATAAAATGTTTTTTAAATTGGTGTTTTAGACCCTTCTTTTCCCCTTCAGAGCAGTTCAGTCCTTCAAGCCCTCAGGTAGCAGAGCAAGGCAGGGTGTATGCAGTAGCCCACGGGGGGCAGGGGCAGCCTGCTGGGGGTGAGGGGGGTGCTCCGTGGGGGCATCAGAGTCCAGTGAGGGTGTCCACGCAGAGGGCAGCCTGGTTACGAAGGGCTGACAAACCCTGAGTGGGGTGAGGAGGGTGTCCACGTGGGGCTGGGGGGCGGCCTGGTCCCGAAAGGCAGCGCTCCAGCAGGGTGAGGAGGGTGTCCACGCCGGAGGGGGTGATGGGACACCCAGGAAGAAGCGTAAGGTAAGTAAACTTACTTAGGATCCAGGGAACCGGGTTTCTAGCCATCAGGGAAGGGAGATAATAAGAAAACTAGAATGAACCCTTTGTAACTGGACTGTGGTTGAGGTATCAGTGACAATGCCTGGCTTTCAGTAAAAACAAGACTGACGTGGAAAGCACTTCAGATACAAACGTGGGTGTGGGTGTGGGGGTGTGTGGGGGTGGGTGGGTGTGGGTGGGTGTGTGTGGTTGGGTGTGGGTGGGTGTATGGGTGTGGGGGTGGGGTGTGTGTGTGTGGGGGGGTGGGTGTACGTATACACACTTCCTCACACTGTTCACTCAGGGCCTAGAAGCGACGAGCGTTATCTACTGCTCAGACCTTCCCTTTCAGACACCGTCTGTTCTCTACCAAGGGGAAGCAGGACTCACGGAGAAACAATGGCTCTGTGGCTGGGGCGAAGGGAGTGGACGGGGGCCTGGACACCCGTGCCAGAAAGCAAGGAAGTCCCACGAGAACGATGAGGACACGTCAGAAGGACACAGAGGCCAACCTGCAGGGCTCCCCTGGCCAAATCCAGGACACTGAGCATTACAATAAATGATGACAGCTAACCTGTTGCCACAGGGTTTCCAAGGAGCAGCTGGCAGACTCCAACTGCTGACCTTTTTCCGGTGAGCAGCTGGGCTGTTAACCACTGCGCCACCAGGGCTCCAATAATGACAGTAGTAGACTTTAACTCACTGAAAAGAACAGGAAACCAGCAGTTGTGTACTGATACAAATGAATGAAATGAACATCTGAGGGGCAGAATATCGACAGAGTTTCAAAGTCTGTCCACAATATACTTTTTAATTACTGGGGGAGAAGGATAACTTAATGGTGGAGAAGCCTGGTAGCCTCCACCTTAACCACGTAATCGGAGCAAACGTCACCACTGACGGGAGGAACAGAAAGTGGGCAGCACCTGAGTGGATGCACCGAGAAGACCAGAGGCTGCCACCAAGGACACAGGCCACCATCAGGCCAGGAGACGGCAGACGGACCAACCCGGGGGACACGCTACAGTAAGCGGCCTGCCCTCTTCATGTGTCACGGACAGAAGTCAAGGAGACGCTGAGATGCCTGCTCCAGGCGGGAGGAGACCAGACAGACAACTCCATGCCACCCGTGGCCCTGAACCTCTGAACCGGCTCCTCTGGCTACAGACGACACAAAAAACCAGAGCTGCAGCCACGGCGTCCATTCCGGCTCACAGGGACCTGGAAGCTCTCAAGGTCATTATTCAGACAACTGGCGAGGCCTGAGGGGCAGCAGTGTGTCAGTGTTAAAATCCTGATGCTGATGACGGTCAGCAGCTACAGAGGGAAGGGTCCTTGTTTACAGGAAGCACTAAGATTTCAGGGGCGACGGGGCTTCCATTTGGCAACTCACTCTTAAATGGTTCAGGGGGAGAAAATGCTTTTACCTACTTGTGACTCTTCTATAAACTCAAGAGATTCTTTCAAGATGGAAAAACATACAAAAAATCAGCACGCACAGACCTGTGAGAACCTACTCTGTGTAGCTAAAACTGACTGATTTCTGGTTCTGCTAATAAAAGGTTGCCAGCTGTTCCAATTTCAATCAATAAGTAAAAATTTGACCTTAGCGTGTTTGTTTTTTTAAAAAAAGGTCATATATTTTTAAGCATATAAATGAATTAATTTGGCATTATAATTATCCATTAAAAATGAACATTTTAAAGGGGAAAAAAAGGTTCCTATTGTGCTCGTTCCTGTAGATAATTTCACAATGAAGCTTTTACAAGAGGACGTACCTGTTGATTTGCCAGAGAAATTCCAACCGTCTCTAAAAACTGCTCGATGTAGGAGACCATGGCGCCAAACACAGCAGGACTTCTGGGACCAGCTGTTTCCTGTAATGAATTGCCCAGTGAAAGCTCTTAAAGTTGACATCAGTGTGCAAAGGAAACCTTTCAGCTCTCAACTTGGATGTAAAAGATCAAAGGCTCGGCCGGTCACGTCCACCTGTTACAGTTCATGTGTAGTGAAGTCAGGAGCTCTGGCACCAGACAATGTGGGTCAAATACCGGACTGGCCGTTCAATAGCAAACACTGGGGGAGGGGGGATAAGCCACCTAGCCTCTTGGAGGCCCAGGTCACCCACATGTAAATCTGGGGTGATAACAGAACTGACAAGCCCATGCACCTCCTGAGGATGACACCTGGGAATGTGACACAGTACATGGTATACAGTAAGCAGAGAATGAGTGGGGACGGGCTGGATTTCGGAGTCAGAATAAATAATGAGGAAATCCTGCAATATGTTCCATTTCCTCTAAGGCTTGACTCCAAGTCACCAAACTGGCAGACTCGTGTGGGACTGACTGTGGCCTCAGTTTCATTGGAACTGAATCACCTGTGCTATTTAAAACTGCAAAAGCCAGTCCCTTTTGATGACCCTGCCTGTCTCCCCCCACCAGGAGAGCCTGATCCTCTAACACCCTCCTGCCTCCCACCCTCCCAACAAAGAACCACCACACGGAAAGAGAGCTGTGACCGATGGCAGCATGCTGGGTCCGCTGTGGGGGCAGAGCAGAAGACAAACGGAGACCCACTGGGGACATGCAGCACTAGCTGGCTTCACATGCTAGGAATGGTCTAGGCCGTTGGAACTGCCCAAATTAGTGAGAGCAGCTTCTCCCTGGGGGCCACCAACAGTTGCACTGGGCCTGTTTAATCTGCCTGACCACTTACCATTTTTAGCAAAGTATTCCTATACCAAGTTTTGATTTAAATTTTTATTTCTCCCTCAAAGTAACTGCCTACCTCAGCCTGGCTGCAGATGACGCTGCTCCTACAGTGGCCGCATGCCTGTGCTGGGGAATGCCCCCTCTGAAGCCCCCTCCAGGCACGGGACCACTGGGCTTAGCTGCCTCAGAACCACCTGGGAAGCTTGCTTCAAAAGCAACCTCTGGCCCCATCTGCAGGTGATTCTGATGCAGGATTATCTCTGGGAATTATGGCCAGGGACAGAGACCTCCACCAAGATGCTGAACAAGTGGGATGAAGGATTTGGAATGGAAGAATTAGAACCCAGACTTTCATGTATCACCAAGAAGTGAAAGGCAAAAGGATGACCTCTAATGGGGCCTTCGGCACAGCCTCAACTCTTCAGACAACCCAGTGAGTGACGGGACGTCTCCAGGGGCAAGAACCCGCCCCAGGACCTGGCAGGCTCAGACGCCACAAAGTTTCTCCGGGCAAACAGTGGGGGTCACATTGCAAACACATTAGCAAACACGACGTGTCTACTGGTCAGTGTGCCAGGAACGGTCCCCACTGGTCTACGTACGTTGTTAGTTGTCGTCGAGTTGATCGCAACTCATGGCGACCCCTGTATGCAGAGTACAGCTGCTCCACAGGGTTTTCAAGGCTGTGACATTTTGGAAGCAGACTGCCAGGCCTGTCTTTCGAGGCACCTCTGGGTGGGTTCAAACTGCCATCTTTCAGCTAGTCATCAAGTGCTTAACCATCTGTGCCACCTGGGTCCCTGCTGTGCACATATCCATATTTAATTCCCACAACCTGCGAGGCTGGGGCCGTTAATATTCCAGCAGGCTGCGCAGTCCCTGCCGCAGGCAGCCACAGAAAACCATAAATAAACAAGCTCCAGGAACTCTTGGAGGAGAAAAGCGTTATTCAGTAGGTTCCCGAAAACCACCAGCTGTGGAAAATGAAGTCATCCCAGAAAGCTGGCACACTCTGCTTCTGTGCTTACTGGAAAAAGCAAAACAGCTAATCTGCCAGCGCTAAGCAGGGGGACAACAGGAGATGCTGTATCCTGAGAAGTCACCTTAGTAACTGCCTTGAGCTGTCTGTTCCCGTGGTGAACGAGGCTCGTAACAGCATCAACAGCTCTGGGCGTGTCAAAGTCATCTGCAAACGCGGCCTTCACAGCCACCTTTGTGTTGACGAGTCTGAGAAAAAGGAAGGAGACAGACAAACTGGTCAATTATACTAACAGGAAACTAACAAGAGCAAAACCAACAAGCTTTCCCTCCATCAGGGGCGCCTGATAACGCAATTACCACATCACCGGTCTTGAGGCATGTTGTCAATGCTTCAGGAGCAGCCACACCCTTTTCCCAGGGGAAGGTTTAGCGGCTTTACCTTTGGGGACTTTCTGGGTCACGTTCACAAAGATGTGGGAAAGTCTTATCCTTCCTCTCTCTCCTAAAGCTGTACCTTGGAAGATTAAGCTAGTTCCCCACAGGATCTTAACTCCGTCAGACCAACTCTAAACTGTCTCATTATCCAAATGACAAACTCTATAGAGTGGAGGTAACCTATAAAACTTGGGTCTGAACACATAATACACAAGTGGGACTTTCCCAAGGGTGTTAAAAATCAGGAGTGAGTAAGTGGAGCTGGCATAAAATAACGTCGTCATCTTAATTCACATGTAGTGTGACCGTGGTGCAGGTGAAGCCTGAGTCGGGGGGGACAGTGGCGGCATGTTCACATCAGTCATCAAGCCTCAGGCAGGGTGGGGAGCATCACCTCCCCCACCACTAGCTTTCTGACCTGGGGCCACACGCTCAGCCACCCTCCCTGTCTGCAAAGGCAGTGGTGAGGAGTTACTGAGAAGATAGACCTGAAAGAATCTGGAAAAGTACAAACTTGTTGCCGTCGAGTCGATTTCAACCCTTAGTGACCCTAGAGGACAGAGAAGAACTGCCCCGTAGGGTTTCCAAGGCTGCAACCTTTACGGAAGCAGACTGCCACATCTTTCTCCCATGGAGTAGCTGCTGGGTTCGAACCACCAACCTTTTGGTTGGCAGCTGAGTGCTTTAACCACTGCACCACCAGGGCTCCCCCTGTGGCCTCTGGTCACTGAATTTTGAGCAGAAGCGAGGTGCCAATTCTGGGCAGGAGGGTTTAGCTGCTGCTGCAGGGTCCTCAGAGTGCTCATCTGCCTGCTGGCACGGCACGTGTGGATATGGGTCACGGTGGCTGCTCCATCAGCCTGGGTCCCGGAGTGACTACGGGTGGAGGTCCACTGCCGATCCCGCGTGGGCAACAGGCCCTGGTTGTTTGATGCCACGGACATGAGGCCATTACCAAGCACAACCCGGCCCGTCCTGGCAGAGAAACGGGTTCATCTTCCCCAACGCCTCCCCGTCTTTCCTTCCCATGTTCTCTACCTTGGCGAGTAATGCCGCCAGTCAGCTGGGACAGAAAAGAGCATTAACCCGCCCCCCCCTCCCCCTGCCATGCAGACACTGCCCCCCCTCCTCCCCCTGCAGACACTGCCCCTCCCTTCCTCTCCCCTGCAGACGCTGCCCCCTCCCCCCCCGCCATGCAGACACTGCCCCCTCCCTCCCTCTCCCCTGCAGACACTGCCCCCCTCCCTCTGCAGACACTGCCCCTCCCTTCCTCTCCCCTGCAGACGCTGCCCCCTCCCCCCCGCCATGCAGACACTGCCCCCTTCCTCCACCTGCCATGCAGACACTGCCCCCTCCCCCTCCCATGCAGACACTGCCCCCTTCCCTCCTCCCCCTGCAGACACTGCCCTTCCCTTTCTTCTCCCCTGTAGACACTGCCCCCTCCCTCCCTCTCCCCTGCAGACACTGCCCCTCCCTTCCTCGCCCCTGCAGACACTGCCCCCTCACCTTCTCCCCTCTCCCCTGCAGACACTGCCCTCTCCCCCCTCCCCCTGCCATGCAGACACTGCCCCTCCCTTCCTCTCCCCTGCAGACACTGCCCCTCCCTTCCTCGCCCCTGCAGACACTGCCCGCTCACCTTCTCCCCTCTCCCCTGCAGACACTGCCCTCTCCCCCCTCCCCCTGCCATGCAGACACTGCCCCCTCCCCTCCTCTCCCCTGCAGACACTGATCCCTCCTCTCCTCCCCCCTGCCATGTAGACACCACCCAGTTGTGCTGACACACTCCCTAGCCACACACCACTGAAGTTCTGGGACCTCGGTGCAGCTCAGCCAGCACTCAGAGCTCTGTCCCCAGGGTTCCAACTGCTGTAATTAACGTCTCTTCAACCTACGAGATTCGGCTCACACTCATCTTCTCTGGAGACCCTGCCTTCCCCAACTGACCCCGCAGTGAGTCCAGGGTGCTTTAGTCCTCCGAGGAATTTCTCAAGGGAGGAGGACGTGCTGTATCAATCTCAGGGTTCCCCCACTCCAAGCGGAGTTCCCAGCATACAGTGAGCGTCCAACGAACGTCTGACATACTCATCACACTTCTTTTCCTTCCAAATTTCCAGAGAGAAATTTCTCTAGCTTCTATAAGCCGTTCTAGTTTCTCATCATCTATCAGAAAGCTGTTTGATGTCAATCTCGAATCTTTCAAACTTTTTTTTGAAAAATATACAAAAACAATGTCTAACATATTTAACGAGTTGATGAAGCAGCAGAAGCGAACTTTAGTATTTCCATATTCAACGCCAGGAGTCCACTTTTTCTTCCCACTTGCCATTCGACTTTTAATTCACTTAGAGGGATCCTGGTAAGTCGGATGTCTCCCCTCTCTTCCTTTACAACACCTGTCTTCTCAGTTCTGACTCTACACAGTATAACTCGTGTGTCTGTTCCTCTGACGACAGCAGGCTCACTGTGAACCGAGCGGGTGGACAATGTGACGTGTGCTTTCGCTCAGCAGACCTGTCTGCTGATCCCTGACGCGAGTTCACTCTAATCACCGTGACCTCTGCCCTCTTCCCATTTGTGACATTCCACCCTTTCTTCAAAGGTCTAACTCACCTTTGCATTGTTGTTAGGTGTCGTCGAGTCAGTTCCGACTCAAAGCGACAGCGTGTACAACAGAGGGAAATGCCAGTTACCTGTAAATCTTCCTTTATTTTGAAGGAGTGGTGATAAAAACCACCACTTATTTAACACAAACAAACAGCCAGCCATCCAGCCCAGCATGGGGAAAGCAAGGTCCAGGTACACACACTAATCATAACCTTCACACCCACCTCACGGAGGCAGGATCTCCTCACTTCTCACCCCCCAAAGCCCCAAAGCCAGGAAGCAAGAAGCCAGGATTTAAATCCAGGTCTGTCCGGCTCCAAGGCCCAGGTTCCCTCCACGTCACTCCACTTTCCAGTAAAAGGCCCTCAGTTTCTAGGACGCCTGTCTCCCCTCGTTTGACGTAGCCGCCACACCTGGCGTCAGAGGAAGGCCCGCGTCTGGGCACGAGGAGCGGACGCGGGCTGTGCAGCTCACCGTTCCCACAGCTGGTCTTCCCTGACGGAGGCGCAGGCCAGCTGTCCTCGCATGTAGGCACGTGCGTCCTCCACGAAGGAGGTCACGCCAAGGAGGAGACGCTGGGCGTCCTGCATGCTGCTGTCGCTGTAGTCGATGGCTGAGAAAGGAGAGACAGCACCTGGAGGTGAGGCCCACGTTCGACACGCCCTACAGCAAGTGGACTCGACTACACTAGAGCATTCCCGCGCTTCTCCAGAGTGGCCTGCCCCCACCCTGCTCCAGAAGAACAGAAATAAGAAGCCACTGCTCCTGTCACTGCATTCCCCACGTCACATCTGACACAGACAAGAGTGTCCTGACCCACATGCCAGGCCACCTCAGGAGAAATGAGGTGGTCCACGGAAAAACCTTTAGATTACCTGCTGGCCGAGGGGGCTTATTCTCACTGACAGACACACAACAATGGCAACAAGGAAGAGTGGGAGGGACTTCACCCTGGAGGCCTGCTGCCAGGTCAGACGCTCCGGAATGAAATGTGCTAACTGGCTGCAGTGAGGACTGTAGCTCGATATTTCAGGAAGGGATGAGAGAAACGGTCCTCAGAGGTCTACCGCACGTAAAAACAGGTTTAAGAATACTCATTTCTACAGAGCAAAACTGGCCTCCTGGATCACCAGAACTCCACTCTGAGCCAAGCCCCTCCCTGCCACAGACAGGGCGTGGGCGGCTGGACGGAGGGGCTGAGAGACTATGCTTAGCGGCTCATGGGGACCCCATGCCCAATGGACTGAAATGCTCCCCAGTCCTGCCCCATCCCCATGATGAGCTGCAGACGGGACCGCTGGGGCCCATGGGGTTTTCACTGGCTGAGTTTCAGAATTAGATCACCAGGCCTTTCCTCCTAGTCTGCCTTAGTCTGGAAGCTCTGCTGAAACCTATTCAGCATCACAGCAACACGCAAGCCTCCAGAGACAGACGGGTGGTGGCTGCATGAGGTGCACTGGCCGGGAATCAAACCCAGGTCTCCCACATGGGGGGTGAGAATTCTACCACTGACCCAGCAGTGCCTCCTGGGAGGGAGCGGGCCAGGCAGATGACTGGAAGAAGAGGTAGGGCACACCTCCGGTGGTGAGTGTGGTGAAGACGGATGGGGGACCCCTAGCGAGTAGGTGAGGAAATGGGTCAGTGCTGCTCTCTGACCGGACCACAGAGCTCCAGCAGCTTCTCCTGTTGAGAAGATGATGGGGAGAGAAGCTGAGGCCCTCTCTCCTTGCGGTGGGATGAGCCAGCCAGGGTCACTCCCAGGTTATCAGAGCTGAAACTGCTTCTCTCCTAGGGCACCTTTCAAAACCATCCATGTCATCTTCTAAAGCAACGAAATCTCTGCTTCAATCGCTCGAGTAAGAAGGAATTGCTTTTTATGGGTCATCTGCCTCATTGGAGGAATAAGAGAAAATACTGGAGTGTGAGAAACACTGATGAAACCAGCAGGCTCTGGGATTCTAAAGAGAATACGGGGAGGGTGGGTACAGGGAGAGCCGTTTAGTTGACCGTACATGGGAAGGATTATTTGCTCAGCACACAGACTAAATAAGTACAGTGAAAGGATACAACCCTGCCGCACACCTTTCCTGACTTTCAACCATGCAGTATCCCCTGTTCTGTTTGGATGACTCTGCCTCCTGGTCTATGTACAGGTTCCTCATGAGCACAGTATGTAGTGTCCCTCTTATTCATATAAAGATTCAATTAATGCCGACATTTCCCCAGCGTTTTAGGGCAAGACATGCCAAAGACTGTGCTCTACCAGAAGGTGGCATTGCTATCAACGGTTCAAAGATGACTAGGGACACTCACTCCCACATCAGGAGGACATGAAGGATAAAAATCAAAATTAAACGGTCATTTTCAGAGCGTGGGCAAAGCAGATTTCCTGTCATCTTCAAGAAACTAATGTGCAATCGTAAACTAAAGTTCAGGGTCCAGATGAGCCCTCACAAAACCGAGAATTAAAGAGCTAAATCCAGGCTTCATGCGATGGAGATTATCGCAGAAATACTGTACAAACGCAAATAACCTACAAGGATTCTGAAGTAGTGCTTCTCCCTCTAAGATATGAAAATGTGGAGACAAAAAAGAATAAAGATACAGGATAACCTGTATCATCCATTTCCATCCTTAAAAAAAAAGTAAAGATCTCTTAAGTGGTATCCAATCTTTGCAGAACATCAGTATGTGGTTTTCTTTTTGTTTATTGTTGTCGTTTAAGTGAACGTTTACATTTCAAGTTAGTCTCTTATACAAAACTTTATATAGACATTGATTGTTATGTGACCCTAACTGCTCTCCCTATCCTGTGACTCCACACTCCTCCTTTCCACCCCTGAATCCCCCTGTCCATTCAACCAGCTCCTAACCCTCTCTGCCTTCTCATCTCACCTGCGGACGGGAGCTGCCCATTTAGTCTCGTGTATCTACTTGAGCTAAGAGACACACTCCTCACAGTATCATTTTATGTCCCACAGTCTGGTCCAATCTCTGTCTGAAGAGTTGGTCTCGGGAATGGTTTTAGTTCAGGGTTGACAAAGAGTCCAGAGGCCATGCTTTCTGGGGTTCCTCCAGTCTCAGTCAGACTATTAAGTCTCGTCTTACTAGAATTTGAGTTCTGCACCCTACCTTTCTCCTGCTCCATCAGAGACTCTCTGTTGTGTTCCTTGTAAGGGTGGTCATCAGTATGCGTTTTTAAGAATATAAATAGATTAACAACAAAAAGGCAAATAACCCAATCAAAAAATGGACAAAGGACCTGAACAGAGATTTTACCAAAGAGGACATTCAAATGGCCACCAAACACATGAAAAGATGCTCACGTCATTATCCATCAGAGAGATGCAAATCAAAACCACAGTGAGGTACCATTTCACTCCTACTAGGAGCCGAAGGAGCCCTGGTGGCGCACTGATTAAAGCGGCCAGTTGCTAACCAAAAGGTCAGTGGTTTGAACCGAACAGCCACACCATGGGAACAACTGGTCTCTATTTGCCTGCAGCAGCAAAGGAAGGAGAGTCAGGAATAGGAGGAGGATATGGAATGTGTGGGCTAACTGCCTCCATGAACAACTGCCTCCTCTGCCATGAGAGCCAAGAACTGGGTGGTGCCCGGCTACCATTACTGAACATTTTGATCAAAGATTCTACAGAAGAATCCTGATCGAAAGAGGAAAAATGCAGAGAGAATTTCAAATTCTCATGGAATCCAGTCTTTCTGGAGCCATGAAGGGTGGGGTAAACTCCTGAAATTATTGCCCTGAGATAATCTTTAAACCTTTAACCACAAATATCCCCAGACATCATCTTAAAACCAAACAATGGTAAGGTATAGTAAAGAACATGTCCCTTGAGCACTGTGCTCTTTCAAGGACTATCTATATAGGATCAAAGTGACAACAGCAACTCGAATGGTTAGATAGGGAATTTCCGGGCAGTGAGTTTATGTTAACAGAGGAGGAACAATTGGGAAAAGGAGGGTGAGGATGGCTGCACAGTTCAGAGAATGTCATCAATGTCACTCAGCTGTACACACAGAAATTTTGAATTGGTGTATGTTCTGCTGTATATATATACTCAACAACAAAAAATAAATTTAAAAAAATACAAATAGAGTATATATTTTAAATTATTTCTAATTTTTTTAACACCAAAAAGAACCTACAGATTAAATGAGGTGGCCCCTGAAGTACAGTCTCCATTTCTGCATCACTTGCCCCTTCTTTACCTTTGCTGCTGGACAGGTGAAAACCCGCTGCAAGGTAGCTGTACCAAGGCCACTGGGAACAGAAGGAGCTGAGCAGTATGTTCACAGGACCTCAGAGGGAGAGGATGCAGCTAGCCCACTGCCTGTTAGAAACACACTGTGGCCTGGTGCCTAGGAGGAATGTGGAGATTTGTGCAAAGGCTGAAGGGAAGAAAGGGAGGAGTCATTTTCTCAAGCTCAGATTGCAAAACACCTCCATGTTCTGACGCAGCTCCTGCAGGTGACAGACGGCACATAGGTATCAGGCAGCTGGGCACGTCAGGGCCTCACCTGGGAGCCCTGTGACTGGCTGAAGCGGTGCTTCAGAACAGGATGGAGGGAACGTCTGGTGCTGTGTTCACTCGAGCCCCGATGAAATGTGCACGGCAAACGCCAAAGAGCATCATGACGGCTGAACCAATCACCGCGCCTGGCCTGTCATTCACATCTGATGAAATGGAAAGACACCAGTATAAAAAGGAAAATATTTATCTTTCTGATAAGCTTTCTGTTTCTCAGAGATTCCTTGGCCTCCTGATAATAACTGTTTGCATTTAGTATTCCCGCCCACGTGGTAATTTCTGATGAGCGCTTTAAAGTGTTTCGCAAACTATCTATGATGAACGATCAGTTGTTTGTTTTAACTTCCAGTCCACTGCAGTTTGATATGCAAGTAAAATACAATCAGAAGGAATTATTTTAAAACCAGCACACATACTTGGATGTCAGCTATGGCCGACAGTCATAAATTTCTGAAAGCTTACTCCTAACTTCCCTACTTTCTCTGTCTGGGACTGGAAGCAAGCAGCTCACAGACTGGCTTGGGTCCATGCACGCTGCTTTTAGTAATACTGCCTGAAACATCCTTTTGAAGACCACAGAAATAAAAGGACTCTATCCGGACACAAGGAGCCCTGGTGGCAAAGTGGTTGAAGTACTTGGCTGCTAACCAAAAGGTCGGTAGTTCAAACCCACCAGCTGATCCATGTAAGAAAGATGTGGCAGTCTGCTTCTGTAAAGATTTACAGCCTTGCAAACCCTATGGGGCAGGTCTACTCTGTCCTATAGGGTCGCTATGAGTCGGGATCAACTTGATGGCAGTGGGTTTGGTTTTTTTGGTTCATCTAGACACATATGCCCCAAATGATAAACATTGTTATGTACAAAAAGTATCAGTTTCAAAATGAGAATCCCCAAATTAGACATGGATTCAAGCTGGGAGCAATACAACAAAAATCTACTTCAGCTCTCTGTTAACTTTTCTTAGAATTGTTTGCCCTTCTCAAAAATCCACTTCCAGTTTTGCTTTTTTAGAAAGCTTGACTTTAAAGAAAAAACCTCAGAAAACCACACCCTCTGACAAAGTTGAAAACAAAGATAAAGTTAGAAGTGATAGGGTCATGTAAAGTCTGTAACTGGGAGGGAGACCTTTGAAAGGAAGATGATCTCTAATGACACGGCAGGAATTGTCAGCCCAGACAGGGAGGGGCAGAGACGGCCCCGCCACACAGAATGCTCTGCCTTCGGGTTAAGGAGAAAAGTGTCTCCCACGTAAGGATCCTATTTTACAGATTGCGGAAAGCAGGCAAGGAAACAAAAGTGGCTTTTCCTGTCTTTAAGCACCACTTGTGAATATGGACCCGGGTCTCTCGCTGCCAACTGTCAAGTTTCATCTGCTTGACAGTGTCCTGGCAAATGCCTCTCGGAAGCTGAAAAGCAGGCTGTTAAGAGAAGGAAGTCAACTTTCACACTGTTAGGAACTGACAGACTTGTGGCTTGTGGGACCAGACTGAAGACCTTGCTCTCACCTTTAAGGGGCCTCTATTTCTAGGGGATCAGTCCTGTTATTATTCAAAGCTTGGGTCATGGGCGTCCACATCCCAGCTATTCAGAGACATATCAGTGTTTCCAGAATTTGCTCATTGGCAGGTAAGTGCTCCCTATATCCCACTGGGAGCCCTGGTGGAGCACTGCTGAAGAGCTCCGCTGCTAACCGAAAGGTTCAAATCCACCAGCCGCTCCTCGGAAACCCTATGGGGCAGTTCTACCCTGTCCTATAGAGTCACTGTGAGTCAGAATCTACTCGACAGCACTGGGTTTGTATATACCACAGAAAAATTCACAGCAGTCAGGAGTTTCCTAAACAGCTGCCACTGCTTGAGAAAACCTCTTTTCAGACCAAACTTTACAGTCGAAGTTCAAAAGGAACTGCACACAAGCAGAGATTAAATACCACCGACAGGCCCCTGCTCTACCTCCCTCCCCATCTATGAAAAGGAGGCGGGAGCAGAGGCCACCACTGGTAAAAGGCCTCTGGGAAGGGCTGAGAATGGCAGAGTTTTAAAGGCCCCAGAAGCCCTGCTGAAAATTATAATGCCACCAGCACGGCCCACCCCTGGGACCTGAGAGTCCCATATCCCACCTCCCCCTTCTTCCTTCACCTGAGAATAGAACACAGAACCACCGGTCTCTACCAGAACACGTAACTCCTGTCAGCAAGCTGCTCCTCTTTCATCACGGCAACGGGTACACGGCAGGGAGGAGTGAACACCCATCGCCAGGAAAGAACTCTGGATTGTGAGCCACCAATGAGCATTTGTGTGTACGGAATCTGCTGTGCCACTTCTCTCTGGATGACAAACCTCTCCCCTTTTATACCCAGACACAGCAAGATGGAAACATGAATTTCTCAAGTCAATTTACCTCTTGGAGTTTTTCTCTCCACACATGGCTAGGCTATGTTCATATGCATGTTAAAAAAAAAAATCCTATATACAGATGTACCATCAGACACAGTGGCTTCTGCCTATTATTTCCATCAAGACTGACAACTGAAAATAATGTAAACCAAGTAGTCAAGCAAGAATCATATACTAAAACTTGAGGATGGTGCTTCTCGTTGCTTCAGTGAGTGTAGGTCCCCGGCATGATTCTCTGCAGTTCTATCCAGCAGGGAGACAGACTAAACTAACCCACAACGCAGGAAATCTGGCTTAGCCGTATGAAGCCAACACTGCTCTGTGTACATCAAAGCCGGGATGAAGATGTGGGCAAAAGCAGCCAGCAAACACACATCCCGCGTACAGAAGGCTCTGATTTACAGACAGGGCACCATCTGCAAAGCCCATCACTGTTTCTGGCTGTGCCTCTGCAGACTCTCATCTCGTCTTTGTTCCAAAGGACAAGCTTTGCCTTGGAGTGCCACTGCATTTTTTCTAAGCACACCAGCTATTCTGCAGCATTTGAAAGTGTGCATTCAGTTTTTCTTCTGTGCACTGTGCTTAAGGCGGGTGCACCCAGCCTGCTGTTATCTGGGCTCCACACACATTCTGTGTAGCAGCTGATTATGAACAGGGATCAGCTGGAGGCGGAGGGGCTGGCTACAATCAAGGGACCTTCGATTTCCTGATGCCATCTTATCAAAAAAAAAAACAACCATACCCATCTTATCAAAAAAAAAAAACAACCAAACCAGTTTCCGACGATCAACTCTGACTCATGGCAACGCCACGTGCCAGAGTAGAACTGTGCTCCACAGGGTTTCAACGGCTGATATTACTGGAAGCAGAGAGGACTTTCTTCTGAGGTGCCCTGGGTGTACTCACACTTCCAACACCTTTCAGTTAGTAGCTGAGCACTTACCCGTTTGCCCTACTCGGGGGCTCCTTCTATACTGAATAGGATAATAAACTTCTCAAGTCAGGGACATGTGCATCTCCTCACAGAATTGAGTCGTAAGACACTGTACTTTGAACGTACGTAATAAGTACCTGATTGATAACTAAATGTTAATTAATGAGTAAATATTTAAAGAGAGCTACAATGTGCAAGGTACTATGCTCAGTGCTAATGAGACTATAAGAGATGTAGAGGCTGATCCCTCCCTTCAGAAAGTCGGCCACACAGCTGGAAAGACAATCACCTACTTATCCTAAAACCACCCTAACCATACAAGGCAGAAAATGCCAGGTGACCAAGTGCTAATGAAATGCAGGGAGCAGAGGTCGTACACACGTCTGTTTCTGCTGTGTTGTGAGTGCGTGTGTGTGTGCATATGTGTCCAGGTATGTGAGCTTGTGTGTGATCCAAGTGTGCCAGTGTCTGAGTGCTAGAGCACCAAAGCAAGTGTCTGTGTGTCCATGTAGCTGGAAATGGGCGAGTGAGATTCTAATGGGTACAGAAAGGGGGAGGGACAGCGTAGGCAAGGGGAACCACAGGGGAAGACAGCCTGATGGGCACGGACAAAGGGGTTCAGCCAACTGTCCACACAAATGTTTTGTACATTGTGGGGCCAGATTCACTCCACCGACGGACTGAGAAATCCAGCATGCTTCACCTGCACTCCCCCGTTGTCTTCATAAAAAATGAGAAATAATCAAATGAAAGCAAGCAAGAAAGAAGGGCAAACAGAGAGACAAGGAGAGAGACGAAGGGAGAGGGTCTGAAGAGGCAGCTGAGAACACCGTACAGAACGGAAGCCGAGAGGCTAGAGGTACGGAAGGCGGTACCCACGTTCCCGTGTCGGCGGCCTAGAGGGGAAAGGCGTCAGACAAGACTAGGGAAGCCTCAACCGAGGTCGTTCTGCAAACGGAGACGGGGAAACAGAGGAGGTAACAGGTCAGACGTAGAATGGGCTAGGGGAACACGTGGAAATCAGGAACGAAAGGTCAGGCGAGGGTCAGGGACGTGGCAGCACCTGATGAAGCTGCCTAAGAAGCCGAGTGGAGCAGAGAACCACGAAGGTCAGGGTCCAGGGCCTCCTGACTCAGCCGTCAGCACGCCACCACCAAGGAGTTTGCCAAATTCAAGTACTAACTGCTGAATGTTTAACTTTTTTCTTTTTACATCTCGTCCCAATTTTTACACTTACACAGAAGTGATTTTCAAAGGAAATTCTATATCACTAGTATAACGGAAAGCCAGTGTAATTTCTGATAATATAACTGTTTAAATAAAAACAGAGCATCAAAGTGGAAACTGTCCCTTTCTGCACTGCATGATGATCTTGCACACATGACGCTGCAGGCCTACTTCACCCTGGAAAGCCCTGCCTGCTCCCGCCCTCACCTGACGGCCTTCACAGAGCAGGTACGGGCCACAGGCTGGACACACACCCCCAACCCTCCCCACGCCACCCGAGGGCACTGCTCTTCCTACAGCTCTAGTCATTGAGTCTGGGGGCTTCTGGGAGCCCATTTTTGCCCATTAGATTGGTCAAACCCAACAGGGCAGTGCCTGAGGTCCCCAAACCTGAACATCACCTTCCTGGGGGCGTGGACGGAGAAGCCTCCAGACTGAGTATACAGCATTAGCCCATTCCCCTGCCCAAGGGCCTCGTCCTAGAGGAACATGTGACAGTGCAGCACAGCGGCAATCAGTTATTCTGAAAAGACATCTATCCTCCTGCAGACTGTGGAGGTGTGACAAGTTTACCCCTGGAGGGACAGTAGTGATGGCGGCGGTACCATCTTTTCACTGTGCCTATGTTTCAGGAATCCCGGAACACTTAACTGTGCTTATGAGGAACCTCTACATAGACCAAAAGGCTGTCACTTGAATAGAGTAAGGGGTACTGTGTGGTTTAAAATCAGGGAAGGTGTGCGTTAGGGTTGTGTTCTTCCACCATACTTATTCAATCTGTACGCTGAGCAAATAATCCGAGAAGCTGGACTATATGAAGAAGAACGCGGCATCAGGATTGGAGGAAGACTCACTAATAACCTGTGATATGCAGATGATACAACCTTGCTTGCTGAAGGTGAAGAGGATATGAAGTACTTACGGACGAAGATCAAAGACTACAGCCTTCGGTATGGATTACACCTCAGCATAAAGAAAACAAAAATCCTCACAACTGGACCCATAAGCAACATCATGATAAATGGAGAAAAGGTTCAAGTTGTCAAGGATTTCATTTTACTTGGATCCACAATCAACGCCCAAGGAAGCCGCAATCAAGAAATCAAGCAACGTACTGCACTGGGCAAATCTGCTGCAAAAGACCTCTTTAAAGTAAGTGTTTAAAAAGCAAAGATGTCACTTTGAGGACTAAGGTGCACCTGACCCAAGCCATGGTATTTTCAATTGCCTCATATGCATCCGAAAGCTGGATAATGAAAAAGGAAGACAGGAGAAGAACTGATGCATTTGAATTCTGGTGTTGGCAAAGAACACTGAAGATACATGGACAGCCAGAAGAACTAGCACGTCTGTCTTGGAAGAAGTACAGCCAGAATGCTCCTTAGAAACGAGGATGGCGAGACTTCGTCTCATGTACTTTAGACACGTTATCAGGAAGGACCAGTCCCTGGAGAAGGACATCGTGCTTGGTAAGGACTAGGGTCAGCAAAAAAGAGGAAGACCCTCAACGAGATGGACTGACACAGTGACTCCAATGATGCACTCAAGCATAGTAAGATTTTGAGGGCAGTGCAGGACCGGGCAGTGTTCTGTTCTGTTGTACATGGGGTCACTATAAGTGGGAACCGACTAGATGGCACTTAACAACAATAGGTTTCAAGTACTGAACCTGTTCCAGATACCACAAAGTGAGGAGCAGATGTGAACCTGAGTCCGACTTAGAAACGCACGCTCCTCTACAGGACGACTCCCACTCAGGAATGTCACTTTAGGGATCTTCTGGCTGACTCCTGGTCCACAATGCTGGGATGATGCTCCCTAAAAGTTCATACTCTGGGCTCACTAGCAGAATCCAAATGGTAAGGCATGAACAGCAATCATACTAACACTACTACGCTTATTTTAGCCCGTATCTTGCTATTCTCAAATACCATCAAAAAATTATTTTCTGAGCCATACATGAGTAAAGCAGCTCTGGTGGCACAGTGGTTAAAGCACTCGGCTGCTAAACAAAGGTCAGCAGTTTGAACCCACAAGCTGCTCCATGGGAGAAAGATGTGGCAGACCACTCCTGGAAAGGTTACAGCTTTGGAAACCCCATGGGGCAATTCTACTCTGTTCTACAGGGTTGCTATGAGTCGGGACCAACTCAACGACAATGGGTTTGGTTTCTTTTTCAGTTTTATACATGAGCAAATAACGCGGTAGTCAGATTCCAGAAGACCACAATTTTCAGCTGCTTCCTTACCTGACCTATAATTGCTCCGCATACAGAAAAGCCGGAAGACATCAGGTGAAAACTTCTTTAGAAAGTCCTAATAAAGCAAGAAATAAAGTACATTTATAATGTTTACCTTTTAAAGTTTGCACTACTCAGACACTATGCTTATACAGTTTACTACAATTATGTGAGCTGATACATACATGCCAAGAAATCAGAAATTTTTAGAAAAACCTTTGTTTTGGTTCCAAACTCTCACTAATAACACTTTTTATGGCTGTTTCCTCCATTCGATTCTATATGTGTGAAATTATATACAACAAAACATACACCATTTCAACAATCTCTACACGTACAATTCAGAGACACTGGTTACATGATCTTCAAGTTGTGTTGCCTTTTGTCAACCTTTTCCAAACTATTTCACCATCATTAACACACTCATTGCCCCCCAAACGTCTCATCTATGCTTTCGAGTTGCGGTTGTCAATTTGATCACCTACAGATAATTCTTTAAGAGTATAATGCTTAATGCAGACATTCTTTTCTAATTAGGCTAAACAATTATTTGGTTCAAAGACGATGTCAGGGGATAGTTTCAGTTCAAGGTTTAAAGATTTCCTCAGGGTAATAGTTTTGGGGTGGTGGGTCACCCAGCCTAAACAGCTCCAGAAAGTCTAGATTTTGTGAGAATTTTAAATTCTGTTCCTCATTTTCCCCCTTTTGATCAGGATTCTGCTACAGAATCTACAAGTTCAGTAATGGCAGCCGGGCATCATCCCCCACTGAATTTTTAGCGTTCAATCTCAATACTGGTTGGGAAAGGCAGAGAAGAGAAAGCCCACTTGCCCTGAAAGACTTGCTCTCATCAGGCTCAAGGAGAGATCTGTTCTGTTGTGAACCTCAGGAGCTCTTTTATCTACAACGTGACTTTACAACTCTCATCCCAGGAGGCAGCCATGTTGTCGGAGGACCCACCGGAATGATGCTGAGTGCTGGGAGGGACAAAAGACCAGGTGGTGTGAGACTCAACACACTTCATCTCCTGACCAAGCGACAATGAAGGAGGGTCCCGGATCCGGGAAGAAAGCTTCCAGGAAACTCTCGGCAGTGGCTAATGGTCAAAGTGAGCCAACACCCAAGTTTATGGCCAGACCGAGGAGAAAAAGGCCGATCTCACTCTATCTGATGACACAGCTCTGTGACACACAGAGGTTAAGGAATACACTAAATATATTTCTCAAAGAATAAATCATCCTGCCTCTGACACTTAGCACTAATAGAAATAAGTAACAACCTTTTTTAAAGAACTCTTTCTCCCCTAACCCAACTGGCACCACTCCATAAATTACAAAATTTCCATATACAAAGAAGAAAAAATTCTGTATTAAATAAGGTAACGTGGAAAATCATAGCAGAAATAGCGAGAGGTGACTGTAAGAACAGCACAAACACTCAACAAAGCCCCTGTATGTGCCGGTCAGTGTTAAAAAAAAAAAAACAAAAACCAAACCAAACCCACTGCCATCAAGTCAATTCTGACTCACAGCGACCCTACAGGACAGAGCAGAACTGCTCTATAGGGTTTCCAAGGAGTGTCTGGTGGATTTGAACTGTAGACCTTTTGGTTAGCAGCCACAGCTCTTAACCACTGCACCCCCAGGGTTTCCTCAGTGTTAAAAGTCCTGGCAGTTAGAGACCAGACACAGGATGGAGGAGGATGAGTAAAAGGGGCTCAGCCTAACTAGAGGCTTTCAGTGTCGTCACAGGAGAAAGCCCACGCTCACGCTTCAGCTGCTGCCAGAAATGCTCTCGGCCCACCGCTGGCCGGGGAGACAAAAGGGGACCCTGAGCAGCACATCGTTCAGCCTGCAGGACACACACAGCACACAACGCCCGGACCACCACCAGAGGCAGACTTGCTCAGCCACGGACGGAAGCCTTCTGTCTCCGGCCCAACGCTCATCACAAAGGAAACAAACCTAACTCAGATACCACCGCGTGATTAACAATGAGTCTGCATTAACAACAACATCCTGCAACCTTCTTCCATGGATTCTAAGTTAATAAAGGGAAGAGTTTTTAACCTTTCTGCTTATTCTTCTATCCCTCTTGCTCTCTAGTAGTTATTTTTGTCCTCCAGACAGCAAAAACAATACAACGTACAACAGGTGGATCATAAAACACCCATTAAATGATCCTAGGATAAGAGTAGTAGACTTGGTTTGTCCCGATGTGGGAATTCAACAATTGCTGTCTGGAAACAAAGACCTTGATGCAGTTGCTCAGGGCTGTGGCTTACTGGTTTTGAGTGAACGGGATTTACAGTAAGCAAGCAGACCTGGTGGCGCAACAATTAAGTGCTCCACTGCTAACAGAAAAATTTGGTGGTTTGAACCCACCCAGCCGCCCCATAGAAGAGGGCCTGGTGATTTGTTTCCGTAATGATTATAGCCTAGAAAACTCTATGGGGCAGCTCTACTCTGTCACATGGGGTCACCATGAGTCAAAATCAACTTGATGGCACCCACAACAAACAACAGGGGCAGGTGGACTTACCAAGTCGTCATCAAGAGGCAGTCTACCTGACAGGTAATGAGTGCCTCAACAGGGAGCACCTCCCCTCCCCCACTCCCACCTGGCAGCTGCCCTTGCTGGCCGGGATACCTAATAGGAGAAAAACCATTTCAAAAGCAAACACTTGGACCTGGAAGTAGACAACGCGGACTGACTCCAAACCCTGGTTCTCAAGCAATCCAGTTTTCTCCTGGGTATAAACTTACTATTACAGAAAACGTGTCTCCCCCTCCACCTCGCCAGTTCACAGTACAGTACCAAAGCTATCACGAGGCCAAATTAAACTGCAGGCTTGGATTCTAGTTTGGCATACGTAAGATAAAATATCATGGCTAGAACAGAGGGGACTCCTCAGGGCCTAACACAAAATCGGCCCATTAACCACAGCAGATTTTAATAAATTTCGGGCTTACTACAACCACAATAAGCAATTTGTTTTTCTAACTTCTATATGGAGCCCTGGGGGAGCAGTGGTCAACAGCCTGGCTGCTAACCAAAAGGTCAGCAGTTTGAATCCACCAGCCACTCCTTGGAAACCCTATGGGGCAGTCCTACCCTGTCCTATAGGGTCGCTATGGGTCAGAATCGCCTCAACGGCAACAAATTTGAGGGGTTTTTTTTTGTTATCTACGCACATGGGGGTCACTGGGTAGTACAAACGGTTAACGTGTTCAGCTGCTAACTGAAACGTTGAAAGTTCAAGTCCAACCAGAAGCGCCTCAGAAAAAAAGCCTGGACACCTACTTCCGAAAAATCTGCCACTGAAAACCCTGTGGAGCATAGTTCTACCCTGACACACATGGGGTTGCCAATGAGTCAAAATCGACTCAATGGCAACTGGTTACTGGCTATATACACGCAACTGACGGGGGCCTACCAGCACAGGGTCACCCCGACAGCGGCCAGTCCTCTCTGTCTACAAGACAGCTCACTCCAGTCAGAGGGGGCAACCGCTCCTTAGCCATGACTCCCTAGCCCCAACGGCACTTCAGGCTCCAGGAATTAGGGAAGATACTGCAGGATGGTCAGAATGAGGGAGAGAGAAAGCCAAAACAATCACCTGAAAGGCAGGAAGAGTAAAAAGTTGACTCGGAAAAACACCCAGGCCTCTCCAACTGTGTAAGGTCCAGGCTGGCTGCCTGGGCTATGGGGAAGTGTCAGGCTGGAGCTGGAAGCTTACTTAACTCCCTCTGGGTCTCAGATCATCTGTGAAACACACGCGGGGAGGTGAGGGTGGTTAGACATGAGATGCTCACACCGTCACCTTCTGTGCCCACAGGGCCCTCTCTCCATAGACAGAACCATATTCTCTTTGACGTTTGTGTCTTGCCAACAGCTCAGAAGATATTTATTTAGCTGGTTATTTATCCTAAATGCTTCTCCCACTGACCCCTCAGGCTTCTCTTCTTTCAGAAGCTAGTGAGGCCCCTGCAAGAGTGGGAGCTGAGAGCAATGCAAGAGACCCAGTTACAGTCCCATCCCTTACCTGACTCACAGGGAGTAAACGGAACCCCTCTTCCTGATGGGCTGAAATGGCAATAATATACCAGACGGACTGATGCTAACCCAAAGTCCAGAGAGACACACAGTTCTGCACTTCCTCACTGGGACACAGGAAACACCCCTTCCTGGGTATGATGCCACCTACTATAACCAGGCTGCTTGTAACCCATCACCTGCTGTCAGCTTGTCATACTGTAGTGGCCTGCACACTGCTGTGAGGCTGGAAGCTAAGTCACTGGTATTTCAAACACCAGCAGGGCCACCCATGGTAGACAGGTTTCAGCGGAGCTTCCAGACTAAGACAGACTAGGAAGAAAGGCCTGGTGATCTACTTCCAGAAACAAGCTAATGAACATTCTATGGATCCGAACACTGTCCAGCTGGACTCAAACATGTCAAGGATTGTGACTATGATGCAGGACCAGGCATCCTTTCATTCTGTCGCCCACGGGGTCATCGTGAGTTGGAGCCGGCAGCCAACAACCACAACTTGTGACTGGTCTGAAAGAACATGGCCGCCAGAAGGTACAAGCGGAAAACTAATCCAGGTGGCTGAACAATGCAGTCCTGATCAAAGGATTTCATCAGGATATAGAATATTTTATGAGGCATAAAATACTGTTTCAATAGCGTATTTATAAACAATCTTACTGAAAATAACAACAAACGAAACAGAAGACCATCACCAGGGTTCGGGGGGATTCTCTGCTTCCCTGAAGTGAACCCGGGCTGGCCGCCTCATTCCTGCCTTCCTACCTGAGTTGGGAAGAAGGAAGGGAACGTGCTTGGTTCAAACTCTTCTGGACTCTCTTTTCAGAGGGATGGGGGGCGTGCTCTGGTCTGCCCTCCACCAGGGGGGAAGCTTATAGAACAGGTTCCGCATCCTCCCTCCTGGAAGCCTGGCAGGGCCTGAGGCAACGGCAGGGGGCTCATCTCCTTCGGGGGAGCTGCAGAGCCAATCTTCCAATCCACAGCTTCTCAACCTGGGGTCCATGGACCGCCTAGTGGCCCATGGATACAACTCAGGGTCTATGAATTTAGATGGAAAACTGTTCCATATTTATTTCCACTAACCTCTAACTGAAATGTGACATTTTCTTCAACCATCAATGTAAACAACAAACCACAATAGGATTATAAAATCTCTTAAGTCTGTAGCGCCTAGAAGTCACAGGTATTTTCATATCACATTACAGGGGCTGCGGTTACCTTGAAACATCATGTATGAGCATTACTGACTTGTGGTTATTACACCTGCTGCTAGATTCTGTTAAAAAGCCCACTAATAAAGAAGCACATATATTACTGTGTTTCAACATAATTAACTTCCTTTGTCATCCTAAGGATTGAAAACCATTATTCTAAGAAACGATCCACAGATTTCTCCAGAATGCCAAAGGCATCCACAGCACAAAAATGGTGAAGAACCCTTGTCTAATGCAACTTTTATCAGTGATAAAGCTGGTATTTCAATCCATCTGTACATCTCCTGTGTACTCCTTCCAAAATCGTTAAAAAAAAAAAAAAAAAGGAACATTATTTATTGGTCCCCTCAGTTCCTAATGACTAGGCCTACGTGAGATCCTCAGCTGATGTCCACAGCCACATTTCTGCAGTCTCATTAAAGCATACCTGCAGTATGTATTCTACTTTTTTCATTTCATGTTATTTCCTTTTCGTATTTCCAAGCATCAGCGTGGAAACACACCACTTTAAATGCAATGTAGTATCCCAAGTTAACACACCATGAACAGTATAACCAAGACAACATTTTAATATAAGGCTTTATCGTTCATAAAATACTAAGATGTAATATATGAAGCCCTGGTGGCACAGTGGTTAAGAGCTCAAGCTGCTAAACCAACAAGTCAACAGTTCGAATCCAGGAGCCACTCCTTGGAAACCCTCTGGGGCAGTTCTACTCTGTCCTACAGGGTCACGTGAGTGGGAATCGACTCGACAGCAGCGGGTTTTTATTACAGTGACAAAACAGTGTCAGAGGCCACACCCTAAGAGCCCTGTCCTTTTCCCATTACTAAATCATTCTTATGTCTTAATTTGCTCAGCCCCTTCCACAGTGTGGCCTTCTGAGTAATTTTAGGGTTTGCTATTTTGGATAGTGTTTCTCTCAACAGTTATTTGCATACACTACAAAGTGGCCACAGAGTCCCTACATATGAGCTTGTGTCTTCCGGTAATGACTGCTTCATGTCTTCTATATGAGGCTTTGGTAAGATGGATTCCAGTGAATATGTAATACAAGAGTGCTGTGTCTGGAGAATGAAGACGCACGTATAGATGACTGTTAACTAACTAACCTAACTAGCACACACAGTATACAGATGACTTCTAAATAACTTAACTAGCATACACTGTATACAGATGACTCCTAACTAACCTAACTAGCACACACGGTATACAGATGACTCCTAACTAACCTAACTAGCACACACTGCACACAGATGGCTGCTAACTAACCTAACCAGCACATATAGTATACAGATGACTCCTAACTAACCTATCTAGCACACAGTATACAGACAACTCCTAACTAACCTAACTAGCACACACAGATGACTAACCTAACTAGCACACATAATATATAGATGACTCCTAACTAACCTATCTAGCACACAGTATACAGATGACTCCTAACTTACCTAACTAGCACACACAGCACACAGATGACTCCTAACTAACCTAACTAGCACACACAGCATATAGATGCCTAACTAACCTAACTAGCACACAGAGCACAAGATGACTGCTAACTAACCTAACTAGCACACACAGCACACAGATGACTCCTAACCTAACCAGCACACACAGCATATAGATGACGCCTAACTAACCTAACTAGCACACAGAGCACAAGATGACTGCTAACTAACCTAACTAGCACACACAGCACACAGATGACTCCTAACCTAACCAGCACACACAGCATATAGATGACGCCTAACTAACCTAACTAGCACACAGAGCACAAGATGACTGCTAACTAACCTAACTAGCACACACAGCACACAGATGACTCCTAACCTAACTAGCACACACTGCACACAGATGGCTGCCAACTAACCTAACAAGCACACATAGCTGATACTGATACATAGGAAAAGGTATGTAGTTTGTTTTTTAACTGCCAATATCTAGGGAGCTTATACAGCTAATTTAGATTTCATCTGATAGATTGCCAGGTGAGTGCAAGGATAGGCAAGAAGAAATCTAGTTAGCAGGTCATACTGAGGGAAAATAGATGCTATGTGTCTCTGATGAAGTTCTCTGGTTTTTTTAAAACAAGTCTCCCCACTTCAGAACTGGGGAAAATACACTGTTTTGTATTTTCTGGGTGGCCCATACCCTCTACTTCACTCCATACAAGACGTTAAACCAAAACCAAACTATTGCTGGCAAATCAATTCCGACTCACAACGACCCTACAGGACAGTAGAACTGCCCCTTAGGGCTTCCAAGGAGCACCTGGTGGATTTGGACTGCCGACCTTTTGGTTAGCAGCCAGAGTACTTAACCAGTGCGCCACCAGGGTTTCCAAGAGGGTGTTAAGTTTTTCCTCCCGTTCAGAATCTAGACTCATTCAGAATTAATTTCAACATATGTTCACAAATCTAAGTTAACTTTTCTCCCAAATCCCTACAGCATCAAAGGGGTTTATTTTCCCCACTCTAAAGCACTCCCGTGCAGCTGCCGTTGTTCAAACACAAGTATGAAATCTAATCTTTCTAGAGCATTCGGTTTCAATGGACTGTTCCCTAATAATAAAGAAGGGAAGAAGGCGTACTATTATAAATTCTTTATTATTTCTATGAGTGCCGGAGTGATCCTATTCTGGCGGTGGTGCAATAAGGTCCTGCATTATTACTGACTTTCATGGATGTTAATTTTTTATCAGGAACTCCTGCTCTGCCCTTACTCACATCACTTCAGTTTCCAAACTACTCTGGCTCCACCAGACAGCGTGGCCAGGAGCCGCTCAAGGGTAACGTGCGACAGCACTTGCGTGAGTCTGTACTGCACAGACCTCAGAGCGAGGGAGGTGATCGCGAGAACTCAGGCCAACGGGGGACGCTGTCCCTGCACTGCCACCCGGGGTGACAGCATCAAGCCGCCTGAGCACTAAGAACTCACAAGGTGACCGGGCGATGCGTGCTGGCGGGAAGCCATCTGTCCGCACGGGACCTAGTCCATCACCGGAGCCACTAGCAGGGAGAAGGGAGCGTACACCCCTGAGCGTCTGTTAGGGCACAGGCCCTTGCTGACAGCATGACCTATGATGTAACCTGTGCGGGAACTCTACAAAGTAGGTGCTATTACTGCATTTTAGAGAGGGAGAAAACAAACGCTTAGCGCTGTTTGGGAACTAGTTCCAAATCATAACCCAAAAATCAGTACAGTAAGGCTCTGAACCTGTATCAGAACTGTAAAGTTCAAGCTCTTTCCACACTGACTCCAGCCTCCTATAAGCAGAAAGAATCAAGAGTTTTCACGTAGACAACTCTAAAAATCCTATCAATGGTCCCTAAAATAATGAGAACTGCCAGAGAAAACATTCGTCTGATAGAAACCAGTAAATGAGAATAAAAAGATAAAACTGAAAACAATTTTAACATGTGGGAGAACAGCTGAATATACCCAAGTAAAAATGAGGGAAGGACAAGGGCAGGCTAGCCGAACCACCACCAAATAAAAACAGCTAATAAACACGTATGTGTGTAAATGAAGTATAACTAGTAAGAAAGAAATGGACATTTAAAATCAGGATGCAATTTTCCACCAAATTAGTAAGAAAAATGTTTAACGGATTAGGATTCCTCTAACTAGATGTTGTAAGGGAACTGGGAAATGGACCTTTTATATACTGTCAGTGGGGAATATGAACTGGTATTTACTGCTAAATTATCAGAGTCTGTATCCAAAGCAAGAAGCACTGGTAGCATGGTGGTTAAGTGCTCGGCTGCTAACCAAAAGGTGGGCTGGAACCCACCAGCCGCTCTGTGGGAGAAACAAGTGGCCGTCTGCTTCCATAAAGATTACAGCCTTGGAAATCCTACGGGGCAGTTCTACTCTGTCCTACAGGGTCGCTATGAGTCAGAGTCTACTGAATGACAAAGGGTGTGGTTTTTGGTATCCAAAGTATTCTGAACTTGTGTATCTTCAGACATGCAATTCTACCTCAAGGTATTGACCCTAAGGAACTAATCACTGATGCTGCTCCTGTTAGCTGCTGTTGAGTCTGCCTGGTCCTGGGCCATCCTCATGATCGGCTGTGCAGATTAGATTACTGTTATCCACAGGGTTTTCTTTGGTTGATTTTTAGAATAGATCGCCAGGCCTTTCTTCCTAGTCTGTCTGAGTGTGGAAGCTCTGCTGAAAACTGTTCAGCATCAAAGCAACACACAAGACCCCTCTGACAGATGGGTGGTGGCTGCACATGAGGTGAACTAGCCAGGAACTGAACAAAACCGATCACCAGATGTGCATAAGCATTTAGCTAAAGGCTATTCACCACAGCGCTGTAGAATATACAATACAGGTCTCATTAAGAGTTCAACAACAGACAAATAAATAAATCATGGTATATCAGTATGATGAGCCATTTAATGGTCATTGAAAGTAATGCTGACAAATTAAAAAAAAAAAAGTTAATGGCAGTGTTATTTGTAAATAGCCAAAACCTGGCGGGGGGGGGGGGGGGGGACAACCATGAAGTCTAGAATGAATAAATTATGTTATATTTAAAATAAAAATAAAAAGTAACACTCACTTGGCAATATCTACGCAATGTTAAAACACACACACTCTCACAGAAAATGTGATGAAATGTAAATGACCATTAACAGGGTTGTTTGAATTAATTAAAGTACACCCATACGACAAACTACTGTATAGCTATTCAAAACAATGAAGGAGCTCCAATGGCAGAAAACTGACCAATCTAAAGGACTGATTAACTGAAAGTAGCAAGTGCAAAAGAGTGCTACCACTTGTTTGGGAAGAAAAAAATGATGAATATATTTATAGAGATATATAAACACACACCCACTTTGACTCATAAGAAACTGGTAATACTGCTTTAGGAGAGAAAAACTGGGGAGTGGGGGAACGTGGCTGGGAAGGAGACTTGCTTCTCACATTTTGTATCTCTGAATTTTTACACTCTGCCTTGTCTATATTATACAAACCTTCTGCAAGAAAATATATTAACTCTATAATCAGATTAAAACATTACTTAAATTGTTAAGTAAAACAGCAAGGTGCAGAAGAGTAGATGTAGTATTCTACCTCATGTAAGAATTTCTATGTATATTTTCTCACGTCTGTAAAATAAACACAGGAAGGATAATCTAGAAACAAAGAAGACAGACGGTTACCTACAGGGATGGGGTATAAAGGGCTACATTAATAAGAATGCAGAAAAATTCATGTGTTACCACTGTGGGAAACAATTTGGCCATTCCTCAAAAAGTTAAACATGAAATTGCCAAACCCAAAAACAAACCCACTGCTGTTGAGTGATTTTGACTCATAACGGCCCTACAGAATAGAGTAGAATTGCCCAATAGGGTTTCCAAGGCTGTAAATCTTTAAGGAAGAAGACTGCCGCATCTTTCTCCTATGGAGAAAGTTCAAACTGCAGACCCTTCAGTTGGCAGCTGAGCGCTTTAACCACTGTGACACCAGGGCTCCTTGGAATCACTGTATGATCTAGCAAGTCCACTCGTTGGAAAATACCCAAAAGAACTAAAGCAGGTACTCAAACAAATACATGTACAGTACATGCACATTCACAGCAGCACTATTCACAATCAGTAAAAGGTAGAACAATCCAAACACGCATCAACAAAAGAATGGATTAAAAAAATACTGTATACCCAGACAACGGAATACTACTCAGCCACAGAAAGGATACCCGCTAGGACGTGTGCACGTGGATATACTAAATGCTGCGGAACTGCTGACTTTAGAACGGTTAGACGGAAACGTCTGGGAACGACACAGACGTGATGGCTGCACAGCACGGTGAATATACTGTCACTGAACCGTCTCTCTGAATGGTTAATTTTGTTATATGAATTTACCTCCAAAAAAAAGTTGGTATGTTACTGTTAAAAGGAAACAAGATTTTCAGTAAAAGAAGAAAAAAAAGAGCTATAGCAAAAAAGTCCTGTAATGTAAAATTTTGTTTGGATGTATCAAACTGAACTCAAATAAAATATCTATTTCTATTTCATATGTATAATTATTTTCCTCCCCCCCAGCGCTGTCTTCTGGAAAGGCTGAGAAACAAAGTGGCAATAAACATACTTAGTGCTCAGACTTTGGTTTCAAAATTTCATTCCTTCCTCGAAAGAAAGGAAAGTCCTTGGAGAACGGACAAGTCTGGGGCTGGGAAAGCAAAACAGAGGCGCGAGCGGACGCAATGATGCGTGTAGACTGAGAAGGCGTGCGGGCGGAGAGGGCGCGCGGGCCGAGAAGGCCGTGACACAGGGACACGGGAGCCCTCACAGCCAAACCTGAGATATCTGAGCACCAAAAAGAACGACAGAGGTGATGAATGCACAAGCTCAATTAATAATATACTGAATAAACAAAATTTTGATTCCATAGTGATACTAAAGAGACAAAGACAAAAATCCTTTTCTTCAAAGAGAAATGTCAACTAATAGATGTAAAAGAAGTGACAGAATTCGATAAGCCCAATTCTGCAGTAACTAATAAACGATTAAGGCAAGACCTATCAATGGAAGCTAAACCATAGGGTGAGAGATGGCTGGGGAGCAAGAAATCCACATGGTATCAAAATATCACTTCTCAGATTCTCTGTACTCACAACAAGGAAATACAAATCTTTACAATAGAGAGATCTGGTGGTCATTCCTTAACCAAATGATCAAACTTAATTATCACCGATAACAGTACAACCTGACACTGTGGCTTCCCAAAGTTAACACAGTATGAAGTACACGGCATCACTTAGGAAGTATTCTTACCAAAAACACTTAACTTGAATTGAGTCAAGCCTTTAGACTTCATTTCCAGCTAAGGGAAATACATGAGACAGAAGAACAAGTTCACTGACACTGCACACAGACACGCAAATCCGAACGTGGGTGTTCGACAAGACAACTGGCCTCATCTCTTCAAACACCAACGTCCCAGGGAAAACAAAAGTCAAGGGACCGGCTGTAGATGACATGACATCCTAATGCAATGCACGAATCTTCATCAGATCCTGGTTTAAACAAAAAAGGCTGTAAGAGATATTTTGGGGACAAATGGAAAATAGGAATACAGGCTGCATAACAGATAATATTAAGAAATTACTGCTAATTTTTTAGGTGTTTCGATACATAGGAAAGCATCCTCATCCTTAATCTTAGGTGTCATATGCTGACGTATTTGGACAGGTGTCATGATATCTCCAACATATGTTCAAATACTTCAACAACACCACAAGTAAACACATAAACAAACTGTTGTTGTTAGGTCCCGTGGAGTCGGTTCTGATGCACAGCGATCCTATGCACAACAGACCAAAACACTGCCCAGTCCTGTGCCACCCTCACAATCATTGTCGTGCCTGAGCCCATTGTTGCAGCCACTGTGTCAATCCATCTCATTGAGAGTCTTCCTCTTTTTCACTGACCTTCTACTTTACCAAGCGTGATGTCCTTCTCCAGGACTGGTTCTTGCTGATATATACAAACACACACACACACAAAACATACACACACTACTACCCCCCAACATATATATACAAAGCAGCAAATACAGAAAAATAATAACAACTGCTGGACCTATGTGGTGGGTAAACAAATGTTTCTTTGAACTTTGTATGTCTGAAAATTTGCAAGATAATATTGGAATATTCTGTCTAAGAAAAGTGTATAAAAATATGTCATGAGGAGCATTCCCCTTTTGGTTTATTCGAGAGCTGATGGTAATAGTTTTTAGTGATTGAATATTCAGGTGACGAAGTTCTGGTTACTATCCTTGTTAATTTAATTAGCAATTAAAATTAAATTTATAGGCCTAAAGGCAAAGGAGAACAGCAACCCAACTATCTGATTTTTGAAAGAGTGTTCCTCTGTTAGTGCAGCTGTTTCCACTCCAATGCAAAGTCACACTCCATCCTTCACCACCACAACACAGTGCAGTTTTTCAGAGAGCCAGCTTCTGGCCTACTCAAAGCAAGTAGCAACAACCAAAATTCTCAAAACTAGGTTTGATAGGAGGCTGCCAGCCTCCTGGAGGACAGAAAAAGAAAAGTGAAGGAACTTAACAAATAGCATTTAAGAGAGAAAATTTTATTTAAAAAAGAAGGTGTCTAAGTCCCAGAATACAAAAACAGAAAGGGAAAAGTCATCAGAGAAAGCCCACAGAGAAAACAGGGCAAGACGCACACATTTGAAAAGAGAACAGCTAGACAGCAGAAACGTTACTGTGAGCTTGAAGACCAGGATGTTGTTCCTATTGGGTGCCATCGATTACGACTCGTAGACACCCCATGTGACACAGCAGAAGCGCACTCCAGAGTTTTCTGGGCTGTAATCTTTATGGAAGCAGATCACCAGGTCTTTCTCCGCTGGAGCAGCTAGGTTAAAACCGTCAACCTTTTGGTTAAGCAGCCTAGCACTTAACCCTTTGTGCCACCAGGGCTCCTTTTTATAACAAGGAAGACTAATTTAAATTGGCAGGTAGGAAAGACAGGTTAGGACTATAGGGAAAACAGGTTGGAGAACTCAAGGAAAGAGATTCTGTGGTTCTCATCCTACATATAAGCCCTACAGTGGATTTGCAAACTGCCAGCAACTCAGAAAATATAAAAAAAGCACGTTACCACACTGAGCTTCTTTTAAGGATAATGGAAAAATTCGGAAACGGATAACTGTGGTAGTTGAACACCATCATTAATGTCACTGATTTACACAAGTGAAGAATGTTTTATAACCTATATATGTGCCACAATAAAAAAATAAAATAATTTTAAAAGCACATTACCTTAATAGTAATGTAGTTTTTTAATGATTTGGACATTTTTTCTTCTTTGCCTTTAATGTGCAAATGCCCTAAAAGAAAAACAAGATCATTAATTCTGAAGTGGGTATCCCACAGAAGATAAGAAGTACTCCTCAAACGTGGCTCCTGAGCCAGGGAGCTGTGACTACATGTCAGTCTCGTAACATGCAGGCTCGGTCCCGCATCACCATAAAATCCTTCACAATCTTTGCATTCCAGCATATATGGAAACCCATGCACAGGATGATATGAAAGCTTCTCCTCAAAAATCTTCACCTGCATTTGGCCCCCCAGGAAGATGTAACACACATCCATGTCTGCTCTAAGGCTTCAGGTGCACCCAGCACCGCACGGGGCGGGGCGGGGGGAGTGAGCCCTGGTACTTGGGCACTACCAGCCGACTCCTCAGACAAGTATGCCTATGACTCTGAGAACAACACTTCGTATTTTCTCATCGCCTGTGATTTAGAAACACCTGGAGAACTGAAAAATCTTTCATTTCATAAGGCAACAGGTAATAAAAGCTTGTTTACAGTTGTTCAAAACTGCAGAGTTGACCTTGCAGGTGTCTGAGTATGATTAACTAGACTTTTTACTTACAGTTTGTTTTCACAGATTTATCAAGACCGTGGTATTATTTCAACTCCCCTATATATATGATAGGAGGAAAACCAAACCAATTTAAGAAGCTTCTAAATCTGAGCCTGGAATTCTTTCTGTTTTTGTTAGCTGCTGTCGAGTCACACTCCCCGGTCCTGTGCCATCCTCACAATTGTTACGTTTGAGCCCACTGTTGCAGCTACTATGTCAATCCTTCTCATGGAAGGTCTTACTCTTTTTCGCTGACCCTCTACCTCACCAAGCATGATGTCCTTCTCCAGGGACTGGTCCCTCCTGATAACATGTCCAAGGTACTTGAGATGAAGTCTCTCTATCCTCACGTTTAAAGAGCAATCTGGCTGTACTTCTTCCAAGACAGACTTGTACGTTCTTCTAGAAGGACACAGTATATTCATATTCGTCGGCAACACCATAATTCAACGGTATCAACTCTTCTTCAGTCTTCCTTATTCACTGTCCAGCTTTCACATGCATATGAGGCGGCTGAAAGTATTCATGCCTTGGGTCAGGCACTTCTTAGTCCTCAAAGTGATATCCTTGCTTTTAACACTTCAAAGAAGTCTTTTACAGCAATCTGCCCAGTGCAATATATAATTTGATTTCCTAACTACTGCTTCCATGGGTGTTAACTGTGGATCCAAGCAAAATGAAATCCTTAACAACTATAATATTTTCTTCATTTATCATAATGTTGCTTATGGGTCTAGTTGTGAGGATATTTTGCTTTCTTTATGTTCAGGTGTAATCCGTACCGAAGGCTGTAGTCTTTGATCTTCATTAGTAAGTGCTTCATTCAAGTCCTCTTTGCTTTTCGCAAGCAAGTCTGTGTCATCTGCGTATCGACAAAGGTTGTTAATGAGTCTTCCTCCAATCCCGATGCCCTGTTCTTCTTCATATAGTCCAGCTTCTTGGATTATTTGCTCAGCATACAGACTGAATAAGTATGGTGAAAGGATACAACCCTGATGTACAACTTTCCTGATTTTAAAAAACGCACTGTTCGAACAACTGTTCAAACAACCGCTTCTTGGTCTGTGTACAGGTTCTGCATGAGCACAATTAAGTGTTCTGGAATTCCCATTCTTCGCAATGTTATCCATAATTTGTTATGATCCACACAGTCGGATGCTGTTGCATAGTCAATAAAACTGTGAATAATGGAATTCTTTCAAGACTGTATTTTTAAAAGATTTATTTCCAAGCAAGGGCATTTTCTTTTCTAAGAGAAGATCCTTCCTCATTTTCTGACACTACTTCAAAAATAAGGGTGGTCCAAGGCCAATCTTTTTTTTTTTTTCTGAGAACTGGTTAAAATGTGGCTTCCAAAAAGAAATACACACAACCCAAAAATCCACTGCTGTCGATTTTAACTCATAGCGACCCTATCGGACAGAGTAGAACTGCCCCATAGGGTTTCCAAGGAGCAGCTGATAGATTGGAACTGCCGACCTTTTGGTTAGCAGCCAAGCTCTAACCACTGAGCCAGCGGGGTTGCCATATACACCAAGCACAATTAAACTTTATTTTTATAGACAACATCTGGAAAATAAAACACATCTGACTACTTAACACTATCCCCCATCCGTTTAGAAAAAATGTATTAATTCTCTCGTGCGTCAGGAGACATTGTTGTTTTTCCAGGATAGGGCCAAAGTGGAATGAAGAAGATTCTGATTGTCTCAATAAGTGGGAGAAGTCATCATAACAAAAATAGCAACAAAAAAAACCCCTTCCCGTTCCCAAGTTCCAAGGTTAACAAAACCTGCTGCTTTACATACACCAAATACCTCATTACTAGCTCACAGAGGCTAAAGAAGTTTGAGTGTTAGTACCGCTACGTTACCTTTTTTGATGCCTGGATCCAAAATTTGCTAATGGACTTACTATATGCCATTTTGTTAACAAACTACAGCTCATTCAAGAGAATTAATCAATGGACAGCTGAAGCACCTGCAGAGAAATGCCCCTGTGAGGTTTCTGATGGTGAATATGGCAACGTGTGTTTCAGAATCTGAGACAAGGGCTACAGATATCTCCATCTTTGAGATGCAGCTCTTCAGACCAAAGACCCACAATGGTTTCCTCCAACAGGCTCCGTCCACATTTACTCTGTGGGGATACAATTCAGACGTCTTCAGGCCAAAGGGGAAGAGACTTTATTTCACATCATTTCTAAGGTGAAGCGTGGGCATCTGCCTGTTGAAATCCAATGGGTTCTCTGAGCAGGCATTTTTGAAACACTCTCCCACTCAGGCTGTGTCCATCTCCGCTACCCACGTGAGCACCCGCTGAAATTAAAGGTAAGATTATCCGGCTTTCGGTCTTCTGTTTAGGGAAATCAACCTACAAGATACACCACTGGCAGAAATAAAGCGGATTTTGGCTACTGTAGAGTTCTATCAAACGAAGTGAAGTGAAACGCTAGATAACAGCTATTAAGTCCATACACATAACTACTCAGCCAGCTTTGTTTCTGCATTGTTTGATTATCAGACAACTCGCAGGCATTACAGAAATGAGCTGCCCACTTCAGAGAACGGAGATCTTGAGGCACCGTGAGGCTGGCATGGAGCCTGTTTTGCCACCTCCTAGGCCCCCAAGGGTAAGCTTGGGGTGCAAAGAAAAGACGGTAGTGAGTGGACTTTGGGGCAAGCAGCCTTGTCTTCTTTACTTTCATGAAGAAACTCAAATGAACTCTTACTGTAGAGTTTATGGAGTCTAACGCATATTATAAAAATGGAATATCTCTGCATTTACCATTATCTTAATGGCGAGAACCTAATTTTCTTAATTCAAAAACGTAAAGAATGATAATTGTAATTTACTATACTTTAGATGTTGATTGCTTGCATTCCCAAATCCTGTCACTAACAAGGAGCCCTGGTGGTGCAGTGGTTAAGAACTTGGCTGCTAACCGAAAGGTCAGCAGTTCAAATCCTCGCTGCTCCTTGGAAACCCTATGGGGCAGTTCTACTCTGGCCTATAGGGTTGCTATAAGTCGGAACCGAACAACAACAATAGGTTTGGTTTTGGTTTACCACTAACAGACAGTCTTTATCTTCCTTCATCTCAAACATCTTATCTGTCCCTTCCAAAAAAGATAATAAAACTAGTTAATTCTGGCCCCATGGCCTTTATCAAATTTGTACGTATGAATCTTCCTGTGAATCAAAGTAAATTCCAAAACTGCTATGCTGAAGATATCACTTGTTTCATAATGCTGTATCTGCTTTTGAGAACTAATGGCTGGTGTTAATCAATTATGTTCTTTTCGAATAATGAAATAGAAGATAGTGTTACAGACATGTATGGTGACGATACTATAGCTTAAATATTAAAAAAAAAAACAAAAAACAAACCTGTTGCCGTTGAGTCGATTCGGACTCAGAGTGACCCTATAGGACAGAGTAGAACTGCCCCATAGGGTTTCCAAGGAGCGGCTGGTGGATCTGAACTGTCGACCTTTTGGTTTGCAGCCATAGCTCTTAATATAGCACATTCAAAATTATTATTACATCATACTACTCAAAATTCCTTAAGTTTTTATTTCAAAACACTTAAATAGAACAGTACCATAAAACATTTTCTGTATTCTAGTCAGTTGATATTTCAGTTCCAAAAATTCCAATCTGAGGCAAGTTCATTTTCAACTGACCAAAATTTAAAAACAATTTAAGAGGGAAATCCATTTCTTAACCTGTAAGTTTACCTATGCATTTCCTAACGCAGCTGTTTTACCAATAAAGACAGAAAACAAACAGAATAAACTAATTTGAAGTCCTTACTTACCAGAATGCAGAAAATAATTTCCCCACTGCTCGCACCGATGAAAAGCTTCACACTGTGTGATTTCGTTTTCATGATGCGGAAACGCTAAATCTATCCCGCCCGAGTGGAGATCCAACTGACTTCCAAACATCAAACTGGGAGAAACAGAGCAGTGTACTGAATTAATTCACTTGAATCACATATTCTTCCAAACCATATTTTATATTTAATCTTCCCAGCTTTTTTTACGCAATGAATAAAAATAAATGGATCTCAATTTTAAATCAATTTGCATGATAATTTAACTGATGGAAATTTAAAATCGAAATTCTAGTTTTACTTTCTCATAAAATCCCTAATTCACAGCTTTTCCTCCTACTAAACGCTTTGCTCCAGATACAATACACAGTTTAAAAAAACTTACAAAATCTCCTTTTCTTACTCTCAGTAAGAAGAATTTAGTGGGCTTCCTATTTAACAAGAGAGAAAACCTGTTGCCGTCGAGTTGATTCTGATTCCTAGCAACCCTACAGGACAGAGCAGAACTGCCCCATAGGGTTTCCAAGAAACTAGCAGATTTGAACCGCCGACCTTTTGGCTAGCGGCCTGAGCTCTTAATCACTGCACCACCAGGGTGCCTAGCAAGAGACAGAACTATAAAATCATGACATTTTCTATTGTCTTTTGAAAATTTAACTATTTAATGGTTGTATGTGAACAACAAGATAATAGGATTTACAACAACATACTTCAGCTGTAGACATTTCTCCTATAACATTAGGCTGCACATCCCCAGAAAACCTTGTATTCTGCAAAGCTGCACACTAAAATTAACAGGGCTGGTAGGAAAAAGGGGGCTGGGCAGACAACGCAAAACCTATGCACTGCCACCAGAGCACTTGCAAAAACACAGCTGGTACCTGTTCACCTTGAACAGTCCAGGCTGACTAGAGGCTGTTTCAGAAAACGCCAAAAATGCAAAAAACAACATGGTGGAAATGCTGGCTTGTGTAAACCGAGGCAGTGCAGACAGACATGGAGCTCCGGGCCCTGGAGGAAACACAACCTCCACCAGAGGAGAGTCGGCAGGGCTGGGACACAGACAGGCGCCTGTTAACTTTCTTTGAATAGTTTAAGGAAGGCTCCACCACCCAGCTGAGATCTTCCCTTTCCACTGAGGCTGCAGCTCTACTCCCCTGCCCAGGAAGAAATGCGTATGCACCAACCACATCTGAGCCAACCGACACTCTAAAAACACGCAGCAGCAGACCAGCTCACATGCTGTTTTCACACATCAGTAGTAGGTTTTAGGGCACCTCTAAAATTACATGAATTCAGAATACTGTGAAGGAGAGAATGATTACCTCTGTGAAATAAGAGAGAATTTGGAAGGAGTACACAAGAAACCTCAGTTTTACTTGTAATGATCCTTCATTTTTTAAAAAAGATCTGCAGCAAATATGATAATGTTAAGGTTTAATAAAGACCAATTGTGGGTGTTCACTACACTAGTCTATTCTTGGCCATATGTTAGAACTCTTTTAAACTAAAAGAAAAGCTGAGGAGAAATAAAAGTCTACTTTCATTATTTAGATTTTTCATCAAAAATAAATTATTTAATACCATTACATCTGACACTTAGTAAATGTTTTCTATCTACTTCGGAGAAATGACTTGAATCTAAAAAATAAATATCCTAAGGGGGAGTGTGCTGTCACACTGTGGGGACTGCAACCACCGTCACGTAACAATATGTGTATAAACGTTTGTATGAGAAATTAACTTGGGCTGTAGACTTTCACCTAAAGCACAATAAAAAACAAAAATAAACAAATATTCTTTGGCATCCCAACTGTTACCCTACAGTCTGCCGTTAAATCAGTAAGCACTTACAGATACACATGTGACTGAGGGCTGGACAGAGTTTGGTTGTCGGCTTTTTAATGAAAAACTGGACCCACGCTTCACACTAACATTAGAGTTTGATGATGCAGGAATTACTGGATCCATTTCCAAATGAACACAGGTGAGGGTTGCAGGGAGAGGCTTTGGGGAAAAGGCAGAATTCCTGCCAGGTCTTAAATAGGATGGACAAAATGTAGACAGGCAAGTAGCTGAGGCTGAGGCATCCTTGCCTGAAGGAATGGAACACCGAGCTCCTACAGGAGATGATTAACCCTGTTAACTCATGTTTATACCCAACCAGAAGACAGCTGGCACTCCATACAATGGCCAATTTGAAGCTGGATTGGTTGAATTTAAGAGTAGTTTATCAAAGGGCCCCGGTGGTGCAGTGGTTGACGACTGGGCTGCTAACCAAAAGGTTGCCAGTTTGAACCCACCAGCCGTTCTTTGGGAGAAAGATGTGGTAGTCTGTTTCTGTAAAGATTACAGCATTGGAAACCCTATGGGGTAATTCTACTCTGTCCTATAGGGTCTCCATGAGTCTAAATCGACTCCACAGCAAGGGGTGTATTAATATATAGAATACCACAGCTACAAAGTTTTAAACTGTGTAAACAAGTTAAAACACTAGAATATGTATGCGAATTATTTTATTTTAAAAAGTAAATAGATACGAAATTAAATATATATCTGTTAAGAAACACACAATGGCCTAAAACGTACGCAAGATTTCAACCAGTTTTAGAACATTTTGGTCATATAAACTCAGTGTCAGTTACCTTTGTTACAGGAGCCTTTGCTGTTGATGCTGTGGCTGTTGCTCAGCTTGCTCAGATTAAAAACTGTTTTGTAATAACGTTCCTCAGAAATAAACCAAAAACACAACCACAACTAACAACTGGGTCAAACCAGAACCGAGGGGAAGGGTATAAGGATGTTCACCATACTTACCTTTCAAATTTTCTATAATTTTAAGTTTTTCAAAATAAAACTTTTGGAAAACACCTAGGACCCAGATCTTTGTTTCTAAATACCATTCTTCACTAAAAGAAACTAGGGCTCTTTGAAGAAATAGCTGATTCCATTACTAGGGCAGAGAAGGTACAACATGAGCCTAGGATATCTTGTGTCAAAAAACAAACAAGTGCTCAAAGCATAGTGGGGATATGTCAGAAGGACATAGGAACCAGCTTGAAGGGCAATCTGGCAAACTGGGAATAATCTGAGCATCAAAATAAATAACGATAGTAACAGATATAACCCAGTAAATAAAATAAATATCCATGTGTCCACATTGATATAAATAAGTAAGCAAACAAAGAAACAAGAAGTGAATGCTCTTCCTTACAGTAGAATCTCAGCTAATAAATAGAAACGAAATGACAGAATTTTAAAAATCACTTTTTGGCAACCATTAGAGTAATAATTAATGCAGGCAAGAATAAATAGAGGTTAAAATTATTCAATAAAAGTTTTCTGAAAACAAGATATTCATATAGCCTCAATTATTAATTATTATTAATTTTAAAGGGAAAACTACTAGCTTTACAGTGGAGAAACCTGGAAGACACCATGCTAACCAAATGAAGCAAAAGTTACCACCACCGGTAATGGGACAAACTGACACTGTGTGTCTTGCGGTAACATGCGGTGAGAATACAGCATCACTTCTGTATTCCTGCCCAAAATGCCTAACCTGAATCTAATCACGCAGAAGCATCAGGCAGACCTGAACTGAGGAACACTGGGCAACTGGGCAACAACTGGTCGGTATGCTTCAAAAATATCAAGGCTATGGAAGATAAGAAAAGATTAAGGAAAAAGAAGGCCAAACCAAATACAAAACATGCTGAAAAAAGAAAATAATAAAAATTAGAGTGGAAATTAATGAAACAGAGAATAGAAAAACAAAAAAGAAAATCAATGAAAATAAAAGTCGGTTCTTTGAAGAGATGCCTCCAATCGCTAAGATCAAAAATAAAGAAGGAGAGACGTTATTACTGACCTTACAGAAACAAAGCATTATGAGAAAATACTATGAACAACTGTAGGCCAACAAATTAGATAACAGAGATGAAATGTACAAATTTCTGAAGACACAAAGTACTGAAACTGACTCAGAAAGAAACAGAAAACCTGAACAGCCAAGAGATTGAATCAGTGATTTTAAAACTTCCCACAAAGAAAAGCCTGGGCCCAGATAGCTTCACTGCTGAATTCTACCAAACATCCAAAGAATTAATACCAACTCTTCACAAACTCTTCCAAAAAGTAGACTATTCTAATGCTGTGCTAGTCCTGCTGGGTGGCAAGAGAGGAGCGGAAGGGCTGGACAAAGAAGATGAAAACAGCAGTCTCTACCCTCCAGGAGATTATCATGAATGACTTCAAAACAGTACAGGAAGGATCAGAGAGAAGATCATCAAAACTGAAGGGACCAACAGGCAGAGGTCTCAGCCCAGTCAGGGGACCCTAGGGTCTCCTAAAGGAGATGACTCCTTGCTAAGCTGGGGGGTAGATGGGAGCCACTCGGAAAAGAGGAGACAGAGGCATTCCCAACAGAGAAAAACAGTGTGAGCCGCGTCAGCTGGCACACGGGGGAACCTCAAGAGTTTTGCACTGCCCGAGTATAAGGTTCAAAGCAGGAGCAGTGAGAAGGGAACTGGAAGATTAGCTAAGGGGCACAGACGTCATACTACAGACACTAAGGAGCTTGTGATGGTTTAAGCAGAGGAGTTACGTGGTCAGATCTGATTTCAGAGTCACCCCAATGGCAGTGTGAAGTCTGGACAAGAGAGGTCCATTAAGACGGTATGTAACAGTCCTCCACCAGATCTCTGTCCCTTTGTCACATGTGGGTGGCTTGCCTGTTGCTGTGATGCTGGAAACTGTGGCGCTGGTATTTCAAGGACCACTAGGGTTGCCCGTGGTGAACAGGTTCCAGTGGAGCTTCCAGACTAATATTAGGAAGAAATACTAATATCAACACTAGGAAGAAAGGCCTGGCAATCAAATTCCAAAAACTGGCGAATGAAACCTTATGGATCAAAACAGAACATCGTCCAACTCACTTGCTTTGGACACGTCATCAGAAGGGATCAACTGCTGGAGGAGGACATCATGTTTGGTGGAGTACAAAACCAGTGAGGGTGAGGGAGACCCTCAGTGAGACTGGCCCAGTAGCCACAACAATGGACTGGGACGTGCTGGGATCGTAAAGATGACCCAGGACCGGGCAATGTTTCATTCTGTTGTACATAAGGTCGCCAGGAGTCAGAGCTGACTCAACAGCAGCTCTCCACCTATGCATCTATGTGTGTATGTATGTACCCATCTGTGTATCTCTGTGTGTGTATATCTATTTATCTATGTATCTCTCTGTGTGTATCTATCTATCTATCTATGTATCTCTCTGTGTGTATCTATCTATCTATCTATGTATCTCTCTGTGTGTATCTATCTATCTATCTATGTATCTCTCTGTGTGTATCTATCTATCTATCTATGTATCTCTCTGTGTGTATCTATCTATCTATCTATGTATCTCTCTCTGTGTGTATCTATCTATCTATCTATGTATCTCTCTCTGTGTGTATCTATCTATCTATGTATCTCTCTGTGTGTATCTATCTATCTATCTATGTATCTCTCTGTGTGTATCTATCTATCTATCTATGTATCTCTCTCTGTGTGTATCTATCTATCTATCTATGTATCTCTCTCTGTGTGTATCTATCTATCTATGTATCTCTCTGTGTGTATCTATCTATCTATCTATGTATCTCTCTCTGTGTGTATCTATCTATCTATCTATGTATCTCTCTCTGTGTGTATCTATCTATCTATCTATGTATCTCTCTGTGTGTATCTATCTATCTATCTATGTATCTCTCTGTGTGTATCTATCTATCTATGTATCTCTCTGTGTGTATCTATCTATCTATCTATGTATCTCTCTGTGTGTATCTATCTATCTATCTATGTATCTCTCTGTGTGTATCTATCTATCTATCTATGTATCTCTCTCTGTGTGTATCTATCTATCTATCTATGTATCTCTCTCTGTGTGTATCTATCTATCTATCTATGTATCTCTCTCTGTGTGTATCTATCTATCTATCTATGTATCTCTCTGTGTGTATCTATCTATCTATCTATGTATCTCTCTGTGTGTATCTATCTATCTATCTATGTATCTCTCTCTGTGTGTATCTATCTATCTATCTATGTATCTCTCTCTGTGTGTATCTATCTATCTATGTATCTCTCTCTGTGTGTATCTATCTATCTATCTATGTATCTCTCTCTGTGTGTATCTATCTATCTATGTATCTCTCTGTGTGTATCTATCTATCTATCTATGTATCTCTCTCTGTGTGTATCTATCTATCTATCTATGTATCTCTCTCTGTGTGTATCTATCTATCTATCTATGTATCTCTCTCTGTGTGTATCTATCTATCTATGTATCTCTCTCTGTGTGTATCTATCTATCTATGTATCTCTCTGTGTGTATCTATCTATCTATGTATCTCTCTCTGTGTGTATCTATCTATCTATCTATGTATCTCTCTCTGTGTGTATCTATCTATCTATCTATGTATCTCTCTCTGTGTGTATCTATCTATCTATGTATCTCTCTGTGTGTATCTATCTATCTATGTATCTCTCTGTGTGTATCTATCTATCTATGTATCTCTCTGTGTGTATCTATCTATCTATCTATGTATCTCTCTCTGTGTGTATCTATCTATCTATCTATGTATCTCTCTGTGTGTATCTATCTATCTATGTATCTCTCTGTGTGTATCTATCTATCTATCTATGTATCTCTCTGTGTGTATCTATCTATCTATGTATCTCTCTGTGTGTATCTATCTATCTATGTATCTCTCTGTGTGTATCTATCTATCTATGTATCTCTCTGTGTGTATCTATCTATCTATCTATGTATCTCTCTGTGTGTATCTATCTATCTATGTATCTCTCTGTGTGTATCTATCTATCTATCTATGTATCTCTCTGTGTGTATCTATCTATCTATCTATGTATCTCTCTGTGTGTATCTATCTATCTATCTATGTATCTCTCTGTGTGTATCTATCTATCTATCTATCTCTCTGTGTGTATCTATCTATCTATCTATGTATCTCTCTCTGTGTGTATCTATCTATCTATCTATGTATCTCTCTGTGTGTATCTATCTATCTATCTATGTATCTCTCTCTGTGTGTATCTATCTATCTATCTATGTATCTCTCTCTGTGTTTATCTATCTATCTATGTATCTCTCTGTGTGTATCTATCTATCTATCTATGTATCTCTCTGTGTGTATCTATCTATCTATGTATCTCTCTGTGTGTATCTATCTATCTATCTATGTATCTCTCTCTGTGTGTATCTATCTATCTATGTATCTCTCTGTGTGTATCTATCTATCTATGTATCTCTCTGTGTGTATCTATCTATCTATGTATCTCTCTGTGTGTATCTATCTATCTATGTATCTCTCTGTGTGTATCTATCTATCTATGTATCTCTCTGTGTGTATCTATCTATCTATCTATGTATCTCTCTGTGTGTATCTATCTATCTATGTATCTCTCTGTGTGTATCTATCTATCTATGTATCTCTCTGTGTGTATCTATCTATCTATCTATGTATCTCTCTGTGTGTATCTATCTATCTATCTATGTATCTCTCTGTGTGTATCTATCTATCTATCTATGTATCTCTCTGTGTGTATCTATCTATCTATCTATGTATCTCTCTCTGTGTGTATCTATCTATCTATCTATGTATCTCTCTGTGTGTATCTATCTATCTATCTATGTATCTCTCTGTGTGTATCTATCTATCTATCTATGTATCTCTCTCTGTGTGTATCTATCTATCTATCTATGTATCTCTCTGTGTGTATCTATCTATCTATCTATGTATCTCTCTCTGTGTGTATCTATCTATCTATCTATGTATCTCTCTCTGTGTGTATCTATCTATCTATGTATCTCTCTGTGTGTATCTATCTATCTATGTATCTCTCTGTGTGTATCTATCTATCTATGTATCTCTCTGTGTGTATCTATCTATCTATGTATCTCTCTGTGTGTATCTATCTATCTATCTATGTATCTCTCTGTGTGTATCTATCTATCTATCTATGTATCTCTCTGTGTGTATCTATCTATCTATCTATGTATCTCTCTGTGTGTATCTATCTATCTATCTATGTATCTCTCTGTGTGTATCTATCTATGAATGTATCTCTCCATGTGTGTATCTATCTATCTATCTATGTATCTCTCTGTGTGTATCTATCTATGAATGTATCTCTCCATGTGTGTATCTATCTATCTATCTATGTATCTCTCTGTGTGTATCTATCTATCTATGTATCTCTCTGTGTGTATCTATCTATCTATGTATCTCTCTGTGTGTATCTATCTATCTATGTATCTCTCTGTGTGTATCTATCTATCTATCTATGTATCTCTCTGTGTGTATCTATCTATCTATCTATGTATCTCTCTGTGTGTATCTATCTATCTATCTATGTATCTCTCTGTGTGTATCTATCTATCTATCTATGTATCTCTCTGTGTGTATCTATCTATCTATCTATGTATCTCTCTGTGTGTATCTATCTATCTATCTATGTATCTCTCTGTGTGTATCTATCTATCTATGTATCTCTCTGTGTGTATCTATCTATGAATGTATCTCTCCATGTGTGTATCTATCTATCTATCTATGTATCTCTCTGTGTGTATCTATCTATCTATGTATCTCTCTGTGTGTATCTATCTATCTATGTATCTCTCTGTGTGTATCTATCTATCTATCTATGTATCTCTCTGTGTGTATCTATCTATCTATGTATCTCTCTGTGTGTATCTATCTATCTATGTATCTCTCTGTGTGTATCTATCTATCTATCTATGTATCTCTCTGTGTGTATCTATCTATCTATGTATCTCTCTGTGTGTATCTATCTATCTATCTATGTATCTCTCTGTGTGTATCTATCTATCTATCTATGTATCTCTCTGTGTGTATCTATCTATCTATGTATCTCTCTGTGTGTATCTATCTATCTATGTATCTCTCTGTGTGTATCTATCTATCTATCTATGTATCTCTCTGTGTGTATCTATCTATCTATGTATCTCTCTGTGTGTATCTATCTATCTATGTATCTCTCTGTGTGTATCTATCTATCTATGTATCTCTCTGTGTGTATCTATCTATCTATGTATCTCTGCATGTGTGTATCTATCTATCTATCTATGTATCTCTCTGTGTGTATCTATCTATCTATCTATGTATCTCTCTGTGTGTATCTATCTATCTATGTATCTCTCCATGTGTGTATCTATCTATCTATTTATCTCTCTATGTATGTATGTATGTATCTATCTATTTATAAAATTCCTGATGAATACTGACAGGAACTCAGACCAGCAGAGCTCAACAAGAGGGAAGAAATATGTGGGTACTATTTGACAGGGGGAAAAAAAAAATCAACAAGCTACTGACAGATTGGATATATGCCATGAAGAGAGGTTCCAGACAGTGCCAGCCAACAAGTTTCTACACGGATGGACATGTTGTATATCTGTGCTGTCCAATAGCGTAGCCACTGGCCACACATGGCTCTTGAGCACTGACGCGTGGCTAATGTGACTGAAAATCTGAATGTTTAATTTTATTCCATGTTAATTAATTTCAATTGCCACGTGAGTGGCTAGGGCAACTTCACTGAATAGCACATCTGCAGAATCCCTCAAATTCTACCCTGAGTAACAGGGTTGATGGTGATGCCGTCAGCTAAGACAGGGCATGCAAGGACAAGAAAGTCTGGGAGATGATGAAGTTGGATTCACCTCTAGAGCTGCTGACTCTGAGCTGCCTCTGTCAAACAGGCAGCGGGACTCAGAATCAGACCAGCCAGGAACGAGCATGGCAGGTAAAACTAGGAATAAAGGAAGGAACACACAGGAGGAACACGTAAGAAAGAGGCATCTGGGCCAGGACAGAACCACAGGAGTGTTCAGTGTTTAAAGGGAAGTCTGAAGAGAAGGTGAGGAAGGGGACATGCAGGCTCAACCAGAGATGCAGACGACCAGACGAACGTGGTTTCCCCAAAGCCACGGAACCAGAGAGTAGGCTACGGTGGAGGGACCACAGGGAGAGATGCGGAGGCCACAGCACGGAGGCCATGGCCACCTGGACAGAGCAGTTCAGTGGTGACAAGTGGGGAGTGAACCAGATGAGCCTGTGTCAAGCTGTACGTAAGAGGTGTAGACAGTGTGGAGAGAACACTTCTTCAAGAAGCTTTGCTGACAAAGAGAGACAAGTAAGACAGAAGCTAGGAGGGAATCCAGAATCAAAAACGGATCTTTCTTTAATCTTTAGAGACTCCCTAATACAGAAAAGTCTTCTGTACATTTGCTGCCTGAGATGAAAGAGCTGGTATGAAGGGGCGGGGGGAGATTCTGGAGGTAGAAAGTGAGAACCGGTGGGGGACACTAGACGAGACTCGACCAAGAACCAGCTCTGGGGGTTAAGTGTGGGGAAGGCAGACAGCTGGTCTGCTGTCTGGTTAATAAAAATAAGGTACCTGAAAAACTGCCTGTCTGTGAAGAGCACACAAGCATTGTGTGTATCAAAGGCAGGCTGTGTGGCCCTGAAGACACGCCAGCTGCTCGGCCGGGCAGGTGTGCAGTCACCCTACATGTTCTCTACTCCTCGAGACAAGCTTTCTCCGAAACCCACCACAGAACAGAAAGTCAGGTAGACCTGGGATCGCCTTTTATGTGACAGGAAGTCAAGGCCTGGACTGTAAATCAGCCTTTCTACTATCACGAGCCTTCCGATGTAAGGAGAAATAAATACACAAGGGTTTGGTTTGGTTTTACTTCCTACAGCTAGTCATACTCTGCCACTAGCTTTTCTTCTCAACAACCTGGTGTGCTGGCATTGGTTGGTTCTTGGCCTGAGCGTGCTTACATCTGCACCCTCTGCTGACCAAACCACGTACTGCTGGAACTTTCACACAAACACAGAACACAAAGTATTCCGAAAATCCTTACCTTGACATGGCAGAACATTCAATGTGCCAGCCAGGTCTTCCATTTCCCCAAGGTGATGTCCAAAAAATCTCCTGGGGTTTAGCTGCCTTCCATAAGGCAAAATCACTGGGGTGTCGTTTGTCAGAATCAACTGCCAATAATAATTGGCTAATTAGCAGGGTGAAATTTAAAATTAGCAAGCAAACAAAAGTCACCACAGCAGTGTGATGACAAGAAACACATTCCAAAGATTCTTTTCCCTCTTAGAAGCAACTTCACATTTTCTCAGTCATGTATTTTCCTCCTCCCCATGTGACCTATGGAATGACTACTAAACACTATTACGTAAAGCATGTCAGAGCCATGAGGTCTATCAACAGGGGAGATGGTGTCAGTAAATTAAATAAGTAAAAATTTCAAACACACACAAAAACCTTCTTTCAAACAGATATACTGGACTGAGTATTCTCATTTTTCCTTACTCTTTGTGTGAGTACATTATATTTATCTGTAACTGTGAGCTTCAGAATAATTTTTTCCAAACAACAAAATAATCATATACAGTGAAAGAAAATTACCAGAGTATTAGTCACATTCAAAAAAACTCAGAAGAGAAAGGTTATATGACTTGTTCTAAGTTTTACAATGAGTCATTAACAGGTTCTATTTATTTATAAAACAAACCAAAAAAAATTAAGATCTTGTATAGCTTTCAGAATGTATTACACCTGATTTTCAAGGGATTTCTTACCCCATTCCAGTAAAATCTGACAAACAAATATTGTACTAGTTTAAATGTTGGCCGTTCATATTCAACTCGATGGCCCTCAGCTGTCATTAAACCGACTGACATCTAGCTTGTGTAGAGTATGGGGCAATTCTACTCTGTCCTATAGGGTTGCTAGAGGTCGGAACTCACTCCACAGTAACAGGTCTGGTTTTGTGTAGAGTATGGAGCCCTGGTGGCGCAGTGGTTAAGAACCCGGCTGCTAACCAAAGGTTGGCAGTTCAAATCCACCAGCTGCTACTTGAAAACCCTGTGGGTGAGTTCTACTCTGTCCTACGGGATCACTGAGTTGGAATCGACTCGACAGCAACAGGTTTGGTTTTTGGTTTTGTGTCGAGTATACGCCGTAACAGACTAGAGAGTTTGGCTCAGCTGGAGACCATTAAACCTCACTGAGCACACACCATGTTTCAAGCACTAGGTATATAGCAATGAGTAAGAGTTCCTGCCCTCCAGGAGCTCACAGGCTAGTAAGCAAGACAAAGATGCAAACAAATAATTGCAAAGAAATAGTTAGGGGACGTAAGTTATACTGAGGCGGGAGGGAGGGACTGCCTGAGGGAAGGCGTCCCGATTCTGAAGAGCAGGCTGGAATTCACCAGGCGCGTGGAAAGGAGGAGAGCAAGCAACTCAGGTGGTAGGACAGCATGGATAGAGCAGAGACGTGAGACTGTCTGGTGCAAAAAGAAACACATCACCAGTAGGAACATGATTGTAACGTTGAATCAATGCCATTTCCTAAAATACACCTCATTTTCAACACTTCTGTGTGCACAGCGGAGCCCTGGTGGTGCAGTGGTTAAGAGCTCGGCTACTAATCAAAAGGTCCGCAGTTGAAATCCACCAGCTGCTTCTTGGAAACCCTCTGGGGCAGTTCTACTCTGTCCTACAGGATCACTATGAGTTGGAATCCACTCCACGGCAACGGGTTTGGTTTTGGTTACGTGTAGAGCAGGAATTCCCAGTTACACATACTGGACTGGAATGCATACATGCAATGCAATGGTAGCCCCTTTGAAGCAGTATCCGTATGAGGTAATTTATTTTTTTCATTAATGCTCAAAGTGTTTTCGGAACTCCTCTGAGGAACTGTCTTTGAATAGTCTCAGTGGAGGTAAATCGTCCTTGAAAAGGAAGACCTGCTTTTTTTAGATCCATGTTGAAGGGAAGAAAAGTGAGTAACTGAGGATCATGGAGCTGCCAGGTGACACAGTCCGTGAGTAACCGGGAAGGCACCCTGAGCTAGGACAGCAGTCACCGTCACTACGCCACTCCCACCCCTGGGCCAGGTCTCCTGTGTTCACCACAGTCTCTCTCGCTGCTTGAGCAGGAGGGACGAACTCTGTGCATAAGGCGCGCACCACCTCCCTTCCACCTGTGAGCACTCATACAAGTGTCTCTAAGTTACATCTGGATGGACTGAAAGATGTGAAACTTCTCTGGTGGATGCAGACACTGAGGTTTTCCTCAGTCAGACTGGACATACCATCTCGTCATTACTAAGGACTGGACTTAAGAGAAACAGAGGGAAAAAAAAAAAGATCTTTGGGCCTCCAAGCTAATGGAATAACTAACTCATACATGACGACGGAAAATTTACGGAAAACATCAAACTTTAGTAACAATACGTTATGCTGGAAGAAAACTGAGTCATATAGTTAAAACACTCAAGAAAAGGTGAGCCAAGGATGTTCTATCCAGCCAAATTGACTTCCAAGAAAAAAGGCAGCGAATTGTCATTAACAAGCGAAACTCCAGGAAACATCATTCTCAAGAGAGGACTCTTCCCTCAGAACGCACTGGTGAATGGGCTTCAGGAAGAAACGCCCAGAGAGACATGAACATACAGACTGGTGGTGAGTACCGCACATGCATTTACCTGCAGAACTGTGACTACATAAGGGACACAGGGACATAGAACAGTATGTGATCGCTACATCCTATGACGCAGTAAACACAGTACATCTGTTGTTTTTAAACGGTTTCAACAATCATGTTGGTGGCAGGGTAGAAACCGCTATTCTGCGGCTGCGGGGCTGTAAAGCAAATGAATAAAGCTATGATTACTGAATAGTCTAACACTCCCGGTATCCCTGAAATCCAAGACTTTCCATATGGGGAAAAAGGAGATACAAATGTAAAACAGAAGAGGCTAAGTAAACACCCTTAGTAGTGAGTCCTGGTGGCACTGATTAGGCGCCTGGCTGCTAACCAAAAGGTCAGCAGTTGGAGCCCACCAACTGCTCTGCACGAGAAAGAATCAGCAGTCTGCTTCTGTCAAGACCACAGCCGTGGAAACCCTACGGGACAGTTCTACTCTGTCCTAGAGGGTCGCTATGAGTCGGAATCGACTCGACAGCAACAGGTTTTTGGTTTTTATGTGGTAATTTATTCATAAATATATTTGTTACCTCTACCCCTTGAAAAGGTCTAAAAACAAAGACTAATGTACCAATAAGTATCCTTGCTGCTCACGCTGTTGTCAGGTGCTGCCGAGTTAGTTTCCACTTACAGCGACCCTGCGCACAACAGAACGTAACACTGCCCAGTCCTATGCCGTCCTCACAGTCACTGCTATGTCTGAGCCCACTGGTGCCCATACTGTGGTGTAAAAATACCTTTTCCCATGAAAGGAAAACAGGCCTCCAAAAGAAATGGTTTATTCCAGGTCTGGGGCAGGAAATGGACAAAACAATCCAGGAACATCTGGCCACATCAGGGAGATGGCAATAAAGCCATCAAATACTGCTAGGTTTGTATTTAAAGGACTTGTAAGCCAACCTGAAGAAGCTCCCACTGGCAAAAGAAGAGACAATTTGAGGATCAATAAGGACAATAATAGCAGTGGACTGAAATATATCAAACACGTTTAAGTCCACGAGTCCCTAGCAACTAAAGAACAAAAATCTAATTGGTTAACTTCAGAGAAACCAACTCTGTACCTTGAGACTTGGTAAATAAAGGAAAACACTTGGGCATTTATCTTCCTTTCCTACGCAAACTGCACCACTGGCTAACCAAACAGTAATCTGTCTACGTGTTGTTTCATTGCTCACTGCCACTGAGTCAATTCTGGCTCACGGCGATCCCATGTGTGCAGAGCAGAACTGCTCCATAGGGTTCTCAAGGCTGGGACCTTTTGGATGCAGATCGCTTGGCCTGTCTTCCGAGGCACCTCTCAGTGGTTTCGAACTACCAACCTTTCAGCTAACAGTCAAGAAGTGAACCATTTATGCCACCCACGGACTCCTAAACTGTCTATATAAAAGCATCCAGCAAATAAACAAAGAAGAAATGCCAGAATCAGAGTATCATCATTTCACAACCTTCTTCTTGCAACCAAGAAGGTAAGCATGGAGCAACAATGATGGTCAACAACACAAAGAAACAGCCAACCAGGCCTTGCCCGTCTTTGGATGAAGTACTACACCACCATCCATAAAGTAGACTCCTCCAGAAATTCAGGATCTGATTAAGCCTCCAGATGAAACTATCAACTTGACAAAATATACGCAGGAGAGGAAAACGTTATACACCACTGCAAGAACACGGCCAGCAAAATGCCAGCCAAGGAAACTACAAAACTGAAGATGTTTCTTTCATCAAATAAACTGCAAGGGGGAAAAGTGTAGCGGAGCAAACTACAGATTAAAACACATTCTAAAAGACATAAAAATATAAAACACGTAAGTGAAAACTTTAAAGTGTTGAAAAGCAAAGACATCACTTTGAGGACTAAGGTGCACCTGACCCAAGCCATGGTATTTTCAGTTGCCTCATATGCACACAAAAGCTGGACAATGAATAAGGACGACCGAAGAAGAAATGACACCTTTCAATTATGGTGTTGGTGAAGAATATTGAAATATACCATGGACTGTCAAAACAACAAACAAATCTGTCTTGGAAGTACAGCCAGAATGCTCCTTGGAAGCAAGGACAGTGAAGTTTTGTCTCATGTACTTTGCACATGTTATCAGGAGGGACCGGTCCCTGGAGAAGAATATCATACTTCGTGAAGGAGAGGGTCAGCGAAAAACAGGAAGACCCTCAATGAGATGGAGCGACACAGTGGCTGCAACAATGGGCTCAAGCATAACAACGATTGTGAGGCTGGCGCAGGACCAGGCAGTGTTTCGTTCTGTTGTACACAGGGTTGCTGTGAGTCGGAAGTGACTCGATGGCACCTAACAACAAAGGAGAAACTACTGTGTTTAGGGATACACGCTTGGGGTAAAACCACTAATAAAGGTAAAGAGGTGATTACCACCGTAAGATAGTGGTTACCTGAGGAAGAGGGAACGGGGGTCATGCTTAGTAGTGGGATGTGGAAGGTCTGGTGTGCCCACAAGTTTACCTTCCTTTCATGGGTTTTGATTACAAAGGTCTCCACTTTGTAACTGTTCACTGAGCTACACATTTGTTTTCTGTTATATTATTATCTAAGACGGTTAAAAATTTCGCTTCTGAAATGATATATACATCAAGGTACTGACAAATTTTCACTGTGTGTGAACAGTTTTACTACCTCTATTTTGTATATCTGTATTTCCTAATTTTCCACTGTTATTTCTATATTACCTGCAGAGAATGTAAATTTCAGAAAATTTAACTGTGCTCATGCAGAACCTGTATATAGACCAAGAGGCCGTTGTTCAAACAGAATAAGTGGATAGTGCGTGGTTTAAAGTCAGGAAAGGTGTGCGTTGGGGTTGTATCCTTTTGCCTAACTTATTCAGTCATGTACTAAACAAATAATCTGAGAAGCTGGACAATCTGAAGAACGGGGCATGAGGATTGGTGGAAGACTCATTAACAACCTGCAATATGCAAATGACACAACCTTGCTTGCCTGACGGAAATGAAGAGGACTTGAAGCACTTACTGAAGAAGATCAAAGACTACAGCCTTCAGTATGGATTACACCTCCACATAAAGGAAACAAAAATCCTCACAACTGGCCTGATAAACATCATGATGCATGGAGAAAAAACTGAAGTTGTGGAAAAACTACTGAGGTTGTCAAAGACTTCATTCTACTTGGATCAACAATCAACATCCATGGAAGCAACAGTCAAGAAATCAAAGGATGTATTGCATTGGGCAAATCTGCTGCACAAGACCTCTTTAAAGTTTTAAAACGTACAGATGTCACTTTGATGACTAAAGTGCGCTTGACCCAAGCCATGGTATTTTCAAACACCTCACATGCATGCAAAAGCTGGGCAGTGAAAAAGGAGGAGAGAAGAACTGATGCATTAGAACTGTGATGTTAGTAAAGAATATCAAATACGCTGTGGACTGTCAGAAGAATGAACAAACCAATCTCAGGAAATATAACCAGAATGTTCCTTAGAAGTGTGGGTGGTGAGACTCTGACTTGCTTACTTTGGGCATGTGATCTGGAAAGACCGATCTTTTGAAAAGGACGTCACAGTCGGCAAAGCTGAGGGTCAATGAAAGTGAAAGAAACCCTCAACGAGATGGACTGATGTAAGAGCCACAACAATCAGCTTAAACATGGCAGATACGGTGATGATCGCACAGGACCGGGCCGCATTTTGTTCTCTTATACGTCAAGGTCTCCGTGAGTCAGAGCCAACGTGGTGGCAACTCACGACAACATTTACATATCGTTTTGTATAAGAAAATAATTTCAGTTTTGAAAAGTATTGCTGATACTAGAATGCGTAACTACAAGAAACCTACTAGAAACTTCCCCAAGGCACAAGACAACCATCTGCTGGGTGGCCACATCTCATGTGCGAGATCTCAGAACTTTCTGTTTTGGCCGTTGTGCAGAGGTAAGTAGTATACTACTGATTGGGTAAAAGTAAGAAATAACATTTCTGAGAAGTCAGATAAATAGTGCTATTAATTAAATGGAATATTTCATGAGGCAGAAGGATAATGCCCAAAGACAGACATATAAAACTGGGACGACATGTCTTGTAGGGTTTCTGCTATTGTTCTTGTTTGGTTATCTTAAACAGTACTCTTTTAAAATTATTTCTAATTTATGTCTATATACTTATCCCCTCCAAAAACAAAATTTTTACTCTAACAAATAGTGAGAACAGAATAGAGTACAGAGCAATAGCCAAATACACGTGGAAATTTAATATCTGATAAGACGTAGAGGGGTGTTTGAATATGCTACAGTGTGTACGTGTTTCCATATGCAAAGAAAATCTCAGAAAGGAAAGAAGAAATGGTTGAAAAGTGCTGCTCCAGGGAGAAGAGCTGGGGGACCAACGGCAGGAGATGGGGATGTCTCACTTGCGGTTTGAATTTTATATTCCACATGTTCTGTCTATTTAAAAAAATGAATTAAATTTAAAGCATTACTATGCTCGACCGTATGATCAACATCACCGTGCCCTGAGTAAGCGGAGGTGCACGGCTCTGGACTGAGCATGCGGGAAGGTGGGAAAAGCCATGTCTCTGCATCCTTCACTTCCCAGGAAGCTATGATGTGAGGCAGAGGTTACAGGGGCCCAGAGGGCTCACGTATGGTCAACCTACCTGGCTCTCCAACTGGATCCGGGGCCACACCGACTAGTTTACCATACTTGTCTCCTCTAGACTTCAGATCAAAGTAGACATTGCCTGTTTTACAAAGGTAATTATGATATGCATCATTTCTCAATCTTAAACACGAGCATTTCCATATACTTAATATTTAACAAGTTATTAGACTTCGAAGACAGACTATGGCATTTGGTCTTCATTTGGTCCTTTTACTAACCCGTTGGGGCAGAATTAAACAACAGCCCTGTATTACCAAAGCGTGCATTTGTACCTATCACGACCACACAGAAGTGAACATGAACACACAAGGGTAAATTCACTGTCAACTCTTTAGACAGTTCTTCTTAATAAGAATGAAGAAAGGTAAGTGTTACCATTAACCTTCGTTCAGCTCTTGGGCTTTATATTATATACTAACTAATAAAAGAAACCATTTCTTTGTCCAAATATCTTCCAAGGCTGCCCTTTTATTTAAAAAGACCATTGCTACACTCGAGATGGACTGACACAGCAGCTGCAACAATGGGCTCAAACACAGCAACCATTGTGAGGACGGCACAGGACCAGACAGTGTTTCATCCTGTTGTACGTGGGGCCACTATGAGTCGGAACCAACTCGATGGCACCTAACACAACACACTTGAAGTATCTGTGTGGCTGTTCTTTTACGGAGACACGTAGGGTCCTTTTTTCTCAGGATGAGGGTAGACAACCTTAGGCACAGAGATCATGACAGAACCACTCTGACCCCTTCGCTCTGACTGTAGAATATGAAGAAGCAGAGCTAAGAAGTGAGATTTCAGAGCTAAAGACAAAAACCAAAACCGCTGTCACTGAGTCAATTCCGACTCATAGTGACCCTACAGGACAGAGTAGAACTGCCCCGTGGAGTTTCCAAGGAGTCCACAGACTGCCGACCTTTTGGGTTAGCAGCCGGGCTCTTAACCACTGTGCCCCCAGGGCTCCAAGAAACACCCTTGGTTTAATAATTAAAAAATTTAATAAATTAAGCTCTACCAGTGGAAATAATCACACAAATCCAGAACATGACACATCCTCTAAGACAACTGAGCTGGTTATTAGCTTCTTCGAAAAGTTCTTAACAAGGGAGAAAAAAACTGGGGAGACTGTTTTAATAAAAGAGACCAGAGAGACACAGAAACCAAATGCAACGCGTGACCTTGAGTAGATTCTGATTTGGCGAGGCGGGGGGAAAGCCATAAAAGAAATGGGAGGTCAACTGGGTGAATTTTAATATGGATAGGATGTTCGGTGATATTAGAGAATTATTCATTGTCCTAGGCCTAGTAGTGACCTTGTGGTTATGCAGAGGAACACTCACACTATTCAGAGATACGTGTTGAAGTATCAAGGGGCTGCAGTGTTACTTTCAAATGGTCTGTTAAAAAATTACACACCTACACACAAAGATAAGGGAAGTGTGTCTTTGGAGGTGCTGATTTTGTCCCCAACCTTTCGTTACGAAAATTTTAAACCAACACAGTTGAAAGACAACGACAATGAACAGCTGTATGCCTGCCACCCAGACTCAGCAGCTGTTAACACTTCGCCATTTCTGGTTTATCCACACCAGCTCTGCAGACAGTCACCTCTCCCTGTGACTGGCGATAAAGTTTTTAAAAAGAACTGATTCAACAGGTTTGCAAAGAGACACGGTAACTGTAGAAAAGCCTGTAACACTTTCAATATAAGAACCATATCAAGAAAGACAGTAAAACACTTGGCATGTGTTCCAATAATTCATAAAAATGTCTAGTTTCTCAAAATCTTACCAGTATTACCTATTATCAGTTTTGACGACATAGATCCTACCTTTCTGCGTTGAATAAGCATGCCCATTGGCAATTATTCCCTCAATGAAAGAAATGATCTGAGGAATATTTTCAGTTACCCTCAAGTACACTGTGGGTGGGAGAACCTGAAATAGAGGAAAAATGACTGTGTTTCCATAGCTAAAAAGCCGAGGTCCACCACAACTGGTTTTCTTCATTGTTCAAGCTTTTTATCCTTGGGATAGGAAAACCAACAACCAACTTTACCTTCAAGGCTGCCATATCTTGTTTAAAATCTTCTTCATAAAAACTGGCAAGAGAAGTGGGTGATATATTCATCTGCAAAAGAATTAGATAAACATACTGAGAATTCTGGAGTATTTACAACAGAACCATGACTGCCCACTTACATGATGCCCAAAGCAAGCTCATTTCTTCCATGGTGCAGACAGGAGGGGCTGGGCTATGTGGCCTTACTGTGGCTTAGCCTCAGGCTGGCACTGCCACTCACAAGGGAGGCATTTAGCTTTAGCTATTAAACTTGTACCAACAGCTTAGCTAGTCAAAATGGTTTACTGACCCTGTTGTCTGGTTAGGGAGGAAAAGGGAATAAATGTCATGATTTCCACGATGCAATAACAAACAAACCAAATCAAAACAAAAACAAACAAAAAACCCTGTTTTTTCTCAGATAAGGGCAAAATCAGTCTATCCTACATAATCACAAGAAACTTGAGTTCCCATTATACAGGATACAGGATACAAAAGAAACCAAGCCAAAAACACATTAAAGAGGAAGACCCTAAGGAAATATTTTGAAAGCAGTTATGACACATTAGAATAGGGTTTTTAATGGAATGTGAAGTCCCTCGGGCACTATGAATGGGCTTCTGGGGACAGGTAAGAGCACAACACACAAAGGTGAATGTTCTAAATGTATGCGCCATTGCTAGGGCACGTATCTGCAGCCCGTCAGACTCTCAGGAGTCTGGGGCACATAACGAGGCTCACTCAGCATTATTATTACTTTCTCCATGGAAAAATACTCTAGAAATAAAAGCAGCAGGAGACACTATAACGTTCTGAAACTTAACCGGCATTCATAATTGTTGATTTTGTGCCCGTAACCCATGAGCCATTCAAACTCATTAACAGTCATTTAGAAGCATCTACGATGCGCCAGACACTTATCTTATCTGATTCTCACACAACCCTGTGAAGCAGAAATCCCCATTTTATGAATAAAGAAATGTCGGCTCCAAATATTAAACAACTTTCTCAATGTAAACAGCACGTGTGCAGCCCGGACATCAGCTGAGTCACTCTGAAGCCCAAGTCCTGTCTACCCCAGGGCTCTAACATGTCACGACCATCACTTAACAGTCAACATGCTTCTTAAACCCACGACCCAGGAATACTTACTGAAGAAACAAATCTTGTAAAATAAATACCACAGTGTCTGTTTTAGCTTTGTGGTTCTGGGCTAGTCGATAAACATCTCAGCCGTAGGTTTTCTTTGTGACGTGCAGACAACACCATTTAAGAATCCCTAAGATTGCTGTGAGGATTCAGTGCAGTAGTGCGTAAGACAAGTGTGTAAACAAAAAATAATACCTTAATATCACTACTGAAGAGATAAGATACACAGGTTCTAGCACACAGCTCGTATACACTGATTTACATACATATAAATTTATTTTTTCACTAAACGTTATAAATATGTTACTTTTATGTTAAACATATATATACATATAAAACATCTTTTTCCTATAGTATAGCTTCTTTGTGGCAAAACACAGATCTTTTTTAAAAGAAACCAGTTAACTTGTGTCTATCCAGGAGAAAAAAAACAGCTATAAGGAACAAAAAAGCCTAAAATTCAGTGTGATCTTGCCACTTCAGAGTTTCAAATACTATACAATTTTGGACCTAAAAATTAACACACAGTTTTTATGTATTTATCTTCAATTTTAGCTTTCTGCATAGGTAATTCCACTCCCAAACCTTTTGCTATCACGTCGATTCCCATTCATAGCGACCCTACAGGACAGAGCAGAACTGCCCCACAGGCTTTCCAAGGAGCAGCTGGTGGATTAGAACTGCTGACCTTTTGGTCAGCAGCTGAGCTCTTAACCACTGCACCACCAGGGCCCCAATTCATTCCTCAAGGAAGTCAAGTGTCATAAAGGGGTGTGCAGAACCCAGTTTGCCTTCCAGAAGGTAAACGCTGTTACCAGTTTTTTTCAAGCATGAATATGCTCATGTATATGTTTGTATCTTTTTCTTTAAATCCCCAAATGTAGGACATCACACAGGGGTCTGCACCTTGCTTCCTGCACTCAACATTATTTCAGGTCTTCCCATGTTGGTATATACTGAGCTGCCACATTCTTTTCAATGGCCGATACTACCTTTTATAGATGTACTGTGACTATTTAACCTGTCCTGTACTAGTTAAACTCCGTATATTCCAATCATCGGTTATTACAAACACTACAGTATACGCATCACTTCACACAGGTTCAAGGGTATTTCTAAGCCATGGGGATGGTTAATTTTACGTATCAACTTGGCTTAGCTACGGTGCCCAGCTGCTTGCTCAAACACCAGTCTAGATGATGGCCATGAAGGTACTGACGTGCGATTACCATTTAAGTCAGCTGACCTTAAGTAAAGCAGATTACTTTCCACAGTGTAGGTAGGCCTCATCCAGTCAGCTGAAGGCCTTAAGGACAAAACCTGAGGTTTCCTGAGGGAGAAGGATTCTACCTCAAAGACTGTAAATACACATCCTGCCAGAATTTCCATCCCACGACCTGACCTATGGATTTTGGACACAAGACTGCTGGGGCTTCCAGCCTACTACCTGATCTAGGGACTTGACTTACCAGCCCCTACAATCACAGGAGCAAACTCCCTAATCAGTCAATTAATCTCTCTTTTTTTCCTCTCTCTCTCTGTGTATATGTATCTCCTACTGACTCCGTTTCTCTGGAGAACCCTTGCTGTTGTTAGGTGTCATGCAGTCAGTTCCGACTCATAGCGAGCTCATGTACAACAGAACAAAGCACTACCCGGTCCTGCACTGTCCTCACAATTGTTACACCTGAGCCTACTGCTGCATCCACTGTGTCAGTTCATCTCATTGAGGGTCCTCCTCTCTTTCACTGACCCTCTACTGTACCAAGCATGATGTCCTTCTCCAGGAACTCGTCCCTCCTGGTAACATGTCCAAAGTATGAGAGACGAAGTCTTGCCATCCCTTGCTTCCAAGGAGCATTCTGGCTGTACTTTCCAAGACAGATTTGTTTGTTCTTCTAGCAGTCCATGGTATATTCAATATTCTTTGCCAACACCATAATTCAAATGCATCAATTCTTTTTTGGTCTTCCTTATTCATTGTCCAGCTTTTGCATGCATGTGAGGTAACTGAAAACACCATGGCTTGCGTCTGGTGCACCTTAGTCTTCAAGGTGACAGCTTTGGTTTTTAACACTTTAAAGAGGTCTTCTTCAGCAGATTTGTCCAAAGTAATATATCATTTGATTTTCTAACTGCTGCTTCTGTGGGTATTAAGGATCCCAGTAAAATGAAATCGTTGACAACTTCAATATTTTCTCGATTTATTAGGATGTTGCTTATTGGTCCAGTGGTGAGGATTTTTGTTTTCTTTATGTTGAGGTGTTATCTGTACTGAAGGCTGTAGTCTTTGATCTTCATCATAAGTGCTTCAAGTCCTCTAAGCTTCAGTAAGCAAGGCTGTGTCATCTGCATATTGCAGGCTGCTAATGAGTCTTCCTCCAATCCTGATGCTGTGTTCTTCTTCATATAGTCCAGCTTCTCGCATTACTTGCTCAGCATACAGACTGAATGAGTATGGTGACTGACTGAGACTGGAGGAGCCCCCAAAGCCGAAGCCACGGCCCTCGGATGCTCTGTTAACCCAGAACTGAAACCATTCGCAAAGCCCACTCTTCAGACAAAGATTAGACTGGACTATAAAAACATCAACTACTACTCATGAAGAGTATGCTTCTTAGTTCAAGCAGATACACAAGACCAAATGGGGGGCTCCCATCCTGAGGCAGGAAAAGAAGACAGGAAGGGACAGGAACTGGTTGAATGGACACAAGAAACCCAGGGCAGAAAAGGGGAGTGTGCGGTCACATTATAGGGATTACAACTAATGTCACATAACAATGTGCATAAATTTTAGTATGAGAAATTAACTTGAGCTGTAAATTTTCACCTAAAGCACAATTGAAAAAAAAAAAAAAAAAAAGTATGGTGAAGGGATCCAACCCTGACATCCACCTTTCCTAATTTTAAAACACGAGGTATCCCCTTGTTCTGTGTGAACAACGGTCTTTTGGTCTATGTACAGCTTCCACATGAGCACAATTAAGTGTTCTGGAATTCCCATTCTTTGCAATGTTATCCATAATTTGTTATGATCTACAAGTCAAATGCTTTTGCATAGTCAATAAAACACAGGTAAACATCGTTCTGGTATTCTCTAGTTTCAACCAAGATCCATCTGACATCAGCAATGATATCCCCTCGTTCCACGTCTTCTTCTGAATCCGGCTTGAAATTCTGGACGACCCTAAGATAGCTATAAACGTGGACGTGAAACTGCTGGATCGCTGGGTCAGAGAATAACTTAGCACGTATAACTCTGCTGTTGCTGCTGTTAGGTGCCAGAGTCGATTTCGACTCACACTGACCCCATGTGGCAGAGCAGAACTGCCCCATCAGGTTTTCTAGGCTGTGATCTTTACAGCAGCTGATCGCCCGTCTTTCTCCTGAGGAGCTGCTGAGTGGGTTTGAACCGTCAACCTTTGGGTTAACAGCCAAGCGCTTAACGGTTGCACCACCAGGGCTCGTACTGCCAAACTGCCTTCCACGGAATTAAAACCTGACCAGCAACCCAAGAGAGTGCCGATTTTCCTGTACCGCTGCAGTAGCGTTATCAGACTTTGAGACTTTGTCAATATGACAGCTAAATAATGCTTTCAGCTATCATTTTAATTTTAATTTCTCTCATTTTGAGTGAGTTTGAACATCTCATGTTTAAGAACCCTTTGTTTTAAATGACTGTAATGATCCATACTTATTTTCCTACTGAGTACAACCCTTTTTCTATTCATCTCTAGGAAGTATTTTATATTAAAGAAATTAGCCTTTTATCTCTGACATGAATTTCAATTTTTTTTCAGTTTTTCAACTTTAAGCTATTTTAAGGCATATAGACAATTTCACCTTTATACATATCAATCTTTCGTATTTATCAATCTTTTCCTATAAATGCCTTCTGTGTTCGGAAACAGAAAAGCTTTCTCCAATATAAGGTGATAGAAAGTACCACATGGCTTCTTCTAGTAATTTGTGCTTCCATTCCTTTTATATCTAAGGATCTGACCCACCTGGAATTTGGCCGTAAAGTACATATGCAACTTTAGTTTGCTTCTTCCCCAGATGGCTCCCCAACAGTTACCATCTTTTACTGAACAATCCATCTTTTCCCCCACTGATCTGAAATGTCATCTTTATCATAAGGCAAATTCCCATTTATTGTGTCTATTTCTAGACTTCCTAGTCTGTTCCATCATCTGTGTATTCATGTATCTGTACCACAATGTTTAATTTCTACCGCCTTTACAGTGATAGAAAGCAGATCAGCGGCTGCTTGGAAATGGGAAAACAAAGAATATACCGAAAACAAACAAACAAACAAATTCTGTAGTTCTTTCATTTTAATTGTTTGCCATTTTAACCATTTTTAAACGTACAATTCAGTGACGTTAATTACACTCACCATGTTGTACTACCATTACCATTATCCGTTTCCAAACGTTTTATACCACCTCAAACAGAAATTCAATACCCCTTCAGCAATAATTCCCATTTCCTTCTCCCTGCCTCCCCAGCCCCTGGAAACCTGATGAGCTTTTGTTTCTGCATTTGCCCATTCTAGATACTTCATACGAGCAGAATCATACGGTATCTGTCCTTGTGTGTCTGACTATCTCACTCAGCGTAATGTTTTCAAGGTTCATCCACGTCAGAGCATGTATCAGGACTTCATTCTCTTTATGGCTGAATAATACTCCATTGTATGCACACGCCACATTGGTTTATCCATTCAACTGTTGATGGGCACATGGGTTGTTTCCATCTTTTGGCTACTGTGAAAAACATCTCAGTGAACACTGAGGTACACGTACCTGAGTTCCTGCTTTCAAGTCTCTCAGTATATACCTCAGAGTGAGACTGCTGGTCGTATGGTAATTCTAGGAGCCTTCGTGATGCGGAAGTTACGCACTCGGCTGCTAACCAAAGGGTTGGCGGTTCGAACCCACACAGCAGCTCCACAGGACAAAGACCTGGCGATCTAGAATCCACTCAGCGGCAACCAACACCAATATGGTAATTTTATGTTTAACTTTTCGAGGGATGGCCAAACCGTATTCTCAGTGGCTGTGTCATTTTATATTCCCACTAGCAATGCACAAGGATTCAAATTTCTCTACAGCTGCTTAATATGTTTTAATATTTGGTAAGGCTACTCACTCCTCAATATTCTTTCACAGACTTTTTCTTGCTATTCTTATTTTTGCTTTTCCATATCAATTTTAGAATCAACTTGTCTAGTTCCAAAGGAGGAGTAATATAAACACACATACACACACACACACATACATACAAACATACACACACATACAAGACACACATTTAAATGGTTTATCAAGTATTTACAAAAAAAACCCCGAACAAAACCCAGTGCCACTGAGTCACTTCCAACTCATAGTGACCCCCACAGGACAGAGCAGAACTGCTCCATAGGGCTTCCAAGGAGCGGCTGCTGGATTCAAACTGCCAACCTTTTGGTCAGCAGCTGCAGCTCTTAACCACTGTGCCACCAGGGCTCCTTGCCAAGTATACCATTCCCCAAATAAGCAGTTCTCCTTTTTCCATGTGGCTGTTCTAGCTTACACCGTGCAGCCCTAGAGTACATGCTCACAAACATCCGTGAATGAAAATCAACTGTGGCTGGAACACCATCTGAGCTCAATCAGGAACAGCAAGCTACTGCTGGTGCTGAGGAGGGGGTCACATTCTAAAAGATGAATTTGTAAACTTAATTTTTAAGGAGCTGATCATATCACATACTGGGATAACACTGTTCTCGCTCACTCGCCATAAAACTCTAAGAGGTTGGTATTAAAGTGGGGTTGTTCCAGATTTTTTCCAGCTCTCCCTTACCATAAATAAGCTCATGTTAGCTCTCTCCCTGGTGGGGGACCCCCACTGGCCCTCAGCATTCAGACTGAGTGCCCAGGCCTTCGTAAGTGTTCCACTTTCTTCCCAGAAAGCTGGGGTACTCGAAGCTAGTGTTCTGAAGCATAAAAAGAATAACTGTGGCCTGAATCACTCTGAGACATGTATATAAAATTTAATATGCCATACCCCTTTTAATTCTTATTCCAGACTCGTTTAAACTTCCCTTCCGTTTTTATCCCTGACACACTATGAAACTGTGCCAAAAATTAAATGTTAAGGGAGCGATTCAGGGAAGCGTAATATTAGAATGTAAAATATTTTAAAAACAGTCTTAGAGCAGATGGCACAAACGATATCACCATCACTAAAAAAGCCTGTGTTAGATAAAATTAATAGCCTTTAAACTGAATACTAAAAAAACAAATAGGTGTTTTCATAACATGTTTCAGACACATGGTATATTACCTTAAAATAAGACACGATTTTGAGAATGCAATAAAACTATTCAATGTCATCTTAGAATCTTGCCACATAGCAAGAACAGAAATTTTCAGATGGTAAAAATTAACCATTCTCTATATTTAGTCTCTTTAAACCAATTCTACCAATTTTTTCATAATCTTGTTGTCATTGTTAGCTGTAGTCAAGTTGGCCCCCAACTCATGGGGACCCCATGTGTTAGAGTAGAACTGCTCCGTAGGGTTTTCTTGGCTGTAACCTTTACAGAAGCAGATTGCCAGGCCTTTCTTCTATGGCACCGCTGGGTGGGTTCGAAATGCTAACCTTTAGGTTAGCAGTCACAATTGCAAACCTCTTGCACCACCCTGGTTCCATTTTCATAACCTAAGCATTAATAAATTTTTTTTTTAAAAAAAGGAACAATTCCTCCTCATGCTGTTTGTGAAAATTCTCTAAAGAAGTCCTCACTCTTCCTCCATTTCCACTGCTGACTACCCCCTTCTTCCCGCAATTCTCTCCTCCTCTGACTCCCAGCTCTTCGCCTGCTTCTCTAACTGCCAACGCTGCTGCCCCATCTCCTCCAATACATCCTGCCCCGACCCGGTTCTTCACCTTCTTCTCCCGCTCCTTTTCCTAGAACTCCTTGTATATTAGGCTCTCTCAAGAACCTGGCCATCACAACCTCATCTACCCTGAGACCAGAAGAACTAGATGGTGCCCTGCTACCACCAAAGACCATTCCAACCAGGATCAAAATAGATGGTCCCAGAAAGAATGGAAGAAAAATGCAGAACAAAACTCAAAATCTTAAAAATGGCCAGACTAACTGGACCAGCTGAAACCAGAGGACTCCCTGAGACTACTGCCCTGAGATACTCTTTAAATCCTGAACCAATACTATCCCAAGATCACCTTTTAGGGAAACAGCAGAGCTGCACACAAAATAAAGGATGTTACCGGTAAGAACGGTGCTGTACTAAAAAACCATCTGTATAAGATCAGAATGTCAACATTTACTCTAAAGCAAAGAAGAGAACAGAAGGGGGCAGGGAAACCAGAGTACTAGAAATGGAACAACCATCGTGAAAAATGTACCTAATGTCACTGAACAATCTGTGTAGAAATTATCAAATTGGAACCTAACTTGCTGTTCCAACTTTCACTAAAAACACAGTAAAATATTATTTTAAAAAAGAACTTGGCCAGTTTCGTGGCCTCAACTACCATGTCTGTGACTCACCAACTCTGAGATCTACATTTCTAGCTCTGATTTTGAAGACTCACAACAGATTCCAACTCACCAACTGCATGGACACAACTTCCTAAATTTCAGGTTCAGAGTTGAGTATCTTGAGATTACCGTTAAGCAACCTGCATTTTCAAATACCATCTCTGTTGTGGTTCCAGAAAACCAAATCTGTTGCCACTGAGTCGATTCTGACAACCCTACAGGACAGAGGAGAACTGCCCCATAGGGTTTCCAAGGAGCAGCTGGTGGAGTCGAACTGCCAACCTTTTGGTTAGCAGCCACAGCTTTTACCCACTGCACCACCAGGGTTGGAGGTCAATAATTCCTTTCTCTCGTTTGCCTTCTAAATCCAGCCAGCTAGGTCCACATTGTATCAGGGCTTTTTGCTTAGCATCTCTTGGATTAACCTTGCCCAGCAAATAACTCTGCACACCCATCTTCAACTCACACTTGGACTATTCCAACAGATTTCAAAGGGATACTGCTCTCCCTTCTCACCTCTTGGTCTGCACCAAGATGAGTGGGCTTTGGTTTCTTTAGGTACCTCAAACTCAACAATTCCCAAAGTAAATTGCCTCAGTCTCTCTCCAATCCTGAAACCTGCTCCTCTCTCTGTTAATGGCACAGCCATTCTACTACCACCCCTGCCAAGTGGCCTGTCTCTGGTCAGGCCCTCCCCATCGCCAAACACCTCATACCTGCTGTCACGCTGGAGCCAGAGTGAACTATTTTACATCTGACCAAGCTAGTCCTGTGCTTAACACACTCCACGATTCCGCACTGGGTTGGATCACCTTTCTTTGGAAGAGGCATAAATATGGATCTCTTCCAGTTAATTGGCCAGGTAGCCGTCTTCCAAATTTCTTAGCACAGACAAGTGAGCACTTCGGCGCTGCAGCCGTTTGTTGAAACATCTCAGCTGGTATTCCATCGGTTCCTGGAGCCTTGTTTTTCGCCATAGCCTTCAGTGTAGCTTGGACTTCTTGCTTCAGTACCATCGGTTCTCGATCATATGCTACCTCTTGAAACAGTTGAACGCTGACCAATTCTTTTTGGTATAATGACTCTGTGTATTTCTTCCATCTTCTTTTGATGCTTCCTGCGTCCTTTAATATTTTCCCCATAGAATCCTTCAATATTGCAACTTGAGGCTTGAATTTTTCCTTCCGTTCTTTCGGCTTGAGAAATGCAGAGCAGAGCATGTTCTTTACTTTTGGTTTTCTCTCTCCAGGTCTTTGCACATGTCATTGTAACACTTTACTCTGTCTTCTCTAGCTACACTATGAAATCTTCTGTGCAGCTCTTTTACTTTATCATTTCTTTTGTTTGCTTTAGCTACTTGACATTCAAGAGCAAGTTTTAGAGTCTCTTCTGACATCCATTTTGGTCTTTTCTTCCTTTCCTGTGTTTTTAATGCTCCAATAACCCACAGAATAAAGTCCAAGCTCCTCAGTCTGTTACACCAGGCCCGGGATGATCTGACTATCTCTCCAACTTCATCTGCCAATGCCCACCACACACTTTTTATTAATACTGGACTTTTTAGCATCCCACACAGAACACGCTATTTCATGCTTCTTGCTTTGCCTCTCTCCACACTCTTCCCTCTGTACAGAACGTCCTCGGCAGCTCTTGCTCTTCGTTTGTCTCACCCCTCCTGATTTTTAAGATTCTGCTTGGCCAAGTGTCCACCAATAAGTCATCTCTGAACTTCGGGACGCTAAGTGATCTGCTTTGCACTCCTCTATCTTGGCTCCTGACTACATTATACACAAAGCATCTGTCTGCAACTCCATTTTCCTCTGTGGACCACAAGCTCCTTGTCTTAGGCTGGTTCTCCAGAGAAGCAAAACCAGTAAAGCATATGAATATATAGACAGAGAGATTTATATCAAGGAAATAGCTCGTAGAGGCTAAAACGTTCCAAGTCCACGGACTGGGGTAGAGGCCTCTCCCAATTCACAGAGCCGCAGAAGCCAGTGAACCCAAGGTCGGCAGGTCGGAGAGGGGCTCCTGCTCACAGGCTGTGAAGGTCAGTGAATTCCAAGATCAGCAGACAAGACTGCAGGGCTTCTCCTGATTCACGTAGCTGCAGGGGCTGACAAACCTAAGGTCAGCAGGTCGGGGAATCGGACTCTTGCTCGTAGGCTGAGAAGTTCGACAAATTCCAAGATCGACAGGTAAGCTGCTAGCTCAAGTCCCAAGAACCGGAGGTGAGACAACAAGAGGCAGCTGCCGAGTCTGGAACAAGCCAAAAGCCTTGGCAAGGCGAGCAGGTATAAAGTAACTGGTGGAAGGCGGACAGATGAAACTGAGGGGGCAGTGAGCTGCCACAGGCCCCCCCCTCCGCCAGTACCACTCAGCAGATTCCATCATGGGGGGATCACAACAGTATACAACTGCTAAACACAGAGAATAATGGCCTGGCCAGGTTGACGGACAATCTTCACCATCACACTCCTCAAGGGACAGGACTGTCTCTTACTCATCTTTGCACACACAGCCAAGGACAGGTGTTCAACGCATGCTTATGAACAACCGTGGAAATGAAAACTGATTCTACCTCAAGGTAATATGATACACTTAGGAAAACATCAAAATAAAATAAAAATGGTAAAATCCACTGAGAGTGAAGATGTGAGTAAATACACTTAAATTTGGAACCAATTTATTGCACTGCCAGTAATCTCCCTCTAAAACAATCGGACACTAAGAAAAGTTACAAAACTTATAAAACAAGCTACTTGCCCTGTGACCTAGAAATCCCACACTGGGAGGCATATTTAAGGAGATAAACAAAAGGAAACAGATTCACAGCAGCGCTATTTTTAAGAGCGAGAAACAATACGAATACTCAACAACTGGAGAACAGCTAGGCAAACTGCTGAACAGCCACATACAATGGAACACTATCTAATGAGAAAAACCAAACCCACTGCCATCCAGTCAATTCCGACACACAGCAACCCTACAGGACAGAGGAGAACTGCCCCACAGGGTTTCCAAGGCTGTAAATCTTTATGGACACAGACTGCCACATCTTTCTCCTGCAGTGCAGCTGGAGGGTTCGAACCACTGACCTTTTGGTTAGCAGCCGAGTGCTTATAACCACTGCACCACCAGGGCTCCTTCTGGAATACTATTTATTAAAAAGAAAAACTGGTTGAAAACCTAAGACATCATTTCTTGGAAATAAATTTTAGAGAAAATAGCAAAATATGGCAGTAATCTGTTGTTGTTAGGTGCTGTCAGGTTAATTTCCAATCACAGTGACCCCATGTGACAGAGCAGAACTGCCCCAGAGGGTTTTCTAGGCTGTAATCTTCATGGGAGCAGATCGCCAGGCCTTTCTCCCACAGAGCTGCTGGGTGGGTTTGAACCACCAGCCTTTCAGTTAGCAGCCAAGTGCTTCACCACTGCACCACCAGAGCTCCATAGCTATAATAATAATAATTTAATTCCTCAGTCAGAATTTGTCCCGAGGCCTGCCTCACACTGTGTGTCTAACCGCTCATGTGAGATCTAAGAGGAGCACCACGCTCATTTAATAAAAGAGAAAATTAAACCACGTAGAAGCCACTGTCCCCAGCCAGAAGGTAGCCTTCTGACTTCCTGTTTCAATGTTTTAGTCACCAGTTTGTCCCATTTCTGTCATATTGCCCAAAACTTTGCCAAAATGATCACTTTAAGGCGAGTCAGAGAACACTCAGGCATTTCCAGGAAAGACGAGCTGGGGTGAGTTGAGAGAATGTTAAAGAGGAAAGAGAGCTAGAGAGAAAGACACAATACAGTAATTCCAGTCTCACTGATTCGGGAAAAAAAAGACATATTTAAGAAATCCGGTAAATGAAAAAAATCACTAGAGACACTGTCTAATTAACTAGACTTTAGAAAAGTGCCATATTAGAAACCAAAGGGGAAAAACATCCTGGTAAAGCATTAGAACTGCCAGCTAGCAGCTTCATCATCTGGATATCCAGCACAATGACAGCCACAAAAAGCAACGACAACACGGACAAAATGCTGCTAAATGTTGAGGCTGGGTGGGGGCACATGGGGGTCACTCTATCAGTCTCCTACTTCGTTATGTTTGAAAACGTCTACGATACAAAAATGTTGACAGAAAGCAGTGCTACATGGCAACTGGAAGACTACATCTAGGAAAACTGCTCGCATCTAAATTAGGTAAGCTTTGTTAAATTCCTTCGTCAGATTCGAGTAGAGGAAATAAATAGTTAATCATCCCAGCTAACCTACAAATGATGATCGGGTTGCACTGCACTCCAAACCACACTCAACTGTGAACATGAACAAGTGTCCGGAAAGGACAGCCCTTGGAAACAGCACCCTAACAGACGAGGGATGGAGAAAGGCATCACAACTAAGCCTGTCTGGCAAAGAGCAGTGACGTTTGATCAGAAGAGCCTGTTTCTGGAAAAGACCATGTCACCAAAAAGGCAAAGTCAAAGAGCTCCACAAACCCGCTCTGCCAGGAGGGCAGTGATCTGGAGCTCACTCCACGCCCAGCATCTGACAGAGCCCAGGGAGGCTCCTCATGACTTCCCCGACCCACTAGAAAGGTCTGTGAAGGAAGAGAAGATCATCTCATCCACCACCCTCTCTTCCCGCACCTGGGATCTGCCAGGTACCATAGTCCATGTGCAGGGGCCAGCCTCAAAGTACCAGCCATTCACGTTTGGCAACTGGGTACCAGGAAGGCACAAGCCAGAAGACCTGGGCTTACAGCCCTGCCATTACAGGCCTGTGGGAGCTGGGGAGGTTACTTTGACCTCCTGATACACCTCTGTAAAACTGGGAAACAGGCAACAGACCAAGGCAGAGGGTCATCCTACAAAATGAAAGACCTATCATCTCTGAGGATGCCTGGTGGCACAGTGGTTAAGAGCTCAGCTGCTAACCAAAAGGCTGGCAGTTTGGATCCACCAGCCACTCCTTAAAAACCCCATGAGGCAGTTCTACTCTGTCCTATAGGGTCTCTGAGTCGGAATCGACTCGACGGCAATGAGTTTTTTTGGTTTATAATCTTTGAGACTATCAAGGACATGAGAGACACGTATAGAGGAACGAGGACCGTAACCGTGAAAGAGCCGGATGAGACATAACAACTAAAGGTGACCGGGTCCCTGGAAGGGGTCCTGGACCAGAAAAGAGATGCCGTGGGGACAGCTGGCAAAATCTGAATGGGGCCTATGGACTGCACGGCTGCATCATCAACACCCAATGTGCTGTATCAACGCTGATTTTGTAATCGGGAGGGACATACAGTGGCAATGCAGGAAAACACGTTCACTCTCGGACGGCACCAGATGAAGTATTCAGGGAACGGATTAGTTGCCTAGTGCTGCCGCAAGAGAAACACCAACGGATGGCTTTAAAGAACAGAAACGTATCTGCTCGCAGTTCTGGAGGCTAGAAGTCCAAATCAGGACGTCGGCTCTAGAGGAGGGTCCTCCCTTGTCTCTTTCAGCTTCCGGGAGCTGCCGGCAATCCTTGACCTTCCTGGGCCTGGAGACTCAGCTGCCTCTGTCTTGGCACAGCACCTCCCTGTCCTGGGTGGGTCCGTGTCCACTCTCCTCTCTAAGACACCACTAAGAACTGGTTAGGGGCAGGACCCACCCTGCTATTTCCTAAGAGGATCATACTTACAGGTACAGGGGCTATGACTTCAGCACCACTTTTTGTCGGATACAATTTAATCCATAATATGGAAGATAGGGTATCACGCTGGAAAAGACTACAGAGAGGGAAGATGGGGAAAACCTGGTATAAATTTTTTTTTTTTTTTAAACAGTTGCCATGGAGTTGACTCCCACGCATGTGCAAGATCCAAGTGGGAAATCCTAGTAAAGGGGATGCAAGCGTTCTCTGCACTGGTCTTGCAATTTTTCTGTAGGTTTGAAATTACCTCAAAATTAAGTTAAAAAACCACTGGTTTCACCCCTTCGGGAGCAAGGGAGAAGGAAGAAAACTAAAGACACAAAGGAAGGATTAGTCCAAAGGACTAACGGACCACAGCTCCCACGGCCTCCACCAGACTGAGTCCAGCACAGCTAGATGGTACCCGGCTACCAACACTGACTGCTCTGACAGGGATCACAACAGAGGGTCCCGGACAGAGCTGGAGAAAAACGTAAAACAAAATTCTAACTCACAAAAAAAGATCAGATTTACTGGCCTGACAGAGACTGAAGAAACCCAGAGACTATGGCCCCCAGACACTTTTAGCTCAGTAATAAAGTCACTCCTGAGGGTCACCCTTCAGCCACAGATTAGACAGCCCCATAAAACAGAACAAGACTAACGGGGCACAACAGCCCAGGGACAAGGACTAGAAGGCAGGACAGGAAACCTGGTAATAGGGAACCTAAGGTCGAGAAGGGCAGAGTTGTTGACATGTCGTGGGGTTGGCAACCAATGTCACAAAACAATATGCGTACTGTTTAATGAGAAGTTAGTATGTTCTGTAAACCTTTAAGTACAATTGAAAAAAAAACAACAACTGTAATCTGGTGTCAGGGCCTGTCTGCATTCCGGAGAAGGGATGAGAATCCGGATCAGCACCAAGCTCGGTCCTCTGAGGTGAAAGCCAGGCAAACCTCCACTCTCAAGGAAAAAAAATTAACAACTCTAAAGTAAAACATACGTGAAAAAAGGCACAACGACATCTCCTCTACCTAGCAGCAGGACTGTGTTGAGACTCAGATGGTGGTAGGTTCACTTTTTAAGCTGTTGAGAAGCACAGAAAGGAAATGTATCCTGAGCATAACTGTGACTATATCCAACACGTGCTATTAGTGGGCCTGACTCCATCTCTAAAGAGCGAGTTAGTTCAGCACCTTGGAGGCTGAGGGGACAGCAGAGCAGTTAAAGATTCATGCCAGGATCCCACCAGAGGATGAGGCAATTTATTAAAATGTTTTGTTACCAAAATTAAACAGACCTTCATCTCCTTTATTAGGACAACAAAAATTACTCTAATAACCTGACACTGTTTCATTTATTAAGTTATACTCATTGAGTCATGCATGAATAATAAAGTAGGACAAAACCAAAAACCAATAAACCCACTGCTGTCAGTCAATTCCGACTCACAGCGAGCGACTCCACAGGACAGAGCAGAACTGCCCCATAGGGTTTCCACGGAGCAGCTGGTAGAGTCGAACTGCTGACCTTTTCGTTAGCAGCTGATCTCTTAACCACTGTGCCGCTAGGGCTCTAAGATATGACAACTACTTATAAAATATAAAACAAAACAACTGTCACATAAAGGACAGGATGCTTATCGATCAAGTCATCAATAAATGTAAACCTTCCACATTTACCTCATTGGCTCTTTTGATTATTTTATCATCCACATCTGTGACTCCCATCACCATGACGACGTTGCAGCCAAACACCTTGGTCAGGATCCTTCGAATTATATCAAATCTAACATATGAGCTGAAAGAAAAAAAAAATGTTAAGATGTCTTTAATACAGAAACACATCACCGTGATCTTTAAAAGAAACGCATTATACTTACAATGCTTCTACAGAACTAAAGCAGTATCATGTAATTGATGGTTCAAGTGAAGTTAGTAAATGGAAAAGCCGTTCTACCGACTGGTCCACCGTGTTCTGGCGCCATACAAATCATCACAAGCAACTGACAAAGGTGTTGCTTCAACCACAGGACCCGAATTTAGGAGTTTTATTTTAGCTTATGTTAAGTGAGTATGTTGCTATCAGCTGGCATTTACTAGGCCCCGACTCATGGCAAGTCCACGCACAATGGAACAAATTGCTGCCCAGCCGCGTGCCATTCCCACGCACAGCTGCGGACTAGACAGCTGTGATCCAGTGTGTTCTCGCTGGCTGATTTTCAGAAGTAGATCGCCAGGCCTTTCTTCCTAGTCCACCTTAGTCTGGAAGCTCCACTGAAACCTCTTCAGCATCACAGTAACATGCAAACTTCCACTGACAGATGGGTGGTGGCTATTCATGAGGGGCATTGGCCAGGAATGGAACCTGGGTCTCCCTCATGGAAGGTGAGAATTTTACTACTGAACCACCATTGCCCCGAGTGATTTTGCATCTATTTAACTGTATAAAAATGTGCTCATCACACAATCGCATTAGGTAATTAAAATACTCAGAGGTTTACCATCCTTGTTCATGTTCTAGAATAATTCTGATTTTTCACTATGACAAAACCAAGAAAATAATAATAACTCAAGGCAAGTACAATCCTGTTAAAGCTGTGTAAGATTATTCCTAAGAAATGTGTACACTATTGTGGAACACTGAACCAGCTTATTTATATACTACATTGGGTTAATTCAGACTTTTAAAACCAAAAGGGGGAGTATCTAAAATCCATTAAAAATCTCAAGAACCTGGTTTCCCATTAAACCACCTTAAAACTCAAGGACACCTAATTTTATGCTCATCTCCATCAGCTATGCGGCTTCTCTAAACGTGAGTTCATAAAGTCTTTTTCCTTTAAAAAAAAAAAAACCCAGACATATTACTACATATCATGACTCTACCCTGTCACACTCATTCAACCTTCCCCTGCAAACAAAGCTGAGTCTAAATTTCAACTCTAGTGATAACACTATCTCCAAAACTCTTTGGCATGATATTTAATCTCTTGAAACCTCAGTCTGCCCGCCTATACATTGGGCAAAATTCTACCAACCCATGAGATTGTTGTACAGGCTGAATACAATAACCTTGGTGCCCATGATTTGTATAGTGGTATCCTTACTGGTCACACAGAAGACCAGGGTTTGATTCCCCAATAGACAGTCACTACCGCCATCCGTCAGTTTGTCATACCCTGGTGGCTTGAGTGTTGCTGTGATGCTGGAAACTACGCTACCAGCATTTCAAATACCAACAGGGTCACCCATGGTGGACAGGTTTCATTGGAGCTTCCAGACCAAGAGAAATTATGAAGAAAGGCCTGGTGATCTATTTCTGAAAATTAGCCAATGAAAACCACGTGAATCCCGGAATCTTGTCCTAGACTTCGACTCGCTTACTTTGGTCACGTCATCAGGAGGGATGGATCGCTGGAGAAGGACATCACGTTCGGTCAAGTGGAGGGCCGGCGGAGATGAGGGAAACCTCAGGAAGATGAGCTGACACAAGGGTCACAACAACGGGCTTAAACAGACCAGCGATCACGACGATGCAGCAGGGACGGGCAACCCTTCATTCTGTTACACGCGCGGTCGCCATAAGTCGAAGCCTCACAACCAACAACAGTGCCCGCAAGCGCTAACTGCAGCCAACAGAAGCCCGTATTCCTGTTACCATCACTAGGACATTCACTAGTCTTGAGCAGGCAAAGGCGTTACAAGAAATGAGGTTAAAAGAAAAGATGAATGGCAACCCAAATCAAAGTGAAAATGAGAGTAAAACCACATCCTGGGCCAAGAAGGGCTCAAACTAAAGTCCCAGGGATTCCGTCGGAAACGGCACAGACGGTCGCTGTCCTGGCTGAGCTTTCCGGGCACTGCAAGGTCGGAGTGAGCTGAATCCCTGAGATGCTGCAGGTGCTGCCCCGCAGGGCCACGCCCACACACACCTACAGCTGCAGGTGCTGGACGGCCAGAGACAGGAGGCAAAAGAACCTGGCATCGGGACTGGGGAGACCTCCGATTCCTTCCGAAGCTCTGCAGTGAGCTGTCAGCCAGGTCACTTCACTGCGGAAGATCCTGGCTTTCCCAGTCGATCAAATGAAGATGTGCATCTAGATTATGCCAAGATGACTCCCAGCACTGAGGGGTTTTACGTAAAACCCTCCAACGCTGCTACTCCATCTATGACGCGAAAAGATCCAGCTCTCCAGGCCACATGATGAACATCCTTCCCAATCTGGCCCCAACCAACCCCTCGTATCTCTCTTCCCCAATCCTTCCCCATGTGAACCAAGCTGGCCTATTTTCTTCCAAACAAGATTTGCACCCTTCTGCCCAACTCCTTCCTGGAAACTGTGGAAGTCGTTTTCCAAAATCTGTCTCTTTCTACTTAACTGAGCCCTATCCATCCTTCAAAGGAGCCCTGGCGACACAATGGTTAAGCACTCGACTGCTGACCAAAAGGTCTGTGGTTCGAACCCACCCACCACTCTGCAGGATGAAGACCTGGCAATCGCTCCCGTAAAGATTAAAGCCTAATGAAGCCTATGGGGCAGCCCTACTTTGTCCTATAGGGTCACTGTGAGTTGGAATTCACGAAATGGCGTACAACAACATCCATCCTTCAAGTGTTAGCTCAAATTCTGCCCTTACATACCACATACTGTGCTAATCCCAGCCCTCTTGGAGCAGAACTACAACCTTGGAAAGGATTGTGAAGGGGCGATAAAATAAGAAAGTGGGTGGGGGAGTCCAGGGCAAGTTAGTGGCAGTCTTGCTAAGACCTGAGTAAGTGTTAGCCAGATGGACAGCCAGGGGAGGTTAAGGTCCCAGGTCGGAAAGAACACTTAGAAAGCCCTGCCCAGGACAAAGCTTAGCCACATGCGGAGCAGCGCAGCACCGGGGGTAAGAACATGGGCTCTGGAGCCTGACAGCCTTATTAGCTGTGGGACCCTGGACAAATTCCACAACCCCTCTGCACTGCCACAGACTATAAAATAATAGCACCCACCACCTGGTGTTAAGAGGATTCAGTTGGTTGACATTTGTAACACATTTAGAGTACTGCCTGGCACACATTGAGCGCTATACGTGCATTTGTTAAATATGTGAGTCTGTTTAAGGCCAGAGTGGCTAAATGGGGAGGAAGGTGATGAGAGATGAATCTGGAACGGGTAAGTACGAACCACAGATACATATGGACTACAGGCATCATTAAGAATTCTGAACTTTCCGTTACTAGCTGTGGTGAAATGAGCTCCTTTCTGTGGCCGTTTGCCTTCTTTGGAAAAACAGCTTCAAAGATTTTCCCCTAAGCCCTGAGGAGTTACCTTTGCCCTAGTTTTCTACCCCAGAAGGTCTGTTGCTTTTATCCAGATTGACTGACATTTCCTGAACAAGCTGTAAACAACCTGACTTTTGTCTGGTGCTGGGCTGCAGCCTGCCCGGTGATTGGTATGCACCTTGCACGGATTGGTCAATAGACTACACATATGGTGACTACAACCTACAATGCAAATTAGGTGCCTGTGGCCTACTAAGAGGGGACTGGTCAGTTTGTGCCCCCACCCACCAGGAGGGACCATGTCTTGAAATTAACAAGGAGACAGGTATATAGCACCCAACCCCACAGAGGTTTTTCAGAGAGAAAGAAGCAGGAAAAGCAGCAGAAGGAAGAAAGAAGGGAGAAGCAGCAGAGAGAGAGAGAGGGCAAGACATCTCCTAAAAGAGCTGTAACACAGGTCAAGGGCTGTAACACTGAAGACAGTGAGAAGCCCAGAAGGGGCCCAGCGGTAGAGCCGGCAGCAACAGGCCTGGAAGGGGCCCTGCTGCAAAGTCGGTGGTGACAGACAGCAGGGTCAAGAGGAGGCCTGTCCTCAGGGGGCTGCGAGGAGGCCTGCGTGGCCAAGAGGAGCTAAGAGAGCTGTCCTGCACTGGAGAAGGGAAGAACGTGTTTTCCTCTTCAGGGAAGCCTTGCAGACTTTGCCTGCAGGCTTCCTGACCCTGAGCTGTACCCTGTTCTTTCTTTAATAAACCACTTAACTGCAAGTATGGTCTGTGAGTTCTGCACGGCCACTGCAACATATTATCGAACCCAGAAGAGAAGTAGAAGTGCCATGGGAAGGACAGCTGGTGTCAGAACTGGTAAAAAGGTTGGAGAGTGGAGGTATGTCTGACCTCCACCTCATAGGGCTGAGCCTTGGGCTGATCCTGATTCTCATCATCCTCCCTGAAGTCAGACAGATTCTGACGATGCTACTCCAACTACCGCTCGATTTTCACACCAGTTTTGGGGCCTCGGATCCTCTGCATCTGCCTGACCATCCCTGCCCCCAAAACCTCCCCTTCTTCAGAAATCTGACAGTATTTATGTTTTCTACCTCTTAGGGGCACCGTTAATTGACTGACTCTTCTTGATGAATACATTCTGTCTTATCCTCTAGACTGAATCATCAACCATATAAACATGCTTATTCAATAGCTGTTACCCTTGAGTGGAAGGTAGGCAAAGATGGTGATGAAAGGGGACCCAAAGGAAGATTGTGGGGTGTGGGTAACGTTGTTTCTTGACCTAAGTGCCGTGAACATTCATTCGGCTGTAGGTTGATTGTACTCTTTTCTGTATTTATACTTCAATAAATAGGATAAAAATAAGCTTTCTGAAATTAACAGTAAATTAACCCAAACCAGTTGCTGTCGAGTTGATTCCAAACTCATAGCGACCCTACAGGACAGAGTAGAACTGCCCCATAGGGTTTCCAAGGAGAAGCGGGTGGATTCGAACTGCCAACCTTTTTGTTACCAGCAGTAGCACTTAACCACTGCACCACCAGGGCTCCAAAAGTTAACCCAAGTGAAGGAGAAAAAAATGACTCCTACATCATTTACGTTCTTATAAAAAACAAAAAAAAAAGTTTAGCTCCTGCTGGGTAATAAAAATAATTTTTAAGAAATTATATTGAATAAATGAATGAAAGGCCATTTTACTTTCAGTCTGAGTTGAATAGTAATAAATAAAAAAAACGCACAAAAGAACTCACAAAATATCAGGAAAGGTGGTCATCTTGACCCATGAGGAGGAAGGAGTATAGCTTACATGTAAGAGTTAAGATAACGAGTATTTGGGAGCCAGATAAAACTGGGTTCCAACACTTCCTAAATGTGTGGCCTTGGTTAAGCCACTTATACTCTAACAACAGCCGCAACCAGTAATTATTGAGCCCTTATAACAACTCACACATCAGCTACTGGAGTAAGCAACACTTTATTGACATTATCTCACAAGATTGTTGGGAAAAGTCAAAAAGATGGCCACTATTATCATTCCCATCTCAAAGATGAAGAAAGCAGCTCTCAAAGCAATAAAGCACATACTTCATACAAGTGGATCATTCCCGCTTATATGAAATATCTGGAATAGACCAACACAGATACCAAAGTTTATTAGCGGTTACCAAGGGTGGGTGTGAGGGGGGAAAGGACAGTTCTGGCTTAAGGGGACGGAGTTTCTGTTAAGGGTGAGAAAAAACTTGGAAACAGATAGTGGTGATGGTTTCACAACATAGAGAACGTAATTAATGTCGCCGAGTTGTGTACACAAAAATGGTTCAAACAGGAAGTGCTCTGTTATACACATTTTACCACAATAACCTCTGCTCCCCAAAAATAAACCATAAAGTGTTTGTCCAAGGTTTGGAGGCTAATAAATGGTGGAGCCAGAAATGCCTCCTAACCAGACAGACTCCAGAGCTCCATGAAAGGGATCCCTATCTCAGTAAATCAACCAAAAAACGTCTAATTCCGAAACAGGTTATTTCTTACTGCTCCACATTGTTTCCCTGAATTTCCTCACCTATAAAACGAGCACCAACGTTGAGAACGGGTACAGGAACCAAAGGAGACTTATAAGAAGTACTTCCCACAATGCCTGTAACACGGTAATTATGCAAAAATTTTAAACTGCCACTTGAGAGATGAGGAAACTTGCCAGAAGCCAATTCTTTAACGAACAAACGGTCCTCCAAAGAGTGAAAATTCAAATGCAGGAAACTCACCAAGCGTGGCCAAGGTGTGCATGATCGTACACAGTGGGTCCACAACTATACCTGGGAACAAAGTTAAAATCCATCAGGTGAATGATCTGCAAGAGCGAACACTCCATTCCCAGTTTCGATGACCATATAACCATCTCGCTTTTTTTTAAAGTGACCGCTTTTGGGGAATGCGACTCTGAGCTCTATTGCTTTCATGAATTCCTAGATTGACCGTGAACATACCCCAATGTCTTTAATGCAGTGCTCCAGTGGGTTTTATAAATGCTCGCCATCTAAGAATTCAAACCCGCTTTGCACTGTAGAAAGTCCACGCCACCCAAAATGTTAAACTGCAGCTCCTTCCCCTCCCCGGCGCCCCCACGACGCCGCCTGGCGCGCCCAAGGATGTCCCCACCCCACGAGGATGTCACACGCTACCAGGAGGCGGCTTCCGCGTTGGCCACGATTAAGGGGTCTTTCCTCCGCGTGAGGCTGTTGTAGACCTGGACGCCCGTGTCGTGGCCCGTGGGCTGCAGCCATCCTCGTCCGCGTCCCCCCGACACAGGTCTGCCCGCGGGCCGCCCCCGCTCTCCCCGCCCGAGGCCCAGCGCAGGCGGGAAGAGCCGGCGGCAGAGACGGCCGAGCAGCAGCCCGTGGTCGGTGGGCAGCAGGCGGGGCCCGCGCGTCCGCAGCATGATCCGCGGGCCTGGGCGCGCTCCAGGACCACGCGCACCGCCCCGGCGCAGACGCGATGACACCGCCCCGGCGGCCACGCCCTCATCCCGCCCACTTCCGGAAGAGGCCGCCGGAAGTGGCCCTCTGGGAGCGCTGCAGCGTTGCGCGTCCCTGGGGTCCGAGAGGGCGGTGCGGCCCGAGCCGGGAGGGGAAAGTCCAGCCGTGGACACCGCGGGAGGGACGCCGGGACTCGCGCCACTCCGCCCGGAGGCTGCAGGAAGAGGCGGGATTCGCGGCGGGAGCGCGCTTCCGTCTCCATAGCAAGTCGCTTTCTCCTAATAAGCGCATGCCTGTGCTGGCCGTTTGTTGGACGTTGTGCGAACTGGAGTCCAGTTCCCCCCTCTGGCTGGACCGGGAGACAAGCGGCTGCTGCGACGTTGGCGTTGCTCGTGTTGCCCCAGTCTGGAAGAGATTCTGTAGTGCTGGGCACCAGGCGTCTCGCCGCCGCAGCCCGTAAGACCTAGTTAAGCACATTTGCGGCCCCAACGTACACACACCCTACTCCTTCCCGCAGTCTCGGGGTGAAAGACCAGAGATCATGAACTACCTTCGTCATACACGTGTAGTAGGGAATTGACGCTTTATTTAAGGTTAAAAATCCTGCCATTCCATCAGAACAACAAGAAAATTCTGAATTGCGGTTTAAATGGGCCTTTGGAGTAGGCAGTTGACTTTTAGATACTTGCAAATTTTGTGAACAAACGTGCCCCTACGTTTCTCTCCATGGGTGCCTTGCAAAAGTCTGAAAAAAAAATCCTCCTTGCTTTTGCAGTCTTCAAAATAACAGATTCCTCAGTTTTGTTTGTTTTTTAGTTTGTTTTGGGGCGTTCCACTGAAAGGCAAATGCTAAAGTAAAAACAAGTACATCCGTAGAGTACAAAACCTCAACCCGTTGCCGTGGAATCAATTCCGACTCATAGCGACCCTACAGAACAGACGTGCACCGTAGGGTTCCCAAGGCTTTCTGGAAACGGACTGCAACATCTTTTTCCAGTGGAGGGGCTGCTGGGTTCCAACTGCCATTTGGCAAACGAACGCTTAACCATTGATCCAACAGGGCTCCTTATTCCTAAGGTACTTACCCTCCTACAAAAAAAAAAAAGTTCTTTTTTTTAAGATCCCTGGAGCCTAACTTTGAAATTGTTTCAAGTCATAGTCTAGTGTAAATTGTAGTCTAATGTTAAATGCAAAGATGTCAGAAAACCCCTTTTTCAGAATTAGGAGACCCCGACATTAATGCCAACGACGTGCTCCCTGATTTTTCTAAATTCTATTCCAATATTATCACTTCCTGATTGCCTGGGCAGTACTGTACTTACTTGATATTATTCTGCAATTGTCCCTTGCTTCTAGTAAGGCTCAGTGATTAAGAGCTTGGCTGCTAACCAAAAGGTTAGAATCCACAAGTCACTCCTTGGAAACCCTCTGGGGCAGTTATACTCTGTCCTGTAGGGTCGCTATCAGTTGAAATTGACTCCACGAAAATGGGTTTGGTTTTTTTGGTTCTAGTGTAATGTGTATGTTTTTCTCCCTGACAGAGTACTTCAGATTGTGAATTCTTCTTTTGAACTCCCCCATGGTACCCAGCACTAAATTCAGAAGAAGGTTTGTTGGTTGTTGTTGAATTAATCTCTCATGGAATCCACCTGTTGGACAAGTGGGAGGAAATGTGGTCAGTCCAATATCTTGATAGGGAAAGCTCTTACCACGTGTCGGGTGTGTCGATAGAATGAACAAAGCTTGACTGCTGTCTGTGATACTGTGAGCAGTGCAAGGAAAGAGCGAAAAGATACGTTTTGAAAACAGATGTAGTAGCACTGAAGACCAAATCCTGCACATAAATCTGGGTACTTGGCATATTTGAATTCACTGTAGAAAATCATGACTTTTAAATTAACAATGGCATCTTTTGTCTTCAGTACTGTTCAGCCTGGACAGGGAGCAATTCTACCCTTCCTTGCGAGCTTTGGGGAATATTCAAAACTGATACATATAACGCATTTTTTAATGATGGTTAAAAATGATTCATTTGACAGGTGGAATGTGAAGGTAAAGTAAAAAGCCACTGGAAAGATTTGTTAGCATATATGACCAAGAAAGAGAATCTCGTTAATCTGAACTGACCCAGTCCCCAATCTAACATAAACTGAGGAAGTGTGTGAAAAGTTGTTGTTGTTAGTTGCTGTGGAGTCAGTTCCCCATCATGGCGACCCCATGGGTGCACAGTAGAACTGCTCCATAGGGCTTCCCAGGCTGTGACCTTTCTGAAGCAGATCACCAGACCTGTCTTCTGAGGCACCTCTAGTGGCACTCTGACAACCTCACTTAGTAGTTGAGCGCTTAACCGTTTGCGTCACCCCCAATGGATGAAAATTCATGGTTCCAAAATAGCACGAATGCCGTTTATTAGTCCTTAATTACAACAACGAAAATGTAGTTCTAAGTGTTACATTTTCTTTTCAAGGCAAAAATTTGTAAGTCCAACGCAGAGTAGGTATGGCAGCGTATTGTTTAGGGTATTTAAAGTTTGAGATGAATGTGTTGGCATTTATTTTTGTATTATATATTTATCTCTTTTATCTTTTACTCCCATGGGTTTGAAAGCATCTCCAGTTAAACTAGAAATATAATTTTAGAAGTTTTAACATCTAGTTTTGTAACAGAGCCCAAAGAGCAAAACTCAACCCAGATTCTCTAATGTATCTTCAAATTAAGCACTTTTCCTAAGTGGCATATTTAAAAATGCATGATCACAGCTAATCGTGTTTTATCTCTAGGTCTTGTAACCTTATTCAGAAAACTGTGGAGTCATTGGTATACATATATTATTAAAAACCTGGTAAATCCATTAAATACGTTCTGATTTTTTATCCCAAGGAGTGGGTTAAATGTTTTCTAGAATGTAAGCTCCTTATTTACCACTGTATCCCAAGTTTATAGAACAGTAGCTGGCACAGGGTAGTAGGCACTCATTAAACATTTCTTGTATGAGTAAGATGCCGTTTGATTTATGTGTCTGGGAAGTCCATGAATATGTGAGGAATGAACTGGTTATTCAAATAGTATGATTTTTAAAAAAGACACCCTAGGTCAAACTACAGCTTGATTATGTTTGGAAGGGGTAAATTATTCTTTCTAACCTTTACTCTTGTATTCAAATCAGCACTACTCATTCTAGAGCCAATGGATGTGAGGATTAGAAGAATGTCTCATTCTTGTCATTGTACTTTTAAATTGCTTGTATGCTCTTGAATAAAGGGCACTTTTTTTTTAAATTCAACCTTATATCCCTCTAGAGCCCTGGTGGCGCTGTGGCTAAGAGCTCGGCTGCTACTCAAAATGTTGGCAGTTCAAATCCACCAGCTGCTCCTTGGAAACCCTCTGGGGCAGCTCCTGTGAGCCGGAATCCCTCTACACTCTTCTTATCTGTTTCCACGTGTCAGAGTGTCGGCTTTTGTCCAGAGTAGTGAGTGGCAACAAATATTTGCTTATGAAATTTCTAACTTTCCTTGTTTGCTTTTAATGGACCAAGACTGGAGGAAGTGTAAATCTATAAGGAAAATAACAACCATGTTCTCAAGTATCAAAGTGAACTTTCTCGATGTGGGGATAGGATGAGTGGGTTTACGAGTAAAGATCAAATACACTATTTCGAAGTGTAAATAGTCCTTATCATTTATCACTGCAGCAACATTCCAACGTGAACAATTCATTTTGAAATACAAACACTGCTGAATTTGGTCTCATTTGCTGTACTGACATCCGTATCACAAAATAGAGATCATTGGAATGAGCACCACTGTGATTAATAATCTATTTTATAAATTTAGGATTAGCCCAGCATTGTACTGAATTACACATAAAACCGTTGCCGACAAGTAGATTCTGACTCATAGCAACCCTATAGGACAGAGTAGAACTGCACCATAGCGTTTCCAAGGACCCCCTGGTGGATTCGAACTGCGGATCTTTTGGTTGTTAACCGTTGCGCCACCAGGGTTTCTGAATTACACATAGTACTTAAAAAAAAAAAAAATGGTCTTACATGTCTCAACATTGTTTCGTGAAACATTCCAAATCTTAAACACCAGAATGTGTGCCCATTTAAACCGCACTGTAATTATTTTTTTATAACTAAAGCGGTGTCTCCTGTGTTGCAAAAAGATAAACCGAGAGATACAAGCTGACACGGACAGTGTCAAAACTCAGAGGATAAGAAAAATGGAGAACCGCCCTGACACTGAATTGACACAGAGACATTAAAAGGCCCGGAGGTTGAATTTGGTTAACAGAACACAACACATACAGCATCATTGACGGGGATCTCCAAAAATAAAAATAAAATCTGGTAGGAAGGGTTAAAGACCTGACAAGACAGCTCTTTCCACCTTAAAGTATAAAAGAGAATGCAAGTATCAAAACAGGAGTCCAACCAGGGAAACAGAGACGGCCACGCGAGGTGGTGCAGCTCCCGGGAACCCCGCACACGAACCCCGCGAGGTGCGGAGAGGGGCAGCTCCGGACCTCCTTCCGCGCCGCGGCTCGGGGGGCGAGTCCCCCACTCCATCCAGACCGCAGCGGCTGGGGATTAAGAGAAACAAAAGCAAGAGTTCCTGGCCGCAGCGGGAGGGGCGGGCGCCAGGACGTGGGCGGAGTCTCCGCGACCGGAAGAGGCGGGGCCCGACGCGCGCTCCCGGCCCTGTTGTCTAGGCAACAGGCTTGCTCTGCGCTGGAGCTTTTCAGAAAGCCCTAAATCCGGGAGTTCAGGGTGGGGAGAGAAGGCGTGGGGGGAGGGGAGAGAGAGGCTAAGGCGAGAACTCCGAAAGCCAAAGGGCCCCAGGACTCCGGTGGACTGGGTGCTCGCCCGCCTTGTTTTCAGTGCTCTTTTGACCTGGGTGAAGCGGATTTCATGGCAGAGAAGGGCAAAGAGGATAGATATCTAGAGACGAGCTGGGAATGAAGTGGATAATCCAAAGAGAATGGGGGAAGGACTCTCTCGGCCTGCCCGCTCTCCGCGGGGGGTCCGGGCACTGGGGAGCAGCTACGTTCTTAAGCCCCTTTGTCTCCAAGCCGTCCAAACTGAACTCCAGGAGGAGACACAAAGGGAGGGCGGTGACTAACGGCGCAGGCGCAGGAGCTGTCGAGGCTGCTGGGAGTGGTGGTCCAGCCCTGGAAGGGTAGGTAGACTCCCGCGCGGGGCAGCGGCCTCCCGATTTTGAGAATGCCTGAGGTAGACGTGCGCATGCGCCACCACTTCCGCTTTTCTCTGGACCCGCCCCCTCCCTCTCGCAATCCCCAAACCTCCGCCCCCGGGAGGACGTGGTTTTCAGTAGTAAGAGTCGGAGAGGAATCATCACCGTTGGTCCCACCTCCTCCTTGTTCTGATTGGGCAGCGGAGGCAAGGCGGCGAGCGGATTGGCCCTTGCAGCTGCCATCTCTGTTCCCTGCCGTACTTACACACTGCTGCAGGTAGGGGGAAGGGGAGGTTGAGGGGATGTGGAGGTTGGGGTAGCGGCATGTGCGTCCAATCGTCTCGGCGGCTGCGGCGGTTCTGCCCACCCTTCGGTTTCAGTTGGGTCTGCAGTGGAAGGGACCGCCACTCTGGTGTCTCCCGGCGGGCGTTCAGCGCTGTGGAGCAGGCTTCGCCAAGAAGTGCGAAACTCTAGTAAAGTTTGCGCCTCACCCCGTCCGCCCCGTGGCCCCAGGCGTCCTAGCCGCTGCCCTCCCCGCGGCCTTTCAGACCCCAGCGAAAATGACAGGCACAATCCGACTCCCGATGCGCCCCCCCGGCTAAGGCCGAGCACCCCACGCGACCCCCGCCGCCCTCGCACCCTGAGGCCGGTGAGGGGCGTGAGTGCCGGGGGAGAGGCGGAGTCCCGCGGGGGGAGGGGAGAGCCGCGGGGCGGGGGGAGGGAGCGAGAGCGGGGCGCATGCGCAGTGCGTGGCGGGGCTGAATGTTTCCCAAGTGTTTGAAACTGGTATTTGGGTTTTCCACGTTGGATAAGTAGCGCGCACCGAGCGGCGGGGAGCTAGCGCCCCTTCTCCGCTCCTTCCTCTTTCTCCTCTCCGCCCCGGAGCTGGGGCCGCAGCGGGAAGGCAGGCGCGCGCGCGGCCCCGAACAAGACAACTCGGCTGCGGCTGCGACTCGGGCTCCTTTCTCCTCCCTCCTGGGTGTGTGCGCGCTTCGTACGCTCCGCTCCCCCCGCTCCCGCCTCTCCTCCGTCGGCGGGGAGGGGGCCTGTGCGGTCGCCTCCTTCCCTCCCCGCCTCCCGGCTGCTCGCTGTACCCCGCCGCCTCGCACGGCCGCTCGGCGCGAGTTACCGGAGCGACCGGCGATCGCCGCCGCCGAGCGGGCGGCCGGGGAGGCGGCTCCTCCGCGCCCCGCTCGGCCGAAGGCAGAGGCGAGCGGAGCAGTAGCGGCAGATGTAGCTTTCCTGGGGGCTTGAGAGCCGGCGCCGGCTGGAGAGAGGGAGCCCGGGCAGAGCGAGGGAAAGAGCTTTGCATTTTGCAGTGCTATTTTTTTTTTTTTTTTTTGGGAGGGGGGCGGGGGGTGGAGGAAGCGGAAAGCGTGCAGAGTCGCCGGGGACCTTTCGGGTGAACCATGTTGAGTCCTGCAAACGGGGAGCAAATTCACCTGGTGAACTATGTGGAGGATTATTTGGACTCCATCGAGTCTTTGCCTTTCGATCTACAGAGAAACGTCTCGTTGATGAGGGAAATAGACGCGAAATATCAAGGTAAGGGCCCGAGAGGATGGATAGGGTGGCTGGTTGGATCCCCTGTCTTTTATTCCTCGCTAATCTGGTGTGTGTGCGTGTGTGTGTGTAAATGTGTAAAGCTCGTGTCTCCTTTCTGCTCTCCTACCCTCCTCCTCTCACTCGTCGGCAAGGGTAGTTTTATTTTCATTGGGAGCTGGCGGAGGCAGAGGGAGCAAGTAATGTTATTGAACTGGAGAAAGGAGCACGGAGGATCCGCAGCGGTGGCTCTTGTCGTGGGGAGGAACAAAAGGTCTTCAGCTTCTTTTATTCACTAAGGTCCTTCTTTGTAAAACACGGGGCAAGAAAGGAGGAGGAGGAAGGAAAGGTCTTAATTTAAAGCTGTGCTACAAAAGCAGCTCTTTGTAGTGAAGTGATGAGGTGGTGGTGTGTTGCAGAGGGCCGGGGGGAGGGGAAGGCAGGGGGTTTAATCTGTGTCTTTTAGAAAGGGGTGGCAAAGGGGGAAGTGCGGGGTGGACACAGATTACAGCACAACATTGAGGAATGTACGGTGCTCATTATGGCTGTGGGAGCAGCAGAGACCGTGGCTGATAGTAGAAGCTGTTAGCGGAGAGGTGGATGCTAGCAAGGTTGTTCGGACTACGTCGGTCCTGAGAAATGCCTCTCCTCCAGCCTCCTCCTCTCCGTCCTCCAAAGCCACCGGCCCACCCTCAGTCTATAAATCCAAGTGTTACGTAAAGTACAGGGGTAGCTACTCTGGTCGGTGTAGCCTCCGTTCTCGGCCCCCCCCCAACCCCCCCACCCTCCTTCTGGCCCTTCTTTATTGCTGGACACTTGGAAGACCGATGTGCAAAGGAGAGACGCTGCTGGGTGTAGTTTGCTAGGGATGAGGGCTTTATTCAGTGTGTGTTTGCAATGGGGGAGGGAAGGGGGTGGAGTGAAGCCGAGGAAATTGGCGATCTGTGTTGTGCTCCGGGAGAAGCGCCGGAAAGATTGTCGGGATGAAGGAATATGGCAGGTGAGAGAAACCGTGGGTCGTTGTCTGCAGACCTGCCCGCGGGGAGAGTGTCAGGGAGGAGGTGGAGGGTTAATGTCCGCTGGGAATTGTTAGCTGTTGGGGAAACTTTTCTCCGAGGTCAGGCAAAACAAGAGAGGTTCCGTTTTGAACGTGGATCGTTGCTCTGAGTTTACTAATGTTCATAGGGCTGTGCAGCAGGGAGGTGGGAAGAGGGGCGGGGGAGAGGCGGAAACTGAACGCTGCCCCAAAACACATAGAATCCCCTAGCTTGGAAGGCGCCCCTGCGCGCTCTGCCGGAGAGGAGGTTTCGCAGCGTTTTTTATGAGGGGTTCATTAGCATATTGCAGAACGTCCCCGCCTCGGCCACGATGTGATTGGTCCTGACGTTCACCACGGAATGTCCTTCCACTTCACTGCGGCGCGATTGGTTTCCGGACCGGAGGGGGGCGGGCAGTGCGCAGTGACGAGCACCGGTCTCAGTTTCCGCTGCTTGCATTTTTCGCTCGGGGAGAGGAGGAAGCGGGGAGAAGCCAGGTCGCATTGATTTGAATGTATTCTGGTCGGCCGGCCTCCAGCCTCGGATTGGCACTAAGCGCCCCCGGGGAGGGCCGTGCTCTAGGCCCTGGACTGTGATTGGAGCCTCGCCTGAACCGGGCCGGTACCGAGGCCCCCGCCCTCACTTCTGGCGATTCCCATAGGCGGCCGCTCCCGGGGCGGGGCGCCCCGCGCCTGGCCCGCTCCCAACTGGCGAGTGGCTCCTCTTCAGAGAGGCCGGGTGCGCGGCCACTTCCGGTCGCGGAACAATGGCAACTGGCCCGAACTGCCGGGCGCGCGGCGCGGGATGGCGGGCCGCGCCGTTGGCCTCGGCGGCCGGCCGGAGCGCCCCCAGCGTCCGGTCCTCTCCGCCCCGGGCCGAGCGCTGGCGGCGCGGGGCGGCCGGGCTTCTCCTGGGCCGCCGGGTCGTCGGGCTCCCGCGTCTCGGCCTCGGGGAACTGTGAGTGACCACGCGACCTTGGGGCTTCTTGCCCCTGCCCACCGGTCTCCGTCGCCGCGGGTTTAGGGCCTTGAGTCTTTTCTGGTGGGCCCCACCTTCCCGCACCTGAAGTGAGTGAGGGACACCTGGGACGCCTCGGCCCTGAGATGCCTTCCATCTCCCGGGGCCCCTCAACACGGGTTCCGTGGGACTCGTTAACAAAGGGGGGTGAAATGGGGCCACCACAAGGCGGAATGACTCGCCGGTCTTGGGTTCGGTTTTTGAGGACCAGGTCAGATTTTAATAGTTTTACGATTTAAAAAACGGGGGGAGGTGGATGGGAATTTTTTTTACAGTCTTTATGCATACGCGTCTGGAATTAGTCTTTCTCTAGCACTGTCCATTAGTACTTAGAGGGGTTTCGAAATGACAGTTTTATCTTTTTTTCCCTAACATCCAGGTCATTATTCCCCATAACCCCTTGCTGTGGAGTCTATTCCAACTCACAGCGACCCTGTAGATCAGAGCAGAACTGCCCCGTTGGGTTTCGAAGGCTGTCATCTTTGCGAAGCCGACTGCCACGTCTTTCTCCCGCAGAGCGTCTCGTGGGTTCCAACCTCCGACCTTTCTAGCTGTGAGCGCTTAACCACCGCCCCACCAGGGCTCCTGTACCCCATAAAACTATTTTATTATTCCCTTCACTGCTATGAAGAAGTCTGTCTTGCTGCCTCAGAACCAAAAGCTTTTTCTATTAATACATGATGACATACTTAACAAGGTTTAGGTGGAGAAAATCCCAATCTCATCACCATCCTCTACTCAGATGAATAGGAAATGCAATTGAGAGTGAGCTGTGAAGTTTAAACATCCAGAAAGCAGAGAAAACGTGTTCATCGAGATAATAAGGATAACTCGTTTGGTTGGTACTTAACTGTCAATGTTGAGATGTGCGCTATAACCAAAAAACCCCCAAAGCTATTGTCCTCTAGTGGATTCTGACTCACAGAGACCCTAGAGGACAGTAGAACTGACCCCATAGGGTTTCCAAGGCTGTGAATGGTTATGGAAGCAGACTGCTGCATCTTTCTCCTGCAGAGTGGTGCTGGTGGGTTCAAACCACAGACCTTTCAGTTGGCAGCAGAGCGCTTTAACCTCTGTGCCACCAGGGCTCCTAGATGCAGTACAGTTCTAAAAAATTTAGCTTTTATTTTTAAAGAACTAATGCGTTGCTAGTCAAACTGGGTTAACAGTCTTTTGTTTAGTACGTGTTGTTAAGTGCCCTCAAGTTGATTCTGACCCATAGTGACCCCATGTGACCAAGGAGGACTGCCCCACAGGGTTTTCTAGACTGTAATCTTTACTGGTTCTGAAGCTGCTGGGTGAACTCAAATCACTGACCTTTTGGTTAGCAGCTGGGCTTTTAGCCATTGCACCACTAGGAGTCCTTGCTTGGTATGTGTTGTATTAGTTGGCAGTTAACCCATAAAAATAGGTTATAATTAGTTTGCCAATTGTAAATTATGTTTGAGGTTGCTTGGATGATTTATCAAGTATTAGAATAATGAAAATATCCCCTTCACCCCCCAGGGAGTTCTGCTTCATAAAGAACTTCAGTGCAACCTTGTGTAAAATATATATTTAAAATAATGGGGCAGGTTAAATTATATTCTGGTGCAATTGCATTTAGTCTTTAGGATAATGCTGTGTAAGTCCTTTCCACAATACCATTGCATTCTTGGGTAATGTTGGTATGCATTGTTTTTAGAAAGGGGTTAACAGCAATTTGTCTGAAATTGCGCTGAAGAAGCAGAGTGTCGCAGGCAGGATGCACTTATTAGAGATGTCTGCCCTATTTCAGATAGGTATTATTGTTTCTGTTCATAGATGTCTGTACTTACGTGGTTTTGTTGATAGAATAATTTGCTTTGAGCACCTGAGAAATATATGTCATTGTGTAGGTACGGAACTACTTTTTGGTAATGGTAATTTTTGATGAGATATTTGCTTCCTCCCCAAAAGTGAGGTTTCACATGGATGTAAGTTTGCTTGTGATGTAAAGAAACTGTATTTTAAAATTTAACTTAGCAATATGATAGAATTGGTCTCTTTTTCTGTGAAATGCTTACATTGTCTTTAGAAATTTGATACTGCTAAAACCAAACTATACCATTTGTAACTTGTAATTCATTTAAAAATAAATGGCACAAACTCATATTTTAACATCTGTGAAACGGAACTTGGATGAGTTGAGCACAGCTATTTATTTGCAGAATTAATTACCTTGAGAGACTATGGCATTCCTCATTCCGTGACAGCCTACCCTGTTCCTCTAGGAAGAATCTTCAGAGCTGTCTTGAGAATATAGGAATATAGCCTGGAAAATAGGGCTTTATCGTTTAGGTAAACTTACATGTTCGCCTGAGTTTATGTGTTTACTCTTCTGTACTTAAAACTACTTGGAGATAGAATTTGGAAAGAGTGGTGGTTACATTTAATATATACTCCCTCCCACCTGCTGCACCCACATGCTCCAGAAAAAGGGTTTCTGGAGAAAAATATGATACTATTTCATTTAAGGGTTACTATTTGGAAAAAAAGAATTCTGGAAATTTTTATGTGTGCGTTTAAATAGGTTTGTGGCCGTAATATTTACTTATTTCAACCAGATCATTTAACAACATTTATTTCTTGAGAAAATGCCTAATTACATTTTAAAATCACATCCATGGTCTTCTAATCTGTCCAAGGTTTAAATGTTTGTTTCCGTAAGGAAGTAAGGTTTGGGGTTGGAGTGGGGGAGTTGGGACCACAGGTGGTCCGTGTGAATTTCTGAGCTTGGGACAGATGATTCAGTCATACCTTCATCAGCTTGCTTTCTTCTTTCTCCCCTCTCTCAGCTGTATTAGTGGTGGTACAGCTCTTCTGTGAGAGTATTTGTGTCTGTAGATTTCTCAGAGAGCCAGCAACCGAGCAGAGAGGAAAAGAGCACACACACGAGTCTGATCTGCTTTCTGAAAATGCTTGAAATGTGTTGACATTATAGATGGGAAGATGTTATTGTTTACAGCAGTATGTGCAAAAGTAGAGTTGAATCTGCCACCTTATTTTAAAGCAAGGCTGGGTTCTTTGGTTTATTGTCTTGTTTTCAGTAATACAGAGAAATAAAATTCTAGAAGGAAAAAGAAGTTACTGGTAAACTGAGGCACTGCGTCACTAAGTAGTCTAGACCCTCGCCTGCTAACACCCTTCTTTAAACCGTAAAGAAGCATTATGTAAATTTATATAAAATCTCTAATTTAATAGGCCTTAAAATTATTAGAAAAGTACTTTGAATGAAAAAGAAGGAAATATAGACCTACCATAATCCTTAATTTCATTTAAAAAAAAGTTTGGGCCTAAACATTTTACCTAATTTGAAACTTCCTTTAATTACCTGTCACAGGAGTATTTGTCAACCATGCTTCTGAACTATGCACAAAGTTTTTTTTTTTTTCAACAGGAAAAAAATAAGTCTGCTGACAAGGCCTGTAGACTGTAGGATTTTTAATACTGGGAAACCTGCATTGATCATTTCTGTCCTTTGCAATTACTTTTTTATAGAAGAGAGGATTAAATAAAAGCCTTATTTACTGAGCGTGGATTTCCTCAGAGGTGTTTGTAGTACGGGTGTAATACTTAACATTTTTTTTCCTTTGCAGAAATCCTAAAGGAATTGGATGAGTACTATGAGAGGTTTAAGCGTGAGGCGGACGGTACACAGAAGAGGAGAGTTTTACAGTGCATCCAGAGAGCCCTGATTCGGAGCCAGGAGCTGGGCGATGAAAAGATTCAGATTGTGAGTCAGATGGTGGAGCTGGTTGAGAACCGGACAAGACAAGTGGACAGTCATGTGGAACTATTTGAGGCACATCAAGAGATGAGTGACAGCACTGGCAACAGTGGCAAAGCCAGCCAAGATAAATCAAAGAATGAGACAATCACGCAAGCAGAAAAGCCCAACAATAAGAGGTCCCGCCGACAGCGCAACAATGAGAATCGGGAGAACGCGTCGAATAATCATGATCACGATGACATCACCTCGGGAACGCCAAAGGAGAAGAAAGCAAAAACATCGAAGAAGAAGAAGCGCTCCAAGGCCAAAGCAGAGAGGGAGGCATCGCCTGCAGACCTTCCCATCGACCCGAACGAACCGACGTACTGTCTGTGCAATCAGGTCTCCTATGGGGAAATGATAGGCTGCGACAACGATGAGTGCCCCATCGAGTGGTTTCATTTCTCCTGCGTGGGACTTAATCATAAACCAAAGGGCAAGTGGTACTGTCCCAAATGCAGAGGAGAAAACGAGAAAACAATGGACAAAGCGCTAGAGAAATCCAAAAAAGAGAGAGCATATAACAGGTAGTTTGTGGACATTCGCTTAACAGTGAGGAAGACAAAATAAACCAGTGTATTTATTACATTGCCACCTTTGTTGAGGTGTGAGGATTGTAAAATGTATATTTTTAAAGAAGGTTAGAAAAGGAACCATTCCTTTTATAGGGATGGCTGTGATTTTTTTCTTTTGTTTTCATTGGTATATACATGTGTAACAAAGTGGTCTATGGATCAACATTTTAGAAACTACAAATATAGGTTTGAATTAAACACTCAAGTGAGTCTCAGACTGATTTTTTTTTTTTTTTCTTTTTCGGTGACTTGGAAACAACCTAACACATTAAAATGTGGAAAGAAAATGTTCCATTTAGCTAATATTTTATTTTAATAAAAATAATGTTACTACTTTAGGAACAGTGTTTTGTTTTTGTTTTTGTTTTTTTTTAATTAGCCAGGTTGTTGTTAAAAATACAGCCCATAGCAAATTTGTTTCTTGCTACCATAATGTATATCCATCTAACAATTCAGTAACAAAGGTTTAAAGTTAGAAGATTATTTTTTAAAAAGGTAAATGATTAAATTTTACATGACAAATATTTTATATACTGGCCTGTTCCCCAATCGGCCATTTTTAAATGATTGAGTACATTTTATATTAAAGTGGTCTAGTCATGGGACTGGAAATCACGCTTTTGCTATCACAGGTCATGGTGTAGCCGTCTTTAATTTATATATAAGTTGTATAAATGTACATTTCCAAGTAAACTTGCACTTGTATTATAGTGGGAGGTGCAGCCAAATGCTATTGTGAAACCAAGGTGCATTTCCTCCGTATGTATAAGAGCTGTATAAATGTGATGTTAAGAAATAAATGAAACTTGGCCAGTTCGTTCCTCTAGCAGTATACTTAATTTTGGCATAAGTAATTCTTAAAATTTTGTCATGCGCACCAGCAGTTTAGACGAAGCCTTAAGCAAATTCTGTATTATTGGCCTCACTTAATATTCATAAAGAAGCAGAAGTTACCTAATTGCTAGCAAATGTCAAAAAGAATATATACTTAGATCACAGATGGAAGATTAAAGCCCAAGAGTGATCCAGTCTGACCCACTACCAGTTTCTGTTCGGCCTGGGAGCTAGGAGTGGTCTTTACATTTTTACATGGCAAAGAAGAAGAATACTTCGTGACACAAGAAAGTGATATGAAGTTCACGTTTCAGTCTCCATAAATAAAGTTTTATTGGAACACAGCCATGGGTGTTTGCTTATGCATCGTCTGTGGCTGCTCTTGTACAACAGCAGAGTCAGATATTTGTGACAGACTGTATGACCCACAAAGCCTGTTATTTTCTAGCCCTTTACAAAAAATGTTTGTTGACCCTAATTTAGACTAACGTTTAGCATGATAGTGTATCCTCGTTTAAAAAACTGCCCACATTGAAAGGGTCATGCAGCTTTCATTTCTAAGAAATACGTGATCCACTCCAACTTTGAATGTAATAAAATAATTTCTGTCCATAGTCTGTTTACATTATCTCTGAAGCTATCACAAAGGGAGGTAAGAGTAACCTCACTGTAGAATATAAGGACCTATATGGCATGTTTTTATCATAAGTAAAACAATAAATTGTCTTCTGATTATTCATTTTACTTCATAAACCATTATCAAGAACTTTATTTGTGCCAGGTATAAATTCTCTGATAACCTGGTTTACAGTGAGTTTCCATGATCGAAGGCTATTGGGTAGAAAATCAGAGTTGCAAATCATACATTGCAATTGGAACTTCTTGCATTTCAATGCATACAAATAGCCATTTACTTTCCAGCAAAACTCCAGGACACTTAAGAATCTTGACTTAAGTGTTTAAATTTGATGAGATTTACCTAGACAAATAACGGGCACAAGGGGAAGAGTTCACGATGTGCTAACAAGAGAACTGAAATAATACTTGATAAATATCCAATAGCAATAAAAATAATCTTTGCTTATGTAGAACTCTGGTATTTTGCTGGTTTCTTCTGTTTTAATTGGAACTAATAATGAAAAGTGTTGGGAGTGAAGATCCAATGAACTCAGTTGCTGATACTGGATTTCTTCGTATTTATTCGGTTTTGGTGTAGACAGCTGTGTAGTGGAGAGACAGAGTCCAAACTCTGCTGTGTTTGAATTCTTTGACCCTGAGAGATTTAATCTCAAATAAATTGCTTAACTCCTGATCCACAGTTCTTCGTTTTTAAGATATCTATTTCATATGGAGTGGTTCTGAGAAATAAGATTAAATAAGGGACTGCTATGTAGTTATTTGGAGCCCTGGTGGCGTAGTGGTTAAGAGCTTAGCTGCTGTCCAAAAGGTCGGCAGTTCAAATCCACAAGCTGCCCCTTGGAAACCCTATGGGGCAGTTCTACTCTATCCTATAGGGTCACTATGAGTCAGAACTGACTCGGTGGCACCTAATAACAACAACGTGTAGTTACTCAAATGTTGGATATTTTCCCCCTAATTAAATGAAAATTCCAGTAAGAACAAACAGATTACCATTTTTTCTTTAAAAATGTGGAACATTACAGAGGCAAATTTTCTTATATTGGTTAGTTAGTAAACTTTTTTAATTCTAGTGGATAGCTAAAAAAAAGTCATAGATAAGTACTTGTAACCATCAAGATTCAGGATTTAGATCATTATTAGATACAATAAATTCAGGGTAACTCACTGGGTAAGTTTACTGAAAATGGGATTGAATTCTTTTGAAAAAAGAAATAGAGTGAAAAGCAAACTTATTTTGATATTCTATGCATACTGGTTAATAATAACCAAGTTATTAAGGTTCAGATAAAGGATTTAAAATGTTTCCATTAGAATACAACACTTGGTATTTTAAATTGGTCATAAGGAAACCGGATTCATTCAATTAACAAGTTATTTATTGAGCATGGTGTTCCTGGGGCAGGCAGGAAGGGGGTGTATTCCAGGTTCTGGGAAGAATGCAGGAGTGCCAGGGCAGACAGGGCCCTGCCCACAGAGACTTAGATTCCAATGATTGGGACATTGTCCAGTGGTAATGTTTTTGTGTGACTAGACCTATGTAGGAGGAGCCCCAGTGAGCCTACCAACCACTCCGTGGGAGAAAGATGTGGCAGTCAACTTCTGTAAAGATTTACAGCCTTGGAAACCCTATGGGGCGGTTCTACTCTGTCCTATAGGGTCGCTTTGAGTCGGAATTCAGCTCCACAGCAATGGGCTTTGGTTTTCTGTTTTGTTTTGGTTTTGGTTTTTTACACCAATTTAAGTCATCTAAGACAATGATTGCATACACTGAAGTGATAAAACATCAAAATAAAGGGCGTTCTATGATTAGTTGATATTTATTTTGGAGCCCTGATGGCACAGTGGTTGAGAGCTTGGCTGCTAACCAAAAGGTTGGCAGTTCAAATCCACCAGCCGCTTGTTGGAAACCCTATGGGGCAGTTCTGCCCTGTCCTGTAGGGTTGCTACGAGTCGGAATCGACTCAACAGCAATGGGTTTAAATATTTATTTTAGAAAGAGTAGGTATTTTCCTGGAAATATCTTTTTTTTTTAAATATCCTTTTGTATCCTTTTGTGTTCCAGATAAAATTTATAAAAGCATTAAGCCTTTGATTAGGCAAAATTATTTTAAAACTTTGTCTCTGCAGTTTTAAAGACAATGTGCTTTTGCAAAAAGTCCAGCTTTTCTCCATTGTTCTCCCTAAAATAATTTGTAAATCTTTGGAATCGTTGGCATACTATAGAACAAAATTCTGTGAATATTGTCTGTTTCTCCATTTCTGTTTTAGCTTGTAATCCATTCCTCTTTAATCTTGAGATTCAGCTAGTTTTAGGCCGTTGAGGAAGTATAGACTTCTGGATTTGTTTTATCTGAAAAATTTATTACTCAATTACTACTGCTGTCGAGTCAACTATGTTCACTTTTTACCCTCCTTCTAAGTTTACATGGAGCCCTGGTGGCGTAGCGGTTAAGAGCTTGGCTCTGTCTTGGTCATCTAGTGCTGCTGTAACAGAAGTACCACAAGTGGGTGGCTATAACAAAGAGAAATTTATTCTCTCACAGTCTGGTAGGCCAAAAGTCCAAATTCAGGATGTCAGCTCCAGGAGAAGGCTTTCTGTCTCTGGCAGCTCAGAAGGAAAGTCCATGTCATCAATCTTTCCCTGGACTAGGAGCATCTCTGTGCAGGAGCCTCAGGTCCAAAGGACGTGCTCTGCTCCTGGCACTGCTTTCTTGATGGTATGAGGTCCCCAACTCCCTGCTTGCTTCCCTTTCCTTTTATCTCTTGTAAGATAAAAGGTGGCGCAGGCCACAACCCAGGGAAACTCCGTTTACATTGATCAGGGATGTGACCTTAGTAAGGGTGTTACAATCCCACCCTAATCCTCTTTAACATAAAATTACAATTACAAAATAGAGGACAGCCACACAGTACTGGGAGTCATGGCCCAGCCAAACTGATTACACACATTTTTAAGGAAACATAATTCAATCCATGACAGTTGCTAACCAAAAGGTCGGCAGTTCGAATCCACCAGCTGCTCCTTGGAAACCCTATGGGGAGTTCTACTCTGTCCTATAGGGTCGCTATGAGTTGGAACCAACTTGATGGCACATTGAACAACAACCCATTTACGTGGAGCCCTCAGGAAGAGAACGGTTAATGAGAAAGAGGTAGAAGAGCAAATGTACGGCATGTAGCTAAATTAGAACAGGTTCCTGAGGTGTTTTCTTTTTTATCGACGGGCTTTGTTTCAGAATATTATTCAATATTTTTTCTCACAAACGAAACCCACTATTGTGCTGTGTACTCCCCCCCCCCCCCGAGAAAAAGAATGAAGGCAAATATATGCATAGTTTTAATGGCATGAAGAAAAGTATTAGGTCATTTCTGTTTCCTTGCCTCAAAATACTTTGTATTACCTGACTTTGTTCATGAAGTCAGGGGTGGTATTTCTCCAATTTAAAATCTAAACTTAGAGGTAACAGATCTTGACTTTGTATAATTCAATGCTTTTTTAAGCCAGTAGTATTTTTCTGTTAGAAGATGTGTGATGGAACTCATGGTAGGAGATTTTAATCAAAAATTGATTTAAAAATTGTTTTTAAGTTATCAGCACAACTGGCATATAAAAATAACAGCCACCAGTATTGTCTACTATGTGCCAGACACTGTGTTAGGTACTTTGTATACTTTCTTATCAGTATGACAACCCTGCAAGATGCTCTCATTCCTGATAAGGATGCTAAAACTCACGAGAAGTGAGGGAAGCTCATTTGCTCACACATTCCATTTGGCTGCAAAATCCACATAGTCTTAGCACTGAACTGTACCAGGACACCCACCTAATGAGCAGGTCCTGGCATTGTGTGGTAATGGTTGACTATTTAACATGTTCCAGGAGCTGTGCTAAGTCTCTTACATTGGTCGTCGAGCTGTGCCCTTCAACAACCCTACGTGGTAGGGATTTCTCCCCATTTTATGATTGAGAAAGCTGAAGAAGGTTTTAGAAACTCATATGAAATAGGAGCCCAAGGCATTCAGGTCTGCTGGGGCTTTTTGCTTGAATAAAACGGGACAGTGGAATTTACTGTTGAAAAGCCTTTGCTGTAGAGTGGCTTCCAACTCATAGCACCCTATAGGGCAGAGAAGAGCTGCCCCATAAGGTTTCAAGGCTGTAATCTTTAAGGAAGCAGATTGCCACATCTTTCTCAGCTGGGTTGCTGGTGGGTTCTAACCTCTGACCTTTCATGGAGCAGCTGAGTGCTTAACCACTGCACCACCAAGGCTCCTTAATGGGATCTACGGTAGCCACAAATACTGTTGCACCAAGTGTATGCGTCCAATTTTCCTTTAGGTAAAAAAGCCCTGTATACTGTTGTAGCAAGTGTCTTATTTTGCCCAGTAATAAACTCAGGACTGTAGTTCACCCACAAGATTTTAAGCAATTTACCAGAGGTAGCATGTTATACTAGAGTTAGCATGAGATTTGAAGTCAGAAGATTTGAATGAAAGGGCCAGTTTATCACATATCTTAAAAAAAAAAACAACCCATTGCCAGTGGAGTGGATTCCCACTCCTAGCAACGCTAGAGGACAGAGTAGAACCGCCCTGTAGAGTTTCCAAGGCTGTAATCTTTATGGAAGTAGACTGCCACATCTTTATTCCAACCACCTTTTGGGTAACAGCTTAGTGCTTAACTGCTGTGCCACCAGGGCTGCTTTATATAATCTAAAGTACCCTATAGATATAAGTTGAATAATATTTTTGGTCAATTGTTGATTATTCTAGTTTAACAGATGTATTCTAAAGAGTGGAACCGAGATTCCTTACAGCTGGTGGGAAATAATCAAGTCTAACCTTAGAGTGTTCACTTCCTCCTTCATCCTGCCTAGGAGAACGTTGTCTGCACCTGCTTTTCCATAAATGGTGTTGTTTCTCTTTGTAGAGAACAAGTAAGTAGAGAAATAGGGTTTTTATTTTTCAGCAGCAATGAAAGCCTACTAAACTTCTTATTGACTCACCTTTTGATTGGACTTGAGAGTAGCCAGAAAATTAGTTCAGTCCCTCCAATATGTAGGTGAGGAAACTGAGGCCCAGAATGATTAACTTACTCAAGGACACTCAGCCGGTTAGTGGTGGCACTACTAGATTCAAATCCTGCTTCTCCAGGCCAGCGCACTTTCCTCCGTGCCACACTGCTTCCTGTGGGGCCTGGAACTCATTTACATGGGTGTTAGTACAGTTATCTTCATGGTAAAGCAAAGGCCTCCAATAAATATTTGTTGAGTAAATAATGAATCTAAGAATCAACATTTTAAAATGAGACACATTTTCCTTTTTAAGTTCCAAATTAGTTCTAAAAACACACTTCAAAAGGAATTTAAAATGGATTGGTGTGAAGAAAATATTTGTAGGGTGAATGTATAGGCTATTTGTTGTTAGTTGGCATGGAGTTGTCTCTGATTCCGGGCGATGTTACACGTGATAGTACGAAAGGTTTCCTGGTCCTGAGCCGTCTTCACGCTCCTTGGTATACCTGAGTCCACCGTTGGGGTTATTGTGTCAGTGCGTCTCGCTGAGGGTTCCCTCATTTTCACTGGCCCTGTTGGGTCACTATGAGTTGGAATCGACTCAGCGGCAGGTTTGGTGTGGTCTACTTAATATGCCTAGATATTATATAGATAATGTTTGAGATCTTGATCACCCAATGAATTTTTCCTGAAGGCATTTTATTTTAGGAAATGTAAATAACTGTTCACAGGGTTTATTAATTTATCTATTTACAAAGATGTTCAGAAATGGTTTACTGTCTCCCAAACTTTTATTTCACATGAGGAATTGCTTGATAAATGCTCATTTAAGGTTACTATATTGTTACATGTAAGCTTCCTTTGGGTTTCGAGTAACAGTAATTGACGCTGACTATGCCTTAAGCAAAGATGGGAGAGATATGAGACATAGAATCCAGGACCACAACAGCAAGCCTTTCTCTCTGCAGAACCGATATTGTGACTTGATTACAGCAGATAACTTCCAGCCTCTGCCTCCTGAATTCCTAGAAGAAAGAATTTGGCCCGGGGCACCATGGATCCACCTGGCATCATCAAACTATGGCCAAGGGGCAGATGGCATGCTAGACACTGAGCTACTGGGAGTCTTTCTTGGGCATTGGGGTACTATATTTAGAGCAAACCTTCCCATTTTAAAAATCCTTCTTGCCCTTCCAGCATTTTAGAAAGATGCCATGTTTAAAATGAATCGCGATCTTGCCACCATGACAACTAGATTGTATCTGGCTTTGTTCTTTCTTCATTAATTGGGATGTGCTCAAAGAACAGAAATTAATTTTTGTTTTTTAAGGTAAGTAAAAATCAGGAGGGGTGAAGAAATAATTATGTCGTGGTCAATATGCCTGATTTTCAAAATAGTTTTGATCCTCTGCATCATTGATCTGCTCCATCAATATGAAAAATTGAAAGTTGACTAATAGTGAAATACTTTTATGGCACAAAGATCTTCAATAAAATATCAGTTAGTTAAAGGTAATAATACACAAGAATAAATTTCCCTGCATTTTTTCATAGTTTATCATTCAGTATAAAAATTTTGTAAATTTCGAAGCCTTATTTCTACACTCAACCAAGAAAGTTTATTTCTTTAGTAAGTGACAGAACAAATGTTTAGGGAAAAAAAAAGCAGTTGAGAGCCCTATTTACAAAAGTGAAAACTAGACTGAACGGTAGAAGGAAAGGATGTGAATAGAACACGCGAGGACAATTATGAAACAGTTTGTGGGGTTTATTGCATATTACTCTCAAGAATGTTCTAGAAAGTTCCATGTAGAGTGAGCACATTACTATCATTTATTAAGCTCTGACAGCACATTGGTGTGGTGCAAGTGAGGTTACAATTCCTGCCACTGAGTTTGCAACCTAAAACTTAACAAATAGAGTTAAAATAAACAGACCTTAGAAAAGCAAATTTGATGATACCAGTAAGAACTCAGAGTGGCAAGATTACTGTAATTACGATAATTAATGTCTTGAGGAAGCAAAATACATAGAAAGGCTTACTAATTTTATTTTCTTTTATATTCCTATATGGGCCTTTATGGTATGAATCTTAGGACAGTTTTATTTATTATGCCCAACTATGATATAATATCTGGCATAGAAAAGAAGCTTGTTGTTGTTAGGTGTTGTCAAGTCGGTTCCGACTTAACAGTCACCCTAGGTACAACAGAATGAAACACTGCCCAGTCCTGTGCCATCCTCATAATCGTTGCTATGCTTGAGCCCATTGTTGCAGTCACTATGTCAATCCATCTCGTTGAGGGTCTTCCTCTTTTTCCATGACCCTCTGCTTTACCAAGCATGATGTCCTTCTCCAGGGACTGATCCTTCCTGATAACATGTCCAAAGTATGTGAGACGTATAGTCTTGACATCCTTGTTTCTAAGGAGCATTCTGGTTGTACTTCTTCCAAGACAGAAAAGAAGCTAATGAATGCTATTTTTTGGCTTCACCAGTAAAATCGTGACACTGGAGTATGCAAAGATAAAGGATTGTTCCATCACCAAGGAAAGTATTTTCCACTAGTCAGTGATGGGGGACTTAGACTCTTCACAGTTGAGGGTGTCAGGTTAACATTTCTCTCTCTCTCTCTTTTTAAAAAAATTTTTTTTTTATTGTGCTTTAGGTGAAAGTTTACAGCTAAAGTTAATTTCTCATTCAAAAATTTATACACGTATTGTTTTGTGGCATTGGTTGCAATCCCTACAATGTAACAAGCACGCTCCGCCTTTCCACCCAGCTTCCCTGTGTCCATCCATCCAGTTCCTGTCCCTTCCTGCCTTCTCATCTTGCTTTTGGACAGGAGTTGCCCATTTGGTCTCCTATACTTGATTGAACTAAGAAGCACGTTCCTCACGTGTGTTACTGTTTGTTTTATAGGCCTGTCTAGTCTTTGTCTGAATAGCGGGCTTCGGGAATGGTTTCAGTTCTGGGTTAGCAGAGTGTCTGGGGGCTTAACATTTCTTAAGTGCAGAAAAAGCAGAGGGTCAACCCTAGAAATAAGGATCTGGGAAATATAGTCAAATAGAGAGAGACTGATCAGTCTAAGGAGCCCTGGTGGCGCAGTGGTTACACGCTCAGTTGCTAACCGAAAAGTGGGTGGTTCGAACCCACGGGCCACTCCTTGGGAGAAAGATGTGGCAGTCTGCTTCCGTAAAGATTACAGCCTTGGAAACCCTATGAGGCAGTTCTACTCTGTCCTATCAGGTTGCTATGAGTCTGAACTGACGATGGCACCCAACGACAGCAACACAGTCAGTCTGTAGAAGACGTGAAGGACTTCTGCTCAATATGATGGACTGAGCTAGCCCCCAAACACATAAAAATACTGGATTAAATTGGGATGGGGGTTAAATATATACCCAAGAGCAAGCAAACAAACAAAAAGTGAATTCCCCATGTGCCAAAACAAAGGAAGTTAAAGCAAGAAAGCAGTTGAAGAGGTGGATGTGTGACCCAGCCTTGGTCAAACAATGCCCCACCCTGTGGACCACAGTGATGAGTGTAAGGATAGGCAAGTATCCAAGCAATCACTACAAATCTTTCCTGGAACTTTTTGCTGGACCAGCAAAATTACTTTTTCTCTTTCCATTGGAAGGGCTAAGCTGTCAGGATTTGTGCCTGGGGCTTCTGGTGGCTGTCTTGCCCACCACATGGAGAAAGTCTGCCTAGAAATAGAAATATAAGCCCTGATGACATCATTTGAGCCCCTGAAATCACACAGACTCCTGGAATTACCAGTTATGTGAAACAATAAATCCTTTTTTCTTAAGCTAGTTTAAATTAGGTGTGTGCATTAAACAAATCAACCACCACTTCCACTTCCCAATCCTACTGTGTACCCTCCCAAGGACAACAGCTATCAGCAGTTAGTGGGTATCTATCTTTACAGATCTTTTTCTATGAAATAATACACACATATCCCATGGTTTTAAAATGTACACAAATTTGACATTCTCATCAAAAGGTGGAGTCGAATTCCCTCCTTTTGAATATGGGCAAGTCTTCATGACCACCTTAGCAAACAGAATGCAGTGGGAATGTCACCATGTGGCTTCCAAGACTTGTCAGAAATAGAACTTTGGACTGGATCCTTTTCTCTGTAGGGATGCTTACCCCTAGAACTCAGCCCCCATACTCTGAGGAAACCAAAGAGTCACATGGAAAGGCCACATCTTCAACTGACGTCCTAACTTGTTGGCTGCTGTGGAGTCGATTCCAACTCATAGCAACCCCATGTGTGCAGAGTAGAACTACTCCATAGGGTTTTCAAGGCTGTGGCCTTCCAGAAGCAGATCACCAGGCCTGTCTTCCCAGGAGCCTCTGGATGGGTTCGAACCGACAACCTTTCTGCTAGTAGTTGATAGCGTGACCGTCTGTGCCACTAGTAACTAGCATCGAAGACCAGAGGAGCGAGCAAGCCGAAAGTGATTCCAGCCCCCAGCCTTCAGCGCATCCAGCTGCGGCCAGGTGGAGCAGAGGTGTCTGTCCTCACCCAGCCCTGCCCAAGCTGCAGATCCGGGAGCAAAATAGACGGCATCGTTTTCAGTGGCTTGGTTTTCGCGCAAAGTGTTAGGTAACAATAGGTAATCAGAAAAACACCTGGGCAAAGATTCAGTCTTATTATCTTGGATTCTTTGATTCTTGTATAAGTGGGATCATGCTCTCCTTACTGATCTTCAACTAGCTGATGTGTCCTCTGTGTAACACTTTTCACGTCAAGACACGTAGATTAACATCTTCTTACCAACTACCGCACACAATTACATCCTATGGATATACCATGATTTATTGGAACACTCACCATTTAGATCGTTTAAATTTTTTGTTTATTGCAAACCATTCTGAAACGAATCTCTGTTATTAGTCTTACCATGCATATGTGTGAGTGTTTCTCTGATAGATACTTAGAAACGAAATTTCAGTGAAAAAGATTCTCACACTTTGTCTTTCCGCAAAATTGCCAAAAAGCTGTGCTCTTTTACGCTTCCACAAACAGTATATGAGAGTGATTGTTTCCCTTTGCCTCCATTATCATTGGCTATTATTCAAATAAAATTTTATCCTATCTTGAGAAAAAATTACATAGAATACACTGTTGTTGTGTGCCGTAGAGTCAATTCCAACTCACAGCTACACTGTAGGACGGAGTAGAACTGCCCCATAGGGTCTCCTAGGCTGTCATATTTACAGGAACAGATCGCCAGGTCTTTTCTCCCTCAGAGCAGCTGGTGGGTTTGAACCGTCGAACCTTCGGTTAGCAGCTGAGCGCTTAACCACTGCACCATCAGGGCTCCTTATATCTATCATAATAAAATATTTTATATACATATTATATGTTATATAAATCTGTGTATTGTATGTGTATGCACAGACACGCACGCATGCACACAACCTCACTGTTCAATTTGTGTTTTCCTTGTTTCTAGTAATTTTGTGCAACTTCTTACGTAGTATTGGCTATTTGTATTTATTCTAGAAATTGTTCATTTTTCTATTGCTTTCTTAAGTCACAAATATTTTCTCCCAGTCAGTTGTTGCTATTTTATCTTGTTTGTGGCATCTTTTGTCATCACGAGGCTTTAAATTCTGAGATTGTCAACTAAACCTTTTTCTTTACAGGGTTTTGTACTATATTTTGCTTAAGAAAGTGTTTTCCACCTTAAGATTATAAAATATTCTCCTAAATTTTTTGTACTACTTCACATTTCTGTCTTATATATCTCTTTAATCCATCTGGAGTTATCTTAGCATTTAGGGCAGGGAGTTACTGAAATTCTTTTCATATAGTGGAGACTATGAGGGGTACTATGTGGCACGGAGGAAAGGGCGCGGGCCCTGGACTTCAGATTCTGGTTCTTACAAGCTGTGTGGTCTTGATGGAGTTTCTTCAACTCTCTGAGTCTCTGGTTCTTCATCAGTAATATGGGTGACATCACCTACCCCTCAGTGTGTTAATATCAAGTTCAAATGATATAACGTGTGTGAAAGTAGCTTGAACTTACAATAAGGTAGTATATTAACTTCCCTAAATATTTTCCCAGATGGATAGTCAATAGTCCCACCCAACATTGAATAGTCCGTTATTGTTTCACTCATATAAAATATCAACTCTACTATATACTAAATTTTCTTATGCAAATGGGTGTCTCGGTTTCTACAGATTCGTTTTTTCTTGCAAAAAAGGTTCACTGTTTTTTTAACAATAGCTTTATGTTATTTCAGATATATTTACTAGAACAACCTCTGTTTTCTTTTCTATTGACTATTAATAGATGAAGCTGGAGACATTGATGCATTTGCAATATTCATTTGTTCGTGCAGATACAGGGTGTATTTCCATTTACTCAGAATATCTTTACAGCCTTCCAGAAAGTTTTATCGTTTGCTTCATATTTCTCATTGGCATTTTGTATTTTAGTTACTGCCATAAATGGAGCCATTTTTCCATGGCTTTTGTTCTATTGGTTTTTATTTGCAGGTACAAACGCAGTTAATTTTGTACTGTAGATCTGACCACCTTGTTGGAATTTCTCACTAGTCATTGAAGTTTGTCGGTGGATTCTCTTAGTTTTTCTGGGTAGAAGATCGTCTCTGTGGTCCGACCAGAAAGAGCCGAGAACAATTCCATGGCTGATAGTGGGCATTCCCGCTTCTTTTCATAATTTGTAACCTTTCTTTTCATTTCCTTCTTTCCTTCTCTCTTACTCAACAGGCTAGCATCGGGGTCTTGTTCTGATTCTAATGGAAATGCTTTGAGTATTTCACCATTTTCCTCATGTTACCAGACACTTCTACTAAATAATGTTTGTCAGGTGTAGGTAGGTTCCTCCTATGATTTCTGGTATTTGCAGAGCATATCCAGAAATTAAAGTTGAATCTTGCCCAATAATTTTTTTTTTTTTTAATATAGGCGGAGAGTGGTAACAGCTACATGTGGTTCTTCTTTAACTGAATTTAATAAAAGCTCCAATTCTGAAAAATCTTTGCATTGTTAGGATAAACCCTTCTTGGTTATGATGGGTTACTCTTTTAGTGAACTGTATTTGATATGATAATAGTATTTTTATGTCTGTGAGATTGGGCTTTTAAAAAATATTTATTTAGATATTCTCATTCTTGTTGTCAGGATTATATTGACTTTATAGAATGAGTTTAGAAAGTTTATTCTTTTTTATGATCTGGAAGTATTTATTTATGTAACACAGGATGTATGTGTATCTTAAATATTTGATAGCAATAACTAGGCAAAAAATGATTTTAGTAGTAAATCTTTGGCTCCCTTTCCAATTCTTTCTATTCAGGATCTCTACTTCTTCTTAACTCAGTTTATCATTTTACATTTTCTGTATTCTATTTACCTAGAAAACCATCTATTTCATCTGCATATTGTTGAAGATATTACTTGTTTTTTTTTTTTTTTTGTCTCCTTGATGACTCTGGTTAGGTCATCTTTCACATTTCTAATGTTATTTATTGTTATCTTATCTCTTGTTTCTTAAACTGTCTTGTCAAATATTTAATTGGTCTATTCAATTGGTCTTTAAAAAAAAAAAAAAAACCAGTATCTGTAACAGCCTAACTCAACAACTCCAGCAACTAGAAAGAGAAGAAGCACAAACTAAGCCTAAACCTACCAGAAGAGAGGAAATGATGAAGATCAGAGCATAAATAAATAAAATTGAAAACAGAAGAACAACAGAGAGAATCAATAAAACCAGAAGTTGGTTCTTTGAAAAAAATCAATAAAATTGACAAACCTTTAGCTGGACTCACAAAGAAAAGAAAAGATGCAAATAACCAAAATAAAAAATGAAAGAGGGGATGTTACAACTGACCCGACAGAAATAAAGAGAATTATGACAGAATACTATGAACAACTGTATGGCAAAAAACTGCTAACCTAGAGGAAATGGACAAATTCTTAGAAGCACACAACCTAACCAAACTGACTCAAGAGGAAGTAGTCTCCACAGACCCATCACAAGTGAAGAGATTGAGTCAGTGATCAAAAACCTCCCAACAACAACAACAAAAGTCCTGGACCAGATGACTTCACTGGGGAATTCTACCAAATATTTAGAGAAGAATTGACATGAATACTGTTTAAACTCTTTTAAAAGATAGAGAAAAAAGGAATACTCCCTAATTCATTCTGTGAACGAAACATAACCATGATACCCAAACCAGACAAAGACACCACAAGAAAAGAAAATTACAGGCCAATATTTCTTATGATTATAGATGCAAAACTCCTCAACAAAGTACTAGCAAGCAGAATTCAACAGCATATTAAAAGAGTCATACACCATGACCAAGTGGGCATTATTCCAGGAATGCAGGGATGGTTCAACATTAGAAAATCAATCAACGTAATACACCACATCAACAGAACAAAGGAAAAGAAACACATGATCATTTCTATTAATGCAGAAAAAACCCTACAGAAGATTGGAATAGAAGGGAAATTCCTCAATATGATTCAGGGCATGTATGAAAAGCCAACAGCCAACATTATACTTACAGGAGAAAGACTGAGAGTTATCCCCTTGAAATTAGGAACAAGAAAAGGGTGCCTGCTCTCACCACTTCTATTCAATATTATGTTAGAAGTCCTAGCCAGAGTGATAAGACAAGAAAAAGAAATAAAAGGTGTCCAGATTGGAAAAGAAGAAATAAAATTATCTCTATTTTCGGATGATATGATCCTATATATAGAAAATCCCAAAAAGTCCACAAGAAAACTTCTACAGCTAACAGAGGAATTTAGCAAAGTTGCAGGGTACAAGGTCAATGAACAAAAATCAGTTGGGTTTCTATCTACCAGCAATGAGAAATCTGAAAGGGAAATTAGGGAAACAATTCCATTTACAATAGCATCTATGAGAATAAAATACCTAAGAATAAATCTAATTAGGGATGTGAAGGACTTGTACAACACCAACTATAAAATATTGCTGAAGGAGATTAAAGAAGACGTAAATGGAAAGATGTTCCATGTTCATGGAAAACTTAATATTGGTAAGATGTCAATACTACCCAAAACAATCTATATATTCAACACAATCCCAATCAAAATTCCAACAGCCTTCTTTACAGAAATAGAAAAACCAATCCTCAACACTATATGGAATGGCAAGAAGCCCTGAATAGCTAAAACAATACTGTAAGAGAAGAACAAAGTAAGAGGACTTCCACTTCCCGATTTTAAAACATACTATACAGCTACAGTAATCAAAACAGCCTGGTACTGGTATAAGAAAGACACATAGACCAATGGAATAGAATTGAGGTTCTAAAAGTAAACCTACACATCTATGGTCAGCTGATTTTTGACAAGGGTGCTAAGTCCATTCAATGAGGAAAGAATAGTCTCTTCAATAAATGGTGCTGGGAAAATTGGATTTCCACATGCAGAAAAATGAAACAGGATCTATGCCTAACACCATAAACAAAAACTAATTCAAAATGGATTAAGGACCTAAATGTCCAAACTAAAACTGTAAAATTCTTAGAAGAAGAAGCAGGAGCAACACTGTCAGGCCTAGCTTTCAACAATGAATTATCTAATAAAATAACAAAAGCACAAACAGCAAAAGACAAAATGAAAAATGGACCTCGTAAAAATTTAAAACTTTTGTTCATAAAAAGACTTTACCAAAAAAGTGAAAAGACAAGCTACAAACTGGGAGAATATCTTTGGAACCATAAATCCGACAAGAGTCTAACAACCGAAATATATATAAAACTTCAACAACTTAACAAAAAGACAAATAACCCAATCATAAAATAGGCAAAGAACTTGGATAGACATTTCACCAAAGAGCGCATTCAAATGGCCACAAAACACATGAAAAGATGTTCAGCATCATTAGCCATCAGAGAGATACCAGAGAGATGTAAATCAAAACCACAATGAGATACCGTTTCACTCCCACTGGGATGGCTAAGAGAGTTAAAAAAAAAAAAAAAAAACCCCACAAAATAACAAATGTTAGTGAGAATGTGGATAAATTGGAACCCTTACCCCATTGTTGATGGGAATGCAAAATGGTACAGCCATTGTGGAAAACAGTGTGGCAGTTCCTCAAAAAATTAAAAATAGAACTACCTAACCCATTCCAAACCCATTGCTGTTGAGTCGATTCTGACTCAGTGACCCTATAGGACAGAGTAGAACTGCTCCATAGGGTTGCCAATGAGTGGCTGGTGGGTTCAAACTGCTGACCTTTGGTTAGCAGCTGTAACTCTTAACCATTGCACCACTAGGCTCCAAAATATATCTATCATACAACTTTTGCCAATTGATCTTTTTACAGGTGTACAACTTACTGACAGCAATTACAATAATCAGCTGTGTAGCCCTACCCTTAGTCAGTGTGATTTTTCCATCACCATTAACCCCCCTTTCTCCCTTCCCTCCTGTCCATCATATGACCCATCAATTCCATTCCTAGGTGCTCAAAAGACTTGAAAGCAGATACTCAAAACAAGACTTGCACACCAATGTTCATTGCAGCACTATTCACAATAGCCAAAAGATGGAAACAACCTAAATGCCCATCAACAGAAAAACGGATAAACAAAGTGTGGTACATATATACAATGGAATACTACTCAGCCAGTAGGAAAAATGAAGTCTTGATAACATGCCACAGTGTGGATAGAGCTTGAAGACATTGTATTAATTCAAATAAGCCTATCACAAAAGGACAAACATTGTATGACCTCGCTTATATAAAAAGACAAGAAAAGGCAAATGTATAGAGACCAAAGTTTATTAGTGGTTACTGGAGGCAGGAGCGAAGGGGAAAAGGGGGGTTAACAGTGATGGAAAAATCACATTGATTAAGGGTAGGGCGGTACAGCCGATTATTGTAATTGCTGTCAATAAGTTATACACCCACAAAAAGTTGAATTGGCAAAAGTTGTGTCATAGACACGTTTACAACAATGACAAAAAAAAAAAGAGTGACTGCTTAGCCTGCTTGTGTATAACCCAATACCTCAGGAGATTTGGTTCCTTGGTTTTGAGGTTAGGATCATGGTTTTATGGGACATTCCAGTTAATTGGCCTGATAACGTGTTTAGTGCTTCTGTTCTACCTCCTACTTCATTGCGTAGTGCCTGGGATCTTAAAATCTCGCAAGCAGCCATCTAATACGCAGCAAATGATCTTTATTCTCCTGGAGCAACAGAGGAAAGAGAGTGAGGAATTGGAGGAGGATATGGAAGATGTGGCTATTTGCCTCCATAAACAACTGCCTGCTTTGCCATGAGACTAGAAGAACTGGATGGTGCCCAGCTACCATTACTGAACATTTTGATCAAAGATTCCATAGAAGAATCCTGATCAAAAGGGGGAAAATGTAGAACATAATTTAAAATTCTCATAGACTCTAGACTTTCTGGAACCATGGAGGGTGGATGAACCCTTGAAACTATTGCCCTGAGATAATCTTTAAACCTTAAACCAAAAATATCCTCCTAAGTCTTCTTAAAACCAAGAATAGTTTAGCTTAATTAGTAAAAAAAGATCTGCCTTGGGCATTATGGTCTTTTAAGGACTACCCATATGGGATGAAATTGACAACAGCAACTCAAAGGATTAGATAGGAACCTGAGGGGGCAGTGAGTTTATGTTGATGAGGGAAGAACAACTCAGAAAAGGAAGGTGAGAATGGTTGTACAACTCGAATAATGTCATCAATGTCACTAAATTGTACATGTAGAAACCATTGAATTGTATGTTTTGCTGTGTATATTCTCAACAATAACAGCAAAAGAAATAAAATTTGGAAAAACAAACAAAAACAGTATCTAGTTTTATCGATCAAATCTGTTTTTAGTTTTATTTTGATTTATTCTCAAATCAGTTTAGATTTCTTCTCTCTCTGAATTTATTTTGTTGTTTTTCACAGCTTTTTTAAAAAAAATTTTATCTCAAGTTTATTTGATCACAACATTAACTTCTATTCACATAGGCTCAAGCCTCACCTTCATTGCCTCAACTAACATAGTCTTTATGTACTCACAGCTTTGAAAAACATAAAAGAAAAATTGATGTTAAAAAAACCCAAACTTTCCAAACTCAACAAGTGAATGAAGTGAGCACTCTCCATGTGTTAAAATGAGCACATCTCCTTTTATCTTTCCCAGACATTAAGTATGAAGTGAACTATTACGGAAGTGAAGGTCACGGGATTGAAAAATACATGACCTCCATGATTATCACAGGCTTCCTTCTCTCATCCTGCTTTCCATCATGGAGGTCAACCTCTTGACATTGAGCTCTCTTCAGTCTAATTTCCTACATGGTCACTTCCTCAAAAAACAAAAGATAGTGAGTAGATGAGCATGTAACTTATAAACACTGAATGAAGTCACAGCTTCTTGAGCTTAAAGCATACTTTATGTATTTTAAATCTTTCTGGTTTTCCAATAAATGACTTTAATGCTATAAAATTTCATCCAAATACTCCTCTGTTTACATTCCACATATTTTCATATGTACTGTTTATAATGTCATTCTTTTCTGATAGCCTATGTTTTCAATTTTATTTCTTCGTTGATTAAACACTTAGAAGCGTGTTTCAAATTCTTAATGCGGATCAATTAACACTCCTCCCCTCCCCCAGCTGTCCTTTCAATGTTTAGCACTCATTTTATGAAGCTGTAGTCAGAGAATGTGGTCTGTATGATTTCTGCTTTTCAGAAATTGTTTAGATTCTCCTGGTGGTCTCATACTTAAGTACTATTTAGACTTTCTATATCCTCACTTATCTATTTAATCTGTCAGTTTTTGAGAAAAGTGTATTTGCATAATTTACTACAGTTGTGAGTTTGTCAGTTTCTCCTTGTACTCTGTGAATTTTCACATTTTGTGTGTGTGTGTGTGTGTGTGTGTGTGTGTGTGTGTATCTATGCTATATTATTCGGTGCTTAAAATTCATGATTGTTTTATGTTTTTGGTAGATTGTTACTTTTTCTCAATAGGCAATATATATTAAAAAATCACTTAGACTTTATTGTAAATGTTTGGAACCAATCTTTTATTAATTCAGAGACGGAGCTTGTTGGATGCTTCAAGTTTTGTGTCCTTGTGTGTCTGAAACAATTTACTCCCTTACTTTAAAAAAAAAAAAGTTCTTTTGGAAATCCTATTAGGGGAAAGTTTGAAATTCCTTAATGAATTATTTGTCTTTTAAATTTTCTTTCATATTTTCTCTTATTTTTGCTCTGTATTCCAGAAGATTCCCCCAACTTTATCTTTTATATCCTCTTCTTATTCTTTAGCCATACCCACTGTAATATTTAACTTTTGATTTTTAGTGATGAGGGATTTATTCTGGGAGTAAAGAAACTCAGTGTCTTTTTAACATTGTCAGAGCTATCTTTCCTTTTTCCTTGTCATTTATAGATGTTCAAAGTTATCTTAAGCTTTATTTTTTTTCTCTGTTAAGATCCTGTCCCCATACTAGGAGTCTCCACACATAGTGTGGAGTTCCCTTTTCTATGAATTACTTTAGTCATACCAAAAGGTATGGGGAATGATATATTAAACACCGATAGGTTCTCCACCTAACCCAGAAATACAACTTTACAGATGTAATATAATTATATTTCTTTACAATTTGTGCTATTTTGTCTTACACAGAAATCCTTCTTTACCAATGCTGAAAAAAATTCTCCCTTATTTTTCTCCTAAAATTTGTATTGGTTTGCACATTTGAATTTTTTAATCACTTGGAATTATTTTTGTATATAGTATTAGGTAGGCATTCCATTTTTTTTTTCCGTATGGATAACTGATTATCTCCAAGCACCCTTTATTGAATTTTCCTGCCTTTTTCTACTCATACCATCAATGCTTATTTCAACATTCAGTGAATGCATGGGTCTGGGATCTATACATATAGTGCTCTACTTGTCTATCCTTGCTCTAATACCACAATGCCTAAACAATTATAGCTTTATATTAAACCTGATATCTGCAAGGGCAAGTCTCCTTCCTTTGTTTTTCTTCAAGATTGTTGTCATGCATTGAATTATGTCCCCCCAAAAAATGTGTGTATCAGTTTGGCTGGGTCATGATTCCTAGTATTGTGTGGTTGTCCTCCATTTTGTGATTGTAATTTTATGTAAAAGAGGATTAGGGTGGGATTGTAGAACACCCTTACTAAGGTCACATCCCTGATCCAGTGTAAAGGGAGTTTCTCTAGGTTGTGGCCTGCACCACCTTTTATCTTACAAGAGATAAAAGGAAAGGGAAGCAAGCAGAGAGTTGGGGACCTCACACCACCAAGAAAGCAGTGCTGGAAGCAGAGCATGTCCTTTGGACCTGAGGTTCCTGCGCTGAGATCCTCCCAGACCAAGGGAAGACTGATGACAAGGACCTTCTTCCAGAACCGATGGAGAGAGAAAGCCTTCCCCTGGAGCTAACACCCTAAATTTGGACTTGTAGCCTACTGGACTGTGAGAGAATAAATTTCTCTTTGTTGAAGCCATCCACTTGTGGTATTTCTGTTATAGCAGCACTAGATAACTAAGACAATTGTCTTGATTATTCTTGGCTCTTTGCTGTTCCATACAAATTTTAGAATCACTTATCAGATTCTATGAAAAGGACTTTTGAGATTTTTTTACTATCATTGCATTCAACATACAGATGAATTGGAAGAACATTTTTTAGCATATTATATTTTTTAATTTACATGAACTCATTTGTTTTTAATTTAACAAAATTTTTACTTTATGTTCCCTTTAATTTTCTAGTTTTCTCCATAAGGAATTAGTACATCTTTTGCTAGTCTTATTCCTACAGAGCTTTTATGTTGTTTTGTTTTTATCCCTGGTATTAGAAACCAACATGGGCACTAGGTATGCTTGTTGCTACTGGATGTCAATTTTTTTAGGCTCTCTGAGCTGACAGAGCAAAGAAATATATGTGTGTATACTCACCTGTATCTATAAAAACTTGTGTTTTGAGTTGCTATAATAAATGGTATCTAAAATTTTTAATTGTAATATGCAAATAGAAAACTGCTTAAAACACAAATGAAGAGCCCCTGAATTATTTCAAAGCAATTCCTCATGTACCACCACTCAAATCAAGAAATAGAAAATTAACAGACCCATGGATTATATTAGCAGAAAAATAGCTTTTTGTTTCTTCCTTCATAATTATACTGGCTTTTATTTCTTACTATCATCTCACCACTCTGACTAGGAATTTTTAAACAAAGATTATTAAAACTATGATAATGGGCATCTATCTTATTCCAAGGAACCCAGGTGGCAGAGTGCTTAAGTGCTTGGCCGCTAACCGAAAGATCGGCGGTTCAAACCCACCAGCTGCTCCACAGGAGAAAGATGTGGCAGTCTGCCTCTGTAAAAATTACAGCCTTGGTCATAGATAGGTAGACTCGACATTGTGAAAATGTCAATTCTACCCAAAGCAATCCACAGATACGATGCAATCCTGATCCAAATCCCACTGGCATTTTTTAACGAGATGGAGAAATAAATCACCAACTTCATATGGAAAGGGAAGAGACCCCGAATAAGTAAAGCATTACTCAAGAAGAAGAACAGAGTGGGAGGCCTCACACTACCTGATTTTGGAACCTATTATACCGCCACGGTAGTCAAAACAGCCTGGTACTGGTACAACAACAGATACATAGACCAATGGAACAGAATTGAGAATCCAGACATAAATTCACCCACTTATGAGCAGCTGATATTTGACAAAGGCCCAAAGTCCATTAATTGGGGAAAAGACAGTCTCTTTAACAAATGGTGATGGCATAACTGGATATCCATCTGCAAAAAACTGAAACAAGACTCATACCTCACACCATGCACAAAAACGAACTCAGAATGGATCAAAGACTTAAATATAAAATCTAAAACAATAAAGATCATGGGAGAAAAAATAGGGACAATGCTAGGAGCCCTAATACATGGCATAAACACAATATGAACCATAAGTAACAACGCACAAGCAAAAGAACAGAGACTAGATAACTGGGAGCTCCTGAAAATCAAACACTTACGCTCATCAAAAGACTTCACCGAAAGGGTAAAAAGACAACCTACAGACTAGGAAAAAATTTTTGGCTATGACAAATCTGATCAGCATCTAATCTGTAAAATTTATAAGATACTGCAAAACCTCAATAACAAAAAGACAAATAACCCAATTAAAAAATGGGCAAAGGATATGAACAGTCACTTCACCAAAGAAGATATTCAGGCAGCTAACAGACACATGAAGAAATGCTCACGATCATTAGCCATTACAGAAATGCAGATCAAAACTACAATGAGATATCATCTCACCCCAACAAGGTTAGCATTAATTCAAAAAACACAAAATAATAAATGCTGGAGAGGTTGTAGAGAGACTGAAACACTTATACACTGTTGTGGGAATGTAAAATGGTACAAGCACTTTGGAAATTGATTTGGCACTTCCTTAAAAAGCTAGAAATAGAAATACCATACGATCCAGCTATCCCGCTCTTTGGAGTATATCCTCGAGAAATAAGAGCCATCACATGAATAGATATATGCATACCCATGTTCATTGCAGCACTGTTCACAATAGCAAAAAGATGGAAACAACCTAGGTGCCCATCAATGGATGAATGGATAAACAAATTGTGGTATATCCACACAATGGAATACTACACAATGATAAAGAACAACGATGAAGCCATGAAACATCTTATAACATGGAGGAAGCTGGAGGTCATTACGCTGAGTGAATTTAGTCAGTCACAGAAGGACAAATATTGCATAAGACCACTATTATAAGAACTCAAGAAAAGGTTTAAACACAGAAGAAAACATTCTTCGATGGTCACAAGGGTGGGTAGGGAGGGTGAGGGTTATTTACTGACTAGATAGTAGATAAGAATTATCTTAGGTAAAGGGAAGGACAGCACACACTGCAGGGGAAGTCAGCACAACTGGACTAAACCAAAGCTAAGAAGTTTCCTGAATACAATCAAACACTTTGAGGGACAGAGTAGCAGGGGTAGGGGTCTGGGGACCTAGCTTTCAGGGGACACCTAGGTCAACTGGCATAACAAAGCTTATTAAGAAAATGTTCTGCATCCTACTTTGGTGAGTGGCAGCTGGGGTCTTAAAAGCTTGTAAGCAGCCATCTAAGATGCATCAATTGGTCCCAACCACCTGGAGTAAAGGAGAATGAAGAACACCAAAGACACAAGGAAAGTATTAGCTCAAGAGACAGAAAGGGCCACATAAACCAGAGACTTCATCAGCCTGAGATCAGAAGAACTAGATGGTGCCTGGCTACCACGAATGACTGCCCTGACAGGGAACACAACAGAGAGTCCTGGATGGAGCAGGAGAAAGGTGGGGTGCAGGACTCAAATTCTAGTAAGAAGACCAGACTTAATGGTCTGACTGAGACTGGAAGAACCCCGGAAAGCATGGCCCCTGGATTCTCTTATCAGCCCAGGGCTAGAACAATTTCCGAGGCCAACTCTTCAGTGATTGGACTGGACTGTGGGACATAAAGTGATACTCGTGAGAAGTGTGTCTCTTAGCTCAAGTAGATACAAGAGACTAAACAGGCAGCTTCTGTCCAGAGGTGAGATGGGAAGGCAGAGAGGGTTAGGAGCTGGTTGAATGGACATGGGGAATCCGGGGTAGAAAGCAGGAGTGTGCTGTCACAGTATGGGAAGAGTATGTATAAATTTTTGTATGGGAAAAAATAAAAATTACAGCCTTAGAAGCCCTATAGGACAATTCCACTCTGTCCTACAGAGTTGCTATGAGTCGGAATCAACTCGACAGCGCACGACAAAGTGTCTTATTTCTATTCCTTGGTGGTTCTGCACCTTGTTGGTCTCCTATGTAACACTTTATCTGCATTCCACATATTTTGATATATAATATTTGCAATATTGTTCCCATATCAATAGTTTCTCATTTATCCTTTGAGGTATAAGTTGTTTAAAAGTGTTTACTGTCTAAATATATGGGCGGTGGGATTTATTGTTGTTATCTTTTAGTATTGATTTTTTTACCTTGTGTGTATTATGGTTGGAGAATGTCTGTATGATGCTAATCTTTGGGAAGTTTTCAAGACTATCATTTCACCTAGCATGTGTACAATTTTAAAAAACATTTTAACTTGACTTAAAAAGAATGTCTTTTCCAATCACCAAACACTGTATCAGTCAACGTCTCCACAAAAAACTGAAAATATTTCCATGGATAAATTCACAGATAAGAATCAGCATGAATCCAGCCCCCCAAATGTGGACACTGATCCAGTCCCCACTTTCCCACTTCTTAACAATTTCTCCCACAAACTCTGATCCTAGCCACCTGGAGATTACAGCAGATCTCACAGGTTAAAAGGACCCTGTCCTTTAGACTGCCAAATAGACACCAGATGAAAGTTTGGGAGTCCAAACAACACCTTTACTTCTACTTGTTGGCTCTCCCTTGTCCTCTGGGTTTGATAATTCCCTAGAATGACTCACAGAGCTCACGGAATATACTATATTTAGGATTATAGATTTATAGTGACCTATAATGCTAAGTCAGTTTGTCGTACTGTGGGAGCTTGCGTGTTGCTGTGATGCTGGAAGCTATGCCACTGGTATTCAGGTACCAGCAGGGTCACCTATGCCAGACAGGTTTCAGGTGAGCTTTCAGAGTAAGACACACTAGGAAGAAGGACCTGGCAGTCTACTTCTGAAAAGAATTAGCCAATGAAAACCTTATGAATAGCAGTGGAATATTGTCTGACATAGTGCCAGAAGATGAGCCCCCCAGGTTGGAAGGCACTCAAAAGACGACCGGGGAAGAGCTGCCTCCTCAAAGTAGAGTCGACCTTAATGACGTGGATGGAATCAAGCTTTCAGGACCTTCATTTGTTGATGTGGCATGACTCAAAATGAGAAGACACAGCTGCAAACATCCAGTAATAATCACAATGTGGAATGTACAAAGTATGAATCTAGGAAAACCGGAAATTGTAAAAAATGAAATGGAACGCATGAACATCAGTATCCTAGGCATTAGTGATCCAACGCACATGGAACATTCTCCAGAATAGACCACATATTAGGCCATAAAGCAAGCCTTAACAGAATCCAAAGCATCAAAATATTACAAAGCATCTTTTCTGACCATAAAGTCATAAAAATAGAAATCAATAACAGAAAAATCAAGGAGAAAAAATCAAACACATGGAAACGGAACAACACCTTGCTCAAAAGCTACTAGGTTATAGAAGAAATTAAAGATAGAATAAAGAAATTCATTGCATCAAATGAGAATGAAAACACATCCTACCAGAACCTTTGGGACACAGCAAAGCAGTGCTCAGAGGTCAGTTTATAGCAATAAATGGACACATCCAAAAAGAAGAAAGGGCTAAAATCAAAACATTAACCCTACAACTGGAACAAGTAGAAAGAGAGCAGCAAAAGAAGCCCTCGGGCACCAGAAGAAAGGAAATAATAAGAATTAGAGCAGAATTAAATGAAATAGAGAATAGAAAAACAATTGAAAGAGTTAACAAGACCAAAAGCTGGGTTTTTGAGAAGATCAACAAAGTCAATAAACCATTGGCCAAACTGACAAAACAAAAATTGGAGAGGAAGCAAATAACCCGTATAAGTAATGACCCAACTGAAATTAAAAGAATCATAACAGAACACTATGAAAAATTGTACTCTAACAAATTTGAAAACCTAGAGGAAATGGACAAATTTCTAGAAACTAGGCATCAGTGAGCTGAAATGGACTGGTATTGGCCATTTTGAATTGGACAATCATATGGTCTACTATGCCAGGAATGACAACTTGAAGAGGAATGGTGTTGCATTCATCGTCAAAAAGTCCATTTCAAGATCTATCCTAAAGTACAACGCTGTCAGTGATAGGATAATATCCATATGCCTACAAGGAAGACCAGTTAATACGACTATTATTCAAATTTACGCACCAACCACTAAGGCCAAAAATAAAGAAATTGAAGATTTTTACCAGCTTCTGCAGTCTGAAATTGATCGAACATGCAATCAGGATGCATGTTCTGGTGATTGGAATCCGAAAGTTGGAAACAAAGAAGAAGGATCCATAGTTGGAAAATATGCCTTGGTGATAGAAATGATGCCAGAGATCACATAATAGAATTTTGCAAGACCAATGACTTCTTCATTGCAAATACCTTTTTTCACCAACATAAACGGTGGCTCTACACATGGACCTCACCTGATGGAATACACAGGAATCAAATCAACTACATCTGTCTTAGTCATCTAGTGCTGCTATAACAGAATGGCTTTTAATAAAGAGAAATTTATTTCCTCACAGTAAAGTAGGCTGAAGTCCAAATTTGGGGCATCAGCTCCAGGGGAAGGTTTTCTCTCTCTGTCAGCCTTCTCATCGATCTTCCCCTGGACTAGGAGCTTCTCCACGCAGGGACCCCAGGTCCAAAGGACATATGCATGCTCCCGGCACTGCTTTCTTGGTAGTATGAGGTCCCCCCGCCCCCCACCCCATCTGTCTGCTTGCTTCTGTCTTTTATATCTCAAGAGATCGCCTCAAGACACAATCCAATCTTGTAGATTGAGTCCTGCCTCACTAACACAACTGCCGCCCATCCTCCCTCACTAACATCATAGAGGCAGGATTTACAACACATGGGAAAATCACATGATACTGGGAATCATGGCCCAGCCAAACTGATACACACATTTTTGGGGGAGACATAATCCAATCCATGATATTCCACCCTTTGGCCCCCCAAAAATCACATACTTGCAACATGCAAAACATATTCACCCCATCATATCATAGCAAAAGTCTTAACTCCAAATCCAAATTCCAAAAATTCATCTTCATCTGTGAAATCTAGAATACAAGTTATCTGCTTCCAAAGATACAATGGCAGAATAGGCACAAGCTAAACATTCCTGTTACAAATGGGAGAAACTGGAGGAAAAGAAGGGATAACAGGCACCTAGCAAGTGAGCAGAACACATTACATTAGCCCTCAAGGCTTAGAAAATAAACCTCTGTTCTCTGAGACAATTTACACAATGGCCCTGCCCTCCAGACTCCAGGTATTGGCCACACTCTCCAGACTCTGAGCAGAGGCCCCTCTGCCCTGGGCTTCAGCTTCGCATTCCAGGCCCACTGAGATAGCAACTCTGCTCCCTTGACTTTAGGCACACCATTCTCCCAGTCCATCTGAGTGGCGACTCCACCCTTAGAAACACAGAGGCCATGGCTCCACCCTTTGCATCCCCTGAGGTCATGGCCATACCTTTGAGACTGAAGCAGCTAGGCTTCTTGTGTTCCTTGTCTCTTCAGCTTCTGCTTCCTGGTTTCTTGGCCTCTGGGCTTCTCGGGCCTCACGCCCTCATCTGCCCTGCTGGGGCAAGTGTTCCAAAGCCCTGTAGCTCCACCACCGGTAAGTTCCTGGAGGCACCCCGCTCCACCAGGAAGGCTCCTGCGCACAGGCACACAGCTCTCTTGCTCCATGGGTCAGCGCCAGCACCGTCTCATGCTGGTCTCCGGATCTGCTGCTGCTGATTCTCTGCTGCTGACTCTTCTCTGCTGCTGCAGGTTCTCTGCTGCCACATGTCCTCTGCAGCTGCCACTCCTCTATCCATTCATAGTTTCAAAACCGCTTCCGCAATTTAGGTATCTGTTAGAGCAGCACCCCACTCTCTCGGTAAGAAATTCTGTCTTAGTCATCTAGTGCTGCCATAATAGAAATACCACAAGTAGATGGCTTTAAAAAGAGAAATGTATTTCTTCATAGTAAAGTAGGCTAAAAGTCCAACTTCAGGGCACTATCTCCAGGGGAAGGCTTTCTCTCTCTGTCAGCCTTCTCATCAGTGTTCCCCCAGACTAGGAGCTTCTCCGCGCAGGGACCCCAGGTCCAAGGGACACGCTCTGCTCCTGGCACTGCTTTCTTGGTGGTATGAGGTCCCCCTGTCTCTCTGCTCACTTCTCTCTTTATATCTTAAGAGAATGCCTCAAGACACAGTCCAGTCTTGCAGATTGAGTCCAGCCTTACTAACACAACTGCCACCCATCCTCCCTCACTAACATCATACAGGCAGGATTTACAACATACAGAAAAATCACACAATACCGGGAATCATGGCCCAGCCAAACAGATACACACATTTTTTAGGGAACATAATGCAATCTATGACAACATCTGTGGAAAGAGACGATGGAAAAGCTCAATATTATCAGTCAGAACAAGGCCAGGGGCCAACTGTTCAAGTTGAAACTGAAGCAAATTAGAACAAGTCCATGAGAGGCAAAGTACAACTTCGAGTATATCCCAGCTGAATTTAGAGACCATCTCAAGTATAAATTTGACTCATTGAACACTAGTGTCTGAAGACCAGACAAGTTGTGGAATGACATCAAGGACATCATACATGAAGAAACCAAGAGGTCATTAAAAAGACAGGAAAGAGAGAAAAGACCAAAATGGATGTTAGAAGAGACTCTGAAAGGCGATCTAGAACGTCGGGTAGCTACTTAACCAAAAGGAAGAAATGAGGAAGTCAGAGAGCTGAACAGAAGATTTCAAAGGGCAGCTCCAGAAGACAAAGTAAAGTATTACAACGAAGTGCAAAAAACTGGAGATAGAAAGCCAAAAGGCAAGAAGACGCTGGCATTTCTCACGCAGAAAGAACTGAAGAAAAAATTCAAGCTGGGAGTTGCATCATTGAAGGATTCTACGGGGAAATTACTAAACAACTTAGGAGGCATCAAAAGAAGATGGAAGGGATACACAGAGTCACTGAACCAGAAATAATTGGTCGACATTCAGCCATTTCAGGAGGTAGCATATGATCAAGAACCAATAGTACTGAAGGAAGAAGTCCAAGCTGCACTGAAGGCACTGGCGAAAAACAAGGCTCCAGGAATTTACAGAATACCAATAGAGATGTTTCAACAAGCGGATGCAGTGCTGGAAGTGCTCATTAACTCATGCTAACAAATTTGGAAGACAGCTGCCTGGCCAACCGAGGGGAAGAAATCCATATTTGTACCAGTTCCAAAGAGACATGATCCAACCGAATATGGAAACTTTTAAGCAATGTTATTAATATCACATGCAAGTAAAATTTTGCAGAAGACCATTCAAAAGTGGTTGCAGCAATACATGGACAAAGAGCTGCCAGAAATTCAAGCCAGATTCAGAAGAGGAAGTGGAACAAGGGATATCATTGCTGATGTCAGATGGATCTTGGCTGAAAGAGAATACCAGAAAGATGTTTACCTGTGTTTTATTGACTATGCAAAGGCATTTAACTGTGTGGATCATAAAAAAATTATAGATAACACTGCAAAGAATGGGAATTCCAGAACCCTTAATTGTGCTTATGAGGAAACTGTACTTAGACCCAGAGGCAGTCCTTTGAACATAACAAGGGGTTACTGCATGGCTTAAAGTCAGGAAAGGTGTGCATCAGGGTTGTATCCTTTCACCATGCTTTTCAATCTGTATGCTCAGCAAATAATCCGAGAAGTTAGAATATATGAAGAAGAACAAGGCATCAGGATTGGAGGAAGACTCATTAACAACCTATGATATGCAGATGACACAGCCTTGCTTGCTGAAAATGAAGAGGACTTGAAGTACTTACTGATGAAGATCAAAGACTACAGCCTTCAGTATGGATTATACCTCAACATAAAGAAAACAAAAATCCTCCCAACTGGACCAATAAGCAACATCATAATAAATGGAGAAAAGATTGAAGTTGTCAAGGATTTCATTTTACTTGGATCCACAACCAACGCTCATGGAAGCAGAAGTCAAGAAATCAAAAGTTGCATTGCATTGGGCATATCTGCTGCAAAAGATCTCTTTAAAGTGTTTAAAGAAAAGATATCACTTTAAGGACTAAGGTGCGCCTGACCCAAGCCATGGTGTTTTCAATCGCCTCATATGCATGCGAAAGCTGGACAATGAATAAGGAAGACTGAAGAAGAATTGATGCCTTTGAATTATGGTGTTGACGAAAAATACTGAATATACCATGGACTGCCAGAAGTACGAACAAATCTGTCTTGAAAGAACTACAGCCAGAATGCTCATTAGAAGCAAGGATGGTGAGACTTCATCTCACCTAGTTAGGACATGTTATTAGGAGGGACCATTCCCTGGAGAAGGACATTGTGCTTGGTAAAACAGAAGGTCAGCAAAAAAGAGGAAGACCCTCAACGAGATAGATTGACACAGTGGCTGCAACAATGGGCTCAAACTTAGCAACAATTGTGAGGATGGCTCGGGACCAGGCAGTATTTTGTTCTGTTGAACATATTCCAAATTCCTTGGCATAGACAAGTGAGCGCTTCCAACACGGCATCCATTTGTTGAAACATCTCAGTTGGTATTCCATCAATTCCTGGAGCCTTGTTTTTCCACCAATGCCTTCAGTGCAGCTTGGACTTCTTCCTTCTGTACCATCAGTTCTTGATCATATGCTACCTCCTGAAATAATCGACCAATTATTTTTTGTACAGTGACTCTGTGTGTTGCTTCCGTCTTCTTTTGATGTTTCCTGCATCATTTAGTATTTTTCCCATAAAATCCTTCAATATTGCAACTCGAGGCTTGAACTTTTTTCAGTTCTTTTGGCTTGAGAAATGACGAGCACATTCTTCACTTTTGGTTTTCTATCTCCAGCTCTTTGTATATTTCATTATAATACTTTGTCTTCTCAAGCTGCGCTTTGAAATCTTCTATTCAGCTCTTTGACTTCCTCATTTCTTCCTTTCACTTTAGTTACCTGACATTCAAGAGCAACTTTCAGAGTTTCTTCTGACTTCCATTTTGGTCTTTTCTTTCTTTCCTGTCTTTTTAATGACCTCTTGCTTTCTTCATGTATCATGTCCTTGATGTCATTCCACAACTCATCTGGTCTTAGTGTTCAATGCATCAAATTTATAGAGATGGTCTCTAAATTCAACTGGGATATACTCAAGGTCACATTTTGCCTTTTGTGGACTTGTTCTAATTTTCTTCAACTTCAACCTGAACTTGCATACGAGCAATTGATGCTCAGTTCCACAGTAATCCCCTGGCCTTGTTCTGACTGATGATATTGAGCTTTTCCATCGTCTCTTTCCACAGATGTAGTCGATTTGATTCCTGTGTATTCCATCTGGCAAGGTCCGTGTGTATAGTCGCTGTTTATGTTATTGAAAAAGATATTTGCAATGAGGAAGTTGTTGGTCTTGCAAAATTCTATCATGTGATCTCCAGCATCGTTTCTATCACCAAGGACATAATATTCCAACTACGAATCCTTCTTCTTTGTTTCCAACGTTTGCGTTCCAATCACCAGTAATTATCAATGCATCTCGGTTGCATGTTTGATCAATTTCAGACTGCAGAAGTTGTTAAAAATCTTATATTTCTTCATCTTTGGCCTTAATGGTTGGTGTGTAAATTTGAATAATAGTCGTATTAACTGGTGTTCCTTGTAGGCATATGGATGTTATTCTATCACTGGCAGCGTTGTACTTCAGGATCGATCTTGAAATGTTCTTTTTGACGAACACCATTCCTCTTCAATTTTTCATTCCCAGCATAGTAGACCATATAATTGCCTGATTCAAAATAGCCAATACCAGTCCGTTTCAGCTCACCTATGCATAAGATATCAATGTTCCTGCATTCCATCTCATTTTTGATTACTTCCAATTTTCCTAGATTCATACTTCGTGCATTCCATGTTCCAATTATTAATGTATGTTTGCAGCTGTTTCTTCATTTTGAGTCGTGCCACATCCACAAATGAAGGCTCTGAAAGCTTGACTCCATTCACGTTCATTAAGGTCAACTCTATTTTGAGGAGGCCGCTCTTCCCCGGTCATATTCTGAGTGCCTTCCAACCTGAGGGGCTCATATTCCAGCACTATATCAAACGATATTGCGCTGCTATCCATAAGGTTTTTGCTAGCCTATTTTTTCAGAAGTAGACTGCCAGGTCCTTCTTCCTACTCTGTCTTAATCTGGAAGCTCAGCTGAAACCTGTCCACCAAGGGTGACCCTGCTGGTATGTGAAATACCGGTGGCAACACACAAGCTCCACAGTACTACAAACTGACAGACTCATGGTAGACCTCACAAATTAGATATTATTATTATTATTGTTTTATAGAGTTGAAGTTTGTTTAGATTTGCCCTAACGTTTATTATTATCTTCACTTATCATTCTTTCCTGCATCTCAGAAAGGGTCTGGATTGTTTCTTTTTTCTGCCTCAAGAACCTACTTTAGGATTTCCTTTAATGAGAATCTGTTGGTGGTTACTCTTTCAGCCTCAATCTAAAAATATCTGTACTTTACTCTCGTTCTTGTGAGGCATTTGCTCTGGGCAAAGAGTTCTAGAGTAACAGCTTTTTTTCTCAACACTTTGAGAGAGTCATCCACTAACTTTTGGCTCCTATCATTTTCATACAGAAGTTAATAGTCGGCTTACTTGCCTTTCCTTTGCAATGATCTATACTTTCTTTGTGGCAGTTTTTAAGATCCCTTTTTCTTTGGAATTCTGTAATTTTGCTCTGTTTTGTCTGGTTTTATTTTACTTTTTAGTCTTTTTTAGGAGTCACTGAGCTTCATTGAGCAGGAGCCCTGGTGTGTAGTGGTTAATCACTCAGCTGCTAACCGAAAGGTCAGCACTTCAAACCCACCAGCCACTCCACGGGACAAAGATGTGGCAGCTGGCTTCCCTAAAGATTACAGCCTTGGGAACCCTACAGGGAAGGCCTACTCTGTCCTATAGGATTGCTGTGAGTCAGAATTGACTCAATGGCAATGGGTTTGGGTTTTTTTTTTTTTCCCCACCTTCATGGATAAGAAGATTGATAGCTTTCAACAGTATTTCAAACTTTTCATCTGTTATCTTCAGATTTTACCTCTACCCCATTCTCTTTGTTATCACCGTTTGGAATTCTAATTACATATACATTATACTTCTCATTCTATTCTTTATTCTCTTGATCTTGCTTTCAAATATGTTTTCTTTGTCTATCCACATTGCATTCTAGATCATTTCTACGCCTGTATCTTCCAGATCACTAATTTTCTTTTCTGTAATAACTGATCTGTTTATTCAGTTCACTGATTTTTAAATTTCTATTCTATTTTTTATTTTAGAAACTTCTACTTAGTTTTTTTTTTAATTTGCTTGTTCTTTGATCATATTGTTGAAATCTGTTTTATTTTTAGTCATATTAAACATAGTTTTTCTATAATCTGTGCCTGACAGCTTTAATGTCTGAAGGCTTTGAGAATTGTATTTTGCTGCTTGCCTGTCTGGCTCTCAGTTGAAGTACTTTGTCTCCTTGTGTGTTTTGTAATTTTGTTTATTTGTTTACTGACTTATGCATGGAGTCCCTGGGTGGTGCTATGTGCTGCTAATATCTTTGGAATTTTACCTGTAGAAATTCTTGAAGCCTAGGTTGAAAGTGATTTCCTCCAAAGGGGATTTTTTTTTTTTCCTCTACCAAGTACCTAAGGTCATTAGCCTGGAAACCAGGTGTAAGTTAAATTCTCTGCTTGGAGTTTTTCAAACCATACAATAACAACAACAACAACAAAAAAAAACCCAAACACATTGCCATCGATTCTGTCTCATAGAGACCCTATACGACAGAGTAAAACTGCTCCATAGGGTTTCCAAGGAGTGGCTGGTGGATTTGAACTACAACGTTTTGGTTAGCAGCTGAGCTCTTAACCACTGTGCTACCAGGGCTCCAATCACACACACAAAAAAAACAAAAACAAACAAACCTGTTTCCATTGAGTCGACTCAGACTCAGACTAGAACTGCCCTATAGCGTTTCTAAGGAGAAGTTGGTGGATTCGAACTGCCAACCTTTAGGTTAGCAGCTGTAGCTGTTAACCAGTGCACCACCAGAGCTCCTTAAACCATACAGTTATTGTTAGGTGCCGTGGAGTTGGTTCTGACTCATAGAAATCCTGTGTACAACAAAAGAAAACACTGTCTGGTCCTGCGCCATCCTCACGATCATTGTTATGTTTGAGCCCATTATTGCAGCCACTCTGTCAGTCCATCTCATTGAGGGTCTTCCTCTTTTTCGCTGACCCTCTACTTTACCAAGCGTGATGTCCTTCTCCAGGGACTGGTTCCTCCTGATAACATGTCCAAAGTATGTGACAGGAAGTCTCACCATCCTTGCTTCCAAGGAGCATTCTGGCTGTATTTCTTCCAAGGCAGATTTGTTTGTTCTTCCAGCAGTCCATGGTATATTCAATATTCTTTGCCAACACTATAATTCAAAAGCATCAATTCTTCTTCAGTCTTCCTTATTTACCGTCCAGCTTTCACATGTATATGAGGCAATTGAAAACATTATGGCTTGGGTCAGGTGCACCTTAGTCCTTAAAGTGACATCTTTGCTTTTTAACACTGCAAAGAGATCTTTTGCAGCGGATCTGCCCAATGCAATGCATCTTTTGATTTCCTGACTGCTGCTTTCATGGGTGTTGATTGTGGATCCAAGTAAAATGAAATCCTTGACGACTTCAATCTTTTCTCCATTTATCACAATGTTGCTTATTGGTCCAGTTGTGAGGATTTTTATTTTCTTTACGTTAAGGTGTAATCCTTACTGAAAGCTGTAGTCTTTGATCTTCATCAGTAACTGCTTCAAGTCCTCTTCACTTTCAGCAAGCAAGGTCGTGTCATCTGCATAACACAGGTTGTTAATGAGTCTTCCTCCAATCTTGATGCCCAGTTCTTCTTCATATATTCCAGCTTCTCTGATTATTTGCTGAGCATACAGATTGAATAAGTATGGTGAAAGGATACAACCCTGACGCACACCTTTCCTGACTTTATACCATGCAATATCCCCTTGTTCTGTTCAAACGACTGCCTCTTTGTCTATGTACAGGTTCCTTAGGAGCACAATTAAGTGTTCTGGAATTCCCACTCTTTGTAATGTTATCCATAATTTGTTATGATCCATACAGTAGCCAGTATAAATTCAGACCATAAACTCTCCCCTTCCACACAATACCAAAGTTAAGAAAGACAGTTTCCTTGCCACCCTTTTCCTTATGGCAAATTTACTTCTCATTTATCCTTACATTGACATAAAGTACTACCTTTATGAGAATGAATGACTGTTAGGCTTTCCAGCTGGGGCAGGCTTCAGGCCAGAACCCCAAGCAATGTTCTTCACTCTTTGTGAGCCAGGCCTTGAGGAAGTTGGGAAGCTCTGCCCCAGGCTATATTCCCTCCACCCCCACTCTTCACCTTGGGACACACAAAGCCCACTGGGAAAAAGCCAAGAGCTCCAGGGCTTGACCTAAGAGTTGAAAGCCATTTTTGGCACTAACAAGGATTTCTCCCTTCACCATTTTGGGTGTGTGGATTTTTAAAAATTTCTCACCATCTCAGCAATGCATTAAATTTTTTTTTTTTTTTTACCATATTAATGATTTCAGTCTCAAGGATTGTTCAGGATATCTAGCCTGCCATATTGCTGGAAATAGAAGTCTTCTATTGACGCCTCTTGCTCATTGAATGGTGAGTTCCTAGAGACCCAGAACCATGATTGATTCATCTTTTTATCCCAGGAGCTGGCACACATTATTGTTTGTACAGGAAATATTATTTGAATGAATGATTGAATGCCAAAAATAACCATTTCAAGTTTAAGCAATTGGTTTGAAATTGTAAGCACAGTCAGAACAATTTCCTTTCGGAAAACTTTTAACACTGCAACTCAACACCGCAATGTGGATTAGAGAATTCCTTGGGAAATTGATTATCCACTTGGGCTATCTGTTTTAATCAAAATAACTGGAAAACTGCCCAGTGATACATGGATTCAATCCAGTAGAATAGTAGATAAGTTTGTGTAGTAAGTGAATTGCACCGTTACGTAAATCAGATTGTGTAAGTTTAGAAAAAAAATCTAATAAAAGCCATATTGTCACTTCTCCTGTTACTTTCTAATGATATTTCACATTTCTACCTTGGTACTGACATTTGCTGTGATCATTGGATTATCTCATTGAATCATTTCTTCATACTTCGGCATTCATCCCTTCAATCAGCTTTTCCTGAGTGTGTGTTTTGTAGGGTTACGAAGATAAAGCATATTCCCTGCCCTCTGTAAGCCCAGAGTCAGAGAGACTAATGTTAATCAATAATTGTAATATTCTATAAAATAAGCTAGAGCCCTGGTGGTGAGGTGCTTAACAGCTACGGCTGCTAACCAAAAGGTCAGCAGTTTGAATCCACCAGCCGCTCTTTGGCAACCCTATGGGGCAGTTGTACTCTGTCCTATAGGGTTGCTATGAGTCGGAATCAACTCCACAGCAACAGGTATAAAATCAGCAGCAATACAGGTATGCATTGGACTCAGTGACAGCACAAATGAGAGCCGATCACTGTGTTTAGGAGCAGCCAGGACGATTTCACTGATGACTGTGTTGAGACTGGAATAAACAGTAGTTTTTATCGGACAAGGGGTATGGGACCAGGGAGGCATGAAATGGTATCTGGCCTAGTCTCCCCATTCCGTCTCAGCTTACCCTCCTCTCACTGCCAAGGCTTCTTAATGCTAATGCATGTTCAGATTTTCTTAGGCCCCAAGGTCTCTCAGTTTTTCTCAACCATTTCCTAGGACACCATTCATTAGTTCTCTTCAGGTGACAGTTCCATGATCAGAGGAATGTGCCTCCTGTCGTCTCTTCCAGGATAGCATGTACATTTTTAAATGCCTTCTGGCCTTGAAGCTCTTCTTCTTCCCCCCTCCTTACTTCCCTCTTCCTCCCTTTCTTTCTTAATACTGTATACAATTTTCATTTGTTCCGTGCTATACCACTCTGTTCATGAGAGCTAAATTGAAATTTTAAAAAATTGTTTAATGCAAATTTAAATTGCCATGGTCTGTATTTAGGAAATGTAAGTGACAAATGTAATACAAACTGAGAGAAAATCCAACCAAAATGCCTCATTTACAAGTGTCTCCAACTGTAAACATATTCCTTGGCCCTCCTGAGCATGCTGCCTCTGTTCTTAATTCTCCGTCCTCTTTCTTTAGTTGCCTTTTCTTACACTCTGCACTGAAATCCAGGCTATGTATATATTTTTCATTAATTATTACAGTATTTCAGTAGACTCCAAAGTGTAGTATGACCCGCAGAAGCAACCCAAAATTATACATTGAGATACAGGAAGAAAGTATTACAACTTCTACTTATAATTTTTTTAAAAAATCTCATTCTTTTTAATTTGTGTTTTTATAGGCTATTTAATATACATGGTGTATTAGCATAGTTTATATATGTAATTTATGAATAACTATGCATATACTAGGGGTACATGGAGCCCTGGTGGTGCTCTGGTTAAGAGCTAGGCTGTTCAAATCCACCAGCCACTCCTCGGAAACCCTATGGGGCAGTTCTATTCTGTCCTAAGGGTCGCTAGGAGTCAGAACAGGTTTGGCTCTTGGTTAGGGTGCATGCTCAAACATTACTTGCTGTTTCAGTGAACAATGAAGACGGTTTGGAGAGCACTGGTCTGTTTAATTCTTTTCTCTCCGATTTTAAAGATAGAGGATTCCACCAGGCCACTGCCCCTGACCCCTACTCTTCTCCTCAGTTCTGACTAACAGAAAATTTAAAGGGGTAGAGAATCTCAATCAGAAACATGGTCTTATCTTGCTAATGTTTTGTTCAGTAATAAGAGTTTTGCTGTCTTTCTGGATTTTTTTTTTTTTTCCCTAATGGCAAGAATTTCTGAGCTGCTTAGTAAAGATGGAAGTTCCTGGGAGAGGGTGGGAAAGCTATTTTGAGAAAATCATGAATTAGCAGCTTCTCCCTCAAATCACATTATAGAACTGTCTACTGACTTGGACTCCATGTGGCCTTAGGATCTGAGGGTGCTTCCTGCCTCCCAGACCTTTGGGCAAAGCGTTTTTCTGCTCTGTTAATTGGTTCTTCCCAGTCAAGTGTTCATTTGAAAGCCCAATAAATGCCTACGCATTCTTTTGAAGTTCTGAGAAGGGATAATGAAGGTGTCCCCATCACATTTTTTAAAAATGTACTTAAGACTGAGAAGTCTCCTTAAGGACGTAATCCTGCTGTTCCACAGAAAAGACATCTTAGAATCTTGACCCTTTGATAATTTGTGGCCTGAAATTCGTATAAAACTAAGAAAATTTAGCTGCTTAGTTGTCTAAGTTACCTAGTGTTGTCATAATAGAAATTCCACAGCAGGTGGCTTTAAAGAAGAGAACTCTCTTTTTTTCACGGTTCTAGAGACTCAAAGTCCAAATCAGGGACATGGCCATGTCACCTCCTTCCGTGAGCCTCTCTCCTAGCTCTGCTGACAATCCTTGGTGTTTCTTTTCTCTGCTTTTAGATGATCCTCACATGTTGTCCATCTTCCCCTGTGTGTGCGCCTCTCTATTTTAGTGTTTTTATAACTCAGAAGTGATTGGGTTTAGGATCCACCTACACTGGTACGACCTCAACTGATTGACTGATTATACTGTGTCAGGGATTGAATTCTGTCCCCTCAAAATATCTGTCAACTTGGCTAGGCCATGATTCCCAGCAGTGTGTGATTGTTCACCATTTTGTCATCTGATGTGATTTTGCTATGTGTTATAAATCCTACCTCTATAATGTTAATGAGGTGGGATTAGTGGCAGTTATGTTAATGGGGCAGAACTCAATCTACAAGATTAGATTTTGTCTTAAATCAATCTCTTTTGAGATATAAAAGAGAGAAGCGAGCAGAGAGACATGGGAACAACATACCACCAAGAAACAAGAGCCAGGAGCATAACGTGTCCTTTGGACCTGGAGTCCCTGCACTGAGAAGCTCCTTGACCAGGGGATGACAAGGACCTTCCTCCAGAGCCAACACAGAGAGAAAGCCTGCCCCTGGAACTGGCACCCTGAATTCGAACTTCTAGCCTCCTAGACCATAAGACGATACATTTCTCTTTGTTAAAGCCATCCACTTGTGGTGTTTCTGTTATAGCAGCACTAGATAACTAAGACACTGATATAACTAAGGCAACTGATATAATCATATGTAACTAATCCATAACAGCCGCTAGACTAGCGTTTGACCAAACAACTGGGAACGACAGCCTATCCAAGTTGACCCATAAAATTAGTCCAGGCGCCTTTATAACACAAGTAATTCCTAAATAAGTGTTTTACTCTTTCAAACATAGCTTGAATAGTTGCCAAGTTTTTTGTTTTACAGGTAAGGAAGCATTACCGTTCAAGATACCTATAAGTAGATACGGCAAACTCTAAAGGTACATACGATTACTAGATTCCTTCCATTCCCCACCCTCCCCACCCCCTACCGTCGCACTTTCTTCTTTTTGTCTCTACCCTTTTCCTCTTGCAAACACCCACCTAGAGGACCACCAAGCCTTTGGGAAACAATTATTGGACTTTCCACTGTCTGTCAATCCCTCTACTCTTTTCCTATCATTTTGTTCTTCAGTGAAGTTAATGTAGTTTTTCATTCAACCAATAGATGTTTATTTATGACGCAACTATGGAGGCCCAACCTTTGGGTAAGAGCAAGCCATTCCCCTAAAAGTGGAGCCTAGAAACCAGGAAAATCTGGCTCCGAAATCACGATGATTAGTCAGACTGTAAGTCTTCTATTAGACCATTTGCAAGAATGGTTTTTAGAGGCAATCATCCTTCTGCAAAGAATTGGTGCCGAAAACTACCTAACTTGGGTCTCTGCCACTTCCTAGCAGGGTTCCTTATTCAAAGATTTGGTTTTTCAATCTGAAAATGGGGAGAATGAATAATAACACCTGCCATGCTTAATGTGATAGTGTTACTGTGAAAACTAAATGGAAAAAACGTGAACATACGCACTATGTGGGTTTTAAAGTTTAACATCTCAAGTTGGTATTATACTTGAAGTCTGACTCCTTTCTCCAGCTAATTAAATTTTTGTTAAATTCTAATGTTTGCTTAAGGAGCCCTGGTGGTACAACAGCAAAGTGCTCAGCTGCTAATCAAAAGGCTGGTGATTCGAACTCAACCAGCGGCTCCTCGGGAGAAAGGCCTGGCCATCTGCTCCCATAAAAATTATAGTCTAGAAAACCTATGGGGCAGTTCTACTCCAACACGTGGGGTCGCTATGGATTGAAATTAACTTGACAACATCTAGCAACAACAACAATGATTGGTTGTTTGGGTTGAGCCTGGTCTTAGGCAATGTTACGAAGCTAGCAAAACTCCCAAGTAGATCCCACTCTTCCAAGTGCCCAGTATAGGAAACTCCAGGTTGGTAGGTCACCATGGTGGCATCCACTCAAACTTGTCCTCTCAGGGCAGCACCAAGCCACTCAAGGATCCCCCACCCCTACTCCTGAAAGACTTACTGTCAATATCTTTTAAAGTCTTTGTCTTAGTTATCTGGTGTTGCTGTAACAGAAATACCACAAATGATGGCTTTAACAACAGAAATTTATTCTCTCACAGTCTAGAAGCCTAGAAGTCTGAATTCAGGGGACCGGCTCCAGGGGAATGCTTTCTTTCTCTCTTGGCTCTGGAGGAAGGTCCTTGTCATCAATCTTTCCCTGGCCGAAGGACATGCTCCACTCCTGGCTTTTCTTGCTTCGTGGTAATGAGGTCCCTCTCCTCTCTGCTTCATTCTCTCTTTTATATCTCAGAAGAGATTGACTCAAGATACAACTCAATCCTGTAGACTGAGTCTTGCCTCATTAGCATAACTGCCTCATTAACATCATAGAGATTAGGATTTACAACACATAGGATAATCACATCCGATCACAAAATGGTGGACAACCACACAATACTAGGAATCATGGCCTAGCCAAGTTGACATACATTTTGAGGGGGCACAATTCAATCCATAACAGCCTTACTTTCAAAAATTTCACCCAAACCAAAGTAAATGCAGTAGATTTCTAGGTCAAGGAAGAAATATCTTTGAGTATGGGGGAGAGAGTATAACCTTTCCTTGGCCTTCAATTGACCCTACATAGGCTTCTTCAGCCCTTGGATTTCAAGCAATTTAGGGTCAGCTGGATCATCTAGAGTTAGCCAAATCCAAGTTACTTCCCTAAAGGCATCTCCTCCTGTGATGGTGGGAGTTGTAAATTGATACAATCAATGGAGAGGTGATTTGACATCATGTTTCAAATATTTAAGATATGTTTACTCTTTGTCCCAACAACATTGCTTCCAGAAAATTTTTTAAGGAAGTAATCAGAGATGTTTGGAAAGATTTGTACTTAACTATACACATTACAGTTTTATTTATAATTTACGTTATTATTTAGAATCATTTTTTAAAAATTTGTAGCAAACTAAATATTTATTATTAGGAAAATGATGTAAAAATTCATTCTTAGCTGGATAATGGGAATATTGTGGAACCATTGAGAGTTGCATGTTTGGAGAACATTTAGAGAAATGGACAATTATATATAATTTAGAATCTTTAAAAAAGGATTAGAAAACAATATGTAAACATTTTAGTTTCAAGATGGTATTTCCTGTGTGTGTCTATCTCTGTCTTCTTCTGAAGACCAATTTAAATGACCAAAGAAATAAGAAAATAAGAATTTAACGTTCATATGTAGATGTGACCCAACAAGGGAAAACCACTAGATGTGTGAAATGAATCATCAGTTTGAAGTTGGAGAAAGAAACTGAGCAAGCAGAGTTCATGGTCCTAGTGAAAGGAATTAATACAGCAGAAAATTTGTACAAGCTCTGATGAGTGTTCTTGGGGACATTTTTTGTACATGCGGTAAATGTATAGGTAACAAAACATTTGCCATTTCAACAATCTTCACATGTACAGTTCAGTGATGTTAATTACGTTCATCATGTTGTTCAACCATGGCCTTTAACCATTCCCAAATTTTTCCATCACACTTAACAGAAACTCAGTGTCTTTGAGACACTTGAGAGAATGTTTTTCATGCTAAAACAAGAGCAGGTAGCTATGAAAACATAGTAATCACAGATTTTCAAATGAAATATGACCTAGCAATTCTACTTCCAGGAATTTGTCCTGTAGATACATTGTTATTGTTGGCTGCCATCGAGTAGGCTCAGAACTCATGATGACTCCATGAGCAATGGAATCAGACTGTTGTGATCCATAGGGTTTTCACTGGCTAATTTTTGGAAGTAGATCTCCAAGCCTTTCTTCATAGTCCATCTTAGTCTGGAAGATCTGCTGAAACCTATTTAACAACATAGCAACACACAAGCCTCCACTGACAGACGGGTGGTGTCTGTGCTTGAGGTGCGTTGGCCAGGAATCAAACCCAGTCTCCCGCATGGAAGGTGAGAATTCTATCACCGAACCACCACTGCCCCCTCCTATAGATGTACACATATGTTATTTGCAAAAGCAAAAGAATGAATACAACATAACTGTCCAAACATTGAAATAATAACAAAAAAAGAATGCTGGAAATCTTTGTTTACTGACATGGAAAGATCTGTAAGATACATTGCTAAATGAAAAAGCAAGTGCGAAACACTGTGCATTTTTCCATAAGTGTAAAAATAAATTGGTGGTGTGTGTATGAGTATAGTGCAAATGTGTATGTACAGAGAAAAGACAGGAGGACTAGATATCAACTAGAAAATATTTATTTTATGCTTCGGGTTGTGCTCCAATACTATGTTATTTGTTTTGTTTCTCGAATTGTTCCATGGCCATTGGGGCTCTTTTGGTTGGCTTCTGTATCCCTTTGATATACTCCCATCATTTTGGTTTTTTGAGCACTTACTTTCTGGCACTGCTAGATGCTCCAAGCTCATCATGTATTTCCCCTGCCCCAGCCCTATAATCAACCATTGTCCCAAGGAGCCCTGGTTCCTTTTATTGGAGAATGATATTTAGAAACCAAGATCTGGGTGCTAGGTGTGCTTGTTGCTATTGATGATCACTGTTTCTAGCCTGTCTTAGCAGACAGTGTTAGGGAATTATGAATGTATACTGTTGCTGGTGGTGGTTGTCATCTAGCCAGCCCCAGCTCATGGCAACCGTACGTACAACAAAACCAGTTGCCCAGTCTTGCCTCATCCTCACAATCATTGGTGTGCTTGAGTCCATTGTTGCGGCCACAGTGTATTTTGAGTGCCTTCTAGACTACAGGGCTCATCTTCCAGTCCTATATTGGACAATATTCTGTTGTGATCCGTAAGGTTTTCACTGGCTAATTTTTGGAAGTAGATCACCAGGCCTTTCTTCCTAGTCTGTCTTAGTCTGGATATTAGCCCATACATACACATAGATCTGTAATTGTTTCTGTGTCTCTATATCTATATGTATATTAAACTGAACATGAGTCCATACTGATATAAAGAAATGATTGAATAAATACATAAGGGGTGAAGAGGAGAGAAACCTCTCTTGCAAAAAAATTCCAAATCATATATACAGAGACTCCCTCCTCCAGGAGATGGAGATTAATATCCATTTCTACTCCCAGCCCTTGAGCATTGGCCAGACTTAGTGATTGCTCTCAAAGAAGAAAGTTTGGAAAGGGGAAAATATTAACTCTACAGTGGAGAGACCTGGTGTCCTGGTTAAGATCATCGGCGATATGATCATGCACTCCTGATGTGACGTGATGAGAAGGACACCCCACCTCTTTGGTGATTCTTCCAAGAAACCTATAACCCTAGTGTATGCACCAAAGAAACATCAGAGGAACCCAACTTGAGGGACATACTACAAGATACCTGACCAGTATGCCTCAAAACTGACAAGGTCACAAAAGGCAAGGAAAGACGAAGAATTCATCACAGACCACAGGGCGTTAAGGAAGCCTGATGACTCGATGTAACGTGGTATCCTGGATTGGGTCCTGGAACAGGAAAAGGATTTTCATAGAAAAACGGTGAAATACAAATAAAACCTGATTTAGTTAATAGTAATATTATGAGTAATAACAATGCACTACTGTTAACTTTTTGAACTTTGACGAACGTGCCATGGTTATGTGAGATGTTAACATTAGGGGAAGATGATGAAGAGTATATAGGAACCCTCTCTCCTATCCTTGCAACTTTTCTGGAAATCTAAAATTATTCCAAAATAAAAAGTGATTAAAAAATGTTCATATTAATTTCAGACAACATTGAATTCAGAATAAAAATAATTAAACAAGGAAGAGAATGACATTTTCTAACTCTAACGGGAACAATATCCAGTGACTATACAACAGTTATCAATATCTATGAATCACAAACGTAGCATTCCCCTTTTCCTTTGGTCCGTGTCGAGGATTTGAATGACATGACCGGCATGTTCTGTGGGGCAAGGCTGAGGAGTCAGCTGGCTTGACTGGTGTGTTTGGTGGGTCTAAGGGCTTGTGTTTGGGCTTGCGAAGTTTGTCAGGGTTATGGTCAAGAAGGAGGGCTGCGTTGTCGGGACTGGAGGGATTAGGCCCAAAGAGATGGCCTGCATGGTTGGGATGTTGGTCATACAGAGGAATTGAGCAAATAAGTAAATGTATTAAGAATAATCAGAGCCATATTTTAAACTCTCAGAGGATTACAAATATGAAAAGCAGAAAACCTTGAATGGATTCTGTTGTATTAAAATAGATTTGGTGATATCAGTATGAACACATGGTTTTAATATGCATAGAGAAATATATTTCCTAGTTCTGTCCACTTAAAGAGCCTAGAAGCAATGACAGTCCAGTAGCAATGAGCATACTTAGCACCCAGATCTTGATTTCTAAGTACCATTCTGCACTCTAAAACAAATCATGGCTTCTTGAAAAATGGCCGATTCCAGGCTAAGCAGTGAAAATACAAGTTGAGCCTGGCATCTCTTCTTGTGCCAGTCAAGTAAGGAAGCACCAAAAGAATGATGGGGACATTTCAAACTGACGTTATGAGTCATCTTGAAGGGGCTTCCACTGGCTGAATCTGAACATCAAAATGAGTAAGGCTGGTAACAGATTATAACACACTGAATAAAATAAGAATTCGTAAATCCATTTGAGATAAATAGATCAATCGATAAACATAGTAGCTTGCCAACTAGTCAACGCGGAATGAATGGATGATGGAATTTACCATTTGCATTTATCACAGTAATAATTCAGGCAGGAATAATCAATAATGAGGGAAAGGATATATACATAGTCTCAAAGTACCTACACATAAGCTATTAACTTTACAGTGGAAAAACCTGAGAGATACCACCTTAAGCCATTGATAAAAGTTAACGTCACTAGCCGTGAGACAAATTGGCACTGTGTAACTCCTGATATGCACTGAGAAGAACACAAGGTCACTTTTGCGGTATTCCTACCAAAAATGCATAATCTGAATATGATCATGAGGAAATATCAGGCAAACCCAAATGTAAGGACATTCTACAAGGCAACTGGGAAGTACTCCCTACAAATATAACAGGCATTACTGAGAAATTGGTCCAGATTAAAGAGATATGAGGATTAAACGCAGCGTGTGATCCAGATTGAATCCTGGACCTCTATAAAGGACATTACTAGGATTATCTGTGCCCTTTGAATGAGGTCTGTGAATTAGATGATAGCATTGTATCAATGTTAATTTTCATATGGAAGAATGAGGTTATTTTTAGGAAAGACATACCTAAGTAGGGGCAGTGGAACATTGTGACTGCAACTTACCCTGAAGTGGTTCTAAAAATAATAAATACAGACAGATAAATAGGAAGAGAGAATAACAAAGCAAATATAGTAAAATATTAACAATTAGGGAATCAAGGTGAAGGTTGTACGGGGGATTCTTTGTTTTAGTCTTGCAAATTCCCTATTAGTTTGAAATTATTTCAAAAACAAACTTAAAAAATTATATCCATGTTTATACTGTAAAAATTTTAAGAGGTACAAGGAGAAATTGAAAAATACTACTAGCAAAAAAACCCAAAAAACTAAGCCCATTGCCCTTGAGTTGATTCTGACTCATAGCGACCTTATAGGACAGAGTAGAACTGCCGCATAGGGTTTCCAAGGAGGGGCTGGTGGATTCAAACTGCTAACTTTCGGTTAGCAGCCAAGTTCTTAACCACTATGTCACCAGGGCTCCATATTAGTAGCAGGAGACTTAAATTTACCTTTTATCCATGTGAAATCAAACGGACAAGAAGTGAATAAGGATGTGGTAATTCTGCACAGCATACTTAATGAAGTAGATCTAATTATTACATATCAAATTTTGTATCCTGAACCAAATGATACACTCTTTTCTCATGTTCATTGAAGAGTTAAAAAAACTGATATGTTACTGGGTCACAAAGAAATCCTCAACAGAATAAATCTAATGATATTTGTTTATTTCTGTGAGCAGATGCTGTTTTAAATAAACAGTCTCAGAGATGAGCTCTACCCAAGAATTATCTTAGGTGAAGGGGAGGACAACACACACTACAGGGGAAGTCAGCACACTGGACTAAACCAAAAGCTAAGAAGTTTCCTGAACACAATCAAACACTTTGAGGGACAGAGTAACAGGGTCAAGGGGCTGGGGACCATGGTTTCAGGGGACATCTAGATCAATTGGCGTAACAAAGTTTATTAAGAAAGTGTTCTTCATCCCACTTTCGTGAGTGACATCTGGGGTCTTAAAAGCTTGTGAGTGGCCAGCTAAGATGCATCGATTGGTCTCAACCCACCTGGAGCAGAGGAAAATGAAGAACACCAAAGACACAAGGAAAATATTAGCCCAGGAGACAAAAGGGCCACATAAACCAGAGACTCTATCAGTCTGCGACCAGCACAACTAGATGGTGCCTGGCTACCACCAATGACCGCCCTGACAGAGAACACAACAGAGTCCCTGACGGAGCAGGAGAAAAGTGTGATGCAGAACTCAAATTCATGTAAAAAGACCAGACTTAATAATGGTCTAACTGAGACTAGAGGAACCCTTGAAGACATGGCCCTCGGACTCTCTGTTAGCCCAGAACTAAAATCATTCCTGAAGCCAACTCTTCAGGCAAAGATTAGACTGGACCACAAAACATAAAATAATACTCGTGAAGAGTGTGCTTCTTAGTTCAAGCAGATGCATGAGACTAAATGGGCGGCTGCCGTCCGGAGGCAGGATGAGAAGGCAGACAGGGTCAGGAGCTGACTGGATGGACACAGGAAACCCAGGATGGAAAGGGGGAGTGTGCTGCCACATTACAGGGATTGCAATGAGTGCCACATAACAATGTGTGTATAAATGTTTGTATGAGAAATTAACTTGAGCTGTAAACTTTCAACTAAAGCACAATTTAAAAACAAAAAACAAAAAACTCTACCAACCGGTTTGAACTACTTAAGTTTCTGGGCCACAAATATTTTTTGCCTTTCGTCTATTTTGTCTCTGAATAATGGGAAGATGGGTAGCCATGTGTTCAGCCGAAAGTAATTTTATTTCAAGCCATTCTTTAGATTTTCTTTGGTGCCAGGTATCAGATTGTTCTCTGAGAAAATTCCATGTTAGATACTGTGTCATTTTGCTGGCAAATCTAATTGTCATTATTTTTTCATTTTCATTTGTGTGTGGGTGTTTCTATGATTTTTTTAAAGTGTATTTTCTGGTTCTTTCCTCAATAAAAATTTTAAATACAATATTTATACCTTTTCTGTAAAAAAGCAAAAATCCACCACATTGTCATTTTCTGTTTTTAAATTGCCTATAAAATAAGCGTGTGTTCCTTTTATAATCAGAGAAAAATAATGACCGTTACATGTGTAAGTTATTTTATTAACCTCTTGTAAGTCCATCAGTGGCAAGGTGGATCTGTCAGAAACCAGAAACACAGAAAGGAGACGTGAGCAAGCTTATCTAATACATATTGTAAGTGGGAAGATTTTTCTGGCAAGTAGTAGAGAGAGGAGCAATCTTTTTTGGCTCATAGAGACCGGAACTCTTGCCACCACTCCCCATTCATGGTTATTTGTTATTTCTCAAAATATGTTTGCTTATTTCTCTGCAGAGCTGGACTGTTCCGGAGGTTGGGGGCTAAAGAGTAGAAGGGGAAACTTCAATTACGTGAAACACCTTAGATGGAATATGCCTTTCAACCTCTCAAAATGGGTTAAGAATCAATTTAGAGTTACTCTTATGGGAAAAGGTTAATCGAAATTTTAATGAAAAATTTGACTTTGACGGGATTGGAATGCAATGGCGTGGAGTTTTGAAGCAAAGCCTTTCCCCACAGGACACGGAGTCTTAGGTTAGCAGCTGTCAAACCTCCAGATGGAAAAACGGCCACTGGAGGCACTTTGCGTTGTTCCCCGGATGCCATCAAAACACAGCTAGCACAACAGAGGGAAAATTAATGGTTATGTACCCCACAAAGTCAGAGCCAGACATTGCATACATAGCTATATCCTGAGACTTTCCAAAGGTCAGCTCTGCAGGAAAATTTCGTGAATACTTGGACTTGGCGTAATAGTCCAGTCATGTTCTATTCTTGTCTATTAATTACCTTTATTCAGGAAACGTGGAATTAACTTGGTTGGTCTTGTTTCCTTCTGACATAGTCCTGCCTGTGAGCCAGGACAGCAAAGAGGAAGCACTGGTTTGGGGGCCCAAGCTTGTTCCCGTTGTTCTCTTACTGTGGTCTGGGCAGCATCCACACACTTCAACCAAGCAGTAACGCATGCCAGGTAGCAGCAGAAGCTAGATTTATGTGGCCACCAGCTAATCGGCCTCTCATAGGCTGGATTTAAAAGACAAAAAAAAAAAAAAAAAACACCCTACTATATATTAGTCCCTGTTTTTGGTAACTCGAATATCAGCATTCCTCTGACCCTCAAAAATGAGCTTCCTCAAAGGCAATGGAAAATTTGGCAATGGATGTTGGTGATGGTTGTACAACATGCTTAATTAGTGTCACTAAATTGTTCACGTGAAAAATCTTGGAAGAGCAAATGTGTTATATGTATATTTACAACAACAACAATAAAAAACACCCAGCCCCCTCTGTGGTGTTATCTGGAGAAAGGAGGGTCTCCTTCATCCACTCTTGAATTGGCTCTCCATGCTGCCTCTCGTCATGACTGGCCAGGGCCTGGCACTCCTGGGTCCCTGTCCCACTGACTCATTGCCACTGTCATTGCACAGACATCAGAGGAGGGGCAGGTGTGGGGAGGGAGATCACAGACCCTTTTTTCCCTAGAAATCCTGATTCCTCATAACACCTGCATGCAAGACTGGACCTGTTAGACTTTATAGAAAGTTTATTGATCAGGGCCCAACAGAAAATAGATAGTACGCTCAAAATGGGATGATTCAAGGAGAAGTTAATTCCAAAGGGTCTATTTACAAAGTGAGAGGTAGTGTAGAAACCTAGAACTAACAGTAGATGGTAGCCATCAGGCATGGGAGATGGAGGAAGGAAGTGCTTACCAGGCCTAGAAGGAAAGAGTGGTGCAGACACAGCTGCCTTGAAAAGACCGGTAACCTGAGGTCAAAGGACACAGCCAGGCCAGGGCAACCCACAGAGAAGAAGCTACAGGAAGAAGTGCTCTGACTTCACCGTCCTTCTATGGGCAATCTCCTGCCGGGGTTCCACAATGGCCAAGCCCAACTGGAAGTCAGAGGGCACAGGGCCTGTTGATGTGGTCCATACAAGCCAACGAGGCACACAAGGCAGAGATTAGGGTGGGGATACCTGAAGCAGAAATAATTCATTTAACAATTTGACAAATAATTAAGCGCCACATCTGTGCTAGGCACTGACCTAGGCTGGGTTGATTCAGCATCGAAAGAAAGACAAGCCTGTGCGTTCTAAAGGGGAGAGATGGTCAAGCAACTAGTAAAACAACCACCACAACAGCAAGACACAAATAAGCAGAGACAGTTTTGTGTAGTGCCAATTGCTATGAATAAGATAATGGAGTGATGGAAAGAGTTGAAGAAGTAGGGAGTTCTTTCAGATTAGGTGTTCTGAGAAGACTTTTCAGAGACATCTGAGATAAATGATAAGAAGCCTTCAATTTTCAAAGATCTAGAAATAAGAACAGTTTTGGCAGAGGGAACTGCTAGGGCAAAGTCCCCAAGAAGGGAATGGGCAGGGCTTGTTTGATAAATGAAAAGAACCTGTATAACCAATAAGTAAGGTATTGCGGAAATGAAGGTATGTGACTTCCAAGGCTACGTCATAAAAGACATTGAAGTTTCTGCCTTACTCTCTTTTAGATCATTTCTCTGGAAGCCAGCCGCCGTGCTGTGAGGGCACTCAAGCAACTGTGGAGGAGTCCACCTGGTGAGGAAATGAGGCCTTTTGCTAACAACAGCCTGTACTAGCTTGCCGTCATGTGAATTAACCATCTTCAAAGTGGATTTTCCAGCCCCAGTGAAGCCTTCAGATGCCTGTAACCCTAACCTACGTGTGGACTGCAGCTTAATGAGAGATCCCAAGCCCAAACTGTTCAATTAAGTCACTCCTGAATTTTGGACCCCCGCAGAAAATATACAGATAATAAATTTTCATTGTTGTTTTATATCACTAAATTTTGAGGTAATTTTTAAGCCAAAACAACTAATACAGGTATTGTGCTAGACCATCAGTAGTTACTTTGGTGTTACCACACCCTTACAGGAGATACTGAAAACTACATTTGCTAGAATCCTTTTCCTTAGATGGTTCTAGGTTACAATCTGCCAATGAAAGACATTCAAGCAAGATTTGGAAGACAGAGAGAATGAGAATCTATCATTCTCCATAAGCAGTTGTAGGCAGATGTGTGGGCAAATGTGACTCAAACCGCCAACCTTTCGGTTAGCAGCCAAGTGCTTAACCACTGCACCACCAGGGCTCCTTAAGGTTCAGTTAGTACATGCTGAAAAATTAGGCTTGATGATACGGAGATCATTTACATACTAATACAGGCCATTAGGAGGGATGTCTCCCTGGGGTGTAGCGAGGGGAGTGGTAATTAGATGAGAGATGAAATATCCAACAATCAGTGAGACAGAGAGTGATAGCAATAGTCCGAGAAAACTGAATGAGGGAGTTTTGTCCCCTCACCCCTCACCCCTTGTTTATGGTGGGGATACAAAGGAGGGAGATGGTAATAAGAAGGGTGAGAGGCAAAGTCATCTCAGAGTGTTGGATAATAAGGAGAAGTTTGGGTCAGAGGTCAATAGAAAAGAAGTACGACGAAGAGTAGACAAAGAAGGAAGATGGTGGGAATTAAGCAGGGGAATCCTGGAGGATCTGGTTCCTGTCTCTTGCGTGGAAGCTGACCAGTTTATTACGTCATCTTCTTGTTCCGTGGGTCTTGGGAAAGCAGTCTACTTCATGTTGTCATCTGCTTTTGGGGCTTCTTGAAAGAGCTTCAGTTTAAGGTCTCTTATTAGGTCAATTTCCACTTGGAGTAAGGCTTGCATTTTTTAAATTATGAAACGTGAGCCCAAGTTGTACTTCTTTGCAGTGGTATTGGTAGTTAGGAAGTTTGGTAGGCTTAATATGGCTTGCGCAAAGATATCCACATCCTAACCCCTTTTACCTGTGAATGTTACCTTATACGTTAAAAGGGACTTTGAAGATGTGATTAAGGATTTTGAGATGGAGATATTATTCTGGATTACCCAAAACCAAACCAAACCCATTGCTATGGAGTCAATTCTGACTTATAGTGACCTTATGGAACAGAGTAGAACTGCCTTATAGGGTTTCCAAGGAGCAGCTAGTGGATTTGAACTGCCCATCTTTTGGTTAGCAGGTGAGCTCTTAACCACCGAGCCACCAGGGCCCCTGGATTATCTAGTGAGCCCTAAATGTAATCGTAAGAGTTCTTATAAGACGCAGGCAAGAAGGTCAAGGGAAGAAGTAGTAAATAGGACACGTGATAGAAAGTAGGCTATGTGATGAGAGAAGCTTAAAGTTGCAGTGATGCTAAGAAGGGGTCATGAGCCAAGGAATGCAGGCAGCCTCCAGAAGCTAGAAAAGACAAGGAAAAGAGTTCTTCCCTAGAGCCTCCGGAAGGAACCAGCCCTGCCGACACCTTGACTTTAGCTCAGTGAAACTTTCAGATTCTGCCCTGCAGAACGGTAAGAAAACTAATTTGTATTGTTTTAAACCACCAAGTCTGTGATAATTTTTTATAGCAGCAGTAGAAAACTAGAAGGACGGACGGTGTTAGGTGCCTTCTACCTGGGTTAAATACTGGTGTTTCCATGGTAGTTTTTTCCAGAAGACTAGGTATGTAGGGGCTGTGGTGAGATGTCTGGGGGAAAGGCAGACTTTATCTGCTGGTGATAAATATGTGCATATTTAACAGGACCATGGCAGCGTTTAAGGATATTAGATTGGATTATATTAGAACTTCCTAAGGTCGACAGCACAGGGGCTGCAACAGTGGGCTCAAGCATAGCAACGATTGGGAGAACGGCGCAGGACTGGGCAGTGTTTCCCTCTGTTGGGCAAAGGGTTGCTATGAGTCGGAACCGACTCAACGTTACCTAACAACAACAATAACAAGGGGTCCTCAATGGCCTGTGGTAATTATTTCTTGAGGAGAAAAGCAATGTGGACCAGAAGGACAGGATCAACAGGGCTAAAGGCAAGACTTTGGGTCAAGATAGATTGAGTTCTTCAAATAGTTTTGATAATTCGAATTTAAGGGTGCGGTTGGCTTGTTTTATTTTTTTTTCAGAGGACTGAGCGTGGTCAGGAGAGTGCAGTTTTTGTGAGAGTGAAAGTGGTCATTGACTACCCTGAATAGCCTTATTAGTGAAGTCAATTCCTCTATTGCTAGAAAGGAACAAAAAGATTTTCCAAGTGGGGAAATTCTTTCTATTAACAGCTTAGCTACAGTGCTGGCAGTATCCCTGAGTTCTGCTTTATTTTTCTTTTTCAAGACTGCTTTGCCTATTCAGGGCCCCTTGCAATTCCATATGAATTTGAGAATCAGGTTTTCCATTTCTGCAAAAAACACGCTGGAATTTTGATAGGAATTGCATTGACTCTGTAGATCACTTTGGGTAGTATTAACATCTTAGCGATATTAAGTCTACCAATTCACGAATGTGGAGTTCTTTCCACTTATTCAGGGCTTCTGTAATTTCTTTTAGCAATGTTTTGTAGTTTTCAGTGTATAAGTCTTTCACCCCCTTGGTTAACTTCCTTGGTAAAATTTATTCCTAGTTATTTCATTCCTTGGCTGCTGTAAATTTAAATGTTTTATTAATTTCCTTTCGGGATTATTCATTGCTGGTGCATAGAAACACAACTGATTTTTTTTTAATTGTGCTTTAGATGACGGTTTACAGAGCAAACTAGTTTCTCATTAAACAATTAATACACATATTGTTTTGTGACATTGGTTGCCAACCCAACATGTCAACACTCTCCTCTTCTCGACCTTGGGTTCTCCATTACCAGCTTTCCTGTCCCCTCCTGTCTTCTTGTCCTTGCCCCTGGGTTGGTATGCCCATTTAGTCTTGTTTTGTTTTGTGGGCCTGTCTAATCTCTAGCGGAAGGGTGAACCTCAGGAGTGACTTCAGTACTGAGTTAAAAGGGTGTCCGGGGTGATATTCTCGAGGTTTCTCCAGTCTCTGTCAGATCAGTAAGGCTGGTCTTTTTTTGTGAGTTAGAATTTTGTTCTACATTTTTCTCCACCTCTGTCTGGGACCCTCTATTGTGATCCTGGTCAGAGCAGTCAGTGGTGGTAGCCGGGCACCATCTAGCTGTACTGGACTCAATCTGGTGGAGGCCGTGGTAGCTGTGGTCTGTTAGTCCTTTTGACTAATCTTTTCTAGTATCTTAGATGGCTGCTCACAGGCTTTTAAGACCCCAGACAATACTCACCAAGGTAGAATGTAGAACACTGTCTTTATAAACTGTGTTATGCCAATTGAGCTATATGTTCCCCGAGACCATCCATGGTCCCCACAGCCCTCCACCCAGCAATTCAGTCCCTCAGGAAGTTTGAAAGTGTCTATGGAGCTTCCATGGCTTTTCCTTGTACAAGTTCTACAATACTTTTTGAATTGAAATGTTAAACTATTTTATAGATGATTTTATTCCTCTTTAGTTTGGACCTCCAGCTTTCTTCATTTTTTATCATATCACTCTTTCGTTTTTAACTCCTTGTCAAAAGGCCCCCGTTTTCTATTTGTATGCATGTCATAGTGTATTTTTTCCTCTTTCCTTTTACCTTGACCTACTTTTTCCTTCTTGAACTGAATTGGGTCTCTTTCCCTCTTCTAATAAGACACATTTTTTCTCAGTTTTAAACTGTCCATTCAATATGTTTCTGATTAATATTGTTTCTTCCACATCTTTCCTTTGTCTGTAGCTATTTTCTCATCTTTTGCCCGTGTTTTCCTAAAAGCCCATCCCCCTCTAGGAAGAGCCCATGTTGTTGCGCTTGTTTCTGTCCCGCCCCCTTTCACAGTCGGGGGCGTATTGTTAGTGTCCCCACAAGTTTCCGGTTCTTTTCCTAAAGCAGATGGGCTACAGCGGCGGCTGCGGGTGGGAGGGGGCAGAGTGTGGGGTGTGGCGAGATGTGGATGCCTGAATGGAAATGGGAATTCTGGCTAAGAGCAGAGAAAAAGGACACTGTTGACGCCTTTCTGGTGTCCACCACCCCAAGTCTAAAACAGCCATGTAGTAGACAAAATCATCAGACTCAGCGTGGTTCAGAGGGAGCACAGCTGACAGGGGAATGTTCTAGACCATCAGAAATGAGGGTTGGAGTTAAGAGTAGAAAACACTTTAGAAGAGTACTTAAAATAACACCAAAATAAGGTTGAAACCAGAGTTATATCTAGGAATTGAGGGGAGGGCAGTAGAAGAGAATGATCTAAAGATCATATCTATAGCTGCAAAATTTTAAAAATATACAATATCAATATATATAATATTGATGAAGGCTCAAGTCAACAAGCACTTTAAAAAAAAAAAAAAGGTAGACTAGTTTAAAAATTCTTTAGGAGCCTTAGTGGTGCAGTGGTTAAGAGCTGGGCTGCTAACTAAAAGATCAGCAGTTCAAATCCACCAACCGCTCCTTGGAAACCCTATGGGGCAGCTCTACTTGGTCCTATAGGGTCGCTATGAGTCGGAATCCCCTCGACGGCAACAGGTTAGGAAAATCTGGATATATATTTCAAAAGCCTAAAAATACTCTTATCTTTGATTCAGTGATTCTGTATCAGATATTTATCCTAATAATAATAAGTAGGCAATACTTATTGAGTGCTGTAAGTGCTGTTGAGGGTGCTTTGCATGTATTTAGTAATTTAATCTCCATAGCAACACTATGAGACAGAAATTATGATTATTCCCATTTATAGGTGAGGAAATTGAAGCACAGAGCTGCCAAAGAAATGTGTTCATAACCACACAGCTAGCAAGTAACTGTTTTCTAAGGAAAGAATTAGTCAGTCAGTGTGAATGCTTGACGGCAGATCCTCTCAAGTCCTAGTACGAGTTGGAGTCTAGGAAGCGGGAAGATACTGAGGCTCAAAAGTTGAGTTCCCAAATGGGATGGGGTTGGGGTGTGTGTGAAAAGGACAGCCTGGGGAAGTTGAGTCAAATGTCATCCACCCACATTTATATTTAGCAGGGCATGGTGGCACAGTGGTTAAGAGCTTGACTGCTAACTAGTCAGCAGTTCGAATCCACCAACTGCTCCTTGGAAACCCTATGGGGCAGTTCTACTCTGTCTTATAGGGTCACTATGAGTCGGGATCGACTCGACGGCAATAGGTTGTTTTGTTTTTAGGGTATAGAGAGCATGTGAGAAGGAGATTTTGTTGATCTGCCCACAATGTGTCCTTGAACTATAATGAGATACAAAACAACATCGTCATACATGATTCATGAAGTGTTTCTTACCCTCGCTAGTCTTGTTGTTTAATCCAAGGCAAGGATGACACATGTGAGATGTTTTCCCCCAGAGGATTCATTAATTAAGATGTCACTAAATGGTTAGGGGTGTTTTGTTTGCTTTTCATTTACAACCTTGCTCACAAACGTTAGTTTTCTGCTGGCTCTGAATTCTAAAGAGCTCTCGTTCTACAAAAAAAGATATACTAGGTTTGCGTCAAAAGGAATTTTAGTTAAGTAACTGGCCTAAGGCCACCCAGTTAGTTAACAGAGGACTGAGGAAAAGAAATCTCAAATCTGATTTTGATTATTTTGACTTTATTCACTGGGGAATGTTCTCTATTTAAAAAAGATGTTGTTCCTTAATAACATTTTAACATGCATTTTTAGATTTGGGACAACAGAGAGCTAAAACTTAAATGAGTCATTCAACTTGGGTAAAATAATAGGAAGAATTTCAGAAAGGAATCAGCAAGTCATTTTTCACTCTCTGGGTATATTTGCACATTCTTTATTAGTTGGAGGACACTATTAGCCTGCTTCAGAGGTTCCGGTACTTTGTCAGCTCAGGGCACCCTTAAGGTCTTGGTGATTTTTTCATGGTGCCCTTAGGCCAAAACAAACAAAAGGAAACCCAGTAGTTCCGTTTATTAGGAGCCCTGGTGGCGCAGTGGTTAAGAGCTCAGCTGCTAACCGAAAAGTCAGCAGTTCAAATCCACCAGGCGCTCCTTGGAAACCCTATGGGGCAGTTCTATTCTGTCCTATAGGGTCGCTATGAGTGGGAATCAACTCCAGGCAGTGGGTTAGGTTTGGTGTTTTGATTTTCTGTTTACTAAGTAGCACTTAACCATTAAGTGCTATAGCACTTAACCACTAGGCCACCAGGGTTTCTGTTTATTAAGTAGTAAGGTCCAAGCAATAAGTATAGATGTCCATACAACTTTGTAGTTGTTTGAAAAAATAATAATACATATAAATCAAAATAAAAAATATTATTTTAATTTCATTCTTAAATATTTACAATTCTGCCTGATGGGATAAGTGCACCTATCGGGCATTTGCACAATTTCTCAATCCTAGGCATCCCTGAACACCGAAAAACAAAAAGCCCCTTGCCATCGAATCCATTCCGACTCACAGCAACCCTATAGGACAGAGTAGAACTGCTCCAGATAGTTTCCAACGAGCGGCTGGTGGATTCAAACTGCCGACCTTCTGGTTAGCAGCCGTAGCTCTTAACCACTGCGCCACCAGGGTTTCCTCACTGAATACAGCCCCTCTTAATTCCTGATCCACGTTGATTTTTGCCTCATTTTCGCTTTTCATCACAGCAGCTGAAGAAAACCCAGCTTTGCAAAGATGTGACGTCATCTAAAGGCATGTAGCTGCAATCCAATGTTGAACTGTAAACTACCTCAAGCTAGTAGTTCCTGTAAATATTATTGAGTTTCCTCAAAAATATAAAGTATCCCGTGGCATCCTGGAAGTTTGCCGTGACGCCAGGATTCCTCAGCACACAGTTTGGGAACCTCTGGAGCAAGCTGAGTTTCACATTTGAAGCTACCCTCCCTGGGAATATACAGGTAATCGCCACAGGAGGGTCCTCCTCAGCCCTGCTGTGACTAACAGATTTGTCACGTTATAAAATACACTTAATAAAAGCTAACTCCACGGTGACAGGGGTCAAGCAAAGTTCGGGTTCCTTTATATCTAGATGCAGTATGAATGCACACAGGATAACCTAATTTGCTAGGTCTTTCTTCTTGGAGGGAAAAATGCAAAGTAACAATGAAAAACATATTCTGACCTTCTGAGCTATGTTTTCCTCCGGCCAGCCCCGTACTGAAAACTGTGTTCTGGTTTTCTCATTCTGAAGAGAGCTAGCAAAGGGACTCTTTTTTTCAAATGCTGCTCAGGCATAGTGACTGGATTTGACAATTAAAGCCCAGACAGTGATTACTGGACGAGGCGAGGGGACTAAGGGACTCAACGTGAGCTGTTGAGCACGAGATCTTTCTTACACTGATAACGTGTCTGTCTTCCCCGTGACCCGGACAGGACCATGCCTATTTCTGTGCTTGGCTGATACCATTGGGAAACTATCATGCTGTAGAGGAAATGGGGTTCTGTGTAGAGACTTGTTCATGAAAACCCAAATGGGCCCCAAGGGCTTCAAATACCAGGAGCTGCAACTATCTGAGCATCTGCAGATGTTCCATGTGAAGACATAAAAATACCTGAAATCCTTTGCTGGGTTTTATGAAAAGAAATTTAGACAGATGGGGCTCTCTCTTATATTCTCACTTTTGAATTAATATTATTTAAATGACATAAGCCTTCAGTTTGCTGTAAATCTCTCTTAATCCATGTCCTTTCTTTGAATTTTTTTCTTATTGATGAGGTTTTTAAGACCTTTTCAACTTTGGAAGCTCTTCCTCTAATCCCCAAATGATCTCAGTATAAAGGTTTCTGCCTCTTTCTCCAAGTTATGAAGTAAAGGTTCGCCAGTGGGAGGGAAAAAGAAAATGACATCGTTAAGTCAACATGTAGAAAATTCCTTCTACAAATTCATACGTTTGTAATGCTTCCCAACTGTGAGCTGATGAATACGTTTCCATGAAATTTCATTTAAGAGATAATTCACGGAATTGGCAAAGGCGGAGAGAGAAAAGAGAACATCTCGTTAAGTTAAACTCAAAGAGAATAGCCAGTTACATACAGGTGGATGCTCACTAACCCATTTTTAAAAATTAAAATTTTAACTTTTGAATAGCTTTAAAACCACACCCACTGCTGTCCCGTCGATTCTGACTCCTAGCGATCCTGTAGGGCAGAGCAGAACTGCTAAATCTTTCTCCTGAAGAGCGGCTGGTGGGCTGGAACCGCTGACCTTTCAGTTAGCAAATGAGCACTTGACCTCTGCTGCAAAGATCTTACAGAGGGTTCTCGAATACCCCACACCGAGTGTACCCTGTTGTTGATATCTTACTTTACTATCATCCATTTGTCACAACTGAAAAACCAATATTGGTACACTGCTATTAGCTAAATAATATACTTTATTAGGGTTTTGTTAATTTTTCTACAATGTCCTTTTCTCTTTTTCAAGACCCCACCCAGGATACCTCATTACCTTTCTTGTCTCCCCAGCCTCCTCTGGTCTGTGACCGTTTCTTAGGCGTTCCGTGCTTTTTCATGACCTTGACAGTTTTTGAGGCGTGCTGGTCAGTATTTTGTAGAATGTCCATCAGTTTGTGTTTGTCTGATGTTTTTCTTGTGACTAGACTAAGGTTATGGGTTTTTGGAAACAATACCACAGAAACGAAGTGCCTTGCTCATCCTGATACTCAGGACTGTGTATCTCAATTTTCCTAGCAGGAAAATTGCTGTGACATAGGGTATGCATATAATCTTAGTTATCTAGCGCTGCTATAACACAAATACCACAAGTGGGTGGCTTTAACAAACAGAAATTTATTTTCTCACAGTTTAGGAGGCTAGCAGGCTGCCAGCTCTAGGGGAAGGCTTTCTGTCTGTAGGCTCTGGGGGAAGGAAGGTCCTTCTCTCTCTTCAGCTTCTGTGCGTTGGCTCCTTGGTGATCTTCATGTGTCCTGCCATCTGTCTTCCCCCATCTCTGCTCTTTTACAGCTCAAAAGAGTGACTTGAGAGACACCCTACACTAATACTATCTCGTTAACATGACAAAGAAAACCCATTCCCAAATGGGATTACAACCATAGGTATAGGGGTTAGGATTTACAACATATATGTTTTGGGGACACAATTCAATCCATAACACGTATCTTTGACTTTGAAACACCAGCACACACCAGTTGCTGTTGAGTCAATTACCACTCATGGCGACCCCATATGTGTCAGAGTAGAATGTGCTCCCTAGGGTTTTCAATGGCTAATTTTTCAGAAGTAGATCACCAAGCCCTTCTTCCGAGGTACCTCTGGGTAAACTCAAATCTGCAACCTCTTGGTTAGCAGCCCAGCACGTTAACCATTTGCACCACCCAGGGGCTCCCTTATAATAAATGAAGTTCTCCACTAAAATGTAGTACAGAAAATGCATCTTTTTCTTTACGATAGTGTTTTATTTTTGGTGTCCTGCTTGAAATATCTTTTCCTCTGTTCTCAGGTCATGAAGACATTTTCCTATCAAAGTGTTATTGCTCTGCTTTTCACATTTGTGCGCGGTGTTAAGTAACGGTCAAACTTCACGTTGTTGTTTTACCTCATACGAATCCTTAATTGTTCCAACACTATGTATTCAAAAGCCTGTCTCTCAACAATGTTCTGCAGTGCTACTTTTATCATAGCTTAGAGCCCATATGTGTGTGGGTGTTTCTGGACACTGTTCTGTTCCATCCGTCTATTTGTCTTCTTTCACGCTAATACCACACCATTTAATCCCGTAACTTTAAACCAAGCGTAGACGTCCAGCGGAGCAAGTCCTTCTGTCTCGTTTTCCGGGAATACTTTGGCTATTCTAGGCCTTTCCATTTTCACATACCTTTTTTCCCAAAAATTTTGGTAACTTTTTACTTTGAAATAATATCAATCTTACAGAAAATTTGCAAGAATACTATATAGAATTTCCATAAAGGTTTCATCTAGATTCCACAATTGGTACTATTGGCTTTATCTTCTCTCTCTATATACATATATAAACACCCACACACATTGTTTCTGACAATTTGAAAGTCACAGACACAATGCTGCTTTATCGCTAAATATTTCAGTGAGCATTTCTTAAGAATTAGGATAGTCTCTTAATAACCACATGTACAATTACCAAAATCAGAAAAGGAGCACTTATGCAATAACGTTATCTATCCTACAGACCTTATCTATATTTGCCAATTGTCCCAATAATGTCCTTCTATGCAAAAAAGATTGTGGTCCAAGAAGCAGTCCAGGATTACACGCTGCATTTCGTCACCACGTAGCTTTAGTCTCCTTTAATCTCCAGTAGCTCCTCAGTCTGTTCTTTGTCTTTCAAGACCTTGACATTTTCCTTGGTTAGCGATTATCTTCGTGTCTGTGAACGAGAATGATATTTAAAAACAAAGATCTTTCTGTCACAGAGCTTTTTGGGTCAGCTTGTCAAGTTCCACAAAAAAATCTGTTTGAATTTTGATAGGATTTCAGGGAATCTATAGAGCACTTTAGGGAAAATTGATACCTTTACAAAAATCACTCTTCCATTTGATGAACACTCCATGTTACTAGGTTTCTTTAATTCATCACAGTAATATTTGATAGTGCTCTGTCTATAAATGTTACACATCAATCCTTAGACTTATTTCTAGCTTTTTGATGTTCTTTCGATATTAAAAGGTATCTTCTAAAACTTTGATTTTCAGACTTTTTTTTACTGGTATGTTGAAATACAATCAATTGTTGCTGATTAGCCTTATGTCCCACAGATTATTAATTCTAATAATTTACTTATAGATTATTTTGGATCGTGTGTACACACAATCATATTGTAAAAAATAATAATTTTATTTCTCCTTTCCAATATGTATAGATTTGATGTCTTTCTGCACTGGTGACATTCAGCACAATGTTGAATAAAGTGGTCACAGCAGGTATTCTTGTCTCTCAATCTGAAAGGGAAAGTTTTCAATTTCACAATTAAATGTGTTTGTAGTAGGGTTTTTTTTCCTGTAAGTTTCTTTCTGTTGCAAGTTTGCTAAGAGTTTTTTTAAAATCATTAATAAATGTTGAATTTTACCAAAAGCTTATTCTGTGTCTAATAAGATGATCATATGATATTTCTCCTTTATTCTGTTAAGGTAGATAATTATATTGATTGATCATTTAATGTTAAACAACCTTATATTCCTGGTATACACACGAATGGATCACTGTGTGTTACACTTCTTATACTTCTGGATTTAGTTTGCTAATGCTTTTTTTAGGACCAAGTGGCCAAGGTATTGTGGTCTTATAAAAAGAGCTGCGATATTGTCCCTCTTTTCTGAAAGGATTGGCTTTGTTTTCTTCTTTAAATATTTGGTAGAAATCACAAGTAAGTCAAAGTCTACAAGCAGTAAAGTGTTTTTTTAAAATAGGAATTTGCCCATTTTATTGTATTTCAGATCATTGTTATGCGGTTGCTCATATTCTCTTCTTTCTGCCTTCTGCAGTTCTTCGGGATTTAGCGCTGTGTCCTCCTTTTCGTTCCTGATGTTGTTCTCTCTGTCTCCCCCTGCCCCTCTTTTTGTTGGTCTCTTTGGCCAGAAGATTACCTGTTTTGCCAGATTTTCCAAGCACCAAATTTTGGTTTTATTGATTCTCTTATTTGTGTGAACTGTTGCATTAATTTCTGTTCATATCTTTATGGTTTTCTTCCGTCTACTTCCTCTGTGTTTGTTTTATCATTCTTCTTCTAACTTCTGAATTGCTAGGCTCACCTCCTTAGACCTAGTCAGGGGCTTGCTCTTTCTACAATAGCTCGTTATCTCTCCAGTGGCCTGAATTATATGTTTAGATCTTACCAGTTGTTTTTAGCTATGCTTCTCAGGCAGTCGGGCCCAGATTACCTACTCAGTCATTGCTGCAAGCAGAAGCCCCTCACGCGTTTTTATTCTCCCCTTATTTATGGGTCGACTATTAACATTCAATATTAAACAAAAAAAGGAACAAGGACATAAACATGGTTTTGAGCAAATGTACTGGAACTAACCCATCAAAGTAAACGTGTTTTTTGCCAGGTAGTCGGCTTGCAAAGGTAGATATTTATTCCCAAGATGCTACCTTTTGCTCAGGTGCTTTGGACCTCTTTGCAGAATTTGTTCAAGGTCAGTCTTCCACAGTCTACCACTCTTTTGACTTGATTCTTACACCTCTTCCTTCTCTCCACGGTCCTCTTCTCCCAAATAAAACGCCTTATTCTGCATAGTTAATCACAGTATTGATTAGACTTCATTCTTCATTATTTTTGACTCCTCCAAAAAAAAAGCAATTTCAAAGAATGAAGCTTTGCAATTCTTTAGAATGCCCTAAGGGCATTTTTATATTACTTGAGTCAATAAATATTATTAAGTTTGTATAAAGTTCATATTCCAGAAAGCAGATCATCACAAATTAACTGCTTTTCCAGCTTTTAAACCAGACTCGAAACACTGTAACTTCTCTTCAAGAGATTGAACTTTTTGTCACCTAATATACAGCCTAACAGCAAAGGATTAGAACTGCATTACAGTGTAGCTCCTACTGAATTTCTTAAAACCTGTTTCACATCAGAATGATCTTGTTGGTTTAGTCAAAGTTTCTTAACCACCACCACGGCCAAATCACGAAGACTGCCAAGTCTAAATTCATTCTCGGAAATAAAGCACGGGCTTCTTTTACAGAGAGAGTTTTCAAGCTTCCTGAAATCTTAAATAATAAAGAACCTGAAGTCAATTTGTCAACAACTATCCAAATTGTAAATGCGTCCTTTAACTCGGTCATTTTAAATTTCTGTGCTAATGAAACAGCTGTACAGTTGTCCAAGGATATGTGTCCAAATCATTGAAGCAGTATTTGTAATAGGAGATGAAGCAATTTAAATATCTATTAATGAGGAAGCTGTGACAAAATTCACAGTACATTCACACTGTGCAATAGTACTCGGCTAACAAAAAGAATGAGGAGAATCTGCATGTCCTGACATGAAAAGTTGTGGGGAAAAAAAGCTAAGGATTAATATATATTCGGCCACTGTGGAAGTAGTCTGGCAGTTCTTCAAACAGTTAAACATGAAGTTACTATGTTGTTGTGTGCCGTCCAGTTGATTCCAACGTATAGTTATACCCTATACCAAAAACCAAAACCAAATCTGTTGCCGTGGAGTTGATTCTAACCTATAGGTTAGAGTAGAACTGCCCCATAGGGTTTCCAAGGAGCGGTTGGTGGATTCAAACTGCCAAACTTTTGGTTAGCAGCCTGAGCTCTTAACCACTGTGCCACCAGGGCTCCAGCAACCCCAAGGGCAGAGTACTGCCCCGTAGTGTTTCCAAGGCTATAAACTTTACAGAAGCAGACTGCCACATCTTCCTCCCTCAGAGAGGGCAGTGGTTTTGAACCACTGACCTTGTTAGAAGCTGAGTGCTTAACCATTGCTCCACCAGGGCTCCGTACTATATGACTCAGTATTTCCACTTCTAAGGTATATACCCAAGAGAACTGAACACATATGTTGACCTAAAAACCTGTTCTGAGTGTTCACAGCAGCACTATTCACAACAGCCAAAACGTGGAAACTATCCAAACGTCCACCAGCTGCTGGATGGGTAAACAAGATGTGGTATATCCATTCGATGGAATACTATTCAGCAATGAAAAGGAGTGAAGTATCGCTACAATATGGATGAACTTTCAAAGCGTTATACTAGTTGGAGTAAGCCAGTCACAAAAGACGGTAATTATATGATTTCATTTAGATGAAATGTCCAAAATAGGCGAAGCCATCAAGACATAGTAGATTAGTGATTGCAAAGGCTGGGGAAGTGGGGAATGACTGCTGATGGGTACGAGGTTTCTTTCTGGTGTGGTGACAATGTTCTAAAATTGGTGATGGTTACATAATTCTGTGTGTCTCCTTAAAACCACTGAATCATACACTTTAAAAGGGTAAATTGTATGGCATGTGAATTATATCTCAAAACAGCTGCTATTTAAAATACAGAGAGTAAATCAGTTTTTATTTTTAAAAAATTGTGTATAAGAGATATATAGAAAGAGGTTGGGAAGACTTTACCCAAGCCGTTCATTGTGGTTGTAGCGTGGAAGCTGTAGGAGATGATACATTAAGTCCTTTATGGATACATTGTATTCTATGTTGCTTGAATTCTTTATAAGTATGTATTACATTTTTAATTGATAAAGAACCATTGTTGAGTAAAAGAAAGAAAATAAAATGCTCTTTAAAAATAAGATGTGACTACGGAAGCTGTAAAAGAGAAGATTGATAAGTCAACTTCGTAAAAAATTGAAACCTTCTGCATGGATAAACTATCATCAGCTAAGGCTCTGTCATAGCCAAGGGCTGGTCTCTTTAATACATAGAGATTTGCTGTATCTCCTACCATTCTCACCAGTGCCCCCTGGATTCTTCACCACGGGGAAAATGACAAGCAGCACCCCCCTCTTTGGGCCTTGTTGTTAGGCGCTGTCCAGTTTTTTCTGACTCATAGCGACCCCATGTGACGAGTAGAACTGCCCCACAGGGTTTTCTTGACGGTAATCTTTACCGCTACCAGCCAAGCACTTAACCATTGTGCAACCAGGGCTCTTTCTTTGGGTCTTAGCACTTCCTATTCCTTCTCCTCAAATGAACCTTCCCTGGACACCTGTATGTCTCTCTCTGCTCAAATGTCTACTTACCTGACCACTTTTTCTAACTAAGCACACGGCCTTCTCTGCTACTCTCTACCTTCTTCCCGTTTTATTTTTTCACAGCATCTATCACTTCCAAGTATATTATAAATTGACTTGTTTTATGTAATTGTTTGCTGTTGTTAATTCTTCATTTTGTTTTGTTCATTAATACATCTCCAGAACATTAAATAGCTCCCCGCATATAGTAGACAATGAATCAATATCTGTTGAATGAAAACAGTGAAGGAAATCAATAAGGAAAGTTTTAAAAATGATTAGAAAAATGGGTAAAAGACACAAGCAGACAATTCATAGAAAAGGAAACATGTATGGCATTTAAAAATAGAAGAAAATGTGCAACTTTACCTACAATGAATGAAATGCAAATTAAAATTATGAGATAATATTTTTTTAATCTATCAGATTGGCAACGGTCAGTAAATTTCGTAGCACGTCTGTGATGGTTGAGGTTGTTGTCCTTGGCTGGGCCATGATTCTCAGTGATTTGGCAGTTATGATGTAGTCTGACAGTCATATGATGTGATCACTTCCATGATGAGCTATGATATAATGTGATCACTTCCATGATGGGATCTGGTGTGAGTAGCCAATCAGTTGAAACTCCCAAGGAAGGGAATTTCCTTAGGCATGTGACCTGCATCGAATGTTATGTGAACATTCTGGCAAGGCTCGTGGGCTTTTGTTTGTGCTGGCTCCTGCAGCTGGCTCCTGTTCACATGACCTCCAGTTCTTGGGACTTGAGCTAGCAGCTTACCTGAGGTCTTGACTGCCAATCTTGGGATTCATTGATCTTCACAGCCTGTGAGCAACAACCCTGATGTCTGACCTGCCAATCTTGGGTTCACCAGCCCCTGTGGCTACGTGAATCAGGAGAAACCTCCAGCCTGACTCACAGACTTGGGACTTTCCAGCCTCTGCAACCACATGAGCCATTTCCTTGATATAAATTTCTCTCTGTGTATATTTGTACACTTTACTGGCTTTGCTTCTCTAGAGAACCCAGCCTAAGACAACATCAATTTGTACAGTGTGGGAAACAGACATTTTCCAATTCTGTTTGTGGGAGTATGCACGTGGACAATCTTACGGAGGACAATCTGACAAAATCTGTCAACATTTAGATTAATACCTGACCCATCATTTCCACTTTTAGGAATTTATCTTACATATTTAATCACATAGTGATAAAAAGATATGTGTGCAAGGATTTTTGTTGCAAAACTTTAAAACATTTATTATGGACACTTTGTACAAAAGTAGACAAAATAACATGATGAATTTTCATGCACAATTATCAATTTACAGACGATCTTATTTTATCTCTCTCCTATCCACTTCTCCTCTGACAGTATTCTGAAGCAAATCACCATAAATGTCCCATCTTTTCATGCATAAATATTTTAGTGTGTATCTCAAAAAAAAAGAACTCCTAAAAAAAAAAAATATGTAATACCATTATCAAACCTAAACAAATTAATGATTATTTATTATATTATTAAATATTCAGTGTTGGAATTTTCAGTTGCATCATAAATACAGTAATTTGTTTTAAAGTGTATTTGTTTATCTCAGGATCCAAAAATATTCTAAGTATTTTGGTTGGTCCTTATGATTTTTAAGTCTGTTTTTAATCTATAAATCTTTAAATCTTACAATTTATTCTTTTTAAGAAACCAAGTTGTCTTATGGCGTTTCCCACAGTTTGGGTTTTGGTTACTGCATCTTCATAGTTCCAGTTAACAGGCATCTTAGTCTGGATTCTCTCTAGAGAAGCAAAACCAGTGAAGTGTATATGGATATGTAAAGAGAGAAATTTACTTCAAGGAAATGGTAATTGTGAGGAAATGACTCACGTGATTGTGGGGCTGGCAAGTCCCACATCTGTGGGTCAGGCAGCAGGCTGAAGGCTTCTCGCATCCCAAGAACCAGAGGTCAAGCGACGAGAAAATGTGCGAGATCAAAAGAGATCGCGAGCTTTGCCCGAACATCTGTTTATATCATGGATGTAGGCCACACCCCCAAGGAAACTCCTTTTCCAGCTGATTGGCTGCTCACACCAGATCATGAAATGGGAGGTGGTACACAGTGCCTGCCAAACCACTGAGAGTCAGAGCCTAGTCAAGCTGACACATAACTTTAACCATCACAACAGGTTCTGTTGTCCTCTGTATTTTCTGTAAATTGACAGTTGGATTCAGAGGCCAGAGGAGAAACAGGTTCTGGTTTTTTTTGCAAGAATATGTAAGGGTAGTGCTGTGTTCTTCCATTAATAGATACAAACACATTTTCAATGGTAACAGATTTGATGTAACTTGAATGTCTAACAATAGAGGATTGACTGAATGAATTATGGAACATATATACAATGGAATATTGTGCCTCTCTAAAACCCAAGGAAGCTCTGTCTACCTGGTAGAGTTATTATAATCTACCAGTACAGTTCTTGGTACATTAGAGACACTCATTGACGGCTGCTAGAATTTTTCTGGTCCTGGCTCTGCCATGAACTGGTTGAGGCACTTTAGGCAAGTTACTCAGCCTCACAAGCCATCCGATACACAGGCTTGTTGTGAGGGTCAGATGAAACGCTGTATGTGAAATACCTGGAACCACACCTGGGCCGTAGAATCAATGGTTATACAAATCAGAATAGTGGCTACTCTGGGAGAGAGATGGATAATAGACGGGGAAGGTGCATGAGAGAACCTTCCTGGTGCTGGAAATGTTCTACGTCTTAACCTGGTATAAGTGTGTGTATATGTGTATATGGAGCCCTGGTGGCACAGTGGTTAAGCATTTGGCTGCTAACCAGAAGGTCAACAGTTTGAATCCACCAGCCACTCCTTGCAAACCCTATGGGGCAGTTCTCCTTTGTTCTATAGGGTCACTACGAGTCTGAATTAACTCGACGGCAACGGGTTTATATATATATTTGTTGTCATTGTTATTAGGTGCTGTCAGGTCAGTTCCGACTCAGAGACCCTGTGTACAACAGGATGAAACACTGCCTGGTCTTGCTCACAGTCGCTGTTATGCTTGAGCCCATTGCTGCAGCCACTGTGTCAATCCATATATATATGTGTACATACATGTACGTGTATATATATTTATGGAGCCCTGATGGTGCGGTGGTTAAGAGATTGGCTGCTAACCAAATGGTCAACAGTTCATATCCACCAGCCACTCCTTGGAAACCCTATAGGGCAGTTCTACTCTGTCCTATAGGGTCACCATGAGTCAGAACTGATGGCAGCGGGTTTTTTTCATTTATATATGTTGTTGTATGTCAACACATGTATATATTGTCGGGTGCCATTGAGTTGATTCCGATTCATAGAGACCCCACATGGCAGAGTAGAACTGCACCGTAGGGTTTTCTAGTCTGTAATGTTTACGGAAGCAGGTCGCCATGTCATTCTCTCACAGAGCCCTTAGGTGGGTTTAAACTGCCAATCTTTTGGCTAGCAGTCAAGTGTTAACCATTGTGCCACTAGGGCTTCTTGATCTATATATAGATCAATAGAGCGATATGAAAATTCATGGAGCTGTACACTTAAGATTAGTGCACTTTATATACCCTACCATATGTCTGTTGTGGAGCCCTAGTGGCAAGGTGGTTAAGAGCTCGGCTGCTGACCAAAAGGTCAGCCGTTCAAATCCACCAGCCATTTCTTGGAAACCCTATGGAGCAGTTCTACTCTGTCCTATAGGGTCGCTGTGACTTGGAATTGACTCAATGGCAATGGGTTTGGTTTGGTGTTTTTTACGTAAGTTATACCTCAATGTTTTAAAAAGCAACTTAGCTCCCTTCTCTTCCCTTGTTGCTCAAGAGATCACTTTCCGCTGCAGCACAATGATTTTCAGTGAGGAAGGGAAATATAGCCCCAGGACAGAAGAGAGGGATTGAGCCAGTGGCTGTGTGTGGGAGAGAGAATGGGTCTGAGTGGAAGATCTGAGGGCACCAGGAGAAGGCTGGATACAGCATCAGGTTCCCTGCCTTGTGTTCTGATTCTTTCCTGTGCAGATGAAATCCCGTTTAGTGCTAAGGGAAGTTACAGCACCACGCCTGGAAGGAAGAATATAAACCTTTCTGTTTTCAAATATGTCTGCATAAGGGAGAAGTTAAGAAAAAAGGTGTTAGCTGCAAACGTATGAGGCATCACACTGGGTTTGCCAGTAAAAGAAAACCCATTTGCTCAGCCAGACTTTGAAAGATGTTCTTTGGTCCCTGAGTAAAAACAGATGTTGTTTCCTGTTACAGAAGTGAACTATAGATCTTCTGACATACAACAGCAGCAAGACATGCAAGCCTCACTTATTTCTTTCTCCCTCCGGGATCCCATCTCCGAGGCAAAAGCAAATGAAAAGAACTCCAACTTCGTCATAGTCTCCGTTGTTTGTCTTGTGAGAAATGGGCAGGAAAGATTTCTTTTCCCTTCCCTTCACCGTTACAGATGGAAATGTAATGACTGTGTGTTCTAAGGCTTCTCTTTCCTGACCGTTCAGAGTGGGGCTCCAGAGAGTAAGTCACTGATTGGGAGAAAGGCTTGCCTTCTCTTTAGGTGTCGGGGTGTGGGCTGCTGGCTGGTTATTTGGTTCCTGGGCTCCCGTAGATTTAATTTCCTACCTTTGGAAAGTGTCCTTTGCCTCCTTGCCCAGTGAAACAGTAATTTATGCTGGAAAAATCGACAAGAATAAGCCAGTTTGGTACTTTCGACCACCTGAAAAGCTTGCTGTCGGTCCAGCCTTGGCTAAATCGTAGCGTGGGCAGAGTCTGTGAGACAGTGCTTCAGCTTGTCCTTGGCCTCTTGGTTCTCTGCAATTAGAGCCCTCTCCCACGTCTTTCAGAATAACCCTCTCAATTTCCCTGTCCTCTTTCCCCAAATTTCAGTGTGTACCTGGCACACACTCCTTTCCTTCCATTTAGTTGACTCAGTTACACCTTCTAAAGGTTTTCCCCCCAGAATTGTATCTCTCTGACATTTTAATAAGCTGCCCTATAATAAACCACAGGACAAATACTACTACTCCCTGCTTTGGCAGCATAAGCTATTATTTTTCCTTGATTTACTGGGAACTGGAGCCAAGGTAACTGTTGTTCTTTTCCGATGTTGCTGAAATGGATGCTGGTCGCCGAAGAGGTGGAAGAACCTCCGGCAGTGTGCCTGCCTCTCACATACACTGGCAGAGTCTCCAAGAGCCTTATAGGGTCTCTGAGGCAAATGAAGGGGTGGCTGAAAGGGAGATGCCTTTAGAAAGGAAGACTTCTCCAGCCCTGGTCTTCTAGACCTCTCTGAGCAGTGACAGTAACAACGTGGGTCTCACGACAGGTAGATCTTCACCAGTACTCTAAAGCAGCAGACTACCAAGCACGGTGCATAGGACAATCCACAGAAGCACCACTGTCCAGAAACACATTCTACAAGGACGAAAATGTTCTGTATGTGCTCTGTGCAATATGGTAGCCACTAGCCATACATGGCCACTGAGCACTTGAAATGCGGCTAGTGTGAATGAAGAACTGAATTTTACTTTTATTTGATTTTAAATAATCTACGATTAAATTCAAATAGCCACATGTGGCTGGTAGCTACTTTTTTAGACAGCACAGCTTTGGGGAATGGGGAGAAAATAATTTGATCTTCTATTTATATTTATTTTAATGTGAAAAATAAAGAAATTAATTTTACCAACATTTAATATTCAGAGCAACCACAGGGCCCCTCACTGTGTTGATATGTCAGATGGTTACTTGTCACCATGGATGGACAGGTGTCTTGGGGGAAAAGGGGGAAGGTCACAATCAGAGGAGTTGACAGTGGCATCTTAATATTTCCATTCAGGATGTTGTAAGTAGCTTAACCGTGGTCTGTTTTATTGGATTTACAAATTGTGTTAGCTTCAGAAAGGGTCAGCAAAACAGAGGAAGACCCTCAGCGAGATGGATAGACACGGTGGCTGCAACAAGGGGCTCAAGCACAACAACGATTGTGAGGATGGCGCAGGACCGGACAGTTTTGTTCTGTTGTACACGGGGTCGCTGTGAGTCGGAACACAACATAACTTGATTTAAGGAAACTAATCTTTGCAAAGTGGAACATTGACTTAAAAAGAATCCTGACTGGTGATAATTACAGTGAAGCAATCCCAAGCAAACAACAAGAAGACAGGAAAGCTGACAATTCTACTCTTAGTACCAGCTTTCCTTGGCCACTATCCACGGTAAAACAGTGACAATCCACGAAAGTCTGACAAGAAGGCCACAAAACTCAACATTACCAAGACTCTTTCAATTATGGATTTACATTCACAATCATGAATGAAAACCCTTACCCTAAGTATGTATTGTGTCTTGATATAGCAACTTATAATAGGAAATCATCAAAGATTAGCAAGATTAACTGAAAATGAAGGCAAGCTTTTGTACTTTTAAGGATATTTAAAATTATAGGATCCTAAACACGCAGAACGGAGCCCTGGCGGCACGGTGATTGAGATCTTGGCTGCTAAGCGAAAGGTCGGCAGTTTGAATCCACCAGCCAGCTGCTCCTTGGAAACCCTATGGGACAGTTCTACTCTGTCCTGTAGGGTTGCTGTTGGTTGGAATGGACTTGATGGCAACAGGTCTTTAAACACAGAATATTATAAAAATTCACTAAATATTTGATAAATTTCCAGAAACCTCTCGAGTTTTCTAACTTAATAGCAATTTTAGTCAAATACCTTTTAGGAAATACTTCCAACTGTGGTTACAATAGCTGAAATATAAAGAAAATAATATACTGGCACACTAAAATGCATTCCTTTGTGAAAAAGTACGGTTGGAACGCGTGTAGAAGACATTGCTGAAGATTGAAATAAACAGGTTAGAGCACATTGCACAGTATGGGAAGTTTGTTACACAGCTGGATAAAAGTATAGATGATCCTTTTTTGAACTTTCTATTTTAAAATAACTTCAGACTTACAGAAAAAATTGCATTAATAATAGAGTTCCCATATACCCTTCGCTCAACTTTCCCTCATGTTAACACTTATATAACTACAGGATAATGAATGAAACCAGGAAATTACCGTTGATTTAATTCTATTAACTAATCCACGGGCCTTATTAGACTTTCTATCGGGATCCAATCCACTATCCCACATTGCATTGTATTGTCACGTCCCTTTAGTATCTGCCAGTCTGGGGTAGTTCCTCATTCTTTCTTTGTCTTTCATGACTTCAACACTTTGGAAGGTTACTGGCCAGCTTTTTTTTTTTTTAATTTATTGTGTTTTAAGTGCAAGTTTACAGTGAAGATTAGTTTCTCATTCAAAAATTTATACACAGATTGTTTTGTGACATTGGTCGCAATCCCCGCAATGTGTCAGCACTCTCCCCCTTTCCACCCTGGGTTCCCTGTGTCCATTCGTCCAGTTTTCCTGTCCCTTCCTGCCTCCTCATCTTTGCTTTTGGGCAGGTGTTGCCCATTTGGTCTCCTGGACTTGACTGAACTAAGAAGCATGTTCTCACGTGTGTTATTGTTCATTTTATAGGCCTGTCTAATCTTTGGCCGAAAGGTGGACTTCAGGAATGGCTTCAGCTCTGAGTTAGCAGGGTGTCTGGGGGCCATAGTCTTGGGGGTTCCTCCAGTTTCTGTCAGACCAGTAAGTCTGGTCTTTTTGTGTGTGTGTGTGAAGTTGAATTTTGTTCTACATTTTCTCCTGCTCTGTCCAGAACCCTCTACTGTGATCCCTGTCGGAGCAGTCAGTGGTGGTAACTGGGCACCATCTAGCTCTTCTGGGCTCAGGCTGGCAGAGGCTGTGGTTCGTGTGGTTCATTAGCCCTTTGGACTAGTATTTTCCTCGTGTCTTTGGTTTTCTTTGTTCTCCTTTGCTACAAACGTGGGGAGAACAACAAATATATTTCAGATGGCTGCTGCCAGTTATTTTTTGGAATGTTTCTCACTTTGAGTTTGTCTGGTATTTTCTCATGAACACATTGAAGGTTTACATTTTTGGCAAAACGACCATGGAACTCATGTTGTACCCTCCTCATTGCACCATATCAGGAGTACACAATGTCGACATGTGTCATTGCTGCGGGATGTTGACATTGATCACCTGGTTAAGGTCTTGTCTGCAAGATTTCTCCAGTGTAAAGTTATTATTTTTCCTTTTGTAATTAACAAGTATTTGTGGGGAGACACCTTGATACTATGCAAATGTCCTCTTTCTCATCAAGGTTTACCAAAAAAACCTCAAACCATTTGTCTTCAAGTTGATCCTGACTCACAGCAACCCCACGTGTGTCAGAGCAGAACTGTGCTCCACAGGGTTTTCAACGGCTGGTGTTTCAGAAGTAGATCGCCAGGGCTTTCTTTTTTGTACCACGAAGAATTATTCTTATTACATGAGAAAAAAAAACAAAGAGCAAACCTGTTGTGTATCGAATCAACTCTGACTCAGAGCGACCCTATAGGACAGACTAGAACTGCTTCACAGGGTCTCCAAGGCTGTAATCGTTAAAGAAGCAGACTGCCACATCTCTCTCCTGCAGAGTGGTAATGGATTCAAACGGCCAACCTTTCAGTTCGCAGCTGAGTGCTTCACCACTGTGCCACCAAAGCTCTGTCTGGTTACGTTGCAGCAAGGTAATTAAAAGAATGACGAACTTAGACATGAATTATACAGTTTTCTTTTACCACCCCTCCCCCCAAAAAAGTTCAAAATTTGTGACATTTTATTGGGAAAACAAATGGTTGTCAGGAGAACGTTTCTTAGCAAACGTTATAAAGAAAGAATAAACACTGTTAATTTGTGCCCTCAAGATAAAGGTGATTTTTTTTTTTTATTTAAAATTTTTTTTTAAAAAAATGAGTAAGAAAGTAACAGCTTTTTAAAAGAAATTTGAGAGACCCTTTCGAAAAGAGATGTGCTAAAATTTTTATCGTTGCCAAAAATAATGTGTGTCACCTATAAAAACGGTCACGTTTGCATTCTTGAAAAAAGAGACACCATTTTCTATCTTATTGAACAATCTTTCAAACAATGGTGGGTTGTGAGTCCATTTGTTTAAAAGATGCTAAGATGTGATGCCTTCTGACTAATTTGCAAGAACAATCAACATCATGAAAGGTGGAAATTTACTAGCTGAGTTTCAACAAAAAATGTTTGTGTAATTGGTTGATGAGATTGAAAATGAGCAACATGATTCACTAGGTCGATTATTCACTGTTACTCGGATCTATGCACCCCTGAGAAGTCCTGTTTAAGAGTTTGATAGCCATTAAAGTAAGTGTCAGAATGAACTAAGGTTAGAATCAATCCTTCAAATGCTATGTCACCAAATGTTAAACCAACATTCTCAAAAATAGTGACGGTGCATTCAATTACATTACTCTCCACTAAAAATATTATTATGAATGATAGTGCTATTGTAGTGAACATAAAAAGTGTTGTCATACTGTAAACGAATAAAATAGAAACACTATTTTAAAAATATTGTTAAATTTTTAATTTATTCCTTTAATTTTTAAACAATTTTTGTGTATAGTTTACAACATATATAATACGTGAGCAAAGCAGTGCGTGTATATAGTTTATAAATGCATATTTGTGCATTGGGAGTGTTTGCTCAGCTATTCTCACTGATAGGGGTGTGAGATCCAAAATGTTTGTAGACCACTGCTCTGAAGGCAATAAATCAAATACTAGTATCTCAAGATCTGACTGTATTTCAGAATGGGTTTTTTTCTGTGCCTTATCCCATTTAATCCTTACAACAATGTGAAAAAACCAAACCCACTGCCACTGAGTCGATTTCAACTCATGGCGACCTGTAGGGCAGGGTAGAACTGCCCCAGAGGGTTTCCAAGGCTGTAAATCTTTTTTTTTTTATATATATATATATATTTTATTGTACTTCAGGTGAAAGCTTACAGAGCATATAGTTTCTCATGAAATAGTAGTACACATGTTGTTCTATGACATTGGTTAACAACCCCACAACGTATTAAGCCTCTAAATTCTCAACCTTTTTTTTTTTTTTTTTGATGAAAATTACAGATGGCCAAAGATACACCGTTTCAAAAATTTCTACATTCACAGTTCAGTGACATTGACTACGCTCTTCCAACTGTGCTGTTATTCTCACTTAAGATGAAGGCTTACAGAACAAAATAGTTTTTCATTTAACAGTTACTACACATGTTGCCCTATGACAATGGTTAACAATCTCACAGCACATCAAGAATATCCTTACTCCACCTTGTGTTCCCTATCACCAGGGGGCTTCCTTGTCCCCTTCTGTCTTCTGGACCTTGTCAGTGGACTGTTGTACCTCTTTAGTCTCATTTGTTTATTTTATTTTATTTAAACACCATTTCAAAACTTTTTACTTACACATTTAAGTGATATTGACTATGCTCTTCCAATTGTGCTGCCATTCTGGCCCAAGATGAAGGCTTACAGGACAAAACAGCCTCCCATTTAATAGTTACTACAAATGTTGCCCTATAGCAGTGGCCAAAAATCTCACAATACATCGACAGTGTCCTTATTCAATTTGTGTTCCTTATCATCAGTTTCCTACTCTCCCTCTGCCTTCTGGCCCTTGTCACCGGACTCCTGTACCTCGTTAGTCCCATTTAGTTTTACTGGGCTGTCCATTCCCAGGCTTAACATCGAACCTCGAAGGTAACTTCACCTCTGAGCTGAAAGGGTGTCTGGGGGCCACACTCTTGAGGTTTCTCTAGTATTCTTTAGGCTAGTAAATCTGGTCTTCTTTTTTTTGGGGAGTTAAAATTATGCTCTACATCCTTCTCCAGCTCTGCCCAGAACCCTCTGTTGTGATCCTGGTCAGAGGAGTCATTGGTGGTAGCCGGACACCATCCAGCTGTACTGGACTCAGTCCCGTGGAGGCCTTGGTAGCTGTGGACCATTAGTCCTTCGGACTAATCTTTTCATTGTATCCTGTTCTCTTCGTTCTCCCTTGTTCCCAAAGGGATGAGATCAGTGGAGTATCTTAGATGGCCGCTCATAGGCTTTTAAGACCCCAGACACTACTCACCAAGGTAGAATGTAGAGCATTATCTTTATAAGTAGTGTCATGCCAATTGAGCTAGATGTTCCCCGAGATCATGGTCCCCAGAGCCCTCCGTCCAACAACTCAGTCCCTCGGGGGGTTTGGATGTGTCTATAGGGCCTCCATGACCTTTCCTTGTGCAGGTTGTGTTAGTTTCCCCTGTACTATGTACTATCTCACCTCTCACCCAAGTTACCACTTACCTATTACCTATTTAGTATTCCCCCCCCCCCCATCCCTGGTAACCAACAAGGATTGTTACATTTTGCATGTGAATTTTTTCATGGGTTTTTACAATAGAGGTCTCATACAATATTTGTCCTTTTGTGATTGACTTATTTCACTCAGCATGATGTCCTCCAGTTTCACCCATGTTATGAGATGGTTCACCGATTCATTGTTGTTTTCTCGTTGCATAGTACTCCATTGTGTGTATGTACCATAGTTTGTGTATCCATTCATCTGTTGATGGACATCGAGGTTGTTTCCATCGTTTTGCTATTGTAAATAATGCTGCCATGAACATGGGTGTGCATATGTCTATTCGAGTGATGACTCTTATTTCTCTAGGATATATTCCTAGGAGTGGGACTGCTGGATCAAATGGTATGTCTATTTCTAGCTTTCTGAGGAAACGCCATATCATTTTCCAAAATGGTTGTATCATTTTGCATTCCCACCAGCAGTGTATAAGAGTTCCCGTCTCCCCACAGCCCCTCCAACATTTGTTATTTCCAGTATTTTTGATTCGTGCCAGTAATGCCGGGGTGAGATGGTATCTCATTGTGGTTTTAATTTGCATTTCTCTAATGGCTAGTGATCACGAGCATTTCCTCATGTGTCTGTTGGCCATTTGAATGTCTTCCTTGGTGAAGTGTCTGTTCATTTCCTTTGCCCATTTTTTGATAGGATTGGTTGTCTTTTTGTTGTAGAGGTGTTGGATTTTCTTGTAGATTATGGAGATCAGACCTTTGTATGACTTGTACTGTCCAAAAATTTTTTCCCAGTCTGTAGGTTCTCTTTTAACTCTTTTGGTGAAATCTTTTGAAGAGCATAGATGTTTGATTTTTAGAAGATCCCAATTATCTAGTTTATCTGTTGGGTTTTTTGTGTTGATGTTTATGGTTTGTATCCTGTTAATGCCATGTATTAAGGCCTGAAGTGTTGGTCCTATTTTTTCTTCTATGAATTTTATAGTTTGAGGCTTTATATTCAGGTCTTTGATCCATTTTGAAGTAGTTTTTGTATATGGTGTGAGGTATGGGTCCTGTTTCATTTTTCTACAAATGGATATCCAGTTTTGCCAGCACCATTTGTTAAAAAGACTGTCTTTTCCCCATTTGATGTATTTTGGGCCCTTGTCAAAAATCAGGTGACCGTAGGTGGATGGATTTACATCTGAGTTCTCAATTCTGTTCCATTGGTCAATGTCTCTGTTGTTGTACCAGTACCAGGCTGTTTTGAGTACTGTAGCTGTATAGTAGGTTCTCAAGTCAGGTAGTGTGAGTCCTCCAACTTTATTCTTCTTCTTCAGTAGTGCTTTACTAATTGGGGGTTTCTTCCCTTTCCATATAAAGTTAATAATTAGTTTTTCCATCTCTTTGAAGAATGTTGTTGGTATTTGTATCGGGATTGCATTGTATTTGTAGATTGCTTTAGGTAGAATTGCCATTTTCACAATGTTGAGTCTGCCTATCCATGAGCATGGTATGTTTTTCCATTTATGTAGATCCCTTTGGATTTCATGCAGCAGTGTTTTGTAGTTTTCTTTGTATAGGTCTTTTATATTCCTGGTCAGATTTATTCCTAAGTATTTTATCTTTTTAGGGGCTATTGAAAATGGTATTGATTTCCTGATCTCCTTTTCATCGTTCTCTTTACTGGTGTATAGGAATCCAACTGATTTTTGAATGTTTATCTTGTATCCTGCTACTCTGCTGAATCTTTCTATTAGTTCCAGTAAATTTCTCGTGGAGTCTTTAGGGTTTTCTGTGTATAGTATCATATCATCTGCAAACAGGGAGAGTTTAACTTCTTCATTACCAATTTGGATGCCCTTTATTTCTTTCTCTTGCCTTACTGCTCTAGCTAGAACTTCCAGCACAATGTTAAATAGGAGTGGTGATAAAGGGCATCCTTGTCTTGTTCCTGTTTTCAAGGGGAATGTTTTCAGCCTCTCTCCATTAAGAATGATGTTGGCCGTTGGTTTTACATAGATGCCCTTTATTATGTTGAGAAATTTCCCTTCTATACCTATTTTATTGAGAGCTTTTATCCAGAATGGGTGTTGGACTTTGTCAAATGCCTTTTCTGCGTCGTTTGAGATGATCATGTGATTCTTTTCTTTCCTTTTATTTATGTGGTGGATTATGTTGATTGATTTTCTAATGTTGAACCATCCTTGCATACCTGGTATGAATCCTACTTGGTCGTGGTGTATTATTTTTTTGATATGATGCTGAATTCTATTGGCTAGAATTTTGTTGAGAATTTTTGCATCTATATTCATGAGAGATATTGGTCTGTAATTTTCTTTTTTTGTGATGTCTTTGCCTGGTTTTGGTATCAGCGTTATGCTGGCTTCATAGAATGAATTTGGAAGTGTTGCTTCCTCTTCTATGCTCTGAAATAGCTTGAGTAGAACTGGTATGAGCTCTTCTGTAAATGTTTTGTAGAATTCTCCAGTGAAGCCATCTGGGCCAGGGCTTTTTTTGGTTGGGAGTTTTTTTATTACCTTTTCAATCTCTTCTCTTGTTATGGGTCTGTTCAGATTTTCAATATCACTTTGTTGTAGTTTGGGTAGGCCGTATGTTTCTAGAAATTTATCCATTTCCTCTAGGTTTTCAAATTTGTTGGAATATAGTTTTTCATAATATTCTGTTATAATCCTTTTTATTTCAGTTGGGTCTGTTGTAATGTCCCCCATTTCATTTCTTATTTGGGTTATTTGTGCCCTCTGCTGTTTTTCTTTTGTCAGTCTGACCAGTGGTTTGTCGATTTTGTTGATTCTTTCAAAGAACCAACTTTTGGTTTTGTTGATTCTTTCTATTGTTTTTCTGTTCTCTATTTCATTGATTTCTGCTCTGATCTTTACTATTTCCTTTCTTCCGGTGGTTGTAGGCTTTTTTTTGTTGTTCTCTTTCTATTTGTTTGAGTTCTGTAGTTAATGTTTTGATTTTATCCCTTTCTTCTTTTTTGATATGTGCATCTATTGCTATAAATTGTCCCCTGAGGACTGCCTTTGCTGTGTCCCAAAGGTTTTGGTATGATGTGTTTTCATTTTCATTTGATTCTAGGAATTTTTTAATTCCATCTCTGATTTCTTCTATTACCCATTGATGTGTAAGCAGATTATTATTCAGTTTCCATGTGTTTGATTTTTTTTCCTTGCTCTTTCTAGTGTTAATTTCTACCTTGATGGCATTGTGGTCAGAGAAGATACTGTGAATTATCTCAGCATTTTGGATCTTGTTGAGGATTGCTCTGTGGCCTAAGATGTGGTCTATTCTGGAGAACGTTCCATGTGCATTGGAAAAGAATGTGTACTTTGCAGCGGTTGGATGGATTGTTCTATATATGTCTATGAGGTCCAGTTGGCTGATTGTGTCCTTTAGGTCTTCTGTATCTTTGCTGAGTTTCTTTTTAGTTGTTCTGTCCTTTACTGAGAGTGGTGTGTTGAAGTCTCCTACTATTATTGTGGAACTGTCAATTTCTCTTTTCAGTGCTGTTAGAGTTTTTTTTATGTATTTTGGAGCCCTGTCATTGGGTGCATAGATATTTATTATGGTTATGTCTTCATGATGGATCATCCCCTTAATCATTATATAGTGTCCTTCTTTGTCTTTTATGGTAGATTTTCTTTTAAAGTCTATTTTATCTGAGATTAGAATTGCCACTCCTGCTCTTTTTTGATAGTTGTTAGCTTGATATATTTTTTTCCAACCTTTGATTTTTAATAAATTCACATCTTTGTTTCTAAGGTGTGTCTCTTGTAGACAGCAAATTGATGGATCCTGTTTTCTTATCCATTCTGCCACTCTCCGTCTCTTTATGGGTGCATTGAGTCCATTTACATACAGTGTAATTATTGATAGATGTGAGTTTGTTGCTGTCATTTTGTAGTACTTTTTTTTGTGATGCTGAAGTTTTCTTTGTTCTTCTTACTCTCTTGTGCTGAGTTACTTTTGTTTGTGGATTTTGTGTTCATTTCTTTTGTTTTTGTAGGTTTTGTTTTTGTTGAGACTTTATGTTTTTCGTCTTTATTTTTATGAGTTGGTTTGTTAACTTTCTTTGTGGTTACCATGAATTTTACCCTTATCTTTCTAAGTTTGAAGCAGTCTACCCTTACTTGGTATCGCCTTGCCTTCCTCTCCTTTAGAATGTTCTATACCTATGCCGTTTGTTCCCTCTTTCATTGTTTTGATGTTGTTGTCATCCTTTGATTGATTTCTCTGATTCCCTGTTGTATATCTTTTGTTTTTGGAAAGTCCTCTGTAGTTCAATTTCTAGAATGGTATCTGGTTCATGTGAACCTGCGTCCTAGGTCCTAGGTCCTGCCTGAGGGCTGAAGCTGTTTGTCCTCAGATCGAAGAACTCCCTTTAATAATTCTTGTAAGTTTGGTTTGACTTTTGCATATTCCTTTAGTTTCTGTTTATCTGGAAATGACCTAATTTCACCATCAAATCTGAATGAGAGTTTTGCAGGATATATTATTCTTGGCTGACAATTTTTTTCTTTCAAGATTTTATATATGTCATCCCATTGCCTTCTTGCCTGCATGGTTTCTGCTGAATAATCTGAGCTTAGTCTTATTGTTTCTCCTCTGTATGTGACTTCTTGTTTTTCACGAGCTGCTCTCAGGATTCTTTGTTTGTCTTTAGTTTTAGCGAGTGTGAATATGATATGTCTTGGTGATTTTCTTTTGGGGTCTCTTCTATATGGGGTTCATTGAGCTTCTTGGATGGCCAGCTTTTCATTTTTCATGATATTGGGAAAGTTTTCTGTCAGCAGTTCGTCAATGATCCTCTCTGTGTTTTCTGTTTTCTCCCCCTGTTCTGGTATGCCAATCACTTGTAAGTTTTTGCTTTTAATTGTGTCCCACATAACTCTCAGGGTCTCTTCATTTTTCTTTGTTCTTTTTTCTGAGTTTTCCTGAAACAGAGTTGTATCCAAGTGTTTGTCTTCAGTTCCACTGATCCTGTCTTCCATGGTTTCAAATCTACTTCTCAGCCCTTCTATGACACCGTCCATTTCTGAAATCTTGTTGTTTATCTTTTGGATTTCTAATTGTTGTTTTTGTATAATTTCGAGTTGTGAATTTATTTTGGCATTTTGTTCCTGCATCATCTTCCTGAATTCTTCCAATTTTTTGTCTGTATTTTCCATAAATTTGTCTATTTTTCCCTCATGTTTGTCAGCTTTTTGCCTCAGTTCTTGGAAAATTCTGAGTATTAGTGATTTGAGTTCCGTATCAGGCACTTCTAGTGCATTTTCTTCCACAGGAGAGTTATCTGGTGTTTTAATTTGGACGCCTATTGGAGCCATCTTGTCTTGTTTTTGTAAATGTTTTGATATTGTTTGCTGTTTTCGGGGCATTCAGTAGATATTTCTCTCGTTTATTGATTGTAGATTTTGTTGTTGTTGTTGTTTTGTTCTTGTGGTACAGCTGGGCAGATCTAGCTGAGGAGGAGCCACTGGGACGGGTTGCTTGTGGCACTCACCGCAGCCACCAGGACGGTCGGTAGTCAGTGCTGGGCAGGTTCCAATAGGGCGTGCCTGCACCGCTTGGTGGTGTGATGTCTAGTGCACGGTGCAGGTAGGTAGGGTGCAGCGGGAAGATGGTTATGTGTGAAGCTAAGCTGGATATGGGAGAGAGGAGAGAGGAGGAGGAGCAAAAAGCGTACAAACATAAAAGAATGCTAGGGGAGCTTGTCGTTGGAATGTACAGATGAGAGACTATGGGATGGAGGAAACCAGAAGGGGGAAGAGAAAGAAAAGGAAAGAATGACCAAATAAAAATCAGAAAAGTTAAAGAACTGCAAAGTTCCCAGGGATCCCACCGATGCAGCTATGAGGTCTGGGGGAGTCGGTCTCAATTTTCACAGCTCAGCCTGGCCAGAAGGTACAGAGGCATACATCGCCTGGTATTCAGGGATCAGAAAGAGAAAGAGAGACGAGAAATTAAGCAATGAAGAAAGACAAAAGGGAAAAAGAGGTAAAAGATGACAAAACTAATCAAAAAAGGAAGAAAAATAAAATTGAAAAAAAAAAAAAGGGCAACACCAGCAGTCAGTGCCTACAAATGGGACCCAGAGAGCCCCCACTCAGGGGCGCGAATTCCAAGAAGCCGGTAGTCTTGGGGTTAAGAGACCGTGGCCACGGGAAGCAGAGGGGCCAACGAACAAAGGCCCCAGGATCCCACCTGCGTGGGAGCCCAGACCTGGAAACAGCCACACGCCCGCACGCAGCCCTACAGCCCCGCAGGAGAGAGCAGAGACGGCACTCGGAACCAGGCACCCAGGCAAAAGGAGGGGGAGGCGGCAGAAAAAGGCTCGCTAGCTGCCAGCAAACGGGTCCCAGAAAGCCGCCAGCCCGGGCGCGCGGAATCCAAGCACCGGCGCCCCCCAGCCCAGGGACTCCGGCCACGGAAAGCAGAGGGGCGAACGAGCAAAGGCCCCGGGATCCCACCCACGCGGGAGCCCAGACCTAGAAACAGCCACACGCCCGCACGCAGCCCTACAGCCCCGCAGGAGAGAGCAGAGACGGCACTCGGAACCAGGCACCCAGGCAAAAGGAGGGGGAGGCGGCAGAGAAAGGTTCGCTAGCTGCCAGCAAACGGCTCCCAGAAAGCCGCCAGCCCAGGCGCGCGGAATCCAAGCACCAGCACCCCCCAGCCCAGGGACCCTGGCCACGGAAAGCAGGGGGTCCCCAGCTGAGGCGGAGAGGGGTGGGTGGTGGGAGAGCACGCACCGCAGTTTACCCGTCGTTCTGTCTCCGACCAGATGCTCTGCAAGGCTGCTCTCCCGTTCGCTGGTCTCCGATAGGAATCCAAGATGGTGGATCCGCGCTGCGTTAGCTGGTAAGGAATCTCTGCCTGAGTCTCTCCTCGATCTCCGTTCTCTTTTAGTATTCTCACTCCGTTTGGTGTTTGGCTGAGTTCTTTATCTCTTCATTTGGTGTTCTAGGGTTTCAGGATTGTTGATTCTCTGTTAGGCTTAGTTTTTCGGATCTTTGCTGTGGAGGGACGGCGTGGTGTTTCTGCCAAGGCTGTAAATCTTGACGGAAGTAGACTACCGTAACTTTCTTCTGAAGAGCAGCTGGTAGGTTCAAACCGCCAACCTTTCAGTTAGCAGCCAAGCACTTTAACCACTGTGCCACCAGGGCCCCCTACGACAATGAGAAAACCAAAACCAAGACAATACCTGTTGCCATCGAGTCAATTCTGACTCATAGTAACCCTATAGAGCAGAGTAGACTGCTCCATAGGGTTTCCAAGGTGTGGCTGGTGGATTTGAACTGCTGACCTTTTGGTTAGCAGCCATAGTTCGCCATAGCTTTTAACCACATGAGCTGTTGTTGTTGGGTGCTGTTGAATTGGTTCCAACTCCTAATGACCTTATAGGACAGAGTAGAACTGCCCCATAGGGTTTCCAAGGAGCAACTAGTGGATTTGAACTGCTGATCTTTTGTTTAGCAGCTGAGCTCTTAACCACTGCGCCACCAGGGCTCTGACCACAAGAGGCACAGCTGTTATTTGTCAGTCAGTAACTTCTCCTAGTTTTTAGGTGAGGACACCTGAGACAGAGAGACGTTTTCAAAGCAGTGAGGCTTGCCAGGACTAAAGGCTGGAGCATGTGGTTCTTTCCACTGCTTCACTCTGACTCAGGATGGAAACTGTCCTCAGGGCCTCACTGTGTGCTCTAAAATTGACTTTTTCCCCCAAAATGGAGCATGAAATAGTAAAGTCATCATTAATCCTTAAAGGAATACAGTATTTGTTAATGCCTTTATGTACTGGGTGTCCAACAGATAAAAGTTGAACTTGGGATTTTTGTAAGTAGGTCTTGTAAACAAACGCCAACAAGTAAACAGCCTGCAAACAGTCTCACCGTCTACTTTCCCCAGAGAAGCAAAAACATTCTTATTTATATACGAAGTAGTAAGTTTCCCGTGTAGGATAACAGTATTATTCCTAATTACAGCATATATTTGTAGAGCACTTTCACATATGTTGGTCATCCCGTTATCACAAGAACCCTTCATATTTGGTGTTATTTACTCGCATTTTAAAGACAAGGACACTCTGGCATAGTGAGGTGAAATGATTTGCTAAAAGCTGAGTGAAAGCTGCTGAGCCAGGGCTCCGCCACACCCATCTGCCTCTGAATCCAACCTCGTTCCCCTCAAACCTGTGTATCTCCTAGTCTGTGGAGCAGCAGAAACCCAGCTACTTCTCCAACTAGTCTGTGTGTCCACGTTGGAAAGCCTCCTTTTTGTTGCAGTAAATTTTATATCTGGGAGTGCTCTCATAAAATTCAAACATACATTAGAAGAGACCAGTAACCAGCTGTTGTCCAGCCGACTCTGACTCACAGCGACCCCGTGGGTGTCAGACTAGAGCTGTGTTCCATAGGGTTTTCAATGGCTGATTGTTTTCAGAGGTCGGTCACTAGACCTTTCTTCCAAGGCGCCCCTGGGTGGACTTCAACCTCCAATCTTTTGGTTAGGAGCTGAGGGTAACCACTTGCACTACGCAAGCAGGAGACTATTATCATTCACTTACACCTAAGTATATTTAATCTACTAACTTGCTTTCCAAGTGGTTGATTGATTGAGATTTTTGTGCCAAAGAAAATGAGACACAAGACCTGCAAGTTTTCATACGGGGGGGAAAAAAGAGCAAAGGGCAGAAGGAGAGGGTTGACCTGCAGGGGGCGCTGCAGGAGATTCGTACGCTGCATTGGAGGTTAAAGTTCGAACATCACTTCCATGAGCCATGACCACGTTTGGTATTTACACTGACGAGATCAGAGAGGAAAAGAGGTGATTCTCAACCCCCACTTTTAGGATGAACTGAGGCTCGGAAGGGCCAATTACGTACCTTGCCCAAGATCACACAACTTGTAAGTCGTCCCTCCAAAACACACAATGAATTTACTTTTTCTTTTGCTGCCTACGCCTAATATTTCATTTCGGTGATTTTTACTGAGGGTGATTCTGCCTCTTAGGAGCTGTTATGGAAATCTGTGGGGACACTTTACAAGGACAGGAGGCCCTGCTGGTGGCCAGGGGCTGGGATGCTCAGTGTTCTGTAAAGTGCCACACAATGAGGAACTGTCATATGCTTCTTTGACTTTCAGGCGACCAGCTGCACATGGTGTAGAATGTGTGTACCATGGGTTTACTGTTACCTGAGCCTAGAACGTAGAGCCACATGAAAGATCCAGAGATACACAAGCATAAGGGGTGCTCAGGGCTGATCCAGCTTCCATGGTTCGCGGTCAGATACTAGAATTCCCCTGTGAAAACTGCCCAGGGCAAAGGAATGGAGGCCATTGTGTCTGGTTTCCTTTCAAATTCTTAGGTAGTTCCCTTGAACTGCTTCTGCTTTGGAAATATTTGTTCTTTACCTTTATGCCCATACACAAAACCCTTATTAAAGAGTCATCACAACATCTTGGGAAGTTCTGTAATCAGACATAACCAAACCAGTTGCCAAGGATTCAATTCCAACGACCCCATGTGTGTAGAGTAGAACTGCACTCCATAGGGTTTTGAAGGTTGTGACCTTTCAGAAACAGATCACCAGGTCTTTCTTCTGAGGCACCTCTAGGTGGGTTTAAACCACCAACCTTTTGGTTAGTAGTTGAGCACTTGACTGTTTTCACCACCCAGGACATACCTGGGCTTAAATCCTGGTTCTCCCACTTTCTTGGGCAAGTTACTAAACCTCTCTGGGCCTTGGTTTCTTTCTTTGTAAAATGGAGTGAAATACCTACTTTGTTTGGTCATTACCCAGTGCCGTTGAGTTGATTCCGACTTGTAGCGACTCTAGAGGACAGAGTAGAACTACGTCATAGGGTTTCCAAGGAGCTGCTGGTGGATTTGAACTGCCGACCTTTTGGTTAGCAGCCGAGTGCTTAACCACGGCACCACCAGGGCTCCTATTTGGTCATTATGAAGTTAAATGAGATAATGCATATGTGTAAAGCAAATGGACCCATTTCTATTCTGTTCTGTTTGGTTCCATTGCTTTCCCTTCTTCTCCCCTTTTTTAGCTAAAGAGGGATTCAAGTTTGCTTCTTTTAAGTTAGCCCTTATTCAAACAGAAGAGTGTATTTAGAATTGAAAATAACCTTTCTGCAGCTGTCCTTGTTTAAAACAAAAATAAATAGACAAATACGTGTTGTGTTGTTAGGTGCCCCCTTGAGTCGGTTCCAACTCACAGTGACCCTATGTACAACAGAACAAAACACTGCCTAGTCCTGCACCATCCTCACACCTGTTGTTATGCTTGAGCCCATTATTGCAGCCACTGTGTCAATCCATCTTGTTGAGGGTGACTCTCTACTTTACCAAGCACAATGTCCTTCTCCAGGGACTGGTTTCTCCTGATAACATGCCCAAAGTATGTGAGACAAAGTCTTGCCATCCTTGCTTCTAAGGAGCATTCTGGTTGCACTTCTTCCAAGACAGATTTGTTCATTCTTCTGACAGTCTATGGTATATTCAGCAATCTTTGCCAACACCAAAATTTAAAGGTGTCAATTCTTCGGTCTTCCTTATTCATCATACATACAGTTCTGAATATCATGGGGGTTGTGGGCTACTTTAAGTTTCTAATAAAAGCCTTCACCCAGGTGCACAGACACACCTACCCAAGTGCTTTTACACAGTATCTTAGCTCCATCCAGGAGGACAGGACGGGTGTGGTTCCAGCCCCAGGGAAGGCTGCCACGTGTGCTGCTGGAGTGTGGCTGCACGGAGGACCTGGAGTGGAAGCTGGGGCCCAGGGGCCAGGCAGAAATGGGGTTGGGGTGACTGACCATGAGCACGTGCCTTGGAGAGTATGGCTGTAGCCCAGTGCTCACACTGACAGCCATACTCTTTTCAACTCCGTCGCAAACCATGGACTGACTGCCCCGTCGATTGCCAGAGGTCGATTCCCCTGACCTGGGTGGCTGGATCCCAGTTCTGTTCCTCCTCCCCTGCTACTAAAGTCTTTCCAGAAAGAGCGTACTTGTCCATAAAGGATGGTGGTACCAGGTGAAAGAGGAGCCTTCCATGGTCAAGGATGAGTAACTATTACCTCCATCGGCAGTTTTTCCACTAAAAGTCCTCATTAACTCAAGCATTTAAGGGTGAGCCAATAGAATTGTTACTTTGGGGGATTTCCAGTTTGGTCTGCATTCAACCATGAGCAGAGAAATTCCCACCAATGACAAGCCATGCTCTTGAGTTTTCACCTCATAAAACTTTGCTTTCATGCAGAAATCATGATTCTCTTTCCAGGAAATAGTTACGTGACTGTCCAAACCGCAGGGAATTTTTTATGTCGAGGTTGGCAGTGATATCTGGTGGATTGGGATTGGCTCAAATACAGAAACAGAAGAAAATGTGAAATAAAAATAAATGAAGCATTGGCATAATGGAGAAAAAGTACCTGATTTTCCCACTGGAAGTAACCCAAAAACTGTGGTCGAGAATCTATATTGATTTTTCAAGACCTTTCCAGGGAAAGGACTTGATGATTATGGTAAGCTTTTTTCAAAATGATCCACAATTCTTGTTTCTCTTTCATCTTAACCCTTGCTATAATATTGCAGGTCTTCACGAGTGGTTTGCAACAACAGTTTGCTTGACACCTCAGTGAATGCTGAGTGAAAGGAACTTGGAGGCAGGGACCATATATGGGCTGCCGCTATCATTCGCTAATTACACTCAATCACACAGAATCTGAGTAGCTAGCCAGGAAACTCTTAGGGCAAATGACCAATTAAGGAGAATGAGAGGCTACTTGAAAGGAATGTGCTCTGGTTGGCCAGGTCAAGCTCCCCCTCACAAAATGAGTCCTAGAGAGGCTAAGAGAGAACATCATGGATAATGGACATCTACTTGCAAGGTTAGGATGAAAACTTCCAGGTATGGGGTTTCAGATATTACAGCCCACTCCTCCATACTGTCTCGCCCTTTTCCACTGGCTGGAGACCAGTGTTGACCACTCAGATGACAGTCATGCCCAGGGGATTGGCTGAGCAATGACGTGGTGCATTATTTTTGAAATAAGATCAACAATAAAGCAATGTCTGGGAGTCCCTGGGTGGTGCAAATGGTTAACGTGCTTGGCTGCTAACTGAAAGGTTGGAGGTTCAAATCCACACAGAGGCACCTCAGAAGAAAGGCCTGGTGATCTACTTCTGAAAAATCAGTCATTGAAAACTCTGTGGAGCACAGTTCTTCTCTGACACGCATGGGGTAGCCATGAATCAGAATCAACTTGACGGCAACTGGTAAAGTAATGTCTCATCCAAGGTGTGATCATTCCTTGTTGATTTGTTCCTGCCAAGGAGCCCTGGTGGCGCAGTGGTTAAGATCTCGGCTGCTAACCAAGAGGTCGGCAGTTGGAATCCACCAGCCGCTCCTTGGAAACCCTATGGGGCAGTTCTCCTCTGTCCTGTAGGGTCACTATGAGTTGGAATTGACTCCATGGCAATAGGTTAGTTTGTCTGTTTGTTTTATCCTATGTAAGAGGCGTTAGATCCTTAGAAGGGCAATTTGTTTTAATTAGAATTTCATGGAATTGGAAGACTTTAATGAGGAGGCTGGTATCAAATTAATATTCAAAAATTAATAACCTTCATTTACACGAAGTACAAATAGAAGATATGATAGGATAATAATAATGATAATGGTGATGATGATAATAATCATAACTTTAAAATGCTTAGGGACACAGAAGAAGACTTGAGTGGAAAGGCATAGAATGTTCATGAGTAGGAATTCACTGTATCGTAAAGATATCAATTCTCGCAGAAGAGTGGCCTGGTGATTTACTTCTGAAAAATCAGGCACTGAAAACCCTACAGAACACAACCACAAACAGCAAAAGACAAAACAGATAAATGGGACCTCATAAAAATGAAAAACTTTTGTTCATCAAAAAACTGTACCAAAAAAGTGAAAAGACAAGCTACCGACTGGGAGAATATCTTCGGAAACCATATATCCTATAAGAATCTAATAACCAAAATATATATATATAACTTTGACAATGACAGAAAGACAAATAACCCAATCATAAAATGGGCAAAAGATTTGAATAGGCATTTCACCAAAGAGGACATTCAAATGGCCACCAAACACGTGAAAAGATGCTCAACATCATTATCCATCCGTTACTTTCCAGTCGATTCCAACTCATAGTGATCCTGTAGGACAGAGTAGAACTGCCCCCACGTGGTTTCCAAGGCTGTAATCTTTACGAAAGCAGACTGCCACATCTTCCTCCCGATGTACGGCTGGTGGACTCAAACTACCGACCTTTTGGTTAGCAGCTGAGCGCTTAACCACTGTGCCACCAGGGCTTCTCATTAGCCATCAGAGATGCAAATCAAAACCAAAATGAAATACTATTTCACTCCCACTAGGATGGCTAAGATTGAAAAAACAAAAAGAATGGTCTGATCTGCAGCCGATCATAGGGATGGTGCAGGACCAGGAGCGTTTTGTTCCACTGTGCATGGAGCGGGGGGTCACCAGGAGTCGGGGGTGTACTCAACAGCAGCTAACAACAACAAGCAGCTGGTCCAAGGCCACACAACTAAAAAGCAGTTGAGCTCAGATTTGAACCGAATTTATTTTGAGGCCAAAGCCCATTCGGCTGGACCCCACTGCCTCTCTTAACCACTTAAGGATGAATGGGGCCATCACACACTTAAAGATGCTCGGAAAATGCAGCTTTCACCCTCTACTATAAGATTGACTATCAGACCCTTTTCCCTTTATAGCCCGTGATATCGGTGTAAATACTAGGGCCTTCAGCAAAACACATAAAAGCTCAGCTCCTTGCCCTTGCTCTTTGACAAATAAAGTGATCTCCACTGGGGAGAACGAATAAATCTGTTTTGGAAGAAGTACAGCCAGAATGCTCTTTAGAGCAAGGATTGTGAGACTATGTCTCACATACTTTGGACATGTTATCGGGGAGGCCAGTCCCTGGAGAAAGACATCATGCTTGATAGAGCAGAGGGTCAGCGAAAAAGGAAGGCGTTTGACAAGTTGGACTGACACAGTGGCTGCAACGATGGGCTCGAGCATAACAACGATTGTGAGGATGGTGCAGGACCGGGGAGTGTTTCCTTCTGTTGTACTTCAGATTACTATGAATTGGAACCTACTCAACAGCACCTGACAACCACCACCACTGAGAAGAAGAGCTCCCTGCATTCTGGGGACTCCTGCCTGACAAGGGCTGCCTGGTGGTCATTTCTGCCTCAGCCAAGAGTCACTTCAGAGCCCTCTGGCTGCCCACCATGAAGACTGAGCACAGCTGGCCACCAGCCTTTGGTTAATACCCCTTCACGTAAGTGCCTGGATCACAATGTGCCTGTGGGTTTAAACTCCGCTGGCTAATTTAGGTCATCACTCCTCACTTACTCAGAGTTCCCACCATCACGCTTACATCTGCCCATTTCTTCCTTATTCCATTGCCCAGCATTCCATTCCGTTCTGTGCTAATCTAATCTCTATTCTACTCTCATTTGTATTTTGATAAAGATTGAGGTAGATGACCCATTAAAAGACCTCTGAAGAGTCAACCAGTTATTGTAACTTTCTTTTTGTAAAGTGGAACTCTTCTGTTCTTGTTTTGTATGATCCCATTCTCTCAGCACCGTCTTCCTGAAGTGGGTATGTTATAAGCGGGTCTTCATCTGGGCTATGTTGTATCCTAGGGACAGTGTTCCTGTCAGCACCATCTTCTTGAAGTGGGTATGTTATAAGTGGTCCTTCATCTGGGCTATGTTGTATCCTGGGGACAGTGTTCCTGTCAGCACCGTCTTCTTGAAGTGGGTATGTTATAAGTGGTCCTTCATCTGGGCTATGTTGTATCCTGGGGACAGTGTTCCTGTCAGCACCATCTTCTTGAAGTGGGTATGTTATAAGCGGGTCTTCATCTGGGCTATGTTGTATCCTGGGGACAGTGTTCCTGTCAGCACCGTCTTCCTGAAGTGGGTGTGTTATAAGTGGTCCTTCATCTGGGCTATGTTGTATCCTGTGGACAGTGTTCCTGTCAGCACCGTCTTCTTGAAGTGGGTATGTTATAAGTGGTCCTTCATCTGGGCTATGTTGTATCCTGGGGACAGTGTTCCTGTCAGCACCGTCTTCCTGAAGTGGGTATGTTATAAGCAGGTCTTCATCTGGGCTATGTTGTGTCCTGGGGACAGTGTTCCTGTCAGCACCGTCTTCCTGAAGTGGGTATGTTATAAGCGGGTCTTCATCTGGGCTATGTTGTATCCTGTGGACAGTGTTCCTGTCAGCACCGTCTTCCTGAAGTGGGTATGTTATAAGCGGGTCTTCATCTGGGGTATGTTGTATCCTGGGGACAGTGTTCCTGTCAGCACCGTCTTCCTGAAGTGGGTATGTTATAAGCGGGTCTTCATCTGGGCTATGTTGTATCCTGGGGACAGTGTTCCTGTCAGTACCGTCTTCCTGAAGTGGGTATGTTATAAGTGGTCCTTCATCTGGGCTATGTTGTATCCTGGGGACAGTGTTCCTGTCAGCACCATCTTCCTGAAGTGGGTATGTTATAAGTGGTCTTCATCTGGGGTATGTTGTATCCTGGGGACAGTGTTCCTGTCAGCACCGTCTTCCTGAAGTGGGTATGTTATAAGTGGTCTTCATCTGGGGTATGTTGTATCCTGGGGACAGTGTTCCTGTCAGTACTGTCTTCCTGAAGTGGGTATGTTATAAGTGGTCCTTCATCTGGGCTATGTTGTATCCTGGGGACAGTGTTCCTGTCAGCACCGTCTTCCTGAAGTGGGTATGTTATAAGCGGGTCTTCATCTGGGCTATGTTGTATCCTGGGGACAGTGTTCCTGTCAGTACTGTCTTCCTGAAGTGGGTATGTTATAAGTGGTCCTTCATCTGGGCTATGTTGTATCCTGGGGACAGTGTTCCTGTCAGCACCGTCTTCTTGAAGTGGGTATGTTATAAGTGGTCCTTCATCTGGGCTATGTTGTATCCTGGGGACAGTGTTCCTGTCAGCACTGTCTTCCTGAAGTGGGTATGTTATAAGCGGGTCTTCATCTGGGCTATGTTGTATCCTGGGGACAGTGTTCCTGTCAGCACCGTCTTCCTGAAGTGGGTATGTTATAAGCGGGTCTTCATCTGGGCTATGTTGTATCCTGGGGACAGTCTTCCTCTCAGCCACACACATTTGTCTGCTGCTCCATCCTGGTGAGGGAAGGCAGATTAAGGGGGATAAGAAGGGGGCAGATCAAGGGGAAGGCTCCACACTCTGAAGGAAAACTATACCAGGACAGAAGGAAACGGGGAGGTAGCTATTATGGGTGATGTTTGGGAGAGAGGCAGAAGTATGTCCCTTGGGAGGATGGGAGTCTGCTCTTCCTGAGGGAGGCAGACATAAGCTTTGAGAAGAAATCTGAGGGGCGGCCAAGAACCAGCCTGTCGGTAATTGAATTGTTTCCCCCAAAAATATGTGCGTCAACTTGGCTAGGCCATGGTTCCCAGTATTGTCTGATTGTCCACCATTTTGTCATCTGATGTGATTTTTCTACATGTTGTAAATCTTACCTCTATGATGTTAATGAGGTGGGATTAGCAGCAGTTATGTTAATGAGGGAGGACTCAATATACAAGATTAGGTTGTGTTTTAAACCAATCTCTTTTGAGAAATAAAAGAGAGAGGCGAGCAAAGAGACATGGGGACCTCATAAAACAAAGAAAGCAATGCCAGGAGCAGAGTGTGTCCTTTGGACTTGAGGTTCCTGCGCTGAGAAGCTCCAAGACCAGGGAGGATTGATGACAAGGACCTTCCCCCAGAACCAAGAGAGAGAGAAAGCCTTCCCCTGGAGCTGGAACACTGAATTTGGGCTTCTAGCCCACTGGACTGTGAGACAGTAAATTTCTCTTTGTTAAAGCCATCCACTTGTGGTATTTCTATTATAGCAGCAATAGATAACTAACACACAGCCCAAAGACAGAGAAGCAATGATACAAGAGGAGCTGAGAAGCACAGGGAGATTCAGGGGGAGAGAGGGGCAAAGACTCATTTCACAAAACGCCTTCTGGGGTTATATTACACTACAACCTGCAGAGTCTCTTCTTGACGTTTGCCTTCCTTTATTTTTAAACTGCCTTGACTGGAATTAAAGGTTCACAGAACTGAAAAGGCCCTTAGGGATCAACTGTTTTACAGGCGAGGAAACTGAGGCAACCATGTGATTCGCCCAGGGTCTCAGAGCTTGACAAATCAGGACTCAGACATCAATCTCCCAGCTCATGAGACCCATGAGTTGATTCACAATGCTGTACTGTCTTCTCACTCATAAAGGAAAAACTGGGCAGGGCTGTATTCATTTCCTATTGCTGTGTGCAAAGTGCCACAAACCTAGCCGCTTAAAACAACAAATTTATTGTCTCAGTTTCTGTGCAAGCTGGTGCACAGCATAGCTGGGTGCGCTGTTAGGATCTTACAGCCTGCAGTCAAAGAGTTGGCTGGTCTGTGTTCTCATCTGGAAGTTTGACTGGGGAAGAATCCACTTCTGGGCTCACTCAGGTTGTTGGCAGTGTTCATTTTATTACAGCTGTGTGACTGAGGGTATCGGCTTCTTCCTGACTGTTGGCTGGAGGTCACCCTCCACTCCTAGAGGCTACCACCAGACCCTGAAGGCCACCTATAGCTCCAGGCTACATGGGCTTTCCCCAAGTGGCCTCTTGCTTCCCCACGCCAGCTAAGAGAGCCACTGGAGCAAGTGTGCTCTTTGTTGCTGTTGTTGGTTGTTGTCAAGTTGGCTCTGACTCACTGACCTTATGTATAACAGAACGTAACATTGCCCAGCCCTGTGCCACCTTCTTGGTTGTTGGTATGTCTGACTCCATTGTTGTGGCAAGTGTCCTCTACGTGGAGTCTTATACAATGTAACAAAGCCACTGCAGAGAAGCAGCATCACCTCTGCCAGATTTTATTGGTTGGAAGCAAGTCACAGTCCCACTCACACTCGGGGGAGAGGATTACAAGAAGGTGTGAACACGGGGAGGTAGGGATCATGGGGGCCGCCTAGTTTGTCCACTGCAGGGACCAAGTTCTCCAATGAACGCACATACATCTATAACCACTAAAGTCAAACAATCACAGCATAATCATTTGATCAAAAATATTTTTATTTTCTTTCACTGAACATGTGTTATGTGCTAGGTATTGAAAATATTTACACCAGTTGCGTTGAGCTGTCTCTGACTCACGGTGACCCCATGTATGTCAGAGTAGAACTGTGCTCAGTGGAGTTTTTTAACAGCTGATTTTTTGGAAGTAGATTGCCAGGCCTTTATTCCAAGGCACCTCTAGATGGACTACCACCCTTTTGGTTAGCAGCCAAAAGAATTAATTTTTGCACCACATAGGGACTTCACTGGAAATACAGTGGTGAACAAAGAGAGAAAAATCTTTGTCCTCAGAAGCTTGCATCGCATTGGGAGCACACAAAACGACAGCAATCACATTAACGCACCCCTTCCTCGAAGCTTGAATAGCACATGTATCAGTGGTGTGTATTCATTAGGTTCCATGACAGACGTATGCAAGAGAAGCTTCTATTTCCCCATGTCCAGTCATCTTTCCAGATATTCAATGTGTTGCTGTGCTCAAAATCCTTAATTCACTTTTCTCCGAATCCTTCTACTTGAGGACAAGGTGATGTTTACAGAAGCAAATCCGCAGAGAACGTAATCTTGAGAAGGACTGTGGGTCTGAGGAGAGGTTTCTGTGAAATTCCCCGTTGCCGGTCACGCCTCAAATTTTCTTTCCTGTCAGATGCTCCTATTTCCCAGGCCATCCTGACCTCTGTGTGTTCTTAATGTCTCTCTCTATTCTTTTTCCTCTCATCACCTTGGTCTTCTCTTTGTTAATTACAGTGGGAGGTTGCTATGATAACGCTGTTTGGCTCCTCAGGGGATCACAATTCACTCCTGCTCCAGGGCCGGTGGATTAAATCTCGGAAGGGAAAGCCTCTGAATGGTAATGAAGGTGATTCTTTCACAGGTAGATGTGTTTTTAGGACATTACTCAACGTTGCACTTCCTGCAAGGGATTTCCAATCGATCCTTGTTGGGAAGTCTGTTAGGGCACATGATAGTTAAGTGGCTTTTTCAGAAGTATTTGTAAAGGAAGAAGGACCAGGAAATCTCATTGTTTGGTGACCTTTGTGTCCTTGTCGGTAAAAAGAGAGGAAGGAGCTTTATTTCTGAGTATCATGTCCTTTCCCCTGTGCCCACAGAGGTGTCACTGTTGGTTTTGATCTGCTTAAGGAAAAATATTGCTCTGGGAAATGACAAAATATCGTTCCAGAAAACAGCTATTCACGGATCCTTTGAGTGAGCCAGACGTCTTTCAATTCATTTAAGCCAGCGCTTGAAATTCAGTTCTCAAGGCAGGCGAAGGACATGATACAGAAACAAGAAAATGTATCTACATTTGGAGCGTTTCCATAATCAGGTTACACCAAAAATATGTAGTAGGCTTGCTCTCTAGGTTACAAGCATTTGACTTCTGGACAGCACAGATATACAAATGGCGGGGACCCCTTGTCTCCCCGTCTACTCTGAAATCATCTTTGAAACCAGAATGGTCTGGCTTGCCACTTACAGCTCTATGACCTAAACCATTTACCTAACGCCTCTGCCCCCTCAGTTATCTCATCTGCAAAATGGGAGTAATAACCCGTTGGAAAGACAGACAGCGAAGCCAGTTGTCACCTAGGACAAACCACATAGTGCCCATCATGTGACATTACCTTGATGGGGGCACCAACTTTCAGGATCTAGCTAGCCTCAGTCTCGCAGGCTCAGAAATTCAATCGTTAAGTACAAAATAGTTGACTAGGCACCAAAGAACTGATTGTTAAATGAACTCACAAAAATGAGAGGTAAACGTATTAATTTACAGCAAGAACTCTAACCAAGTGGACAAGATATGCGTTTCAGGATTGTAGATTCCCTCCTTACAGACAAATCACCGAGTAGAGCTCAGGGACAATCAGAGAGTTGTCTGAAGCATGCGGAATCTGAGCCCGGTGGAGTGGGGATGAGGTTGGCCGATTTTAAGAGCTGTGGTCCAGTTATAAGAAGCGTTGCTTTGCTGCAGTCATAAGGAGTTGCTGCTACACACACTTCATGGCTTCCACGTGAGTCCCTGCCTGCTGGCCTGCAGGTCCTCCCATGGGATGCCTCTAGCCGATTCCTGCTAACTTCCACACACTTGTATGCCCTCAAAGACTACAAGCATCGCTAAGGTTTATGAAGGCAAATCAAGACCTTACGTTTAGATAAAGACATAAATAATAACCAGCAACGTCAAACTCTTGGATCCCTGGTGGCACAGTGGTTAAGAGTTCGGCTGCTAACCAAAGGGTTGGCAGTTCAAATCCACCAGTCACTCCTTGGAAACCGTATGGGACAGTTCTACTCCGTCCTATAGGGTTGCTATGAGTAGGAATCGACCCGTCGGCAACAGGTAACATCAAACTCAAAACCCCTTGCTGATACCAACTAATCTCCTTAAAAATGTCTACACCAATCTGTATCTGCCTCTTCACCCTCTTCTTGTAAATCAGATGTTTTTCCTCCAAGGATCAATATTAAAGAAAAACAGTAAGTATTCTTTACTGAATTTTATCTTTTATGTTGTGAAATACACATACAAAGCAGTATGTTAAATATACATATGCAGTTAATTAAAGAAAAATAATAGAAATGAGCACCTGCATATCCACTACCCTGATGGTGTGCCCCTACCTGGTAACACCCGCTCCTGCCACTTCCCAGAGGAAAGTGTTGTCCTACATTGTGTGATTCCTTTGCTTTTCTTTATAGCTTTACCTCCCGTGTGTGTCTCAAATATACCAGTGATTATGAAGCCGGCACAGGATCAGGCAACGTTTCATTCTGTTATACACGAGGCTGCCATGAGTCGGAGCCAGCCTGACAGCCACCAACGACAACAACATGCATCACTACAGGTCCCTGGGTGGTGCAAAGGGTTAATGCACTGGGCTGCTAACCACAAGGTTGGAGGTTCGTGTCCACCCAGAGGTGTCTCGAAAGAAAGGCCTGACAATCTACCTCTGAAAAATCAGCCATTGAGAACTCTACAGGGCACAGATCTACTATGACACACGTGGGGTCGCCATGAGTCAGAATTAACTCCACAGCAACTGGTTAAATGTATCGCTAAACAATGTATTCTTTGGTTTTGTTGTTTGGAAACCTTCTATAAATGGAATCGTATATTACATATTCTCCTACAACTTGTTTCTTTTGCTCAAGATACCTCACATTGATTTATATAGCTTCGTTTCATTGTTTTTCACTGCTGTATAGTATTCCATTATATAATATACCACAATTTTTTTTTTAATTGTACTTCAGGTGAAGGCTTACAGAACAAATAGTTTCTCATGAAACAGTAGTACACATATTGTTTTATGATATTGGTTAACAACCCCACAACATGTCAACCCTCTCCCTTCTCAACCTTTTTTTTTTGTGAAAATTTACATAGCCAAAGACACACCATTTCAAAAATTTCTACATGCACAGTTCAGTGACATCGACTACGCTCTTCCAATTGTGCCGCTGTTCTCACTTTAGATGAAGGCTTACAGAACAAAATAGTTTCTCATTTAACAGTTAGCACACATGTTGCCCTATGACAATGGTTAACAACCTCACAACACATAAACACTATCCTTACTCAACCTTGGGTTCCCTATCAGCAGCTCTCCTGTCCCCTTCTGCCTTCTGGCCCTTGTCCCTGGACTGCTGTGCCTCATTAGTCCCATTTCGTTTTATAGGGCTGTCCACTCCCCGGCTGAACAGTGAACCTCGGAAATGACTTCACCACTGAGCTAAAAGCATGTCTGGGGGCCATACTCTCAGGGTTTCTCCAGTCTCCTTTAGGCCAGCAAATCTGGTCTTTTTTTTTTTTAATTGCACTGTCTCTATATCTATGTGTCTATATATCCTCAAAGGAGTTCTGGTAGTGAAGTGGTTACGTGCTTGGCTGCTAACTGAAAGGTCGGCAGTTAAACCCACCAGCCGTTCCACGGGAGAAACTTATGGAAGTCTGCTCCCATAAAGATGAAACCCAAGAAACCAAACCCATTGCCGTCGAGTCAGTTTCGACTTGTAGTGACCCTATAAGACAGAGTAGAACTGCCCCATAGTGTTTCCAAGGCTGTAAATCTTCATGGAAGCAGATTGTCACATCTTTCTCCCGCGGAGTGGCTGGTGGGTTCTAACTGCCAACCTTTTGGTTAGCAGCCAGGAGTTTAACCACTATACTACCAGAGCTCCTTTATAAAGATTACAGCCTTGGAAACCCTATGGGGCAGTTCTACTCTGCCCTATATGGTCGCTGTGAGTTGGAATCGACTCAGTGGCAGGGGGTTTAATGCTGGGCAAGGAGAACATTTATCCTCCATTCCTGTGTGTTTTTACAGAAGTTCTCTTCAAGCTCCCTCTCTCCCCAAGGGCAGAGGTGAAACGGTGGAGAGAACATTTTGATTATTTTCCTCTACTCCATTACATACTCCTCCCCAGAAAGACAGCTAACTGGGCTGGTCAGAGGCTGACATTCAGTGAGCTCCGACTTAGCGGTGGAGGGTTCCCCTGCCTCTGATGCAGAATGCAGGCTGGGTGCTTCCTCTGCTCTTTTATCCTGCCCAGCTCAGTGGGCTTGCCTCCCTTCCTGCCCCCACAGAGTAAGCATTTGGGCATGGCCTTCCAGAGGTGCTCTGGAGTTCCCACCATGAGCTTTGGAAAAGGGACTCAGAGTCCGCTCCCCCAACCTGGCCTCTCTCGGACTCTTCTCTCTCTCTCAGCAAGCTCAGCCGAGACCTGGATGGGACTGGGTGGGTACAGGCAGTACCACCCAGCCTCCAGCCTAAGCTAAGAAGATTTACTAGAAGACTTGCTTCTTGGTGATTACAAAAAGCCAGTTGCCATGGAGTCAATTCCAACTCATGGCAACCCGCTGTGTGTCAGAGTGGAGCCATGCTCCACAGGGTTTTCAATGGCTGATTTTTTTTCCAAAGTAGATTGCCAGACCTTTCTTCCGAGGCTTCTCTGGGTGGACTCGAACCTGAAATGTTTCTGTTAGCATCTGTCTTAATTATCTAGTGCTGCTGTAACAGAAATACCACAAGTGGATGGCATCAACAAACAGAAGTTTATTCTCTCACAGTCTAATAGGCTAGAAGTCCGAATTCAGGGCGTCAGCTCCAGGGGAAGGCTTTCTCTCTCTGTCGGCTCTGGAGGAAGGTCCTTGTCATCAATCTTCCCCTGGACTAGGAGCTTCTCAGCTCAGGAACCCTGGGTCCAAAGGACGAACTCTGCTCCAGGCACTTCTTTCTTGGTAGTATGAGGTCCCCTGTCTCTCTGCTTGCTTCTCTCTTTTATATCTCACAAGAGATTGGCTTAAGACACAAACTAATCTTGTCTATTGAGTCCTGCCTCATTAACATAACTGCCTCTAATCCTGCTTCATTAACATCATAGAGATAGAATTTACAAGGCATTGGAAAATCACATCAGATGACAAAATGGTGGACAATCACACAGTAGTGGGAATCATGGCCTAGCCAAGTTGATACATATTTTGGGGGGACACAATTCAATCCATGACAGCAGCCAAGCGCTTAACTGTTTGAGCTACCCAGTGATGTCTTCCTGAGGACTAATATTAGCAAAGTCAGCTCTTGTTTCTCTTCCACCTGGTCAGAACCCAGAAGGGAGGAGGGGTCCTACGGATGGCCGTGGCGGCTGTGGAGTTGACTGAGCTCTAAGCTGCTGCTGCCTCGTCTCACCCGGGATCTGGGAGGGCTCAGTGCTGCCCAGACTTGGTCATCCTCTGCCGCCAGCCCAGCAGCTCAGGTGTAGCAAGGGGAACCCAAACCCAAACCCACTGCCGTCAAGTTGATTCCAACTCATAGCGACTCCATAGGGTTTCCAAGGCTGTAAATCTGTACAAAAGCAGACTGCCACATCTTTCTCTTGTGGAGCCACTGGTGGTTTTGAACCACTCACCTTGTGGTTAGCAGCCCATTGCTTTGACCACTGCGTCATCAGGACTCCTTAGCAAACAACAACCCTATAAATTCATTCACATTAATATGTGAAAATGATAACTACTCCTCCTCTCTTTTATGGTTATGTTTGCTTTCATAAAAGCTTTGGGGACTCAAAGGAAATTAAGATCTACTTGTAGAATTTCAGAAATTGTGACAAGTGAGTAGGGCCAGCATCTACCCTGGCTCCAGGCCTACTAAACACATGGAATAGTAGCTGTCACAGCTGTCTGTCAGCAGATATTTGTTGAATGAATGAAATGTATTTATATACTGGCACATTTAATTAGAGAGTGGACCTCTTTTTCTAGACCCAAAGAGAGTCCAAGGGGGATTGGATGTGATTTAATATGTCCTCTATCTTGGGCACTTCCAAAACCCCAATATGTAGATGGTATCATACGAACATTCCCATGGTATTATGGATTGAATTGTGTCCCCCAAAACTATGTGTTGTAATTCCTAACCTCTATGCTTGTGGTTATAATCCCACTTGGAAATGGACTGTCTTTGTTATATTAATGAGACAAGATTCGGGTAGGATGTATCTTGAGTTGTTCTCTTCTGAGATATAAAAGAGATCAAATGAAAGCTCGCAAGCTGAGCTGGGGGAAGAGAGATGCCAAGGCACATGAAGATCACCCAGGGGCAGGTCAGAAGAGACAAACACCTTCCTCCAGAGCCGACAGAGAGAGAAAGCCTTCCCCTAAAGCCGGTGCTCTGAATTTGGACTTCTACCCTCCTAAACTGTGGGAAAATAAATTTCTGTTTGTTAAAGCCACCCTCTTGTGGTATTTCTGTTATAGCAGCACTAAGAAACTAAGACACTCCTCAAATCCCTACAGTCTCTAGGGTCTGTTTTCTCCTTTAATCCCCACACCCTCCAGACCACTGGTTTTTCTTAAGGAGGGGAGTCTGGTTGGAAGTTAGTGGGATCACTAGGGACTTTTGGGGGACTGTGTTTGAATTGTCCTTTAAGTAAACAATCTTTTTGCTTGTTGATGCTTTATTGCATCAGTTATACGTGGACGTGTACGGAAGGGCTAGTGGAGATGGGGAGCCCTGATGGCACAGTGGTTAAGAGCTTGCCTGCTCAGTAAAAGGTCGGAGTTCAAATCCACTAGCCTCTCCTTGGAAATTCTATGGGGCAGTTCTACTCTGTCCTGTAGGGTCGCTATGAGTCAGAATTGACTCGATGGCAACAGGTTTTTTTCGCTGAGTGGCAATGGAGGTGTTATAACATCCCATTCCCAAGCCTTTCCGTTGTCACTACCACTGTGTTGACCTGTGTTTTGGATGGCTTAAGACGATTTCCGACAACAGGTTAGTGCGGATGGAGACGAATATTTGCTAAAAAATTTAACCCATCAGAAACACGTGGGAGGTAAGTTTGATTTTCTAATAATAACAATAATAATCAAGAGACTAGGAAGCTGAGACCCTGTAACACCGAGGCACTTATCCCTTGCTCACAGCAGGTGAGTGATCAAGTCCCATCTAACCGCAAAGCCGAGACTCTTGCAACAAGGCTTGGGTGAGAGGACGCTCAGGAACCCTCATCTCTCAGCGCTTTGCCTGCAGCCAGGTCTACCCGAGGGCGAGGGCGGTAGCTTGTTCTCTGCTGAGTGCGCTCAGCCTGTATTAGTCATGCTTAGAATTATAACCGACCCCAGAACGGAACCAACATTCCTGTTTTCCAAGCAATTGGTTTTCCTAAATGAGTTTGGTAACAGCTGGAATTGCCTTCAGTCCCTCATTCCTATTGCTTGTCAAACTCCAGCCAAAGGCAAGTTCAGTCTTTTGGGTCAAAGGCTGGCAGGCAGGTAACTTAAAACTTTCATCCGGAGAAATAAAGCCTTTTATAATTGGGTATTTGTGAGAGCAGTCAGATATTTCCATAAATTAACTAATTTTCCTCCTCATATTGTATCCCCCAGTAGAAAACGAGGGTTCAATTTGCTGATGGTGAGTCTGACAGTGTGGGGTGTATTGATTAATCCATTTTAAGGGAGGTGGCCCCCAAATCCTGAGGCTGGTTGAGCACATAGGGAGGGGAGAAATGAACGTAAAAAAGGCTAGGCTTAAACTGTACCCTGTCTTCCAAGAAAGGTCCAATTAAAACACACAAAATCCAAACCCAACCCGTTGCCATTGAGTCGATTCTGACTCATAGCAAAACCCTACAGGAGAGGGTAGAACTGCCCCATAGGGTTTCCAAGGAGCCGCTGGTGGAGTTGAACTGCCGAACTTTTTGATTAGCAGCCTGAGCTCTTAACCACTATGCCACCAGGGCCCCACACAAAATCCATGCCCCAAAATATAAAAAAAAAAGAATTTTATTTACATAAACCCTTTCTTTTCCTTCCTTCCTTTTTTTCTTCTTTCCTCTTTCTTTTACCCAATAATATTTGTTGTTGTTGTGTGCTGTCAAGTCCGTACCAACTCACAGCGACCCTACAGGACAGAATAGAACTGCCCCATAGGGTTTCCAAGGCTGTAATCTTTACGGAAGCAGACTGTCACATCTTTTTCCTGTGGGGCTGCTGGTGGGTTCCAACTGCTGACCTTTTGTTAGCAGCCGAGTGCTTTAACCACCAGGGCTCTTTTTCCAAATACTATTTCGTGTAGTGAATTAACAAATGAACATCTGAGTATTCCTGATGACCAGGGCATGCTGGAATGTGGGGTGGGGATAGGGTAGAGAAAAAGCTGTGATTCCAAGACATATTTCCAATTGGTTCCCACACTTTTCTGCCTGGTGCTTTAGTAACCCTCAGAAGTATCTAGAGAACTGTTTGCTCAAGGAGAAACAGGACCAGCTTTAGGGACAGAGTTAGCAGCTGTCTACACAAAATGGCGCAAATGTTCTGGGGAGACTTCTCACCTGACGGCATCTCGTATGTCCAGGTGCCATCTGAGATTGCTCCGGGTCGGACTTTGCCCTGCCCTCTTAGAAAATACAAACACCCCTGGGAAGGGTTACTTGGCGTAATGTCTGTGAGTTTAGCAGCTCTTCTCTTCCAGAGAGACGGACCTAGGGAAGTTTGAGAGAGTAGGGTTCCTCACCAACATGAAACCATCTCAGCCAGTGGACACTTGAGGGAGCCAGGCCCCAGGTCTCTTCTCCAGCTTTCTGTTCCTCTCTTCCTACAACAGTCCTAGCCAGTAAGAGCAGGTTTAACAATAGCTACCAAAACTATTTTGTCACTGTAAGGACTGAGGTGCACCTGATCAAAGCCATGGTATTTTCAACCACCTCGTATGCATGTGAAAGCTGACAATGAATAAGGAAGACCGAAGAAGAACTGATGCCTTTGAATTATGGCGTTGGTGAAGAATATTGACTATACCATGGACTGCCAGCAGAACGAACAAATCTGTCTTGGAAAAAGTACAGCCAGAGTGCTCCTTAGAAGCAAGGATGGTGAGACTTGGTCTCATGTACTTTGGACATATCAGGAGAGACCGATCCCTGGAGATGGACATCATGCTTGGAAAAGCAGAAAAACCAAAAACCCATTGTCGTCGAATTGATTCCAACTCATAGTGACCCTTTAGGACAGAGCAGAACCCCTCCGTAGGGTTTCCAAGGATCGGCTGGTGGATTCAAACTGCTGACCTTTTAGTTTGCAGCTGTAGCTCTTAACCACTACACCACCAGGGCTCCTGATAAAGTAGAGGGTCAGCGAAAAAGAGGAAGACCCTCAACAAGTTGGATTGACACAGTGGCTATAACAATGGGCTCAAGCATAACAGGGATTGTGAGGACGGCACAGGACCAGGCAGTGTTTCGTTCTGTTGTGCATTGGGTGGCTATGAGTTGGAATCAACTCGACGGCACCTAGTAACTACATCAAAGCAACCCATGGCCTCTCTTTCCTCTAGGGAGACCACTAGGGAGGAAACTTGTGCCAACAGTCTTATCTCCTGCCCCTGGACTCTCACATCAACACAACCACTCCTCTGCTTAAGGATTTCATCTCTCCCCATTCCTCTAAATGATTTCCAGCCTCAGGGAAAACAAAACAGCAACAACAAAAAAAAACCCTCGTTTTCACAAAAATTATTGGAGACCCCTGGTTTGGAAGATATTCCCTGTACGCTGATGGGACATTTTTGCAGAGTCTTCCTAGACTATGAACCCCATAAGGGCAGGGACCATATCCATCTTGTGCATTTTGTTGTTTTCTAGTACTCTGAGCAGTGCTTGACACATAATAGGTGCTGAGTAAATATTTGATGATCAGTGCCAAATCAGTTCCAACAAGTGTAAGTAAAAATGACAGCAGGTGCACACCTTGGCCTCCCACCTTGTCTGCCACAACATCAAAGGTTCCTGCAAAGCTCACCCTCAGGCCGGCATCACTAGGGCTCAAAGGAAGACGCCATGGAGGACTTTAGATTTCCTTCTGGTAATTTCCTTGAGGGAATTTTTCACACACAGAGAGAGAAGGATCAAGCTTGATGGTTCATTACTGACAGCACAAATCCGTTTACATTGCAGATCAATTCACTGAGCAAGGACGAGTCTCCCTCAACACCTCATGAAATATTAAAACCGGTAGAAAACACAGCTCTGTCTGAGGATGGAGCCTTGAGACAGTCCCAGGTTACCACATTGTCATTTTATTACTGTCGTCATCACCCACACACGTCAGTTGTTGGGCAATACAGTTGAGCCCTGAGCTGAACCCAAAATCAGTTTGTTTCGGGATGAGTGCATTATTCTGGAATGTTCTCAATGGGTGAGAGAGACACAAGACAGAGACGTTTTCTCTTTATATTCTTATATTTTCCAAATTCTATAATATCACACACATAAATTTAAGTGATGGAATGGCAGAGGGCCTGAAGGCACTTCCTGTCCAGGTCGGGATGAAGAAAGAGAGAAAACGAGAGCAAATGAAGAGGCTGAGTACATGGAAGCCCGACGTCCCCATTGTGGCTTTTCTTACCCATTCCAAGTAGGGTGGCTGCCACAGGCTGTTTCCTTTTACTGCACTGCTTGACCCTCAACTTCCCTTGATTTTATCTTCGATCCGCTTGGAGCAGCTTCACTCACACGTTCTCGTTTCTGCTCTTCAGGGGAGATGACGCTGTCCTCTCTCTTCAGTAGCATGGAATTCTGCACCTTCAGGGTTTGCTGCTGGTTTGCAGCCCAGAACACAACATTTTACTTCTGTCCTGCTCCTCAGGCTCTTATTTCAGCTGGGGCTGGTGGGGAAGGGAAGCAGCCACGCTTATGAACGCTTCGCTCTCCTGCATGATCGCGTAGCTGTACACCGTGGCAGCTTAGTCATTTGTCAAATCCTACAACGCTAGACAGTTTTATTTCTTTCAAAGAAAGGTTAAGCAAATCAAGTTTTCACGGGCCACAGCTGATCTACTGACGGGCACAAATTGCTTAAGGTACATCACTCTGTAGGCAAAATCAATCAATCTCGGGATAGTTACTCAGCATCGGTTGCTAGGAGGAAGGGACTGAGGAAGCATAAAGGGTATAGATAAATATAAACACTTCAAACCCTGACCAAGCTATCCCATATCTTGTTCCTCTTTGTATCCCATTCTCTCACTCCATGTACCTAGCATACTGTCTTACACTGAATAAAACCAAACCAAAACCAAACTCGTTGCCGTCAGGTCGATTCTGACTGATAGCGACCCCATAGGACAGAGTAGAACTGCCCCATAAGGTTTCCAAGGAGCGACTGGTGGATTTGAACTGCCGACCTTTTGGTTAGCAGCCGAGCTCTTAACCACCGGGCTCCTCAATGAATAAAGCATCTAGTAATTATTTGTTAGTGGGGGCAGTTCTGGTTCAGTGGTAGAATTCTTGCCTTCCGTGTGGGAGACCCGGATACCATTCTTGACCAATGCATCTCAAGCACAGCCACCACCCACTTGTCAGTGGAGGCTTGCGTGTTGCTATGATGCTGAAGAGGTTTCAGTGGAGCTTTCGGACTAAGATGAAGAAAGGCCTGGGGATCTTCTTCAGCCAATGAAAACCCTATGGATCAAAATAGTCCGATCTGCAAGCAATCATAGGGATGGCGCAGGACTGGGCAGCATTTTGTTCCATTGCGCACAGGGTCGCCATGATTTGGGGGCTGACTCGACGGCAGCTAATGACAACAATTATTTGTTAAGTTGAATTAAAAGTTTAGGCGACTCCTGAATTGTATATGGCACATGTATATTATGAATAGCACCTCTGCTTTCCTCATTCCTAGTGGGGGCTCTTTATCTGTCCCTATCCACTTTATGGAACCCTGGTGTTGAAGTGGTTAAGAGCTACGGCTACTAACCAAAAGGTTGGCAGTTCGAATGCACAGCCACTGCTTGGAAACCCTATGGGGCAGTTCTGCTCTGTCCTGTAGGGTCACTATGAGTTGGAATCAACACGACGGCAACGGGTTTGGTTTGGTTTGGTTTTTATAGTCCCCATTATAGAGCCTACTCATCCCCCAGCCCAGCAGCACCTAGTCCATTAGGCATCCTAACACTCATCCACTGTTGCTTGCGCCTCCAGCAACAAGCCAGCTCTCCAGCTCTCTCTTCTGCCTAGTAGAAGAATTCCCTCTGGGTCATCCTCATTTTCCCCATGACGTCAGGTCCAAGCCAGACTCTACAAGTGCCTACCAGTTACTCTACCCTCTCTTGGCCATAGTGGTAGGGCCAGAGTGGCCACCTAAACCAAAGGCTAGCCAGGAACTGGGGAGAGAACCTGGTGTCAGGGCCCTGCTCAACAGGGAAGAATGGACAGAGACCAGCTGGCCCGTCAGGCCCTCTCGTGAGCAGTTTGGGCTCTAGATGAGGGAGCAGGCAGGGAGACAGCATAGCTGAGTCATCCTAAGGACAGAGCATGAGAAGAGGGGTCAGCCTTGACTGCTGCTGAGGGAGGGATTGGATTTCAGCCTCCCTGAGACCAAGCTGTGCTCTCACTGAGGATGTCTTCACTCTCTTTATTAAACTAATCAGAATATGTCTATGTTGCTTAAGTGACAGGGACAAAAAATAATGTCCGAGTTGTCACAGCCTCCTCCTTACTCCCTGCCAACTCAGGAAATATGTTTTAGTTGTAGAACTCTTTTCTTTCTTGCCTCCTCACCAGCAATCCCACAGGTCAGGATGTTGAGGGTGGGAAGGCAGAGGGGACAGCTGAGACTAGAGAAGTTGAAAGATCAGTGAGATTCACATTAAGATGGCCAGGAGAGTCTCAGAGGAAAGAAGATAAAACAGATTCAGGAGGAGAAAAGGTGAGGGCTATGCTGGCGAAGATGCTGGGTTTGGAGGCAAGTTACGTGGAAGAGAGAGAGATTTTCCATCAGAGGGAGTATGTTGGAATGCAGGGAAATAGGGAAAGGGGTTTCTAAAAATTTGTTGTGATTAAGAAACGACTCTATTCTGCCCTTCTCTTGAGAGACTATCATAAAGATACTAATTACTTTTGGGTTGCTGGACTCCTGTTACTATGAAGACGATGCCAAGTGGAACTGGAGCATTAGTCACCTGCGTTTTATGTGGGTTACATTTGCAACTTGAAAAGGCCTAGAGTTGGTGTGAGAGGTTGGATTGCAAGAAGAGCCCTTCAGAAGAAATATGAAGAATGTGGTACTCCAGCTGCATTGAGGGCAGCGAGAATCCCCTCACCATCCCAGAATGGGAGGCGAGAAGACTGACTTGCCATGGTCGGACAGCCATAGTTACTCTCTGGTATCCAAGATGGCACAACAAACTGTGAGGCTGTGGACAGGAAGTTAGGCACAAGTTCTCCCAAACCTGCCTGGAAGCTCTTTCTCTCCCTGATGGGACTCAAGCTGAGGCCCTCACAAGTGCCTCTCTGTTGCTTCTACTCTGTCTCCCTCCAGCTCAAAGTGTCTCAGCCTAGTTGTTGGTTGTGATTATGGAATAAGAAGCTAGGGATGAAGCTGGGGCTCTGCCTAAACATACACTCTTCCAATTACTCCTGTCTTGTACCCAAAATAAGTGTTCTATTTTTTTTTTTTTTTTGGTATTTTTTGAAACTCAAAAGCCAGGATTTTGTTACTTTTGACTCTGAATTTGCTGTTACCCACCCCCCTTGTAACCACAGAGATTTCTTGGGTGGGGCACACTTAAATGTGTGAGAGGAAAGTCATGGAATAAAGGGACGTGGGAGGGGTAAATGCATCAATTAATACTTAATAATACGTCCTGCCAGATCCCACTTAGGCTTCACAACAACGTGAAGTGAAATATGAATTGCCATCTTCATTTTACAGTAAAAGAAAGCAAGACTCAGAGCAATTAAATACTCTCTAGTGGCAGGCTGAAGCCTGGTGGCACAGTGGTTAAGAGCTCGGCTGCTAACCAAAAGGTCAAACGTTCGAGTCCACCAGCCATTTCTTGGAAAGCTTACGGGGCAGTTCTACTCTGTCCTATAGCGTCGCTGTGAATTGAAATTGCATTTGGTTTTTGGGCAGTGGCAGGGTTGGGATTTGAACCCTGGCCTTGTGATCCCTCAGGCTGGTTGCTTTGATATGTCAGGTGGAGTCTGGGAACCCCTTCTCAGTCAGGTTCCTCCATATTCCACAAGACACCTGTACCCCAGGGCTGAGAATAGTCTTGGAGAAGCTGCAGTTCCTATCTGCCAGCTTTCTGCTCTTCAGGCACAAGACATAACCCCTGTGAGCAGCTGACTACCTGTCCTGCTGAAAGTCTAACAAGAGATGTAACGTAGTGAGAAGCACCATCCTGGAATACCCAAGGTGACAAGGTGGGACTGAGGTTCAGCTTGACCCTAAACCGTGTGGTAGATCTGTTGACAGGAGGGATAGAGGGTCCTCTTGGGAAGGGATGCAGGCCAGCGGAGGACAGCCTTGAGCTGCCAGCTGCGGCTCCAAGTCAGGAGGCCAGGGCTGGAAGGAAAGGGTGAGAGTGTTCAACATGGTGACTTTCCCTCAGGTGGGCGTCTGGCCCAGTTTCCACGGACTCACACCAGAGGCCTAGGGCAAGGGAACAATCGGCAAAGGTGGGAGAAAGAAAGACGTGCTTTCTCTTTCTTTTGAATCCCTGTGGACCCCAGGAGTGAATGAACCTGTGGTGAGCCAGCTGGCTTGAGCATGTTTGTGGTGTCTTTGGAGACAGCATGTTGGCAATGGCAGTGCCAGGGTTGGTGGTGGTGAAAGTCCTCAGTGACAGACCTCGGAGAGACACTGACCATCTCAGCAGAGCTGTGGCACCAGGGCCAGCAGCCGCTCTTGGTGTCAGCGGGAGCTCAGGTTTATCATCAGGGCTCAAGCAGGAGGGCATGCAGGGATGAAAAACCAAAAACACCAGTTGCCATCAAGTCATTTCCAACTCATGGCCACCCCATGTGTGTCAGAGTAGAACTGTGCTCCACAGCGTGTTCAGTGGCTGTGATCTTTCAGAAGAAGACAGCCGGACCTTTCTCTGGAGGTGCCTCTGGATAGATCTGAACTGCTAACCCTTCAGTTAGCAACCAAGGGCGTTAACAACTTGCAACACCCTAGGACTATTTGGAAGAAACTTCAGAGAATGGATTTTGTTTAGTTTAGTTTTTTTTTTTTGTTTAGTTATTGTTAATCTTATGATCTAGTCTAAGAAAGAACATTTATAAGGGATCTCCTCTGAATGTCCCCACGCAAGAAAAAAACCACTTGCCACCTTCTTGGATGCCCAGCTGAACATGGAATAACTTTCTGAAAGAAGCATGTTGGGCTACATAACCCCACAGGACATTTTATTGGCACGGGCCACAAAAGTATCCCCCCAAATTTCACATGGTAACGTTACGTACACTTGAAATCACTCTACGTGATGTTTGATGACTCAGTCTAGCACAAAATGGGTCATCTGGACAAAATGAGTTGTAACTGATGCAATGGTCTTGTTAATTTAACACATACACACTTTGACTTTACTTTTGGGTAAGGTTCTTGTATTGTTTTTGACGAAAGATCAAAGAACATAAATGATATTAAAAAAAGGTAAGAATATTTAAACATGAATTTTCATCTCGGGTCCAAGGACAGATAAAAGAGCTCTGACAACATCACTTTGTAGGTTCAAGCACTATATGGTAAATATGCCTCAAGACTGCGTTCTATTTCCTGGTAACTTTTAAACATTTTGCCAGAAACATCTGTAACCTACAAGGGAGCCCTGACGGCCTCATTGTGGTGTTAGCCTCACAACGAAAGAACATGAAATAATGATTCAGAGGAAAGTGACAGATCCGTTTACTTATTCCAAATTACAGATCATCCGTGGTGGATCAGAAGCTTATTAGGACATTTTCTTTTAAAGATGAGGTAATTCAGGATAATGGTAGTGCCATTTCAATGAATCAGACTCATGATTGTGGCCTCGCTGAAACCTCCAGTCTGGTGGAGAGTCGGTGTGGCACCAGGCAGGCAACAACTGCCCTTGTGGGGGGTGTGTGTGTGCGTGCATACGTGTGTGCATAATCTCAAACTAGGTTAGGTTATCCAGGTGCAAAGTCTGCCTAGGTAGAAAGAGCCTTTAGAAAGGTCAGTTCAGCCAAGAAGCATTTCCACAAGCCGTGTCAAGGTTTTCTCTGAATACCTGCCATTCCTCCTTATGGAGATGTTGCTTAGTTTACTCATTATTGGGCTAAAAGGCAGACACTTAAATTTTCAGTCATCATAAAAGAAGTGTTAGCTATGGCAAATGAGGCAGTAAATGTATCCTAATAGCAATATGGAGCCCTGGTGGCGCAGTGGTTAAGTGTTTGGCTGCTAACCAAAAGGCCAACAGTTCGAATCCACCAGTCACTCCTTGGAAACTCTATGGGCAGTTCTAGTCTGTCCTGTAGGGTTGTTATGAGTTGGAATTGACTCAACGGCAACAGATTTTCTTTTTGGTTGACAGCAACATGCTGCCAAATGTGTCCATATGAACCGAAACATGTTCCTTTATTAGAATGGATGTTCTTCATAGAGTTGAAGTATGCTCTACAGGGCTTTCAGTGGCTGATTTTTGAGAAATAGATGGCCACGCCTTTTTTCCAAGGCACATCTGGGTAGACACGAACCTCCAACCTTTCAGCTAGCAGCCGAGTGTGTTAGCCATTTGCACCATCAGGGACTCTGGTTTCTAGAGCAGGGGTTTTTAACTTGGTTGCACGTTAGAAACACCTCAGGAGCCTTTGAAAATTCTGATGTTCAGGCTGCACCCCATACCAATGAAATCAGAATCTCTGGGTATGGGAGTCAGGCAGAAGTTTTTATTTTTTATTTTATTGTGTTTTCGGTGAAAGCGTACAGTGCAAATTAGTTTCTCATTCAAAAATTTATACACAAATTGTTTTGTGACATTGACTGTAATCCCGGCAATGTGTCAGCACTCTCCCATTTTCCCTTTCCACCCTGGGTTCCCCGTGTCCATTCGTCTGGTTTTCCTGTCCCTCCCCGCCTTCTCGTCTTTGTTTTTGGGCAGGTGTTGCCCGTTTGGTCTCCTGGACTTGATTGAACTAAGAAGCATGTTCCTCATGTGTATTATTGTTTGTTGTATAGGCCTGTCTAATCTCTGCTGAAAGGTGGACGTCAGGAATGGCTTCAGTTCTGAGTTAGCACGGTGTTCGGGGGCCATAGTCTCGGGGGTTTCTCCAGTCTCTGTCAGACCAGTAAGTCTAGTCTTTTTTTTGTGTGTGTGAATTTGACTTTTGTTCTACATTTTTCTCCAGCTCTGTCTGGGACCCTCTATTGTGGTCCCTGTCAGAGCAGTCAGTGGTGGTAGTCGGGCACCATCTAGTTCTTCTGGGCTCAGGCTGGTGGAGGCTGTGGTTCATGTGGTCCTTTAGTCCTTTGGGCTAAAATTTTCCTTGTGTCTTTGGTTTTCTTCATTCTCCTTTGCTCCGACTGTGATGGGAGCAGTAGACGTATTTTAGATGGCCTCTTGCAAGCTTTTAAGATCCCAGATTCTACTCACCCAAATCGGATATAGAACATTTTCTTCATGAACTGTGTTATAGGCATAAGTATTTTTAAACTTCCAGGTGTTTCCAGGGAGCAGCCAGGTCTGAGAACCAGTTCTACCTTGCCACTTAAACTGTGGCTCTTGGATCAGCAGTATCCGCCTCACCTGGCAGCTTGCTAAACGCAACATCTCGTCCTGCCTTAGCCTTAACTGAATCAGAATCTGCCGCTTAACAAGATCCCCAGGTGATGGCCACGCACATGGAAGTTCAAGAAGCTGTGTCTTAGAGTCTTTACCTTGCAGCTGCCTACCTGATACGACTCATAGCTTGGTGGTACCATGGACGGGTTGTCATCATCGAGTCGCTTCTGACTCGTAGTGACCCTATAGGATACAGTAGAACTGCCCCATGGGGTTTCCAAGGAGTAGCTGGTGGATTCGAACTGCTGACCTTTTGGTTAGCAGCCGAGCTCTTAACCACTGCGCCACCGTACCATGTAGGGAGCTGCAAAGCAGACTCTGAGACACGACTTCTTGACCTCTCACATGCACAGCCATGAGTCAGAATCGACTGGATGGCACACAAAAACCACGTGGTACTAAGAAGGCCAAATCTGTCGAAGATAAACGAACGGGTCAGCTTCATACAGTGTGGCTGAAAAGCTTCTTGATCATCAGCACTGCAGATTAACAGAACTAAAGAAAACAGCAACTAACAGCAATGCATAATCCTGGGTTGGATCTTTGTTCAAATTGCTTTAGAGGTCATTATTGGGACAATTGGAGAAATTTGAATATGGACTGTATATTAGGCAATGGCTTTATATCAACGTTAACCTTCCTGACTTTGATAATGTACTGATGTTGTCTAAAACACAGTCCAAATGTAGAGGTAAAAGAGCGTAATACAAGCGACTCACTCTCCGGTGGCTCGGAAAATATATAAATATAAAAAAAGCTCCGAGACACAAACAGGGACCATTAGAGAATTCACCACTAAAAAAGGGCCTTCCTCTTTTTCGCTGACCCTCCACTTTCCCAAGCATGATGTCCTTCTCCAGGGACTGGTGCCTCCTGATAACATGTCCAAAGTATGTGAGACAAACTCTCGCCAGCCTCACTTCTAAGGAGCATTCTGGCTGTACTTCTTCCAAGACAGGTTTGTTAGTTCCTCTGGCTGTCCATGGGCTATTCAATATTCTTCACCAACTCCGTAAGTCAAAGGCATCAGTTCTTTGGTCTTCTTTATTCATTGTCCAGCTTTTGCGTGCATCGGACGCCAATGAAAATACCAAGGCTTGGGTCAGGCATGTCTTAGTCCTCAAGTAATTTTGTACACCCTTTCTAGCTCTCTATATCTTAAAGCAGATATCAAAAATATTATTCTCGATTTTCTACATGTTCTCAGAAGGAAATCTGGTCCAAATTACTGCCTCTGCTACTGGAAGTTGAAGTCTTGAATCACACTTTTGTGAAAGTAAAATTTAGAAACAGTAAACACTTGTTTTTCAAATTAGCATTTACTGACCTGCCTCTGATGTTAAACATTTAATGCGTGTGTTCTGGAAATTTCAACAGTGGAAATGTCATATGATGAACTGGTCTAAATAACATGACAGATGAATCTTCTAAAACTTGCAAATAAGTATCATTTCCAGGCCATTCAAAGTTTCATTGCTGATGGAAGTCATTTCGGGGTTTGGTTTATCAACAATGTGATACAATTTCTTCTACATTTCTACAACACAAATTCAGCAATCACAGATTTTTCAAAGATGATGCCACAAAAGACAAGAAACAAAGCTCAGATGTTTTGTCCAAAAGGAGTTGCTGAAAATGTGAAAGCTTTTAACGTAAGACTATTTTTATTAAAAATAAACAAATGCACATGAATCCTTATCAAAGCTTTACTCGTCATTTTGCCAAAAAACTGAAAGCAATCAAGATGTCTTTCAATAGGTGAGTGGATAAACAAACTGTGGTTTATCTGTATAACTGAGTATGAACTCAATCAGTAATAAAAAGAAATGAGCCACCAAGATAGGAAAAGTCATGGAGGAACCTTAAATGCATATTGCTAAATGAGAAAAGCCAGTCTAACATAGCTGCGTACTGTATGATTCCAAATGTCTGGTATTCTGAAAAAGGCAAAACTAGAGAGACAGTGAACAGATCAGTGGTTCCCAGGATGTGGAGTGGGGAGGATGAGGAGGTAGAGCACAGGCATTTTCAGTACAGTGAGGCTATTCTGCATGGTTCTGCAATGGCGGACACATCACATTATGCATTTGTCACAACCCATAGGACTGCACAACACACAGAGTGAAGCCTGATGTAAACTATGAACTTTAGTTAATAATAATGTATCGCTACTGGTTCATTCATTGTAACAAATGATCCACCAAACCAAACCAAACCCGTTGCCATAGAGTCAATTCCGACTCAACAAAAGCCAACCAACCCATTGCCGTTGAGTTGATTCTGACTCAATGACCCTACAGACCAGAGTACAACGGCCCCATAGGGTTTCCAAGGAGCGCCTGGTGGGTTCAGACTACCAGCCTTTTGTACTGCAGCACTGTACCACCAGGGCTCCGCAGGAATACACAATGTCAGTCAAAGGAAAACGGTGTGCAGACGAGGGAGGGGTATATGGTCACTTCATACTTTCTGTACAACTTTTCTGTAAACCTGAAACTGCTCTAAAAAGCAAAGTCTGTTTTAAAAAAAACTGTTTAGTAATCTATTTGAAAAATTCATTTGAAAGTAAGCGGTGAAAAAAAGAGGGAAGAGATTAGAGAAACATTCTTAGTTTTTAAGCCATGACTAATGGTTTTACTCATATAACACACACACACACACACACACACACACACACACACATACTCACACACTCACAATCTGGCTGTGTGAACGCGGGCCTCATTCTGACAGCGTAGCTAATGAATCGTCTGTAGCACATGTGCACCCCCCAGTGGTCAGTTCCGGAAATGTTCTGAAAGGCTCTGTGCCGGGAGAGCTGACACACAGCTCTCCGTAAAGGGTCTGTGGGGACGCAGGTTACGTTGTTGAATCTTTAGCCCAAAACAGGCTGCTGGAAATCCTTCCTTCCCCTTCTCTGAGAGACCCAGAGTGACTGATAGTTATTTTGAAATACCCGCTGAAGTGATTTATTATAATCGACTTGATGGCAGGTATTTCAAAATAATTATCAGTTACTCTTGGTCTCTCAGAGAAGCGGAAGAAGGATTTTCAACAAGAATTTTCAGCTTAAGGAATGAAAGTACTAAACTGTGATGACATGTGTCGCATATCCTTAAAACTTGTCCCAAATGTTGCCATCCTTAGGGGCCCGTCTCATGGATCTACTATAATTTACTTACTAATCTCTACTTTGTTATGAGCATTTAAACTATTTTCAAATTTTGCTATTACAATCAGGGCTCTGGTTGAGCATCGTCTGTACTAATCTTTGGACACTCAATTATTTCCTTGTGTAGTCAAGCTTCTAGAAAGTCAATTTCCATTTTCTCCTAATCTTCTAACTCTACTGCAGTATTTGGCCCCCACCATCTCTATAAACATTTCTCTCGCCATGAAAACCAATGACTTCCATATTACACAATCCAACAGACCTTATCTTACAGGGCTTCTTTGCTGCATTTGATTTCAATGACCATTCTTGCTTGGAACTCTACCCTTTTGGTTTTTATAGCTCCATACTTGAGGGGAAACGTGACAGAGATCCTCAGCCTTTTCTTTCTCGAGCACAGCCAAACAAACCTCCTTTCCCAGCCACATGTCTGAGATCTAGCCAGTGGAATGACAGCAGAAGTGATGTAAGCCACTTCCAGACATAGCCTGCTAAAACCTTTGTGTACACAATCTCTTCTCCTTCCCATTGGCTGAAATGCAGATGATCTCCAGGGTGATGCTGAGGGCCATGTCTTAAAGGTGACAGAGACACAAGACAGCGGAAGCCTGGGTTATTGAATCATTACTTCCAGGAGGGATGTCCAGGAGAGCCTCTTAGCCAGAAACACCAGTCCGGGAGCATCACATGGGCAAGAAATAAAGCAACAGTGTCAAGTCACTGGCACTTCAGGGTTTTTATCTGTTTCAGCAGTTTGAATTGTTTTAGCTCATATATTGTATTTTCCCTAACCTCTCTGCCTACTAATGAGATCTGAGAAGAAATCTTTTGGGGGCTTCTAGAAAAGCTTTTCCATCATTATACAAAGAAATGCACAGGAGGAAATACCTCTCTAGATCTGCTTGATGCCATCAGGCCTGTGTGTGTGACCCCGGACTCTGCAGCCTTTGTGCACCGGGTGCTGAGCGGTGAATCCCTCCTGGACCCTTCCTCTAGATGACACGAGGGAATAAGCCCTGATGGCTTAAGCTGACCAGGTGGGTCTTCAGATACAGAAAAGTCATCCAAACTGACACATTCATCAAGACTCAAGTTCACAGACCCATGTCTCAGTGGATCCAACTTAAATTCTTGTCTCAGCAAAAGTATAAAACAAAACTGTGGCATCAATTGTAAATAGGGATTATTGTCATGTTCACTCCAAGAAAATGAAAGGCTTACTGTCCTGTATCCCGATATAATCTGTGTGTATCGGTTTCCTCCTTTAGACTGTGGTGTCAAATCCTTGACAGCAGGGATCTGCTAAGCTCTTACACAGTCCTAATTCAGAATATTGAATATTCCATGGGCTGCCAGAAGAATGAACAAATCTGTCTCGGAAGAAGTACAGCCAGAATGCTCCTTAGAAGCAAGGATGGCAAGACTTTGTCTCACATATTTTGGACATGTTATCAGGAGAGATCAGTCCCTGGTGAAGGACATCATGCTTGGTAAAGCAGAGGGTCAGCGAAAAAGAGGAAGACCCTCAGTGAGATGGATTTACACAGCGGCTGCAACAACGCGCTCAAGCATAACAGTGATTGTGAGGATGGCGCAGGACTGGGCAGTGCTTCCTTCTGTTGTACGTGGGGTCGCTGTGAGTCGGAACTGACTCAACAGCACCTAACAGCAACATGTGCCAAGCATCTTTTAGGGATGGTCTATGCATTAACACAGGATTCTCTGGGTGGCACAAAAGGTTAAGCACTAGGCTACTAACCGAAAGGTTGGCTGTTCAGATCCACCCAGCAGGCACCTTGGAAGAAAGGCCTGGCAATCTACTTCTGAAAGATGACAGCTATGGAGAAGAGGAAAGGAACAAGGTCAACCTATTCCCTCAGGTTTCATAGTAAGGGAATCTGGATGCAGTTCGTTAAAGGATCTTAATTCACTTCCTATTACAGGCAGACTTATGTTTTAGAAAGAATTCTGTCCATTGTGTGGAAGTTAGATAACCCTGTTGCTTTCAAATCGATTCCAACTCATACAGACCCTATAGGATAGAGCAGAATTGCCCCACAGGGTTTCTAAGGAGCAGCTAGTGGATTCAAATTGCCAGCCTTTTTGGTTAGCTGCTGAGCTCGTAACCACTGAGCCACCCGGGCTCCGGAAGTTAGATAGAGGAGTTGAGATAGATAGCAATGGTCTAAGAAGAGATGAGAAAAGCCTGAATTAAGGCAGGATTAGTGGGGATATGGGGTGGGGAGGGCCAGAAATATTCAAGAATTACAATCAGCATGATTTGGTAGTTGGTCCTTGGAGGTGAGAAAGAGGAGAATCAAGGATCACTTATGTTCTTCAGCTTTAGGAGTTGGGTGGATGGTGTTCCCATTAACCAGGATAGGGAATATAGGACAATGATTGGGTTGGGGATGAAAACGGGACACCAGGTAGAGTCTGCTAGAAGGCAGGTGAATTCAAAGCTGAAGCTCAAGAAGGGGGTTTGGAACAGTTAGCAGATTTCAGAATCCCAAGAAGATAGGTAGTATTTCCAGCCATGGGAAAAGGGGAATTCTGAGAAGGTGTTGGCCTGAACTCGAATGTATTACTTCTCCTCGTACCCATGGCCACCCCATGTGTTACAGAGGAGGGCTGCTCCATAGGGTTTTCTTGACTGTGATCTTTACAGAAACCAATCGCCAGAGCTTTCTTTCACGACACCGCTAGGTGGGTTTGTACCACCAGACTTTAGGTTGGACGTCCAACAAGGTCACCATGAGTGGAAATCGACTAGATGGCCCAGCTTGTGGATGGGCGAGCAGCTACTGTGGGGTAGGAGAAGCTCTGTGCTGCTGGAGTTTGGAGGCGGCCCCGCTCACATCCGAGGCTTGGGTCTCCTGATACACGGTGACTTGGGGCCCCACTCTTTCCATCTAAGGAAGGGAAGTGGCTTACAGGCTCAGTGGCTTGAGGGGGGCCATCTAGGATGAAATATGTTGATTCCCAGCTGCTTAAGAGGAAGAATTTAAAAAAAAAAAAAAAAAAGAATATTTCTACCTGCAGGGTGGGTGACCCACCTCAAGGTACAGATCCTGGGATACTCCCTCCACGTCTAAGCTGGCTCCTCTGCCGTTAGGTTCATGCCCCACATGGGCTCCTAATTCAAGTCTCCCAGTCCCACAATGCCGTCCCTCTCTTCGAGAAATTTTGTCCCTTCTGCAGAAGGCACCGGCGCCTTCTCAGAACCTCCCTTGGTCTGGCCATTTCAGGCAGCCCCTCAGGCTTCTGTTGGATGGACCCTGATGTTCAGTTTTGCTCAGAGGGCATGGGAGGAAAGGAAGAGGCTTGGTGCCATGAGGAAGGTGAACACGGATTTTCCAGTTCTACTTCAGCCTTCACTCTAGTGAAGTCTGAGGGTCTGCTGTCTCCTTTTCTAGGCAACTAAGTAAATGTATTTCTCAAACACTGTTTATGCTTTTATTGAACAAAGAATATTTCTCCTGGGGCAGCATTCTGTCCTCACCCTGAGGAAACAGCAGGGCCTATTATAACACTCAGAAGCCTTGTGCTCTTTGCTGCTCTGCCTGGGACCCGTCAACATCACCAAGGAGCCCCACCAGCTTTGATTTGTTTTTTGCATTTTCATTATAACATATATACAGAAAAGTGCACAGATTGTTACTGTATGGTTTAAAGAATGATCACCAAGTGAACATATCACCCTGACCAAGAAATAGAGTATCCTGGAAGCATCCCCTATGCCCCCTCCCAATCACCAACTTCCTCTCTCTTCCCCCCAAAGACAACAGCTCTCTGACTTCTAACGCTAGAGTTTAGTTTTGCCTCATTTTGAGATTCGTATAAATGGATTCTTTTTGTATTGGGCTTTTTTCACTTACTTTTTTGGTGTAATTCAGCCACCTGGTGGTACTTCATGCATTTTGTTGCTGTATAGTCTTCTACTGTGTGAATATAGCAGGTAAGTCACCCATTCTATCACTGATGGACGTTTGGATTGTTTTCAGGATTTTCATATTGCAATAATGCTGATAATGAACACATAACTGGCAAAGAACTCATATCCAAACTATATAAAGGAGCCTTATAAAACAATACATCAATAATAGAATCAATTCAAAAAGGACAGAAAAAATAGAAAAACGGGCAAGAGAGCTGAGCAGGCATTCACAGTTGTGGATTCCCAAATGGCCAATAATATAGGAAAAGGTGCTCAATCTCATTAGTAATTGGGGAAATTAGTAATAACAAATATATTCTCAAAGTCATCAGAATGACTAAAATGAAAAAGACTGGCAAGGATGTGCAGCAACCCAGAGTCTCACACCCCACCGATGACACGTGAACGGTAGTTTGGCAAACTGTTTGGCAGTAGCTTCTAAAGGACACTAGTGGATGCTCGGATGCAGCATTTCCACTCAGAGGATGATACCAATGGAAATGCATGCATATGCGCACAGGGCATATACAGAAGAAGGCTTACACCTGCTTTAAGGAGCTGCTCTATTCCTTGGAAAATGGTGTTCATTCTGACCAAATCCTTTTTGATTCAGAGTTTCTTTTCACAAATAAAGAATATCGACTCGTAAGACGATAATCCTCAACCCTCCAAAGAACAATTAAATTGACCACTGTGGCTGGAGCTTGGGTTTCGGGTTTATTTCTTAAATTTTTTATTAGGTGAAAGTTTACAGAGCGAATTAGTTTCCCTTTTGATAGTTTGTACATAAACTGTTCCACACCGTTGGTTTCATTCCCCACAATGGGCCAGCACTTCCCACATTTCTGTCCTAGATTCCCCATTTCCTTTTGCCCTGAATTGCTATCACTTCCTGCCTTCTCCTTTTTGCTCTTGGGCCAGGTTTGTTTTTTTTTTTTCTTTTGGTCTTAAAGCTCCCTCAGGTGATTTTAATGTTCCACTAGGGCTGAGAACAACTGATTTAAACTCAATTGCTTTAAGGAACAAATCCAAGGTGAATAATCAGAACAGGTGGTTCTTATTTAGAGAGTTCTACTAGCAGGAACTGGACAATGAAAAAACAAAAAGAAGAACTGATGCATTTGAATTGTGGTGTTGGAGAAGAATATTGAATATACTGTGGACTGCCGAAAGAAGGAACAGTCTTAGAAGAAATACAACCAGAATGCTCCTTAGAAGTGAGGAAGGCGAGATTTCAACTCTCTTTGGACACATCATCAGGAAAGACCAATCTCTAGAAAAGGACATCATGGTTGGTAAAGCAGACAGGCAGCAAAAACAAGGGAAATCCTCCATGAGATGGATTGACTCTGTGTATTCCTTCCATCTTCACCGTACTCAAAAGAATTTGTTGACGTTCAATCGTTTCAGGAGGTAGCATATGATCAAGAACCGATGGTACTGAAAGAAGAAGTCCAAGCTGCACTGAAGGCGTTGGCAAAAAACAAAGCTTCAGGAACTGACAGAATACCAACTGAGATGTTTCAACAAACAGATGCAGCCCGGGAGGTGCTCACTTGGCTATGCCAGGAAATTTGGAAGACAGCTACCTGGCCAACTGACTGGAAGAGATCCATCTTTGTGCCCATTCCAAAGAAAGGTGATCCACACACAAGTAAAATTTTGCTGAAGATCATTCAAAAGCGATTGCAGCTGTGCATTGACAGAGAACTTCCAGAAATTCAAGCTGGATTCAGAAGAGGACATGGAATGAGGGTTGTGATTGCTGATGTCAGATGGATCTTGGCTGAAAGCACGTGTTAAAGTATTAAAAAGTGAAGACGTCACTTTAAGGACTAAGGTGCACCTGACCCAAACTGTGGTGTTTTTAATCGCCTTATATGCATGTGACAGCTGGACAATGAATAAAGAAGACCCAAGAAGAATTGATGCCTTTGAATTATGGTGTTGGTGAAGAATATTTAATATACCATGGACTGCCAGAAGAATGCACAAATCTGTCCTGGAAAAAGTACAGCCAGAATGTTCCTTAGAAGCAAGGATAGCAAAACTTCATCTCTCATACTTTGGGCATGTTTGGGCATGTTATCAGGAGGGACGAGTCCCTGGAGAAGGACATCATGCTTCATCATGCTTGGTAAAGTAGAGGGTCAGCAAAAAAGAGGAAGACCCTCAACGAGATGGATTGACATTGGCTGCACCAATGGGCTCAAGCATAACAACGATTGTGAGGGTGGTGCGGGACTGGGCAGTGTTTCGTTCTGTTGTACACAGGGTCACTATGAGTCAGAACCGACTCTACAGCACCTATCAGTAACAACAACATGACCAAAAAGTACCTGATAGCATTCAACAGATTTCCTAATGGCAAACTTGATGAAAGAGATAGAAAGGAACTTAAAATATACTGAAGAGTGTTTTCTGGAAACCAACAGCAAATATTATCTTAAGTGATGAAGTAGTGAAGGCAATCCCGTTAATGGCAGAAACAATTTAGAAATGCTTCATTACTTAATATTGTTTTAAATATTTCAGTCAAGGAAAGAAGCAAAAAAAGTAAAGTAGGTACGTAAGTATTGTCAAAGAAAGGTACAACCATTATTAGTTGTAGACTTTATAATTGTATGACTAGAAAAGTCAAAAGACTTAACCAAAAATTGAGAAAAATAAGAAAATTCAGCAAGGTGAGACAAAGTTAAGGGAAAAAAGATTTCTTTTATATTGACATGTTGTTAGAAAATGAAATAGAAAAAAGATCTCATTCACAACAGCAACAAAAACTGAGAAACCTCCAAGAATAAGTATAGCAAAAATAGTACAAGTACTTTGTTAATGAATAAAGAGTAGCGTTATTGAAAGATAGAAAAAGATTTGAGCCAACAGAGAGGCATCCTAATGGGAAGACAGGAACACTGAAGATAAAAATTCTCCTTACATTAATATATAGACGTAATGCAATCTGAATCAGAATTTCCAGTTGAAGTTTCGGGTAACGAGGTCACTTAATTCTAATGTTCAACAGAAAAAAATAAATGTATAAGAATGACAAGAATCAGGGCCACAGTAGATGGAGCCTGATAGAACGGGAGAAAAATGTGGAACAGAACTCAAATTCTTTAAAAGTCCAGACTTACTGGACCAGTTGAGACTAGAGGACTCCCTGAGACTATCGCCCTGCGATACGCTTTAAACCTTAAACCAGAATTATCCCTGAGGTCACCTTTTAGGTAAATAACAGACTGGCACATAAAATAAAGAATATCACCCATGAATAATGAGCTCCTTTAAAAAATCATCTATATGAGACCAAAAGGTCAGAAACTACTCTAAAGCAAAGATGAGAAGGTAAGAGGGCAGGGAGACTAAAGTACTGGAAACGGTACAACCAGAATGGAATGAATGAGAATGATGACACATTGTGAAAAATGTAACTGATTTGTCACTGAATAATTTGCGTAGAAATTGTTAAATGGAAACCTAAATTGGTGTGTAAGCTTTCACCTTAAACACAATAAAATATTATTTTAAAAAAATTGGATGAACCTATCAACAACACTGGTGGCATAGTGGTTAAGAGCTATGGCTGCTGACCAAAAGGTCGCCAGTTCACCATGGTCTCCGGGAACATCTAGCTCAATTGGCATGACACAGGTTATAAAGACAGTGCTCTACCTTCTACCTTGTTGAGTAGTGTCTGGGGTCTTAAAAACCTCTGAGCGGCCATCTAAGATACTCCACTGGTCTCATCCCTTCAGGAGCAAGGGAGAATGAAGAGAACAGGATACAAGGAAAAGATTAGTCCGAAGGACTAATTGTCCACAGCTACCAAGGCCTCCACCGGACTGAGTCCAGTACAGCTAGATGGTGCCTGGCTACCACCACTGACTGCTCTGACCAGGATCACAACAGAGGGTTCTGGACAGAGCTGAAGAGGGATGTAGAGCATAATTCTAACTCACAAAAAAAAAGACCAGATTTACTGGCCTAAAGGAGACTGGAGAAACCCCAAGAGTATGGCCCCCAGACACCCTCTTAGCTCAGTGGTGAAGTTACCTCCGAGGTTCACTGTTCAGCCTGGGAGTGGACAGCCCCATAAAACCAAATGAGACTAACGAGATACAGGAGTCCAGTGACAAGGGCCAGAAGGCAGAAGGGGACAGGGAAGCTGGTGATAGGGAACCCAAGGTTGAGTAAGGATATTGTTGCTGTGTTGTGAGATTGTTAAGCATTGTCACAGGGCAACATCTGAAGTAACTGTTAAATGAGAAACTATTTTGTTCTGTAAGCTTCATCTTAAGTGAGAATAACAGCACAATTGGAAGAGCGTAGTCAATGTCACTGAACTGTGCATGTAGAAATTTTTGAAATGGTGTATCTTTGGCTATGTGTATTTTCACCAAAAAAAAAAAGGTTGAGAAGTTAGAGTTAATATGTTGTGGGGTTGTTAACCAATGTCATAAAACAACATGTGTACTACTGTTTCATGAGAAACTATTTGTTCTGTAAGCCTTCACCTGAAGTACAATCAAAAAAAAAAAAAAAAAACGTCGCCAGTTCAAATCCACCAGGTGCTTCTTGGAAACTCTATGGGGCAGTTCTACTCTGTCCTATAGGGTCGCTATGAGTTGGAATTGACTCAACAGCAATGGGTTTGGTTTTTGGTTTTTTTTATCAACAAACTTTAGAAGTTTTTCCTAAGTGGGTTAACTTTATTTCCTGTCTTTCTCTGTAACAATGTAACAATGATTCAGTAGGACAAGTATTTACTTTGCAACTATCATGTGACAGGCACTGTGTTATATACATACAAGGGATAAGGGAATAAAACACAGAGGCAGATTAAAAAAAAAGAATAACAAGAACATGGCAGAAAAGAAACAGTGACATGAGCATACTCAAATGATCAGGGGAACAGAACAAAATCTAGAGGCTTTTTCCAAGTACATATAGAAATTTAATATCCAATAAAGGTGGCATTTCAAATCAGTGTGGAAAAGAAGCCGTTCAGTAATGCTTGGGGGACAGTGCCTATATATTTAGGTCTACAGATTAAGGGGGGGAAGATAACTTCTTACCTCACACCATATGCAAGTATATTATATGGATTAAGGACTCATTACAAAAACAAGAGCATAAGAGAATTAAAAGAATATACAGCAGAATATTTTTGAAATCCTATGGTAGAGAAAGCAATTTTATATAAGAAATTAAATCCAGAAACCATCAAAAAGGAGATGGACAGATTTGACTGCTTGAAGATAAAAATTTCAATAGGGGTTAAAGACAGTAGAGCAAGTTACAAACTAAGTAACAGAGAGATGAAAATACGTGTCACGTGAAGAAGGGTTCACGTTCGACACAAAGCGCGTATAAATCCATTAAAAAAGACAATCTCCTAGAAAATGGGAAAAGCATGCAGAACAGTCACAGAAAAATCATTCAGATGACTGAAAAAACATACAAAGATTGTAACTGAATTTCCCTGAAACTGGCTCCAAATTACGTTGGAACTCTTATTTCCATCCCACTGAAAACGTTTGGTTTCACAAACATACGTAAATGAATCTAAGACATGGATTCTGAAAACTCTCTTTCTGAAGCAGTTGATGCGTGGAAGTGCGTATAGCGGCCTGCTTGCCCAGTCCGTGTGGTTTCCTCTTTTATTTTAGATCACATCTGACGGGCATAGATGACATTTCATGGTTTTCTTTAATTTGCATATCTTTATTTATTATGTGGATTGAAAATTGGGTTATCTTACCACTTCAAGGGGACTCTCCTGATTTTGGCAGAAACACGTTCTGTCACATTTTGTAAATAAAATACCTTCTAGAAGAAAAATTTCTATTCTTTAAGCACAGAAATTTAAAAAAGGGTAAAGAGGAGCATAGCTACTGGCTCACCGTATGATGGCACATGGAACGTCAGTACAGCAAACCTGATGGTTTAATGGAAACTGCATTTTAAATTCTCTTTTAGTGAACTTACAACTTCTTTTCAGTGAGCTGACTCTTTCAAGGTGAAATGAATTGCTCCCTTTACAGTTTCAAACATAACCACTAATACTTTAAATATCCCCATTCCAACTTTAAAATCCACCCACATTCGATGAGCCAACTTAATGAAAGTTGCTCTGCAGGATTGCTATCTGGAGTAATTTGAATAAAGTGATGAATGAAATTAAGGACAGACCTAACCGTGGTGGGCATTTTAGGTGAATCAGAGAAAGCACGGTTTCCCCCCGGCTTTCAGGGGCTCATCATTAATCATGAGAGCGAAATGCCGTCTAACGTCCTTGACTCTGTACTCCTGGAAGCAAAATCACTCTCAGCTCCCATCTGGCCCCAGACCGCCTGTGTAATGCTAATTTTCCATCTTCTTCTTCTCCCTCTCCCTGTGCCAGTTTTCAGCGTCTTTTTTAGAGACCCCTTTTATGGCTTGGCTATTTTTTTTTTTTCATCAGACAGATGAGCCCTTATTGTGTCCGGGGAGGAATAAAGAAAGTTCAGCCTTTTTTTAAGGCTTAAATACTTGGAATATGCACGTTAACTGTGTCGCTTAATTTTCAACAATAAACACCTACTGTGTGCACGGTGGGCTGCCGTGGGCTGCAAGTATTGGAGAAGGGGAGAAGTAGTTATGGCCCTCTTAGAGAGCTTACAAGTACAAAATGAGCCTTCGCTTATCACAATCTTCTATCATTTCCACCAAAATTTCCTGCCCACACCTGACACACACATAAACATTTTTAAAAAACGAGTGTGTAAGAATTTGAATATCATCTTCCTTTTGGAGATTAAGTTGGTTACGTATATCAAGAGCCTTGGAAATATTCATACATTTGATGCAATTATTTTACTTCAGGGATTCTGTTTTAAGGAGATGATACCAAATACGAAAAAGCCATATATTTAAAGATATATATTACTTTATTATTTATGTAATAAGATCGGATTATCTGCCCAAGTCTTACCAAGAAAGTATAATAAAATGAGGTCTTTTGTAAAACAGAAACTGTGCTAGCAAAGCAATACACCAGAGATGACAATAAGGTTCACTGGTTTTGCAGGTACTTCACCCAGGCGGGAAGTGTATTTTTCTTCTTCCCTTCCTATGTAGGAGCCCTGGGGATGCAGTGGTTAAGCATTGGGCTGCTAACCAAAATGTTGGCAGTTTGAATCCACTAGCCTCTCCCTATCGGGCAGCTCTATTCTGTCCTATAGGGTTGCTATGAGTTGGAATCAACTTGACGGCAATGGGTTTGGTTTTCGGTTTTGGTCTTCCTGTGCAAATCTCAAAAGACTTGAAGCTTTCCTTCTTCAATGAGGAAAGAAAAGTCTTCGCTGAGAGTTTGAGTCAGGAACTGAGGAAAACAAAGCAAAAGACCTAGAAAGAGGGCAATAAAGGAAAAAGTCCTAGGGGACTGAGGGGCAGAGGGGAAGAGGGAAGGAGACTAGATTCTCCTCTGAGTTGGTGACTCCGGGAGGAAGGTAAAGGACGGGCTTTTCACAATTCTTTCAACTCCACATACATGCTTAATCATCTAACACTATCAACAACTCTGTGTATATAAATTCAACAACTTAGAGAAAAAATGGGTCAACCGGAATAGCCTTATAACTATTAAGGAAATTGGATTCAAACTGAAACTCTCCCCCACTCCAAGAGAATTCTTCAGACCCTGCTGGTTTCTCTGGAGAATTCTACCAAGTACTTAAAGAATCAGCATTAATTCTATACAACCTCTTCCAGAAACAGAAGAGAAAGGAACACTTCCTAATTCATCTTATGAAGCTAGTATTATCCTTACACTAAAACCCAAAAAAGACAGTACAAAACACACACACACACACACACACACACAGGAGGCCAATATTGCTCACAAATATAGATGCAAAAATCCTTAACAAAATATTAGCAAATAAAATCCATCAGTATATAAAACAAATTATACACCATGATCAAATGGAGTTTATTCCAGGGATGGGAATATTTGGAAATCCATCAATGGAATCAACCATATTAACAGGCCAGAGAATAAAAATCACATGATCATATCAATTGACGCAGAAAAAGCAAGTGGCAAAATTTAATACCCATTCCTGATTTAAAAAAAAAAGAATCAGAAAAATAGGAACAGAGAGGAATTTTGTCAACTTGACAGAGAGCATCTATAAAACCACAGCTAACGTTGTAGTTAATGATGAAATTGAATGCTTTCCCCTAAGATCTGGAACAAGGCTGGGCTGTCTGTTCTCAGCACTCTCATTTAACATGAGACTGGAATGTCTTGCCAGGGCAATAAGATAAAAAAATTAAAAAAAATAAAAGCTACCCAGATCAGGAAGAAAGAAAGAAAGCTGTTGCTATTTGCATATAACATGATTGCCTTCATAGAAATTCCAAGGCATCTACCAAAAAACAAAAAAACCTCTTTCAACTAATCAGTTAGCTCAGGAAGGTCACCAGATACAAGATAAACATGCAGAAATCTATTGTATCTCTATATACAGTACCGGCAATGAGCATATGGACACCAAATTTAAAAATATAATACCATTTACAGTTGTTCAGAAAGCAAACAAAATATATAGGTGTATGTTTGACAAAATACGTACAGGATTTGTATTCTGAAAACTACACCACAATGATGAAAAAAATCAAAGAAGATCAAAATAAACAGATATTCTCTCTCAAGTGACATAAAGATGTACTGCAATTTCCATCGGAATCCTAGCATGATTCTCAGAGATATTGACAAGATTATTCTAAAACACAGATGCAAAGGCAAAGGAACTCATATAGCTAATAATCCTTCTACCCGATTTCAAGACCAATCATAGAGCTACAGTAACCAAGAACGTATGATATTGGCAGAGAGACACAGAGCTCAGTGGAACAGAATAGATAACCCAGAAATGGATCCACACAAATATGCCCAAACGATTTTTTTTTTAACAAAAATCTAAAGCCATTCAATGATGGAAAGAAATTACAAAAGAAACAAATTACAAGAAACAAATGACCAAGATCAGGAATGAAAGAAGGGTCACCTCTACTACCTTAGAGAAATTAAAAGGATTAGAAGGGAGTATTATTTACAGCTTTATGACAATGGATTAGACAATTTAGATGAAATGGAAACATTATTAGAAAGACACAAATTAACATAACTTACTGAGGAAGCAACAGAAAAACAGGACTAGACCTATAACAAGTAAAGAAATTCAATCTGCCATTTGGAATCTTTCCACAAAGAAAAACTTAGGCTTACATGGCATCGTTGGTTAGTTCTGTCAAATATGGAAAGATGAAACAATATTAATCTTTTATAAACTCTTTTAGAAAATAGAGAAGAAGGGAACACTTCCCAACTCACTACGTAAGGCCAGTATTACTGAATCAAGACAAAGACATACAAGAAAACTACAAACCAATATCCCTTGTGACTACAGACACAAAAATCCTTAAGAAAGTGTTAGCAAACTGAATCTAGAAACATATAAAAACAGTCAACAACATGACATATCCCAGAAATGCAAGACTGATTTAACACCCCAAAATCAATTCTTATAGTATTGAAGGTTTTAGCAGTACCACAAAGATAAATAAATAAATGCCATCCAAATCAGAAGGCAAGAAGCAAAATTGTTTTTATTTTCAGATGACATGATCCTATATGTAGAAAATCCTAAGAATCCCACAAAAAGCCACTAAAACTAATAAGTAAATTTAGCAAGGTTGTAGGATACAATATCAGTATATAAAACTCAGCCGCATTTCTATATACTAGCAACAAATCACAAAAATGAAAGGAAGAAAATACTTCCAGTTGTTGCACAACTGGAAGTATATAGTCAGGCCACTAAATCGTATGTATAGAAATTGTGGACAGGGTGTGTGCTTTGTTACGTGTATTTTCACCACAATAAAATAAAATGAACAACTCCTTTCACAATGGCATCAAAAGAATAAAATAATTGTGGTAGAGTGTACCAACTGGCAACCAGGCCTTATTTAAGGGTTGCCAAGAGAGAGCTTAAAGAAAGAGTCCACAAAACCAGACTTGTATGAAGATGGGAGAAAAACTGATTTAAAAAAAAGTCACGTCTGATGTCCTGTAGCTTTAGGCGTATGACAGGAGGGACAGGGAGGGAGCAGGGAGGAATGTCACCATGTCTGGGACTCAAGGGCAAATACCAGTTGAATCCTAGCAGGGGCACCTAAGACCAACCTAGGAAATCATGTCTAAACCCAGCTATGTATCAAGGGGGCTCAACGAACATTAGTAGCCAAAGAATAAAGTCCCGAAAGTAGTCTTTAGAAGCATATTAGCTTCACTTTGCTGTAGTAACAAATGCAGTGGCTTAAAGCGATCCAAATGTACGATCTTACAGTTCTGGAAGGAGTCCCTCGGTGGTGCCAATGGTTAAGCACTCAGCGACTAGCTGAAAGGTTGGTGGTTCAAACCCTCCCAGAGGTACCTCGGAAGACAGGCCTGGTGATCTACTTCTGAAAAATCACAGCCTTGAAAACCCCATAAATTCTGTACCAAACCTGTTGCCGTCGGGTCGATTCCTACTCATAGAGACCCTATAGGACAGAGTAGAACTGCCCCACAGGGTTTCCAAGGGCCGGCTGGTGGATTCAAACTGCAAACTTTTTGGTTAGCAGCCAAGCTCTTAACCACTGTGCCATCAGGACTCCTGAAAACCCTATGGAGCAGCTTTACTCTGCACATACGGGACGCCATGAGTTGGAATTGCCTTGACAGCAGCTAACAACACAGTCTAAAATGAATCAGCAGGGCTGTGTTTCTTCTGGAATCTCTAATTCTGTTGCCATGTTCAGCTTCTAGAGGCTGCCTGCAATCCTTAGCATGTGACCCCGACCTCTCCCGACTCTGACCTCCATACCTCCCTCTTATAAAGGCCTCTGTGATTATACTGGACCAAGCCTGATAATTCAGGATAATCTCCCCACATCAAACTCCTTAACTAACGAAATCTTCAAAGTTCCTTTTGCTCTGTAAGGTAACATATTCACAGGTTTTGGGGATTAGGACATGGACTTCTTTGTTGTTGTTAGGAGCGGTCAAGTCACTTCTGACTCATAGTGACCCTACAGGACAGAGTAGAAGTGCCCCATAGAGTTTCCAAGGAGCAGCTGGTGGATTCGAACTGCTGACCTTTTGGTTAGCAGCTGAGCTCTTAACCACTGTGCCAGCGGTGCTCCTGGACATCTTTGGAGGGGCATTATTCTGCCTACCACAAGGAAGAACTAGGGGAGCTCAAAAAAAAGAGCAAGAAGACAAGTGGAAGCTAGTCTCAACGAATTATGAAGGGGATGACAGTAAGTGGAAGGGTTTGTTTGTTTTTTAACATGCTTCTGACTTACATTATATATCTGTTCATATTTGTTTTAATGATTTAAAAATAACCCCAGCTGTTTGCAAAAACCAAGTATAGAAAGACATTTAATAAAAATGGAAAGTTGCTCCTCATCCACCCGTTCAGGTAATAACTTCATGAAAACTAGTCAATACTTTCTATACATTTAAAAACAGTTTATACTTTAAAAAAATTTTTATATGTTTATTATTCAAATGAGATCAGAAGGTTTGTAAAACATCTGCATGATAAATAAAATTTTCCATAAAATATTTTCATGCAATAACACTTCTTTCTTTTACAAGTCTTTTTTTGAAAAATCTTTTTAATTTTGTTGTTGTGTTGTTGAGAATATACGCAGCAAAACATACATCAATTCAACAGTTTCTACAGGTACAATTCAGTGATGATGATGACATTCTTGGAGTTGTGCAACCATTCTCACCCTCCTTTTCTGAGTTGTTCCTCCCCCATTAACGATAACTCACTGCCCCCTACGGTTCCTATCTAATCTTTTGATTTGCTGCTGTCAATTTGACCTCGTAAGATAGTTCTTAAAAGAGCATAACGCTCAAGACAGACATTTTTTACTAGTTAAGCTAAACTACTTTTCAGTTTTAAGAAGACTTCAGGGGATATTTTTGATTTAAGTTTTAAAGATTATCTCAGGGCAATGGTTTCAGGGGTGCATTCAGCCTCCATGGTTTCAGAAAGTCTGGAGTCCATGAAAATTTGAAATTCTGTCCTGTATTTCCCACTTTTGATTAGGATTCTTCTATGGAATTTTTGATCAAAATGTTCAGTAATGGTAGCTGGGCACCATCCAGTTCTTCTGGTCTCATGGCAAAGGAGGCAGTTGTTCATGGAAACAATTAGCCATACATTTTTTTAGCAATAACATCTTTTTAAAGTAAGGTATATTGAGGTATTCTATTCACTTTAGCTACTCTGTGTTCAAGAACAAGTTTCAGAGTCTCTTCTGACATCCATTTTGGTCTTTTCTTTCCCTCCATTTTAATGACCTTTTGTTTTTTTTCAAGTATGATGTCCTCACACAACTTGTCTGGTCTTTGGTCATAAATGTTCAATGTATCAAATCTATTCTTGAGATGGTCTCTAAATTCAGGTGGGATATACTCAAGATCATACTTTGGCTCTCATGAACTTGTTTTAATTTTCTTCAGCTTCAACTTGAACTTGCATATGAGCATTTGATGGTCTGTTCTGCAGCTGGCCCCTGGCCTTGTTTTGAATGATGATATTGAGCTTCTCCATCATTTTTTTCCACAGATGTAGCTGATTTCATTCCTGTATATTCTGTCTGGCAAGGTCCACATGTATAGTCATCATTTATGTTGTTGAGAAAAGGTATTTTCAATGAATAAGTCACTGGTCTTGCAAAATTCTATCATGCGTTCTCCAGCATCGTTTCTATCACCAAGGCCATATTTTCCAACTACTGATCCTTCTTTGCTTCCAACTTTTGCATTCCAACCACTAGTAATGTTCAATGCATCTTGATTGCATGTTCGATCAATTTCAGATTGCAGAAGTTGGTAAAAATCTTCAGTTTTTTCATCTTTGGCCTTAGTGGTTGGTGTGTAAATTTGAATAATAGTCATATTAACTGGTCTTCCTCGTAGGCATATGGTTATTATCCTATCCCTGACAGCATTGTATTTCTTTCAAGCACTAACATATGTCCAATCTTCTTTCTCGCTAATAAATCTTCGTGCTACATACTAGGGTACAGCTCAGCTTCCTTTTATGCGGAAAGCTTGAGTTTTCATTTTGGTATCCATTACCCACCAGCTCTTGACCTAGTATCTATAACTAGCACGTTGTAGGGAGATCAGCTGGAATTCTGGGTCTCCCAGTCTTTCTTCCCTTTGTTCTCACAGCTGCTCCTTTTAGCTACAGAATTAATGATGAATTTTGAATTTCAGGAGGCTTGACAGCAATCATAGAACTGACTTTTGAGCCCATTAATCTACTCTGGCTGTGCTCCAGGAAATGTGACGAACAGAATAATCAGACGACGCACTGCAGGGAGCAAGACTGCTATTCTATTCTTTGTTGCATCCACTTCCTATTAAGAGCCGTTGAATCCTGATTCAGGGTCAAAAATTATTCTGACAGGAAAATAATGGATCAAAGCTGGTCACCTGTTATTTAATGGGGGGTAATTTTAAAGTCTTGCAGTTGGGTCCAACAAACCTATCTCCGTAGTGCAGGATGCTGTTGTTGTTGTTGTGAGCTGCTGTGGAGTCACTGTAACGATGGCCTCATGGGCAACAGCACAAAACGTTGCCTGGTTCTGCCATTCTCACAATCGCCAGCATGTTCGTCTCCATCCTTGCGGCTATTGTGCCAATCCATCTCACCAAGTGTCTTCCACACCCTCCTTGACCCTCTACTTCACCAAACATGATGTCTCCCTCTAATGATTGATCCCTCCTGATGACGTGTCCAAAGCAAGCAAGTTGGACAATGTTCTGTTGTGATCCAAAAGGTTTTCATTGGCTAACTTTCAGAAGTAATGTAGGATACCAAACCAAAAACCCAAATCCATTGCCGTCGAGTCAATTCCAACTTATAGTTGGAGCAGAACTGCCCCATAGGGTTTTCAAGGAGCGGCTGGTGGACTCAAACTGCCAACCTTTTGGTTAGCAGCTAAGCTCTTAACCACTGCGCCACCAGGGCTCCAATACAGGATGGGGAGTCCTTTATGTTCACAACTGTTTGGGGTTGACAGGGAACATGAGAGGAGACAATAGAGGGATAAAACAGACCCAACAACAACCGTTAAAAGTTTCAGTATGTAGAACACAATGGATAGAGGGTCCCACTCTGTTACTCTTGATCAGACCAAATGTGTACTCGTTTTCCATCACTGCGTCACAAATGACACCCGAAACATAGTGGCTTCGAACAACAAACATGTTGTTTGTTTGAATCTGAGTCTTAAAAGGGTCCATACATTTCAATTGGCTGATACGTCTCCCAAACGTCTTTTAATCTAAAAGCTCCCCTCTATCAGTTTTTATTTACTTTCCTTAGCAATTTACATGTGGAAGAAACCAGGTCATTTGTTCCACAGTTTCCCACAGGTTAGACCTGTGCTGACGAAGAGCAAGTGGAGTCGTTGGTCCAGGCATCTTGTTCTACTCTCAAGTCTGGAACTTCTAACCACACAATCAGTGGGGAGGTCTGATGCAGCAGAGAGAGACACGGGACATCAGAACAGATAGTGTGGTCCTTCTGCCACTTGCCCTTTATCCTAAGTTTTTCTTTTTTTCTTTTAAACTTAGTCCTATTCTTTCCCTCTTTTCTCACTGTATGATTTAAATTGATACAATAAACTGGGTGGCTCAATCATTTTAATTCATTCTGGGAGGCTTTCTGTTCTGTGACCTCTAGAATAGCTTGCCTGGTGGCGTACTTGAGGCTACTTTTGCAGCAAGGTAATTTCCCACATGGCGTATGAAAATCCTGCTGGGATTTTTATAGCAATTACATTGAGTCTACAGGTCTTTACTATATTGAGTTTTCTAAACCCTGAATTCAGTAAATCCCTCCATTTATTTAGGATTTCTTTATTTCTTACAATAATGTTGTTTCTGCATAGCACTTTTGCACACTTTCTGTTAAATATATTTGATAGTGTTTATATATTTTTTTAAAATGTTATTCCTTGTTCAATTGAGTTTTCTGTTTGCTATGGGTATATAGTCATACAATTATTATTATTTTTTTAATACTGGCCTTGCAGCCAAAAACTTTTAAAACTCACTTATTAATTCTAATTATTTTGAAATGTTTTGAAATGTTTCTTGCTTTCTTTTAGATTGCTTGAACATTATAATTTTGCTAGTTTTTTTCCTATTAGCATGGAGGTTATATATTATTTTACTAATTCTCTTAGTAATTGTTGTTGTCATTAGCTGTCATCAAGTAGGACCCTGTGATGGTTAAGATTGTGTGTCAACTTGTCTGGGCCACAATTCTCAGTGTTCTGGTAGCTGTATAATGTGATTACTTCCCTGTTGAGATTTGATATGTGACCACTCCCATGATGGGATCTGCCGTGAGTAGCTAATCAGTTGAAAGGGCCTGCATCCGGACATAAGCAGACGTTCTGGCTTCTGCCTGTGCTGGATCCTGCAGCTGGCTCCTGTTCTTCTGACCTCCAGTTCTTGGGACTTGAGCTAGCAACATACCTGTGGTCTTGCCTGCCAATCTTGGGATTCTCGATCTTCACAGCCTGTGAGCAAGAGCCCTGCTCACTGACCTGCTGATCTGGGGTTCACCAGTCCCTGTGGCTCCATGAATCGGAAGAAGCCTCTATGCTGACCCACTGACTGGGGAGGTTCCAGCCTCTGCAACTGCATGAGCCATTTCATTGATATAAATCTCTCCCTATTATATTTATACACGTTACTGGTTTTGCTTCTCTAGAGAACCCAGCCTAAGACAGACCCCTACTCATGACAACCCCATGTACAATGGAATGAAATGCTACCCAGTCCTGTGCCATCTACAACTGGTTGCAGATCAGACCTTTGAAATCCATAGGGTTTTCACTGGCTGATTTTCTGAAGTAGATGGCTAGGCCTTTCTTTCTAGTCTGTCTTGGTCTGGAATCTCTGCTGAAACCCGTTCAGCATCATAGCAACACACAAACTCCCACTGACAGATGGGTGGTGGCTGTGCATGAGGTGCACTGGCAGGGAATCAGACCCAAGTCTCATGCATGGAAGGTGAGAATTCTACCACTGAACCATCATTGTCTCCCTCCCTCTTAGTGATTGCCATTAGGTTAAAAACATCATCCATGATTTATCAAAGTAATTATTTGGTATCTTGAGCCTTTTCCTGGACAATGCAAAGACCCTAGAATGCTTTTACTTTACTTACCTTCTTTCCAACTTAAATGGAATTGTTGTGTTTTTTTGGGTTTTTTTTAATTCTATAAGGAGTCCTGGTGGTGCCACAGTTAAGCGTTTGGCTGCTAACTGAAAGAAAAGTTGGTGGTTTGAACCCATGCAGTGGCTTCATGGGAGAAAGGCCTGGCGATCTGCTCATGTAAAGACTGCAGCATTTTGTCCAGTAAAATTCAAGATATTTTGCAATTACTTCCTAATGATAGTACAACAATTCCCCAGATGCTACAATGCCAACAACATAAAAAACCCGTAGGTTTGAACAACTGACCTTCCCCCTAACTAAATTTCCAGAGAACAATTAAAACTCAAAACAAAACAAAACCTTCTCTGCAAATTAAAAGCCCCTATATTTTGGGAGTCTTTGCTGAGGGGGATTGAGTTAAGTTAATGGTGGTGGAATAATTCGGAAAAGGATAGTGATAATGGTTGCACAACCTGAAGAACAAATAGTCGATGTCACTGAATTCTGCATGTAGAAAGGGTTGAACTGGTGAATGTCTTGTTGTATATATTTTCACCACAAAAAAAAATTATAAAATTTTTTAAAAAAGAGCTGGAGAAAAACTTAGAACAAAATTCTAACTCACAAAAAAGACCAGACTTACTGATCTGACAGAGACTGGAGAAACCCCGAGAGTATGGCCCCCGGACACCCTTTTAACTCAGTACTGAAATCACTTCTGAGGTTCACCCTTCAACCAGAGATTAGACGGGCCCATAAAACAAAATGAGACAAAATGGGCACAACAGCCCAGGGGCAAGGATGAGAAGGCAGGAGGGGACAGGAAAGCTGGTAATGGGGAACCCAAGGTGAAGAAGGGGAGAGTGTTGACACATCATGGGGTTGGTAACCAATGTCACAAAACAATAGATGTATTAATTGTTTAATGAGAAACAAATTTGCTCTGTAAGCCTTCATCTAGATAGAGCACACACATGCACGTGCACACACACACACACACACACACACACACACACACACACACACAAAGCCCCTATGCCTTCTTCCCCAGTTTCTTAATCCTCATGGTCTATCTGTGACGTCCATGTGGAGTCAGGGCTGTGTCTTCAGCAGCAGTAACCTGTGCAGAGATTGAGTCCTTAGACCCTCCAAGGTTGAATTTATCCAACCTGAAGTCTCTAATGTATTCCACCTTTCGATAAGTCCAAAGGTTGAATAATACACTAAACACAGCAGCAGCCCAAGCCCACAAATTTCAGAAACACCATCCGCTTTCCACTCCTTTTCAATAGTTATCCCAAGGACAGTTTTGTTTCTGGTCCAATTCAGTACCTGGTCCAATTCAGACCCCAAGTTCTGCTGCTAGGCAAAGACCACAGCAGAGATTTGGAGGCAGGAGGATAAACAGAAAGCATGAGAGAAAAGAGGAATAACTTAGAGATACTAGTCAATCAAGTTGATAAAGCCTCCCGTCAAGAGGTTAGCTGTGGCTTATCTCAGAAGGCTTTTTTTGCCTTGCTGATATCATGAGCTCTTCCACCAGAAAGTAATAGAAAAAACATTGCCCCACCCTGTGCTTATTCTGTAAACATTGCCTGTCCTCAACTTTTAATTCCCTGGCCCTTGGTTACATTTCATTTCTCCTATGTCGATATCACAATCCCTTCCTACATCTCATTTCCTACTGCAGCAAGACCTGACCTAGGGTACCTCTGGGTAGTCATGAAATACAGATAAAACTTGACAAAATTCTGCCCACCAAAGTCCAGTTCTCCAAAAATCTCATACCCTGAAGATCAAATGGTGACCACGCTAGCCCTCCTGGTCTACCTGTTTGGAGGTGAGCATTAATGATTTACTCTCTCCACATGGGGCTTTGAATCATAAAGAAATGGTGTTGCTGTGTGGTTATATAATAGATATGTATGCCTATATGTGTATAGGAAGGCATATGTGAGTATGTGTGTGCACGTATAGGTGTATCTGTATGTATATGTACATACACGTTTGTGTGTGCTGCATATATATTCACATATATAATAAAACACACAGTTAGGAAGACATCCTGGACGTATCCAAACACCTCACAGGATTGGTTTACTGGATTAAAAGCTTTAGGACTACAGTCTCATGAGACAACTCAGTCAGTTGGCATAACATAGTTCATAAAGATAATGTCCTACATCCTAGTTTGGTGAGTGGCATCTGGGGTCTTAAAAACTTGTGAGCAGCCTCCTAAGATATAGCTATTGGTTTCTACTCATCTGGAGCAAAAGAGAATGAAGGAAACCAAAGACTCAAAGAAGAAACTAGTCCACAAAACTAACAGCCCACACGAACCATGGTCTCATCTAGCTTGAGACCAGAAGAACTAGATGGTGCCCAGCTACAACTACTGACCGTTCTGACCAGGGACACAACAGAAGGTGCCAGATAAAATGGGAGAAAAATGTAGAACAAAATTCAGATTCCTAAAGAAGTCCACACTTACTCGACCTATAGAGACTAGAGAATCCCCTGAGACTATTGGCCTAAGATACCCTTTGAACTTGGAACTGAAGCCACTCCTAGAGGTCACCTTTCAGTCAGCTAATAGATTGGCTTATAAAATAAACAATATCACCCGTGAGGACTGTGCTCCCTTACATAATCAACTATATGAAACCAAACGGTCAACATTTACCTAAAAGCAAAGATGAGAAGGTAACGAGGGGTAGGGAAGCTAAATCAATGGAAACAGACCAGACAGAAGGGAAATAATGAGAGCGCTGACACATTGTGAAAAGTTTAACCAATGTCATGAAACAATTTGTATAAACATTGTTAAATGGGAACCCAGTTTGCTGTGTTAACTTTCACCTAAAACACAATAAAATATTACTTTTAAAAAAGAAAAGAAATGGTGCTGCCCTTGTATTCTTTGGTTCCCCTAGAGGAAAAAATATTCTCTACATTATCACAGATCAGGGTAGAGGAGTCAGGGACATAATATATGAATTTAGTCTTGAAGGATGGGCAGAGTTAGCAGATATGCTGTATATATTATTAAAAAAAAAAAAAAAAACACAAGTGGCTTAAACAAGGAAGCTTATTTCTCACTTAGTATAAAGAATTCCAGAGGTAGGTCAGCCAAGAATTTATTTAGCCAAGAACTATTTAGGACTAGTTTCCATCCTCAAAGTCATTTCTTAGTCCAAGATGGCTGCTTGAGTTCCTGCCATCACATCTGAGCTCCAAGACAGCAGAAAGGAGGGCACATTTCTCAGCTATGTCAGTCCCCTTTCAGCAGCCGTATTAGTATGGGCAACAGAAATCATTCCATGTACTCTAAGCAGAGATGGATGTAACACAAGAATTAGGTACTTAGCAACTCAATGGAAGGGCTAGAGAAGCAGGAATTAAAGGTCTGCTGATGAATGTTTAGTTTCAAACTCACAACACCCCAGTCAGTATGCAGGCAATAGGAACCTGGTGCCCCACAACTGCCTCAAACCCATTAAACAAGGGACCAGATGCTGACTCCACTGCAGATATTCATTCTTCAGAGCCCACTTACCAAATGATGTAGCTGCAGGGAGACAGCCTCCACTTCACTTCTGCCTTCAAATCCCATGGAAGTGTGTCTAATTGAGATGACTCAATTCACATCCAGAACTCCCACTGCAAAGGAGTCCAAGAAATGCAGGGGGTTTTATTTGTTTTGTTTTGTCTTGTCTTTTAGTTTCAAACCTCTCCACATATAAGCAGGATAGGATGGATGTCAAGAAAGCCAATTCAAATATCTGTCACAGCAGCCTTCCAAGAAGTCCAGACCGCACTTCTGCTTCATTGGCTTAAACTCAGTGACTTGCCAAACCTAGCTGCAAGGGAGGCTAGGAAGTGCAGTCTTCTAGCTGGGTGTTAATTAATTCAGGAACATAGACCTAAGCCAACCAGAGCATGGCATTCTCCTGGACACAGAGGCTGGGGACCCACTTCTCCTAAGGAGATGCAAGGGGAGGTTTGCTGAGATCTGGAGGAAAGAAGCTTCCCTTCCCTTCTCACGAGAGTGAGCCACCAAAGAGAAGCTCTTTCTCCCTCTGGACATTGTGATGTGCAAACCTGAAGCCTAGAACTGCATTAGCCTAGAGCACATTTTTTTCTGCAAAGTGCCAGATAGTAAGTATTTTTTGGCTTTGTAAGCCATAAGGTCATTGACACAACTGCTCAACTCTGCCACTGGAGGGAGAAAGCAGCCATATACATAAATGAATGGATGTGGCTGTGTTCCAATAACACCTTATTTACAAAAACAGAAAATGGATTGTAGTTTGCCAACCTTTGCCCTAGAAGCCAAAGCCAATTTCTGGTGGAAGCTACAGCCAAGGGACAGCAGAGAAAGAGCCTTGACCAGACTCAGTCAGCCCATCTCCATGCTCAATGAGGTACAGATGGGTTGGGGAGTGGGTACTGGGAGGAGAAGCATGTGCCTACTTGTGCCTACTCTCTGTGTCTGGCTTGGTGGTTTCTCCCAACTCTAGGAAACTGTTGATTCTTACCAAGATTCATCCCAAGAGTTCTAAAAGGCTGAGAGAAAAGTGATGGTGGTAGTGGGGTTGGGGTGGCAGTGGGAAGAGAGAGATTTTATTGACTGCAAGTATGCATTTTATGCATTTGCTATATTGCAGTTGTTGTTGTTGTCAGGTGCTGTCAAGTCAGTTCTGACTCATAGCGACTGTCTTGGTCATCTAGTGCCGCTCTAACAGAAAAACCACAAGTGGATGGCTTTAACAAAGAGGAATTTATTCTCTCACAGTCTAGGAGGCTAGAAGTCAAAATTCAGGGTGCCAGCTCCAGGGGAAGGCTTCCTCTGTCTGCTCTGGGGGAAGGTCCTTGTCATCAATCTTCTCTGGTTGAGGACTTTCTCATCGCAGGGACCTCAGATCCAAAGGATGCGCTATTCTCCTGGCTCTTGTTTTTTGGTGGTATGAGGTCCCCATGTTTCTCTGCTCGCTTCTTTTAGAGCTCAGAAGAGATTGACTTAAAACACAATCTAATCTTGTAGATTGAGTCTTGCCTTGTTAACATAACTGCCGTTAATCCCACCTCATTAACATCATAGAGACAGAATTTACAACACATAGGAAAATCACATCAGGCAACAACATGGTGAGCAATCACACAATACTGGAAATCATGGACTAGCCAAGTTGACACACATTTTGGTGGGAACACAATTCACTCCATAACAGTGACCCTCCGTACAACAGAACCAAACACTGCCCCATCCTGCTCCATCCTCACAATCATTGCTATGCTTGAGCCTATCCTTGCAGCCACTGTGTCAATTCAGCTCGTTGAGGGTCTCCCTTTCTTTCACTGACCCTGTACTTTATCAGGCATGATATATTTAGTCAACCACAATTGTTGAATATTTAGAGTCTTTCCATTTTTTACTTATTATACATAACTCTGAGATTCACACCCTTTTATTTAAGTTTTGTGCACATTCATAATTATTAGGATAAAAGATGATACAAAAGTTTTTTTACATGTATTATAGAAAGTTTTTATATGCACAGTGAAACCTGTGAGAGCCAGAACGCGACAGGACCGCCTTGTTTTTCCGGGTCTAGAAAATGCGCCTTCGACAGGGTGTGGCCTCGCCACTTTTCTATTGATCATTTTAGTGGAAAATATTTGAGTTTTCCTTTCCTGACAGGTTTCTGCCTTACCTCTGGCTTCCACAGGTTTTACTGTATTCCCAAATTATCCTTCAGTAATAGTAGCTGACAGATTTTCCACACGCTCCCCAATACTAGTTCCGGTACCACCTTTAAGAATTGACTTGACAATTCCAGTTACCGCTGCCTCAACAGAGCGAAATTTGTCATAAGGGAAATTTATAAAAACTAAGAACTTGGGTGACTTAAGAAAGTTTGTCTTATTTGGCATTTCTCTCAATAGGAAACAAATTATGCCAAATGGTTGATTTTACAATAAATTAATGTTTTTCTAAAATTAGGGAAAATAAATTTGATTGAATCGATATTGTCTTAGTCATCTACTGCTGCTCTAACAGAAATGTCACAAGTGGATGGCTTTAACAAACCGAAATTTACTCCCTCACAGTCTAGTAGGCCAGAAGTCTGAATTCAGGGCACCAACTCCAGGGAAGGCTCTCTCTCGTCCTGTGGGTTCCAGGGTTAGTTTCCTGTCATCAATCTTCCCCTGGTCGAGGAGCTTCTCAGAGGAGGGACCTCGGGTCCAAAGGATGCACTATTCTCCTGACCCTTGTTTCTTGGTGGTATGAGGTCCCCTTGTCTCTCTGCTTGCTTCTCTCTTTTATATCTCAAAAGAGATTGGTCTAAAACACAATCCAATCTTATAGATTGAGTCCTGCCTCATTAACATAACTGTCTGTAATCCACCTCATTAATATCACATCAGATGACAAAATGGTAGACAATCACACAATACTGGGAATCATGGACTAGCCAAGTTGACACGTATTTTGGGAGGACACAATTCAATCTATGACAGATATATAATAATTTATAAGCTATAAATAAATACCTTTCATTATACAATCAAACATTACCACCCCATCAACAGAGCACCCAGATGTACATGATAATAATTAAATGTGATCATCTTCCATATTTTGCCAACTTTTTTCATACAAAGCCCATAATTTTACACATATTTTTAAAATTTTGTCGTTATGTTGTTGATGTTGTTGTTGTTAGTTGCCATTGAGTCGATTCCGACTCATGGCGACCCCATGTGTGCAGAGTAGAACTGCTCCATAGAGTTTTCAAGGCTCTGACTTTTTAGAAGTAGATGGCCAGGCCTGTCTTCAAAGGCACCTCTGGGTGGCTTTGAACTGCCAATCTTTTCGCTAGTAATTGAGCACTTAACCATCTGTGCCACCCAGGGACTCCCCAAATTTTGTCATTCTGAAGGTCTATCAGTCAAGGTATTTATTTAACAGTTTATTAGTTTGATTTATAACTTTTCCATATTTAGACATAGGGGATGTGGACCTCCATCTGTACCATTGCCTCCAACCCCATGATTGTTAGGGACCAGGCTATCTGTTATTGTCATTTAAAAGTTGCTAAATAGAAAGGAGGATAATGTTTTTGAATGCTCATGTTTTTGAATGACATTTTTTCATGACTGTGAAGATTAACTTCTTTCTATGTTTATTAGCCATCTGTGTTCTTATTTCATTCATTAATTTTTCCTAGCCTCTGCTCTATTTCGTACTGTGGTATTCATCTTTTGCTAATTCATTTTTAAGCGTTCTTATATGCTTAAGAGCATTAACTCTTTGTCTAGCTTGTAGCATTTATCTTTTTACTCCATATGGGATACACTTTGAAGTATGATGGGAGGTGAAGATGTAAATGGCCTTCTTCAAAACCCATTTCCCCCTAATTCATGTGTTAATCTCTCCTCCACTGATTTCGAGTGATGATCATATACACTTGGAGCCCTGGTGGCTCAGCGGATAAGAGTTCGGCTGCTAATGAAAACATCGGCAGTTCTAATCCACCAGCTGCTCCTTGGAAACTCTATGGGGCACTTCTACACTGCCCTGTAGGGTCGCCGTGAGTCGGAATTGACTCGCTGACAACACGTTTATCATATATATTTACGTGTATTGGTGAAGTAGAGAGTCAGTGAAAAAGAGGAAGACCCTCAACGAGATGGATTGATACAGTGGCTGCAACAATGGGCTTAAGGAAAACAATGATGGCGCGGGACCGGGCAGTGTTTCGTTCTGTTGTACAAAGTGTTGCTGTGGGTCAGAACTGACTTGACAGCGCCTAAGAACAACAACATTAATTCCTCTATTTAACTAGAATCAGTTTCTGGTTATTTATTCTTATCTGGATGCTATGCTTTTTTCTTTTTCAAGCAATCTGAAACTTCTTTTTTTTAACTATAAGTACAGTATAGAGAACATTTCTTCCTGAACCATTTGAGAGTAAGTTAACAACATAATACCCCATCACCCCTGCAACTTTCAGCATGTAATTACTACAAACAAGGGCTTTCTCCTACATGATCACAATACAACCATCAACGCTGAGCAAATCACATTGATCCATTGTTGTGTTGTTGTTAGGTGCTGTGGAGTCGGTTTCGACTCATAGCGACCCTGTGCACGACAGAAGGAAACACTGCCCAGTCCTGCACCATCCTCATGATTGTTGTTAATGCTTCAGCCCGTTGTTGCAGGCACTGTGTCAGTCCATCTCATTGAGGGTCTTCCTCTTTTTTGCTGACCCTCTACTTCACCAAGCATGACGCCTTTCTCTATGGACTGATCCCTCCTGATAACATGCCCAAAGACGTATGTGAGATGAAGTCTTGCCATCCTCACTTCTAAGGAGAATTCTGGCTGTACTTCTTTCAAGACAAACCTGTTCGTTCTTCTGGCAGTCCATGGTATATTCATTTTTAAATACAGTGATAGAAAAATATAATACTTTTGACAAAATGAATGTTTTTCAGTTCATCTTTTAAAGAAACCATTTGGATGAAATGAAGTTTTGAGCAGTACTTGCTAAAACAGCGTTCCTGCTTTATTCACCAGGTGGTGATACACAGTAGGGAGTTTCTAGCTTGTTCGATATGGTCTTACCAACAGTGTATCTCAGTCCTGGTGTTGTTTCTACTGCAGTCTCTCTGTGGTGCTCAGTTAATGGTTCTCATCTCATGGGATATTTCTATGAGGTATAAAGCCAGGTGAAAACTTGGCAATTTTCTGAGTTATATTTCTGACCAATTCCAGTTCTCTATTTATGCATTAAAACAGAAACAAATAATATTTGAAAACCAAATCATCCACTTTGGGGAGTCTATGTTGATCGAATTAACTGGATAATTCCCACATCTCCACTTTATCTTGTACTGTTCCAGTCACATATTAGATGTGGCTATTGGGCTACCCTTTGGGTTCCCACCCTCCACACACTTCTGTGCCCCTTGTTTTCTTTTTGGGGTGAAGGGATGGTGAATGGAATTGTCAAGCCTCTTTGCTACATTTTTGTATATCCTTTTTTTTTTTAAATTTCAGGAGGAATATAGGAATATATTTTTACTGTAAAAGTGCAAACACTTTAGAAGAAATAGTTTGCTAGGGCCAGGCATTGTACCAATCACAAGTATTAATTCATCTAATGCTCACCACAACCCTATGAGTATGAAGTAGGCATTACAAGCCCCACTTTAGAGATGTAGAAATAGAGGCTCAGAGAGGTTTAAGTAATTTACCCAGAGTTGCACAGTGCTAAGTAGGTGCACCGGGATTTGAACCCAGGCAGTCTAGCCCCAGAGTGAAAGTCCTTCTCCACCCTCTCTCCATTCTACCCCTCTCCCCACAGGTTACAACTCGCAGTGGTTGGGTGTCCATACGTTAACGTACGAATGCACGTTCATATGAAGACTTCATCTTAAGGTCCTGAGGCTTAACTGTCAAAGTGGGGTTCATTCTTTTTCTCAAGGGGTCTAGAGGATCTTGATTCAGATAAGAATTATGGTCACCAGAGTCACTCATGCAGGCCTCCAGCTTCCTCTGCCTTTCCTCAGGACCTGCTTTCAAAACGGCGCACTTCAATGCAACGTGTGTGTGGGAGCTTGGGGGTGGCTGCTGAGGGGAGAAAGACAGATTGGAAGTTTAAATCATCCAACCAGAATCTTTCTTTTGTTAATACCGCTTCATCAAGAGTTAGAATATTACAAAACATTACTTCTAAATCCTGTCTGTCATGGATTGAACTGTGTCCCCCCCAAAATATGTGTCAACTTAGCTAGGCCATGATTCCTAGTGTCGTGTGGTTGTCCTCCATTTTGTGATGTGATGCAATTATCTTATGTGTTGTAAATCCTAACCTCTATGATGTTAATGAGTCAGGATCAGAAGCAGTTATGTTAATGAGGCAGGACACAATCTACTGAGATACAAAAGACAGAAGTGAGCAGAGAGAAGAGGGACCTCATCACCACCAAGAAACAAGTGCCAGGAGTGGCACGCACCCTTTGGACCCAGGGTCCCTGTGCTGAGAAGTCCCTAGACCAAGGGAAGATTGATGACAAGGACCTTCCCCCAGAGCTGACAGAGAGAGAAAGCCTTCCCCTGGAGCTGGCATCCTGAATTTGGACTTCTAGCCTCCTAAATTGTGAGAATAAACTTCTGTTTGTTAAAGCCATCCACTTGTGCTATTTCTGTTATAGCAGCACTAGGTAACTAAGACACTGTCTTGGAAAACTTGAAAAAAAATATTATATATTTACCTCATGATTTATGTATGAGTTGGTTAAATTCCTGAAAAGTGGCCAGTATTGTAAAACCATTCTATGAAAACACTTTTCCCCTGTAAAGTATTAAAAAAATCAGAAGATAAAGTCCAAAAGATTTTCTAAAAGCAATGCATTCCCTTTTGCACCTTGAAGTAAATATTAAAGTTTATGTTAATGGGGGAGGAACAACTCAGAAAAAAGAGAATGGTTGCACAACTAAAAGAATGTAATCAATATCAGTGAATTGTACACGTAGAAAGTTGAATTGGTGTATATTTTTGCTGTGTACATTCTAAATAACAGCAACAGAAAAAATTATTTAAAAAAATTAAATATTAAATAATTTGTGGAAAACAATACCTAAATAAAAACGTCTATTATTTATGAAAAGTCGTCACCCACTGTCCATTGGAGAGCAGATTTCATTAGCTGAAGGATTTCCTGTTTGTCTTTGGCTCCCTCGGAAGCATCTCAGTGTCATCACACACTGCTTTTGTATGTTGTTCTGCTTGTGCTGTGACAAGACACGTAGGCCTCTGTCTCCCTTTCATTTGGCGGCTGCCCTGCTACATCAACTTATTTTTCTAGTCACAGTTTCGCTTATTAGTAGCAGAAACAAGCAGACTAAGTCTGCTTCTGATTTAAGATGAGAAAATCAGAACACCAAGGGAACTCTTGATTATATGAGAAAAATCACACATGTATATGGGTCTGTCGAAGACTAGTGAGCGCAAGAAAGCCTAGAGGAATTTATTTCTAGAGCTAGGATCCCTTTGGGGATGTGTAGTTAACTACAGTGCTTCCAAAAACAACCCTGGGCCGGTTGGTTACTCTTAGGTGTGTTAGAATGGGCCAGGTGAGAGAGGACCTAGGACCAGTGGGGCCATGGGGGATGGACTGGAGTCTGGAAGCCTCCCAAATGCAATGATAATTGTCATAACAATCCTGCCCTATTCCTCCTCTTGTCACATAAACCACAAAACCTGAGTGAAAACTGAAAAGTCAGTTAACAAATATAGGGGGGAGGCCCTCAGATTTACACAGCTAAGTCTCATGTTAAAAATGTCTTCCCTGGATCAGAACAAAATAAAATTTCCCTGTGCTTGTCATCACCACTGGCTCTTTCTACCCCAGTCCATCTCTACATGATATTCCTCTACTTCCCTGTCATCTAAAATAAAAATAAAACACATTCTGTGAGTACAGAAGGAACCCTGGTGGTGCAGTGGTTAAGCACTCGGCTGCTAACAGAAAGGTCGGTGGTTTGAACCCACTAGCTGCTCCACGGGAGGAAGACGAGGCAGTCTACTTCCGTAAAGATTACAGCCTTTAGAAACACCATGGGGCAGGTCTACTCTGTCCTGCAGGGTTGCTATGAGTTGGAATCGACTTGCCGGCAGTGGGTTGGTGAGTATAGAGCTATCAGCACTAATACTAATAATTCATCTTTCCTCTCACTTCAAAAGCAACTAAGTTTTGGTCCTGCTCAGATGGATCCTTCTGCTTTCTTCTTCCTTCTCATTCTCTTCATCTTGCCTGAAGCTTCATGGGGGATGATGGCTGCACACCTCCCTATCCCGGTGGGCCACCAAGGAGAAATACAAGGCAGTACAGGAAGCCGGAGTGCAATCATGACTAGATTTATGAGACCCTGTTCACACAGATCACCAAAGCCTGTTCTCCATCAGAGAAGCCACCGTGAGCCCTCATCAAATGTGACAGCGTGTTTTTAACACAAACATCGTACTTGGCAGATGTCATCGAAACAAATCTGTGTCTCGGTTCAAAGCTTCTGGATGAAAACTGAAATTCCATCTGGAAATAAAAAAAATGGCTTGTTGTAGCTGGACAGGCTCTGATTTATCAGTGGCTGGAAGGCTCTGGGGGGATTCAATGTTTCTGGAAGTTCACTATCAAATGAACTTGAGAACTAATTTATTCATGGTGTCAGTCAGGGTCCTTCAGGGGCCACACTGATCATTATAATGAGAATTTAATATAAAGAATGGTTCATGAGGTGTGGAGCTGTTAAGTAGATTAACATACTGTGCACTAGTTATTGAAGGTTCTGGTTAGTCTTTCTTCTGATAGTGATCGATTTGGTGGGTCTTCTTCTTTGTATTGTTGACTGACCAATGTTTATTTGCCCGATAATCTAAGACTCGAAGTGCTGTTTGAGTGTGTCCACACAGTTTCTGCTCTATTTATTGACCCCAGAGCTAGTCAATGGGGCACTGGTGAGGCAGTGGTTAAGAGTTCGGCTGCTAACCAAAAGGTCAGCAGTTTGAATCCACCAGCCGCTCCTTGGAAACCATATGGGGCAGTTCTACTCTGTCCTATAGGGTTGCTGTATCCCCTTGTTCTGTTCAAACAACTGCCTCTTGATCCATGTACAGATTTCTCATGAGCCTAATTAAGTGTTCCGGAATTCCCATTCTCTGCAATGGTATCTATAATTCGTTATGATCCACACAGTCTAATGCCTTAGCATAGTCAATAAAACACAGGTAAACATCTTTCTGGTATTCTCTGCTTTCAGCCAGGATCCATCTGACATCAGCAATGATATCGCTGGTTCCATGTCTTCTTCTAAATCCAGCTTGAATTTCTGGCAGTTTCCTGTCGATATACCTCTGCAGCCACTTTTGAATTATCTTCAGCGAAATTTTGCTTGTATATGATATTAATGACATTGTTCAATAATATCTGCATTTGGTCGGATCACCTTCTTGGGAATAGGCATAAATATGGATCTCTTCCAGTTGGTTAGCCAGGCAGCTGTCTTCCAAATTTATTGGCATAGATGAGTGAGCACTTCCAGCGCTGCATCTGTTTGTTGAAACATCTCAACTGATATTCCGTCAATTCCTGGAGCCTTGTTTTGCGCCAGTGCCTTCCGTGCAGCTTGGACCTCTTCCTTCAGTACCATCGGTTCCCGATCATATGCTACTTCCTGAAATGGTCGAATGTCGACCAATTCTTTTAGGTACAGTGACTCTGTGTGCTCCTTCCATCTTCTTCTTCTTTTTTTTTTATTGTACCTCAGGTGAAGGCTTACAGAACAAATATTTTCTCATGAAACAGTAATATACATATTGTTTTATGACATTGGTTAACAACCCAACAACATGTCAACCCTCTCCCTTCTCAACCTTTTTTTTTTTGTGAAAATTTACATAGCCAAAGACACACCATTTCAAGAATTTCTACATGCACAGTTCAGTGACATCGACTACGCTCTTCCAATTGTGCTGCTATTCTCAGTTTAGATGAAGGCTTACAGAACAAAGTAGTTTCTCATTAAACAGTACACATGTTGCCCTATGACAATGGTTAACAACCTCACAACACATCAACACTATCCTTACTCAACCTTGGGTTCCCTATCACCAGCTATCCTGTCCCCTTCTGCCTTCTGGACCTTGTCCCTGGACTGCTGTGCCTCATTACTCCCATTTGGTTTTATGGGGCTGTCCACTCCCCGGCTGAACGGTGAACCTCAGAAATGACTTCACCACTGAGCTAAAAGGGTGACTGGGGGGCCATACTCTTGGGGTTTCTCCAGACTCCTTTAGGCCAGTAAATCTGTTGTTGTTGTTGTTTTTGTGAGTTAGAATTTTGTTCTACATCCTTCTCCAGCTCTGTCCAGAACCCTCTGTTGTGATCCTGGTCAGAGCAGTCAGTGGTGGTAGCCGGGCACCATCTAGCTATACTGGACTCAGCCTGGTGGAGGCCTTGGTAGCTGTGGTCCATTAGTCCTTTGGACTAATCTTTTCCTTGTATCCTGTTCTCCTCATTCTCCCTTGCTCCCGAAGGGATGAGACCAGTGGAGTATCTTAGATGGCCGCTCACAGGCTTTTAAGACCCCAGATGCTACTCACCAAGGTAGAATGTAGAACATTGTCTTTATAAACTGTGTTATGCCAGTTGAGCTAGATGTTTCCCAAGACCATGGTCCCCACAGCCCTCCACCCAGCAATTCAGTCCCTCAGGGAGTTTGGATGTGTCTATGGAGCTTCCGTGACCTTTCCTTGTCCAAGTTGTGCTGGTTTCCCCTGTATTGTGTACCGTCTCACCCTTCACCCAAGATACCACTTATCTGTTGCCTGTTTAGTATTTCCCCCCCACCCCTCCCATCCCTGGTAACCAACAAAGATTGTTACATTTTGTGTGTGAACTTTTTCATGGGTTTTTACAGCAGAGGTCTCATACAATATTTGTCCTTTTGTGATTGACTTATTTCACTCAGCGTCATGTCCTCCAGTTTCATCCATGTTATGAGATGCTTCACAGATTCATCATTGTTCTTTCTCGTTGCGCAGTACTCCATGGTGTGTATGTGCCATGGTTTGTTTAGCCCCTTCCATCTTCTTTTGATGCTTCCTATGTCGTTTAATATTTTCCCCATAGAATCCTTCAGTGTTGCAACTTGAGGCTTAAATCTTTTCTGCAGTTCTTTCAGCTTTAGAAACACTGAGTGTGTTCTTCCTTTTTGGTTTTCTATCTCCAGCTCTTTGTACATGTCATCATAATAGTTTGTCTTCTTGAGCTGCCGTTTAAGTTGTTGTTCTGCTCTTTTACTTCATCATTTTTTCCTTTTGCTTTAGCTACTCGATGTTCAAGAGCAAGTTTCAGAGTCTCTTCTGACATCCATTCAGGTGTTTTCTTTCTTTCCTGTCTTTTTAATGACCTCTTGCTTTCTTCATGTATGATGTTTTTGATGTCATCCCACAACTCATCTGGTCTTTGGTCGTTAGTGTTCAACGTGTCAAATTTATTCTTGAGACGGTCTCTAAATTCAGGTGGGATATACTCAAGGTCGTACTTTGGCTCTCGTGGACTTGGTTTAATTTTCTTCAGTTTCAACTTGAACTTGCATATGAGTAATTGATGGTCTGATCTGTAGTCGGCCTCTGGCCTTATTCTGACTGAGGATATCGAGCTTTTCCATCATCCCTTTACACACATGTAGTCGATTTGATTCCTGTGTATTCCATCTGGAGAGGTCCATGTGTATAGTCACCATTTATGTTGGTGAAAAAAGGTATTTGCAATGAAGAAGTCGTTAGTCTTGCAAAATTCAATCATGTGATCTCTGGCATCGTTTCTATCACCTAGGTCATATTTTCCAGCTACCAATCCTTCTTTGTTTCCAACTTTCGCAGTCCAATCACCAGTAATTATCAATGCATCCTGATTGCATGCTCCATCAATTTCAGACTACAGAAGCTGGTAAAAATCTTCAATTTCTTCATCTTTGGCCTTAGTGGTTGGTGCATACATTTGAATAAGAGTTGTATTAACTGGTCTTCCTTGTAGGCGTATGGATATTGTCCTATCACTGACAGCATTGTACTTTAGGATAGATCTTGAAATGTTCTTTTTGACTATGAATGCAACACCATTCCTCTTCAAGTTGTCATTCCCGGCATAGTAGACCATATGATTGTCTGATTCAAAATGGTCAATACCAGTCCATTTCAGCTCACTAATGCCTAGGATATCGATCTTTATGCATTCCATTGCATTGTTGATGATTTCCAATTTTCCTAGATTCATACTTCGTACCTTCCAAGTTCTGATTATTAATGGATGTTTGCAGCTGTTTCTTCTCGTTTTGAGTCATGCCACATCAGCAAATGAAGGTCCCGAAAGCTTGACTCCATCCACATCATTAAGGTTGACTCTAATTTGAGGAGGCAGCTCTTCCCCAATTGTATTTTGAGTGCCTTCCAATCTGAAGGTCTCATCTTTCGGCACTATCTCAGACAATGTTCTGCTGCTATTCTTAAGGTTTTCACTGGCTAATTCTTTTCTGAAGTAAACTGCCAGGTCCTTCTTCCTAGTCTTTCTTATTCTGGAAGCTCAGCTGAAACCCATCTGCCATGGACCCTGCTGGTATTTGAATACTGGTGTCATAGCTTCCAGCGTCACAGCAACATACAAGCCACCACAGTATGACAAACTGACAGACGCATGGGGGAAAGGAAAGGTATGCATAAGGGTTATATCTTTTCACCATACCTCTTCAATCTGTATGCTGAGCAAATAATCCAAGAAGCTGGACTATATGACGAAGAACAGGGCATCAGGATTGGAGGAAGACTCATTAACAACCTGCGAGATGCAGATGACACAACTTTGCTTGCTGAAAGTGAAGAGGACTTGAAGCACTTACTGATGAAGATCAAAAACTACTGTCTTCAGTATGGATTATACCTCAACATAAAGAAAACAAAAATCCTCACAACTGGACCAATAAGCAACATCATGATAAACAGAGACAAGATTGAGGTTGTTAAGGATTTCATTTCACTTGGATCCACAATCAACACGCATGGAAGCAGCAGTCAAGAAATCAAAAGACGCACTGCATTGGGCAAATCGGCTGCAAAAGACCTCTTTTAAGTGTTGAAAAGCAAAGATGTCAACTTGAGGACTAAGGTGTGCCTGACCAAGCCATGATGTTTTCAGTCGCCTCATATGCATGCGAAAGCTGGACAATGAATAAGGAAGACAGAAGAATTGATGCCTTTGAATTACGGTGTTGGAGAAGAATATTGAATATACCATGGACTTCCAGAAGAATGAACAAATCTGTCTTGGAAGAAGTACAGCCAGAATGCTCCTTAGAAGCAAAGATGGCAAGACATCATCCCATGTACTTTGGACATATTATTGGGAAGGATCAGTCTCTGGAGAAGGACATCATGCTTGGTAAAGTAGAGGGTCAGTGAAAAAAGAGGAAGCCCCTCAACAAGATGGACTGACACAGTGGCTGCAACAATGGGCTCAAGCATAACAACAGTTGTGAGGCTGGTGCAGGACTGGGCAGTGTTTCGTTCTGTTGTGCACAGGGCCGCTCTGAGTCAGAACTGACCTGATGGCACCTAACAACAACGTAGGGTTGCTATGAGTCAGAATCGACTTGACAGCAATGGGTTTGGTTTTTGGGTGAGAGCTAGTCATTATTCTCTGACCATTAAGGGGAATTTTTTCCTACACATGGAAAATGCTACATCAGTTTCTTTTGTCGTAAGGTCCTGTCCACCGTGATTGCCACAGCTGCCCACAGGAGGTAGACAATGCAATGAGGTGTTCATTACTGGCACATATATTAGTTTTTGTTCTTTTTATGTAACCTGTTGAGTGTTCAGTACAGGCAGTCCCCGGGTTAGGAACGTCGGACTTGTGTGCAAACCGTAGTTACCAACCAACCCCTATAAAGCCTATTATATTAAAAATTCGAGGTACATACAATGGTTCGTAATAACAAACAGGTGCTACTTTACAATACACATCAAAACATTATTATTATTACTGTACTGTCATGCTAAAGATGTTTTAGTGTATCTGGAAGTGTTTCTTTAATGCTTTTTATGCATAGAAAGGTAGGCTATATACTATATACTAAGACAAACATTGGACTAACTGACCTTAGATACAAGCTGTACCTAACTGTTCTGACTTACGTACAAATTCAACTTAAAGACAGACTTAGGAACCGAACTCATTCATAATCTGGGGACTGTCTGTGGATATCATTTGAAGCTTGTGTTTTTCTCCTGCCCTAGAGCAGAGGGTTCCATGCTGTGTGGAATGAAAGTTGCCTTGTTCCGTTGGTTACCTTTTCACATTTTTCCCCCTTTCTCTTCTGGAAAGAATTTCAAAACTACTGAATAAAGGAAATAGTGTCATTGTGATGTAGCAGAGATTTAATGTGGTATTTGAGGTAGTGGTTCATGTTATTTGCTTGCAAAATTGACTTAAATTATCTAGAATTATATGAGCTGCCAGAAAAGCCGTACAAGCAGATGATGGTAATGAAAAGATATCTTTTAATGGAAAGGGAATATGGGACTGACTCACTGAGGCATCTGACTTGCCATTTTTGTAGCTGTTTCTAAAAACATTTTAATTAAGTTCACTGGCGATAGTGCCGTGGCAGTTCACTGGACTGGAATCTTGATGTTCTAGGGAGGTGGCTGGGGAGGGTAGTTGTATCAAGCTAGGAGGAGGTCAAGATAAACCAAGCAGAGCTGTACTAATTCAATCTTTCTTATTTAATTAAAAAATTTTTTTTTTACGTATTTGTTTCAGACCTTCCTGTTAAAAAAAAGGCAATGAAACGAAATAACTGAAGTCTCCTTTGTCCTCTTCCCCATCCCCTTCTCCACCCCCTCCCTCCAGAGGTGAAGGTGGTGGACATCATTCCCACCCACGTGTTTTTATGCTTTTACTCCGTGTATATATCCCTAAACAAAATATCAGGTCGTGACATATATATGTATTTTAATTCGCAAGCATGGATTTGTGTTGCACACATCATTCTGCAACTTGTCTCTTTCATTCAACACCATGTTTAGACATGTATCCATGATCATATGCAGACACCTAGCTCATGTATACTGTTTTTGTTAACTGCCGTCGAGTTGGTTCCGACTCATAGTGACCCCATGTACAACACAACGAAACACTGCCCTGTCCTGTGCCATCCTCACAATTGTTGCAATGCTTGAGCCCGTTGTTGCTGCCACTGTGTCAATCCATCTTTTTGAGGGTCTTCCTCTTTTTTGCTGACCCTCTGCTTTACCAAGCTTGATGTCCTTCTCCAGGGACTAGTCCCTCCTGACAACATGTCTGAAGTATATGAGATGAAGTCTCAGTATCCTTGCTTCTAAGGAGCACTCTGGCTGTACTTCTTCCAAGACAGATTTATTCGTTCTTCTGGAAGTCCGTGGTATATTCATTATTCTTCGCCAACACCATAATTCAAAGGCATCAATTCTTCTTCGATTTTCCTTATTCATCGTCCATGCTTATCAATTACTGTATAGTATTACATTGCATGACTACACAATAATTTATGAATCCACCCCCCCCCTTTGTTGGACATTTATGTTGCTTCTAGTTCTTTGCTGATACAATGGACATTCTTATACTGTCTGTGGTAGGCAGTCTCTGAGATGGCCTCAATGATCCAACTCCTTACATTTAAGCCCTTATGTAATCCTTTCCACTGTCCAAAAAACCAAACCCCCTGCCATCAAGTCAATTCTGACTCATAGCAACCCTATAAGACAGAGTAGAACTGCCCTATAGGATTTCCAAGGAGCGGCTGGTTGATTCGAACTGCCGACCTTTTGGTTAGCAGCCGAACTCTTAACCACTGTGCCTTCCATGGTAGTGGGGACAAAATAAATTATTCGAGAAAAAGTGTAAAGAAAAGTTTCTCTTCTTTCTGGCACATAGGCTTAAATGGATGCTGTGCCAGTTTTTAACTCATGGTTTCCCAAGTCCAAATTCACACTTGTGTATCTGCTCTGTGATAATGGACTGGACTGTAAACATTTCTCCTCTGCAATGAACATGATGTTAGTCTTTGTCTGTGGAAGGTACTCGGGGACACTGCAGGAGGAAGGGGGTTTCTCCTTCTAGTTTGTATCCTCTTACTTTTGTGGCATAGTCCATCCATGGTTTGTGTGGGGGTGGGAGGCGGCAGCCAGAGGTGCTCTCACCAGTCCCACAGTCCCTCAGTAACACTGCAGCAGCAGCCAGGGCCTGGGGACCACCTCACTGTGATCCTCCTGACACAGATGCTGTGCCTCTGGGTCTCATGCTGGCAGCAGCATCCTGCAACCCTCTATGTGCCCACCCACCAGCGTCAGTTTGCCTTCATCCCACAGGGGTATTTCCTGCTTGTCCAGTGTGATCGTTAAGGTCGTGTGTCAACTTGACTGGGCCATGAGTCTCAGTGGTTTGGTGGTTATGATGTAGTTCAGCAGTCATATGAGGTAGGAAACCTTGGTGGTGGAGTGGTTAAGTGCTACAGCTGCTAACCAAAAAGGTTGGAGGTTTGAATCCACCAGGCGCTCCTTGGAAACTCTATGGGGTAGTTCTACTCTGTCCTATAGGGTAGCTATGAGTCGGAATCAACTCGACAGTAACAGGTTTTTTTTTAACAATGCTGTAATCACCTCCGTGATGAGATCTGATATAATGTGATCACGTCCATGATGGGACCTGCTGTGAGTAGCCAATTAGTTGAAAGGGAGTTTCCTTGGGGGTGTGGCCCGCATCCAATATAGGTGGACTTTCTGGCAAGGCTCTCAGGCTTTTGCTTGCTCTGGATCCTACAGCTGGCTGCTGTTCATCTAACCTCAGGTTCCTGAGACTTGAGCTAGCAGCTTACCTGCCCATCTTGGGATTCATCAGTCTTCACAGGCTGTGAGCCAGAGTCCTGCTGTCTGACTTGCCAGTTTTTGGGTTCGCCAGCCCCTGTGTGAATCAGGAGAAGCCACTATCCTGACCCATGGACTTGGGACGTTCCAGTCTCTACAACCGCGTGAGCCATTTCCTGTATATAAATCTCTATGTATACATTTATACACTTCATTGGTTTTGCTTCTGTAGACAGCCCAGCCTAAGACACCCAGCAACTATGGGCCAGCTGTAATCCAGGTAACCCAGTGTACTTCCTCATCCAATGAGTGCAACCACACTTTCTCCAACATGGTCTGAACTCCAGCCTCAGAGAAGGGACCCCCCCACTTCCAAGTCTATCCTTCCTTGTGTAGTCTCCCTCAGCCCCAGTGTACCTTCCAGAACTCTCTTTGCATCTTTATAGTTATTCTCCTATCTTAGTTTAATGTTTTACACTAAACTTGCCCCTTTATATTGCTGTGTGGTTTCTGTCTGTTGATTGGACCCAGACAGACACAGACGCCCAAAGGATGCCATCTCTGCCTTCCCTTGTTCAATCTTAGCTCCTCCAAACCACTTGCTAAGCCTCTTAACACTCTTCCAGCTTCAAGAGTGTCTATATTTGTTAATCTCATTCTCACCTCTAAAATCACAATCTAAATCTTGAATTCGTAAGTTCAGAGTTATCCAACAAAGCAGTTACTTAAAAAGTCTGTTTCAGGATGGTTTTTAAGATGTCATCAAATCTTTGTTGCCTACCCTTCAAAACATTTAAACAACACCAAAGAGAGGCTTGTACAAAGATGTTGTTTGTAACAGAGAAAAAATAAGACACCATAAATTTCCCACTTGCTTGAGACAAGTTCATTTGTTTGATTGTTCTTAATTACTGGTATTTTGCGTGCATCATTAATAGGAAGTATGACACAACTATTGGTCTTCCTTCATCTGGAACAAAAGCAAATGAAGGAAACCAAAGAATCAGAGAAGGAACTGGACTACAGGACTATCTGCGTGAACTACTACCTTCTCCACCTTGAGATCAGAAGAACTAGATGGTGCCTGGCTATCACTACTGAATGTTCTGATCAATACTAATAGTTTATACTATTCAAAACTAATAGTTTAGGAGAGGAGGGGCAAGATGGCGCTCTAGGCAGAAATACCACACCGTCCCTCCACAGCAAAGATCCGAAAAACTAAGCCTAACAGAGAATCAACAATCCTGAAACCCTAGAACACCAAATGAAGAGATAAAGAACTCAGCCAAACACCAAACGGAGTGAGAATACTAAAAGAGAACGGAGAGCGAGGAGAGACTCAGGCAGAGATTCCTTACCAGCTAACGCAGCGCGGATCCACCATCTTGGACTCCTATCGGAGACCAGCAAACGGGAGAGCAGCCTTGCAGAGCATCTGGTCGGAGACAGAACGACCGCTAAACTGCGGTGCGTGCTATCCCACCACCCACCCCTCTCCGCCTCAGCTGGGGATCCCCTGCTTTCCGTGGCCAGGGTCCCTGGGCTGGGGGGTGCTGGTGCTTGGATTCCGCGCGCCTGGGCTGGCGGCTTTCTGGGAGCCGTTTGCTGGCAGCTAGCGAACCTTTCTCTGCCGCCTCCCCCTCCTTTTGCCTGGGTGCCTGGTTCCGAGTGCCGTCTCTGCTCTCTCCTGCGGGGCTGTAGGGCTGCGTGCGGGCGTGTGGCTGTTTCTAGGTCTGGGCTCCCGCGTGGGTGGGATCCCGGGGCCTTTGTTCGTTCACCCCTCTGCTTTCCGTGGCCGGAGTCCCTGAGCAGGGGGGCGCCGGTGCTTGGATTCCGCGCGCCCGGGCTGGAGGCTTTCTGGGAGCCATTTGCTGGCACCTAGCGAAACTTTTTCTCCCGCCTCCCCCTCCTTTTGCCTGGGTGCCTGGTTCCGAGTGCTGTCTCTGCTCTCTCCTGCGGGGCTGTAGGGCTGCGTGCGGGCGTGTGGCTGTTTCTAGGTCTGAGCTCCCGCGTGGGTGGGATCCCGGGGCCTTTGTTTGTTCGCCCCTCTGCTTTCCGTGGCCGGAGTCCCTGAGCTGGGGGGCGCCGGTGCTTAGATTCCGCGCGCCCGGGCGGGGGGCTTTCTGGGAGCCGTTTGCCGGCCGCTAGCAAGCCTTTTTCTGCCGCCTCCCCCTCCTTTTGCCTGGGTGCCTGGTTCCGAGTGCCGTCTCTGCTCTCTCCTGCGGGGCTGTAGGGCTGCATTCGGGCGTGTGGCTGTTTCCAGGTCTGGGCTCCCGCGCGGGTGGGATCCTGGGGCCTTTGTTCGATGGCCCCTCTGCTTCCCGTGGCCACGGTCACTTAACCCCGAGACTACCAGCTTCTTGGAATTCGCGCCCCTGAGTGGGGGCTCTCTGGGTCCCATTTGTAGGCACTGACTGCTGGTGTTGCCCTTTTTTTTTTTTTTTTCCTCTCAATTTTATTTTTCTTCCTTTTTTGATTAGTTTTGTCATCTTTTACCTCTTTTTCTCTTTTGTCTTTCTTCATTGCTTAATTTCTTGTCTCTCTATCTCTTCCTTCTCTTTCTGATCCCTGAATTCCAGGCGATGTATGCCTCTGTACCTTCTGGCCAGGCTGAGTTGTGAAAATTGAGACCGACTCCCCCAGACCTCATAGCTGCATCGGTGGGATCCCTGGGAACTTTGCAGTTCTTTAACTTTTCTGATTTTTATTTGGTCATTCTTTCCTTTTCTTTCTCTTCCCCCTTCTGGTTTCCTCCATCCCATAGTCTCTCATCTGTACATTCCAACGACAAGCTCCCCTAGCAATCTTTTATGTTTGTACGCTTTTTGCTCCTCCTCCTCTCTCCTCTCTCCCATATCCAGCTTAGCTTCACACATAATCATCTTCCCGCTGCACCCTACCTACCTGCACCGTGCACTAGACATCACATCACCAAGCGGTGCAGGCACGCCCTATTGGAACCTGCCCAGCACTGACTACCGACCGTCCTGGTGGCTGCGGTGAGTGCCACAAGCAACCCATCCCAGTGGCTCCTCCTCAACTAGATCTGCCCAGCTGTACCACAAGAACGAAAAAAAAAAAAATCTACAATCAATAAACGAGAGAAATATCTACTGAATGCCCCGAAAACAGCAAACAATATCAAAACATTTACAAAAACAAGACAAGATGGCTCCAATAGGCGTCCAAATTAAAACACCAGATAACTCTCCTGTGGAAGAAAATGCACTAGAAGTGCCTGATACGGAACTCAAATCACTAATACTCGGAATTTTCCAAGAACTGAGGCAAAAAGCTGACAAACATGAGGAAAAAATAGACAAATTTATGGAAAATACAGACAAAAAATTGGAAGAATTCAGGAAGATGATGCAAGAACAAAATGCCAAAATAAATTCACAACTCGAAATTATACAAAAACAACAATTAGAAATCCAAAAGATAAACAACAAGATTTCAGAAATGGACGGTGTCATAGAAGGGCTGAGAAGTAGATTTGAAACCATGGAAGACAGGATCAGTGGAACTGAAGACAAACACTTGGATACAACTCTGTTTCAGGAAAACTCAGAAAAAAGAACAAAGAAAAATGAAGAGACCCTGAGAGTTATGTGGGACACAATTAAAAGCAAAAACTTACGAGTGATTGGCATACCAGAACAGGGGGAGAAAACAGAAAACACAGAGAGGATCATTGACGAACTGCTGACAGAAAACTTTCCCAATATCATGAAAGATGAAAAGCTGGTCATCGAAGAAGCTCAACGAACCCCATATAGAAGAGACCCCAAAAGAAAATCACCAAGACATATCATATTCACACTCGCTAAAACTAAAGACAAACAAAGAATCCTGAGAGCAGCTCGTGAAAAACAAGAAGTAACATACAGAGGAGAAACAATAAGACTAAGCTCAGATTATTCAGCAGAAACCATGCAGGCAAGAAGGCAATGGGATGACATATATAAAATCTTGAAAGAAAAAAATTGTCAGCCAAGAATAATATATCCTGCAAAACTCTCATTCAGATTTGATGGTGAAATTAGGTCATTTCCAGATAAACAGAAACTAAAGGAATATGCAAAAGTCAAACCAAACTTACAAGAATTATTAAAGGGAGTTCTTCGATCTGAGGACAAACAGCTTAAGCCCTCAGGCAGGACCTAGGACCTAGGACGCAGGTTAACATGAACCAGATACCATTCTAGGAACTGAACTACAGACGACTTTCCAAAAACAAAAGACATACAACAGGGAATCAGAGAAATCAATCAAAGGATGACAACAACATCAAAACAATGAAAGAGGGAACAAACAGCATAGGTATAGAACCTTCTAAAGGAGAAGAAGGCAAGGCGATACCAAGTAACGGTAGACTGCTTCAAAATTATAAAGATAAGGGTAAAATTCATGGTAACCACAAAAAAAGTTAACAAACCAACTCATAAAAATAAAGACGAAAAACATAAAGTCTCAACAAAAACAAAACCTACAAAAACAAAAGAAATGAACACAAAATCCACAAACAAAAGGAACTCAGCACAAGAGAGTAAGAAGAACAAAGAAAACTTCAGCATCACAAAAAAAAGCACTACAAAATGACAGCAACAAACTCACATCTATCAATAATTACACTGAACGTAAATGGACTCAATGCACCCATAAAGCGACGGAGAGTGGCAGAATGGATAAGAAAACAGGATCCATCTATTTGCTGTCTACAAGAGACACATCTTAGAAACAAAGATGTCAATTTATTAAAAATCAAAGGTTGGAAAAAAATATATCAAGCTAACAACTATCAAAAAAGAGCAGGAGTGGCAATTCTAATCTCAGATAAAATAGACTTTAAAAGAAAATCTACCATAAAAGACAAAGAAGGACACTATATAATGATTAAGGGGATGATCCATCATGAAGACATAACCATAATAAATATCTATGCACCCAATGACAGGGCTCCAAAATACATAAAACAAACTCTAACAGCACTGAAAAGAGAAATTGACAGTTCCACAATAATAGTAGGAGACTTCAACACACCACTCTCAGTAAAGGACAGAACAACTAAAAAGAAACTCAGCAAAGATACAGAAGACCTAAAGGACACAATCAGCCAACTGGACCTCATAGACATATATAGAACAATCCATCCAACCGCTGCAAAGTACACATTCTTTTCCAATGCACATGGAACGTTCTCCAGAATAGACCACATCTTAGGCCACAGAGCAATCCTCAACAAGATCCAAAATGCTGAGATAATTCACAGTATCTTCTCTGACCACAATGCCATCAAGGTAGAAATTAACACTAGAAAGAGCAAGGAAAAAAAATCAAACACATGGAAACTGAATAATAATCTGCTTACACATCAATGGGTAATAGAAGAAATCAGAGATGGAATTAAAAAATTCCTAGAATCAAATGAAAATGAAAACACATCATACCAAAACCTTTGGGACACAGCAAAGGCAGTCCTCATAGGACAATTTATAGCAATAGATGCACATATCAAAAAAGAAGAAAGGGACAAAATCAAAACATTAACTACAGAACTCAAACAAATAGAAAGAGAACAACAAAAAAAGCCTACAACCACCGGAAGAAAGGAAATAGTAAAGATCAGAGCAGAAATCAATGAAATAGAGAACAGAAAAACAATAGAAAGAATCAACAAAACCAAAAGTTGGTTCTTTGAAAGAATCAACAAAATCGACAAACCACTGGCCAGACTGACAAAAGAAAAACAGCAGAGGGCACAAATAACCCAAATAAGAAATGAAATGGGGGACATTACAACAGACCCAACTGAAATAAAAAGGATTATAACAGAATATTATGAAAAACTATATTCCAACAAATTTGAAAACCTAGAGGAAATGGATAAATTTCTAGAAACATACGGCCTACCCAAACTACAACAAAGTGATATTGAAAATCTGAACAGACCCATAACAAGAGAAGAGATTGAAAAGGTAATAAAAAAACTCCCAACCAAAAAAAGCCCTGGCCCAGATGGCTTCACTGGAGAATTCTACAAAACATTTACAGAAGAGCTCGTACCAGTTCTACTCAAGTTATTTCAGAGCATAGAAGAGGAAGCAACACTTCCAAATTCATTCTATGAAGCCAGCATAATGCTGATACCAAAACCAGGCAAAGACATCACAAAAAAAGAAAATTACAGACCAATATCTCTCATGAATATAGATGCAAAAATTCTGAACAAAATTCCAGCCAATAGAATTCAGTATCATATCAAAAAAATAATACACCACGACCAAGTAGGATTCATACCAGGTATGCAAGGATGGTTTAACATTAGAAAATCCATCAACGTAATCCACCACATAAATAAAAGGAAAGAAAAAAATCACATGATTATCTCAATTGATGCAGAAAAGGCATTTGACAAAGTCCAACACCCATTCCTGATAAAAGCTCTCAATAAAATAGGTATAGAAGGGAAATTTCTCAACATAATAAAGGGCATCTATGCAAAACCAACAGCCAACATCATTCTTAATGGAGAAAGGCTGAAAACATTCCCCCTGAAAACAGGAACAAGACAAGGATGCCCTTTATCACCACTCCTATTTAACATTGTGCTGGAAGTTCTAGCTAGAGCAGTAAGGCAAGAGAAAGAAATAAAGGGCATCCAAATTGGTAATGAAGAAGTTAAACTCTCCCTGTTTGCAGATGATATGATACTATACATAGAAAACCCTAAAGACTCCACGAGAAATTTACTGGAAGTAATAGAAAGATTCAGCAGAGTAGCAGGATACAAGATAAACATTCAAAAATCAGTTGGATTCCTATACACCGGTAAAGAGAACGATGAAAAGGAGATCAGGAAATCAATACCATTTTCAATAGCCCCTAAAAAGATAAAATACTTAGGAATAAATCTGACCAGGAATATAAAAGACCTATACAAAGAAAACTACAAAACACTGCTGCATGAAACCCAAAGGGATCTACATAAATGGAAAAACATACCATGCTCATGGATAGGCAGACTCAACATTGTGAAAATGGCAATTCTACCTAAAGCAATCTACAAATACAATGCAATTCCGATACAAATACCAACAACATTCTTCAAAGAGATGGAAAAACTAATTATTTACTTTATATGGAAAGGGAAGAAACCTCGAATAAGTAAAGCACTACTGAAGAAGAAGAATAAAGTTGGAGGACTCACACTACCTGACTTGAGAACCTACTATACAGCTACAGTACTCAAAACAGCCTGGTACTGGTACAACAACAGAGACATTGACCAATGGAACAGAATTGAGAACTCAGATGTAAATCCATCCACCTACGGTCACCTGATTTTTGACAAGGGCCCAAAATACATCAAATGGGGAAAAGACAGTCTTTTTAACAAATGGTGCTGGCAAAACTGGATATCCATTTGTAGAAAAATGAAACAGGACCCATACCTCACACCATATACAAAAACTACTTCAAAATGGATCAAAGACCTGAATATAAAGCCTCAAACTATAAAATTCATAGAAGAAAAAATAGGACCAACACTTCAGACCTTAATACATGGCATTAACAGGATACAAACCATAAACATCAACACAAAAAACCCAACAGATAAACTAGATAATTGGGATCTTCTAAAAATCAAACATCTATGCTCTTCAAAAGATTTCACCAAAAGAGTTAAAAGAGAACCTACAGACTGGGAAAAAATTTTTGGACAGTACAAGTCAGACAAAGGTCTAATCTCCATAATCTACAAGAAAATCCAACACCTCTACAACAAAAAGACAACCAATCCTATCAAAAAATGGGCAAAGGAAATGAACAGACACTTCACCAAGGAAGACATTCAAATGGCCAACAGACACATGAGGAAATGCTCGCGATCACTAGCCATTAGAGAAATGCAAATTAAAACCACAATGAGATACCATCTCACCCCGGCATTACTGGCACGAATCAAAAACACTGGAAATAACAAATGTTGGAGGGGCTGCGGGGAGACGGGAACTCTTATACACTGCTGGTGGGAATGCAAAATGATACAGCCATTTTGGAAAATGATATGGCGTTTCCTCAGAAAGCTAGAAATAGACGTACCATTCGATCCAGCAATCCCACTCCTAGGAATATATCCTAGAGAAATAAGAGTCATCACTCGAATAGACATATGCACACCTATGTTCATGGCAGCATTATTCACAATAGCAAAACGATGGAAACAACCTCGATGTCCATCAACAGACGAATGGATACACAAACTATGGTACATACACACAATGGAGTACTATGCAACGAGAAAGAACAATGAATCGGTGAACCATCTCATAACATGGATGAAACTGGAGGACATCATGCTGAGTGAAATAAGTCAATCACAAAAGGACAAATATTGTATGAGACCTCTATTGTAAAAACCCATGAAAAAATTCACATGCAAAATGTAACAATCCTTGTTGGTTACCAGGGATGGGGGGGGGGGATACTAAATAGGTAATAGGTAAGTGGTAACTTGGGTGAGAGATGAGATAGTACATAGTACAGGGGAAACTAACACAACCTGCACAAGGAAAGGTCATGGAGGCCCTATAGACACATCCAAACCCCCCGAGGGACTGAGTTGTTGGACGGAGGGCTCTGGGGACCATGATCTCGGGGAACATCTAGCTCAATTGGCATGACACTACTTATAAAGATAATGCTCTACATTCTACCTTGGTGAGTAGTGTCTGGGGTCTTAAAAGCCTATGAGCGGCCATCTAAGATACACCACTGATCTCATCCCTTCGGGAACAAGGGAGAACGAAGAGAACAGGATACAAGGAAAAGATTAGTCCGAAGGACTAATGGTCCACAGCTACCAAGGCCTCCACGGGACTAAGCCCAGTACAGCTGGATGGTGCCCGGCTACCACCAATGACTCCTCTGACCAGGATCACAACAGAGGGTTCTGGGCAGAGCTGGAGTAGGATGTAGAGCATAATTTTAACTCCCAAAAAAAAAAAAAAAAAAAAAAGAAGACCAGATATACTGGCCTAAAGAATACTAGAGAAACCTCGAGAGTGTGGCCCCCAGACACCCTTTCAGCTCAGAGGGGAAGTTACCTTCAAGGTTTGATGTTAAGCCTGGGAATGGACACCCCAGTAAAACTAAATGGGACTAACGATGTACAGGAGTCCGGTGACAAGGGCCAGAAGGCAGAGGGAGAGTAGGAAACTGATGATAAGGAACACAAATTGAATAAGGACACTGTCGATGTATTGTGAGATTGTTGACCACTGCTATAGGGCAACATTTGTAGTAACTATTAAATGGGAGGCTGTTTTGTCCTGTAAGCCTTCATCTTGGGCGAGAATGGCAGCACAATTGGAAGAGCATAGTCAATATCACTTAAATGTGTAAGTAAAAAGTTTTGAAATGGTGTTTAAATAAAATAAAAATAAATAAATAAATAAATAAACAAATGAGACTAAAGAGGTACAATAGTCCACTGACAAGGTCCAGAAGACAGAAGGGGACAAGGAAGCCCCCTGGTGATAGGGAACACAAGGTGGAGTAAGGATATTCTTGATGTGCTGTGAGATTGTTAACCATTGTCATAGGGCAACATGTGTAGTAACTGTTAAATGAAAAACTATTTTGTTCTGTAAGCCTTCATCTTAAGTGAGAATAACAGCACAGTTGGAAGAGCGTAGTCAAAATCACTGAACTGTGAATGTAGAAATTTTTGAAACAGTGTATCTTTGGCCATCTGTAATTTTCATCAAAAAAAAAGGTTGAGAATTTAGAGGCTTAATACGTTGTGGGGTTGTTAACCAATGTCAAAAAACAACATGTGTACTACTATTTCATGAGAAACTATTTGCTCTGTAAGCTTTCACCTGAAGTACAATAAAATATATATATAATTAAAAAAAAAAAAAAACTAATAGTTTAGCCTGAAGAGTAAAGATTGTCACCCGAGTATTGTGTTTCTTAAACAAAAATAAATAAATAATCTATATAAGACCAAAAGGTCAACAGCTATTTTAAAAGCATAGATGAGAAGGTGGGGCGGGGTGGGGAGGGGGCAACGAGATTAAGTAAATGGAAGTGAGACAACTAGAAGAGATACAGACCCACTCCCCACTTATCGACATGATTAGGTTCCAAAACCAGGTTGTTATGCAAAAAACAGTATTAGGCAAAAATGGAGGATGACCACATCAGATCACAAAATGGAAGATAACTACATTACATAACTGCCAAATCACTGAGAATCATGGCCCACATAACTTTGACCATCACAGCCAGCATTATCCTCATCTTGCTCCTTGGCGTTCATCACTGCCAGATGTATGTCATTAATGTGCAAAACAGTCAGATAGATTTTTTACTATTGTTGTAAATGCAAAATGTCACATAACGAGATAGTCGATAAGCGAGCAGTAGGTGTAACAAGAATTTTGACACAAAGTGAAGAATGTAACCAATGTCACAGATCATTTTGTCTAGAGACTGTGGTATGGGAGTGGGTTTTGCTATGTGTATTTTCAGCAAAAATAAAAATAAAAGAAAAAAAGAGGAACAATGGCAAACTCTTACGCATCTTTAAGCACTTAAAATTTTTCCAGTTCTTCCCAGCAACTCCCCACCCCTCCTGCCCCAAGACCCCAATTCCTGTTCACCTCTGCATATCCCCTTTTCTGACTTCATTTTCCACCCTTCTCCAATTTCCTGATACTCTTCCACTGTGCCACTGGAAATCTCCACCGTCCAAGAGCAAAATCCCCTCTATGCTAAACTGCTTCTCCATATGCTACCTGAAGCCTGGCTCTCCCTCAGAGCAGGGCCTCCTCCAAATAAAACCAAAAAACCAAACCCACTGCCATCAAGTTGATTCTGACTCATAGCCATCCTACAGGACAGAGTACAACTGCCCCGTTGGGTTTCCAAGGCTGTAATCTTTACGGAAGTAGACTGCCACATCTTTCTCCTGTGGAGCAGCTGGTGGGTTCCGCCAACCTTTCAGCAAGAAGCCGAGTGCTTAACCACTGTGCCACCAGGACTCCTATTCCTCCAAACAGTATCTGTTTTCTCTCATACTGGGATTACAGGAAGTAAAGGTTTCTTCCTTTTGCCTCTTTACTGCTTCCAGACCATTCGCCTCCCTTATCCCTCCAAACTCTCAGCTTTGAATCCGACTACACAACACACTCCTCCCTCCTTGTTGCAGTTGTATCCCAACCCTGAGCCCCTTGCCCTCAGTCCTTGAGGATTTGGGTGCCTGGCTCATTATCACTCTCTTCAACATTACCTGGTGCCATTGATTTCGACTCATGGTGACCCCGTGTATTACAGAATAGAACTGCACATAGGGCTGTGATCTTAAGGAAGTAGACTGCCAGGACTCTTCCATGGCACTGCTGGGTGGATTTGAACCACGAACCTTGCAGTTAGTAGCCCAGTGCCCAGGGACCTTCTTCAACATTACTCCTGTCGTAATTTTGGGTAATTTCAGTATCTATGAAAATGATTCTTTCAATATTCTGACCTCTCAGATCCTTGACCCACCCCACCCCACCCCACCCCACCCCATGATTTTATTCTCTCAGCTCCCTTGGTCTCACTACACACCTTGACATCACCACTAGTGACAAGCCCCTCCTAATCCCAACTGCAAACATCCCACTTCAACCACCACATCCTGCTTTTCCAGCTCACTCTCTAGTGTCTCAACTGGAACGATCTCAACCTTTTGCTCTCCCTCAAATCCCTGTCTTCACTCCCCTCCTCAGCCAGTTTAAATTCCACGCTCTATCATTATATTCAAGGGGCCCTGGTGGCGCAGTGGGTAAGTGCTCAGCTGCTAACCAAAAGGTCAGCAGTTCGAACCCACCACCTTCTCTGTGGAAGAAAAGACCTGGTGATTTTCTCCTGTTAACAATTCCTAACCAAAAAGAACCAAACCCGTTGCCATCAAGTCGATTCCAACTCAAAGATTTACAGCCTAGGAAACCCTACGGGGCAGTTCTACTCTGTCATATAGGGTCACTATGAGTTGGAATTGACTTGATGGCACACAACAAAAACGTCATAATAGTCATTATATAATCCCTCTTTGCTTTGTTGTACTTGCCTAACTACACCATAACCCGGATTAAATCAAACCTAATATTACAGTTAACAACCTTAGCAGGTCACTAGTGCCTCCCAGAAACCATCCTATTTCTTTAGTCCATTTAGTGTCTCTCACTGTCCTAGATGACTGTATCTTCCATCTGTCCTCAAATCCAGCTGATGACTTACAATTCCACTGAGAAAACAGAAGCGAACAGAAGAGAACATCCACAAGCTCCCAGGCCTCACCTATCCATCCCCAAGGGCTCTGCCTTCTCTCCTCTTACTCGGAATGAACCACTTGTGCCCTAGACCACGCCCCCTCTCAGCTCTTGTGAAGCCCAGCAATTCTCCATCTCTTACCTGCATCACCAGCTTCCCCTTTTGTATCTTTCCACCAATTTTCAAACATGCTATTTTCCGCCATCTTGGAAAAACTTCCTTGATGTCACTTCCCCCCTCTAGCTTTTCAGCAAACTTTTCAAAATGTTATCTGTATTTTCTGTCTCTGCAATTACTCTTCCCCCATTCTGTTGTCTTCATTTTCAAAAATCCAACCTATAGAAAAACTCAATGAAGCCTCACTCGAGTTTGTCAGTATTTACTTCTTAGGTCTCATCACTCAAAACACTCATGGTTTTGAGTACTTCTCAGATTGTGATCTACAGATCTTGGGGGTCCCTGAGACCATTTTAGGGGACTCACAAAATCAAAATTCAACTACTAAAATGTAACTTGCTTTCTTGACTGGTGACATTTGCACTGATGGTTTAAAGGAAATGGTGGGTAAAACTGCAGGTACCTTAGCAAGAATCAACACCCCAGCACTAAGTGTTCTGGTTGTCATTATACTACCCACTGCTACACCGTTAAAAAAAAAAAAAGCCAATTTAAGAATGTCCTTGAAGCAGTAAAAATAATTTATTAAATCTCAACCCCTAAGTATCTATTCTGTGTGTTGAAAGTGTGGGAAGAGTATGCATAAAGCCTTTCTGTTGCATACTTAGTACAATGGCTGTCTCTCAGGAAAAGCACTTGTGTGATGGTGTTGCAGCTTAACTAGCTGCTTTTTTCATGAAACATCATTTTGATTTGAATGACTGACAAACTATGGTTATTCAGACTTAGGTGTTTGGTTTTCTTTAATTTTTAATCCTATTGTGCTTCAAGTGGAAGTTTACGGTGCAAATTAGCTTTTCATTCAAAGGTTTACACACAGATTGTTCTGTGATATTGGTTACAATCCCCGCCACGTGTCAGCACTCCCCCTTTTCCACCCTGGGGTCCCCGTGTCCATTCATTCAGTTTTCCTGTCCTTTTCTGCCTTCTCATCTTTGCTTTTGGGCAGGTATTGTCCACTTAGTCTCATACACTTGATTGAACTAAGAAGTATATTCCTCACGTGTGTTACTGTTTGTTTTATAGTCCTGTCTAATCTTTGCTGAAAGGTGGACTTCAGGAGTGGCTTCAGTTCTGGGTTAGCAGGGTGTCTGGGGGCCACAGTCTCGGGGGTTCCTCCAGTGGTTTGTCAGACCAGTAAGTCTCATCTTTTTTTGTGAATTTGAATATTGTTCTAAATTTTTCTCCCGCTCTGTCTGGGACCCTCTACTGTGATCCCTGTCAGAGCGGTCAGTGGTGGTAGCCGGGTACCATCTAGCTCTTCTGGGCTCAGGCTGGTAGAGGCTGTGGTTCACATGGCCCATCAGTCCAGGCAAGCAACTCACAGTATTTGTGACAAATGATAAAATTTGAGCTTTCAAACAAAAATCAGAATGTTACAAAACTTGTATCCACTACCATGAGCTTGATATCTTCTGACTTTTATGAGATCTTAGTTGTATTAATGTGAGTAGAAAATATGAAATAATGAAACATATCAACATTTGGAAGATCTGCAGAATTCAGTTAAATAATATTTTACAAATAGCTAATAGATGGTGTTATAAAATCATGCATGGATAAAAGATCTATTTGAAGTGGAAAGGCTGCACCCTGTCAAAGGCGGAAAACTTGAGAGACCTGGAAAAACAAGGCAGTCCGGTCGAGTTCCGGCTCTCACAGGTTTCACTGTATTAACAAATCAAAGCATCAGAAATATTACAGAGAGAGAATGTTAAAAAAGGAAAATCTTACAAGCAAAATGCAGTACAAAAATTCCATCTCATCCATTGCAACCACCACCCTTCCCCCAAAAGAAACTACGCCCCAGGAGCTAACTGAATGTAAGAGTCTTTTATTCAACTTGTAAAGGACAGTTTTAAAACACAATGTTAGTAACACTTTTAGAACATTTGGTTTATCCCTTTGACATTTTATCTATCTTTACCAATTTTTATTACAAAAATCAGAAAAGTAAAAATCTATTACAATATTTGCACAGTGTAACCACTAAGTTGTCTAAACAAAATTAACATCTATAAAACCATAAACTTAATGCAGTTTTATTGAGAGAGATTAAAAATCCTCTCACCTAACTGGATATACATAGCAGAGTATATATTTTAAAGCAGAAAACCCCCAAAAAGTAAAACTAAGGAAGAAAGAAAATAGAAGTCAAAATAGTTAAATATTTTCACCTGACAGTTCCTGCAAATAGTGATTTCTACTACATGTCAAGGAAACCGTTATCTGTGGTAAAAACTCTAGACAAAGTAGGAAATGCAGAATAAAAATACAATAAATCAAAAGTTCCAGGCTGGCCTGTTTTCAGTGAAACACAAGGCAGTGATCTACTTCACATCATTTGGGGAGACCATTTATACCCCAATCCACGGTGTGTGTTTACAACTAAAATCTTCACCACATGGCAAGTTACAAAGGTAGCATCTAATGACATTGAGAAAGACCACTTCTTCTCTTCATACAAATCACTGCAAGAAATCCGCTGTAAGGCTGTAGCCTGCATAGGGAAACAGCTGCGCTCCGTCAAGAACTCAACAGGAAATAGTAAAGGCAAGCTCTGCGAACCGATGCACATGTGAATAAATTTACCAGGCACCTCATTTACTGCCTCCTAGTTTACCTTGAACAGGTATAATTTAATCCGACAAAAGGAAATATAACAATTTCTGGTGACAGTATTAAAAGGAAATATTGAGTTTGGTGACAGAAAAACTAAATTCCAAGAGTGCATCTTATAAAAGGGCTGATGTCCCACTGTGTATGCACCTCTGTACTAGGTAAGCCCTACTGATGTCCCACTGTATATACATCTCCGTACTAGGTAAGCCCTACTCCTGCACTAACTAGGACTAAGTAGGAAACTGTTAAATAAAAGGTTCCTTTGTCAGTAAAGTACATTAAAAAAAAAAGTACAAGTTGTGGCATTCCTTCACGTTAATGCTACATTAACATTTTGAGTTGGTTGATAGGCAGGATTAATGCATTTCAGATCAAAGACGGGCCAGAAATTTCTAAGAGCCGTGATAAAGGTGCATTGTACCCAAGATGGTGCTGTCATATCTCTCCTCCACTCTAACAGAATTGGAATGCTCTATGACACTGTTAAGCTCAGGGATGCTTTCCGCAGTGTCCCCAAATCCATGGTAATGTCCGTAATGCAGATTCTCCTCAATATCGTCCGCCCAGGAGGGCCGACTAGCTATGCAGCTGCTTGGACTACCGTTGAGATGCAGAGAACCGCAGAGATCAGAGTTACCGCTCACAGTCCTCTCTGGCTCCTCGGGGCTATTAACACCCCCACACAGCGGTCCAGGAACCAGTCCATCTCTAATGCCTTTAGATCCTGTTAAGCACTGGTCATTTCTGTCTTCCATCCCACTGAGCTGTGTCGTGGAGGGGAAGTCCAAATGTCCATTGATGATACATCCATTTGTCAACGTATTCGATACGGAGCTACTGTTTTTCATATCTGCATTAAGAAATACACCTGTCACCAAAATTCAGAACCAATGGGAGAGAAGAAACTATAAAATGCTTCACTGTTGCTACAATTCTAAAGGATTTCTTTTCTTCTTTTTCTTTTTTTTTTTTTTAAAAACAAACCAGTTCCTTTTCCAAAGTAAAAACAGTGCATAGGTAGCTTTCAAAATAAAACAAAACAGTAGCATTGGCCTGGTAAGATACGAAAATTTTATGAATTTCGGTAGCATTGGATAACCAAATTTTAACGTAAGTTGACAAATATAATGCATGAATGAACAATACCAACAGTACTGGAAAGGCATCAAAAACCTGTTCTCATTTTAAGACTACTTTCTGAGAGCAATTTTTAAAGTCACACCTGAAAAAGTCCATCAGAACTGAATGTAAGGATTTTTTCTTCCCCACAAAGGGTTAAAATAAAATATAAAACCTCTCCAGCTCTTAGGGGGAAAAAAAAGGTAAATAACGCAGGTGAATTAAGGAAGTTCTTCAAGCTAATGTAAGGCAGCTCCATATAAGGCTTTTTAAAAGCTTTCCTCACAAATTAGAAAGGCATAAACAGGAATATAAAAAGGAACAACTTTTTTTCTTCCTAACACTCAGATCTACATAGTACTTGTGTGAAATGTCACTTAACAGCTTTGGCAGAGTACAGGGAAAACCAGCAACTACAGAGAGGAGCTCGGAATGCCAGTCAGTCTCATGCACACCATCTTGTCCCAACAGCACAGTTGTGAATAGTTTCTTATGAATTCAGCTATTAAAATGACTATGATATCCAAGATTTCACTTTATTAGGTTACTCTGAAAAACCACTTACGTTGGGAAAAATGTTGATAGTGTAATTTGCATATATAGACATCCAGTAGGATCAAGATGTCTTAAGGAAAAAAGTCAATTACAAAATGCACGAGCATGCTGGGATTGGCAATTACAAGTTATTCTTCTGTATACTGGAACTCAAGAATTAATAACATCCATGTTCACAGGAATTTGTGGAACAGTATAGAGAACGGTCAAAAGATCACCCCAATGCTCTGCTCTATTAATGCAAGGCATGATACTAAATACAAAAGAGCTCAGTCCTAGTAACCGGGAAGAAAACCACGTCCTATACACATCTGGCTACCCTGGTACGTCACACACATCGTATTTTCAGTTTCACCTCCTATATTCCTCTGATTTGCACGCGGATAATAGATTTCTGTGTCCTGTCCGTCTGCTTTCTGGCAACAAAACAATCATGGCTGTTCAAGAACAAAACATCTTTTAAATATTTCACTATTTTGGCAATATAAGCAATGATTATATTTTAATAACTGCTATAAATTCTTCAGAGGATAATGGATTCTTTTTTCAAATAGAATGATAGCTTTCATATTTAGTTAAAACTAAGGACTAGAGAAGAGGTGCTTCAAAGATTAAATATGAAATAAAAACAAAGGAAATAAATTATTTTGGGGACTATTTATATAGTAATCTTTAGCGATGTGATAAATTTTGTTTACTCAGTCAGACAGTATTTTAAGTCATAATGATGAAAAAGAAAGGCATTGCTTATTTGGCACGTGTTATATGGGATGAATGTGGCATGAAATACAATGTGACTTTTTCAATATTTATGTTCAACCAGGGTCTTTAATTGAACCTGAAATCCCTGGGAATTAATATTTAGAGACTAAAGGATGATTGCCTCTCACTTTTCAAAGCATGTAGCAATGCTTTCTTTTTTTTTTTTTTAAAGCTGGCTTTATGAGTTTTGTTATTTATTTTTGTTGTTTTGTGCCGTTGAGTTGATTTTCAACTCACAGCAACCTCAGTGTGACAGAGGACTGCCCCATAGGGTTACCTGCCTGTAATCTTTATGGAAGCAGACCACCAGATCTTTCTCCCATGGAGCAGCTACGTGGATTCAACTGCCAACCTTTAGGTTAGTGGCCGAGTGCTTAATCATTGCACCACTGGGTTCTTTTATTTATCTTTAGATAAGGTCATATAGACCCTGACTACGGAAAATCTATTGTTTTAAATGTACTAGCCAAACAGAATGCCCCTTGGAAAATCTACCCATTTCATTTAATTATTTACGGCAAGGTAACTGTACACATAACAACCCTATAGTTTCTAAAAAGATGTACACTTTCATTTTAGTGAACAGAAATGATATTTTCATATACATTTGGGAAGCAACATGCATAATTTTTTATCCCCAGTGAAGAACTTAGCACAAAAAAATATAATAATGCAACTTTAATAACAAATGATCTACTTCTTAATACAGCATCATATATAATCTTAATCTATGTATTTCAAAATATATTAACACTTGAAGAGAATTGGCTAAAGTGTTTTCTTGGTCATCTAAATAAAACAAATAGTAGAAAAAAGTATTAACTAAATAGATACTTTTTAGATACTCTAAAAGCTAGAAGGAACTGAGCCTTTTGCCTTTTAAAAATTGAAAATGACTGTCAACTGTTTTAATATACTAAAAATTTTACATACTAAAATGTGTGTTTTGTGAAACACGGCGTAGAGCATTTTAACAGACTTATTCTGAGCACCGCAGAAACCACAGCAACCAAGACTTTTCAGTCAAGACTCTCTACCGGCGTATTTGGGTTACAAATCAAAACCACTTTTCCGAGTTCCTAACGTTTGCAGCTGCTTGGCCTTGCTATCTATTGTTCTGAAAATACAAGCAACAGCACGTTTGGTACATTCATCCGAAGGTCATACATCAGAAAATTAAAAATGTAAAAACCTCATAAGAAATAAGCAAGGCACATTAAGCAAAAGCCTCAAATCAAAATAGGAAGATTGCACTTAGATTTTTCATATTCATAGAATGCACCAAAACCACTTATCCTTGTATCTACAAACTCGTCCAAGATAGGCAAATTATAGTATAACAATCTTTAAAGACACTGGACAACAAAGTGCAAAGAAAAGCTTTCGAGAAACTTATGTTAGAAATAATAGGCATACTGGTTCTTGCAACGACAAGGGGTTTGCATTGCCGAAACAGTATATATTTCTATTTCTTTTGGTCCAAGAGAACAACTCTCCCGTTGTTTGTCTTCGACCATCTGATTGTTGTTGCAGTTACCAGGAAATTGTCCAGTCCCACCTGTTACAGCAGCGAACTCTCTATCAACGTGCATTTTGTCCGCATCGTCTTCCGCCTCGCCGTTCCCTAGAGGCATGCAGAGACCCGAGCTATGAGCTGCGCAGAAACAAAGGCTGTTTTAGACTCCCTTGTACGTACAAAAAGACTTTAAGACAAATGCTTTTCTTTTCCTGCTGTCAAATCACGGAGTACTTTAAAACAGTCAAATAATCTAAAAATCTACAGATACCAATGAACTTGGTACACCACTGAGAAACTTCTCGACAATAAAAATATTTCTTGCAAAGTTTCAACGAAGTCATGGAATTTCAGATACCTATTCTGATTTACTTGATCAAGAAAATTCTCTTTTTAAGACTGTTATTTCAGGAATACGAAGCACTATTACATAGCCGACAGACATATCCTACAGCCTAAGCAGTTTTCTCAAATGTAGCATAATTTACACTGTCCGGAAACGCTCCTTCAGATGCTTCAGAGAAGTACAGTAAGACAACTCTTAAGATTAGAGACAATCTTCATATTTTGAAAAAATTAACAAATTTTACCCACAAAAAAATACAGTAAAGGCCAAGATTCAAGACAGGTTTGTCAATATTATCTGACAGTGGCATTTGACTTATGTGAACACCAAACTACAATAAAACTGAAAATATTAAAAAGTCTTAGTTCAAGAAACTTGAAGCTGAAGCTGTATATACACATTTCTTACCATCATTCTTCGTATTTTGGAAGGAAGCGAACATGTGTATCTAAGCACTTTTCCTCCAAGTAATAATACTCTACGCAAAAACAAAAACCACTTTTGCCCCAAACCACCAGACATCATCGCTCAAGGATAAACCATTCTCATCCGATGTCTGCTCTTCTAGTCTTAATAAGCATATATTTAAACAAAAACTGATCACAAAATCATTGTTATACCTTCTTTTATTAACATGGCGTGAATGCATTCCCACATCAATTAATTTCAGAAACATCTTTACAGTTGAATAATAATCTACTTATAGCTGTAATTTACTGAACCCCCCCTTGCTGTCTGGGTCACTTCTTTTCCTATCGTGAACACTGTAACTAACACTTATAAATGCACCTTTGTGCGCATTTCTGATTCTTTACTCACATAAATACCCAGAATTATTTCTGGGTCAAAGACATGCACAAGGAAAAAAGTAACCAGCTTCAGTGCCAAATATTCCTTTCAAATAAACATTTTCAAACTCGGGAGAACTGACCTTTGCAGCTTTAATTAGTTCTAATCTTAGCGGGGCATGAATGACTTTCATTACAGAAATGAGAATAATAGCAGTTCCAGATTATACCCCAAACTGTGCAGACACCAAGGTGCTAATAATGCAGTGTTGTTACTGAACGAGAAACCCCATTTCTGAGCGATCAGGACAAGTAGAAACAGGAGTGTGACTTGTGACGTTGGGGAAAAAACAGAAGTCTGCACAGGTGTGAGGTCGAGTGTTCTCCAAATATAAAAAACCTGTTGCCGTCCAGTCGATTCCGACTCAGAGAGACACATAGGACAGAGTAGAACTGCCCCATAGGGTTTCCAAGGGACACCTGGCGGATTTGAACTGCCCACCTCTTGGTTAGCAGACGTAGCTCTTAACCACTGCGCCAACAGGGTTTCCTCTCCAAATATAGTTCCTTTAAAACCGGAGGCATGAAAATGTGGATCTGAGTCTTTCATGTTCATTAACTTTTCTTAATGCTCCACAGACCTGGAGAAAGAAGCAGTCCACGGGCCCAAAACCAGTGATGGAAAAGCTCTACAGATCTTCACTAGGAAACAGTATCGGCATTGAAGAAATCAGCGATAAACAAGGCATCTTAAAAAAAGGTGGGGAGATGCGGGGGGGGGGGGGGGTAGTGGTGGTGGAGTAGGGCTGGCGGAAGGCCAGGCTGATTCCCTTCAGTGTTTCAGGAACGATGACTAAATTCCCCCAACCTTTAGGGTTTGTAGGGAAAACAGGCAGACCGAGTAATTTGCAGCCAGTAATGGGGTCAGGTTTTAAACCCTCAGACTCTGAAACTACATTCTACAAAGCCTGCTGAGCCAAACAAGGAAATGATTTTTCCTTGCATTGAGAACTGGTGCAGACTGCCACACCAAAACCACAAACGTAATTGGTATTAAAAAAAAAAAAAAAAAAAAAAAAAAAAAAACTTCGCTGGGAATACAATCTCGATAGCTTTATGTTATCTATATTCGAGGTACGTCTGATTTGGTCTTGAAATTCAGATGGCAATTTTCCTTGGGAAAACTGGCAACTACAGGTATATTTGGAGCCCTGGTGGCACAGTGGTTAAGAGCTTGGCTGCTAATCAAAAGGCTGGCAGTTCAAATCCACCAGTTGCTCCTTGGAAAAACCCTATGGGGCAGTTCTACTCTGTCCTATAGGGTCGCTAAGAGTTGGAATCTACTCAACAGCAATAGGTCTTGGTCTGGTATGGATTTATTTGACAACTTCTGAAAAGCAGGCAGAAAAACGGACAGATAAGATGTGAAGGAAATTAAAAACAAAAACTTCCCCAAAGCTAGGATATTTATCTTTCCAGTCACTCTCAAAGCCCAGTGCCCGCTAAGTACCTGTTATGAATGAAGTGCACTCACTGGGGGGGGGGGGGGGGGGGGGGGACCCACAGCAAACAAAAATCATTAAAAATAAAGCATCCAACAATAAAATCAGAAGAATCACAATACTGTAATCTCGGTAAGAGTGGCTACAAAATGGAGTGTAAAATGGGGGCATATCTGCCACTAGGGGGCAAAAAGGGACTTTTGGGCCAAGTAAAGCAAACATTAATCTAACCGTAACTAGTACTACTCAGCGCACTAGGATTCTGTGACTTCCCTGAAACTGCTCGTTAGTAGATACCTTTGTTAAGTCTGATAACAAAACTTCTCATTAACAATGCAGGATAAAATTGAAACAGACCAAAAGTTTCACATTCTAGCAGTCAAAACACTCTTTAATGTGGGAAGTATGTTGATGTAAACATCCTAGAACTTCATTACCTGTCTCTGTAGACACACCAATCTTTGTAACCCATTATCCCCATAAACCACAGATACTCTAGCATCCCAGAATCTTGAGTCATGCTATTTTATACCAATGACTCCTCCAGGGTAGGATCTTAATTTTCTTTTATTGCTGGCACCCATAAGTTGGAAGTGTGCAATTAGATGGTAGCACTAAGGTTGCAATTATTTACTTTTGAAAATTGTATTTTATGAACCAAATTAAAACTGCCTCTCAATTTGAAGAACACTTAGGATGAACTGTGCTCCCTCCCACAACAAAAATCACATTACCTTGAGGCAGTTTCCTCTGTCCATGTCCACAAACACCTATCTATTGCCCCTGCCGAAGGAGTTCTTTAGACACCACGTCGCTCCTAAGGTGTTGCACGTAGCCATTTCAGAAAAGCAGTGTCTTCCTTAAAAGTTACCAATTTCGATTCTATTTACATTTTGGAAAAGAATGTTGTCTTTCTATGGACTTCCATAGTTAAATGGAAACATTAAACATTTCCAGGTTACTTAATATATCAATTTCATAGTGTTCTTGCCTTTTAGTTTCATTGCTAAAATAGGCATTTATTGATTAGATTTTAGTACACATTATATACTGTTTATTATGAACTACCTAGTTAGCTTAAAATAAAACCTCCAGAGATGGAGTCACAGCCAGGTGTGACCACTGCCTACCATCATCCATGAGAAAAGCAAGAGGCCCCGCCTCTGGCCAGGAAACCCATCTCATTCTTATCAGGGAGGGGGCTCTGGGGGGTGGGCTGGGGGGCAGCTGGTTTGCCCTCTTTGGAGCTGGGACAGCCGAGCGGGGCTGCGTTTGTAATTTCAAAGACTTCAGGGGTCTGAAGTCTTTCAACAAGATTCTTAAACTACATGAAAAAACTGTGACCAAGCGTCTGAAACTGTGGAAATGGTTTTACCTAAGTTTTTAAAAGCCAGAGACTGGATTACTGCAGAAGGGAATTAACTGGGCCCTAAAGCCACACACACCATGAGAGAAACTTACCTGGAGAGCTGCCTATCCCCTGGGTTATGAGAGTTTTAAAGGCAGAGGAATCTGTTCACAAGGAGGCAAAACAAGTAATCAATACTGTCACGTTTTAAGATGTAAGTGCTCTAGTAAGACAAGGGAGTCTTTCTACCAAGACATGCCCCATACTAGTTACCTCCCCAAGACCTAAGCAGGAGGCATTTTACATGTGCAAAAACTTCTAAGTAGCTTCACAGTACAATTAACTCAAGTCTGGGGTCATGATGTAGATCAGTTACCCTTTTTAAGGTACCAGTGTGAAGGGGTTCCTATGTGCTCACCCCTAATCCCTTGATTAGCAGGGATCTCTAAACAAAAAATCCAAACCACAGTTGCTGTGGAGTTGATTCTGGCTCACGGCGACCACGTGTCAGAGTAGAACTGTGCTCTGCATGGTTTTCGATGGCTGTGATCTTTTGGAAGTAATCGCCAGGCTTCTAGGACACCTCACACCCATGATGGCATTTCCAATGAACTACGTGTATGCTGTTACTGAAATCTCTAACCATTGGAGCGCGTCTACTTCCCACATTAAAGGAGCAACAAGTTTAGTCTGTGGCTTCCCACCAGTCAGTATCATTAACTAGTTATTCTTTGTTAATATTTTTTCTTCAAAAAGTTCTGTTAAAATAGTACCTAAGGCCCAAGTAAGGTTTCTTCTACTACAAGGTACCTCCCCCTGGGATTCTGACTCCTGTTCAGGTGTGAGTAACAGCGAGAGAGGGTGCGTGCCATTCCGGGAGGCGGGGCAGTGGTGCTAACAGCGGAGAGGGGAGCATGCAAAGGACACAGAGGCTGTTGAGTTTGTAAAAACCACTAAGGAGGGTGTCTGGGTTTTGTTAGAAGAGCAAATTCCACATGAAACAAATGTATTCTGCATAAAACATGCCCAACACTAGTGTCTTTTAATTACCCATCAGTCTAGAACTGTGCTGTGAACAAATTAGGTGCCTGAGTTTGCTGAATTCAAACTATATCATTAAGAGTTGGAATCACTGAGCTTTTCTGGTTCCAAAGTATAATTCTATTTTAAGATGTCATGTATCCAGGAAGTAAGACAGAACATGTAATGCTTTGTTATTTGAACAAGACTAGGTGTGATCTCTTGATCTAGTAAAACTTTTATAAGCCTATAAATAGCATTTTATTATAAATCTGAGAACACTAAACACGAGAAGCTGAGTTAAAAAATTATATACATTTTATGTATGCATACATGACGCACATAAAACATTCTACGTTAAATTAGAAGCAACTAAATAAAAAACTCACTTCTACAGAGGCACTGATTTCTTGAATCTCATGTTTTAAGCAACCAGTTAACATGGAGGTAACATACCATGTAACAAACTGGCTAAGTCACACCTACCCTCCTTCCCCCCTAGCCTTTAAACCTTGTCAACACAAACAATTAAGAACAGGAGGTGGAGATTCAGTCATCTGACATGTTTAATTCATCCTGGAATAAAAGTGTGCTTGAGAGAATTTTCACTGTTACTTTAAAACAGAGGGATAATGCTGTATTTTTCCTTAAAGACTTTTACAATCATTAAATACTACATATTATGTATGAGATTCTGAGATCAATACCATTCTGATTAAAATAGAACTGGGCAGTCAATTTAGCATTTGAGATCTGCTATCACCACAGCCTACCTCTTAGGGCAGCTGTTATCTATGAAACTGTAGGTTATGGGTCAGTTTTTAATACACTGCTCCTCCCCCATCAAAATTCTGCAGCTTCAGTAAGAACAATTATTAACTAAAAACAAGACAAAATTTTCATTCATGGATGGGGGCTTGGCATACTTTTGTAACCAGGTCATTAATAATCTGGACAAGTTTTCAATACATAGATGAATAATAGTATTAAGTGAGTATGTGTCATTCCTGAAGATGAACCAGGAAAAGCTAAAAAAACCTAGATTTATTTTAACACAGAAGCTGCAGCTGTAGCCCTGAAGTCCATCTGGTATACCATCTTGAGCATATGGCTGATAAACGGGAAAAGAAAAAAAAAAAAAAAAAAAAACGATTTATACACTTATGCTTCCCTGAACCATCTCAAATTGGGGAAAATATTACAAACTAACTTTTCATCAAAATCAACCATTCAAATAATTTGGGATTTTATTTCACTCTCCACCCCCCACCCCACCGCTCATAACCACATGTATTAACTATGTCTGTTTTGACCAAATTGCATTTTGATAATTGATGTGAATGACTTTATGAAAGGTATTGTAAAATATGAATTTTCTGTAGCTAAAACTTGCTTCCAAAGGAAGGTCAAGTTGTTCTTATTCAAGGTATTTTACATCAATGTAGCTTCCAAGGAAAAATTACTCCAATTACCTGAAAATATTTTTAAAAAATAAAGCCGTTTCTTGAAAGCCAAGGAGACACTACTTTCTGTGGGGAGACTCGATCGTGAGGCCACAGTGAAGAGGGAATTCTGCAGAGCATCCTTTAAGAGGCAGTTAGCCAAAATAATTTCTGCAAGTGACTGCTTTTATGAATATAAATTCCACACTAAAAATATCAATTGACATAATTCTTGGATTCTACAAGACAGAACGGACTAAGTTTTATTAAGATTCAAGCTATACATCAATATATAGCCAAGCTATTATCCAAGTGTCTTGAAAAAAAATTAAGAGCTAAAATTGTACTGTAAACAACTTTAAAATCTTCTAAATACTTTTGTATGTGAAGCTATTCACAAAGTTTATTTTAAATGCATATGTCACAAGAGAAAAGAAAATACATATTTTCATTTTTGGCATGTGAAGCAAAAATTTATGAGTAATTCAGATTGAGCAAAAAACTTAAGCTCAAGCATATTTAAACAGCAGATCAAAACAAGGTAAAGCAATGTATCCTGAAATTACATACTGAAAGAGAGGTAAAAAATAGAACTATGTAGTTATTCAAGCCAAGAAAAACTTCATTTTGAACATTCAGGTAACTGGCAACATTTTTGTTTTAATGAGAGAATCAACGTATCAATACCCATTTCACACTGAGAATTTAATAGTAAAAAAGAAAAAAAACCCACCTCTTACATTACCATAGATGAAAGGGAAGATACCTACCTACGTTTAGATAAATATAAAAATAAAAAAATATATATACACACACAAGTGACATGTGAGACAAATCTAAGGACTATCACCTACCTGGAGCCCTGGTGACGCAGTAAAGAGCTCAGCCTGCTAACCAAAAGGTCGGCACTTCAAATCCATCAGCTGTTCCTTGAAAACCCTATGGGGCAGCTCTACCTTGTCCTATAGGGTCGCTGTGAGTCAGAATCAACTAAACTGCAATGGTTTTTTTTTTTTTTTTTTTTTTTTTTTGGGCTGGAGGGGGCATCACCTACATAAAGGACTAAAGTATTAGGAAGCTTTACAAAATTAGTAATCAAAATAATGATCAGTAGACAAATTAGCAACACTGGAATCATAGCTTGGAAGTCATGTATATCTTAGGTCACACAAAAAGTCTACTGTGATGTTTATAGGAAATATTCATAAATCATAACGTACATTAGGACAGTGGTTCAACCTTAGGTATGCTACGCATAAAAGCTACAGAAAACGTCAGGTTTCAACCACACTTTCCTCTGACTTAGAATCTTCAAGGTTGAGGACTGGGAATGTGTAGCTTGAGAAAGCAACACGGGTAGATCAAATGTGCAAATGTGGACCTCTACCCACTAGTCAGCACAAAGGAATCTTCCTCTAGAGGAAGAAATACGACCTCCTGAAAATCCACACGGCGACTCAAAGGGTACATGTGGAGCGCAAAGGTCTGAAAACACCAGGCGCCGTCCGGGTGCCTCACGGCAACCCCACGGGTGAAAGAGCAGAACTGTGCTTCATAGGGTTTTCAGTGGCTGACTTTTCACAAGTGGATCACCAAGTTTTTCTTCTGAGGAGTCTCTGGGTAGAAATGAGCTCCAACCTTTCAGTTAGCACGTTGACCACTTATACCACCAGGAACTCCCAGTAACAAGATTTAGGAAACCTCAAGTTTAAAAAATCCCTGGAAACGGTTTTCAGGTTACTTAAGGAATGGAATTCAACCGACCTTAAAAACTTTGAGACTAGCTTAAGAAACTCTTTAGGGACATCTTACCAGAATGCTGAAGGACACCTTTTAAAAATTACTGAACAGGATTTAAGATTTACCAGCAAGGAGGGAAAACACAATGCTGAGTATCAATCAACACGTTAACCAAGAGTTCCAACGCTGAAGTGAAATGCTTTCAAAATAAAGCACGTTAGAAAACATACACTGTAACATGACACAAATAAAGGACAACGCAGAACAGTAATTTGCAATTAAAATACCACCTTTGAAATTCATGTATACACATGTTCATGTGGTCCTTATTTTTAGAGCATCTTTCAAGGAATTATTAATTAGGCCCATGATTTACAAATCCTGAATTTGATAAACTACATACATTGAATTGTACAAAGGTCACATAATCTCAAGTGTCTTTACAGTGAGCAAGACTCATAAGAGCTGTGGAGGTGATAATGCAGACATTTTACCAACTTTATGGGAAAAAACCAGTTTTTGTTTGGCTCCAGCGCAGTGAAATGAAGCTAGATACAGCGTGGAGAGACGGTAGGGTTGACCCACATCCAACTGAAAGTCAGCTAAAACCTCCAGATCCTGAAGGGAGAAATTCATGTGCAATCTATGCTCTCTCTATATTCTTTGAACCCAAAAGGCAGGACTTTATATTTATCCTCAGCAAATCTTATTTCAAGTCATAATTTCAACTTGATTACTTTTCAGTCCTGAGTAGCTCGCACCTCTAACCCTCCCTTCCATGTATGGGATCTGACTATTGTTGGCAAGCTTTTAATTTTGTCTTCTGATTAAGAATACGGAGCCCTGGTGGCACAGTGGTTAAAGTGATCAACTGCTAACCGAAAGGACGGTGATTCGAAACCACCAGAGCACTCCACGGGAGAAAGATATGGCAGTCTGCTTCTGTAAAGATTTACAGCCTTGGAAATCCTATGGGGTCGCTATGAGTCGAAATTGACTCAATGGCAGTGGGTTTGGTTTATGTACACATATGTACATACATATTTTTTCCTAGTTTTTTTTTTCCCCCCAATTTAAAGAGTAACCTGTTGACTCTGCATATATGCAAACTCCAAAACTATCTAAAGAAAAAAGGTAGGATCCTTAAAACTAAAATAACTTACCTTATATACTTAACTCCTTAACATCAAGTTGACACGCTGATTTCGTGTGATAAAGAATTATACCATACAATGTGGGGATATGGAGACCAGGTGAGGTCAAATCACAGGGCTTTAGTGGCTAACAGTCAAGTTTGGAAACACGTACTTTCCCAAAAGTAAAAACAGGTTTTAGTGCCATACCATCATCAGTTTTTATAAGCTCAGGATCATTCACAGGAGTTTAAAAAACAAAAAATCAGGCACAGTGGCAGATTATTTTAATAGTTACATTTCAAACAGACACAACAAATGAGAAAAACTTTCTACTTCACTGGCAGGTAAACTTGGGTGCTAAGAAAGTTACACACATTTACATACGAGCTGTCAAAACGGCTCTTACATCCTTCCTTCTGTCATGTGGTCAATCTTCCAAGTAGAAATACAGGGAGAAAACTCCACCGTCACTGCACCAGAATCCTCGCGGTACATTTATCACCTTACGTGAAGATCTCATCGTGAAGGAGCTTTCAGCCATAAGAAAGAAGACACAGGAGACAAAGAAAACACTGTTCTTCCCACCCAGAAAGCCGTCTCACCTCCGATCCTAGCTTTCTTTACACCAACGGACTCCGAATCTTCCAACGACCTCTTTCGGTTTGTTCCCATACTAACATGATTCGGAAATACATTCTGATGAACCCCATTTAAGGTGCCATTGTTATAGAAACAGTTCAGATGACAATTCTGAAGGTTCAAGAGAAACTGGGTACACTCCTGAAAACCCTGGGTTTGCGCAATGTCTGCCGCCGTCAGGCCGCTGGCATTTCTCAGGCTGCGTGACACAAAAACACTGAGTTACACCCCGTTAGTGTCCGCGCAGGGACTCTGCTTCTGCTGAACTGACTGACTATCTGAGGGCGATATCAACGATTACACAGATTTACAGCAAATCTCCATTAAAGAAGTACTTAATCATCCTAGTTCTGTAACTAACTTTGCTCTTATACACATTTGATTTCTAAGCACAATTTGGGAGACAGTAATTTAAAAATCAATATACTAAACTGTTTTAAAAAGGCATCTTCCTATTTAACTTCTCAAGGCCATGTTTTATGTTAGTCTGAAGAACCTAAGTTTACGCTAACTTCAGACTTGACCTGAAACTGAATTCTACATTATCTGTACTTAATTGTAATAATTCATTCCTTTAGCTTGAATAAAATTATAACAAACAGACATGTACTGAAATTGTCCATGGCATTCATAACAACTGCTTCCTGAACACAGGAAGAACTGGCTTACCAGGAAGCTTCAGTTTGCTCGAGGCAGACTTCGTGCTGACATGTGACACTCTAAGTGGAAATTTAGAAGGGTGTCCTGACCCTAAAGTAATTCATCACCGGATTTACAAAGCTGGAGGTTTTGCACTTCATTTTTTGCCCTTGCTTTGAAAAACTTGCAGAAGTATTAAATTTTGGCATTCTAGAGCATCTAAGTGGATACTTCCTTTGAAAAGCCGCCTATTACTATCCAAGGAACTTATTCCCTAGGTTAAGATTTCTACCCTATAAAGAACCAAGATCCTCTCACTTGGCTAATAACACTAAAAGTGAAGGTACTGCATGTTCTACAGTAGCTAAAAGTCAGATTACAGTAGAAAGTGGTAGCAGGGTACAAATAAAAGATTTGAATAAGAAGAATATAAAAGAAGCAGTTGAACTTGTAAACCTTAATTGGAATACAGAATAAAAATTGAGGGAACAAAAGCTACTGTGCTGAAGCTTCTCTGGAAGACAAAAATACACACTGTCCTGTGAAGCAGACCTGCAAAAACACAAAACATTCTGTTAACTGCAGACTGACAGCCTGAAATTGTAGAAGCACCAAATAACAAAGATAGCTTCTATATTTAACTAGCAAGCTGTGCTCTATCCAGAGCAATATCCAGGTGACACCAAATTAAAGGCCTTATTTTGCATCAATGAAATAACCACCTATACTACTCAACAGCCTTGCTCCCTGGGGCTGCTATTGCCAAGGCAAAAATAACTGTGAAAGTGCAAGCCACAGGACCAGGGACAAATGGCCGTTCCCCACTTAGAAAGACAGCAACAACCTCTGCATTCATATCTCTAGTTATCAGACTCATGAATCTCCAACCTCAGAAACAAACAAAAAACATCTACCTTTTGGATAATCAATCTCCATTGTTTTAAAGCACGAGATAAAGAAATGTGTCGTACATTTTGAAGAAAGGTGAAAGCCCAAATCCAATTTGATCAGAGATTAAAAAAAAAAAAAAAAGACTTGAGAATCCCAGAAACCAACAAAATTTTCTTAAAAATATAAGGCATTTGTGTCTAGTATTATTATAAACTAAAATGGACATTTTCATTTGCCATAAGACTTTATGGTTATGAATTCTGATGAGCACTATTACAGAATTTCCTGTAATTTTCATTTCCATATATGAATTAAATGAAAAGAAAATACCAAATTTGGGGCAGAGTTAATTATGTTAATGACACATGTACAAAATGATCATATACTTAATTTTGAAGTATAACATATATAACCACACAAATGGTAAGTGCATAGGAGGATTATTTTTAGCACGTGTACTTCATTTTCAGAAGATCTCAAAAGTGAAGATGGTCCAGAGAATATCTACTGTAATTTAAAAAATGTGAACAGAAAAATAACTTGCAATCTGAAGATAAAATAAAAACTTTGTTTAAAATGAGAAAAGAGGAAGACTGAGAACATAAGAAAAGTTTATAAAATAATCATTCCTACAGATAAATACGAATTTATGTTCCAAAGTAAAAGAATAGAGAAACAAGAAGCTGCCCCTTGAAATCAGGACTAATAAAAACACCGTTTTGATGAAGCTGACAGTAAAGATTACTCCTCAGTGGACCAGAGAATAAAACAGCGGCAAATGGTTGTGAAAAGTGGCAGTTACGATCACAAACGCCAGTTCAGAGAGGAAAATGAAGATGCTTAAGGGCCGTGCCAAGATTCTGAAGCTGGGAAAAGAATCACCACCAAAACATATTCAATTCCTTTACTCCTCATTCAGAAAATAAACACTAGACTGAACGACAGTTTTACTGTTCTTCCAAGGAAACGCAACCTAAAGAAAAATAAGCAACAAGTTATTGCCAATACCTGGAGACAAGCCAGGACTATAAACATTTGAGTCAGAGTGCTTTCTGACACCCGGATCATCAGGCCGAGGTCTCCCAGTCTTGCCTTCTCCTCCATCAAAAGTAGCAAAACACTTGCACATCACTTTTACTTAGACTGCTGTTGCTGTTAGGTGCTGTCAAGTTGATTCCAACTCACGGTAACCCCATGTGTGCGGAGTAGAACTGTGCTCCATAGTTTTCAAGGCCTTTTGGAAGCATATTGCCAGGCCTGTCTCCTGAGGTGCCTCTTGGTGGGTTCGAACTGGCAATCTTTTGGCTAGTTGAGTGCTTAATCATGAGCACCACCCAGGGACTAGAACCAACCAAATTTCCAAGCAGCTTTAGGTATTATCTTCAAAATACACCTCAACTAAAGAGAAGCCCAGAGAAGGGCTAAAGGTGAACTCGTGCTATGCACTCCCACGGATCAACAAGGAAGGAAAGAACAATCACAGGTCAAGCCGAACTTCCACTGGTTTCTCACAAAACTTTGGGGTCAGCAAGTGAGGTTGATCCAAAAAAGGTGAAATAATAAATTCTAGAAAACTTATGGACAGACACCAGACTCTGGGGCAGTGATTGGGAAAGAATTAATCAGATTATAATTTTGCTCAGTGTCTGGCACTATCCCTTTAATATTACCAGAAATAAGAATACACAGATCCTTCCTCTGCTTCTACTTCACAACAAAAGATTTCAAATGTACCATTTCTCATGTTACTAGGGACTGATTATATCCAATATGTAGTTCAATCTTATTTCAGTTTATACTCTTCTCAATCAAGAGGATCTGTTACTCACTCCAGCACAGCCGCTGGTTTTACAAACAAAACCAACACCAACCACCATGACCTGCTTCTCTTGCCTCCAAATGGCCTCCTTCCATCTCCTCTCCCCACTTACCTACGCGTTTGATGAGGCCCACTCTCTCCCTCTGTCGAATGTTACCTCCCCTATTTCTCCTCTGTGCACTTAAAAAAACTTGCAAATGACTGCTCAACTGTGTGGTCCACATCACAGAAACTGACCTGAAAGGAAAATTACCAGTACCAGCTGCTGGAGAGTCAATTCCGACTCATGGCGACTGAGTGTGTGTGAGCGCAGCACTGAACTGCACTCCACAGGGTTTTAAGTGGCTGAGTTTTTGGAAGCAGATCATGAGGCCCTTTTGGTTTTTCCCAGCTTTTCTTTTCAGGCACCTCTGGGTAGACTTGAACCTCCAACTTCCAGTTAACAACCAAGTGTATGAACCGTTTACATCACCCGAGGGCTCCAAAGTGAACACTAGGGGTCATCTGTTTCAAGGATCAGCAGATTTTCTCTGTAAAGGGCTAACAGTATTTTGGGCTTTGCAGGCCATACAGTATCTGTCACAACTACTCGACTGTTGATGTGGCCTCAAAGGACCTAAGACAACCCATAAAACAATGGAGCATGACTATGTTTATACATTCTTTCCTATCGTTAAACCTTTCTTGATGGACACTCAAATTTGAATTTCATGTTATTTTATGGGTCACGAGATATTATCCTACTTTTATTTCCCAGCCCTTTACAAATGTGAAAACCATTCTTAGCTTGCAGGCTATACAACAAAGCCAAACAGTGGGCCAGATGTGATGAGTAACATTTAACCGAACAGAAGACATCTGCAACTCTTCCTCTGCCCCTAATAATGGGCATCTGGCCATCATTTCCTGGAGATGTTTATTAATTTTATACACTATTCAATCCAAATGAAAAAAAAACCCTTTAGAAAAGTTGCCAAGTCTGTCCCAAAATGTTAAATATCTAAAAACATCTAAATATCTAAAGAAAAACATCCAGGAGAAGAATGTAAAATAAAAAGATCTTGAAACAGCAAAGTTAACACTTGTAGTTAATATAATCATTCCTTCTCCATTTGAGTATTTTCTAAGTGCCTTCCTGTTCAATTAGCCAACGTTGTTAACACAAATAAGGCGAAAACTACCTTTACAGGACTCAACTCCTCATTGTTTTTAATAGTTGAATAAGTAGATGGGACTTTCCCATGTTTATCAAGGCTGAAAAACATGTGATCTTCAAAGGGAAAGACTAGAATACATAATTATTAAACAGTATAGTTCTCAAAGGAGGCTTGGTGGCTCAGGGGTTAAGTGCTCGGCTGCTAACAGAAAGGTGGGTGGTCCAAACTCACCGGCAGCTCCGTGGGAGAAAGATGTAGCAGTCTGCTTCCATAAAGATTTACAGCCTTGGAAACTGTATGGGGCAGTTCCACCCTGTCCTGTAGGGTCATTATGAGTTGGAACAGACTCAACGGCAGCTGGTTTTTTAGTTTATAGTTCTCAAAACGCTTTTAATTTTTAATGTAAGAGATTCAAGGTTTTAAAATGTTTTTATATATACTTTTCTATTAAGTAAGGATTCAATTTTGATGTCTGAATGGCTGAAACAATAATCCCGGTTAAAATATATCCCCTTATCAAAAAACCTTCAGACTGTACTTAGTGTTTCATGTTAAGTAGACACAAGTCTAAGTTATCTGCCTGTATCTTCCTAAATTTAAATGGGAGCAGGGCATGAATGAAACGGGATTTACAGATTCTATGATAATTTCACATTCAAATTTTATACTTTATTCTGTTACAGTATAACCCTTTTAAAAACAATCATCCAGTCAGTAGATATTTATTGAGTGTATTATATAACCACACTATGCTTTTAACTCACATGAGGTATCATTACAGACAAAATTAATCAGGACTGCAGTATTTATACACAGTACCCCAAAGGGAAACTGAAAATATCTGGAAGAAACTGTTGAAATATACTCTCAAAAACCACGTTCTGAATTAAAACTGGGAGAGTAATGAAATTGTATGCATTATTTTTTTAATTAAAGTTTTAGTAAAAACATACAATTTGTCTTTATCTTGATCCATCTGGCCGGACTCTGGTGTTATCTAAAATGTACCTAGGTCCATTTGTGAGGCAGGAGCCCACTGTGAGGACATTCTAAAGCTGTAATGCACCCCTCTGGTGCTCTATAACATCCATTAGAAAAATCTTTCAAAAGGGACAGAGATTTCTCTTAATATTAGTCATGTTGATATTCATATTGGTGCTAGTTTGTTCAAGTCTAAAAAATTGATTTTCTTTCAAAGAAAGCGGGGATAATCAGATTTTCAGGCTGGTAAGTGAAACTTGCTACAACTTGTTTTAGAAACTATGACAAGTATGCATCTGTCAGTTCTAGTTCCCATCACGTTCACCAGTACTACGAGTGACCTTCGGGCAGGGGCACCCAAACTCCCCCGTCGTTTCTACTGTTATTTTGGAACTGGAATATTAAAGCATGTAAAGACATGCAGTCACCTTTACTATGAATTAACTGTCCTGTTAAAATAACTGGCAAATAGGAACCAAACTGGTATTCTTGACTTTACTAATGTTAAAATATAAATGTGTATATACTACATTGAGCTACATTTTATGTAAGAAAACTCAGAATGTTAAAATGTTATACTTAAGATTGCCCCAAAAAGACCTTTAAAACAAAACTCACCTAAGCTGCCAGCTGAGCCTCCTTCTATTTTCCACTTATAGTGCCACAATAATATTAGAACATACAAGAAACCATTCTAGTAAGAATTTTCTTTTTTTTTTTGGATTTTGAAAAAGCACAGATCAGGAAATATCTGAATGATAATTTTCAAGAATCTGAGTTGTCACACCACCTTCCGGATGTCTTCTTTTTATTAATGCCATGTGACAATAAAAGATTACCACAATTTTTATATAAATATTTCTGTTAAAATTCTGATCTCAACTTATCTACTGTTAGTTTACAAATAAAAAGGTAGATATCATAAATTAGGGTAAGCAAAGCATGCAAATCTAAAGATCTATATCTGAATTCCTAGATTAGCATTAAAACCAATCACGGCAACAAATACCTCAACAGTGTGCCTTGTGTGCAGAAAGGAAGCGACACTGAACACTCAATGCCACAACCCAGAGTGTCCGCAGAGGCACCTGTGGCAGTTTCAGCGGTTTCTATATGGAGTGCTCCCCCTTTCTAGGGTTACTTGAAAAAATCAAGTCAATTCGAATTACGTAGCTGTAAAACATTGACATGTGTAGTTTTTATAGATTCAGAATCTTCTATCGGATTTAAAACGGGCAATGGTTCATAAAACAGGAAACTTAAATAAGAAGGGATCACATATTTGCAGGCAACATTTGGATTAAAAATACATATACACACAAAAGGTGCAGAAGCACATTTAATGAGTTGAAACCACTGTCAGGTGACCACCTTAACCATGAGCTACTGCTCTAGACGTTGCCTTTTAAATTACCTTTAGGTAATGTTTCAGCATGAAGCCAATTTAAATATGCCAGTATTTCAACAAAAGTTTAACAGTATTGGACTAAAAGCCATTAACTCACGATTCTGGTTACTTTAAAATTTGGTATGCTGTATCTCAAATACATTAGTAACTATTCCTAGATGGAAATAAGCAAATATACGGAATCATTAAAAAAAAAGAAAAGATTAAAAAAAACATTACTAAATGGCCATTTGTACAGACAAAACATTAGCAACATCTACAATTTTTTCAGTAAAAGAAATACAGTGTGCTTTTAACCCTTTGGTATCCAAATGCTTAAATAATTATAAAGACTTTCTTAAATATATTCTTCAGGTAACAAAAGGAAGAAACTAGTGTTTTTACAAAGTTTCAACCTGAATAAAGTTGGTGCCAAGTTTTCAATTCAAGTTCAACATTGCTGAGGATAGTTTTATATTGTAATTTAACCTAAATTATGCTTGCATACATCAAAATACATGAGCATCATTTAAGAAGTCTGATGAAATATTCAACATTCTCCCATTATAATTTAGCAAGGGAAAAAATATATTTGGATATAGAAACCATTGGTTATATTCAAAGCACTATTTGTAAAAGCACTGGTTAAGTTTGTTCAAAATGAATTAAATGAATTTAATGATTAATGATTAAAAAATATTATTATTTAGGTTGTTATTAAAAACCATCAAAATTCTAAACTAAACTTGTCAACAACTCTCGAATACTGTCAACCCACCATCTGTTCCTGTCTGCCAGGTAGAACGAACAGATATTTCAGGAAATAATTTCTCCCACACTGCTTAATAAAAGGATTAAGAGCCAGAAAATACAAAGACTGGACAAGCTTGTTTCAGTGACAAGTACGTAAGGGAAGCAAAAGCAGAAGGCGAGGACAACTAGAAATCAGAAGATCTAAAATCAGACAATACTTACACAATGAACAACAATCTACTGAACTTCATAATTAGTCTCTTACTCTGAACTGCCAATGAGTATGTCAGGCAAAAACAGACTCACACCACTAGACTCACTAACCAGATATTAAAACTAGCTTTAAACATACTAAGAAAGGATGGGGAAAAAAAAAATAAATCCCAAAACTTGAGATTATATATATAGTACTGGCTAGTAATTATTTTATTAAACTATACTAATGGAGTAATATTAAAAATAATTTAAGGTTGTTTTAAGCATAGTACGAATTAAAATTATTAATTTGCAAATGAGAATTAACAAATCTTACTTACTTTTCAAATTTTTTAAAAGACTATAGAGTCAGTATGGTTTACGACAAATTCAGAAATGAGTTAATGGATAATAAAGTAAATCTGGGTTACATTTCAGCCAAGGGTGAAAGTTGCAAATAAATTCCTGACAGTAATATTAAATACTTTCATCCTGTATATTTTCTCTCCCAAAATGTCTGCTTCCAGACAGAGCTCTATTGGTAAGGAAATGGAGGTGGTTCAAAATGGCCACCTATCACGACCAAATAAAAGCAATTACATGTTAATTAAGAATTTAGAAGCTCAGCAACATACTTTTTTGCAACACTGTAAAAAAAAAAACTATTAAAATCACATTGTAGACTTCTGTTATTACAGCCAACTGTGTTTTCTAAATGAGGAAATAAAAATTTTTTTAGAGTGAGTCACTGACCTTGCTTATTATAAGGCTACAAATATTTTTCGATCTGATGATCATAGTTAAGTTCATCTTGGGATCAATAATTAAGTTAAAATATATGTAGCAGCCCCTTTGAAAACCTGGACCACAGAACTAATGGCTTCCACAGAAATGCTCTCCTGTAAGAAAAGATTGAGATTTCCGCAAAACCCAATTAAACGCTTGCATCTGTGTAACATGGTCTTAAAGGGCTACCAACGTTACCTGGGATGCAATTAATTCTGGTTTCACTCTAAATCCAACTAAATCCCTTTATTTTTACTAAGAGGTGTTAAAGAAAGGCTACTCTGTATCTGGCTGACATGGAAATATTTTCTACGTGATCTCTCAATAAACACGAAGAAGTAACTAAAATTAACTGGTTCCAAAATACTATAAACAAAGATAATCCAAGACTCACATTCTGCTATTTACAATATTAGCAGTAAAAATATCTCCTCAATTATCAGCAGATAATCACACTGATACGTAATCTTATGCTGTTACTTATTCTGTCATCCCAAAGGGAACCACTTTTTCACGTTAGTATATGCCTTCTTTCCAATCAACAAGTGTAAGAATTCAAATAGCGCTAGCATGGGAAACTGAATCACAATATAAGCAAAATGAACGGTGATGACAATTTTACATACTGAAACTCCATATTCAGACACAGGGAGAAAAAAGTGAGAATGAGAATAGTCTGCAGAAGTTGAGACAATTTAAAGTCCACAAACATTTAGTGGTCACAGAACTGACACTTAATTCTGTGTATTTTCAGATGGAAACAATGCCAGATAGTAAGAGACATCGCGCAAGTCAGAAACAAATCCTCAAGTGGGAAAGAAAACTTGGCACCAAAACTCAAGATTTAAAATAAGAAAAAGAAAGTCCGTTAACATACTCACGTGTGGTGCTAGAAAATTTAATACGATGCACAGCAGCTGATATGCGTTATCATATAGATGCAACCTACATTAACAAGTAAGTTATGTAACAAGCCATTTCTAGCCACAAATACTTCGGATAACTTGCCCTCATCATTATCCACCCTAGTGGCTAATAAAACAGAACAATTTTAAGACTTTGGCTATTTTATGTAGCAGATATATAAAAAGCAAAGTAGGGATTAAGAGCAAAATTATTAATTTAAAAATAATGGCATAAAATAGTTTTTAATCTAGTCACAGGAAAAAGAAAAATGTACATTATCTCCTAAATATTACAGCATGTAATGTGAAGAATTACTCATCTGGCCAATTCTGAACTGGAAAAGAAAAAATAAGTAACTTTAAATAAGTAAATTAATTCTGTGCCTCTTGATCTTCTTTCAACATAAAAGTTATTATTTGCTAGGGCTACGCTTTAGCATTGGAGAGCAGCATGACAGAAAAATACAACAGAGCTCAGTACCATTGTTTCGGGGACCAAACCATTATATGCCAGTAGACTACGGTGTTAACCAACTATAAAACTGTGCAGAGCAGATATCAAGAAGCAATTTGCAATTTAGCCTACTGGCAAAACCGACATTTTATCTGGATGTAAAAATTAAATAATCACATATACAATAGCCATAAATAATGATTACCTGCTCTATCTCCAGGCTAAAAACTTCTAATTTTAGGTTAAAATTGCTTTTGGCTAGATGTCTCAGACTAAGTATTTCCTCTTTAAAAAAAAAAAAAAAAAAAAATCTGGCCGTTCAGTCAAGGGAAATCACCATATGCATGGTCCTGGGGGAGTGGCTCTTATACTGAGAAGGAAAAACAGAGTGGCACTGGAGGCCGTGCTCAATCCCACTGTTGGTAGAGAAGGGAAAAGGGACACTCGAGGGTCCTGTAACCAAGGACAGAATGATAAATAAAATACTCTCATTTTTAAAGAGACACCTATTTAAAAAAAAGGACATAGTGACAGATGTTCATTGGCTCAAAGGATTAAGCTGGTCTATTAATAAAACTAACGTCTTTGTAATAAAATATTCAGGACCAATTAGAGTACTGTTTAGAAAAATAAGTTGTTAAAAGGGTCAACTTCTGATTATCATTTCAATAAATGACAAAGGATTTGATCAATAAATTCTTATGTGACTCTGTATTTTATAATCAAAGCTTCTGTTATTAAAATTAAAGATTTGAATTTTTAATCTAAACATAGCTAATAAAGCTGCACTTATAACTTTAGATTTAAAGTAATCCATTTAGAATTATACTCAATAGTTTTAAAATTGTATAAATATTTGTATTATCGATTGTTTTTACTTTACCTTAAATAATAACTACATATGAACTAAGTCATAGGCTTCCTGCAATGTAGTGGTTAATACAGGCCATATTTATAATACTAAATCACTATATAACTACATGATCCAAGCCCAAATCAGTGACTAGTCTTGACAATAATACTTAATGGAATAAAAGCTAAGATGCTAAGACTAAGACCCAAAAAGACAGTCCTTGGTACTGCCTTGCACTAACCTGTACGGTTTTGCTGTCCAGGATTAAGTTTCGGTACTTAGTTTAATACAGAGTCAAAATAACAAAATGGAAACCAAAGGGTTAAACTAATTAGTTGTGTGGTTTTTATTTCTCTCCAAGTTTAAATTTTCACATTTCCAATTAAAGTGGTTTATAATTAATTTTTGTGAAATATTCAAAACACTCAATAAGGTAAAATAAAAAAGCTGATATTATTACAGTTATTTTGGTTATGACAGCTATATAGCTTACACTCAACATTTAGGGGTGAAAACCGCATCCATTTTGTTAATGCTGCAAACTGCAGAAGAAAAATTTTTATAACATAAATCTTTAAGAGAAAGTTAATACAAATGAGTTTAAAATAAATGTCTGATGCTATGGCTAGCTAAAAAAATGCATAAAAGATCACATTTCTAAATAATATACTTAAATATTAAGATTTTTCTATCAAACCAAAAATGAGCTAGTTGATCTAAAATGGGCTTAAGCAAGGTTATTCTAAAATAATGCCATCAGTATCAAAAGCTCAAAGCAAGCTTGAAGTCTTTAATGTATACTGCTCCATTTTACAGAGCTATAGATCATTAAAAGTCATAATAGGCTTTTAAAACGTAATGTTCTCACATCTTCTAAGATGAGGAAATCAAAGCTTAGAAAAGCTAAGTGTCTTTAAGAATTCTGAGTCAAAAAGAAGCCTCAAAAGAAACTCTAATCCAATTCAAGCCCCTCAAATTAAAACCTGGCAAAGAAAATGTTGAAGACTTGCCCGCAGTGATACAACTAGCTGCCGGCAGTCAATGATTTTAGATTCCAGTCTAATCAGTTAACTATTCTCTCCATAATACACTTTCTCTCATGACAAGGAGTTCCCAGGCTGAAATGAAATTAAGCCCCCTTTTGCTGGTGCAACATGATCCACACAACAATTTTCCTCACTAACGCCAACTGATTTAAAAGGCAAAATTATATTACTCATATTAATAAAAAAATCTTGAGGCATTTTTGCTTGTTCTAAATATTGTCTTAAACACAACATCCTTTACTATGTCTTCAGTTCAAAAGAAGAAATCAAAACACTTACTCGATATGAGCTCCGTTGGCCACAAGGGCACTTATGCAATCTAGGCTACCAGAGCGAGCCGCCTTATGAATGGGGGTTTCACCCTCATAATCCTAAAAATACAAAAAGCAAAACACACACAAGCATTTGGATCTTACAAAATTTTAAAGTAAAATAATTATCATGGACGAGAAAACTCATTCATCGTTGATATAAAACAATATGGTGACCCAAATTTGAAGCAGAACACAAAAAAAGGAAAGGGAGCGTGTTCTTCCAAATTTTAGAGGTCCACAGCCTCTGGCAAAAAAAAAAAATCGTAGGGCCTTCACAGCAGTGACAGCATTAATGCTCTAGATGACAACTTATCAGTAATTTTACGCTGAGTCTTAGTACGAGTGTGCTCTACATAATACCCAAAATAATTATCCTATGACAAGTAGGGAAAAAATCTGTATTGAAATAGTAATCAAGGCCAAGAAATAGTACTTAATATCTAACTTATGGTCTAATTTACCCATTTTCAACTATCTCTACCAAAATGCTAATCTGAGTCAAGACAACATCAATGCCTATCTTAAATTTTCTCTCTGGAACCTGAATTAGGACATTTTAAAACAAGATTGTCGGAGGTTCAAGAGCCAGGCAAAAGAGGAGACGGGAAAAGAACACAAGGGTCAAAATTAGCAAACTTCGCATACAAATCCAATAATTTGGTACTTATCCTGTATGTGACTGGCAATAATTGAGGGGCTTTTAGAAAGGGTGTATTCCAATCAGCTTTATGCTTTTAAGAATGATTCTGTAAGTGAAATGGAGGCTCCGTGAGACGTGGAAGAACGTGAGCAGTTAGAGAAAGGACTTTGGAGACTACAGCAGCCATCCCGGAAAAAAAAAAGAATTAAGTTACACTGTATGAAGGTAAAAAAAAGTTCATGAAAAAATTCAGTAAACATCTGAGTCCTTCATCAATACATACCAACTCAGAGGGGAAAAAAATCGAGGTCCTAATTCAAGTTCAAGAAAGCCATCCAAAGTAAAAAGAAAGAGTGGTTCATGACTTCATAGAAAAATACATGAAAGCTTCGATTGCCTAGTGAAGGAAGAGTGTATACATTTATTTTAAAATAAGCTTAAAATGGATGTAAAGATCTAAACAGAAAAATCTCATTTTTGAAGAAAGGAAAAAAACACAACCATGTGGATACACAGGGAACTATCTGGTGAACTCAGATTTTTAAAAAAGCACCAACCTACTCTCTCTCTCCAAAAAAGGGGCGAGGGATGAAAAGAGGTACATAATAGGACAAATAAAACAAAAATGCTCAAGACAACAATAAAGGGTAGCTATTTTTGGGAAGAGATGAAGGAGGGTTAGTTGCACTGCTTTAAGAAAATCATGAGCTATTAACAGATGACAAAGAAATAGCAAAGCTATCCAGCTCCTATTGTATTATACAACGAGAATAATCTTTAAAGTAAAAATGGCAGAACAAATACTATTTAAAGAAAGCTGCAGCCAAGAAAAAAGATACTAAAAGTAAACAGCCATATTAAGGGTATCCAAGTCTCAAGCACAGATTGATCACATCTCAAAAGTACTAAATATCTTGCCCCATGATTACATAACTATTGTTGGTATTAAAAAAAAAAAACAAGAAAAAACCTGTTACTATCTAGTCAATTCCGACTCTACAAACTCTTGAGTAACTAATAACTGACAATGGAGAGGTGCCAGAAGTCTGAAGACAGGAAAATCACCTTGATTTTTAATAAAGGTAAGAAAAATTGGATTTCTACTCTAGACACTAGAAGCCAAAGGCACCATAAAATGCCCACAAACTTCTAGAAACAGTCATGAAAGAAACGGTCTGCAGACACTTGCAAAAAGGGATACCACTGGTAGTCAACAGACTTACTAAAAATAAATCACATGAAAACTAACTTCCTTTCCTCTCTGGATAAACTTAGAACACTGAGACTACAGATGGTACATTGAGTTCCAGCAGTCTCAGACGCTAATTTTATGGACAGCAAAGAATGTCTACATTAAACTTAGAGAAGACGAACATAAAACAATAAATCACACGCCAAAAGATCAACGGGCTAGAAAATGGGTTAAAACTAATATGATATTAAGAAGAAATGCTACTCCAGGCTCAAAAAAATCAAATGTGCATACAGGCGCACACACAAGAACACAAAAAAACCTGGATCTGGCTTTATAATAGTTTATATCAGAAAAATTTATTGTCTAGTTCAGGATAAATCAACAGTGTGCTGGGTGGAGCTAACAAAAGAGCTATTATGTTTTCAGGAATCTGTCTGTTTCATCTAGATTATCTAATTTGTTGTCCTGTAACTGTTCATAAAAACACCAAATCGAACCCACTGCCATTGAGTCGATTCTGACTAACAGCAACCCTACAGGACAGAGTAGAACTGCCCCATAGGGTTTCCAAGGAGCAGCTGGTGAATTTGAACTGCCAACCCTCGGTTTAGCAGCCAAGCTCTTAACTACTGCGCCACCAGGACTCCACAATTGTTCACGGTATTCTTACAATCCTTTTCTGTATGATCCGTAGTAATGTCCCCAGATTCATTTCTGATTTGTGATGGTCTCTTTTCAATCTAGCTAAAGAATTTGTCGATTTTTATTATCTTTTCAAAAAACCATCTTTTAGTTTTGCTGGTTCTATTGTTTTTCTGTTCGCGACTTCATTTATCTCTGCTATTTCTCTCCACTCTATCATCTCTTTCCTTCTGCTAGTTATCAGTTCAGTTTGCTCTTCTTTTTCTAGTTCTTCAAGGTGTAACATTATTGAGACCTTTCTTCTTTCTTAATGTAGGAGTTTGCAGATATAAATTTCCCTCTAGAGCACTGCTTTTGCTGCATCCCACAAGTTTTGGTATGTTGTGCTTTCATCTTCATTCACCTCTAAGTATTTTCTAATTTTTCCTCGAGACTTCTTTGAACCAAGGGCTAAGAACATGCTAATTCCCACATATTTGTGAGTCTTCCAGTTTTCCCTGTTATTCATTTCTAGTTTCATTCCATCGTGTTTGGAGAAGACACTTTGTATGATACCAATCTTTTTACATTTACTAAGACTTGTTCTGTATGGTCTGTCCTGAAGCATTATCTGTGTGCACTGAAGAATGTGTGCTGTGCTGTTGTTGGGTGGAGTGTTCTGGTCTGTTAGGTCTAGTTGGTTTACAATGTTATTCAAGTGCTTTATTTCCCTGCTGATCCTCTGTCTAGATGGTCTATCCATTATTGAAAGTGGTATACTGAAGTATCCAGCTACTACTGTGCTGTTGTTGTTAGGGTCATGGAATCATTTCTGACTCACAGCAACCCTATGTACAACGGAACGAAACACTGCCGGGTCCTGCGCCACTCTCATAATCACTGTTATGCTTGAGCCCAACTGTTGCAGCCACTGTGTCAATCCATCTTGTTGAGGGTCCTCCTCTTTTTCGCTGACCCTCTACTTTACCAAGCATGATGCCCTTCTCCAGGGACTGATTCCTCCTGATAACATGTCCAAAGTATGTGAGACAAAGTCTCAACACCACCGCCTCTAAGAAGCATTCTGGCTGTACTTCTTCCAAGACAGATTTGTTCATTCTTTTGGCAGTTCATGGTATAGTCAATATTCTTTACCATAAATCTAAGGTGTCAATTCTTCTTCTGTCTTCCTTATTCACTGTCCAGCTTTCACATGCATATGAGGTGACTGAAAACACCATGGCTTGGGTCAGGTGCACCTTAGTTCTCAAGGTGAGGTCTTGCTTTTTAACACTTTAAAGAGGTCTTTTGCAGCAGATTTGCCCAATGTGATGCATTGTTTGATTTCTTGACTGCTATTTCCAGGGGCGTTGACTGTGGATCCAAGTAAAATGAAACCCTTGACAACTTCCAATCTTTTCTCCATTATCATGGTATCGCTTATTGGTTCAGTTGTGAGGATTTTTGTTTTCTTTATGTTGGGGTGTAATCCATACTGAAGGCTGCTGTCCTTGATCTTCATCAGTAAGTGCTTCAAGTCCTCTTCACTTTCAGCAAGCAAGTGAACTGTCTGTTTCTCGTTTTGATTCTGTCAATGTTTGCTTCATATATTTGGAGACTGTGCTGGTAGATGTATATAACTGTTATATCATCTTAATGAATTGACCCTTTTATCATTATATAATGTACTTCTTTGTCTCTTGTAACAGATTTTGACTTAGTCTATTTTGTCTGATATTAACATAGCCACCTTGTCTCTCCTTTGATTACTAAGAGCTATTATAACTTCAGTGGTCACTGAGTGTCCATAACAAGAGAGATAATAGTCTAACTATACACAACAGAGCAAGACAATATCTGAAAATTCAGACCTGAGCGCAACACGTTGAGACTTCAAGAAAAACAAAAAATTCCAGGAGAAAGAGGGATTAGAAGTCAGAAGACCTGCTGGGGATTCCTGCATTAGGAAGCACTGTGCAGAAGACGTTTCCACACACTGCTATCCAGCGCATCTCAGGGGAAACAGAGGGAGTGACAGGGCTCCACAGCCTAAACCCCAACATTCTCGTCTGCTGAAACTTGTTGGACTTCCAAAAAAGACTATTTTTAAGAAAGGTTTCCTATATTTTAAAAAGCCTGAAAAGCAGTGTCAGACAATCTCTTTAGACCTCTCTAAATTAGGTGCTATGTAACAACTTAATGAAAATTTAACATACAAAATATTCTGTACTTAAATTCCATATTAATACTAAATATTAATGACTGTCACTCGTGGAATTATATTTTACTGATAAGGAAGTTGAGCAACAGACCAAGTAAATGACTTCCCAAGGTCAGAGATATGAGGAAACAGCGCCTGGAATCAAGCCGAAGCCTTCAGACATCAAGCACCCCAGTTCCCTTTCTACCAGGCCACCGGTGAGTGTGGTTGATGAAGGAGAAAGTGGAGGAAAGGAGGAGAACGCAGGACACAGGAATAAGGCAAACGGAGAGACAGTCCACTGCCTGGTTCAATAACGGAATATAGTAGGTACTCAATTTAAACCTGGTTATCACCTAGTAATGAATCTTAGGAAAGACAAGTAAAAAGCAGAAAGGATAAAATAAAAGCTCTGCTGCACACATAGGCACTTGATAATCATTAGTAGGAAAAGCATGTAAGAATAGGAGAAAGGGAAAAGAGAGAAGCAGAAAGGCATAAAGAGGAGCTACAAGAACTAGTGGCACAAGTGCCTTACACTAATCTACCTTCAGGCCAGGATACGAAATCCGGGGACTGCTCCAAGACAGGATACCTATTAGATCTTTCTATACACAGATGCTTGTTTTAATGTAACCAAGTCCTTCATGATCTAAACACTTACAATCTAAACACTCTTGTGTTTTTGTCTTTTCTCAGTTAGGTGAAAAGAATACTGAAAACACACGCTGAAGATTCTGGTACACTTACGTTAATGTCTGCGTGCTTAATCTTAAATTCAAGATCCTTGTACTTATTGTCAGGAAGCCACTTACTCATTCCAACTATTAAATTACACTTAGCCACTCATCTATCTGTGTTATCATCATTCCCAATTTGTATTTGAAATGACATTAACTCATTTTGGTATATCTGCTAATACTGACTTAGCCATGGAGTTGATTTAGTAGCCATTCTTTAGCTAGCTGGGATGTATTTTTACAATTATCTGTGGAAAAGAAATCAATAAATAAAGCTAAGGCAGCTGGGAGCAGGGGAGTCAGAAAAGCAGGGCACCAGGCCAGACTCCTTCAATTACCAGCTATAACCTTAGGCAAATCACCTTGGTACTTGGATTACACTAAATCAAATATGGGGAAGCACTCTATACAAAGCAAGCATTTATATGTAAAAAGACTATTATCCATAAATCAATAAATGCAAATTCCCGTTAACCCACAAGTAAAGATACCAGTCTCTAATTAAGGCATTAATTTAAAACTCAATACCATGTGACTAACTGTAACTGGAAAAAGAAAAGCCAAGACCATGGCCACTCACTACCTGTTTGTTAATGTTGGCTCCTGCTTGAATCAACCAGATGAGGCACCGAGGATGTCCTCCAAAAGCAGCAATGTGGGCTGGCGTCTGGGCATACCGCGTGGTGGACACATTCAGAGTGGCTCCAGCTCTCACCAGCTCTATTAAGCACTCCAACTTTAAAAACAGCAGAACAGGATAAAAAGCATGCATACATGTCAGCACACCATTAGATACTACGCAAGTCATCTAAATTCTGCAATGATCATAAATGCCATTTTCATTACAATTCTTTTCTTCATATTCAAGGGAACAAAGTAAGCCTTATCTCAATATCATGTAAATTCTTAACAACATTTAAAAGAACATCTCTCCTTGTCTTTATTTAAAAAAAAAAAAAAAAAACCTGGTACGTAGGAATAGAAGAAATTTAAAAAAAAAAAAATGACATTACACAGATTTAAATTGTTTTTCCTACAATTGAAAATTTTAAAGTCAAAATCAGAAAAGGTTAGACTGCATTATTCAAAGACTTCTATTAAAAATCTAAGTTTAAAAACCTGGGTTTTGCCACTTTGCACATACTGTTTCTAAAGAATAAAAATATTTCAACTTTTTATAGCTCAAGATTGCTTTATATGTTCTACACAAATATACTCTACACACCTTCATACAATCCAACATTCTATGACTACTTGACTAAGGCCTATTCTCCAGAGGTGAAGAACTAGGTAGAAGGACAGCACATAGTCACCTCAAACTGTAGAGAGAAATCCATATGCGAGAAAGGACCACAGCACAGCTAAGCTCTGTACCTACGAGGTGAATGAAGTATAGACCGGTGAGCTGAAACTTTAGAGCCACGTAGGCATTAAGCTAGCTCCTGGGTGAAGGAGTTCATGTTAGACAAATACTTAGCAAGTGCCTACCATGTGCCAAGCACTGTGTCAGAAGAGTTGGTGTTTCAGAGACTTACACCATGCTTTGCCATTTGTTCTGTGGTCCAGGACTGCCCCATTTTCCCCTCACTGATCACAATGCAGAGTTAGGGACTACAGGCAATCCTCTTCAGGAGGACGGGCCTCCAGTGAAGAATAAACACACTGACACTTCTATCTCACTCCAGATCTCTGTAACTACCTCTTTCAGCCATTTAAGCCTTTCCCTGCAAAGAATGGATCACTTCAATAAAGATTTTTGTGAGCTGAACTCTGCTAGGCAACTGGGAGTACACAGATAATTAAAGCATGCTCTGTCTCTAAGGAACCCGACTCTGGTAGTGAAGGCTGGTAAACACAGACAACTTCCGTGTATTTTCGTATTCGTATATTGCCTTTATTTACTGAGTGGGGGGGAAAAATGAAAAGAAAGTGCTGATACCAGGGATAGCTGACCATGTCTCAAGCACAAAAAGTGAAACCACCACGGAAATCATTTGCTATGCAAAAGTGATTAACCTTTCACATCCACTGAAAGCATACTCTACTTAAACTTGTCACCTATTTAGTAGTTTAGGAAATTCCGTTTGGAATTCTGGGAAGATATTGTTCAACATATCTTTTAAAAGTAAGGTGTAATTAGAGATTTTAAATAATGTTTGTCCTCCGGGAACAATAAGCCTTATACGACATTAGGTAACTTTTTGCACAATTGGCATATTTCTAGGAACGCTTGCATGAAAGATGGGAATAGCTTATAATACTCTAAATGCCAAGTTAGCCTGCAGCACAAGCTCCTGAGAACAGCCAGATTTAAGTGTACATAAAAGGGGGGCAGCCGCTGACCAAGTAGAAACAAACAAGACTGCATTGGGCAACTGGGGCCCTGAGTCCTGGACTAATTTCTGCCCCAAGAGCCTTTCCTGACAGATGTGAGGCGTTCTAAGGTCCCTTCTATATTTAAAAGGCTATAGTCCTAATGATTAAGGACAACTGGAAACAGTAAACTGCCTCTAGCTATAATATTCGGTCTCCTAGGCTAATCTACTAGTACTTCAAAACTTAGAAAAAGTAAATTCAGTTGTGGTTATTTTTATCAAGAGATAACTGCAGACATCTTTGGATGAGCAAATATTCTAAGTGACCATCTGTAATGATGCTTTAGACATTCTACAAACTGTACGCCGACTGTCATACAGTACCGTGTCTCCTGTGAAGGAGCGATTCTCAGCCAGGGAAGGGAGGATCAAAATCAGCAGTCTGATTCTCTATCAGGAAAGGGGAGCCTTTTTCAAAAAAAAACTATCCTGGGAGAAGAGTGTCCTGTTCCTTAAAACGCAGAGACACAGAAGACATTGAGAACCAACGCTTTGAAGAGTGTCCTAAAGTTTCCTGTAAGAAGGAATAAAGCCTCAGATTATTGCCTGCAGCCGTTTAGATTCAAAGCTGGAGGGAGAGGAGTTCTACTTTTGTTTTTAAGTGATTGCTTTCTCACGGGCACTACATGCTGTCATAACACAGCTCAGAGACTTGGTGCCAAAGATCTAACAGCCTGTGGCTGATTAACTGGCTACTCCCTTTCCCATTGTCAAAATTCTCTTTCACTTCCTCCACTAAAGTAAGTCTCTGATTTTCCATTTTACGAGGTAAATGAGAAACCGAGGTAAATGAGAAACCGTTTCCCAAAAGAGAAACTGTATTGTGAATGTGGCACCAGGGAAGCGCAATGTAAACTACCATTTCATCAGCTGGCAATAAAAACATTAAGATGTTCAGGTCTACTGAATCCCTGGTGGCACAGTGGTTAAGTGCTCGGCTGCTAACCAAAGGGTGGCAGTTCGAATCCACTAGCGGCTCCTTGGAAACCCCATGGAGCAGTTCTACTCTGTCCTATAGGGTCGCTATGAGTCAGAATCGACTTGACGACAATGGGTTTGGTTTGGTTTGAAGGGGAAATAACTTATTATACATTATCCTGTACTTTGCTTTTTCTGAATATTCATTTCTTTATTTCAACCAATCACATCTAAGAGGAAAAAAACTTATAAATGTCCTCAAATTTTGGCAAGTAAAAACCTGAATCATTAAAAAAAAGTCACTTTGTGCAGAAATACAAAAAGAATCTCAGTTTAAGAGCAGAAAGGGACCCATCTACAGTCAAATAACCCAATTTGACTTTACAAGTGAAGACAGTGTTATCTAATCTTTTTAAAATATAAAGTAACATTCTTATTTTTTCCCAAATTTTCAAATTTAAAAAAAGATATAAAGGCTCTCCAAGAAGATAATTCTATTTAATTTAACACCCTTTTACAGTAATTCATATTTAAGATAAATACAACCACCACTAATTTTACTGGACTTTTATTCCAAGATAAAAACTCTTATAAGCATAAACAAACACTATATTCTGTACAATTCCCTAAAACCATTAAAAAGTGTTACTATTCATCTTACATATCTGTCTGGTGACTTTCCAACTTAATCAGGTCAATTATCCCAACAACCATAATCATCTTTTACCTTTAACTAAAAAGCAAAAATATCTCTTAGACAAAGTGGTAAGGAAAGTAGGTGAGTTGTGTGCCTTAGGTTTTTTACGTACATTATCTCATTTTACTAGGACTAGGGCAAGGGCAAGAGATGTCATAAAGTCTACATGCTTTGTTCATTTGAAACTGACTGAACTATGTACAGAAGCCAAGATTAATGATTAAAAACACTGGTGCAATACTTGTTCTTAAGAGTCACACATCAGATATGATAAGAGGAAACAGCTTCAAAAGCTGTGTGAGGATCATACCATGAATTCAGGGTTGATTTCAAACACACAAAATATGCACAAATCAACCCTTCATGCCTAAAAGTTCCTAAGGTCATAACTGTATGGCTAAAACAGTGTAGTTAACAACTCTGACTTATCAAGAAAATGTTACAATATACTACTTAGTATACTAGTATATTTCCTTTGGTGTGTGCATATAATCTTACTCTAGAATGTTTTATGTCAAGATTGTTTTTTTAAAAAAAACTGATTCTTTGAAATCTATTGCATCTTTTCCGAGGTACTTTTCACAAGGGCGATCTGATGAAATTTGCAGGTAGCTACCAGCTAAATATGGTCCAAAACTAAATATGATTAAGTATACTATAAACAAGCTTCAAGATTTAAAAAAAAAAAAAAGCCAGGTTAAGTATTTTCACACTTACAAGAACGATGGGGCAAAGACAGGTAAATTTAGAAGCAGCATCGCAGGGGTTATTCACTCAAAGCCTTTTATGTCCAGGATTTCACTGTTACTGTAATACTGACAGCTGCAGGCTTTTCTTTAAGATAAACTCAAATTTAGAACCACGACTCTTTCCCAGTTACTTATCAAGAGTTCCTCCTCAACATTTTTGCGTGTTATTTATACAGCATGTGAATTATTGGTACTGTTACACTCACTAACGCTTTTCATATTCCCACCCCTAGAACTTAGTCATAGGGCCGAGAATAACAACACTGTGGTGCACATTTTAATACCTTAGAAACAAAACGTTTCCAAAAGGAACCTTTACCTTCTAACTTAAATTGAGAAAACCAGTATTCATAAGTGTCCAAAATAAATTTCAGTGTTTCTAACATCTAATGCAAACTGGATTTAGCCCCGAAAGTCCTATTATTACTGCCTGAGACACCTAACCTCTTCGTTGTCGTAACAAGAGAAAACAGTGATTCAGGTACTGTAAAGCCTTCCCTCGCCAACAGCACGAGTCTCCAAAAACGTCCCTGGGCGGGTAACTGAGCTCCTTCATACAAAAGATTCTCAGATGGGTGGAGGTGGCTTCCCCCAAAATACTGAGACCTTCACCCCGTCTCCCCACCCAAGGAGAGTCAGGCTCAGACGGACTTTCCCCCTAACTAAGCCAAGGGTGACTGCGTCCCAGGCCTGCAAATGTCGCCGCCTCCGGGCCCCGCGCTCGCCTGCGCCCGAGGTCCGGATGGGCCCCGCGCCGGTCTAACACACCCGAGGTCCGGATGGGCCCCGCGCCGGTCTAACACACCCGAGGTCCGGATGGGCCTGCGCGCCGGTCTAACACACCCGAGGTCCGGATGGGCCCCGCGCCGGTCTAACACACCCGAGGTCCGGATGGGCCCCGCGCCGGTCTAACACACCCGAGGTCCGGATGGGCCCCGCGCCGGTCTAACACACCCGAGGTCCGGATGGGCCTGCGCGCCGGTCTAACACACCCGAGGTCCGACTGGGCCTGCGCGCCGGTCTAACACACCCGAGGTCCGGATGGGCCCCGCGCCGGTGTAACACACCCGAGGTCCGGATGGGCCTGCGAGCCGCTCTACACCCGACGTCCGGATGGGCCTGCGCGCCGGTCTACACCCGAGGTCCGGATGGGCCCCGCGCCGGTGTAACACACCCGAGGTCCGGATGGGCCTGCGCGCCGGTCTACACCCGACGTCCGGATGGGCCCCGCGCCGGTCTAACACACCCGAGGTCCGCCCGGACCCCGCGCCGGTCTACACCCGACGTCCGGATGGGCCCCGCGCCGGTCTAACACACCCGAGGTCCGGATGGGCCCCGCGCCGGTCTAACACACCCGAGGTCCGGATGGGCCCCGCGCCGGTCTAACACACCCGACGTCCGGATGGGCCTGCGCGCCGGTCTAACACACCCGAGGTCCGGATGGGCCCCGCGCCGGTCTAACACACCCGAGGTCCGGATGGGCCCCGCGCCGGTCTACACCCGAAGTCCGGATGGGCCCCGCGCCGGTCTAACACACCCGAGGTCCGGATGGGCCCCGAGCCCCCCGGCAACCGAACTCTACCCGGGCCCCGCGCCCGTCTACACCCGAGATCCGGATGGGCCGCGCGTCTCCTCCCGGGAAGGCGTCCCCGTTTGAATCTGGCTCCGCCCAGCGCCTCCTGTCCGCCCCGCCGAGCCCCCGGCCTCACCCTGGCCGCCGCACACGCGCCCGAACGCTGGGCGCGCAGGCGACTTTCCCGCGTTCCCGCTCCGTCCGAGATCCAGCCCGCGGTCCCCAATTCGCTTCTCAGGAAACGGTGCCCGGGAACTGCAGAAAATGGCGCCTTAAAGCGCCACTGCCTCCGCAGCCCTAAGGGGCCGGGAGGGCCTACACCCCGCTGACCCGTCCCGCGCCCCGTGCGCCCACCCACCTTGCCGAAGTGCGCGGCCCAGTGCACGGGCGTCCAGCCGTAGAAGGAGTCCTCGGCAGCTAAGTGGGCGCTGGGCGCCTGCTGGAGCAGCGCGCAGAGAGCGGCCCGGTCCCCGTCGCGGCAGGCGCGGTGCAGCGGGAAGCGGAGCGACAGCAGCTCCTCGCTGGAGAAGCCCGCCTCCACCCCCGTTCCCGTTCCCGCCGCCGACATGATCCGCGACCAGCAAGCGCGCCGCTGAGCACGCGAAGCCGGCTCCGCAGCCGGCAGAGACGTGGGGCCGGTCGCCGGAGTGGCAGCGGGGCTGAGGAGAGGAGGCGCCGGGTAAGGATCCCAGAGGCCGCCGCGGCCTGAAGACAAAGGATACGAGAACCGCGCCACCGCCGCTCCGTCCCACAGGCTGCGGCCCCGAGCGCTCACTGAGAGGGAGGGGCGGGCGGCGCGGAGAGCAGCAGGCTGGGCGGGACCTGGGCCGGGGCCGGGGCGGGGCCTGGAACTGCCGGGGGCGGGGCCTGGAGCTGCCGGGGCGCGCGCGGAGGGCGGGGCCTGGAGCTGCCGCAGGCTGGGCTTGGGGCGACTAGGGGTGCGGCCTAGAGCTTCCCGGGGCAAGTAGGCAGCTTGCAGTGGGGGTGGCGGTTCGGGGCCGAACTTCCTGGACCCAGCCGGGGAAGGGCAGCGGCCTAGCGAGTTCTAGGAGGGCGACTTGGCGGCAGGAAACTTCCAGACAAGCCCTTGTTCTTTAAAAAAAAAACAAAAACGAAACAAAACTTGGCTTTCTGGAATCGCTCAGATTTTAAACTGTTGTTTTTTTTTTTTTAACTTTCCGGGCCCCTGAGCACTGGGAGCCTCCTCGCCCTCCGCTGAGGTGTTATCTAAGCAGTGTGTGTTTAATTCGTCCAATTAATATTTATTGAGCGCCTGCGGGAAGCAGAGCATCTCATTAAAAAGCTGAAAACCGACAAGCCTTAGTTTCTTTAGCAGAGCAGGAGAATAAATTATTCAGCTTTCTCTCTTAATGAGGAAAGCCTGCCTCTGGATGATGCAGTGCAGTTTGTTAGAGTAGTAGTGTTAGCTGGCCTCGAGTTCATACGACCCTATGTACACTGCGGGTCCCGCGCTATCCTTACGACGGTGGGTGTTGGAGCCCGTTGCTGCAGCCACTGTGTCAATGATTGGTCTATACGTTTGCAGTTCTAAAAGATAAGTTACAAGACCAGGGAGGGAATTTATTAAAAAAACACAACTTCTCATCGAGAAAGAAATTTAAATGTGAAGGAATATTAAATTACCTGTTTCAAGTGACCGAGACCGTAGTCTTTTTAAAATAAGTTAATTTTTGCCTGATTTTGAGTAATATGTAAAAATCATCAATAATTTCACTGTCAAGGAATGCTGCTATTCTCAGCTGCCCTCCAGTCTGCTGGGACTCATGGGAACCCCATTACAGAGTAGAACGGCTCCATAGGGTTTTCTTGGCTGTAACTTTTACCTAAGCATTTTGCCAGGCCTTTCTTCCAGGGAGCAGTTGGGTAGGTTCAAACTGCCAACCTTTAGGTTAACAGTGGATTATAAAACCTTGAGGCCACCAGGCTCCTACTGAGGAAGAACCACTGTTAATATTTATGGATGTTTCTTTATAGCCTTTTTAAAAGCGTGTATCATTTCACTTGTGTAGGTTTTCCTTGTGCATAACTGCTTTCCTTTTTTCTTGGCCAAAATTCTAAATCACAGTAGTTGTATCTGGGAAAATACAAATGCACAAGAGTATGCATTGCTGCTTTAGTTAATAAAGCAGGAAATTATCAACCCGAAGTTGAACAAGAAGAAATTGTTAAATTGTGGTGTAAACATAAAAACAGCCACCTATTCGTACAGTAAGCGTTTGTTGAATACGATGGTGAATGAAACAGACGTTGGGAAGTGCTCTGCATGTGGTACGTGAGAAAAGCAGCCAAGTATTTCAATTCAATGAGCAATCAATAATTGATGAATGAACAATAGGAATGAGACATGGAGTTTACTCTCAAGGAGTTTATAGTCTATTAGATGAGCTGAGAAAGAGTATTTTAATGGTTCAAGTAATACTTTTTGTTTGAACCAAAATGGTAGAAAATGCTATAAACTCTGTTCAAAGTTGGTCCACTCCATAATTAAAATATTTTTCTTTGTATACACCATGCTGATTTTAATTTAATTATCTCTTTAAGATATATCTCCTTATAATTACTTCCACCCTTCCTAAGAAAGAGATATCCCATTTTGCAAAAGGACATAAGCATGCCTTGTATCCCATAAATAATGAGAGGAAGGGATTCCTCTTCCTCACTCTGCATTCTGATGAAACTGAGACATAGACCAGCTAAAGAGCTTGCCCGATGACAAACTGCATGCCTGTGGCAGAGCTTAGAATAATATCCAGACCTATTTTCCAACCCACTGTTAGATATTTTTTCACCTTGGATTTGGTTTATTTTGCATAAAAAGTCTTAAGGGCTGGGAAAGTAGAATAGGTTATAGTGGTAGGCTACTTACATCCTTCTTCAGTTAAGACACTTCCTGACTTTTTAGGGTAATTTGGATTATATACATATTTCTGTAGCTGTATGGAAATAGACCAACATACATGATTAAGGAGTCCCAGGATGTGCCTTATGATAATTATGGGCATGAGAATGGTAAGGTGGTATCTAGGGAGTACTCCTGTCTGCAGTGTTCGATTGGTTGGTCGCCCAAGTTTTGTCCAACTCTTACAATATTACCACTTACAGATTTTCCTTAGGATTCTTGTTTATGAAAAGCTCTAGGGAAAAGATAAAGTAGGTTCATAACTGATATCCTTTTGTCTTTTACTTGTATTTGACTGCAATCATAAATAAGCAAATTTAGGCATTTGAAGATATGATTCAAATGCATCAAAGAAAACAAGAAGACTCAAAACTCAAAATATTTAAAAAAGAAAACCTGTGTTTAGGGTTTGGATTGTATTTTTCAGAAATAGGATCGTGTTGTATGAGGAATTGCTTGAATGGGAGCATTCCTGGGTGGGTCAATGCTCAGGGGAACCACCGTCACATCAAAAATGTCTGTATATTTGGTAGATGTTAGTGGAGCACCCACTGAGTGCTGGTTGTTACTAAACAGAAGTGGGATACAACGCTGAACAGCATGTCGTGAGGGCTGTAAGATTGGAGGGAGAGGCGGGGCCCCGTTTTATGAAAAGCCTTGTATACCATACTAAGAAAAAAATTAGGATGCTTTTTAATGCTTCAGGGGAGGCAGTGAAAGGTTTTGTTGCAAGGTGGAGGGAAGGGAGATCGTGGTGTGGCACAGAGGATCAGATGTGCAGCTTGTCCTGTGAAGGGGGAGGTCTGCTTTGGACCATAAGTGAGACCAGGAGTCTTGCTTTTCTCTCATCTGCTCTTTCTCAACTGTCCATTTCTCACCTTGCTACAAGGCTGACCTTTTTAAAGTGCAAATCTGTTTAATACCTTTCTATGGCTACTCATTTGACATGAGAACCTTTTCCCAAATTTCAGTCATTCAGATGCTGTCTTAACAAGGGCCGTGGTGGTTCAGAGGTAGAATTCTCGACTTCCATACGGGAGACCCAGGTTTGATTCCCTGCCAGTGCACTCCACCCTCTGTCAGTGGAGGCTTTCATGTTTCTATGATGCTAAATAGGTTTCATCAGAGCTTCCAGACTAAGACAGACTTGGAGGAAAGTCCTGGGGATCTACTTCCAAAAAATCAGCCAATTAAAACACAGTGGTTCACAACAGTGGTCCAGTCACATTGTGCATGCAGTCCCCATGAGTCAGGGGCCAACTCAATGGCAGCTCATGACACAACAACATGTGGATTTTTATATCGACACAGAACCTGTAGATATAAAAACCAAAAAACCCATTGCCATCCAGTTGATTCTGACTCATAGTGACCCTATAGGACAGAGTAGAACTGCCCCGTAGGGTTTCCAAGGAGCCACTGGTGGATTCGAACTGCTGGCCTTTTGTTTAGCAGCTGAGCTCTTAACCACTGCATCACCAGGGCTCCATAGATACAAAAATTTCTTAAAATAGACTTCCTTTTTTGAAATTACCGACTGTATTCATGTCCTCTTCGTTAATACCAGAGACATCATGAGTTTATCATGCTAGTGACATTTTTTCCTACACATTTAAACAAACACATAGCAAAATTAAGCTTTTTTGTTTTTCTCCTAGTAACCTTCACCGTTAGTGATCCCGTAAGACACGTTGGAAAATGCTTTTATGGAGGAAAGCCTCAGATCCTTAACTTGGCCTAGTGAGGTCCTCACAGCCTGGGCCTTGCCTACCTGTCTTCTGATTGCTTTGATTCTCGACTATATGGGCGTCTGCCCACCCCCAGCATATACACCCTTTTTGCCTGGTTCAGTTCATAACCAGACTTTTTCAGGTCTCCTTGTAACAGGCCTGGCTCCTTCCACTTTCCCTTTCAAAAGCCCTTTCTCTTGTAATGACAGGGCTTTCTTCCCTTCTAGGTGGTTCATTCCAGAAGAATTTCCTAACGTTTGGCTTTTTAGTTTCCTGTTACCTCCAAGGAGCCCTGGTGGCACAGTGGTTAAGAGCTCGGCTGCTAAGCAAAAGACTGGCATTTTGAATCCGCCAGGCGCTCCTTGGAAACCCTATGGAGCAGAGTTCTACTCTGTCCTGTAGGGTCACTATGAGTCGGAATCCACTCGACGGCAATGGGTTTTTTGGTTTTATTACCTCCAAGTGAGATTTTTAAAAAACTGGACAAGTAAATATTATTTATTTTTAATCATGAAAGAAATCAAATTAGAAAAAAAAAGATGTTTGATTACGAAGAGGTGTGCCCTAAGGGTGCATCTCCATATTTGTGGAACTCCTGAGGGTTAGGAACAGGTCGGAAATTTGCCACTGGTTGCTCTCAGTGGGAAAGCAGACGTGTGTCTTTTGGCGTCAGCCTCTCTCTCTGCTCTGCTGTAACTCTTCAGTGAACTCGAGAACTTATTCTGGAAGTACTTCAAACCAGGATGCCAAGCATCCTGTTGAATAATGAACCAGGACTGTTCTGTGATGGGTAGGTGGGATGGAAGGATACATTTTTACAGAAAGATTTTTTGATTTTTAATGTGTTTGGATGTTTATTCTGATAAGCACAGAGGCAGGATTTTGGGGCAACTCTTGGACTTGGGAGAGAGAGGAGATGGGAAAGAGCGTCAGAGCTGAGGAGAAGAAGATCCCAGAGCCATGGCAAAGGAGGGCCACTTCAGGCGTTTGCCAAGCCCAGGCCGTCCCCAGATTATAAACACCCCGGACTTATGGACAACTAGTGTTTGACCTTTAATGTTCTGTAAATTTGCCCTCACTTTGAAACAATTGAACCAACCTCTAAAAAAAAAAAATCCGTTGCTGTCAAGTAGATTCTGACTAATAGTGACCCTATAGGACAGAGTAGAACTGCCCCATAGGATTTCCAAGGAGTGACTGTTGGATTCGAACTGCTGACCTTTTGGTTAGCAGCCAGGCTCTTAACCACTGCACCCCTCCTCACAGCAAATTCTTCATCACGATCCCCTTCACTTGCTGTACGTGTAGCTTTTATATCATTGAAATGGCTTCGAGCCTTTTCTTGCACCAAATTAAGTCTAAATAACCGTATGCACCCGTTCAGACTTACCTACAGGTTCTTAAAAGACATACTCAGGAACGGATCTCTTTCATAACCTGGGGACTGCCTTAATGAATAACGTGGGAACCAATACATAGCACAGTGTGTGTGGAATCTCAACGTGTGTGGAATCTATGCAAGGAAACGCAGCGTTTTCTTTAACATTCTATTTAGCTGTTCCAAAAACTAATTTTTTTAAATAAAAATATTACGGCAGCACATATTTAAATAAGTACAGGTGATTGGCTAAAACATGTAACTACAATTTAAAGAGTGAGGTATGTCTTTTTCACGCCTGTGCAAGGATATCTCTCTTGATCATTATTGTATCCCAAGCTCCAAGGACACTGCCTGACCCACGTGAAGCCCTCATATCAATATCAATTTGTTGGACAACACAGGATGAAAGGATGAAACTCAAATTGCTCCCTTTCAGAAAGGAGGACGTGCACTCCAGACCATGAACCTCCATTATAGAGAACATCACAATTCTAGAATCTTACTAATTCTCCCATGTCTTATTTTTGTCTTGCTTAAAAAGTAATTAGCACAAATACCCTTAAAAAAGAATAAAAGGAGCTGTGTTCTATTTGGAGCCCTGATGGCACAGTGGTTAAGAGCTTGGCTGTTAAGCAAAAGGTCGGCAGTTCAAAACCTTATGGGGCAATTCAGCTCTGTCCTATAGGGTTGCTGTGAGTTGGAATCGACTTGCTGGCAATCGGTTTAGTTTTGGTTTTGCGTTCTATTTAGAAGCAAAGGAGACGCTGTGTTGTCAGACTTGTGATAGAAGAAATGTTAGAAATGTTGTTAGCTGTTGTCCAGTAGCCACCCATCCCCTACACACAGTGACCCCCATGCCCAACAGGATCGAGCCATTGTGATCTGTAGGGTTTTCATGGACTGATTTTCACAAGCAGCCTTTCTTTTCCACACCTTTCTTCCTAGTCTGTCTTAGTCTGGAAGCTCCTCTGAAACCCATTCAGCATCCTAGCAACACACAAACTTCCACTGACAGATGGGGGATGGCTGCGCTTGAGGTGCACTGGCCGGGAATTGGACCCACCCAGGTCTCTCACACGGAAGGCAAGAATTCTATCACTGATCCATGAAGATGTTGTTTGTGCTGCTATCTAGTCAGCGCCCAACTCAGGGCGACCCCGTGTACATCAGAAGGAGACATTGCCCTTCCTGGGTAAGGGGGGGGTGGTGAAAGGTGCTGAGGAAGAAACAGCAGGCTGAGTCCCTGGTGCCTGAACCGAAAGAAACGTGGAACAAGAGGAGAGGCTGGGCCTGAGGAGGTGTTCTGGGGCTGAAGGGGAATATGATCCGCATGGGGTTTCCTGACACCCAGGACCTTTGATTTGGAAACTGTGCCGTCATTTAAAATGTTTTCAACTGATTCCACGATTTCCAGCTGTTATTGTCAGAGGAAAGTCCCTAGAGAGTCACTGCCGCAATTAACACTGGCTCCAGCTTTTCCGCCTGGGAGGGGTTGTTGAACTCGGTCTGCACAGCAGGCTGAGAAAACCCCAAGTTACCATACCACCAGAGGCCTGTTCCCCTCCATCAAGCCAGACTGCTGCAGTTTTCTGGCACAGTCAGCTAACCTGCTGCTGCTTGGACCAGACCCCAAAGGGATTCATCATATATTCCTCATCCTTCCTAAAATTCCCATTCTTGGATTTACTCCATAAGAAAATTCGAGAAACAAGAGGCATTTAACCTGTTAGGAATCTCTGTTACCTAGGAAAAAAGTAATCTTAACTGTCTGACATTTTAACAAGAATTGTTGTTAGGTGCCATGAGTCAGTTCCGACTAAGAGCGACCCCGTGTACAACAGAACGGAACACTGCCTAGTCCTGCCCCATCCTCACAATCGTTATGTTTGAGCCCACTGTTGCAGCCACTGTGTCAGTCCATCTCGTTGAAGGTCGTCTTCTTTTTCACTGACTCTCCGCTTTACTGAGCATGATGTCCTTCTCCAGGGGCTGGTCCCTTCTAATAATGTGTCCAAAGTATGTGAGGTGAAGTCTCACCGTCCTTGCTTCTCAGGAGCATTCTGACCGTATTTTTGCCAAGACAGATTTGTTCGTTCTTCCAAGCAAGAATTAGATTGTCAAAGTCAGCTACTCCTGCCTGTGGTTCCCTGAAACAAGATACCTAGTGACTGAAGGCAGGAGCAGTAAGGCAGTGTGGCAACACCAAGAACTGGAAGGAAACCCAGGAGGAGTACTAAAGGCTGAGGGAAAGAGCAAACGAGACCCAATTACTGTTTCACACTGCGGTGAATACCCAGGTGACAAATGCTTCATTGTCCTCTGTTATCCCGCTTTGTCTAGGGTCTTGCACCACCCTTCCTGGTCCTTTCCAACTTGAAAGTACCTTCTGTTTGCAACTGGTAAGTGCTTAGGGAAGCAGTCAGAAATAGGAATAGAAATTAAAGAAGGCAACACAGCTCCTGCAATTGTGGGAGGCCCAGGGGATTATTGCTGGGATAATTTAATTTCTCATTATGTTGACTTTTTTTTTCCTTTCCTCTCTTGTTCTGAGGACCAGATTGATATATTTGGAAAGAATATTCTACAGGCCTTTCATGCTGGAGGGCAACTTTCTTAGTGTCTCTGATTTAGTGTCCTCACTTATTAAAAGAAGACAGTAATTATCCTTTCTAGGTAAAAGGGTCATTTTCAAGGTCAGGTGAGACTGTGGATGTGAAAAGGATTTTTAGATTTTTGAAAATAATGTTATTGAACAGTTCTCCAATGTGCCTTTATTCATTTACACCACCATCAGCAATTTGGAGCCCTGGTGGCGCAGTGGTTACGAGCTCGGCTGCTAACCAAAAGGTCAGCAGTTCGACTCCACCAACCACTCCTTGGAAACTGTATGGGGCAGTTCTGCTCTGTCCTATAGGGTCACTGTGAGCTGGAATTGACTCCATGGCAATGGGTTGTTTTTTTTTTGTTTTTTTTTGGTGTCACTTATTTATAAATATTTCATTTACCAATACTTTCTGGTGTTAAATATTACTATTAAATTTTCAGTTTTTCTTGAAGGCTAAAATACAGAGGTAAAGGCCTCCAGTGGCTTTGTTGTCAGAAATTGGCCCCAATCAGAATGCACCCCTGCTGTTTGTGAACATCCCCTGGGTCACTAGCTCAGGTCCCCATTGTTCTGCTCCTTGGGCTGATGGTTCCTCTTGAGATGGCCTCCCTTGGACACTGCAGTCTACAGGGGCTACTGATGCTTTGAGCATTCTGACCTGTGAAAAGGAGATGCTGCTCTCCCTGGTCCTTCTCATCCCAGATGTAGGATGGACCCTCCCTCTTAATTCTCCAGTGTATGGAGAAAGAGGCTGTTGCTTTGATCCACACTTTGCTGAAGGGCTGGGCGTCCTGCCAAGAAGATACCACTCTATGGAGAATAACTAGGAAACCAGCGCACGGACCCAGAGCTGTTCTTATTGTCTTTTACTTGACTGCTGCCCTGATTCACCTCCAGCGTGCGTCATGGAACAGTGGTCAAGAAAAGGGGTAAAATTAAAACTCTAACTCATACTATATTAGAAAATCTGTTCCAGGTGGTTTAGACTTAAATATCAAAACCAAAACCAAACCCAGTGCCAATGAGTCAATTCCGACTCATAGAGACCCTATAGGACAGAGTAGCACTGCCCCATAGGGTTTCCAAGGAGTGGCTGGTGGATTCGAACTGCGGACCTTTTGGTTAGCAGCCAAATGCTTAACCATTGCACCACCAGGGCTCCTAAATGTGAAAGCAAAATTGAAAAAAAAAATTAGAAGAAAACATAGAAGAACGTCTTATGACATAGAAGTAGTGATAAATTTTTTAACAAGACATGTAAAACACAACCATAAAAGAAAAAAACTAGACAAATTTGATGATATTACAATTAGTAACTTCATTTTGACAAAAGACATCAGAAACAAAATAAAAGGCAAGCTGCACACCAAAGGTAACTGCAAACCATCTAACAAAGGCTTCATACTCAGCACATAAAAAGAACTTGTTCTTGGGTGAAGGGTGAGGCAGTACACAATACAGGGGAAACCAGCACAACTTGTACAAGGAAAGGTCATGGAAGCTCCATAGACACATCCAAACTCCCTGAGGGACTGAATTGCTGGGCGGAGGGCTGTGGGGACCATCGTCTCTGGGAACATCTAGCTCAACTGGTATAACACAGTTTATAAAGACAATGTTCTACGTTCTACCTTGGTGAGTAGCATCTGGGGTCTTAAAAGCCTGTGAGCAGCCATGTAAGATACTCCACTGGTCTCATCCCTTCGGGAGCAAGGGAGAATGAGGAGAACAGGATACAAGGAAAAGATTAGTCCGAAGGACTAATGGACCACAGCTACCAAGGCCTCCACCGGACTGAGTCCAGTACAGCTAGATGGTGCCCGGCTACCACCACTAACTGCTCTGACCAGGATCACAACAGAGGGTTCTGGACAGAGCTGGAGAAGGATGTAGAACAAAATTCTAACTCACAAAAAAGAGACCAGATGTACTGGCCTAAAGGAGACTGGGGAAACCCCGAGAGTATGGCCCCCAGACACCCTTTTAGCTCAGTGGTGAAGTCACTTCCGAGGTTCACCCTTCAGCCGGGGAGTGGACAGCCCCATAAAACCAAATGGGACTAATGAGGCACAGCAGTCCAGGGACGAGGGCTAGAAGGCAGAAGGGGACAGGAAAGCTGGTGATAAGGAACCTAAGGTTGAGTAAGGATAGTGTTGATGTGTTGTGAGGTTGTTAACCATTGTCACAGGGCAACATGTGTACTGTTAAATGAGAAACTATTTTGTTCCGCAAGCCTTCATCTAAAGTGAGAATAGCAGCACAATTGGAAGAGTGTACTCAATGTCACTGAACTGTGCATGTAGAAATTTTTGAAATGGTGTATCTTTGGCTATGTATATTCTCACCAAGAAAAAAAAAAGGTCGAGAAGAGAGAGGATTGACATGTTGGGGGTTGTTAACCAATGTCGTAAAACAATATGTGTACTACTGTTTCATGAGAAACTATTTGTTCTGTAAGCCTTCACCTGAAGTACAATTAAAAAAAATAATGACTTGTACAGAGAAATAAGAAAAAGATGAACAACAAGAGAAAATGGGCAAAGGATATGAATAGGCAATTCACTGGAAGGGAACATAAAATGTCCAATAAACATAAGAAAGGATGTTCAGTAATCAGTACAGTAATTTTTCTTGCCCTAGTGAATGGATGAGTCAGAATCAACTTGACAGCAAGGGGTTTGGTTTGGTTTAGGTTTACTGAATGGATTAATCAAGTCAGCAGGCAAATCTGCTATAGTATTGCTTGCATGTAAACCAAACCTGTTGCCGTAGAGCTGATTCCAACTCATAGCGACCCTGTGGGACAGAGTAGAACTGCCCCATAGGGTTTCCAAGGAGTGGCTGGCTAGTGGATGTGAACTGCTGACCTTTTGGTTAACAGCCAAGCTCTAAACCACTGCACCATCAGGGCTCCATCACTTGCATATGCTATACCTTAAAATAGCGACAACTCTCTCTCCACCCATACCTTTTCAACTACTGGTGCATCTCTTCCAAGGAATCGTCTATAGCCATTGCCTCCCCTTCTCTCCTCAGCCTACTCCAGCTGGACTTCAGTCCCCAGCACCCAGATGAAATAGTTCTTGTCAAATTCATCGTAGAACTTCATGGGTGCCAAACTCAGTGATTAATTTTCTATCCTAATTATATCTTTCAAGAGCATTCAACAGGTTGACCATTTATTCCTTTTTGAAACATTCTGTTCTCTTGGCTTCTGTGACACTCCATCTCTTCGCTCCAACCTGTAAATGTTGAAGTACCAGAGTTGGGTCCTAGATCTTTTCTGCTGTGTACTTTCTCCTTAGGTGATCTCATTTAATCCCCTACCTCCAAATACTGATGATTGCTAACTTTGTATCTCTAGCTCTAGTCTCTCCCCTGAGCCCCAGACTCGTAAATCCAGTAATTTAGTTAACGTCTCCACTGGATCTCTTCTAGGCATCTCCACTTGTGCCCCGAATGAAATTCTCCAGTCATTCTCCCACACCTGTCACTCCCACCCTACTCATACACAATGTTCTCTATTTCTGTACTAACATCAGTGTCTGTCCAGTGGCTCAAGTCCAGCTCATCAGCACTTTATTTACTCCCTGTATACAGTCTATCAGCAATTCCTGTTGGCTCTACCTCTAAATGTATCTCGAGTCTATCCACTTCTTTCCCTTACCACTCCTACTATCCTGATCCGTACTCTCTTGCCTAAGCTAAGGCAGTAGCTTCAACTTTTCTTGTACAGAAGATCTTTCAAAAATGTAAATCTGATAATCAAAACCAAACCTGTTGCCATCAAGTTGATTCTGACTCATAATGACCCTATAAGACAGAGTAGAGCTGCCCCATAGGGTTTCCAAGGAGCGGCTGGTAGATTTGAACTGCCGACCCTTTGGTTAGCAGCTGATCTCTTAACCAGTGTGCCACCAGGGCTCCAGAACCAAACCTGTTGCTGTTGAGTTGATTCCGACTCCTGGTGACTATCTAGGACAGAGTAGAACTGCCCCATAGATGCTCAAAATTTGTTACGTGAGTGAGTTAATGAAAAGTGAAAAAGTGAAGTAAAATTAAAAGTATCGTGAAGTCACATCTTTAAGGATTGGGTTATAATTTTGACAGTCATTGCTTTTTTTCCAGTCAAAACTACCTTTAAACGTGTCTTAAAATTGCCCATAAAGAACAGTGTAGAGGTGTGCTGTTTCAACAGTAGTCAGCAGCCAGAACTCTTGACACATCACTAGTGAGACTGAAGAACTGAAGTGTTCATTTTATATAATTTTAATTAATTTAAATTAGACTTTAAAAACTTATGCTTGATTCAACTGTTGGGGAAATTTTAAATGTATTTGGAACAACCTGGAAATGTGCACCTACTCTTTCAATAATAAATGTTGTGAATTAGGGATTCCCAATGAAAATTTAATGCTTCAATTGAGATACACCCTGAATTTCAGAGACTTAGTAAGAAAAAAAGATAAAAGATCTCAATTTTTGATATTGATAATTAAAATGATAATATTTTGAACACATTGGGTTAAATAAGATACATTATTCAAATTAATATCACCTTTTTATTTTTACTTCTTTTTAACATGGCTAGTGTAAAATTTGAAATTACATAGGTGCCTCACATTGTACAGGTAGTCCCTGACTTACGAGGTACTCGGGTTATGACAGACGACACTTACGACGGCCGGCTCTTGTTTTCTCGTGCATTTCATCGTTAGTAACGTGTTACATACAGGGTTGCCGCACATAATTCACTGTTCTTATCGTTCTCAGATGTTCACTGACAGATGTTCAATTTTATGACGTAGTGTTCAAAACACTGCCATATAGATTTAGTTTTCTAAACTAAATCGGGTTCAGCTGCTTGAAAACTTGCACCTAAACACTGATTGCTTTGCTAAAGTTGATAGGAAGATTCGGGAAGCAGTGAGATGTTACCTCAAATTATGTGAAGAAGAAAAGGATCATACAGACAATTCTCACTAATTTTCTGACTAGAAACACCATCCCCATTCCCAGGGGTGATTACCACCCTTGGGATGATCCAGAACCTTCCACAAGAGGAATTATTACTGGAACTGACAAAATGCCAACGTTATCCATCTTCATCATCAGTAAATTTTTATGATTTGTGTATTTTTTGTGTGTATGTATGTATGTGTTAAAATATATATGTACGTTTATATGTAATGTTTCCATCCCCCAAAGACAAATAAAGATCGGATTTATAAAGATACTGATAATAAAAGGCAATAATAATGAAAGTGAAAAAAAGAATGAGCTATTCGACCTAGTTAGAACTGACTTATTATGTTGGAGTCATTGGAATGGAACCCCGTCATAAGTTGGGGACCACCTGTACATCAGACAGCACAGGCATGTTGGAGACTGATATATCATCTATGTCAACATAGCTAGCTTTTTTCCCTCCTAGTTTGACGTAGGGCCCGTCTTGAAGAAAAAAAATCTTTAAAGAGTGTAATCACACCCAGTGTAGCATGAGTTCAGATACTCATGAGAACTGAGGGCAGTGGAGCAAACAGCAGAATTAGGTATTTCTTCTCATTACTGGGCATCAGTGCCCTGAATGGAATGGCACGTGAGATCACCTGGTACTATTCATATTATTTTTTCCTATTTGTCTTCTTCCTCTTTGCTAAGTATGTACAGGTGAAATTATATAACTAAAAGCAAGTAAGGTAAGTATGCATATGACATGACTCCACTGTAACAACTTGTAGTTTAAAATAATATGTACATCCTATATCTGTTTATACTTCTGTCTCCCTATAGATGGGTATGGGAAATGATTTTCACCTGAGAGTTTCTGGGTGGTGGGATTTGAGGGACATTTATTTTATGAACATTTCTATATTGCTTGACTTTTAAAATGAACATTTTTTTCAATAACGTATAAGGAGCCCTGGTGGTGCAGTGGTTAAGAGCTCGGCTGCTAACCAAAACGTCGGCAGTTCACATCCACCAGCGCTCCTTGGAAACCCTATGGGGCAGCTCTGCTGTGTCCTGTGAGGTCGCTGTGAGTCCCTGATTCTGGCTATGAGTCAGAATCAACTCAGTGGAAACGGGTTTGGTTTTAGTTTTATTCCTGAAGGATATTTTTTGCTGGCTGTAGAGTTCAGGGTTAACCGTTCCTTTCTTTCTGCACTTGAAAAATGTTGTGCCACTTTTTTCTGGGCTCCCTGGTTTCAGAAGAGAAGTTTGCTGTCATTTGGACAGTGTTTCCTCTAGCGGTAACACGGTGTTTCTCTCTGGCTGCTTTTAAGATGGTTTGTTTGCCTTTAATTAGATCCAGGAGTTTGATTGTAATGTTTCTATGCATAGATTTCTGTGGGTTTATCTTGTCTGCCGTTAGTGTAGCTTCTGAGCTGTAAATCTGTGAGTTTATTCTTTTTCCAAATTTGGGAGCTTTCCAGCCATTGTTTCTTTGAGGTTTTTTTCTTTGTTTTTTTATTTTTTAGCCCGATACTGTCTCTCCTCTCCTGACAGAAATGTTAAATGTTTTGTTATTGCCTCACAGGTTCCTGAGCCTCTGTTCACGCTTTTGTCAGCTGATTTTCTCTGTAGTTTGGATGAGATGACCTCATTCTTTGAGTTCACAAATTCCTTAAATTCCTTTTTCTGTCATCTCTTCTGCTATTGAGCACGTCTAATGCGTTTTTTATTTTGGTAATTATCAGTTTTTTAAGTTCCATTTGGTACACACACACACGTATGTCACCACCACCCCCAATTGCTGTGGAGCTGATCCCGACTCACGATGACCCCGCGTGTGTCAGAGCAGAGCTGTGCTCCATAGGTGTTATTCATTTCATCTATGTTCTTGCTGATTTTCAATGACTAACTTTTTTGAAAATAGATCACCAGGCTTTTTCCAAGGCGCCTCTGGGAATCTACAACCTTTCAATTAGCAGCAGAGCGTGGTAACTGTTCCCACCACCCAGGGACTCCACACACACGCTCTATATATATATGTACACATACATACACACACATATATGTATTTTTGGCCGAGATTTTCTATTTTTTATTAGTTTCGAGAGTGTTTATGATTGCTTATTGAAGCATTTTTGTGATCGCTGTTTTACAGTCCTTGTCGGATAATTCCAGCACCTCCAATACCCGAGTCATCTCAGTCTCCAAGGCTGCCATAACAAATGACCACAAACTCGGTGGGTTAAAACAACAGATTTTTATTCTGTCACCGTTCTGGAGGTTAGAAATCTGAGATCACGGTATCAGCAGAGCTGCACTCCACTCCTTTGGCGGCTGTTGGCATTTCTGGGCTTGGGGCTGCATAACTCCAATCTCTGCTTCTGTCTTCACTTGACCTTCTCTTCTCTGTCTGAAATGTCCCTCTGCCTTTCTGAGGACACTTTTTATTGGACTTAGGGCCCACTCAGATAATCCAGGAGCTCTGGCACAGTGGTTAAGAGCTCAGCTGCTAACCAAAAGGTTGGCAGTTGGAATCCACCAGCTGCTCCTTGGAAACTCTATGGGGCAGTTCTACTCTGTCCTGTAGGGTTCTATGAGTCAGAATCAACTCGACGGCAATGGGTTTTACGGTCAGATAACCCAGATGATTCTTAATTACATCTGTAAAGACCCTTTTACCAAATACAGCCACTTGCCTTTTGGGAGGCCACCATTCAATCCTCTGCAGAATCTGTTGATAGTCTTTGCTTATTCAAGTTGTGATTGTCCTGGTCCTTACTATATTGACTTATTATACCTGGACATTTTGGGCATTGTGTTGTGAGAATCTAGATCCTACTTAATCTTTTAATTAGGGAGTCACCCTGTTTAGATTTTGTGCACAGGTCTGGATGGGATGAATGTCCAGCTCCTCGCTGGGCCCCGCTGACATGGCACGGGGCAGGAAGGAAGAGAATGCAGTGAGACTAGCACAGCCTTGTTGCCACTGGGTGAGAAGGGAAGTTTGGGTCTCTGCTAGGGACCCAATATTTTGATTCAGCTGTTTTTTTTTGTTTGTTTGTTTTCTTAATTGTACTTCAGGTGAAGGTTTACAGAAGAAATAGTTTCTCATTAAACAGTAGTACACATAGTTTTATGGCATTGGTTAACAACCCCACGACATGTCAACCCTCTCCCTTCTCAAACCTTTTTTTTTTCTTGGTGAGAATATACATAGCCAAAGATACACCATTTCAAAAATTTCTACAGGCACAGTTCAGTGACATCGATTACGCTCTTCCAGTTGTTCTGCTATTCTCACTTTAGATGAAGGTTTACAGAACAAAATAGTTTCTCATTAAACAGTTAGTACACATGTTGCCCTATGACAATGGTTAACAACCTCACTACACGTCAACACTGTCCTTACACAACCTTGGGTTCCCTATCACCAGCTTTCCTGTCCGCTTCTGCCTTCTAGACCTTGTCCCTGGACTGCTGTGCCTCATTAGTTCCATTTGGTTTTATGGGGCTGTCCACTCCCCGGCTGAAGGGTGAACCTCGGAAGTGACTTCACCACTGAGCTAAAAGGGTGTCTGGGGGCCATACTCTCAGGGTTTCTCCAGTCTCCTTTAGGCCAGTACACCTGGTCTTTTTTTGTGTGTGTGTTAGTGATTCAGCTGTTTTTAATGATGTCATGTAGACTGGGGACATTAAAAAAATCTCTATTGGGATAAAATATATATAACATAAAATTTGCTATTTTAACCATTTCTAAGTGTACAAATCAATGACATTAATTACACTCACTGTGTTGTACAGCCTTTGCCACTATTTCCAAAGGTTTTTCGTAACTTCTAATAGAAACTCAGTACCCATTAAGTAATAACTCCTGTTCCCCCATCTCTGTCTATGCTGTAATCACTAATCTGCATATGCCTATTCTAGATATTTCATGTAAGTGGAATCATATATGTGCTTTTGTGTCTGACTTGTTTCGATTCATGTAATGTTTTCAAGGCTCATCCGTGTTGTAGCATGTTTCAGACATTCTTTAGGGCTAAGTAATATTCCATTGTGTGTCTGTGACGCATTTTGTTTCTCTGTTCATTTGTTGGTGAACACTTGGGTTGTTTCCACCTTTTGCCTATTGTGACTAACGCTGCTATGAACATTGGTGTACAAGTTTCTGTTCGAGTTCCTACTTTCAAGTCCTTTTGAAGTTGCCTTTTTCTTGATTCGGCATTTGCTTGGCTGCTGTAAATTTTTGGCTGGTTTCCAGAATTCTGACAACATTGGTTCTGATAGTTTTTGCTTGTCTTGGGGGTTTTCTTTGGCGGAATGGGAGTGTGGAGCTGCTTACACCACCACCTTGCTGTTGTTACCTCTGGAACATTTTTCTGTGGTCAAAATATTAAGCCATTAAACTTTCAGATTTTGGAAATTACTGTAATGAGAGATGTTACAAGGTTCAGCGATGGAGTAAAGGGTCGGCAAAGGTAAGTCATACCTGTTCAAACTATTACAAGGTAATAAAAATAATACTTTCATGTTTTATTTAGCGTAGTAGTATCAAGGTTTCAGAGTACCCCCAGGGAAAATTGATGACATCTAACTGTGCTGCTTAGCAAACAATGATGGTCATGATTTTAAAACATTAAGTGGAAAGATTCTGGACCCTTGATTGAAGGCCTGGGCTGGACTATTGAGTTCCCCACTGCCCACTGCCCACTGCCCATGTGACTGTGTTATGATGAGTAAGTCACTTAAAATCTCTGACCCCTCATATCCACTTGTATGAAATGGATATAACACCTACCTCACGGCGTTGTGAGGATTTCAGTGGCCCACTGTGCATAGGAACCATTTATGAATCACAAAGTACTCTTAAATTGTTTCTTGAGAGTCAAGTACAAAACAAACAAAAACAAAATACCACACTAAAACATCCATTTATTGATAGACTGCAGACTGGTTTAGTAGAAATAGGATAGGGTTGAAAATCAGAAATATCTGCATCCTATTCTGCCACCAACTTTTAGTTTGTAACTAGCAAGGAGTCTGACTTGCCTACTTCAGTCTTCCTCTCCAGAAATGAGGGCATTAGATTAAAGGCCTCCAAGAGCCATCCCAGCACAAACAATCTGTGATCCTAGTCCTTCTGTATTCCTTATTTTACAAATAACATGGATACATCCTGTACAGAGATTATACACATTTTATGTATCTTAAGAAGAGAGTACAGCCAGCAATTATAAATAAAATAGTTTAATTCGATTTCCGATTGCCTTTAAAAATGGTGTTTTAAAGAACATCAATCCAATTGCACTCCATGAATGAAGCCATTTTCTTTTACACAGAATTGTTAATAGTTCTATTTTACTTCTATTCCTAATGGTGGGAGTGAGTGGATGGTTCCTCAGATGGCCTTGATTTCCTAGAAGGTTAGACTGGATTTCCCCTCATGGTGCTTGACTACTTTGAGTAAAGCTTTGTGCTTCTTCCTTTCTTCCTTGAGATAGTTCCCTGTTTGGAAAGAGGAGATTGTCTTGAGAAAGTCTAGGTGTTCCACTTATCATTCCTATTAGCCTGCATTTCAGACCCTCCCATGGAAGCTCTATGGCTCCAGGTACTAGAGAAGCCTGAAACCAGTGTTCCTGGTTTGTGGGTGGCAGTCGAAAGTGCTGTGTGGACCTGCGAGATTGCCACTCGGGATCAGCAACTTGCTCTCTGACTCTCACAGGTGTCCTTGCAAAGGACTCTGGGATGCACAGCAGCCAGGTGGCTACACCTTCTGCACACTCCTCGCCTGTAATTTTGCATTTAAAGATCACCTCTCACTGCAGCAATAATGGGTCTTAGATTGTTCCATTGTGACTGTTGGTCTCTACATGGGAAAAGGCTCCTGCTCTGGGTACAAGCCATCTTTTGGTGGATTTTCAGGTTCGTGTGGCATCCCTTTTTCAGGGCTATGTGCTTATGGTGCTGGAAGATGGGGTGCAGGTGTGGGGCGGAGCAGAGAGGAGGAGGGAGGGAAGGGGCTTATGGAGATTTCAGCCCAGAAGTTACCCAATTTGACACCCCACAGTTCTTGACCCCCTTATAGCCAGCCATTCACTAAAACCATGCAAATTAAAAAAAAAAAAAAAAAAAAAACCTACATAGGAAAGGAGAAAACAAAATCAAAAAACAAAACTGTTCTATGGCTGGTTGTGTGGTTTTCAAAAGTAAAGAACAAAAAAGGGAAGTTGAACACAGGTCCACAGCCCATATAGTAGCAGATGTCTTTCAATGTTCAGAATTTTAGATTTTTAGAGAGGCAACCTGTCACATGTATTACCGAGCACTGCCTAGAAGTGGGATTCTGCAGCAAAATGTATAAATATCCACTATATTGGGATTAAATACGGAAGCATAATTAGCCTCACATAGATTGAGTCAGGCTCTTTGTCATTTAAGTTCAGGGCAGATTTTGCTATTGAATGAGTTATGAAAACTTTTGGTTTTCAGATTTTGGATTTTGAATAAGAGATGGTAAAGCTCTATCAATTCACTCGTATCAGGAAGAACTGACTTGAACAGTAGGGGTTGTCAGACATTGGAGTACATGGTTAAGGGAAGCATTGGATTCTTCTTTGGATATCCATAACCCCTGACAAGCCTGCCTTCCTCAGCATTGCTTCACGTGTGGCCTTCTCAAGGGGTAGAAGTGGGTTGAGTGTATCCTGAGTGCTGCTTATGTGTGCTAGGCATTGTGCTAAACACTTTGCAAACATTACCTCATTAAACCCCCACACCATTATGAGACAGGAACTATGATTACCCCCACATTAAAGATGAAGAAGCTGAGACTGAAGACCTGCAGTCACTTGTCCAAGGTCACACCACTCATAAGAGGCAGAGTCAGGATTTGAATCCAGGTCAGACTGACTCCAAAGCCTGACTCTGAGCCACCGCACCAGCTTCCACCAGCCGTGTCTGACCCTCTGGTTCTAATATGTATATGAGGAGCTGAGTGAGTAGAAGTCTCATTTTTAATTTCCCAAGAAATTCCTCGGAACCTTGATGACCTCAAGAAGAGTGTAAGAGATAGTCTTGAATGGAGGAAATGAGTCTAGTTGGAGCATATTGAGTTTAAGGTGCTAGACATCTATCCTAATAACGTTCAGAGTATTTTAAAAATACAAGACCAAAAACATTTATGGGAGCCCAAACCCTGTGTCCCCAAAATCTTTTAAAGGGTTTCTATAGCCTATCCCCAAAATATATAGGTACTAGGCTAACTTATAGAAGTTTTATCAAATGGAAAGACCCATGTCTTATGATGTTTGAGATATAGAATTTATTGTTCTCATTTCAGAACAGTCAATTCCCAGGGAATCGGGAATTTGACAAAGTCTCTCATGAAATCCTTACTGAAAAGAGACTGAAATTGGCCTAGATGATAGTCTACTTGGCAAGTGGTTGAACAACAATTAACTGGTTGATGACAACTTGTACAATAAGGGGATCTCAAGTGATATGTCATGGCACTGTGTCCTCATCATTATTTTAAACAAAGGACATAGATGGCAAGCTTACCACATTTGTAGATGATCAGGGGCTTAGAGGAAGAGCTAATAGGCTGGATGGAGGAGTCAGGACCCCTAAAATATCTTAACAGGCTGGAGCAATGAGGCAAACTGAACCACTCCCATTCCATTCTAATGGAAGCTCCGTGAGGGCAGGGCTGTTTGTGTTTTTATGTGATATATCCCAAGAACTTAGAACAGTGCTTGGCACATGGTCAGTGTTCAATAAATATGAGTTGAATGTTGAACAGTGCTTGGATCTATAAAACGTCAACTGCACGTGGCTTAGCAAAAGTCCATTTACAAGTCTTAGAAGTTTTCATTAACATTGACTCAAAATTGACTGTGTGGTATGACTCCCAGACTAATGCAGTGTTGGGAGACATTGATAGATGTGTGGTATGCAGAATGCTGGAGATGTGAGGGTCCAATCCTTTGCACATCAGAGTCACCAAAGTGACTGTGGAAATTTAGCTTGGGGAAATCACAAGGACAGGAGAGCTGTCTTTGCCTAATGAAGAACTGGCATGGAGAAGAGGCTTAGAGATGTTTTGAGAAGTTCCAGGGAGAAACCTGGAACCAATGATAGAAAACACAGTAAGACATATGTAAATTAGCATTTAGAAAGTAGTAAAGTTATCTGAGGAACCCTAGTGGCACAGTGGTTAAGAGCTCAGCTGCTAACCAAAAGGTCGACAGTTGGAATCCACCAGCCACTCCTTGGAAACCCTATGGGGCAGTTCTTCTCTGACCTGTAGAGTCACTATGAGTTGAAATCGACTCGACGGCAATAGGTTTGGTGTTTCGGGTTTAGAGTTATCTAAAAAGAGTGGGGAAGGGAGGAGGTAAGGAGTCCCCCACTCTACCTCGGAGAAGACTCTAGCCCCAGGTGGGAGGCCTTATGAAAATGATAAGCACAGGTCTTACAGGTGGTTTGGGAAACCTTCCCTGGTCTGGTTTACAAAAGGCAGGCAACAGTCACACTGTGGTGGAGACTATCGTGTGGGTAAGTGATGGCAGCCTCAGGAAGTCCTAATTATTCCTGGGAAAAGAGGCTAACTGGCCCCCTATCAGTTTAGCTTAGAAAAGAGAGAGAGAGAATTTCCTCCTTAATGACTCATGAGTCCTTACATTTGAAATTCCCACTTGTCAAGTCAGAGGTCCACACATTCACAACCACAGACAGAAAACTCTTGTAGAATTTACAGTTGATCTGTGTAGGGATTGAGTTCACCATGCTCTTTCAAAGAGCTGTTCAGAAGATATACTTGTCCCTTGAGTAGTCATTTTTACTTCTCTTCACCCCAGGGGGAGAAAAAACATCCCAGAATGAGAATCCATTCTCTACACTTATCTACCATCAATGTGGTCATAAGTTCCCCTTTACCTAAGGTTCTTCTAAGCTTTGCAATGATCTCTTCCAGACCTTTTAGGCTTTTAATTTGATAAAGTGTTTCCTCTTCCTCTTCTGTGGGAAAAATTAAGCATAGTGATCAAGATTTAGCAAACAATTACAGTTTAATTCCAAACTTCTTTATCCTTTCCAACCAGGCCATCTGATTCTAGATTCCAGGCTGTTAGCTTTTACACTGCACTGTCTCCCATGTCCCCGGTGTTTCACAAAACACTTTTCCCTTCCCCTCCCCATCAGCACTGGAAGATGCCAGCAGCAGTTGAATTTCTCTTATAAATACATACTCTGTCTATTCATCAACAGGTATAGGACAAGTTACTACTATGTGCCTCTTTTCATTTCTTCTCATTCCAATCCCATGCCATTTAACATCCATTAGAACATGACAGAGCTAGCATCAAGAAGCCAAATATAAAAGATTATGCTAAAAACGATCAAACTTCAGGAAAAAGAGAAATTGTGTGGTAGGTTACAGCATACCTTTCCATAGCGCCGTAGAACTATTCTAGCTCAGGAAATATCATGAGTACGTTTCCAAAGAGGTTTACCCGCCATTGATGGCTGAAGTTTCATCTTAGAGATTCTCTTTTTTGAGCTCTATTTTAAAACCTCTTAGCCTCATATTCCAAAGCATGGATCCCAAGGACATTATGGAGTCTGTGCTTTTATCTCTTTGGAGAAGTCAGACTGTAGAGCTCAGTTTAGCCCTGAACAACGAGGTTTAAAAAGCATGGGGCTAAATGAACAAAATGCAGTCATCAATTGCGAACCAAATTTGTGTGTCCATTTGAAGAAGAAAAGGAGTGAAATTCTCAGGGAAGTAGTTAGGCAGATAAAGTATTCTGCCTGTGACTGTAGGAGCATAAAGATGTGTGTCTGCTGCCAGCAGAGCTTTGTGCAGGAATCCTGGAGAGAAGAGAAGCTACATCCTTCCTAGGAATTTACTCTCTGCAGGAGACCTGGAGCGGGTGAGTCTCCTGCTCCATTAAACAGAGGCTCCTTAATGTTTTCTGTGGTAGTTTGAACCATACGAAACTGTGGGTGCTAGACCATTTTTGATCTACGCAAACAGTTCTTATGGTTCAACCTAATACATTGGTTTTCAAGGGAAGTGTTCTGATATGACCCTAATGCACACTCCTGGGCAGGCCACCCCCAACATCCTCAGGGCCAGGATGAAAGACAAATGGAAGCCCCACCTGCCGTGTGTACCAATATTTGCAAGTTGTAAGCGATGGCCTGTCTACATTCCGACCAGGGCCCTGCAGCCTGCTGTCTCCTCTGACTTGGAGGCCGAAGGAATCCTGCTCCCCCACCCCCCACCGCAGCCTGAGTGGAAGCCCAGATCTGTGGGGGCAGGGAGGGCAGAAGCTGGACCGGGGCCCAGGCCTCCCGAGTGGCGGATGGACCCTTCCGAGTGGCGGATGGACCCTTCCGAACCTGGGATATGAGCCTCAGGGAGCCTGGACAGGCAGATGCCTCTCCCCAGTACCTTCCTTTTTCAACTCACTGTGCCCCCAAACGACACCCCTGAGCAGAGGGAGGGAGCACAGTGACCTGCAATAGCCTGTCTGTCCAGACACCTATTTTGGGTAGTTTGTAAAGCGGCCACATTAAAAAGTAGTCCCTTTTTTAGCTCAGTGGTGAAGCTACCTCTGAGGTTCACTGTTCAGCCTGGCAGTGGACAGCTGGGTAAAACCAAGTGAGACTAACGAGGTACAGGAGTCCAGTGACAAAGGCCAGAAGGCAGAAGGGGACAAGGAAGCTGGTGATAGGGAACCCAAGGTTGAGTAAGGATATTGTTGATGTGTTGTGAGATTGTTAACCATTGTCATAGGGCAACATGTGTAGTAACTGTTAAATGAGAAACTATTTTGTTCTGTAAGCCTTCATTTTAAGGGAGAATAACAGCACAATTGGAAGAGCGTAGTCAATGTCACTGAACTGTGCATGTAGAAATTTTTGAAACGGGGTATCTTTGGCTATGTGTATTTTCACCAAAAAAAAAAAGGTTGAAAAGTTAGAGGGTTAATATGTTGTGGGGTTGTTAACCAATGTCATAAAACAACATGTGTACTACTGTTTCATGAGAAACTTTGTTCTGTAAGCTTTCACCTGAAGTACAATAAAATATAAAAAAAAAAGTAGTGGGTCTTCTCTGACTCCCAGGGCAGAGGTAGCAGAGTTTCTTCCTCTCCCCCCACCCTCCCTCCTTCTCTCTGCCCTGGGGAACCCAGTGCTGCTGTTTCTCCTTCCTCCTCTAATTCCCTCGTGATTAATGGGTTGCCGAATTTTCAAGAAACTCTCTTACAAGACAAAGGGAAAATATCTGCATTTTGATGTTTGTATATGTGAGACCCTCCAAAACAGGAACCCAGAGTAGGGACCTCCCCCTCCTCCAAGGTAATGTTGCCTGGAGGCTGGGAGGCAGCCATGGTTCTGCCACCTGGGCCATAGGTCATAAAGTGAGGTCATAGGTTGGGAGAGAAAAAGGAGAAACGAGGAATCCAAGGAAAGGAGGGAATAACCATGAAAATGAACCTTTAAAGCAATTGTTAAAATTATCCTGGAAAAAAATGACAGATTTCTTAGTATTACCTGTGGAGGGAGACATGCAGAGGAGCATTTAGAGCCCATGTGGTGAGTGCTACCATAGAACAGGAACAAAAGACCTTTCCCCTAGAAGATCCCTTCTTCCTTCTCTTCCATGTACCTCTCTTCTTTATCATAAGAAGCCAAACTAAATTGGGAGCTGTCCAACACTTCTAATTAGCTTTTTTTCTAAAAATTAAAACTGTGACTCAGACTTCAAGAGAAAGTAAAGGAAGTAAAGCAATAATTGCGGGTTTAGGGTCCTCAGAAGGAATGGCTTTATCATGACTGTCTTTATTTTGTTAGCACTTTCTCATCATGGCTGTAAGATCTGCATTTCATGAGGTTTTTTTTTTTTGTTTGTTTGTTTGTTTAAGACTTGGAGTTTTGCTTTCTTTTTGGTGGTGTAAATCCACTATATCTCATATTTTCCATTTGGTGACTAAAAATGCGGGACAAAATTCAAAAAAGAACCACCTGAAGGCTCTGAAAGGTTAACAAAAGCAGGCAGTCTGTGGAGGACGGTCAAAAGTTAGAGAAGGGACATACATGGTGATGAATTTCACAGTGATTTTTTTTTTTTTTCTCTTGAGGCTTTGCCCCAAGGATTGGCCCAGTTATGGTATGATGCTAAAATTCTGATATAAATTGTACTTTTTTGGACAAAGGAAACGGAAAACCAGAGAGTGTAGGGGGGGATTCAGGAGGGGAAAAACTATAGGGAAATGGATTCCCTAATTCTGTTATGAAACCCTATAAATTTCAGCCTCACGCCTTGAAGGAATCAATTCAGTTCTGTTCTGACTCTGGCTATATTGTGGATGATGTGACCCCAATACTCCACAGCATGTTTTCTCTTTTTCAAAGTAGGCGATTGAGAGCTTGACATAAGGCCATGATGAACCTGTAAGTTTTTTAATGCCTGCCTTCTCCTTTCTGCATACCTTTGTTAATGAATTTGTTTTGCTGTGTCTGGCCACCTGTGACTTACGACCCCCCCACATGGAGATTAGAGCCCAGATGTCTGGTCTGTAAATCTTTAGCCTGATAAGGAGATGTCTGGCATGTATCTCTTTAGCCTGATAACGAGCCTCTTGTAGTTATCTTGTAATGTGTAACTCATCCGGCCATCTGTGGGCTACGTGCCAAAAGATACTTCTAACTGTTGTAAAAATCATATATAAGCTCTAATGTAAAATTGCCCTTCTGGACTCCATAAAGACAGCCTGTGTTGCTGCCGGACTCCCCATTGGTGTCACATCCTAAATAAATTTTCTCTCTCTTTCTGACTTGAAGTATGTTTCATTGGCTCAACTGCTCCAGGGCATGAATCCTAATTGGGCAACAATGACTCTCTGTCTGCCTTCTCTGAGGCCAACTCTAAGTCTGAATATCCTCTTTGACACCAGCTGCAAATGCAGTTCTTCCTCTGACCCTAACCACCAGAACTAGATCAAATCTCACAAGTTAAAGGACACAGTCCTCCAGACACCAAGTCTGCCCAAGACTTCAGACACCTGTCGTAAGCTTGTGGTCCCCAGTGGCCCCCTCACTTCTGACTTGCTGGCTACAAATTTGGGGGTTCCTGCCACCCTCTCAAGTTGCCATCCATAACCTTGAGGGTTCCTTAGGGGCTCCCTCACTTCTGACCTGCTGCCCCTCCCCGCCCCCACTTCTCTGGGTTTGATAATTTGCTAGAACAACTCAGAACTATACTTAAGTGCTATACTTAAAATTACAGGTTTTTTTCAAAAGCAAAAAGGATACAAATTAGAACCAACATAAAAAAAGAGACTCATAGGATGAGGTTTGGGAGAGCCTCCAACAGAGAGCTTCTGTGCCTCAGAGAGAGTGTGTCACCCTCCTGAGCACCCATATCTTTCACCAACCAGAAAGCTAATGGAGATTCAGTGTCTAGAACTTTTACATAGGCATGATTGACTGAATCATTGTCCACATGGCTGAACTCAACCTCCAGCCCCCTTCCCTGAGGTGAAACCCATACCTCATGGTAGGTCCATCTGGCCTGACCAGCCCCCACCATTAGCATAAATCAGTCACTTCATTAGCATAAATCCTCAGGTGTGGTCTGGAGCCTTCATAGATAACAAAAACACTTCAGTTACTCAGGAAGTTCCAAGGATTTAGAGGTTAACTCCTAGGAACCAGGGACAAAGACCAAATTCTTTGTGTAAAGTAATTCTTTACCCCATACCCCTGAGTTATGCATGTACAGGACAGGCTCAAATCAGCAAAGCAAACAGTTAGAAAAGTGACTGAGAATTTAAATACCACTCACAAATGGCGTGACAAAATATACAGTCTGAACCTAACCAGTTGAATGTCTACTAAGGCAAAATATCAACATTCTTCAGAGGAGTATATCAGAACAACATAACATTTGCAATGTTTAGGATTCAATACAAAATTACTTGACATGTAGAGAACCAGAAAAATATCACCAATTTTCAAGGCAAAAGACAATTAACAATACCAGCCTCAAGATCATGAAAATGTTGGAATTATATGCTCCACGAGGTAAAGAAAAATACTTAAATGAATGAAAACATAGGAATTCTCAGCAGAAAAACAAAAACTATAATAAAGAGTCATATGGAAATTTTAGAGCTGGAAAAATAAAATATCTGAAATGCAAAAATTCACTCATGGGCTCAATAACAATGCAGATGAAAGGGAAAAAAATAAGTGAACTTGAAGAGGGATCATAGAAATTATGCAGACTGAAGTAGAGAGAGAAAAAGATTGGGAAAAAAATGAACAGAATCTCAGAGACTTGTGGGACAATATCAAAAGGTATAAAATATATAATTTGAGTCCTGGAAGAACAAGAGAAAGAGATTGGGGCAGAAAAAATATTCGAAGAGCGAAAAGTCTGAATAACCATATAACTATTTAAAATTTTGATTTATCAGAAACTTTTCTAAAAAATAAGCCTCCATGCCTGGATGGTTTCATTGGTGAATTCTATCAAATATTCAAAGAAGAAGTAATACCTAACTTGCTGAAATTTTACACAAAAGGAAGAGACATCACTTCCCAACTTGTTGTATGGGAGTAGCTTAATCCTATTACCAAAACATGACAAAATATTACCAACTCCCCCAAATTATAGACCAATATCCTTCATGAATATATATGCAAAAATTCTTAGCAAATATCGGCAAGTTAAATAGAACAAAATATAAAAAAGATAATTCATCATGATCGAGTAAGGCTTATCCCAGGAATGTAAGGTTGGGTTAGCATCCAAAAATACATTGATGTAACTTACCATTTTAACACAATAAAGATAATCATTTCAATATATGCAGAAAAAATGTTTGATAAAATTCATGATAAAAACATCAGCAAAGTGAGAATAGTAAGAAACTTCCTCTAACTGACAAAGTGCGACTACAAGAAACACACAGCCAAATCGTACTTAATGGCAAAAGAGTGAGTTATTTCCTACTGAGATGTGGAAGAAGTCAAAGATGCTTACTTTCATCACATCTATTCAAAATTGTACTGGAGGAACTGACCAGTGCAATAAGGCATGAAAAAGAAACAAAAGGCTTAAATGTTAGGAAAGAAGAAGTAAAACTCTCCTTATTTGCAGATATGGTTGTTTACATAAAAAAACCCTAGTGAATCTTTGGAAAAAACTTATAGTACTAATGTAAAATCCTTAGCCTAAAACAATTTCTAGTTCATTTCTCAGATTAACCAAAAATCAAACCCGTTGCCGTCCAGTCAATTCTGACTCATAGCAACCCTGTAGGACAGAGTAGAACTGCCCCACAGGGTTTCCAAGGAGCTCCTGGTGGATTCAAACTGCTGACCTTTTGGTTAGCAGCCGAAGCTCTTAACTACTACACCACCAAGGTTTCCATTTTTCAGATTAGATGATTTAATTCTATAACTCCTCCAACAGCAATAGATATTTGCTTATGTCCTTGCCTGTGAAGTAGAAGAGTTTTGCTTTTTCTCTTTCTCCAGAAGCAAAAGATAGACATTGCTTGTGCCCCGGGGGGCGGGGCGGGGGGTGGCAAGAGAATTTGCTGCTCCTCCCCCAAGGATTTAAGTTCTTTGCTTTATAGGATAGAAGAATCTGGGGTGGTAGGCATGGCTTCTTGCCTAGACTCCAGCTGCAGCCAGTCACCTCCTGGTTGCCTAAGCCCACCAAGGAGGACCTTTCTCCGGTCTCCTGTCCTGCCCCTACTCTGGTGGAGGCCAGTGGAAAAGAGCTTGCAAATGAACATAAACTCTCCTCATGTCTGGGGCCGGCTATTCAAGACTGACATGCTGATCCATACTTGGCCTTTAAAAATTAGCCAAAACCTTAGCTGATTTCTTCTCACACACTTGTATGGAAGCCACTTCTCCTTCCTGTGCTCTGCCAAAGGTGAAACCATTCCTGTGTCCTGTCTCTCCGTGGAATTCAGCCCACTTGGTTGCCTTTTGACCTCAGCTTTCTGCTGAGCTCAAGAAAAGTTGTGATTTTATTATCTGTCTTTTTTTCATTGTTAGCATAGGAACAATGTTCTTTGCAGCTTTGTATATCCTAAATGGAAGCAAAAGTCCTGAAACATACTTTTGATAAGATTGTTCCATGATCTGAATTTCTTGCAGTCTAATACTGCTGTTTTTATGTCTACTGACTCTCACTGAGTGCATTCACTCCTTATATGTTTTGTATTTGAATTTTAAGCTTGTCTTTGGCGGGGCTTTTGTCTGAGGAAATCTGATGTTGCCTAGTTTAAGATATGTTTCTTCACAGTAGTTGTGCCTTTGCTTCTGTCAAGAATCTTAGCAGCATGAGTGCCAAGACTGTATTACTGTATTTCTCAGCTTGACTGTCCCAGAACATGCAGAAAGGACCAATTCAAACTCCCATCTCACACAAGCCTGGGTTTATAAATTCTCAGACAACCTCAAAAGACAATTAACAAACTGGGAGAAAATACTATATCTATTACAGATAAAACACTAATATCCCTAATACGTAAATAATTCTTAAAAGTTAAGGTATAGAAAAATTAGAAAAAGATGTCGATAGATAATTCACAAAAATATGTAAAATGACCTGGAAACATATGAGAAGTTGTTCCAATTTACTTATAATTGGAGAAATGTGAATTAAAACAACACAGCAATACCATTTCTCACCTATCAGATTGGCAAAAATTAAAAAGTATGGTGATTTATTCTGTAGCCAAAGCTCTGAGGAAACAGGTACTGCCATACATTGCTGGTGGTAATGCAAACTGGTATAAACTCCTGGAGGGGAATTTGGTAGTTATAACACAACCACAGATGCACTTATTTTTTGATCCAGTAAATCTACTTCTGGATATTTACCCTGAGGTTACAACTTCAACAGTACAAACATACGTATGTATGAGTTATCCATTGCAGCACTGCTAGTAATTGCAAAATACTGGAAATAACCTAAATGCCCATTCAAAGGGAAATGGTTGAATAAACTATGCTGTATTCACACAGTGGAGAACTATGCAGCTGTTAAAAAAAATGGGGAAGATTTCTACAAACTGACAAAGTGATTTACAGTATATATTAGTAGGTTTAAAAAAAAAAGCAAAGTGCAAAAGAGTATAGCGTGCCACTTTTCATGTAAGAAAGAAGGGATATAAGAAAATATATCAAAAACTTGGAAGACTGGTTTTCTACCGGAGTGGGTGGGAACAGGATGGAAAGACTGGGGTATGGGAATGTGTGAGAAGGATTGAGGGAGAGCGACACTTTTAGGTTATATAACTTTTTCTGTTAGAGCCATGATAATATTTCATATATTACAAAATAACCAAAATCAACTAGGATGGAGGGCCAACCCAAAATGACATGCAAACCCGAAATGGAATATTAGAAGTAAATAACATAACCATGACAAAGGAAGTGATAAAAAACTAACAAGTAACTTTGGAAAACAGTATTTTGACTATATGTTATAAGGCTGAAAACAAAAGACTATACACAAATGTTTCCTCTAGCTAGTAAATTTGTTTTACATGTGAGTATGTGTTAGCAATTATGAAACTACTTCTTCCTCTGTATCCTAGGTTTGTGCAAATGAGTAAATATATTGTGGATAATGAGAGCCATGTTTCTCATTGTTAGAGGGAAAGGAAAGGAGGAAGACTAGAATGAACCCAATGGTGTGGGATTAGAATTAGAGGTATTATTCTAAACTCATGGTATTTAACTTATATACAGTTAGGTATAGAAATAGATCTATCTGTACACATATATTTCCTAGCTCTGTCCACTGGGAGGGTCTAGAAGCAGTGACATGCCAGTAGCAATAAGCACCCTTAGCACCCTTAGAATGGTTTCTAAATACCATTCTCCAATAAAAGGAACTTGTAGAATAGCTCATCCTAGGGATAGGGCAGGGAAAGTCCTAGATGAGCCTGGTGTATCTTGTGGTGTCAGAGTAAGTGCTCAAAAATGATAGCAACACTGGGGTCTTGAAAACTTGTCAGTGGCCATCTAAGATACAACTATTGGTCTCTTCCTGTCTGGAGTGAGGGAGAGTGGAGGAGACCAAAGACTCAAGGGAGCAGTTAGTCCAAAGGACTAATGGACCACATGAACCATAGCCTACACGACCCCAAGACCAGAAGAGCTAGACTGTGCCCAACTACCACTACCAACTATTCTGACTGGGATCACAACAGAGGGTCCTGGACAGAGCAGGAGAAAAATGTAGACAAAAAATCAAATTAATAAAAAAGACTAGGCTTGCTGGTCTGACGGAGACTGATGAAACCCCTGAGACCATGGCCCTAAGACGCCCTTTTGACCTGGAAAGGGAGCCATCTCCAGAGACCACCTTCCAGCCAAACAATAGACAAGCACAGTAATATCAAAGAGGAACGTACTCCTTAGAACAATCAATTATACTAGATCAGAAGGGCATTATCTGAATGTTCTGCATCCTACTTTGGTGAGTGGCAGCTGGGGTCTTAAAAGCCAGCAAGCGGCCATCTAAGATGCATCAATTGGTCCCAACCACCTGGAGTAAAGGAGAATGAAGAACACCAAAGACACAAGGAAAGTATTAGCCCAAGAGACAGAAAGGGCCACAGAGACCAGAGACTTCATCAGCCTGAGACCAGAAGAACTGGATGGTGCCTGGCTAGCACCAATGACCATCCTGACAGGGAACACAACAGACAGTCCCTGATGGAATGGGGCAAAGGTGGGATGCAGAACTCAAATTCTAGTAAAAAGACCAGACTTAATGGTCTGACTGAGACTGGAGGAATCCCGGAAAGCACGGCCCCCGGACTCTCTGTTAACCCAAAACTAAAACCATTCCTGAGGCCAACTCTTCAGACAAAGATTGGACTGGACTGTGGGACATAAGATGATACTCATGAAGAGCATGCTTCTTAGCTCAAGTAGATACATGAGACAAAATGGGCAGCTTCTGTCCAGAGGTGAGATGAGAAGGCAGAAAGGGTTAGGAGCTGGTTGAATGGACACGGGAAATCAGGGGTAGAAAGGAGGAGAGTGCTGTCACAGTATAGGGAGAGCAATTAGGGTCACATAACAAAGTATATATAAATTTTTGTATGAGAGACTAACTTGAATTGTAAACTTTCACTTTAACTACAACAACTGGAAAAAAAAAGGGCATTATCTGCCCAAAAGCAAAGATGAGAAGGCAGGAAGAGAGAAAAAATCAGGACAAAAGAAAATGAAGAAACTAGGATGGAAATGGGGAGAGCGCTAACACATTGTGGGGAATGTAACACTTTATGTACAGACAATCAAACGGGAAACTAATTTGCTCTGTAAACTTTCACCTAAGGCACAATTAAAAAAAAAAAAAAAAAAGATGACAACATTCTAAAAGAACACAGGAGCTCCCAATAGCCAAATCTGAGACAATTTGAGCAAAATAAAAATAATATTGTTAGTGGTTTATAACTCATTGGATAAAGTAAATATCTGTAAATTTATACTGATGGAAACCCATAATTGAATAAACAAATAAAAGAGGAGAAGGACCAGCTCTTCCTTAAAGTAGAATTCTAACCAATAAATGTAGTAGAAACAATGGAAATAGGAAATCACCATTTGGCAAACACTACAGTCATAATTTTGTGCAGGCAAGACTCATCAATGGATACTAAAATAAATAAGTAAAAATATGATGAGAAATAGGATATTTGCATAGTCCAAAAGTATCTCACCCCAATTATTTACAAAGGAAAAAAAATAGTAATGTTATTGTTGAGAAACTTGGCCGACACCACCTTGAATAGGTGCTCACAGTTGGCATGACCAGTGATGAGTTATGTCTACATCATATACTTTCTTATACCATGCATTGGGAAGGACACAACATCACTCAGTCTGTCATATTCTGGCCAAGAATGCAACACCTGAATTTAAGCATGGAGAAACTTCAGACAAACCTAATTAAAAGAGACCTACAAAAACAACTGACAGACCAACCATCTAAACAAACAAAAAAACTGGCCAGTATTCTTTAAGTAGTCTTCAAGCTCATGAAAGCCAAAGAAAGACTAAGGAACAGTCACCAATGGGAGCAGACTAAAGTGACATGACAAGCAAATGCAATGTGGGATCGAGGAATGGATCCTGGAGCAGGAAAAAAAAAATTGGCAAAATTTTAACAAGATCTATAGGTTATTTTGGAAACCCTCGTGGCGTAGTGGTTAAGTGCTACGGCTGCTAATCAAAAGGTTGGCAGTTCAAATCCACCAGGCGCTCCTTGGAAACTCTATGAGTCGGAATTGACTCGATGGCAACAAGTTTGGTTTGGTAGGTTATTCAAGAGTTTTATATCAATATTGATTTTCTGGTTTTGATACTTATACTATAGTTATGTAAGATGTTAACCTTGGGGAAAGCTGGGTAAGGGAAATACACAGAAACTCTTGATACTACTTTCGCAGCTTGTAAGTCTACAATTACTTCAAAATGGAAAACAGTTTAAAATGCTTATTTTCCTTGTTTTACCCCCGTATTGTTTTTGTTGTGTGCTGTCGAGTCGATTCCGACTCAAAGCAACCCTATAGGGCAGAGTGAAACTTCCCCATAGGGTTTCCAAGGCTGTATGTAATCTTCACAGAAGCAGATTACCACATTTTTCTCCTGAAGAGCGGCTGGTGGATTCGAACTGCCAACCTTGCAGTTAGCAGCCGAGCACTTAATCACTGCACCGCCAGGGCTCCTTCCCTGTTGTTTTACTATGATGTATTTCCCAGGCACAGCAATACCCACACCCATACACTCATGACTGTGCTCACACGCATGCACACAGCAGCAACCCCCTCCATTCATAAGTAGGCAGACAACCCTTAGACAATCTACATATTTAAGAACACGTTTCATAAATATATTCATATGTACCATAATAATTTGTATTAAAGATAGTATTGTACTGCATGCCCCTCAGCACCTTCCTTCCTGTTCCCTCTGCAGCTAGCAAGCCTTATTTCTGAGGAGGGTTAGAGAGCTGGGGAGAGCTTTGCTTTCCTGTCCCTAGTGGTGGCACAGTGGTTAAGAGCTCGGCTGCTAACCAAAAGGTCTGCAGTGCAAATCCACCAGCCACTCCTTGAAAGCCCTATAGGGCACTTCTACTCTGTCCTATAGGGTTGCTATGAGTTGGAATCCACTCGATGGCAACGGGTCTGGTTTGGGTTTAGTGAGAATGAGGACGGAAATGGCCCATGGATGACTGGTTTTGAGAGACCTCATCTTCATTCACTGGGTAATTGTCACGGTCAGACTAACCATGGGCTGCTCCAACACTACTTCAGGTTCTTTGTGAAATCTTTTATTGTAACCAAAGTAAAATTCTAAGGCTTTCTACTCCTCTTGCAAAACTCCAACTTCCTCGTAACACCACTTAAATCAGTTAGTTATGCCTGGGTTCTAATCCCCAATCTACTTCTAGCTAGCTAAGGGCAATCCCTTAACCTTTCTGTGCTATAGTTTCTTCATCAGAAAATAAGGGAGCTGGACTGGAAGAATTGTATTTTCTCCAGATGTCAAATTCTAACACTCTTCAACGGCTTTCCTCAGATACATGCCTCCTGAAACTAGCTGGCGCAAAGTCCAATCTTTTGCCACACCGAAGCTTTGCCAGTATAGGAGTTCTTTGCCAGCTGAACTATACTCAGAACAGTCTAAATAATTCAGATGAAAGAGTCAGCCATGAATGCTAGTCCTGAACTCAAATGATCATCATTTCTTTTTATGATTTCTCTGGGTCCGAATAGTACCCCCTTCTCTGCCACACTGTGATTAACAGCACATACTGGCAGGTCACAGAACCCTTTGTTACATTTCATCGTGGAGGCCAGCCTCAATGCTCATCTAGATCTGCCTCTCACCAATGCAGGAATGTCCTCCTAAAGTCCTTCTGTTTTCGACAGAGGGGCAAAACATTGCAAACAAAGAGGAAGAAACACTTGGATAAAAATGGGTCTGCCTACATGCCAGAGAATTGCAAGTGATGATCTGATGCTACCTATGTGTTCTTTACTCATTGTCTGTATATTGAAAGCAGGGACACTGCTGTAATCTGCATTACACGTGTGCACACTGTTTGCACTCAGAAAGCACTAATGCTGTGGATGGGTACTCTGAGGAACACTGTCTATGGGCCTTTCCAGAGACCAACTGGCCCCTTTGTTTTTCCATTCAAAGAAACATGTCTCCAGTGAGCAGATGAGGGGCAGGGCATTAAGCACAACTGTTTTGCTTGCTGTCCTCCAGCCCTAGCATTCTCTGAAGAACTGTAATAACAATGAGCGTTGCATCCAACACTCTAAAATGATGAAGCTGTACAAGGGCAGCATCTCAGAACCCAAAACATATTAATATCATTGCTGGTTGCAAGTGTAATTTACTGGAACTTGGACATCCTGTGGGGAGGGAGCATGTGAAGACGAATAATGGCGTAATTCAAAGCTGAGGCTCTGGCTTTGTGTTGATTAATGTTATGTGTTGATTTGGCTAGGGTGCGGTTCCCAATGATTTGACCAAATACTGATCTAGTTGCTATCAGGGAGCAGTTACATGTGATTAAATCAGTTGGCCTTGTGAAGAGCTGATTACCTTCCATACTGTAATCTAAAGTAATCTAATTACATGTAATATAATTACCTTACAGATAATGTAATCATCTTCCATAATGTAATCTAATCAACCAGTCAGTTGAGTTCATACCAGTGGAGGGTGGATCCTAAACCTAATCACTTCTGAGTCATAAAAAGACTAAAATAGATACAGAGACACGCACACACATACAGAAGAAGACAATGTGTGAGGATCATCTATAAGCAAAGGAATACCAAGGATCACTGGCAGACACCAGAACTAGGAGAGAGGTTCATGGAAGGAATCCACATTGCCAAGACCTTGATTTGGACCTTTAGCCTCCAGAACTGTGAAAAAATAAATTTCTGTTCTTTAAAGCCACCCACTTGTGGTATTCCGGGAGCACTAGTAACTAAGATAGCCTCACTTTCTTTTGTATTGATGTCTGTTTGATGTGCTGAAACCCTTGCGGATAGAAACTGTCTTTGCTCTGGGGTCACAAATGTCCTGAGGTGGGCAGTGGGTGTGCAAGAATACAAGAAGAGCCAGTTTCTGAGGGCACGTGCCCTTAGGCTCACGGAACACTGGCAGTTTCTTGAAAATCTGCCAGGCATAAGAAGAGGTGGATGGACCGAAATGCATGCCTGCTTAGCAGAAAACCACTAAACTGCAGCTGCACCGGAACTGGTTTCTTTGCGTACAAAGGACAGGTTAGTAGCCTAGAAGCCTCTGTGGCTGTCTGGGATCTTGTTTCATCAAGTGTTTCTGTTGGGAAGCAGGAGCATCCAGCCCCGCGGGCTCCAGGCAGATGAGGAGCAAGTACTACACGAGGCAGTGGCCCAAGGATGTCTTCTCCTGGTCTCCCCTCACTCCTCCCTCTTTTTGGCATTCCCTCAGTACCACCTCCTTCCCAGTCCCCAGACTACCAGTCTTCATGTTGGCCTCTCTGTCTCCAAATCCCCTCCTAGACAAGTCCTCACCCACCCTACCCTAAACTCATAACTTACCCCTGTTTTCTCTCGGTCCCTAAAGTGGCTGGTTTGGCTTGGTGGTGATTGGGAGCAAAGCAATTCGGTTAAATTCATTTCTGTCAAAGTGCGGTGTTTGCCCTTACGCAGTGGAAATTCAGGGCCCAAACGAGTCTAGCGCACGTCCCGAGAGTTGATGGGCACTAGATGTGATGCGTTCTAATAAGAGAGTGATTTTAGGGAGGAAGGGCGGTATGGGGGAGGCCCTCAAACCAATCTCTAGGGGTAAACAGAGGACAGAGGAACACAATGATGGTTTGCAGTTCTGTCTAGAGTTGTCCGCTCATATGTGATAGGTTTTGGAAATTCTTGATCTGGTTTCCCTCCACTGCATCCCACTGATGAAGGAGGTGGGCACAAGCACCCTAACAGGTTCTCTTTCCCGTGGCTTCTTGGATAGCTGGGTTGGCTTTACCCTGTCCTCTCTGCTTCCTCTCAAACCTGAGGCTCTCAGATGCTTCCTCCTTGACTCTCCATCTCTGTCTCACATAGGATATTTAGCCTTTTCTCATTTTCTCTTGTTCCTTCGTGACTACAGTGGGTATGATACAGATGGATTGTGTTTATTAGACCATTCCAGTTCGTGAGTGGTCCTTTCCATGTAGAACCATCCTATGACCTCGCCCACCACGGGCCCAGCTACTAAAAAGATGTCCGACTATATTTATTTATTTATTTAGTCAGCATGGGACATATTCAGAGGTATTAGAAACGTTAATTTAAAATAGAATCCTGTTCTCATTGAAGCCCTGAAAATATCTAGTTCAGTTGTCACAAGCACCAGAGGCTGGCACACTGTAGAAGAGTTGTTTGGGGAATGTGTTGAAATGCAGACTCCTGGGCTCCACCTACAGAGATTCTTGGTTAGCCCTAGCAAGCTCCCCATGCCCATGACTGACGCACAATTAAGCTTGGGAGTCATGATCTGCTTCATGGTCTTGCTAGAGAAGACCACATACGTCTTACACATGTGCACTATGTGTCTACACACTTGGCCTATTTAAAAAAAATCTCTAGGATAAAGAAAAAATGTATTACCCTTCATGGCATTCTAATTTCTTCTCCTCTGAGCCTTTGCACACACTTTTTTTTTTACCAGCGAATTTATCTGTTGGAGGGGACACTCCCTCCCCACCCCTCAGGTTTCCATGTGAGTGGAACTCCTCAGGGCTAATGCTAGGGGCTCTCTCTGTCCCCCTCTACCCCAGGAAAGTGACTAAACTAGAGCTTGGGAGAAGTAATCAGGCAGCTCCTTCCTCTCCTGCCTGCAAGAGCAAAGTCTCTGCTCTGCTCCACTAGACAGTAGGTTTTCCAGGGTCAGACCCCATGGGATAGGGGGTAGGGGAGTCAGCTGGTTCTTCAGCCCTGCTGGTCACTTGGGAAATGTGCCTAACTCGGGGTGAGCCAGCCATGCTATCTAACCGTGCAGTTATCCTTGATGGAGGTGATGTTTTGATCACCATCTGCCTGACCCCTCTTTCTCTTTCCCATGAAGTTCTGAACTGAAGCAGGGTGATTTACCAGGCTCCATTTACCATCATAGGAAGTTCTGTCTGCTTTTCCAGAAGTTAACTGTGTTTCATGGTATCTCTTAGCAACACCGGAGTGAAAATTCTCTTTAATGCGGACTTCTTTGATGAAGAACATGGAAAAAAGCAGAGAAGGTTTTCTTGATTACACACTTATGGGCAGTTTTGGCTCATACTTTATTTTAAAATGTTAAGTTAGAAAGCTAGCATGGTTTTCAAGTTCTGTTTGAAAATGTGCTTCGGAAAGTTAACAAGTGAATGGAGAGCCGGGCATCATCTGACCGCCTTGATCCCAGAGGTTTGGGCTTCGGCAGATGCTGGGTGAACTAATTCTAGGAATGGAATTCGCATCTGGATGCAAAATTTCAAGAAAATGCAGAATTTCCTGCTGCTGGATGCGTGTTTAGGCACTAACCGTAGATTCCTGGTACCCGGCTCTCTCGTTAGAACCTGCCATCAAATATCCTGTCCTGGCTCTTGGTGTGTTCTTTTATGTATATGAAGCTGTGCTTTGGAAAAGTATGCTCTTTGTTTTTGTCAGTTACTAGTTGTGTGGACTTGGGCAAGTCATGTTTTAGACCTTAGTTTTGCCACCCGTTGAAAGGGGAAGTACTAACTGCCCTGGTCTCCCCGAAGACTTAGGTGTGCGTCAATGAGACCATGCATGTTCAACTACAAAGTGCTGCTGAGCTGGAAGGGCTATTTTTAGTGTGCCTTGTGTTCCTGGAGTGGCTGGGCCCCATTTGCATCCTGACTGCAAGAACATACTTGACTCATGCACCCCAGGGATCGCCCTAGAATGAAGGTAAATCATCCATGTCAGTGTAGGCTTGACTTCCGCAGTCTCTGGAAGGTTACAGACGTGGTTTTGGACAACTGTTTCTTTCTCACCTCCACTTGCTTTTGCCCCAGAAGTAGCTGATCTTAAAGAATGCTAAAATGATAGGATTGGGCATTCAGTACCATAGGCCTCTAGGAATACATGCATTTATAGTTTTTAAAAAACGTATACTTGCTTTTTCTCTTGGTTCTTTTTGTTGTTGATACTGTTGTTTCTTGTGTTGTTGGTCTTTGTGTTTTAAAAAATGTCAATTTATTTGGATCCACAATCTCTTGGACTAGAATTTCATCTTGGGAAAAACACATAAAGACATGTTAAAGCTAGCTGTGCTGGACTGGTACACTTCTGCTCTATTAGTACCTGAGACCATCTGTGAATACACTGAACAAATCACAGGAGCTCAAAGGAACCAGTGGATATGTGACTTGACTTTCTGAAGAACCTTGTCTGGGGTGGGGAGAGCACTGCTTACCTAAGTAATTTCAGAAAAATCGACGTTGTCCAGATATCCTGGGCAATAAACATTGCCCGCTAAATACATGATGCTGGAGACTTTGCCCCAGATGTGGTCATGGTTTTCCTTCCTGCCCAGTTCATTCTGCCCCATCTCTGAGACCTCCCCCAAGCTCACCCCATGTAAGAACAAACGTCTCTCCTGGTTTCCACATAAACATGGCGTTCCTTTCTCCCTTTAAGTCCTTGTGACCTCTCCTGGAAAGCTTTTAGCAATAAGAGTCCTGGACTTGGGTCAGACAGACCTGGACCCAAACTCTAGTTCTGGTTTTACCACAGTGTGATCTCGGACAAGTTCCTTCACCTCTCTGACCTTCGGTTTTCTCATCTGTAAAATGGGGATTCTATATTTATCTTGGCTTTTATGAGGATCGAGTAAAACAATGCATGTAGAAAACTGTCAACACAGTGCCTGGATCAGGGTGGAGGTTAAGTAAACGGCAGCTGTACGTGATCTTTACAATGTAGTAGTCACCCCCACCAGCCAGTCCCGGTGTGCGTTTTCTGGTCATTGGAGTCCCAGTGAGGGTGGCCAGTTTGTCACAGTCTGCTCAGGACTTTCCTAGTTTTAGCACTGAAAAGTCCTCCGTCCTGGACAAACTGGATGGTAGGTCACCCTAGTTCCAGTTAATGGGGAATATATGAGTAAAGGGGAGAGAGACCTAAAATATCACAGGGAACAAAGATGTTACTAACATGTGCAAGGAAAAAGCTTCTACTACAGATTGGGTCATCCCCATTCAACAACCATTCCCTCCTTCTGTGCCCACAGAACTCAGATTTTGGCCAGGGCAGTGGTGTGTCCACTCCAGAGAAATACTTTCTCAGACTCCCTGAGGCTTTGGTGGGCTGGGTGACAAGGGTGGTAATCAGAAGTGTGCCTTGTGTTCCTGTCACAAGAAGACATGATCATGGCTTGTAAACAGTGACGGTTCTAGAGGCCAAAGAGGAGTCCGAACCAACCAACTTCATGGCACCTTCAGGACTGAGGGCTCCAAGACGGCCCCAAAGGTCAGCAAACTGAAAGTCTGCCCTTTGAAAGCTTCAACTGTCCTCTAAGGTGTGGCTTAGAAAGAAAATATAGGTAGAAATGAAGCCAACCGGTTGTATTCGGTTAGGAAACTCCTTGTTTTTAAAATCATGTCTAACTTCTTATGGTTAATTTTTTTTACTTTTGAGAGAGAGTGATTTCTCACTTCTAAAGCTTTCAGCTTGCTACCTGGGAGAAACTTCGGGGATGAGGGTCAGGGGCGAGAGCTACAGCTAAGCGGCAGGCAATTCATCAGAACTCCCAGTGACTATTTTTCCTGAATCCTTTTCTGAGGTCTGTTGGTACATTGGCAGTGGTCAGCCCACTGAATGAAATAGTGCTGGTCTCAGGACTAGAATTTCCCAAACTCAGTAACTGTCAGACCCGCTAGCACAATAGGCATTCTAGTACCAGCCCTCTTGTTTGACCTGATGTCACTTTGTTCTTGTCTGGGGCAGCTTACTTCACTAAAAGGTTGACCTTCAAGTTCCCAAAAATGTTATTTAACAAGGATGTAGGATTTTTAAGGGTGGGCTCACTCTGCCAAAGTGTACACTTGCACCGGGCTCCACAGTGCAGTAGGCCCTCAATGGAACCTAGTTCTCAACCCCTGAATCAGATACAGGGCAGATGTTATCACTCCCGTTTTATAGACGTGGACCTTGTTCCCGGGAGACTAAGGTCACCTGCAGGCATAAGAACCAAGCCTTCTGATTCTTAAGACAGGCGTTGCTTAGAAAAATGGATGGTGGTAGTATAAGCGTTAGCTGGAAATATTCTTTTTCATGCATGCATGAGTTCACTCAGGCTATCTGTCAGTCAGTCAATCAATCAGGCAGTCAAAGAAGATTTCCTGAGGCTTCTTACAAACCAGACACGGAAATGGAACAAAGCCCAACCTCCTGACAAAAAGCAGCTCCCAGGGAACCAGGTCCGTTTTGCTCGGCAAGCGTCTGCTTCACTACCAGAAAATCTCTTCACTGAAGGCTCCTGCGCCTAGAGAGCAGCATCAACGGTCATGGGACCCCCTCAGACCAAAGGCTGTCCTCAGTCTTTACTCCTGACCCCACTTCACAGGCAACAGTGGGCAGAGATGTCCCTGCGGTTTGGACCACTTCGTCAAGGGTACCAACGTGAGCTGGGGGCCAGGAACCCCGTGCTACGAGATCCAGTTCTGCTCAGAAGGATTTCTGCAGGCCTCAGTTTTCCCAAATGTAAAAGGAGGGGTCGGACTAGAACTGCAGGCATCCATCTGGTAGCTCTGGCCACGTGTGGTTATTGAGCCCTAGAAACATGGCTGGTCCAGACCGAGATGTTCTCTGAGTGTAAGACTCGGAATGATAAAAAGAAAGTATCATGAATAATTTTATATTGCTTACATGTTGAAATAACATTAAGTGAAATCTGTTGTTATAATTAGTTTTACCTTTTTCTTTTAATACGGTTACTAGAAATATAAAATTGCATATGTCGCTTGTGTTATATTAGACAGCACCGGATTAAATCAATGATTCTCAGCGCTGGCTGAACTTTAGAATCTCCTGGAGAGCTTTAAAAAAAAAATGTCTTGGGCTCAACCCCAAAGCAACAGAGTCTGAATCCTTGGGGGTGAGGCCTGGGTATCTGGTGGTTTTAAGAATCTCCCCAGGGGATTGTACGGCACAGTGAGTGTTGAGAAGGGCTGGTGATCGTTCAGCCTCAGGGCTTCTCAGGTGGCATTAGCTGGCATCTTATTAAATGCAGATTCCGATGCAGGAGGCCTGGGGCCGGCTTCTTACTGTGCATTTCTAACAATCCGAGGTGACCCCGTGCTGCTGGTCCATTTCATAGGCTGAAATCTTTTTTCTCACTTTGAGAAATAAGGCTGCAATGCCTCGTTAGGTCTGTTGTTGTGTGTCCTTGAGTTGATTCTGACTGATAACAACCCCATGTGACAGAGTAGAACTGCCCTATAGGGTTTTCTAGGCTGTAATCTTTATGGGAACAGATGGCCAGGTGTTTTCTCTCGTGGAGCTGCTGGGTGGTTCAAACTGCCAACCTTTTGGTTAGCAGCTGAGCACTTAATCACTGCACCACCAGGGCTCCTTTCTAACGGTCCAATATTCTAAATTTTCTGGGAGTTTGATTCTTAGGTGTAGGCACTAAAGCTATGGGCGTGGGAAAGTGGTTCTAGCCTCACATTAAATCACTTCTTCCACCACCTGTAGCTTGTACCAGATTATTTAGCAAACACCCACTGACAATCACCCAACCCCCTGCAAATAGACTAAATGTTTGATATGAGGAGTTTCCTTACCAAATATTGTTGCCATGTCGTCATCCAGATTTTTTAAACTTGATGGCAGTTGAAAACTTGGAACTAGGGAAGGGAGATAAAAAACCCTAACAGTTTAACAATTTCCACTGAATTTGCATTTACGTCTTTTAAATAGATAGGGTTTTTCGGATGTACGCTAGCCTGCTCTCAGGGAAGGAGCCCTGGTCTTGCAGTTCCAGGCCCAGGCGTGAATGCCGTGTCATCTCGGCAGTAACGTTCTCTGGGACTTGGGTTTCTCGTCTAGACGATGGTGGGAAAGGTGCCAGCCCCAGGATGGCCGTGAGGATGATGTGGTGTGACTGGCCAGTATGCTCTGTGAGTCAAACCTGCCCCTAACTAGTGTTGTTTGCTGTCGAGTCGATTTTGACTCATAGCGATCCTATAGGACAGAGTGGAACTGCCCCATAGGGTTTCCTGCGCTGAAATCTTTACAGGAGCAGATGGCCAGGTCTTTTCTCCTGCAGAGCTCTGGTGGGTTTGAACTGCCGACCCTTCAGTTAGCAGCCGAGCACTTAACCACTGCGCCACCAGGGCTCCTTCCCCTGACTAGTACTCACCGATATTACCCATTGTGGGTTGTAATGAAATTTCAAGAATGACTTTGCTCATTTAACTGTTTTGAGGAGAGCAAAGGAAGATACACATTTCGTTTTTTAAACACCAGTACTCTTACCTCCTATATGAATGGTTCAAACCGGGAATGCATTTGAAAACTTAGAAATATAATTTGAGGATAAACAAATTATGATATATCCACACAAGGGAATACTACGCAATGATGAACAACAGTGATGAATCCGTGAAACATCTCATAACATGGATGAATCTGGAAGGCATTACGCTGAGTGAATTTAGGCAGTTGCTAAAGGACAAATATTGTGTAAGACCACTATTATAAGAACTCAAGAAAAGGTTTAAACACAGAAGAAAACGTTCGTTGATGGTTACGAGGGTGCGGAGGGAGGGAGAGGGTTATTCACTAACTAGATAGTAGACAGGAATTATCTTCGGCGAAGGGAAGGACAACATACAATACAGGGGAAGTCAGCACAGCTGGACTAAACCAAAAGCTAAGAAGTTTCCTGAATACAACCAAACACTTCGAGGGACAGGGTAGCAGGGGCGGGGGTCTGGGAACCATGGTTTCGGGCAACATCTAGGTCAACTGGCATAACAAAGTTTATTAAGAATATGTTCTGCATCCCACTTTGGTGAGTGGCATCTGGGGTCTTAAAAGCTAGTGAGCGGCCATTTAAGATGTATCAATTTGTCGCAACCCACCTGGAGCAAAGGAGAATGAAGAACACCAGAGACACAAGGAAAATATTAGCCCAAAAGACAGAAAGAGCCACATAAACCAGAGACTCCATCAACCTGAGACCTGAAGAACTAGACGGGGCGCAGCTACCACCAATGACTGCCCTGACAGGGAACACAACAGAGAGTCCCTGATGGAGTGGGAGAAAAGTGGGATGCAGAGCTCAAATTCTGGTAAAAAGACCAGACTTAATGGTTTGACTGAGACTGGAGGCACCCCAGAAGACATGGCCCCCAGACTCTCCGTTAGCCAAAACCTAAAACCATTCCCAAGGCCAACTCTTCAGACAAAGATTAAACTGGATGATAAGACATAAAAGGATACTTATGAAGAGTGTGCTTCCTAGCTCAAGTAGATACATGAGACTAAATGGGCAGCTCCTGTCCAGAGTTGAGATGAGAAGGCAGAAAAGGGACAAGAGCTGGTTGAATGGACATGGGAAGTCTGAGGAATGTGCTGTCACATTATAGGGAGAGCAACTAGAGTCACAAAACAATGTGTGTACAAATTTTTTGTATGAGAAACAGACTTGAACTGTAAACTTTCATTTAAAGCACAATAAAAAGAAAAAAACAGAATAAAAAAAGGAAAATAAATATAATTGGAAAAATGTGTTCAGTACTTCTGCACTTGATGGCTCTGTATTTGTGAGATGGGAGGGGGACCCAGAGAGATGGCCACCCCTACTTCTTCTCTCTCATAAGCGTGGCAATTTCTGGCTTGGTCCCCCTTCACAGATGGAGAAATGACTCTCATGGATGTCTCATGGATGAATGGACTGGGTCAAGAACATCAGTCCTCCGCAGGACTTCAGGGATGTCTGGTTTCAGACTCTGCTGCCTCACCGACATCAATTAACTGGGCTGAATGGCTGTAGCAACGTGTGGTGATTTTGAACGATGCTTTCTCAGCTGCACCCACCAAATGGTTCTCCTTTTGACGTTTATGACTTTTCTTTATTAGAGGTTGTGACATTTCAGTGTGCTGGTACATTTCCTTGACTCAAGGTCAAGGTCAGCCTCTTCGAGCACCCAGAGGAGTCAGCAAGTCCTCTAGAGAGGAGACAGCCCCCCCTAAGGTAAGGCTTGGCAGGACCACCCACCTCCCCATTCTGAGCTGCACAGCGCATTCAAGTAGTGTCTGCAAGAATCAGAAGTTCCCACACTAAACCAATGACTAAGCTGGTTTTCAGATGGTTTTAATGATAGACAATCTGCATACCAATTGACTTCTCTGCACACGTGATGGCTTAGAACAATGCAGGAAAGATACGTAAAAAGGTCTGTAATAGTGATGACAATTGCTTCCCAGTATGCTGACCTTCAGCAAATGAAACAAACAGAAAGTACGGTTCTCTTTTGATGAGACATTAATGAATCATTAAGAATGGATACAGCTGCATCGTGCAAGCACTTTGTTAAAAATATTCTTTTCATTTTGTGTCTGTCCCATAATTATAATGGAAGTATTGTGCAAGTCAGCCAGTAAGCATATGCGGTAAAATATTTATGTTTTATAATAACCATATGGTTTTTAAAGTGCCTTGTCAAGTGTAGTTACTTTCCCTTTTTTTTCTTCCTGTTGTCACCTTTTACTGACAGTCTTACAGCTTTAGAAAGGCCCATGCCCTGGGTTACGTGATAATTGAATGCTCTTTTTTGATATTTGCATAACGCATACACTGTCCACCAGGAGAGGCCTCCCTGTGGTGTTCTGTGACTTTGGTCTGGTAGATTTGGGGGAAACAAGACAGTAACCTTCTCCATCACGTGGACCGTGTCGACTGCCTTCGTTCCTCTCCTCAGTGGCTGACATTGTAACGTGACGGGGCAGCCACACAACTTGGTCAGACCAGTCCATGTGGCAAATGGCAAAAGTGGCCACAGAGGCAGGAAGGCCTCAGAAATGGAGTGAGGAGGATCCAGCGCTCACTTTGAGAAAACAATTTAAAAACCATTCTTCGATTGTGCTCACTGGTAGGTCTTTCAGACTGGGAAGGACCTTAGGGGTCAGGTAAGTTTTTTATTTTCTGGACAAGGAAAGCAGACTTTGGGAGGTGAAATGGCTGGCCTGAGGTTGCATTAGGAGTGATACAGTTCAGCAATGCAAGTACTGAGCAATTTCCATGCACAAGGCAAAACTCTGGATGTTGGGATAGTTGTCAAGGAATCAACAAGTTGAAGTAACAGGCAGCAGTAGAGCAAGAACACAAGTCCTACACCGCCATTTATTAGTGCTTGGGAGCAGTTTTGAACCCTCCCAACACCCACTGAAAAACCAAACCCACTGCCATTGAGTCGATTCCGACTCATACAGACCCTACAGGACAGAGTAGAACTGTCCCTTAGAGTTTCCAGGAAGTGGCTGGTGGATTTGAACTGCTGAACTTTTGGTTAGCAGCCTGAGCTCTTCACCACTGCGTCCAGCAACCGTACCACCTCAAAATATATTTTCCTTTCTAAGCTCCTCAAAATTAAGTTTCTTCATGAAAATAGAAGTTAAGATATATAATGTACGCTACCCTCCCATGGAGTTCTGGTTTTTAAAAAGAACTTCAAAGATAGAAAAGCTTTTTAACCTACTCCATTCCCTCAAGGAATAAATCCCCAATGGGGTAGGGAAGGGGAGGGACCCGTGGGAGAGGACGTCCATCGCCCGCCTGATTCAGGCCCACGGTGAGGCTCACATTTTCTATCTGCCACGACAATATACTTGTGACTGTACCTGAAGTCATGTTTATAGGCAGGAACTCTGCTTCATGGCAGCAGTACGTCACAATGATAAAGAAGAGGGTCACTGCTCCTAGATCCACTGCCATGTCCCCTTTAGCTGAAGGAGGAAGGCCTTCTGAAGGTTCTTCGGCCTCCCCAGCCTTGGTCTCCAGGATACTATGGAATGCCCAGGGACCTGTGACGTCATGACCAGGAAGTGAGCTGGGGGTCTTGCCCTGTGGTAGGAGGGAGAGTGGTGCCAGGGTCTATGGCTGGAAAGGGAGGAGTGAGGATGGCTGTTGGCTTTGAGGCAATGCAAATCGTCTCTGCTTGCCTCCATTGCTACTCTGGTGCCTTCTTCAACCCTGTGGACCTGAGGCCTGAAGGGTAGGATTCTAATCAGGACTCTAGGTTGCAGGGTGCAGAAACTCAACAAGATCTGCTTAAGCAAAAAGAGACTTACTAGAAGGAAGCTAGATAGCTCATTGAGTGAAAGGAAACTCATTGAGTTAAAGGGTTGGATTGCCACCAGGTCTCTTCTCTCTGCCAGCCTCTCTTCCTCCCTCCCTGTCTTAGCATCAGCTCCTTTCTCTCTCTTGCTGTTAAACTTTCATTACAAGACAGAGAAGATGGCTGTGTGTGCCCTATTATCATCCTCTCAGTTCCGTTCCCCAAGAGTGTATAGGGTTTTCTCCATCAGTACCTGTGAGAAAAACCCAAAGGAAGCACTCTGATTGGCCTGCCGGGGACATGCTCCATCCCTGAACTAATTCCTATGTCCAAGGGTCAGAGCTGGTCCACTTAGGCCATGTGCTCTTCCCTATGGTCACAGTCCACCTAAGGCAAGGATTAGGACCCTAAAGAGGGCTGGCTCCACCAGGTATTTTTTGGCTTTTTGATTTTTTTTTTTTCCGTTATAGAGCAGCTTGTCAGGCCTTTGCAGTTTGTGTTAGGCTTTTTTTTTTTTTTTTTAACGTGTGGTTTCATGGATAAGAAAAACGTTAAAATCAAAGAAGGATGTTCTGTTACTAATTTTCCTATTCCACACGATAAAAGTCGGTGCCGGAATCGAAATCGACTCAACGGCAGGGGGTGTAGTTTGATGTTCTTAGATGACTGTAACCAACAACCAAATCCATTGCCGTCAAGTCTATTCCGACTCCTAGTGACCCTACAGGACAGAGTAGAACTGCCCCAGAGGGTTTCCAACCAGCAGCTGGTGGGTTCCAGCTGCTGACCGTTTGGTTAGCAGCTGAGCTCTTAACCACTTCACCACCAGGGCTTCTCTAAATGACTATAGACTTCCTTAAATGGCTATAGATTTTTGAGTCTCCTTTGTAACTTGTCTGAACCTATAAGGTCTCTCTCTGTCTGTGTGACTATTTCTAAGTTGGAAATCCTTAACCTCTTGTGGGAGTATGGATGGTCTCCTATTTCTGGAGGTATTAATAAATTAGATTTGAAAATCTCTTAAAGGAGCTCTGTCTGATTGGCTTCCAGAGATAAATAAGCATCTATATAAATGGAATATTCCTCAAATTCCAAGAAAAATTAGGAATTTGAATGTAATTAAATTTAAAGCATTCTTTAACTGTGCTATTTTCAAAACAATCTATTATTCGTACAAAATCTAACTCAGAAATGTTTTAAGAATCCAAGTTTATAAATTAGATACAGACAGTTTCCAGGTTATGAACGAGATCTGTTCTTGAGAATGTCTTTAAGAATTTGTAGGTAAGTCGGAACAGGGGCATACCGTTCTTATCTAACCTTATCTTAGAACAAAAAGGAGCCCTGGTGGCTCAGTAGTTAAAGTACTTGGCTGCTAACCAAAAGTTCGAGGGTTTCAACCCACCAGTCACTCCCCCGGAGAAAGACGTGGCAAGTCATTCATAAAGATTTACAGCCTCAGAAACCCTACAGGGGCAGTTCTGCTCTTTTCTGTAAGGTTGCTATGAGTTGGAATCCACTCGATGGCAGTGGGTTCAGTGCAAGAATGGAGCCCTGGTTGCGTCGTGGTTGAAGTGCTTGGCTGCTAACTGAAAGGTCTGTGGTTTGAACCCACCAGCCACGCCACGGAAGGAAGATGTGGCAGTCTTCTGTAAAGATTTACAGCCTTGGAAACCCTATGGGGCAGCTCTACTTTGCCTTATAGTGTCACTAAGATTCGGCATCAACTTGATGGCAATGGGTTGGTTTGGTTTTATGTTCTTATTTAAGGGAAAAAAAGTTTCCTCACTCAGGAACAAACTCAGGTTTTTAAAATAATCCTGTTACATTCCGTTCACTTTTACATGTTTTATTGGCACTTTGATGAAATAGGTAACCAAATTACCTCAGGTACCCATGATCCTATCTTAATCAAGTGTACAGATCTGACAACTTTTTGACTTTTGCCTTCCCCAAATCAATTTATAAATATAGAAAGAATAAAATAAAATTTTCAGGATTTTTTTATACCTAAAGCTGTTTGAGATTTCCCAGAGTCCCTGAACAATCACATAGCATTTTTTTCCACTTTATAAAGAGAGCAGTGCTTGACATAGTTCAGTTTGTTTGATACATTACATTGTAAAATTTCATAGGGAGAATTGTCAAATGGGAGAGCTGTTCAGAGTCTCCTGGGTTAAATTCATATAGGTGTTTCAGAAATTGTGTGCTTCATTGGACATCCCTAAAGATTTATCAATGCCTTCACTTTAATCTCAAATGAATATCATTCATCAAAACTCTTATGAAATATTTTTGTCAAGTCTTCTTGTATTTGCCAAAGTTCTGGTGGTGCTTTGCCTAATGATACTAGGCAAAGACAGTATAGTGTTAGCAGAGAAATTCCAGTCAGTGTTGACGGCCAATCTTTAATCTGAATCTACCATCTTCTAAGCAGATGGTTTCCAGTTGTGGATGCACACCAGACTTACCAGTGGAGTTTTTCTGCATCAGTGGATATGATCACATGATATTTCTTCTTTAGCCTGTTGATGTTGTGAGTTACATTGATTTAAAAAAATTTTTTTTATTGTACTTTAGATGAAGTTTTACAGAGCAAACTATTTTCTCATTAAACAATTAATACACATATTATTTTGTGACATTAGTTACCAACCCCACTAGGAGTCAACACTCTCCCCTTCCTGACCTTGGGTTCCCTATTACCACCTTCCTGCCCCCTCCTGTCTTCTTGTCCTTGCCCCTGAGCTGCTGTGCCCATTTAGTCTCATTTTGTTTTATGGGCCTGTCTAATCTTTGGCTGAAGGGTGAACCTCAGGAGTGACTTCATTACTGAGCTATAATGGTGTCCGGGGGCCATACTCTCAGGGTTTCTCCAGTCTCTGTCAGACCAGTAAGTCTCGTCTTTTTTTGTGAGTTAGAATTTTGTTCTACATTCTTCTCCAGCTCTGTCCGGGACCCTCTATTGTGATCCCTGTCAGAACAGTCAGTGATGGTAGCCGGGCACCATCTAGTTGTGCTGGACTCAGTCTGGTGGAGGCTGTGGTAGTTGTGGTCCATTAGTCCTTTGGACTCATCTTTCTCTTGTGTCTTTGGTTTTCTTCATTCTCCCTTGCTCCAGATGGTGTGAGACCAGTGGAATATCTTAGATGGCCACTCACAAGCTTTTAAGACCCCAGATGCTACTCACCAAAGTAGAATGTAGAACATTTTCTTTATAAACTATGTTACACTGGTTGAGCTGGATGTTCTTCGAGACAAGTGACATTGAGTTCTGAGTGTTGAACCAGCCTTGCAAGTCTGGCATAAATCCCACTTGGTCCTGGTGTATGATTCTTTCGATACATTGTTGGATTCAATGTATTAATCTTTTGTTGAGGATTTTTGCATGTATGTTTGTGAGAAACATTGGTCGGTGATTTTTCTTTCTTGTAATATCCTACCAGCTCCCTCATTAATTAATGAGCTAAATATAAACTTTGATATGGGTTCATTTTACATTTTATATGAGTCATGATCTTACTTTTTTAAAAAGGTGATTTTTAACAAAAATAATTGATCCTCTCCCTAGAAAAATGGACATTGACGTTAAATATCACCTACAATTTAAGGGGTCGGTGGTCTCTAAGGAGCTCTGGTGGTGCAGTGGTTAAGAGGTCAGCTGCTAACCAAAAGGTTGGCAATTGGAATCCACCAGCTGCTCCTTGGAAACCGTATGGGGAAGTTCTGCTCTGTCCTATAGGGTTGCTATGAGTCGGAATTGACTTGATAGCAATGGGTTTGATTTTTTTTTTTTTGTTCATGGTCCCTAAAGCCCATGGACAAAACCCTAGATATTCTTAGACTGTAGGCTAAGATGTCTTGATCTGTCTTACCATAATTATTATTACAATTTTTAATCCATGAAACTTATGTTAGGAAGGAAAGTTTATGGTGCCTGGGTGGCACAAATGGTTAGGTGATCAGCTACTATCTGAAAGGTTAGCGGTTCAAACCCACCCAGAGGTTCCTAGGAAGTACAGCCTGATGATCTTCTTCTGAAAGGTCACAGCTATGAAAACCCTATGGAATACAAATCTACTGTGTAACACATGGGGTTGCCATGAGTTGGAATCAACTTGATGGCAACTGGTTTGGTTTTTTTTGTTTACTGTAGTATCTGGAAGGAGCCTTGGTGGTGCAGTGGTTAAGCGCTCCAGTGCAAATCAAAATGTTGGCAGTTTGAAGCCACTAGCCTCTCTGTGGGAAAAAGATATGGCAGCCTGCTTCCGTAGAGATTTACAGCCTTGAAAACCCCAGGGTCACCATGAGTCAGAAGCAGCTTGATGGCATCGGTGTTGGTTGGTAGTATCTGCTACAGTGGCTAGCACAGAATATGCATTCAGTAAATTCAGTAAATTGAAGGGATCACTTCCTTTGGGCAAGAAAGAGCTTCCAATTCGTAATTAGAATTGATGGAGACCATTGACCAAGTTGAAGAGCTGAGAAGACAACATTTATTATGGATTGAATTGTGTCTGCCAAAAATATGTGTTGTAAATTCTAACACCCTATACCGTAAGTGTAATCCCATTTGGAAACAGAGCTTTGTTATGTTAATGAGACTCCACTGTAGGGTGTGTCTTAAGCCAATCATCTTTGAAATACAAAAAGAGCAGATTAGGCACAAAGAGGGAAGTACAAACAGGCGAAGATGCATGCTACATGATGGTCAAGGAGCTGAGAACAGAAGCTGAAATGAGATAGGGACCTTCACCCAGAGCTCTCAGAGAGACAAAGCCTTCCCCTAGAGCTGGCATCCTGAGTTCAGCTGTGAGAGAATAAATTTCTGTTGGTTAAAGACAGCCACTTGCAGTATTTCTGTTATAGCAGAATGAAGAAACCAAGACACTTGTAATAAGCGTCTTGGTGAACTTCAAAAGTGTGAACCTCAGAGTTCTGAGGAGGGGTAGGTGAGGGGCAAGATGGTGCCAGGGCCTGACTAACGGGAGTCTTACCCAGGGACACGCTTTTCTGCGTTTCTGTATACATGTCCCCCCCATCAGAAAGTACAGCGTCCTAAGGAGAAGCAATGACCATTAATTTACCTGGGAAAAAATTTTAAGCATTCCCAGACTGGAAAAATAACCTACCAAATCATACCAAATGACACATAAAACCCTTACGAGCTTTCTTAGGCTTTTCTGATACCTTAGGACACATCTTGCTAACGTTTGCACAAAATAAATTGAGATAACGCACAGATGCGCACAGGCGCAGTTCAAAGCTTTGGCGGCTTGATGCTGAGATGCCGAGTGTGGTTCCCGGGGAAGGAGCTTGGCAAGGCCACACTGGATGCTCTTTTGGGGTGTGCGCTGCTTCTTTAAAGGCTCGCTGCAAAACAGACGCTGCACCGGTTTTCGCTTTTCGCCCTTTTTCGTACCAGCAAAAATCTTCTTTGGATTTCTTTAGGTTAGCGGAAACAGGTACTAGTGTAGGTCTTTCGTAAGAGAGAAGTGGCATAGAGCGAACTTTCGAGAAGCGGGGCATACCTGTGGCCCTAATTTATGTTTCCCAGAGAGTTTGAGGAAACTCGGTTATTCTGTGGTGGTGCAGTGGTTAAGCGTTCAGCTGCTACCCAAAAGGTCAGCAGTTGGAATCCACCAGCCGCTCCTTGGAAACCCTACGGGGCAGTTCTGCTCTGTCCTAATAGGGTCGCTGTGAGTTAGAATTGATTCCGCGGCAACAGGGTTTTTGGTTTTAGTGTCAGGAAGGACTTTTTGGTAGAGTTGGAGACCCTGTACAAAATCTGATGAAAATTTAAAAATACCTGTTGGATTATATTCAAGAATCTTGGTGTTCAATGTAGTTTCAGTGTTAAGGTTTCAATAATAAGTAATAATGTCCTTCAAGGACTGCCTTGGAAAGCACCCAGGATGAAACGTCAGATGATCTCCTTCTGGTTTTGCTGAGTGGCTTCAGGTGAGCCATGTGAAGTTCTGTGTCAGTGATACAGGGATTCCTGCTCTGCCCTTCTGGCGGGTTGTTTGAGGATCACGAGTGATAGTGTGTTTTATGAAAACCTCTTGCAGTATGTTTAAAAGACATAAAATCCTGACTATATGATTGAACGGGTTTATATCAGATTCATGTTGTATATTTTTATCAGATTACTCTTAAAATCACGAAATATTACTTGAACTTAAGTGGACATAAATTCCCAGAAACTGCCATGAGAAATCAACAGCTGCTACTGTTTAAAGATTTCCCTTAAACCCACTGGCCGGAAACCGGAGTTGGTTTCGCTGGGAAGTTCTTCCCTTCCCGGCTCATCGCTCAGAGCAGGTGGGCAGGGGGATGGGAAGCAGCTGACCCTGGAATTAATATCCCCAAGGCACTCTTTGCTCATTACTAATTTTATATCCAGAATCATAGGATTGGAAAGGAGTTCAAAAAGTGGTTTGTCTAGCCCCCTATCCTGGAAGATTATTTGTAAATTGTTTTTAAAGAGTTCAGCTGAGATCAAGACTATCTGACTCGGCAGCCTGTTGTGGGATTCAGAGTTTCAGAAAAGTTCAATGGAAGGCAATAGAAGACTTAAAGGCAGCCATAAAAGAAAGAAATGGAAACGGTGCCTGTTGGGAATGGCAGCTTCTTTTGGGGACTTACCCAGGAGATGATTGTATTATGTAACTGTTCTGATAAGCATCGCTACCAAGATCAATAGGTGTTGATAGATTGGGTCACTTCAGCTAACGGCCTCCTCACCAGGGGATGCTTTCACAGACGTAGTTTTCCAGACTGGTCGACCTCACATTTCAATATTTTCAACAGTCCCTCCGGTAAACATTTTCATTCCTATCTTTGGTTTAAACCTTCATTTTCTTACCAGCAGGCACATCCAAAAATAAGAACAAAACCAGACTAAACTAAAAAACAAAAACAAAGAAACTCAACCTTATATAAAAGTTGCAAGTACAGTACAAAAATATATATATTTCCCTGAACCACTATGCCAATTTTTTTTACATGTTGCTGTAAAAAAATTAACATAGTGTGCTTATGAAAATACCTTGCATGGAGGGGGGAGGGTGTGGTTGGCAAACAAACATAGAAGGTGTGCGTTATTTGCATAAAAATATGGTACTCTGATATGATAAACTAGAGGGTCAAAAAATATGTAATTTAAAAATGAGTGTTTTTCTTATGTGTTTTACGAACTATCTTTGAAAGCAATTTCAAAAGAGAAGTCCCAAAAATGTTTAGAGCAATGGAAGAGAAAGGAAAACATTTTAGATAATTCTTTGTGAAAAGAGTTTAATAAACAACGGGACAGTTCAATAGACATTTAGTACCTTGCCAATTTAATAGGCTATTAGAATAATCTAGGACAGTGTTTCTCCATCTGGGGTCTTTGTCCCACTAGAGATCATTTATGTCAGTAATAAAGATCTTTCAGCTATTTTTAATACTTTGAAATACCAAAAAGAAATTGTACATTAATTGAACATACATATAACTGAAGTGTAACTAAAACTTGGTTTTACATTTTTGTTTTTTCCCTTTGGGCTGGAATATGGTCTAGCTTACCTCAAAGTTTTGATTGGCAGTTATGTATTTTTTTTAAATGAGAAAGTATCAGTTAATGAACTGACTTTATTTAGTAGTGTCATGGATTGAATTGTGTGCCTCAAAACTATCCACTTCGCTAGGTCATGATTCCCAGTATTGTGTGGTTGTCTACCATTTTGTCATCTGATGTGAGTTCCCTGTGTGTTGTAGATTCTATCACTATGTATGATGCAATGGGATGGATTGGGAGCAGTTGTATTGATGAGATCTACAGAATTGGGTGGTGTCTTGGGCCAGTCTCTTTTGAGATACAGGGGCAAGAGGCCAGCGGGGAGATAGGGGGACCTCATACCACCAAGAAAGCAGTGCCGGGAGCAGAGCGTGTTCTTTGGACCTGAGGTTCCTACGCTGAGATGCTCCCAGACCAAGGGGAGATTGATGACACGGACCTTCCTCAAGAGCCAACAGAGAAAGCCTTCCCCTGGAGCTGATGCCTTGAATTTGGACTTGTAGCCTACTAGACTGTAAGAATAAATTTCTCTTTGTTAAAGCCATCCACTTGTGGTATTTCTGTTATAGCGGCACTAGATGACTAAGACAAGTAGATAAATATTTTAAAACATAGAAGCCCACTCAAGGAGGATTGGAAGAGGTTTAATCAAAGAGGTCTTTGTGGTGGAAAAGGTAAAGTCAATTGCAAGCCAAAATCTATGGAATTTGGCTGCTGATTGGGTATGAATGAAGATGTAGTTGCAGTCAGATTTTCACTTCTGAGCAAACTTTGATGCGTTATTAGCTGACGTAAGAAGTCATTTAAAAAAAAAAAGAACTGTTTTTGGCCATGTGTTACATACTTATTGTCACTCAGCCTCATTCCTATCTACCCTTTGCTACGCAGCTTTGTAGTGACGGGGCTGGAGTCTGCAGACTATATTTCCTAGATTTACTTGCCATATGATTGAATTCTCTCCGTGGGTGAAAGATTGGAAGGCAAGAGGAGAAGAGAAGGCTCTTGCTTCTGATTTTTGCCAGGATTTCTTCAGTGAACAGCTATGGCTCCAATACCTTTCCGTACTCCCAGAGCCTGCTACATGCTATCCCCTCCTCCAGAGTCCCAGGTTCTCAACAGATGGTCTCTTCTCCACACTCCTATATTCTTACAACACCACCTTTCCCTTTTGCTTCCCCTGGCCCAGGGGTGGTAGTTGCTACTTGCAATTACTAATCTCACCTTTCCCTTTTTGGCTTTTCCAGCCTTCTATCACTTGGAGCCCTGGCGGTGCTGTGGGTTAGGTGTTTGGCTGCTAACTAAAAGGTCAGGAGTTTGAATCCACCAGTCACTCCTTGGAAACCCTACAGGCAGTTCTACTCTGTCCTACAGGGTCACTATGAGTTGGAATGGACTCGATGGCAATTTTTTTTTTTTTTTAATTTTATCACTTGTATAACCAATCCCCTGAATTAAACCCCTTTTATTTGAAATACCTAGTATGGTTTCTGTTCTCCTGACTTGAACGTGATATACTCTTTAGACATACTGAGTTTGCTAATAGGCCATCCATTAGAATTTAATTCTGTGAGGCTAGGATTTTTGTCTGTTTTGTTCACTTCTCTATCCAGTGAAGCACCATTGAAAGTGCTCTATAAATATTCAGGTGTCCAGAGAGCAAGTAGAAATGAAGGTGATTTAGCTCAAAAAGAATCATAGAGATGTAAGAGCTTTCTGCTTAGTGGGGTGTCTTAGTTATCTAGTGCTGCTATAACAGAAATACTACAAGTGGATAGCTTCAACAAAGAGAAGTTTATTCTCTCACAGCCTAGAAGTCCAAATTCAGGGCATCAGCTCCAGGGGAAGGCTTTCTCTATTGGCTCTGGAGGAAGGTCCTTGTCATCAATCTTCCCCTGGACTAGGAGCTTTTCTATGTAGGAACCCGGGGTCCAGAGGACACGCTCTGCTCCTGGCACTGCTTTCTTGGTGGTATGAGGTTCCCACTCTCTGCTTGCTTCCCTTTCCTTTTATCTCTTGTAAGATAACAGGTGGTGCAGGCCACACCCCAGGGAAACTCCCTTTACATTGAATCAGGGATGTGACCTGAGCAAGGGTGTTACAATCCCACCCTAATCCTCTTTAGCATAAAATTACAGTTACAAAATGGAGGACAACCACACAATACTGGGAATCATGGCCTAACCAAGCTGACACATATTTTTGCCGGACACAGTTCAATCCATGACATGAGGATAACCACGAGAAGTCAGAACAAGGAGAAACAAAGGAGTGGGCCAGAACCTTGGGAAAAGTCTAACATGAGCTAGATTGTTTTATTTGCCTGGAAGTAAGAATTGAAATAAAAACAAGATAAAATCAGTCATCTATTATAGTTCAGTAGCTTTTTATTTTTTTTCAGGTTTTACAAAATATGTTAAAAAAAAAAAGTTGTGGCTGTAAAGAAAATATTTTTGTTTTTGTACAGTGAAGGCCTTCGGAGCAAATTTCTCTGAAACCTGGTCTAAAGACAAGCCTAGAAGTTAAGTTATGAGACCTGGACCATGGAGGTATCTCTGCATGTGTAAAGCTGGAGACACCGGCTTTATCTATTCCCCTCTAGAGACTTATTTACATTCCAAAGGACAAGGACCAAGGATCCTTCAAGTTTGCAAGGGGAAGGGGAACAGCTGCCTGTATCTCTGATATAAATGCAGAAATTCATGTTTTTGGAGCTCCTTACCTGCTACAGTAGACTGCCCTTATGTGTACCTTGACACCTGGCTCATTGTGTTGACCCCAGGGGTAGGAATTGGGGCAAAGTAGAGCTGATGGACTATTTGCCATAAGAAAATAGTAATCTGCTCTGTTCCAGGAACCTTGTGTCTGTATTCAGGATAATATTAATAAATAAAGATATAGACATGTAAGTAAATATAGATATAATAAATTTTAAAAAGTGGAAGGAGAATACGTATCAAGAAAAATAAAGATATAGAATAAACCTATAAGATTTGTTAAATATTAACTAAAAATTGATGGCCGTTTGTGCCAGATGCAGCAAAACCTTTTTGAGAACAAATTAACTGAAGTGGCTGTGCCTCTTATAAACCTTGACAGGACAATAGTGATTTCAAAATGTTCTAATTGTAGGGACTTTCCCAAAAAGCCAACCTGACATTAAAGTATGTCTCTGACTCATCATACCAGACAATCAATTCTCATAAGACAATTATACCTATGGAACCAATGAAAGAAAGACCCCTTCAATTAGGGACATACCTAAGACCCAATCACTATAATCTTCCTGTTGGAAATCCACTAACTGCCTTAAAAATTCCATATTAGAACTACTTGACTGGGCTCCTTTTTAGATGCTCCCTGTTTGCAAACAGAGTCTCACCTCCATAAAACCTATTAACTCTAATTGACTTGGCCATCAAATTTTTCTTTCGACAGATTCAAGTCTGAAAATCCATATATCTATAAATTGCAGATATCTGTCTATGTGTATAAGAAGCCCTGGTGGTGCCATGGTTAATGCGCTTGGCTGCTAACCGAAAGGTTGACAGTTTGAACCCACCAGTGGCTCCGTGGGAGAGAAGACCTGGCAGTATGCTCCTGTAAAGATTACAGCCAAGAAAACCCTGTGGGGCAGCTCTACTCTGTGACATGGGGTCACTATGAGTCTGAATTGACTTGATGGCACCCACAACAACAGCAGTCTATGTATATAAATTGGAGATAACATGTCCCCTTTCGCCTACATACTTCGTTGTGTATTTCCTAAGGATAAATGTCATGGATTGAATTGTGTCCCCCAAAAATATGTGTCAACCTGGCTGGGCCATAATTCCCAGTATTGTGTGATTGTCCACCGTTTTTTCATCTGATGTGATTTTCCTGTGTGTTGCAAATCCTATCTCTAAAATGTTAATGAGGTGGGATTAGAGGCAGGACTCAATCTACAAGATTAGGTTGTGTTTTAAGCCAATCTCTTTTAAGATATAAAAGAGAAAGGCCAGCAGAGAGACTTAGGGACCTCATACCACCAAGAAACAAGAGCCAGGAAAATAGTGCATCATTTGGACCCGGGGTCCCTGCACTGAGAAGCTCCTCAACTGAGAAAGATTGATGACAAGGACCTTCACCCAGAGCTGACAGAGACAGGAAGCCTTCACTTGGACTTCTAACCTCCTAGACTGTGAGGGAATAGATTTCTCTTTGTTAAAGCCATCTACTTGTGGGATTTCTGTCAGCACTAGATGACTAAGACAGTAAGGATATTCTCTTACATGATCACAACACAGTTAAAATCAGGAAATTTAACATTAATACAATATCATTATTTAATCCAGCATCCATATTCATATTTCATCGCTTGCCCCAGTAATGCCCTTCATAGCTATTTTTTCCTCGTCTAGGATCCAATCCAGGATCATAAATTAAATTCATTTGGCATGTCTTATTAGTGTTCTTTGATCTGGAACAGATCCTCAGCCTATCTTTTTGATTCTTGATCTTAGCATCTTTAAGAGTAAAAAAAAAAAAAAATTATTGTACTTTAGATGAAGGTTTATAGAGCAAAACTAGTTTCTCATTAAACAATACACATATTGTTTCGTGACATTGGTTGCCAACCCCACGATTTGTCAATGCACTCCCCTTCTCGACCTTGGGTTTCCCATTACCAGCTTTCCTGTCCCCTCTTGCCTTCTTGTCCTTGCCTCTGGGTTGGTGTGCCCATTTAGTCTCGTTTTGTTTTGTGGGCATGTCTAATCTTTGGCTGAAGGATGAACCTCAGGAGTGACTTCATTACTGAGCTATAAGGGTTTCCAAGGGCCATACTCTTGGCGTTTCTCTAGTCTCTGTCAGACCAGTAAGTCTAGTTTTTTTGTGTGTGTGTGTGTGTGAGTTAGAATTTTGTTCTACATTTTTCTCCAGCTCTGTCTGGGATCCTCTGTTGTGAACCCTGTCAGAGCAGTCAGTGATGGTAGCCGGGCACCACCTAGTTGTGCTGGACTCAGTCTGGTGGAGGCTGTGGTAGTTGTGGCCCATTAGTCCTCTGGACTAATCTTTCCCTTATTTCTTTGGTTTTCTTTATTCTCCCTTGCTGCAGATGGGGTGAGACCAGTGGAGTGTCTTAGATGGCAGCTCACAAGCTTTTAAGACCCCAGATGCTACTCACCAAAGTAGAATGTAGAACATTTTCTTTATAAACTATGTTATGCCAATTGAGCTGGATGTTCCCTGAGACCATGGACCCCATAGCCCTCAGCCCAATAATTTGGTTCCTCAGGGAGTTTGGATGTGTCTATGGAGCTTCCATGACTTTGCCTTGGACAAGTTGTGCTGGCTTCCCCAGTATTGTGTACTGTCTTACCCTTCACCAAAGTTACCACTTATCTCGTCTATTTAGAGTTTTTCCCTCCCAACTCTCCCCTCCCTCATAACCATCAAAGATGAATTCTTTTTGTGTATAAACCTTTTCATGAGTTTTTATAGTAGTGGTCTCATACAGTATTTGTCCTTCTGTGATTGATTTATTTCACTCAGCATAATGCCCTTCAGATTCATCCATGTTGTGAGATACTTCGCAGATACATCATTGTTCTTTATTGTTGCATAGTAGTCCATTGTGTGTATGTATCATAGTTTAGTTTATCCGTTCATCTGTTGTTGGGCACCTAGGTTGTTTCTTTTTGCTATTGTGAACAATGCTGCAATGAACATGGGTGTGCATATGTCTATTCGTGGGACAGCTCTATTTTCTCTAGGATATATTCCTAGGAGTGGAATTGCTGGATCATATGGTATTTTTAAGAGTAAAAATTTTATACAATATCCCTCGACGTGCATTTTTCTGATATTTTCTTTTGATTAGATGCAGATTATGCATTTTTGGCAAAAATAGCACTGAAATGATCCTGTCTTTTTCTGTACACTTTATGTAAGGGAAAATACTGATTAAAAATAAGGAAAAAACTTCCCTTCCTCTCTTTTCTTTCAGGATTCGCTTTAAAAAACTTGTAAGTTCTTTCTCTATCTCTGACAAATATGTGAATCTAGGATGTTTCCCCAAGGATCTGGGAGACTTCTCTTTTGAAATGTAATTTTCAAGGAAGATCACGCCCCTAGCTCCCAGCTTCCTGGGAGGTGATAACTTCTGGTGGTACTGGGTTCCAAATTTCAAACCTACCTCTGGCCATAAAGACATGAGATCTTGAACGAGTTGTATCCACTTAGCAATATAAGTTTTTGCCACCTCTTTAGCCGATTGCCCATGATGCATCATATTTGGTTTAATGCTTATTCAGTAATAAAATTATTTTCTTTCTCTTCTACTTTTGTGGAGAGGTTCTCTGAGTTGGAAGAAGATTTTGTTTTTAATTATATTTTCCTAACATTTACTAGGAGGTACCTGATGTGGGTTTGACCTAATGTTGGTGATGTTAGATTTGATGAGTTCATTAAGGTAGTGTCTGCCAGTACGGGGTGCATTGTCAAGTTGGCCTTTCTGTGGGTGACTGGTACTCCATCCCTTTGAGAAGGCTTTTGAAATATATCTCAGAACTCTCTTCCCAGTGGGATGGAAGGGAGAACTGTTTACATCAGTTTCCATCCCCCACTGGATAAGGGTGGTTCAATATGTGTTAACTCCCCCACACTTGTAGGTTGTATGTACATGAATGCAGAGAGCTAAGCAGGATCCAAGAAGCCCTAGGACGGGAAGCGAGTGGTATGAGCCATGGGCTGGAGCAAAGCGTGGTTAGGATGCATCTGCACAAAGCTGGTCAAAGCCTGTCAGAACTGGTCACTGCAGCAGTGGCTGAAGTAGGGCTGAGGCTGAGAGGACTTGAAGGAGAGCACCCTAGTGGGCCATCCAGACGACTGTGAAAGAATAAAAGGGAGGTAGGATTTGAGGGAAAAGGTAGAATGTCTTAGAAAAGCAAGCAACAGGGAGGTGAAGTCTCATTTGGCCTGAAGGGAGAGAGGTGAGTCTTGGAAGCCAGTGGGGACCCACGACTTTCCATGCCAGTGCCCCAAGGAGATAGCCAGACATTAGAAGGGTTGGCTTCATGGTATACCTGGGGAGTTGAACACTAGGCAGAGTTACCCCCCTCCTTAAAAATCCCTGTGCTGCATGTACAGAAATATGCAGATTTTAAGGGTGTGCTTGATAATAGACAATAAAGATGCCAGAGGCAATAATAAAATCATTCTGGATTCTGATGAGACCATAAGAAGGGATGGGCACCGCATTCTGACTGAGGAGGAATTCTTGGACAGCTTAGTGGTTGTAGGCACAGAGGCAGAAATTTAGTCCATCTATAGAAAATAAAGGGCTATTTCTTACATGTATGCACATCTTCCACACCAGAAAAGTACTGAGGTTCCCTCTCTAGGTTGTTGCCATGTGGGACCAGCAAGTACTGAGTGGTGACATAATGGACGAGTGGAGCCTTTTCATAGTTGCGGTATGGCGTTCCAGGTCGGGGTTCCTGGGAACAGACTCTGAGACTGCTTTGGCCCAACAACAGTCTTGGCCTCTTCTCCTTGGAGAAGCCTGGATTTGGGCTTCAGGGTTTTCCCAGGTTGGACCAAGATGGCTAGGACTCTATAAACCAAATCTGACTCATAGTGGTTCTATAGGACAGAGTAGAACTGCCCCATAGGGTTTCCAAGGAGTGCCTGGTGGATTTGAACTAGCTAACCTTTTGGTTAGCAGCCAAACTCTTTAACCATTGTGCCACCAGAGTTTCTAGGACTCTATAGTTCCCTATTTATCAATCATTGGTTGTGGCCCACTTTGAGAGGTGCTGTGACCTTAGGGAAAGTGTCTCTCTGCAGCTGACATAATCCCTGAGGGGGATGCAGCTGAAGGCTGCATTCACGTCAGCTGGGTGGCATGCCCCGGTGTCCGCAGCCTGTTCTCCCATGCCCTAACTCCCAGAAATACTGAGGAGAACATTTGACATTTTACAGTTCCGGAATTGGACTCAAAGCCAAATGTGGCCTGATCTCAATCCAGCTAATACTTGGATTACATAGGCATGTGCCAAGTGAGAAGGAACATGGAATGTTTGAGAAGCAGTAAGGGGCTTAGCATGACCGGAGTTGTTTGACAGTGAAAAATTGCAGGTAAGCTAACTGTTCAATAATGGGGAAATTAGTTTAGTAAATTATAGTATATTCCTAATATAGGATCCTATTTTTGGCTGTTAAATTTTGTGTTGTAGAAAAATATTTGATAGTGCATCGAAGTGTGTATTATATATTACACGAAACAAGCAATTTTGAGCACCAGATCAGGTGTAATCCCATTTGGGAAAATAAAAAAAAATTACACATATGTTTATGCAGAGAAAAAAGGCCAGAGAATACCCATCAACATATTTGGAGTAATTATTTCTGGATGACGGTGGTGCTTTTTATTTTCCTTTTGGTGTTTTTCTGAATTTCTTATATTTTCTAAAATGAATATGCTTTACTCTTATGATATAACCAAAAAAAACAAACCCTTTGCCTTCGAGTCAATTCTAACTCATAGTGACCCTATAGGACACGGTAGAACTGCCCCATAGCTACTGGTGGATTCGAACTGCTGACCTTTTGGTCAACAGCCAAGCTCTTATCCACTGAGCCACCAGGGCTCCTATTAAATATATATATTTTTTAATTCAGCAGAAATAACAAATGTTATTTTTGAAAGATAAATTGGGCAAGAATAATGTGAGAAACCAAACCCAGTAGGAAGTAATTTGAGAAAAGGCTTGGGAGTTTTCATTGAGCGCAAGTTAAACATGAGTGGAAAAAGTAACTGATACGTAATGCGACTGTTACAGTGTATTCACTGATGGCCAAACCACATCTGTAGAATTGGATTCACTGTGTGGCACCTCAGTGTAGGGGCATAAACTGGAGTTTATGACTAAGATGATGAGACATCTGAAAATGTTGTCATCTGGAGAATGGTTGATGGCACTGGATGTATCGAGCTTGGAGAAAGAACGGAGAAGAGGTGTCACGTCAGGGCAGACTAAATCATATGAGGGCAGATTTGTGGAGCTGGGAAGAGGCTTGTTCTTTGACTTTCAGACTTTCAGTGTGTGTATTTCCATTTCTAATAGTTTGTAATTTAAAAAATTTTGTTATAATTATTTTCATTTTGACAAAGTAAAAACAAAAGAAAGGTGTAAAAATAGTAGAAAACATGAGACCTATCCATCCATTATTGGTATTGTATAACATGTCATCATATTTGCTCCATCTTTTTAAAATGCAAGTTAATAAAAAAACAATACTAATAAAGCTGACCTTATCCCTACCCCTACTTCAATTTCTCCTGGCTCCAGAGACAATCATCATTAAAAATCATGCATATCTTAACTAGACACACCGGACCAATCGCCGTCAAGTTGATTCTGCCTCATGATAACCCTGTGTGTGGCAGAGTAGAACTGTGTTCCATCGGGTTCTCAAGGAAATAGGTCACCAGGCCCTTCTTCCCAGGCGGAAGAGGGTTCAAACCACCAACCTTTCGATCAGAGTTGGCAGTTTGAATCCATCAGCTGCTCCTTGGAAACTACAGGGCAGTTCTGTTCTGTCCTATAGGGTTGCTATGAACTGGAATCGACTTGACAGCAATGGGTTTAGTTTTTGGTTTTAATAATTAAGCATGTTATGTGTGTGTGTGTGTGTGTGTGTGTGTGTGTGTGTGTGTGTGTGTGTGTAGCCCTGGTGGCACAGTGGTTAAAGCAATGGACTGCTAACCGAAAGGTAATTGGTTTGAAACCACCAGCGGCTCCTTGGAAACCCTATGGGGCAGTTCCACTGTGTCCTATAGGGTTTCTATAAGTCGGAATTGACTCCACAGCAACAGGTTTATAATCAGACATACTGACAGACACATACAGAGTTCAGCAGCATAATCCTCTGATCGCAGAGTTCAGATAATTAGTTCTCACAGTTGCCATGGGTTATTGCTTTGTCTTGATTGGAAATTTCTTCAAAATCTAATTTTTCTGGTGTCTTATCTTTCTTTGGCATGTATTCTCTTGAGCTTTAAGGCATCTGTTATCTTAAGAAAAAAAATTTTTTTTCCTTGAGTTTTCACCATGTCCTGGACACTGGTATTTGTTTAGTGGATATCACTGTTAATTATGCAAGCATGCTTTTAATTTGATGCACGATCTAGTTGGTGTTCACGCAAGCACTGTCTCGAGATATGTCAAATTTGTCCTTTGGCCAGTTTGGTGATAGCAGAAACATCTGTGTGGCACTTGACAGGTTACCAGATGCTTTCATATATATTGGCTTCTTTAAGCTTCCTAATGATTCTGTGAGGTTGAGATTGTTTTAAAAAAAAAAAAACATAAGGCAGTTATTGTGGCACTGACGCTGACTCATGGTGACCCCATGTGTGTCAGAGTAGAACTGTGCTGCATAAGGTTTTCAGGGACTGAAGTAGTTCACCAGGCCCTTGCTTGTAACAGTCGTCAGGCATCTCTGGGTGGACTCGAACCTCTAACTTTCCAGTTAGCAGCCATGCATGTTAACCATTGGTACCAAGGACTCCAAGGGATTACTATCACCATTTTATAGATGATGAACGGACACATAGGGAGATTAAGGAAGTTAAAACCACAGATAATAAGGGGCAGACCCAAGACTTAAACCCACATCTTCTAACTTCAAATTGTGGTTTCCTTTAAGCTCAGCTGCCTCTCTGACAGTTGATCATTTTTTCCCACTAACAGGACTGTTGTTAGGTGCTGTGGAGTCGGTTCCGACTCAGGTCTCACAGGATTGACAAAGGCACCAGAATAGCAATGGAGGCGAGCAGAGAGGCTCTGCACTACCTCAAAGCCACCAGCCAACCTCCCTCCTCCCACCCCAACTATAGACCCTGCCACCACTCTCCCTCCCACCACAGGGCAAGACCCCTAGCTCACTTCCTGGTCATGATGTCACAGGTCCCTGGCATTCCTCAGTATCCTGGAGACCAAGGCTGGGGAAGCTGAAGAACCTTCAGAAGGCCTTCTCCGTCAGGTGACAGGAACGTGGCAGCAAATAGAGGAGCAGTGACCCTCTTCTTTATCGTTGTGACGTACTGCTGCCATGAAGCAGAGTTCCTGCCTATAAACATGACTTCAGGTACAGTCACAAGTATATTGTCATGGCAGATAGAAAATGTGAGCCTCACCGTGGGCCTGAATCAGGAGGGCGATGGACGTCCTCTCCCACGGGTCCCTCCCCTTCCCTACCCCACCGAGTTACCATTGGGGATGTATTCCTTGAGGGAATGCAGTAAGTTAAGTTTTTCTATCTTTTTAAAATCCAGAACTCCATCGGAGGGTAGCATACATTATGTGTCTTAACTTCTTTTTTCATGAAAAGACTTAGTTTTGAGGAGCTTATACAGCAAAATATATTTTGAGGTGCTGTAGGTGCTGGAAGAGTCTGAATCTGCTCCCAAGCACTAATAAATGGCGGTGTGGGACTTGTGTTCTTGCTCTACTGCTCCCGCCTGTTACTCTAGCTTGTTGATTCCTTGACAACGGTCCCAGCATCCAGAGTTTTGCCTCGTGCGTGGAAATTGCTCAGTACTTGCATTTGTGAAATGTATGACTCCTAATGCAACCCTGCAAGCCAGCCACTTCATCTCCCAAGGTCTGCGTTCGTTGTCCCAATTCCTAAGACCCTGATTATTACAGTCCTTCCTTCGATCTAGTAAGCTACCCAAATATCTTGTCCAGATTAGATTGTTTTGGTCACTTGTAACTGAACGAGCCCTGCCTAAAACAGAAATAGCAATTTATATAAGAAGACCCGTTTATTCACACCCATAGGGTCCATGATGTGGCATCAAGTTTTGAACCTTATGTTGGAATAATAGTAATAGTAATCGCTAATGCTTATTCAGTACTTATAGTATGTTGTATACATTAATCTTTTATCTGCCTACAGTTTACATGCATCAACTCATTTATATATAGTGATACATAAACTTTTTTTCTGAAATCTTTTACCCAATACTACAATTACTATGATGATATAATTACTGTTACTTCATCGTTATGTGATTAACCTACAATATCCCGTAAGACTTTACACTTCATGCTATGTACTTGTTTTCCTTTATTCAATCATTGATGACCTACAATATGGTGAACACCTGCTATGTGCCAGATGCCGTGTTAGAACCTGGGCTTGCAGGGTAAGGACAATGCCATGCAGGATATGAGCAAGTAAACACACCATTCTACCCTACGTAATAAGTGCTGTTATAGAGAAGTCGTCAGCATACTCCTCTGTGGATGTGAAAAGAAAGGGAAAAAACAAAAAACCAGATGCTGGTGAATCAATTCCAACTCATAGCCACCCTATAGGACAGAGTAGAACTGCCCCATAGGCTTTCCAAGGAGCGGCTGGTGGATTTGAACTTCTGACCTTTTGGTTAGCAACTATAGCTCTTAATCACTGTGCCACCAGAGCTCCAAGAAGAAAGGGAAGGGCCTAATATTTACTCTGTGCTAAGTTCTCTACTCATATTAATTCTCTGAATCTTCACGACAACCCGGTAAGGTTGATATTTTAGTTCCCACTTTACAGATAGAGAAACGGGGAAGATAAGTAACTAACTTCAGGTCATCTAGTTAAAAGTGGTAGATTTGGAACTCAACTGCTATCAGTCTGGTACCAATGGTTCTGCTGACAAAGCTGGATTTATGGGTAGAAGAACCAGGGAAACTGTTAGAAGGCTAGAAGGTGCTGACTGAACTGAATCGTGAAGGATTAATAAGGCACAGTGGTTAAGTTCTTGGCTGTTAACTGAAAGGTTGGTGGTTCAAACCCACTAGCCACTTCGTGGGAGAAAGATGTGACAGTCTGCTTCCATAAAGATTACAGCTCTGGAAACCCTATGGCAGTTCTACTGTGTTCTATAGGGTCGCTATGAGTTGGGGTCGACACGACAGCAACGGGGTTGGTTTTGGTTTGAGCATGTGAGTCACAAAGGCTGAGAACACAAGCCATCTGTGAGCCGGCAGTTGGCTGCACAGGCCCTGAGCGCACACTGGGAAGGGCCGCCATTGTGGCTGGAGAGGCCAGTGGAAGGCACCATGCAAAAACAGTGAAGAAAAGACGGCCACTGTCCTATAGAAGCAACACAGAGGATAGATTGAGTGAGGGTTCAAAGCAGGAAAATGCAAACAAGCTGATCATTAGGAGATAAGGAGAAAAACAAGAGGGCTTTCAACTAAGGCAATGGTAATGTGTTAGAGAGGAGGTGATGAAATTGAGAGAGGCTTACCGGACTTGACGGACTGTTGGGTTTAAGTATTGAGGAAAAAGTGTAACTTTAGGATGACTCCCAAGTGAATGGTTTAAATGTGTGGTGGATAGTCATCCCCCAAAGCAGGAATACAGGAGGGGGAAGTTTGGGGTGGAAAAGAGGCAGGATAATTAATTCAGTTTGGCAAATAGAGCTTGTGGAGCATTCTAGAACTCAGTAGGGATGCCTGGGCTGATAATGTAAGTTTGAAGTTCAGTAGGTCACAGGCAAGGAGCCCTGGTAGTGCAATCGTTAAGCACTCAGCTGCTAACCGAAAGATTGGTGGTTTGAACCCACCCAGAGGCTCCGTGAAAGAAAAGACCTTATGATCTGTTCCTGTAAAGGTCACAGCCTAGAAAACCCTATGGGGCAATTTTTCTTTGTCACATGGGGTCGCTCTGAGTTAGAATTGACTCAATGGCACCCAACGACAAGTTCAAGTTCACAGATTGTAGCTGAGGTCTTTGTTGTCTATGAGATCACCCAGGAAGAGAGTAGAAAAAAAAGAGAAAAGAGTAGGGCCTCTTAGCTTCACAGTTTTCTTTTCCCTTTGCTACCAATGACAGCCCCCCAGAACTGTTCATCTATTATAAGGTTTTGAAGGGCCCAAGTGAGGTCAGACCTCCACTTAATAATGGTATGTAAAAGGTACAAAAAACGTAAAGGTTCACATCATTTAGAATCTGAATTTTGTGGTATGAATAGCAAAGAAAATACTACATTCTAAAACAAATATTAGTTTTGTGCCTATTTCTAAATTGTACCCTACATAATAATATATAAGCTTTTTATACTGTGATGGCTTGAGAGTTGCTATGATGCTGGAGAAGTTATGCCACCGGTAATACTCGTGAGAAGCCAAGATGGTGAGAACTTCAGGTTGCTTACTTAGAACATGTCATCAGGAAAGACCAATCACTAGAGAAGGACACCATGGTTGGTAAAGTAGAGGGTGAGTGAAAATGAGGGAACCCCTCAGTGAGATGGATTGACACAGTAGCCACAAGGGACTCAGATATACCAACGATCATGAAGATGGTGGAGGACCAGGCAACGTTTCCTTCTGTGATACATAAGGTCGACACGAGTTGGAATTGACTCTGCGGCAACTGACATCAACAACAATGATACGCAAACATATAAATTTTTGTGTGAGAGACTAAACTTTCGCTTAAAGCACAACGACAAAAAAATGTATCTTAAAAAAAAAAGATATACAAAAGGAATATGTCCCACGAATATGCAGGCTTCTGAGTAAGACAGACTCAAGCATGTATACATATATTTTCAGATTCACATTACATTAACTCTAGTGACTTCAGTCACTTAACTTTCCCTCTGGTTCAGAGTACTTTCTCTCTCCCTCTAATGCCTCTGTCTATCCCACTGCTTTCTCACATGGCCCGTCGTTGTTCTTTGACAGCAGTGCTTTTTGACTCAGCTCTGCTTGCTCCTGCATTGTCTTGACCTAGAAAAAAAATTACTTTCCCATTCTGTGCAAGTTATGATCACTTAGCATGCTTTATTTGTTTTAAACAAAGTTCTGGCTAGATCCCCAGTGGAACTCCTATGCCAAGCTGCTTGTGAGTCCTTTTATTGGCTCTGATGTCTCCTAGAGTTCCACACCTCTATTCAGTCTTTGTGTCTTTGTCCCACACGGCCATGTTGGGCATCACATAAATCCTGCTACCAGCTTCTCAGGGCCGTGTTTCTCCCTGGCATGCAAATCGAGTGCAGCTGCTGCCCAAGGCTCAGCTGCATTCAGCTGTTGGGACTATTATTCAGCGTCACCACTGTCTATTGAGAGGCTGCCTGCTGGTCCCACACCTCTGCTACCAAGAGAAATCGATCATGTCTTCTTGTCAAAGCCCCCGTGGACTGACTCCATTTTTGAAATCAAAATGCAACCGGTGTGATCGGGAACAAATTAGGATACACTTGTGGCCAAGTATACAGAGAAACCATGTCCAGCTCAACAGATGTGCCTGAAAGGGGTCTTCCGTCTGCTCATAGAAACCCTTTTTCCTTGCTTGGCACCCATGCTGTAGGGTTGACCAGGAATGATGTGGGCACCACGCCCTCTCAACAGATGGTCAGGAGCCCAGGCAACCAAGAGGACTTTATACTCCTGTAGTGTTTGGTACAGACAATATTGCTAGACATGGTTATTAAGGCTATCTTTAGCCTCTTCCTTTTCTTGTTTGTTGCCGAGTAGAAAAATGATCTAATCCAACACCCACCAGGATTACTTTTAAATCTTTACCATAACCTCAAAAGGATTTCTAAAGCGTCTCTAAATGCTGCTACTGTAAAAATGGCGACCTTTTTGTTGACGCTACTTCTAAATCCTTTTCACTTTACCCTCTGTCTTTCTCCCAACACACAAATGAGAGGATAGCTGTGACAGAAAGTCCAACTTTTGACGTGTGAAAACCAACAGAAATTAGGCCCCTAGAATGTCATTGAATAGACTGAATTGAAACCAATCATCTTAGACAAAAGGTTTAATTTTTTAAAAAATTACATACTTTTTGTTTTATTTTAATAGAATTTATTTTTAGAGAAGTTTTAGGCTTACAAAAAATTGCTCAGAAGGTACAGAATGTACCCCCTGTCCCCTGTCACAGTTTCTTTTATTATTAACATGGTAGATTAGTGTGGTTCTTTCTTAAACTGATAAACCAGTAGTGATACATTATTATTAACCCAAGTCCGTACTTTACATGAGAGTTCAGTTCTCTTGTTGTACAGTCTTATGGCTGTTGACAAATGTATAATGTCACATGTCTACCATTACAGTATCATACAGAATAGATTTACTGCCTTGAAAATGCCCAGTCTTCCACCTATTCCTCTCTCCCCTCCCCCTTAATCCCGGCAACCACTGATCATTTCATTGTCTCTATAATTTTGCCTATTGAAGGGCTTCATGGTTGCTTCCAATTTTTGGCAATTATAAATAAGCTGCTATAAACATTTATGTGCAAGTTTTTGTGTGGATATATGTTTTTTCAACTTAAGGTAAATACCTAGGAACTTGATTGCCAGATCCTACAGTAAACTTATGTTTCGCTTTGTATGAAACTGCCAAACTGTCTTCCAAAGTGGCTATACCATTTTGCATACTTAACAGCAATGAGTGAGAGTTCCTGTTGCTCCACATCTTCATCAACATTTGGTGATGTCAGTGTTTTGGATTTTAGCCATTCTAATAAGTGAGTAGTGTATCTTACCGTTGTTTTAATTTGCAATTCCCTAATGGCATATCAGGAGCCCTGACGGCACTGTGGTTAAAAGCACGGCTGCTGACCAAAAGATCGGCAGTTGGAACCCACAGCTGCTCCTTGAAAACTCTATGGGGAAGTTCTACTCTGTACTATAGGGTTGCTATGAGTTGGAATCGACTTGACAGCAACAGATTTGGTTTGGTTGGATATAATCATACAAATTTTCTTCTTTAGCCTGTTGATGTGATGGATTACATTATTTTATTTTTGAATGTTGAAACAGCCTTGCATGTCTGGAATAAATTCTACTTTGTCCTGGTGTATGATTCTTTCTATACATTATTGAATTTGAGTTGCTAATATTTTGTTGAGGATTTTGGCATGCATATGCATGAGAGATATTGGTCTGTAATTTTCCTTTCTTATAATATCTTAATCTAGTTTTCATATTAGAGCAATGCTAGCCTCATAAAACAAGTTAGGAATTATTCCCTCTGCTTCAATTTTCTGGAAGAGATGGTAGAGAATTAGTATCATTTATTCTTTAAATGTTTGGTAGAATTCACCAGTGAAACCATCTGGGCCTGGTGCTTGCTGTTTTGGAAGGTTATTAATTACTGCTTCAAATTCTTTGTGAGTTTTGGTGGGCTGTGTCTTTAAAGGAATTTTGTCCATTTCAGTTATCAGATTTGTGGTTATACAGTTATTCATAATATTACTTTATCATCTTTTTAATAAAGATAGTATTTTTTTTAATGTCCGTGCAATCAGTAAGGATGTCCCCTATTTCATTTCTGATATTAATAATTTGTGTCTTCTCTATTTTTTTCTTGATTTGCCTGGCTAGTGTTTATCAATTTTATTGATCTTTTCAAAGAACCAGATTTTGGTTTCCTGGATTTCCTCTATTAATTTCCTATTTTCAATTACATTGATTAGTGCTCTGATTTTTATTATTTCTTTTCTTCTGCTTACTTTGGATTTAAATTTTCATTTCTTTCCCAAATTTTCTAAGGTAGAAGCTTAGGTTATTGGTTTTAGATCATTCTTCTTTTCTAATATATACTTTCAATGCTATAAATTTCCCTCTAAGCCCTGCTTTTGCTGCATCCCACAAATTTTGATAAGTTGTATTTTCATTTTCATTAAGTTAAAAATATTTTTAAATTTCTCTTAAGACTTCTTCTTAGACCCATCTGTTATTTAGAGGTGTGTTGTTTAATCTCCAAATACTGTGAAATTTTCCAACTGTCTTTCTGTAGTTTACTTCTAGTTTACTTCCACTGTAATTTTAGAGCATGCTTTATATGATTTCTATTCTTTAAAATTTTTTAGGTTGTGTTTTATAGCCCAGGATGTGGTCTGTCTTGGTGAATGTTCCATAAACGCTTGAGAAGAATGTGTATTCTGCTGTTGTTATATGAAGTATTCTATGAATGTCAGTTAGATCCAATTGTTGATGGTGCTGTTTGGTTCAACTATATTTCTATTGATTTTCTGCTCACCAGATCTGTCAGCTACTGATAAAGTAGTGTTGAATTTTCCAACTATGATAGTGGATTTATCTATTTCTCTTTACAATTCTATTAGTTTTTGCCTCGTGTATTTTGACGCTGTGTTGTTAGGTATGTACACGTTTAGGATTGTTGTCATCTTCTTGGAGATTTGACCCTTTTATCATTAGGCGATGCCCTTCTTTGTCTCTGATAATTTTCTTTGCTCTGAAGTCTGCTTTGACTGAAATTAATATGGTTCCTTGACCATTCTTTTGATTAGTGTTAGTATGCTATATCTTTCTCCTTACCTTTACTTATATCTGTCTTTATATTTAAAGCAGGTTTCCTATAGATAACATATAGTTAGGTTTTTTTTTTTAATTTCACTCTGATAGTCTCTGCCATTTAATTGATGTATTTAGATCATTCACATTTAATGTGATTATTGATATAGTTGGATTAATATCTACCATGTATGTAAATATTTTCTATTTGTTGCCATTGTTCTTTGTTTTCTACTTTTTTTCTGCTTTTTCTGGCTTTAATATGACTCCATTTCTTCTCTTCCATTAGCAGATTAAAAAAAAATTTTTTGTTGTTCATTTAGAGTTTGCAATATATGTTTACAACTTATCTAAGTCCACTTACAGATAACAGTGTACCACTTCACAGGTTGTGCAGATATCTCTCATAACAGAGTGTCACAGATTGAATTATGTCCCCCCAAAAAAGTACGTATCAACTTCGCTGGGTCATGATTCCCAGTAATGTATGACTGTGTACCATTGTGTAATCTGATGTGATTTCCTTATGTGTTGTAAATTCAATCACTATGATCTAATAGGATGGATTAGTGGCAGTTATACTGATGAGGTATATAAGATTGGATAGTGTCTTGAGCCAATCTCTTTTGAGATATAAAAGAGGGAAGTGAGCAGAGACACATGGGAAACTCATACCACCAAGAAAGCAGTTCTGTGAGCAGAGCGCGTCCTTTGGACCTGAGGTTCCTGTGTTGAGATGCTCCCAGACCAAGGGAAGACTGATGCATCACGAGGACCTTCCTCCAGAGCCAACAGAGAAGGAAAGCCTTCTCCTGGAGCTGATGCCCTGAATTTGGACTTATAGCCTACTCGACTGTGACAAAATAACTTTTTCTTTGTTAAAGCCATCCACTTGTGGTATTTCTGTTATAGCAGCAGTAGATGACTGAGACACAGAGTATTCCCAATTCCTTCCTCCTCTCCTGTGTAACATGGCTGTTATTCATTTCACTCCCTCATAAGCTATGATCATGCAATTTATTGTTGCTATTATAAGTTTGGAAACCCTGCTGGCATAGTGGTTAAGAGCTATGGCTGCTAACCAAAAGGTTGGCAGTTCGAATCCACCAGGCACTCCTTGGAAACCCGACGGGGCAGTTCTACTCTGTCCTATAGGGTCACTATGAGTCGGAATTGACTCGATAACAACAGGTTTCTTTTTTAACGTAAGTTTAAACAAACAGCTATCTGTTAGATCAGTTAAGAATAAGAAAAATAAAGGATTTTGTTTTACCTTTATTTATTCCATCTCAAGCATTTTTTTCTTCTTTATATTGATCTAAGTTTCTGACCTGTATCAATTTCCTTTTCTCTGAAGAACTTCTTTTAACATTTCTTGCATAACTATCTACTGGCAACAGACTACCTCAATTTTGTCTGTCTGAGAAGGTCTTTGTTTCTCCTTCACTCATGAAGTTAATTTTGCTGGGTACAGAATTGTAGGTTGGTGGTTTTTGTTCTTTTAACACTTTAAATATTTCACTCCACTCTCTTTTTGCTTTCATGGTTTGTGAAGGGAAGTCTGATGTAATTCTTATTCTTGTTCCTCTATAGATAAGAAGTTTAACTTCTCTGGTTTCTTTCAAGATTTTCTCTTTGATTTTCTGCAGTTTGAATATGGTATGCTTAGGTGTATATTTTTTTATACTTACCTTGCTTGATGTTCTCTGAGCTTCCAATATCTGTATCTGTTATTAATTTTGAAAAATTCTCAGCCATTATTACTTCAAATATTTCCTGCATTCATTTCTCTCTTCTCTTTGTGGTGTTCCCATTACATGTATGTTACACCTTTTGTAATTGTCCCACAGTTCCTGCATACTCTATTCCAATTTTTCATTATTTTCTGTCTTTGATTTTCAGTTTGGGGTGTTTCTAATGACCCATCTTCAAGCTCACTGAGCTGTGGCTGGGCTACTGATGAGCTCTTCAGGGCATTCTTCATTTTTGTTAGTGTATTTGATTTCCAGCATTTCCTTTTGATTCTCTCTTAGAGTTTCCATCTCTCTGTTTATATTACCCATTTGTTCTTGCATGTTATCTACTTTTCCATTAAAGCCCTGAGCATACTAATCATTTATTGTTGTTAGTAGTTGCTATTGAGTCAATTCTGACTCATGGCAACCCCATGTGTGCAGAGTAGAACTGATGCATAGGGTTTTCAAGGCTGTGACCTTTCAGAGCATATCACCAGGCCTGTGTTTCGAGGTGCCTCTGGGTGGGTTCAAACCACCAGCCTTTCAGCTAGTAGTAGAGCACTTAACCATTTGTGCTACCCAAGGACCCCCGTATTAATCATAACCAAAACAGAAAAAAACCAAACCCATTGCTGTTGATTCTGACTCATAGCAACCCTATAGGAGTAGAACTGCCCCATAGGGTTTCCAAGGAGCACTGGTGGACTTGAACTGCCAACTTTTAGTTAGCAGCTGTCACTCTTAACCACTACATCACCAGGGTTTCCGTTTTAATCATAGTTACTTTAAATTTCCAGGCTGATAATTCCAAATCTCTGCCCTATGTGAATTTGGTTCTTATGCTTGCCCTTTCTCGTTAGACCATGTCTTTTGTCTTTTTTATTATGCCTTATGTTTTTTTGTTGAAAGGGGGTCATGGTGTACTGGGTAAAAGGAAATAGGTAAATACACCTCAGTTTTGTGTTTATGTGGGTAAGAGTTAAGTTGTGTTTACTGCTCCCTGTAGCTGTAGATTGTTGTTGTCATTAAGTGCTGTTGAGTCAGTTATGACTCATAGTGACCCTATGCACAATAGAACAAAACACTGCCCGGTCCTGCACCATCCTCACAATTGTTGTTATGTTTGAGCCCATTGTTGCAGCCACTGTGTCAGTCCATCTCGTTGAGGGTCTTCCTCTTTTTCGCTGACCCTCTACTTTACCGAGCATGATGTCCTTCTCCAGGGACTGATCCCTCCTGATAACATGTCCAAAGTATGTAAGACATAGTCTTGCCATCCTTACTTCTAAGGAGCATTCTGGTTACTTCTTCCAAGACAGATTTGTTTGTTCTTTTGGCAGGCCATGGCATATTCAGTATTCTTTGCCAACACCACAATTCAAAGGCGTCAATTCTTCTTCCGTCTTCCTTACTCATTGTCCAGTTTTCGCATGCATATGAGGCAATTGAGAACACCAAGGCTTGGCTCAGGTGCACGTTAGTCCTCAAGGTGACATCTTCGCTTTTCAACACTTTAAAGAGGTGTTTCACAGCAGATTTGCCCAATGCAATGCATCTTTTGATTTCTTAACTGCTGCTTCCATGGGTGTTGATTGCGGATCTAAGTAAAATGAAAGAGAACCTCAATCTTTTCTCTGTTTATCATGATGTTGCTTATTGGTCCAGTTGTGAGAATTTTTGTTTTCTTTATGTTGAGGTGTAATCCATACTGAAGGCTGTGGTCTTTGATCTGTTAGCTGTAGATGCCGGAGGCTAAAATTCCCGGTAGTATCCTTGTTTTTATCTCCTCTGTTGTCTTTGGGTTTCCCTAGAGTCTGCGAACTTAAACAAGGTCTGAGCTTTGCAGTTCTTTCACTTGTAAACCCCTGTTAAAAGGAGTCCTATGGATGCGGTAGTAAGTTGTCAGGAAGGCAAAGTGTTCAATAATCCTGTGATTAGGTCTCAGTCTTATAACAAACCTGTGCCTTAGGCTGTGATCTTCATAACTGCTTTTCAGCTCCCCTTCCCCCCATCCTACTTAGGTAAGACAGAAAGACTAGAAAGGACTGGAGTTGGATATAAGACTAGAATGGTCTGGACTTGAATATTTCACTTCCTCCATATCAATTAGGCTCTGTTAAAACTCATGTTGGCTGTTGTGGTTGTTAGCTGCCGTCGAGTTGGCCCCCGACTCATAGCGACCCCATGCACAGTGGAACAAAGTGCTGCCTGGTCCTGCCGCATCTCCATGGTCCGTCATAGATTGGACAGTTGTGATCCACAGGGTTTTCATTGGCTGGTTTTCGGAAGTATATCACCTGGCCTTTTTTCTTTGTCTTAGTTTAGAAGCTCTGCTGAAACCTGTTCAGCCTCACAGCAACACTCAAGCCTCCACTGACAGACGAGTGATGGTTGTGCATGAGATGCACTGGCTGGGGATCGAACCCAGAGGTCCCACATGGAAGGTGAGAATTCCATTACTGAACCACCAATGTTCCTTCTGTAAAATAGTTTCCTTTGAGGGTAGGTGTTTGTTAAGGAGAACAGAACCTTCTGAGTGTATTCCAAAATGGTTACTTTTTCTGTTCCCTTGTTGGATGCACTAGAGAATTTTCCTCCAGTCTTCACAGTAAGAACCTAGGGGGGCTTCTGGAGTAAAACTGACCAAAATGTGGGTGCTTCCCTAGGACTGGGCCGCCAGGAGATTTTAACTCTGAAGCTAGTCCATATTGAGCGTCCAGCAATTTGTCAACTACAGTTTATGTGTTCTTACCCCTACTGGCTCCAGCAAAGGGCTTTGCTTTTAGTCTTCTGCCCCAAGTAAGCTGTGATTGCTGTACCCTCTCTCCAGTTGGAGGGCAGCAGCTCGCCCTGTGACCTCAGTTTCCTGGTGGATCTTAAAAGAGTTGTTTTTCAGTTTGTTCAGCTTTTTGTAGGATGGGAATCATGACTTCCAAGCTTTTTACATGTTGGAGTGAAAACTGGGAGTCTGGTTTAATTTTTAAAGAAAATTTGATTTTGTGTCTCTATTCACCTCTTGATGATTCAGTTTTAAAGTTCAGTGCATCAAAATTTTAATCCCAGAATGAACACAGAATTCTCTGGGCCTCCCAGATGATCAATATGTGCTTAAAGAGTACATGCAAACTTTTGATGTCACCTGCTATGAAATCAAAGAAGACACACCAAAGTCACCACCCTAAGCACTGTTTCATTTGTGCTCACCTTTTATCATCATTGTGGACACCATTTTTTTTACAATAATTTATTTTATTTATATTTTTTGTTGAAAATATACACAGCAAAACATACACAAATCAGCAGTTTCTACATGTACAATTCAGTGACATTGATTACATTCTTTGAGATGTGCAACCATTCTCAGCCTCCTTTTCTGAGTTTATTCCTCCACCATTAACATAAACTCTCTGCCCCCTAAATTTCCTATCTTTCCAGTTGCTGTTGTCAGTTTGATCCCATATAGATGGTTCTTTAAAAGAGCACAATGCTCAAGGCAGACATTCTTTACTAATTAAGCAAACAATTGTTTGATTTAAAGAAGACTTCAGGAGATATTTTTGGTTTAAAGTTTAAAGATTATCTCAGGGCAATAGTTTCAAGGGTTCATCCAGCCTCAGTGGATCCAGAAAGTCTGCATTGCATGAGAATTTTAAATATAAACAATATTTATTGATTGCTTACATGTGCTTACCAGTTCTCTATACCTTGCCTAGCTTTCTCACAATTGGCTATATTGTAACTAAATCATAACTTCCTTGCAATGAAGTCACCTCTCAAATGTTGGCTACATTAAAAGAATTATCAGTTAGGTAGGTACTTGTACGATAAATGCTTTTGCTTTTGCTGATTCATTCTTGCACTCTTAGAATAGATTTGTTCATCATTAACAGTTGTTTCACTGATTACAGTCCATTCATTGAATGACAAATGCCACAGGAATGCAACCTTCCACTAGATAATGCCGTGTTTTGGCACCATTTGAAAGGGTGACATGGTTCGTTCCCTAGGCCCATGTAATTTTCACCCTTTCTCTTGTGACTAACAAATTGTGGTGGAGATATCTGTTCAACAGGAAGCAGACAGAAATCCTAACGCATTGACTTGTTAACTCTGGTCCTGTGATGATTCCAGAAAGGCATGGATTACAGCCCCAGCTGTCCCTGGTCTTAATCTGAACCAGTGACATAGAAACCAGAGTCCCGTCTTCCTTCCAATTGGCTGAAGCATTCTGTCATGTGTTATTTTTATTTTAAAACTTTGGCTGACTTGCAGAGTCATGCCTTCCCTGAGACACCTCCCTAGCTGTGCACAGATGAGTGGAAGAAAATGAGATTGTCCAAGGACCCATGTAGGTTTTCCTGCAACTCTCACTTGTTATCAAAATCAATGAGCTAAGCAGCTGCTCAGCTGTGGGAATTAGCTCCCAGCAGGGCTGATTTAGGATGGGCTCTGCATCACAAGGTATTGGCTGGAAGGGGGAGGAGGGGTGGGGCTGGAGAGTGTTTGAGGGAGAGAGTAACAACACTTCCCCCACCTTCATCACCACGTTCTTCCCTAGCTAGGCCTAATTGATCTCCCTACAAGCACACCCATCCTTGCTCTATCCCACATTCCTTCAATGGGACCCATATAGAATAATCTGGGAATGGGTCAGGAAAATGGTAATATGAATGGATTTCTGGTTCGGTGCTCATTCTGAACTCTTTTTTCAATAATCTGGTTACCCTTTCCCCCCTCCTCCATGGAGATAGGGGTCCTGACTTGCTCCTGGCAATGCCCAGGCTTGCAGACTAAAGTTCTACCCTTCAATCTCAGTCTGATTCTTAGGGCCTTGCTACCAGAAGGAGACCTTCCAGGTGGCAAATTCAGGCCTGCCTGAGCTTCTGAGACTCTCTCTCTTAGGTACCATAGCTCCAGGCTCCTCTGCCTGATGTGACAGGACGTTGGAAGTGACCTGTGTCTTCAACATGACAGGAGGCTACTGTTCTGGTTGCTTGAGCTTCACATTCATGTCCTTCCTCCCTTCTGGACTCCAGACTATGGAGAGATATTTTCAGGAGGCTAATAGGTTACAGTCTACCACTGGTAAAGCCAAATTTAAGAACAGGGTTTGGATCTGAGCCCCAAACTAGGCTTCCTACAACACTCCCACCTACACACATGCCAGTGAACTCCTCCATTAAGTCACAGGCTGGACAACGGCAGAATCAGCCTAGAGGGTTTCCCCTAAGGATGAAAGGTGAGTGCATGTGGCTAAAGAATGGTGTATCTATCAGATAGAACTAAGAGAGTCTAGAATATTCATGCGCTGTGATTTTTTACCCCCAATCTCACTTTTCCTCATCTGGGAAAGAATGACCTTTTCCCCAATACTTCGTGAAAGCAGTAATTTCCATTTTATAAGCCAAGGCAGAAATAAGGAGAGAGAGAATCGTTCTCCCTACAATACTTCAAGGAGCTTTGGCCTTGCTTGCCCAGCTGAACTTCCACAGTCAACTTCAACACACACACACACACACACACACACACACACACACACTCATCATACACAGGACCCTCAGTAGAAGGTTGGGTCTACTGCCAACCCCTGGTCCCTCTTCTAAGTCTCACATGAGTTTGAATATATTCATATCTTACCCATGAACCCCAAGATATGACAGTTCTGAGGGCCTGGGGCTCATGGCTGCTCAGCATGGTATGGTGTCCTCAGTGGATGGTGTGTGAGTAGAGAAATGGGGGGAAGAGCAGCTGGAATGAAGCCTGGTCAGTGCACCCCACAGCCAGTCATTCCTCTCCACATGTATCGAGGTCATAATTAACGAATCTGCACAAGTGAATCTTTGTATTTTCAGAATTGCTTTCAACAATCTGCTCCACTAAACTGTTTTCCTGTGAATAGTGAGTCATAATATTTAGTCAAAATTTTTATTAAAGTTATGATATCTAATTTCAAAATACTGGGCAATTTATAAATTCACTCTTGGAGTTGATTTAGTTTTTTTTCCACTGTAAGAATCTAGCTCAAATACTGTCTTATTGACATCTTAGAAATATGTTAGGTAGGGAAAAGAAAAAAGTAAAACTCAGGCACAACAATTTTTTGAGGGAAGTTTTTCCTAGTTTCTGTCAAATCTCCCACCTTGCTCTGAGCCAGTAGGAATTGGACACAAGTTACAGTGCTTAAGCAGGAAGGTAGAGGAAGCATTTCTCCATCAGAAACAGTGCCCAGGGGGAGAGAGAGAAGCTGATGAATGAAGTGGCTGTTGAGTGTTCAGGAATGAGTTTTATGAAATTTTAAAATCATTTTAAAACAGTGAGCTTTGGTACTATCAAGTGGCATTTTTATATGATTGAAACTTAGTGAAAGGTACCATATATATATATGTTTTTTACATTTGATCCCCAAATTATTTGTATGGATCTCCGTTTCATATCTTCAGTTCTTCTCTTGAATAAGCTTGTGACTATCTGTTTACTTCTATCTCTCCCATCCATCCTCAAGAACGGAGACCATGGATTATTCCTCTTTTTACCTCCAGTTCTTAGCACAGTGCTTGACTCATAGTGTTAATGCAATAAATACCTACTAAACTGGATAAACATTGAACTGAATCAACACTGAACTGAATAAATATCGAAAAACTAAACGTAACATGTAATTTTTAAGAAGGTATGTAATCATATTGAGGAATTGACTGAAGAATATGGAATAATTATGATAAAAATTATAAAGTATTAAAGAATTAATAAACTTGTTCTAAGCATAAATGTAAATGCATACTCTATAAAGGACAAGCTAGACTTAAATTTAAAAAGCATTTTAATTACATAAATTATATTTAAAAATAAACTGGAGGGATAATGACAAAGGGTAATATAATTAATACATAAAGAAAGCTTATAGATAAATAAGAATTTTAATTACATAAATTATATTAAAAAATAACAAACCGGCAGATGATGACCAAGGGTAATATAATGAATACATAAAGCTTATAGATCAATTAGAAAAAGACAAATGTACTAGTAAAAAAAAATGAACAGGATACAGAAAGTGTATAGAATATAAATATCCAATAAGCCTATGGAAAAGTGTTTCTCACAAATAGTCAAAGAAACCAAATTAAAATAATATTATATCTCTTCCAAATCAAGTTAGTGAATTTATACACCAGGGTGGAAGTCCCTGGGTGGTGCACATGGTAAGGTTGGAGGTTTGAGTACACCCATACGCACCTTGAAGAAAGGCCTGGTGATCTACTTCCAAAAATCAGCCATTGAAAATTCTAGGGGGCACAGTTCTACTCTGACTCATGTGGGGATGCCATGAGTTGGAATCAACTCCATGGCAACTGGTGGTGGTGGAAACACCAGTGAGAGTATAAATCAATACTTGGAGAGCAGTGTGGAAATCCTTAAAAAAATCTTTGACCCATGATTTCCACTTCTAGGAAATCATAGTAAAGAAGCTATCACTGATGTTTACATTGTTGCTGTCATTGCCGTCAAGTCGATTCGAACTCATAGTGACTCTGTATAACAGAGCAGAACTGCCCCATAGGATTTTCTAGGCTGTGATCTTTACGGGAGCAGATCACCACGTCTTTTCTCCCACGGAGTGGCTTGAACGCATGTTTCCATAGATGTAGCTACTACTATTTTAGTATGATTATAAATTAGTGAAAAGTTGAAAACAACCTATATACTCAGCCATAACAGATACTTCAACAATGGTACATCCGTAAGGTGGGACATTACATAGCAATTTTAGAACATCTGTCTTTTAATCATTCTAAACATATATTTATTGATATGGGAAAATATTTCCAATATATCATTAAATAGTAAAAGGCAGATTACAACACTGTATGTATAGCATGATTCTACTTTTATATTAAAAAGTCTTTCCATCTAAGCAAAGGAAAGATCTCTAGTGGCACAAACGTTTTGTGCTTGACTGCTAAGCCACCCACTGGTGCTGTGGAAGAAAGACCTGGAGATCTGACTCCGTAAAGATTACAGCCAAGAAAAGCCTATGGAGCAGTTCTACTCTGTAACTCTGAATCATTTTTGATAGTATATTTATCCCAAAAATTAGGACCACTAGTTTTGTCCCTATGTCATCTTCCAGGAACTTTATAGTTTTAGTTTTAACATTTAGGTCTTTGATCCATTTTGAGTTAGTTTTTGTGTATGGTGTGAGATATGGATCCTGTTTCATTTTTTTTTGCAAATGGATATCCAGTGTTGCCAGCACCATTTCTTATAAAGCCTATCTCTTCCCCATTGAATGAGCTTCGACCCTTTATCAGAAATCAGCTGTCCATGGATGGATAGATTTACATCTGGGTTCTCAATTCTGTTCCATTGGTTTCCATGTTTGTTGTTGTGCCAGTACCAGGCTGTGTTGATTCCTGTGGCTGTATAGTAAGTTCTGAGATTGGGGAGTGTGAGGCCTCCCACTTTGTTCTTCTTCTTCAACATTGCTTTAGCTATTCAGGGCCTCTTTCCTTTCTGTATAAAGTTGGAGATTAGCTTTTCCATTTTGTTAAAGAATGTTTTGGGGATTTGGATTGGAATTGCATCATGTTTATAGATTTCTGTCAGTAGTACTGATATTTTTACAATGGTAGGTCTTCCAGTCTGTGAGCATGGAATGTTTTTCCATTTATGTAGGTCTCTCATGTTTTATTGCTGTAGTGTTTAATAGTTTTCCTTCTATAAGACTTTTATGTCTCTGGTTACGTTTATTCCTAGGTATTTTATCCTTTTGAAGCTATTGTAAACGGTATTGTTTTTTTGATTTTCGTTTTGGAGTTCTCCTTGTTAGTGTAGAGGAACCTAACTGATGTTTGTAAGCTGATCTTGTATCCCACCACTTTGCTGAATCCTTTCATTAGTTCTGGTAACTTTCTTGTAAAATCTCTGGGATTTTCTGTGTATAGGATCATTGTCATCTCTGAATGCGGATAGCTTTACTTCTTCCTTGCCAGTTTGTATATCTTTTATTTCCCTTTCTTGCCTTATAGCTCTGGCTAGGACTTCCAGTACAATATTGAATAAGAGCGATAATGGGTGTCCTTGTCTCATTCCCGATCTCAAGCGGGAATGCTTTCAATCTCTCTCTGTTGAGAATAATGTTGGCTGTTGGCTGTGCGTATATGCCCTTAATTATATTGAGGAATTTCCCTTTTATTCCTATTTTGCTGAGAGTTTTTATCAGGAAAAGGTGTTGGACTTTATCAAATGCCTTTTCTGCATCTATTGAGATGATCATGTGATTCTTTTCCTTTGTTTTAGTTATGTGGTGAATTACGTTGATTGATTTTTTAATGTTGAACCACCCTTGCATCCCTGGTATGAATCCCACATGATCATGATGTATTATTTTTTTAATATGCTGTTGTATTCTGTTGGCTAGAATTTTATTGAGAATTTTTGCATCTATATTCATGAGGAATATTGGTCTTTTTCTTTTTTTCTTTTTTTGTGGTATCTTTGTCTGGCTTTGGTATCAGGGTTATGATGGTTTCATAGAATGAATTAGGGAGTGTTCCTTCCTTTTCTATGTTCTGAAATAGTTTGAGTAGAATTGGTGTCAACTTTTCTCTGAACATTTGGTAGAATTCTCTAGTGAAACAATTTGGGCTGGAGTTTTTATTTGTTGTGGGTTTTTCTTTTTATGACATCTTCAATTTCTTCTTTTGTTTTGGGTCTTTTTAGAGTTTCTACCTCTATTTGTGTTAGTTGAGGTAGGTAGTGTATTTCTAGAAATCTGTCCATCTTTTCTAGGTTTTCAAATTTGTTGGAGTATAATTTTTCATACTATTCTGTTATGATACTCTTTATCTAGGTCTGTAATGTTGCCTATTTAATTTCTTATTTTGGTTATTTGCATCTTCTCATTTTTTTTCCTTTGTCAGTTTGGCCAGTGGTTTTTCAATTTTATTGATCCTCCCGAAGAACCAACTTCTAGTTTTGTTGATTCTTTCTATTTCATTTATTTCTGCTCTGATCTTTATTATTTCCTTTCTTCTGGTGACTGTGGACTTCTTTTGCTTTTCCTTTTCTATTTGTTCAAGTTGTCCAGTTAAGCTGTTGATTGTGGCCCTTTTTTCTTTTTTGATGAGTGCATTTATTGCTATAAGTTTTCCTCTGAGCACTGCTTTTGCTGTGTCTCAGAGGTTTTGATATGTTGTGTCTTCATTCTCATTTGATTCTCAGAATTTAATTTCATTTTTAATTTCTTCTGTGGCCCAATCATTTTTAAGTAACGTTTTATTCAGTTTCCATGTATTTAATTCTTTTTTCCTTGCTTTTTCTTTATTGATTTCTAGTTTTATAGTGTTATCAGAGAAGATGCTTTGTATTTATGTTGATGTTTTTGAATTTATTGAGGCTTGCTTTGTGGCCCAGAATATGGTCTGTTCTGGAGAATGATCCATGTGCAATGGAGAAGAATGTGTATTGTGCTGCTGTTGGGTGATATGTTCTGTATGTGTCTATGAGGTCAAGTTGGTTGATTGTGTTATTTAGATCTTCTGTATCTTTATTGAGTTTCTTTCTAGTTGTTCTGTCATTGGAAAAAGTGGTGTATTAAAGTCGCCTACTATTATTGTAGAACTGTCTATTTCTCTTTTCAATTCTGTTAGAGTTTATGTATTTTAGAGCTGTGTCACTGGATGCATACTTATTATTCTTATGTCTTTCTGGTGAATTGACCTTTAATCATTATATAATGCCCTTCTTTGTCTCTTATAATGGATTTTGACTTAAAATCTATTTCATCTGAAATTATTACTGCTACTCCTGCTGTCTTTTGGTTACTATTTGCTTGGTATATTATTTTCTATCCTTTGATTTTTAACTTATTTATGTCTTTGTGTCTTTGTTGTGTCTCTTGTAGGCAACATATTGATGGGTCTTTTTTTTTTTTTTAATCCATTCTGCCACTGTCTCTTGATGGGTGCATTTAATCTGTTTACATTCAGTATGATTAACGCCAGTTATGAATTCATTGCTGTCATTTTGATACAATTTTTTGTGGTGTTAAGTTTCTTTATTCCTCTTAAGTGTCTGTGCTGAGTTCTTTCTGTATATGGATTTTTTTTTCCTATCAATCATTGTTGTTGTTTTTGTGTTAATGCCTCTTCTTGATTTTCTTCTTATTTATATTGGTGAGTAGATTTATTAATTTTCTTTGTGGTTACCCTGAAGTTTACCTTTACCCTCTTCAATTTAAAACAGTCTGTTATGTCTTAGAATCACCTTGACTTCCTCTCCATATGGAAGTTCTATAACTACATCTTTTATTCCCCTTTTTGTTTTCGAAGTTGTTGTTTACAGATTACCACCTCTGGTTACCTGTAATCAGTTTTGTAGCTTTATTTTGCTTTTGTGAAATCTTTATCTAGGTTGGTATCTGGATGATGCTGTCATATGTCTTTATTTTAGGTTGTTGTCTGATGTCCTTGGTTCTCTGTCCGAAGGACTCCCTTGAATATCTCTTGTAAGGCTGGTCTGGCTTTTAAAAATTCCCTCAATTTCTGCTTCTCTGGGAATGCCTTAGTTTCACTGTCATTTCTTTCTTTCTTTTTTTTTTTTTTATTGTGCTTTAGGTGAATGTTTACAGCTCAAGTTAATTTCTTATTCGAAAGTTTATACACATATTCTTTTGTGACATTGGTTGCAATCCCCACAATGTGACAGCACACTCCCCCTTTCCACCCCAGGTTCCCTGTGTCCATTCGTCTGGTTCCTGTCCCTTCCTTCCTTCTCATACTGCCTTTGGACAGGAGACGCTCATTTGGTCTTGTATATTTGATTGAACCAAGAACATTCCTCATGTGTGCAAATTTTTTGTTTATAGGCCTGTCTAATCTTTATCTAAAAAGTGGGCTTTGGGAATTGTTTCAGTTCTGGGTTAGCAGAGCATCTAGGGACCATAGTTTCAGGAGTTCCTCCAAACTCTGTTAGACCATTAAGTCTTGTCTTTTTATGTGACTTGAATTCTGTTCTACATTTTGCTCTGTCCAGGACTCTCTGTTGTGTTCCCTGTCAGGGTGATCATTCATGCTAGCTGGGTCACCATCATTTCTGAAAGATGTTTTTGCTGGATATATGATTCATGGTTGGCAGTTCTTTTCTTCAGGATTTTATATACTTCATCCCATTGCCTTCTTGCCTGCATGGTTTCTGATGAGAAATCAGTACTTCGTCTTATTGGTGCCCCTTTGTAAGTGATATTTCATTGTTCACAAGTTGCTTTCAGGATTCTTTCATTGTCCTTGGTTTTGGAAAGTTTGATTATGATAAGTCTTGGTGAATTTCTTCTGGGGTCTATCCTGTGTGGGATTTGTTGAGCTTTTTAGATGGAACCTTATTATCTTCCATGATATTTGGAAAGTTTTCTGCCAATATATCTTCAAAAATTCTCTCTGTACAGGCAGTCCCCAGGTTATGAATGCCCAACTTATGCACAACCTGAAGTTATGAACCAATCCCCGTAAATCAGGAAAAAACTGACTCACTGCTTTGGTCCCCAGACTCCCACAATGAGCCTAGCTTCTCCTGCATGTGCAGGTGCCAAAATGAGTCTTTGGGCAGCTGCTGGCAGTGGGTGGGCCCCTGTAACGTGGTTCACCCAGCTGTGACCCACAGCAGCAAACAGAGAGCCCACATGCACCCGCCTCCCTACAAACCTCAGAAAGGGCCAACCACACCGTCCACATGCTCCAAGTACTACTGTTCTCCTACACATAGCGGGCCTGCAGGTGGTGGCAACTGGTGGCTAAGATACAGGCACCACACTCCAAGTGTTCTCCAAGTGCAACTGGTCAGTGTGCTGTGCTGGGCACACAGCCAGGCCTCTGTGGTGCCCTCTTACCCAGCTCCACCCCACCCCATCCTGCCGGGCCCCCTGTGCTGTGTAGCTGGGGCCATCACAGCACCTCTCTGGTCTTCTGTTTCCTCTACCTTACACATGAGGGATTTCACTATTGCAGCAGTTCTTGGCCTTTTGGTGGCTGGAAGAGGGGGGCAGTCTTAGATTCCCGACCTCTTTATGTCCATATGATTTCCAGGGGTCCGTGGAGAACTTCATCCTTGTGTTTCCTTAAGCATCCTCTTCCCAACCCTTTGGCCACAGGCTCACTCTTAGCACATCCTGAGTGATACTTTCTCCCTTGCCCCCTGCGATGGGGGCCTCATAGTTCACGCATGGGGTTGACAGGTCTGGTGAGAAAGTAATGGAAGAGTGATCCATCTGGCTCCAGTACCATCCTACCAACTCCTCCAACCGTCCCTGCCTCTGCTGGGGAGGGTTCAAAACCCAGCAGAAATGTGGCCCAGTGGTACAATGTAGATTTTTTAGTTCAGAGTCTATAATAAAGTATCTAATTGGTCTCAAAGATTTTGCAGAACAAAATCTTCTTAGAATTTTGGGTAACATTTGCCCTGTAGTTATCTCTTCAACTGTGGAGAAGGTACATACAATTGTTCGTAATTACAAATGGCGCTACTTTGTGGCACACATCAAAACATTATTGTTACTGTATTATTATGTTAAAGGTGTTTTAGTGTTTCTTTAATGTTTTTTATGCATAGAAACGTACACTATATACTATATACAAAGACAAACATTTAACTAACTGACGTTAGATATAAGCCATACCTAACTGTTCTGACCTATATACGAGTTTGATGTAAAAACAGACTTAATAATGGAAGTCGTTTGTGATCTGAGGATTGCCCATACTTTTTTTCTCCTCCTCTTCTGAAATTCCTATTTCTCATAAATTATTCCTCTTGATGATGTCCCACAAGACTCTTAGGCTTTCTTCATTCTTTTTTCTGATTGTTCCTCAAACAAATTTTTAATCAAGGAATTTGTCCTCTATTACACTGATTCTTTCTTCAGTTGATTTAATTCTACTTCTGTGTCCTTCCATTGTATTATCTATTTCTGATATTTTATTGTTAATCTTCTGAATTTCTTTCTCAGGTGGTTTCTATTATCATTTCTTCCTCAGGAAGGTTTTCTTTTCCTTTATTTTACTCACTTGCTTCAGCCATCTTATCACATTTCTTCATATGATTTATTATTTTCTGCTGTCTCTGAGGCATTAAGGTGTTATTTTATTTATTTATATATTTATTATATGTTTGTTCATTTTGTCCTGATCGTTTTGTTTTGTTTTGATATATCAGGAAGTATGTGCCGCTGCTTACTGGGTGGGCAGTGCTGTGGGTGGGGGGTGATAGGTGGGGTGGGCACTCATTGCCAGTGGTTGTCTGTCTGGTGGCATGGGAGTGCATGCTGCTGTTCACTGAGTGGGCAGAGTGGTGGGGGTGGTGGGCAGGGGGGACACGTGTTGCCAATGTGGGCAATATGGAGCTGGATGGGGGGCGTTGTCCCTCAGTCCCCAGGTGGGCAAGGTAGCAGGGGTGGGGGGAGCTCATGCTATTGGTCACCAGAAGGGCAAAGGAGAGAGGGAGCATGCTCCTTTGGTCAGCACGTGTGGGTGGGGGCACTCCCTGTAGGCTGCAGCCAGCAATCAGGACCTGGCCCTGACCAAATGTGAGGAAGGGGAGCTGCCTGGAGTCTAGTCTGGTGGGGGACCTCCTGCACTTTATGGATCTAGTACTCCGTATGTGTCACCCATCCTAATGGCCAGGAACTGCTGCTGGTGAGTGGTCCTATCTCTGGTTCCTGGTTCCCTCCCTGCTCTGAGGTCACTAGGATCCCTGGAAGTTTGCCCACCTTCTTTTACTTTCCCTTCTTAGATCTAGCTCATGTCCTGCTCACCTTGTTTCATTCCAGATTTGTCTATACAGTTTCTTTAACTCCTATTGGTAGTTCTTTGAAGTTGCCTTCCTGTGCTTCTCACTTGGGGTCACTGCTTGCTTTGTCTCAAGATGACTATGGTGTGCTGGGCCGGCTGGCAGGGCACCTCTGACCTGTAACTCTCCTCATTCATTGTTTTCATTTAGTTTCTCCTTTTAGTTGGTGTTCAATCTAATTCTTCATCCTTCCTTTTGATGCTCAGGTTTCTAGGATTTTGATCGCTATCTGTCTGACTTGATTTTTTGAGTCTTTGCTGTGGGGGGACAGCATGGTGTGTCTGACTAAGCTGCCATCTTGGGCCATATCCCCAGAGGTAATTTTTTTTTTACAAAAAGTAACCAATCCACACTGAAAGGCTTTTGTCTGTGCTTGATATCCACTTGTGAACATGCTACGTTGCAGTGTTATAAGTTATTCCGGGTTTTGTCTTATTATTTTAATTGTTATATTACTATGTTTGTGTCTCTGACTTGTAGGGTTTGATGTTTGTCATTTCCAAAGAAGATAAAGAAGGATTGTAGACAAGGAGTTGCAAACTCAGATGGCTTTAAGGATCAGAGAGGTGAGGTAAGTTTGGAGAGCAGGTGAGTCTGAGGCAACTGGGAAGGGCAGAAGCTCTATAGGCACAGCTCTAGGTGACTGTGGTATATTTGCCTGAGTGCTGTCTGGAATTGTCAGATGGTCTCATTTTTTCAAGGCAAATCGGAAATCATATTTTATGTGAACTCTTCCTATTTTTCCATATTTCTAACCAATTTGAAAGAAATTAAAAACACGTTGCAAGCCAAACAAAGCATATCTGAGGGCCAGATATAACCCACCTGGTCTGCTGCACAATCTGTTGTCATGTAATTTGTTTCTACACCTGTTAAAAACCCCTCAGATTTAAACTCTCAATTCTGATACGGTGAGCATCTTGCCAAATATGACTTTTGAAACTCTGTAAACTCTTTCAACCACTCTAAAGAAGCACTGATGCAAACATCATGATCCTATCTGGAAGAGGAAGAAATTAATATGAGTCAAAACACTTTGCACAAGTTTCTCCATCTAAATAGGTCACCTATGGATAGTCTGTGTGTCTCGTTTTAACCTGCCTAAAAAGGCAGCAGTGGAAGTTGGTGGAGGAGCCACATACAGCTCATAAAAAGGCAGACAAGTTTGAATTTAATTTAAATTTAACATAGTCCACCTAACTCTACTTAATATTGAATTTTCAGGGTACTGTGTGACTAGAGAAAGATGGAATATTTTCTGTAAGTACGTGCTAATGTGTTTCTATCTTGGTGTGATAATAAATGAAACAAGAAATTGAGAATGGCCCAGATAATAGGCATGAAGCCAAAGAAATGCAGCAGCCTAGATAGAATTTCAAGGAGCCCTAGTGGCACAGTGGTTAAGCACTTGGCTGCTAACGTAGAAGTCGGCAGTTCGAACGCACCAGCCACTCTGCAGAAGAAAGATATGGGAGTTTGCTTCCATAAAGATTTACAGCCTTGGAAGCCCTATAGGACAATTCTACTCTGTCCTGTAGGGTCTGTATGAGTCAGAATTGACCCAACAGCAATGGGTTTTTTGTTTGTTTTAGATAGAATTTCTGCAGGCCTGATTCTTCTTGATAACTATTTACATTTGGTTTTCCTTGGAAAGACTTTGCAAGGAAAACAACTTAATAGCTAGTGTTAACATTCCTATTAAACTATGATTGATGTTCACATTTTGAATCTTGAGATCTTCAGAGAAGGAAATGAGTATATAAAATAATCAACAGATCTACTTTTGACCTCAGCTGGAATTTAGCTGTATTTCAACTGCATTGGTTGGTGACATGCCTCCATTTTCTGACAAAAATCTGTTTCATTCTTTATGTTGAAATAGTTTTTGACTAAATTGCATGGTGTTAATCAATTCTGTTCAGTTTTATGTAACTTACCCTAACTTACCCTTGCTGGTAAATGGTGGTAGGAGAGCTTCCAGAGAAAATTGAATTTAGAAAAGCTCTAGAATTTCTGGTCAAAAGTGACATGTTATATGGAATGTTTGCAAGATTCCATTAACTCTAATCGAAACAGGAGTAATAGGTTTTCAACAAAAATCAAGTTTTGCTAAATATTTTGTAAATGCTTTCATTACAGTATATTAACAATATATCTTCTCAAAGAAAGACTGAATAGTCTTGCTATTTAACTTAGATGCCAGCCTAATTTTTTTTTCTATTTATTAATGTGAACTGCATGATTCTGTCAAAACAAGAAACCACACTCGGTAAATTCTAGGGTTTTAAGTAGATCCCATTTCCCAAGAGAATGGAATAAGAAAGAAACTTCTACCTCTTTAACACTAGTCTAAAACGTTCGTGACTGGCTATTTGTGTGCAATTATTTTGCTCATGGTTCTATTCTATATGATCAATAACTTGAAAGAAATAACTGATGGATGACAATGAAGATAATGAAAGGAACAGAAATTTATTAAATCAACAAAATTTTGGTCAAACTTTCTAAGGTGAAATTTTGTAGGGAAATTGGTTGATTCTAGTCAAACAACTAGAAATTTTAAATAATTAATAATTCATTCTATTCTCAAATTTGTTGCTCAATAAATGTTAACCTTTTAAAAATTTGGTTTGAATGATACAAACAAACAAACTCTACGTAAAGTATCAAAAATAATGGAATTTTGAAAATCATCATTGGCAACCATCAAACTTATTAAATAGTAGGTAAGTGGGACGAGGTATGGAATATTTACATAGTCTCAAAGTATCTTCCCACAAAATAACTATTAATTATAAAGGATAAAAAGATAATCTGGACAGACACCATCTATATCAAGTGGTTGAAGTTAATACCATTAGCAGTGGAACAAATCAATATCATATGCCACCTGGGCCAAAAGCAGAGAATACTGGAAAGATGTTTAACTGTGTTTTAACGACTATGTGAAGGCATTCAGCTGTGTGGATCATAACCAAGTCTGGATAACATCATGAAGAATGGGAATTCCAGAACACTTAATTGTGCTCATGCAGAATCTGTACATGGATCAATAGGCAGTAGTTTGAACACAACAAAGGGATACTGTGTGGTTTAAAATTAGAAAAGGTGTGTTGCAGAGTTGCATCATTTCACCTTACTTATTCAGTCTGTGTGCTGAACGGATAATCTGTGAAGTTGGACTATATGAAGAAGAACGGGGCATCAAGATTGGAGGAAGACTTATTAACAACCTGCAATAAGCAGATGATACAACTTTGCTTACTGAAAGTGAAGAGGACTTGAAGTATTTACTGATGAAGATCAAAGGCTACAGCCTTCAGTATGGATCATGCTTGAACATGAAGAAAATGAAAATCTTCACAACCGGACCAATAACATCATGATAAATGTTATGATAAAAATGAAGAAGAAATAGAAGTTGCCAATAATTTCATTCTACGTGGATGAGCAACCAACATCCATGGAAGTAGCAATCAAGAAATCAAACAACACATTGCATTGGGCAAATCTGCTGCAAAAGACCTCTTTAAAGTTTTAAAAAGCAAAGAAGTCACTTTGATGACTAAGGTGCGTCTGACCCAAGCCATGATCTTTTCAGTTGCCTCATATGCGTGTGAAAGTTGGACAGTGAAAGAAGAAAATGGATGCATTTGAATCGTGGTGTTGGTGAAGAATATTGAATATACCACGGACTGCCAGAGGAATGAACAAATCAGTCTTAGAAGAAATACGACTAGAAAGTTCCTTACAAGCAAAAATGGCAAGACTTCGTCTTGCTTACTTTGGACGCATCATCAGGAAAGACCAGTTGCTAAAAAACATCATGCTTCGTGAAGTAGAGGGTCAGCAAAAACGAGGGAGACCCTCAATGAGATGGATTAAAACAATAGCCTCAACAATGGACTCAAACATACCAACAATCGTGAAGACGGCACAGGACTGGGCTACATTTCATTCTGTTATACGAGTCTGAGCCAACTTGATGGCAGCTAACAAGAACAGGGTGCAACAAGAACCACAACATCACTTCTATGATATACCTGCCAAAGATGCTTAACCTAGGGTCTGATCGTGAGGAATTCTTATACAAGTCCATATGTGGCACACTCTACAAAATGACTAGTTTGTTATCTTCAAAAATGTGAAAGTCATGAAAATCAAGGAGAATGAATAACTGTTTCAGATGGAAGAATAATGGTGCAACACTTGATCCTAGATTAGATCCTTTGTAATAAAAAACAGGGCAATGGATGAAATTTGAATGGGAGTCTCTGGCTGAAGGGTGAGCAGGAGTTCTTTGTACTATTCTTGCAACTTTTCTGTAAGATTGAAGTTGTTTTAAAATAAAAGTTAAAAGTATTATTGAAACAACAACAAAAAGTTTGATTTCTTCAAAATTTTTTGTGTAGTAGAAATGGCAGAGGCTTTATAGTCCACATATTAGGACTCAAGCCTTGGCTGCACAATTTACTAGTTATGTGACTTTGGGAAAGTTACTTAATCCCTCTGAGACATTGTTTAGTTATCTGTAAAGTAGAGATACTATTAGTACCTCCTCTATAGGGTTTTATTAGGATTATTAAATGGGATAAGTCAAGTAAAAGCTTAGCTCCGTGGTTAACACATAGAAAACATTCAATGAGCAATAACCAATATAAACAGTATAATTATTAGCATATAATAGAAATCCAGTAAATACTCATTACTCCTCCCCATGGACCAGTAACTCCAACAGTTTTCGGAGTGATGACAATGTCATTGTCTGTTTGATTTCATAGCATCACTTTACAAAACACTTTACCAGGACACGCTAACTTCTTTCAACAAAACGAATCAAAAATTATTTGTGTTTTAGAGAAATATGCAAAACTTTCTTGAAGTGTCTGGAGATAGGAAGCACTCCAGTTTACCATAAAAATCCCATTAGATATCAGTTGCCTAGAAACAGCTTTCTATATGTGAGCAAAAAAAAAACATGAACATTAGGGTCAAATGGGAGCCTTGAGGCTCTCTCCTTCGAGGGGTTTGCTTCTATGTAGGACTAGAGCTAGATTAACCTCTGCATGAGGTTTGAAGTGCCAGGGGAGCCACTGGTCCCTGAAATCTGGATGTCGCCTTGTTCCTGGTAGAGAGGGTCTTGGGAAGCTGAATCCGTACAGAAGTGAGTCCACAGACTTTGTTTATCCAGGGGTGATTGGAGTATCTGGTTTGGACCAAGAGTGATAAGCATTGCTGAATCCCACATATTAGAGATGTTCAGGCTTAGGCACAACTTCCTGGGCCTCTCCCTGGGCTGCACGTGTCTGTTTCTGTACCCTACAAGATGGATACGAGGAGTTGAACTTCCAGAAATGGAGGAGCAAGATAGCTGTGAAGGATGTTGAGGCTAACTCCCCACATGCATTTACCCACCAGTGAGCAGGCTAAGCTAGTGGTTCCCAACCCTGGTTAGGAGATCATGTGTGTGAGCGCGTGCACATGTGCGTGCACAAGCCCTTGTATGCTCATACACATGCCTTTATTTCAAGGTCACCAAAAAAGGATAATCCCCTACTTATTTCTGTTTACTAGCTTGTTGATAATCCCTGACATTTCACCTCAAGTAATTTCTTTGTGAGGATAATGCAAGACTCGGTAGTGTTTGTTTCGTTCTGTTGTACACAGGGTCACTATGAATCAAAACCGACTTGTTGGCATCTAACAACAACAATTTCTTCTTTGGGTTAAATTCTCTATATTTTTTGAAAGGGTAGCTCATTCACTCATTCACTGGGCATTTATTGAGGTCTTATTTATGCAATGCAACGTGACAGACAGTGTGAGTATGACAAAGATTAAGTCATGGGCTCTGCTTTTAATTAACTTATAATCTGCCAGGGGAAGTTACCCAAAAGACTATGAATATAAGGAAGAATTATGGGCGATTCCTTAAAAAAGGTGTGAACAATGTATAACAAAAGTTTAATCTCCAAATTCTGGACATTTATTAGATACATTGATAATGATGTCTAATTTAATTCCATTGCTGCCAGAGTACATACTCTGTAATAGTTCAATCTTTTGAAATTTATTGAGACTTATTTTTTTGTCCCAGCATTTAGTCTATCTTAGGGAATGTCCATATGTACTTAAAAAAAAAAAGAAAGTTTTCTACGGTTGTTGTTTGTAAGGTTAAATAAATGTCAATTAGATCAAGGTGGCTAATAGTGTTGTTCTGATCTTCTATGTCTTCACTGATTATTGTCTAATTAGCCCACCATTATTAAGAAAGGACTGTTGAATCCCCAATTATTAATGTGAATTTTTCTATTTCTTCCTTTAATTCTACCAACATGGCCGATATTAAATTAAGGAAAAATTCCAAAACTGCCTTGGTATGCTATAGAAGAAGGTATTCGAAGTCTTAGGGAGAGTGGAATGTTAGAGTGGACTTATTAGGTAAGATCTGCTCACAACCCTCAGCCACCAAACCCTGGACGGTCCAGAGGACACAGCTTTCGTCATGACTATGAGAAACGAATGTGTGAGGGGAGCTCCAGGAGTCTTGAATAACTCTGTGGTCACTCTTCTCTGTAGGTCAGAAATTACAGTGGAAACTGCTACCATCAAACTGAGATTCCTAAATGCATCCTTTAATGGGATCCTGGGTGACAAGAGCCAGGTGGTAGCACTTAATCACCCAGGACAAAGTGGATGTGGTTATCATAGTGGACAGTGGATCTAAAGGAGTAAACCAAATAGTCTGATTTGCAGAGACCTATGGCATTCTATCAGAAGAGTTCTACGTCAAGTGACTAGAAGTCTAACTTGAATTACCGAAACAGAGGGTCATGGCCCCTTAATCAATTCCAAGACTTGAGCCAGTTTATAGACCTAGGGGAAGGCTAGATTCCCTTGAGGAAGGACCCTGCTACACTGCCAAAAATTATACTGTTAATCTTTCTCCCAGCATTTCCCAAAAGGACCTATACCCATTTACCAGTGTGGTTATGCATTGGAGAAATGGAAATAATCAGATTTTTTTAAGGGATTACTGGATACTGGCTTTGAACTGACACCAGTTCAGGAAGACCCAAAACGTCATGGTGGTCTACCCGTCAGAGTAGGGTCTCATATAGGCCAGGTGACCACGGAGTTTTAGCTCAGGGCCCTCTCACAGAGTGCCAGTGGATATGTAAACCCACCTTGTGATTATTTCTCCACTTCTGGAATACATAATTGGAATAGACATACTCAGCAACTGGCAGAATTTCCAACCAGATACACCCAGCATAGAGCATTATACACAGCAGGTACTCAATAAAATGGTTAAATAGAAGAATAATCAGGGAATTCGCGTTCGCCGCTAGAAGGTTTGGTTCTGAGAATTCATCATGGTTTTGTCTTGGTGTCTTGTCTAATCCTGGTGTCGTTGCTCAATACGGCCACATCAACAGAGACATCTGCCGGGCCTTCTGCAAACACAGGTCCACGGTGAAGCTAACTTTCCTTCTTATAAGCTGCAGTTGTTGCAGCTGCTCTCTTACACCACATCTTGGGCTTATTACCCTTCCATTCATGTTTCAGGATTCTTCACTAAGTCCCCAAGCCACCCCTGGTTAAATCAGGTCACCTTGGAACATCTGGTGCTCTTTCTCAAGTATTTGTTGAGAGAAGATTCTGAGGGTATGACTTACCTTGTGATTCCATATTCTCTATTGATGGGCTCCATCTATTTTGACATGGGGATGTTGACCCATGTTTTTAGGACATAGTCTGCATGATGATGATGCATGCCATTTGAACTCTTCTTTGTATGGCACAGAGTTGGACTGAGTTTATATTCTTTAGTTTCATCTCACTGCCTTGAAAAGCGTAAACAGAAATTTTGAACTGAAAGATGGAAAGTTTAAGTTTATTTAATATTTCTTTTTTGTTCCGTAAAATGGAAACCATCACGTTTTATCTCTTTATTTATTATAGACATAATTTCCAACCACCCACAAATATTTATTCAACTTCATTATATATCAAATATGGAATAATGTTTTGGGAAAAAAATCTCCAAGATACTCTCAATTCTACAGTCAATATCAGAGGCCATCAGGCCAACTCTCTTGTATTACGATAAATTGAAGACCAGAGAGGTGGTGACCTGACTAAGATTATATAAAATATGATATAATATCACTTTTAAAAGCACTCAGTTTATATAGGAAATAAGACAAGTGAGACCTGAAAAGGAGAAGCATGAAGCACAAGGTAAGCTCTGTGAGGGCTCTTCACTAAGTGCACATGGTAAACTTAGGTCACCTTGGAACATTTGGTGCTCTTTCTCTAGCACTTGTTGGGAAAACATCATGAGGATATGACTTATCTTGAGATTCCATTCTCTCTATTTACTGGCTCCATCTATTTTGATGTGGAGATGTCATCCCCTGTTTTTAGGACTTAGTCTGCATGACGATGACTCACGCCATTTTAACTCCTCTTGGGATGGGACAGAGTTTGTCTGTTGTGTTAGACAAGTCTACCTTGGTCATCATTATATTCCCAGCTCTTGGCACAGTGCCTGACACAGAGTAGGAGTTCAATAAATGTTTGTTAAATTGTTACCTAATAAACAGACACACACGGGGTTGCCATGAATCGGAATCAACTTGATGGCAAATGGTATCATAGAGAAATAACTCGGTCACCATTTCAGTTGCTTTCGTTCATATAAGAGTTGACTGTGTATAAAATGGAAAATTATATCTGTCATCTGCAAGCAAATGTCAATTCATTTTTATAACTTGGCTATATAAAATAAAAATGTGAGATGAGAAAATGCAAAGTATGGCAAGATAAACCTGAAGCTCTTTGAATATATTTTCTTGACTGTGTCATTTAAACTATGACTTTCTGAAGACTCTTCAGCTTTATCTCTTTGTTGGGAATAGAATTGGAACCTCAAAATATATATGATAAAAAATATATATGTATATATACACAATAGGTGGCAAACCAAGGAAACCACGACGCCCTTGAAGTGATAACGATTCTTAGACAGAAACGCACACACTGTTGGCATCCTTGTCTCTGTCGGAAAAAAGGGAAAGTGTATTTATTTTAAAAATAAGTAAGTTCCTAATAAAAGCTTGTTTTCCCTTGCCAAAAATCCATTTTAAGGTGCTTTCCAGAATTGCAAAGTCATTGTAAAGGGAACAGGGTTGTCTCCCACATTAGTATGGGGGAACAATAGACAAAGGATGGCGTTGGGGGCGGGTAGGAGGTAAAGAAGTAGTCAGTCATTCAGGATCTGGAAAAAGAAGCTACGGGAAAGCAACCCCACAGACTAATTCCAGTGTGGAGTCTCTCAGTTCCCCTTCGCACCTGTGAGCTGCAGGATGTGCAGCTAGCCTGGCCGGAAGAAGTAGCTCTGAGGAAGGGGGTGTGGAGAGTGTTCGTGAAAGGTACAATCTGTGGAAAGCATAATGAGCCTCAGCAGTCCAGCTTGTAACAAGGATAAGCATTTTTATCAATGAACTCATCCTTGTGGAGACATTTCCGTCAGAAGTAGAAATAATGTAAGTTGTAGGAATATTCTCCAAGATACCAGCTCATACAAAATATCATTAAATACCAACTATGGAAATGTGCTGGAAAACAAACTATGGGTCCATAAGAAAATATGTCAGCCCCTTTTTAAAATCAAACCCACATCTTCCAAGGAAGGCAATAAAGGAAAATCTCCGTAAAGAGTCAGAAAGCTCCCCCTCTGATTTTTGCCTCCCATTTCACCTCCCCCTTGGATGGATGGCTGAGTTCCATTCTTTTCTCGCTCACTCTTTTTTTTTTTTTTGGCCAAGCCATTCTGTTTGGTCTCCCTAAATGGTCTTATCTACACACACGGCCTCAACCATCAGCTCTGTGTAGATGACTCCTATCCCTGCATCCCAGCTGAGAGAGCTCTCCAGAATACCAGCAGTTTGCTAATTTAATTATTGTAGCTGCATAATGTATATAAAACAATACACTATACTGCAATACAATACAGCGGATACCTCTGGTTTTACTGCATTACACTTTTCCAATACTTTCTCCTCTACTTTTTATTCTTCTGCATAAAGTTTAGGGTAATTTTGCCAAATTAAACATGCAATTTTGACTGGAATTGCTTTAAGCTGACAAATTAATTTGGAAAATATTGACATGCTTTTAATGTTCAGTTTTCCCATTCAAGAACAAGGGTATGTCCTTCTATTTATGCAAATTTTCCTTTTAAATCTCTCAAGAAATTTTGTGATTTTCTTCACATAGATCATGTATGTTTCCCAAAGAGTCTTCTCAATTCTCATGGTTTGTGATATCCCAATCTTTTCTTTCCCCCTTCACCTAGGAATACTCTTGTCTTTTTCTGTTGCATCTTATCTCCACCCCCTAATTAAATTTCCTGAATGTTACAGAGCTGTTTGCTAATTGCCCCCTTGTATCCACCCTCCCCTTCTTTTAGTAAAAAACCCTCACTCCCAAGTATTAGCAGAGAAGAGGCACTCACTTTCTCGCTTCGTGGGCTCGAAGCTCTCCTGCCATCATTTCTCTGTGGCCGCTTCTCAAGCTCTCTCTCTCTGTCTCTTGGCTCCAGGAGCTTCTCAGCACAGGGATCCCTGGTCCAAAGGATGTGCTGGCTCCTGGCTGTTCTTCCTTGGTAGGGGTGGGATCTCTTCTTTCCCGCCTCTGGGGTGGCTCATTCCAAACCCAGCGGGATGGGAACACTGACCAACCCCTTTGGTGGGCCACAGTTACCGTATCACACAGTCCTGCCCACTCACTTGGGTGGGAGTTAGAAGACCACGGCAGGAAAGGCCACACAAAAGTGATCCGTCGTGCTGCACAATCCATTTTCTGTAATGCCACCAGAGTCGCCTTTCAGGAACACAAATTTGGAATTTGATGATAGGACTCCCTGCTTGTCACCATTCAGCGTCTTTCTGTCGCGTCTGAGATAAAATTCAAACCCTTCAGAACCGGGTGCCAAATGCGGTGTGTTCAGTTCTGTTTCGCTTTTCCAGCCTTACTTCCCACAAAAACCTCGGAGGCCTCGATCCAACGGGACTTTGTAATTCGTTGTTTTAATGGATAAAATTAGATCCCTCCATCCTGTACTAGAATGAGTCCTATTAATGACCTAAATGTGAAAATTAAAATGGTAACATAGACAAAAACATATCTGCTATTATGAGGAGGAAGGAGAAATACTCATGATATGGTGTTGGGTGATGAAAGCAGTATACAAGGCTGGTTTTAAAATACTGCAGTGTGATTAATTACTTTTGTGTGTGGCCTTTCTAGCCATGGTTTTGGGACTCCCACCCAGGTGATTGGGTGGGGCTGTGAAAATAAGATAATTGTGGCCCACCGAGGGGATTGGTCAGTTTTGCCTTAAAAGAGAGCCAATTCCAGAGCAAGGAGGAGAGCCCATCACCACCAGGGAAGGAGAGACCTGCAGCAGAGACCTGCAGGAGATGGCGCTGTGGGCTTCTCGGCCCACGCAGTGAGGAAGCTGAGCGCCTTTGGGCAGAGACTGAGGGCCAGGGAGAAGCCTATGCCTGACCCAGAAATTTGGGACTTGCCAGCCTCCACAACTGTGTGAGCCATTTCCTTTATATGGTGTGTGAGTTCTGTGAGACATCGCAGTGCATTAGAGGACCCAAAGACAGGAGGGAGAGCACTGAGGTGGGAGGGAGTAGTTGATGTTAGAGATGATGCAGTGGTACAGCAGCTTGGAAAAGTTAGGCATTTGGGACATCTTTAACCTCCGCCTCATAGGAACCAGCTTTGTGCTGATCCTTATAAAAGAAATTATTCGTTTAAATACAATCTCAAATTTACTTTTAAAAAATAAGGAGGTAGAGAAAAGCCAATGATCACAGTGGAGGATTGTGAATGACTTTAATGTTGTCATCTATTTTCTGCATTTTCCAAATTTTCTACAAAAGACATACATATGTAACTCTTAAAATAAGAAAAACACCTCCAAAAATGTTATGTCGTAAAAAAATGTCAATCCAGTAACTGATCTGACTTCCCCTATGGTCACTGGAGGCACAGCCCTCAGTGTTCATGGCCCTTAATTAGCAGCAGTACACTTCTGCAGAACAACCCAATCTGCATGGAACTACCCGTTTTTAGAAGCCAGCTGTGGGCATAGGGTAACTCGGGGCTACCACACACCTGTCTTGGACATGGGAGTGTAAGGGTTCTCATAAACTTTGATAAAAGTTGGTAATTTTAAAAACAATCCTGCAGAGCAGATAGAATTGTAATTTATGTTCCTGCATTTTTGTAACTGGTTGCATGACTGTTGGAGTAGTTGGGCTCCCCTCCCTGACCTCTGCAGGAGCTGTGATGGGTGTGTCACTTCTTCACGTCTTCCTCGTTCCTGGTCTTCTGACATCCCGTTTAGAGGTCGTGGGAAGCTGGATTAACAAGGGAACAGAGCTGCTCTGCTGGGATTACTTACTCTGAGGAGCAAGGATCTTTTATCCCCTAGTAATGGACAGTGGAAGGGCAGGATTACCGTGTGTGTGTGTGTGTGTGTGTGTGTGTGTGTGTGTGTGTGTGTGTGTGTGTGTGTGTGTGTGTCTGCATGCGCTCGCTCATGTGCAAGCACACGTGCAGAGTGGTGTACAGAGAGGGGATGCTTGTTGGAAAAAAAATACAGAGGACACCGAGGGGAAGAGGCTTCCAGAGCCCAGGGCAGGAAGGTGCCAGGAATGAAGTGTTTGTTCAACTACAGATTCCAATTACTTGTTTGATGACTCCTGCCTCCAGACAGGAGATTAGGAAACCTGGTTTCAAATTGGGGTGGGCGGTGGGGATTGGTTAGCAATTTAATTAATTATGCCTGGGGCGCCATCTGGTGGTTTCCTTTTCATTCCAAATTCCAAATGACATGTACATTCATTCACCGCCATCCCCTCAAAAAAAGAAAAACAAAACAAACAAACAAAAAAAACCCATTGCCGTTGAGTTGATTCCTACTCATAGAGACCCTGTAAGAGAGAGCAGAACTGTCCCATAGGGTTTCCAAGGAGCAGGTGGTGGATTCCAACTGCCGACCTTTTGATTAGCAGCCAAGCTTTTAACCTTTGCGCTAACAGGTCTCCACTGAAGTTCTAGCCCGGGCAAATAGGCAAGAAAAAGAAATAAAAGGCATCCAGATTAGAAAGGAAGAAGTAAAGCTGTTTCTGTTTGCAGATGGCATAATCTTGCATACATAAAATCCTAAGAAATTACTAAAAAAAACTATTAGAAACAGATGAGTTCAGCGAAGGTTCAGGATACAAGGTCAACATACAAAACCCCATTTTTTTTTTACATACTTGCAATGACGGATCTGAAAGTGAAATTAAGAAAACAATTTCATTTACAATAGCATCAAAAAGAATAAAGTAGCTAGGAATAAATTTAACAAAAGTACAAAATTTATACTCTGGAAACCACAAAACACTGTGGGAGAAATTAAAGATCAAAATAAGCAGAAAAATAGAGTAATGTGCTCTTTGCACCCTTTCTTCTCTCCCACAAATGGGTGGCGGTGGTTGTTGTTAGGTGCTGTCGAGTCGGTTCTGACTCATAGCGATTGTGTGTACAACAGAACGAAACACTGCCCGGTCCTGAGCCATCCTCACAATCAACGTTAACTTGAGCCCATTGTTGCAGCCACTGTGTCAATCCATCTCATTGAAGATCTTCCTCCTTTTCACAGACCCTCTACTTTACCAAGCATGATGTCCTTCTCCAGGGACTGGTGCCTCCTGACAACATGTCCAAAGTACCTGAGACAAAGTCTTGCCATCCTCCCTTCTAAGGAGCATTCTGGCTGTATTTCTTCCAAGACAGATTTGTTTGTTCTTCTGACAGTCCATGGGGTAGTCAATATTCTTCGCCAACACCATAATTCAGAAGCATCGATTCTTCTTCTGTCTTCCTTATTCATTGTCCAGCGTTCACATGCATATGAGGGGATTGAAACGGGCAAACGGTGCAAAATGGGTGAAAATTTTTACTTGTCACCTCACATGATGTCACTGGAAAAATTTACGTTACAGTCAGCACTTTTGTAACTCAGTGACAAGTGGTAGATATTTAAGTGTGCAGCGGTATAAAAATGTACTGGTGACTAGTGCATTTATTTCTCCATAAGCAAAGTTGCCAAATTAATAAACACACAAATTTGTACTGTGATTTTCACAGATGGATGAACTGGTTCAAAAGCAGTTTTGTGCAAGCATTAAGTGTGCCTTCTGGAAGAATATACACCCATGGCTAACTAAACTTTTCTGCTGCCGCTCAGACTCCAGGTTTGTGATCCTGAAGCTATCCCCATCCCCATCCGGGACAGAGGATTGATTCCAGGACCCCTTCTTCCTTCATGGAGGCCTGGTGGCGCAGTGGTTAAGAGCTCAGCCGCTGCTAACCAAAAGGCCGGCTGTTCTAATCCACGAGCCGCTCCTTGGAAACCCTATGGGGCAGCTCTACTCTGCCATGGGGTCGCTATGAATCGGAATCAATGGCGACAGGTTTGGCTTGGTTTTGGTTTTCTTCCTTCCCAGTCCCTGGAGGGCCCCTAGGACTTGCTCACTTCATCCATTTCAGCCTTTGAAACGTGTAGAGTTCATCTCATCTTATCTCAGAAAATGAACTACCTAATGGTCTGGGCGAGCTTTTTTCAGGGCAGCTCACATCTGCTGCCCTGGCACTGCTTCTTTTCCATCAAAAAACGAAGGATGACTGCCCCCTAGGGGTAAGAGAAAGCCTAGTCTTGGAAACTCAAAGGCCGGCGACCTAACCAGGAAAGAGAGAACACTTCTCTGGCTTTTTCCACGTGCAAAAAACGAAGTATGGGGTAGTTTCTCACGAGGCCTCTTAATTCTCAATAAATCACTGCTACACGTGGGTTAACACTTCCTTCCTGTTATGTTACGGAAGCAGGGGAAGAAAGAGGATAAAAGCTGGAAAGGGAGAATAAAATGCATTCAGAGCAAGGAGAGGAAGAAAGAGTAGAAGAAAGAATTTAAGTGGAGAGGGAAAGAAAAGGCAGTGTCAGGAGGAGAGAGAATGGGGGAAGAGTTTATGAACAATTTTTAAGAAAATAGGCAGAATTCATTGAACTTCCTTCCAGGCCTTGCTGGTAAACATAAACATACAACATGCTCAAGGTTGTTGTCATCAGCTTAACAGAAAAACCACTTGCCTCTTATCTCTCTGTCCATCTGTCTATTAATCCATCTTATTTAATGTTTATTTTCCTGTGCTATATGTAAGAAATTATACTGAAGGGAAAAAATGGCATCTCTAACCTTAGTCCTACATTAGCAAGAGTTTAAACGTGGAAGGGGAAAGAAATTTTGAGCGAATCGAAAGGCCAATCTGAAGAGACGGCAGTTTGAAGGCAATTTGGGGAGACAGGCTTTTTTTATTTGAGGAAAAACGAAACCGATATCCTAGGTGAAGAGGACTGGCAGACAGCTAAGGGGGCTCCCCCAGAGGGACTGAGGAGGACAGCGTGCAAAGTGAGGGCGGCTGAGCCCCCAAGGCAAAGGCAAGCTTCCTCTGGAGGCACAAGAAGAAGCCCCGCAATTGCTCTTTTTTGCTCTTTTGCAGGGGCATGAGGAAACGTAAGGTCTGCCTGTGGAGCTGTGCCACGTCCGTTAAGAAGCCATGGACAGGGAAAAATCAAATAATGCTTGTAAATGAGAGCTCAAATCGACTGTATGAAGGAATCGATCATTGGTTTCATTGCATGAAATTTCTTTCTGTTGTTGAGCCCTCGTATGGATCAGTAAGATTAGAGGTTTATAGACTGTTCCAGCGGTTACGATGTGTCGGAGCTAATAAACCCCGAAATGCTGCTGAAACAGTTATCAATGAAAGAAAACCCAAAATCGTGATATTTAAAAAATAACATGAATGTCAGCGATAAATCAAAGCTTCTAATAACTGAAACTGCTAGAAGGAAGGGCTTTTAATGGGCGTTATAATGCTCTACAGTTGAGACTCAGAATTTAAGCACAAACTGGAGCAAATCCAAAACAAATCAGTCTGTTTAGCCCAGAGCCAATCTGAGAAGTGTTCTTTTTTAATAAAAATGTGATGTGCTATGGAAATAAATAACCACATGAAGCCTTGCAACAGGGCCTTTTAACCAGATACGATGGAGAATTGGCATTTGTTCCACAGATTCCGGTGATTCCCTCAGATGACCCCTTTGCTTTCAAATATGTACACTTTCTTGCGAGCGTCTGCAGCCACAGCTTCTCTGATTCCCAGTGTTTCCATGTGGGCCACTCTGTCCATCGTGTTCCGGGGTGGGGAAGAGAAGCGATTTAGTCAGGTGAGCCTCCGGACAGTAAAATGACAAAGTAAGTTCATAAAGGTGTTCACAAATTAGGTACACAAAGCTGCAATTATTACATCCCTGTGTCGTTTACAGATAAAATTATTACAGTCCCAACCTCTTTTTTACTTTCTCTATTAAACTTCATTTAATGATGGTTTATCATGCTTATGGGCAAAGCTGATGAAATCCCTGGACGGCGCAAACAACTTTCAGCTGCTAATAGAAAGATTGGCGGCTTGAGTCCACCCAGAGGTATCTTGGAAGAAAGCCCTGGTGATCTACTTCTGAAAAATCAGCCATTGAAAACCCCATGGAGCACAATTCTTCTCTGACACACGTCGTCCCCATGAGTCAGAGCCCACTCAATGGCAACTGGTTACTGGAGCCAAGTGGAATTTTAGAGATAGTGGCACTGTGGTTAAGAGCTCAGCTGCTAACCAAAAGGTCAGCAGTTTGAATCCATCAGCTGCCCCTTGGAAACCCTGTGGGGCAGTTCTACTCTGTCCTATGGGGTCGCTGTGAGTCGGAATCGACTCCACGGCAGCAAAGTTTGCTTTTTTGGGGTTTAATCATTTATCTAATTTCATTGATTGAGTTTAAACTGCACTTACTGTTGAGGACCAGTAGGGGGTCTTAACAGTGTTTTTACTCTTCTGCCCACTGATATCTTAGCGAATCATATCTCAAATTTTAACAATTATTAAAAGGTAAATATTTACTTATATCAATCTTAGAGGACTTTTATGACTCGTTAATTTCATTTATGTATTTTTTTAGTCTCAACACTAGTTTTCCTAAATGTCTACAAATAAGCTTTAAAGAATATAGATGTATTTTTAAGTAAACTGTTTAATATAGCATATATACAAAAAAGCTTACGTATAAAGACCACACACCTGTGTGGCCACAAGGTAAAGAATACAACCAGAAGCGTCCCTCACTCTCTCCCCAGTCGCTGCCCCTCCCAACAGTAACTACTCTTCCGACTTGTATCATCACAGATTAGTTTGCGTGTTTTTAAATTTTGTATGAATTGAATTGCACATTTTTTCTGGATTGTTTTGCTAAATATTATGTTTGTGAGATTGTCCGTATTCTGTGTAATATTGCACGGATGTAGTATGTAGTGTACTTCATTACAATATAGCATTCCATTGTATGAATATAGCACAATGTATTTGCGCTTTCTACTGCTGATAGACATTTGAGCTATTTCCAGTTTGGGGCTCTTATGAATGATGCTGTTACGGACATCCTGTACTTATCTTTGGTGCATGTATGTGTGCATTTCTGCTGGGTGTATATTTAGAAGTAAAGTTGCTTGGTCGTGGGGTGTACACACGTGAAGATTTAGGAAATACTGTCAAACAAGTTTCCAAGACGATTAGAGCCGTTTACATCCCCACTGGCCACAGGTGAGAGTTTTTGTTGCTCGACATTCTTACTAACGTTTGAGACCATAAATGTAATTTTTCACTGTGTGAAGCCATCGATAGTATTTTTCTAAGTTTTCCAAACAGTCTAAGCTCAGCCAGATACCATGGTTTTTGCTAGGTGCCATCGAGTCGGTTCTGACTGATAGCGACCCCACCTACAACAGATCAAAATGCTGCCCGGTCCTGTGCCATCCTCACAATCGTGATAGTAGGAAGAGCATATTTAATAAGAACTGTGTAAATTTTAAAGAATCAGAATATGAATTTACCACACAAAGTGTTCTAGGTAATATCTTAATACTTTTTTCACATTTGTTGTTGTTAGTTCCTATTGAGTTGATCCCAACTCATGGCAACCTCGTGTGTGCAGAGTAGGACTGCTCCATAGTGTTTTCAAAGCTGTGACCTTTCAGAAGCAAATTGCCAGGACTGTCTTCCAAGGCACCGCTGGGTGGATTTGAACCTCCAACCTTTTGGCTAGCAGTCAAGTGCTTAACCATTTGCGCCACTGAGGAACTCTTTCAAATAGGGCAGGTCGATTCCTGATCAGAGGAGCCCTGGTGGCTCAGTGGTTAAAGCTCTTGGCTGCTAACCAAAAAGTTGGCAGTTGGAACCCACCAGCCATTCCATGGGAGACAGATGTGACAGTCTGCTTCCATAAAGATTTACAGTCTTGGAAACCCTATGGGGCAGTTCTACTCTGTCCTATAGGGTCACTATGAATTGGAATCAACTCGATGGCAGTGGGTTTGGTTTTGGATTCCTGATCAATGAAAGGTGTGGTAGATAAAATTCTTAATCTTTATTCTTAGACATATTAAATCCATGTTAAGTTTAAATTGCTGTGGTGATTAATTCCCAAACCCTGAGTATCACTAAAGAAAGCATATTCTCAAAGTACAACAGGAGAGTAAGAAGCCCAACTTTTCCTATCCCAACTTCTTACTGGGTCAGTACAGACAATTGGTAGTACCAACGCTAACATTTTTTTCAATGCTATTTTAAAATGAAATCAGAAAATAAAGAACGTGGGAAAAAGAGGTGCAAAGGTTAATAGTGTATAAGTAAGTGGGACTGATTTTGCCTTTTCTTCAGGCTTTGGGACTAGAAGTGTGAACACAGGAAGAAAATACAAATGTCAAGGCTGTATGTTCTGCTCAGGGTCAGCACTACTTAATGAGCTTTGAAAAATTATAGACACTTCTAGAGTGAGCAGAATAATTAAATTCATTCTTCTTTGAATCAAATCAAGAACACCTTTTCTGGACTTAAGGAGACAAAATTTTCTCACATATGTCTTCTGAGGGTTTGAGATGTTCTCTGAGCAAAGATAAATACATCTTCCCAGTCTTCTGAACAGAGTCCCTCTTAACCATGAGCTACTTCCGCCTTCTCATGGACCTTTGCCCTGCCCTTCAGGCTTGGAAACATTGAACATAATGAAATAACTCTGCCATCTGAATGCCAAAATAATACTAGTGACTCGTCAGGGCTTTTAGGATGATTTTTTCAGGATAAACCATAGTCCTCTATATGCTCTTCCCCAACCATTTTGTGGCCAGAATCCATGTTTATAGGATTCCCAGCCTGAATGTAGGTATATAATCTGTGGCCACAGAACCGAGCTGCTGGCCTCACAGAGATCCAATCTATTAGGATGAGGTTCTACCAGGTTCTGCCTAAGTGAGCTAATTGGACATAGATCATGCTTTTTGGAAACCAAAATAAGGATTTTTCTATTTTTAAAAATCAAGTTGTACTGAATAATTCTTGGTGTATAGTATGGATGGAATTGTGTTCCCCTAAAATACGTGTTTGACTCCTAAACCCTATACCTGTGGAAGCAATCCCATGTGAGAACTGGACTTTTGGTGTGTGTGCTAATGAGGCCATAGCAGTGCAGGGTGTGTCCTAAGGCTAATCACTTCTGAGTTATAGGGAGCTGCCTAGATACATTGACGAGAAGCACAGAGGAAGACAGATGCTACACCATGTGAAGATCACTAAGGAATTGAGAAGAGACAAAGAGCTTACCCCAGAGCTGACAGAAAGAGAGAGCCATCCCCTAGAGCTGGTGCTCTGGATTTGTACATCCAGCCTCCTAAACTATGAGCAAATAAATTTCTGTTCTTCAAAGCCACCCACTTGTGGTATTTCTGTTACAGCAACACTGGGAAAATAAAACAGTGTGTTATAGGGTCTTTCGGTTGCCCCCAGCAAGTGTAACCATGCAGGAAGAGCTGCCTACTCAAAGTAGACTCTATCTTAATGACGTGGATGGAGTAAAACTTTTGGAACCTTCATTTGCTGATGTGAAATGACTCAAAATGAAAAGAAACAGCTGCAAAGATTCATTAATAATTAGAATGTGGAATGTATGAAGTATGAATCTAGGAAAATTGGAAATCATCAAAAATGAAATGGAATGCATAAAGATCAATATCCTCGGCATTAGTGAGCTGAAATGGACCGGTGTTGGCCATTTTGAATCGGACGATCATATGGTCTACTATGCTGAGAATGACAAATTGAAGAGGAATGGTATCACATTCATTGTCAAAAAGAACATTTCAAGATCTATCCTGAAATACAGTGCTGTCAGTGATAGGATAATGTCCATACACCTACAAAGGAAGACCAGTTAATACGACTATTATTCAAATTTATGCACTGAGCTAATGCTAAATATGAAATTGAAGTTTCTTTTTTACCAACTTCTGCAGTCTGAAACTGATCAAACATGCAGTCAAGATGCATCGATAATTACTGGTAATTGGAATACAAAAGTCAGAAACAAAGAAGAAGGATCAGTAGTTGGAAAATATGGCCTTGGTGATAGAAAGGATGCCAGAGATTGCATGATACAGTTTTGCAAGACCAACGACCTATTCATTACAAATACCTTTTTTCAATGACACAGACAGCTTCTATACATGCAGACCTCGCCAGATGGAATACACGGGAATCAAATTGACTACATCTGTGGAAAGAGACGATGGAGAAGCCCAATATCATCAGTTAGAACAAAGCCAGGGGCCGACTGCAGAACAGACCATCAATTGCTCATGTGCAAGTCCAAGTTGAAGCTGAAGAAAATTAAAACAAGTCCACGAGAGCCAAACTATGACCTTGACTATATCCCACCTGAATTTAGAGACCATCTCAAGAATAGATTTAACACATTAAACACTAATGACTGAAGACCAGACAAGTTGTGGGGTGACATCAAGGACATCATACATGAAGAAAGCAAAAGGCCATTAAAAAGACAAGAAAGAAAAAAAAAAGACCAAAATGTATGTCGGATGAGACTCTGAAACTTGCTCTTGAACGTAGAGTAGCTAAAGTGAATGGAAGGAATGATCAGGTAGAAGAGCTGAACAGAAGATTTCAAAAAGCACCTTGAAAAAAGACAAAGTAAAGTATTCTAATGAAATGTCCAAAGATCTGGAGTTAGAAAACCAAAAGAGAAGAACATGCTTGGCATTTTTCAAGCTGAACTGAAGAAAAAATCAAACCTCAAGTTGCAATATTAAAGGATTCTATGGAAAAAATATGGAACAACGTAGTAAGTATCAAAAAGATGGAAAGAACACACAGAGTCACTGTATCAAAAAGAATTGTTTGACGTGCAACCATTTCAGGAGGTAGCATATGATCAAGAACCGATGGTACCGAAGGAAGAAATCCAAGCTGCACTGAAGGGAATGGCGAAAAACAAGGCTCTAGGAATTGATGGAATACTAATTGCTATGTTTCAGCAAACTGATGCAATGCTGGGAGTGCTCACTCGTCTGTGCTAAGAAATTTAGAAGACAGCTACCTGGCCAACCAACTGGAAGAGAGCCATATTTGTGCACATCCCAAGGAAAGGTGATCTGACAGAATGCAGAAATTACCGAACAATATCATTGATATCACATGCAAGTAAAATTTTGCTGAAGATAATTAAAAAGCAGTTGCAGCAACGTATCAACAGGGAGCTGCCAGAAATTCAAGCCAGATTCAGAAGAGGACATGGAATGAGGGATATCATTGCCAATGTCAGATGAATCTTGGCTGAAAGCAGGGAATACCAGGAAGATGTTTACCTGTGTTTTATTGACTGTGCAAAAGCATTCGACTGTGTGGATCATAACAAATTATGGATAACATTTCAAAGTAATACAGAGTAGAAGTGAGGATGGTGAGACTTCTTCTCAGGTACTTTGACCATGTTGTCAGGAGGGACCAGTCCCTGGAGAAAGACATCATGCTTGTAAAGTAGAGGGTCAGCGAAAAAGAGGAAGACCCTCAAGGAGATGGATTGACACAGTGGCTGCAACCATGGGCTCAAGCATAACAACGATTGTGAGGATGGCACAGGACTGGGAAGTGTTCCATTCTGTTGTTCATAGGATCCCTATGAGTTGGACTGACTTGACCGCGCCTAACAACAACAACAGCAGATGTAAATTCTCAAGTGGCTTTCAGAGTTACTTAGAAAGTTAAAAACCCAGAGGACCCAGAATGGCTAACCTTTTCACAAGGCTTTTCATGGAGAATTTAAAGTGCAACAAGATCACTTGCAGAAAGTAGACTCCTCTGGCTCCTATGACAATTCCCACTTCACAGTTCCAGAGAGATGGAAAATATGAGAAAGAATGAAATGGAAATACTTGAATTGAAAAGCATAATATCAGAGATGAAAAAAAAGTCAACAGGCTCATCAGTAGATTCTACAGAGGCAAGGAAAGAATCATTGAACTTGAAGATAGATCAATAGAAATTACCATAACTAAAACACAAAGAGAAACGAGAATTCAAAAAACTAATAAAAAAAGCCAAAAAAACAGAGCATCGAAGACCTTTGGGAAACCATGAAACAATTTAACATACATGTAATTGAAGTCCCAGCAGAAGAAAGGAGAACAGGGCGTAAGAAATATTTGAAGAGTTAATGTCCAAGAATGCTGGACAAGGAGTGACACAGTCCAGCGAGCACCAAGCAGGATAAATACTAACTGTACTGCTAATGGTGCTAAAAACCACCACAACAATAATAAGTGTCACCTAGACCAAGTGTATGCAAACTACTGGGGAAAAAAAACGGGGCGGAACACATTATATACAGAGGAGCAAAGATTAAAATGCAAACGTCTCATCAGAAACTATGCAAGGCAGAGGACATTTTAAAGTACTTGAAGAAAAAAAGTATAACCCCAGAATTTTATATCAGCAAAAGTATCTTTCAAAAATGAAGAACAAATGGGAGACTTGAGTTCCAGCCAAGACGAACTAGCAAAAAACAGATTTACCATCCCATGAGAAAAACAAACGAAAAAAGCCAAATCCACCCCCTGCAAATGAAAACAGACAAATCATGTGAAAAAGCTTTTTCAAGACATTGGGCATCAGGCGGTGAAGGAGAGTGATCCCTGAGAGAGGGATAACCAGAGTTTGAAGCACAGAGAAACAGATATGAGAGAGCTGTACGCAGAACTCTGGAGATTTGCAGAGGGTCAACTTTGGGTTTTCAGCTGAATACTGATCATCGCTTGCATGGGTGGAAACTACTCAAGGCCTGGGAAAGGACCGCCCAACAGGATGAGAGGGAACAGTCCTGGGAACTCACACACACAAGAGTAGTTGCTATTCCCACAGGCCAGAGTGGAAAATTTCACACTTCACAAAGCATTAAGGAAAGTACTCAGAAGGGTTTTGTCTTAAACAAAAAACAAACAACAAAATGTGTTGCCTTAGAGTCGATTCTGACTCACAGCGACCCTATAGCACAGAGTAGAATTGCCCCATAGGGTTTCCAAGGAACGGCTGGTGGATTCGAACAGCTGACCTTTTGGTTAACAACTCTTAACCACCGTGCTCCCAAGGCTCCGGTTCGTCTTAGCAGTGGGGAAAACAAATAGCTCTAGAACCAATGTTCCTCTGCTCTTAGCTGACAAAGACTGAAAGACTCTAAAGGATCAAAGTAATTGTAATTTGACTACCAAACCAGACCAAACCCGTTGCCGTTGAGTCGATGCTGACTCATAGCGACCCTCATAGCGACAGGACAGAGTAGAACTGCCCCCCTAGAGTTTCCAAGGCTGTAAATCTTTACGGACGCAGACTGCCACATCTTTCTCCCGCAGAGCAGCTGGTAGGTTCAAACTGCTGACCTTTCAGTTAGCAGCCAAGGACTTAACCACTGCACCACCAGTGCTCCTTAACTTGATAACATGCCAGAATAAAGCACAAGAATATTTACAGGAATACAAAAATATCTAACACCTGACAGGGTAAAACTTACAATGTCTGACATCCAAACAAACATCACAGGCATACAAAGGAGCATAAAAATATGAACCATAAAAAATCAATAAATTAAAACTGACCTATAAATGACACAGATGATAAAAATAGTAGATGAGGACATTAAAGCAGTTATTATAACTTTATTCTAGTTGTTCGAGAAGCTAAAGAACAAAATGACCATGTTTAAGCACAGACATGGGATGTATTGAAATGACCCACATCAAATGTTCAGAAATGAAAATTACATGTCTAAGATGAAAAGTAGATTGATTGGGATTAATGTAAGATTAGACATTGCAGAAAAGCAGGTTAGCAAGTGTGAAAATGTATTATTATAAAGCATTTCAAATAGAACACAATGAGAAAAACGAACGGAGTATCAATGAGCTATGGGACAACTTCAGACAACTGAATATATACATGTAACCGAAGTCCCTAATAAAACATGCTCGAAACTTCTAAAACAGCTCAGTCATGAAGTCACTCCTGAGGGTCACCCTTCAGCCAAAGATTAGACAGACCCATAAAACAAAAGGAGACTAAAGGGGCACACCAGCCCAGGGGCAAGGACTAGAAGGCAGGAGGGGACAGGAAAGTTGGTAATAGGGAACCCAAGGTCAAGAAGGGACAGTGTTGACATGTCATGGTGCTGATAACCAATGTCACAAAACAATATGTGTACTAAATGTTTAATGAGAAGCTAGTTTGTTCTGTAGACCTTCCTCTAAAGTACAATAAAAAAAAATTTATAAAACAAAAAATTACACAAATACCTGAAAATTTATAAATTAACCATCACAGTAGGAGTTTTTTTTAGCACATCTGTCTCAATTGTTAATAGATAAAGCAGGAAAAAAGTAGTAAAGATGCCAGTGATATAAGCAAAAAAAAGTAAAAGGCTTGATATAATGGGCATACTTAGAACTCTTCACCCAATAATTCCAGAATACACGTCCTTCCCAAGTGCATTTGGAGCATTTTTTAAAATGTGATTTGAGAGGGGCACATGGGAGCTTATCTGGGGCTAAAGTTCTACTGTATGGTAAATAAAAGGGTTATTTCCCAGCTTGATGATGTTTAAATATGTCTTTACCTGTGTTTAAATGTGCCAACCACATTTTATGCAGTAGATTTGTATCCAAATCTTTGCAATGTATACAATCATGATATCACGGAAAGGTAGGTATTTAAAGAACTTCTGTTGTAAATTTCTGCATAAAGTGACAGATCCTGCTGCAAGCAAATAATTACCTCCTTATTTATTCATTCTGAGAAGCTAGAATTCCTCCAAGTTTGCTTGTACCTGTGGACATTTTAGGAACAATAAACAGAAAGAGGTGATAGAACCTCTGGGTCATTTTCTATTTGTCCTTGAAGTAATTTTAACTCTGACTGGCTCTCTTTTTAGTTGAAGGTGGTTTAGAACACACAGCATTAAAGTAAAAGGAGAATTTAAAAACTGGTGAGTTGATTTGTACCCAAAATTGGCTGAAATATTATTAACTGACTGAAATCAGAGCAAAATGATCATGCAGAGGGAGGGTTCAGAGAAAGTCAGTCCGCGGATGCTAAAGAATACCTGTACTTGGATTTGTTCTGCAAGTGAGTGATGATGGCCTTTTTTTTTTTGGTGCCATTTCAACCATCTTTACGTGTATAATTCAATGACATTGATTACGTTCACCATGTTGGGTAACCATCACCACTATCTAGCTCCATTTTTCTCATTGCCGTTAATGGAGGCTCAGTACCCCTTAAGGAACAACCCTATTTCCCCCTCCCACTGCCCCTGGTAACCACTGAGAAACTTTGGTCCGTATGCATTTGCCTGTTCTAGATGTTTCATTCAGTGGGACCATCCACTGTTTGTCCTTTTTTGTCCAATTTGTTTCACTCAGCACCGCGTTTTCAAGGTTCATCCACGTCACAGTATTTTTGAGAACATTGTTCTTTATGGCTGAGTGATATTCCATTGTATGTATGTACCATGTTTTGTTTACCTGCTCATCTGCTGATGGACACTTGAGTTGTCTTCACCTTTTGGCTGTTGTGAATATGCTGCTGTCAACATCGGTGTACAAGTATCTGTTTGAATCCTTGCTTTCAAATCTTTTGGATATACAATGATGGCTTTCTTTTAAAATACTCGTGTTTATGCTTACTCAATTTTAAAAAGGGGAGTTGGTTATGAGGCTACAAGGGAATCCCCGGAACCCCAAATCAGGGAGTGCTATCAGTGGGGACTAGAACCAGAGTCTAGAAAGCTCTTAGCACCAAGGCAGCCACTCGCCCCACCTTTAGAGAAACAAGGTCTTTCGTCTCTCTAACCTTCACATTCCAGGGGCTTTAAAGACGCTATTGTCAATCCTTATTAACAACTCTTAGGAAAAGCATAGAATGCACTGAACACTTCATGTGTGCACAGCCCTGGACAGGCGCTTCACGTGCATGGCAGCACGATATTTTGCAGTACCGACTGAAGAGTTTTTCCCTTCCATTTTTCCGCCACTTTATCCTCCTCCCTCATTAAGCCAGATCTTGGTACTCAGTACCTTGAGCGTATAGTTGTGACAGCAAGAACAGAAGCGAGACAAGACAATGCTGAGCTTTGGAGTTTCAAAGCAGAATTATAAAACCACAGACATCAGTTGAAGAGAAAAACGTTTTGGGTCTTGAAAGCCAGGCTGATGAATATCTAAAGCAGCATACTGAAGGATTCACAGCTTGAATTTGTGCCATGAACAATGAATGTATATGAGGATGCGTTCTGTCTCTGACTCACTAAAAACCCTATGTGTTTGAGGGAAGAGCAGAGTTGAAGATGTTCCTGGGGGAAATGATAAGGTTGGGGGTCTGAGGGGATGGAGGACCTGCGCCTCACTTGCCCTAGGTCAGTGGTTCCTAAACCTGTCCGCATTAGAACCATCTGGGCAGCTTTGAACGATTTCAAAGCCCAGGTGACATCCTAGACTTTTCAAATCACAACTCTAGGGGTGGGATACAGACATCAGCATTTTTTGAAGCTCCCTAGGTGATTTCAGTGTGCAGACAAGTTTGGGAACCACTGCCCTAGGTGGATCCTGGAGAAGCAGCAAGATGCTCACATTCTAACACAGCTCTATCGGGTATCCTGCACCTGGCAGTGGGCCCGTGAATACAGCCCGCTGAGGTTCCTTTGACTCTGGGGTAGAGGATCAGAGCCTCCAAATTTTTTTCTATTCCCCACACTATCCCCACCGAAGGGGGCATGGAAATGCACAGAAAGGGCCAGGCATCTGGATAGACTTTATAGTCAGGACGAGGAGGATGCAGGCAACAAGCACGGGCCTTTGATGGGAGGCCATCTGGGGATGCATGTCACTCAGACGTCAGCATGGACAGATGCTGGTGACCAGGAGCCTGGGGTATGTGGAGCAGTGTGGACAGGTGACATCAAAGACAAATGCCTAATGCCAAATACACCCCTAGGAACTTAGATGCAAACCAGGAGAAGGGGAGGGGGAAACCCAGAATAAACTGAAAAAAAATTGAATTCGCTGAGATTATGTGAGTGTGAAAAAGACACAAAATAGAAATTTAGCTATTTTTTTGGCCTCTGAAGTTGATACCTAGTATATTTCTTATCTGTGTACCCACCCACTCACCCATCCATTCACCCATCCATCCATCCATCCATCCATCCATCCATCCATCTTCTCTATAACCATCTATCATCCGTCCATCCATCCACTCATCCATCCATCCATCCGTCCATCCATCCATCTTCTCTATAATCATCTATCATCCATCCATCCATCCACTCATCCATCCATCCATCCGTCCATCCATCCATCTTCTCTATAACCATCTATCATCCGTCCATCCATCCACTCATCCATCCATCCATCCGTCCATCCATCCATCTTCTCTATAACCATCTGTCATCCGTCTGTCTGTCTATCGATCAATCAGTCATTTCATTTAATCCTCACAATAATGCTGGAAGGCAAGTGCTCATATTATTCCCATTTAGTAGATATGAAACCTGAAGTCTGGAGATATGAAACATCTTGGCCAACATTGCCCAACTAGACAGTGAGGATCCAGAAATGAAATCCATACAGGTCGGCTCCTGAGAGTGCTCACCATGTCAGTGGGCTACATGGTGGGTTTTAGCTGTCCCATTGTTCTGATGGGGTCCTTGCTGCTGCCGCCTCACTGATGTCACACACCCCCATTTCTGCCGTCATGAGCTAAGTACTTGATACCACTTAGGGCTGACGCTGGCAATGAGAAGAAACTGGCTCTTTTTAGCTCCACAGAATTGCATGGCTGCTATGTGAGCTTAGTCAATGCGTGGCGCCCGAGAGCTGTTCCAGAAAAACTTTTAAAATCATAATTACAAAAGCCAGCATGGTATTTTGGAACCTGAGTGTTACAGACATCCGTCAATGGCATAGCAAAACAAGCACCCTAAACTAATGGAATGCAAAGATCAAACCGAGGAAAAATGTGTTCGTCATCGGGATTTTGAAAATCTCCCTGCATACGACAAGGAATCTCATTTTTTGTTGAATGTCTTTCTTACGTTAGGGCACAACTCCCTCCAGCTTCTCCAAGGTGTGATGTGACCTCATCCCGTCTAGCTGTCAACATCGCTGGAGAAACAAGAGGACAGAGAAGAGAAGGCACAGAGTTGTTGTTGGTTTGGGTATTGCAAAGCTGAACGAGAGCTCCACCCCACCAGGTCCTATGATTGCTTCTGGGCCTGAAAGGAACAGCCCCGCTTCCCTACAAAACATATCTGTTGACTGACCCCCAGGTGTTACTGTACCGTCCATGTTGACAATGGAATTCAGACTGTAGTAAAAACTTGACCAACGAGTGAAATCTTTTAGGCAAAAAAAATTCTATTTTAATCCTCATAATGGGTATTGTTAGTTGTCACCGAGTCAGACCTTAAACGTAAACCGGAAGGACACGTTGCCCGGTCCTGTGCCATCTTCATGATTCTTGCTGTGCTCCGAGTGCATTGTTGCAGCCCCTGTGTATTTTGAGTGCTTTCCAACTTAGGGGGCTCATCCTCCAGCACTATATCAGACAATAGTCTGTTGTGATCTGTAGGTTTTTCACTGGGTAATTTCCGGAAGTAGATCTCCAGGCCTTTCTTCCCAGACTGTCTTAGTCTGGAAGCTCCACTGAAACCTGTCCACCACAGGTGACCCTGCTGGTATTTGAAACACCGGTGGCATAGCTTCCAGCATCCTAGCAACATGCAATCCACCACAGTACAACAAACAGACAGGTAGTGGTTCTATACTCTTAGAAGTTTCCAGATTAAAGGGACTTCTAGTGGGTTCTACACACACACACACTTTGCCCAGATACCAGAGTGCAGACCCCACACTTCAACTCATCCTTCTACTGCACCTCCAAACCCTCTCCCAGTGCACTGTGGGGCCTGGATAAAAAATGACTCTGGCTAATCATAAATATATTTCCATTTTACATCGATCCAGCAGCTTTTGCGCTTAAAAGCTAGGACTTTGTCTTCTTCATCCTCTGGTTCTTCAGCCCCTTAGCAAATAATTCTCATAGTATCCCATCACAAATATATTATCCTCAAAACCTTTCGTTTAATGTCTCTAACTTTAAGGTAGAGCTGTTAGATTCTAAAGGTCTCGTTTCATTTAAAGACCATTAAACAATCAACACGGTCTTTCAAAATAAAAATATGAATATGATTGTGATCAGCATTTAACAATTAAACAATAAATGGGACATCTTACCCACTTGATTATTTTTCTAGGGCTGCCATAAATCACCACACACTAGGTGTCCTAAAACAGCAGAAGTTTATTGTCTCACAGCTCTAAAGACCAGAAGTCTGAAACGAAGCTGTCAGCAGGTCCACACTCCCGCTGAAGGCTTTAAACCAGAAACCAGTTGCCATCAAGCCAATTCCAACTCCTGGTGACCCCATGTGAATCAGAATAGAACTGTAGTAGAGCTATGCTTCACAGGGTTTTCTTTCTTTCTTTTTTATTGTACTTTAGGTTTACAGAACAAACTAGCTTCTTATTAAACAGTTAGTACACATACTGTTTTATGACATGGGTTAACAACCTCATGACATGTCAACACTCTCCCTTCTGGACCTTGGGTTTCCTATTACCAGCTTTCCTGTCCCCTCCTGTCTTCTAGTCCTTGCCCCTTTAGTCTCCTTTTGTTTTATGGGCCTGTCTAATCTTTAGCTGAAGAGTGAACCTCGAGAGTGACTTCATTACTGAACTAAAAGGGTGTCCAGGGGCCATACTCTGGGGGTTTCTCCAGATTCTGTCAGGCCAGTAAGTCTGGTCTTTTTTTGTGAATTATAATTTTGTTCTACATTTTTCTCTAGCTCTGTCCGGGAACCTCTATTTTGATCCCTGTCAGAGCAGTCAGTGGTGGTAGCTGGGCACCATCTAGTTGTGCTGGACTCAGACTGGTCGAGGCCGTGGGAGCTGTGGTCCATTAGGCCTTTGGACTAATCTTTCCTTTGTGTCTTTAGTTTTCTTCATCCTTCTTTGCTCCCGAAGGGATAAGACCAGTGGAGTATCTTAGATGGCTGCTCACAGGCTTTTAAGACCCCAGATGCTACTCACCAAAGTAGAATGTAGAACATTTTCTTGATAAACTATGTTAATGCAAATTGATCTAGATGTTCCTCAAGACCATGGTCCCCACAGCCCCCATCCCAGTAATTCGGTCCCTCAGGGAGCTCCACAGGGTTTGCAATGACTAATTTTTTTTAGAAGTAGATCACCAGGCTTTTCTTCTGAGGTATCTCTGGGTGGACTCGAACCTCCAACCTTTCAAGCCTCCAACCTTTTCATTAGCAGCCTAGCTTTCACCTTTTGGACCACCCAGGAATTCCTCCGAAGGCTTTAAAATAAAAAAACCGAACCCATTGCCATCGAGTCAATTCCGACTCATAGCAACTGTATAGGACAGAGTAGAACCACTCCATAGGGTTTCCAAGGATCAGCTGGTGGATTTGAACTGCCGACATTTTGGTTAGCAGCCAATTTCTTAACCCCTGAGTCACCAGGGCTCCTCTGAAGGCTTTAGGGAAGAATTATTCCTCAGATTTAGAACCCACTCTAATCCAGTATGACTTCATCTGAACTAATTACATCTGCAACAACCCTATTTCCAAATAGTCACACTCTGAGGTTCTGGTTGTTATGAGTTGATTGTGTCCCCAAAACAGATACATTGAAGTCCTAACCCCTGGTACCCGTGAAAGTGGCCGTGTTTGGAAATAGGGTCTTTGAAGACGTTATCAGTTAACATGAGGTCATGCCAGATCATACCAGAGTAGGCTGGGTCCTAATCTCATCTGAGTATTGTGCTTATGAAGGAGGAGAGCAGACACTGGGAGAGTCAGAGGAAAGATGGCTACTGAAGATCCATCTGTATGTAAGCCAAGGAGCGATCAGAAGCTAGGAGAGAGGCATGGAGGAGCTTCTCCCTCAGAGTCAGAAGGCATTGACAGGCCAACACCCTGATCTCATACTCTCAGCCTCCAGAACTGTGAGACAATAAATGTCGGTTGTTAAAGGACACCCACTTTGTCATGGCAACCCCAGGAAGCTAATCCATGAATTTTGGGAGGACGCTGTTCAGCCTACCACACCCATTTTCCCTGAAGATCATCAGCCTAGAACAAGGCGATGTCATTCTGCTGGGTCCTGGGTCCCACAACCCTCAGGACAAGAGGACATCAGCCGTCACAGGAGGGAACCAGCACCGACCAATGAGCTTCAGCCGTTCCCTCGAGGAGGTCATCCAGAAGACAGTCTCACCATCAAGGCTTCAAGTGGGTGTACACGGCGGGAAACAAGCATGCCGATGGTTGTGACTGCAGCTCTCTCACTCGTGAGAACGTGCAAACCGCTCTTGAACGCCCTCTGCATCTTCCACCAACCTCATTCTCCTCCTCGCTCCTCTCTTCCATGTTTCATACCCCCTTTCTCTTTAATCCTTTTTGTCTGCTCTCCTGACACCCCAAAGTTGACACAGCAAAAGGGGCCGAGATGGGATTTGGGAAGTGTCTTAGTTTCTTAGTGCTGCTATAACAGCCATACCACAATTGGGTGGCTTTAACAGATAGACATTTATTTTTCACAGTTTAGGAGGATAGAAGTCTGCATTTAGGGTGCTGGCTCTCGGGGAAGGCTTTCTGTCTGTCTCAGCTGTTGGGGAAGGTCCTTGTCTATTTTCAGCTTCTGGTCCTCGGTTTCTTGGCAATCTTCATTCCTCATATGCCATATTATCTTCCCCTCTGTTGGTGCTCCCTTCTCAGTGCTGAATCTGCTCTTTTTATATCTCAAAGGTGATTGGCTTAAAACACACCCTATATGGATATGGTCTCATTAACATAACAAAGATAGTTCTGTTTCCAGATCCACAGGTATAACCCATTGCCCTCGAGTCAATTCTGACTCACAGCAACCCTATAGGACAGAGTAGAATTGCCCCGTAGAGTTTCCAAGGAGCAGCTGGTGGTTTGAACTGCCAACTTCTTTGGTTAGCAGCCTGAGCTCTTATCCACTGTGCCATCAGGGCTTTTACAGGTGTAGGGGGTAGGATTACCACACATTTTCCAGGGACATAACGGGGAGGAAAATCACTGCAAGTTACCTCCCTCTGCATTTCTATACCTGTAAACCCTGACTTACTTAAAATCCAGGATTCTAGTCCTGAGCACATTCTAAAATTAGCTCCCAGAGGGCAGAGCAGCAGGGCTTGAACTCCGACTCACTTGCACTTTACCTCTTCCCCTGGTACAGATGCTGTACCACGAACAGTCTTCTGATGTGGCAGAAAAACCAACCCAACCAAAGATCTCCTTTACTTCTTAATTGATGTACTCCTTAGCAAACTATTTGTGATTATTTCAGAGGCAATTTAGGGTGAGCAGTGAGAGTCATAACCTGGTTCTGGCTTCATCGAGCTTGCCTCTAATTAGATAGTAGTAGTGACTCAAGGGGAGACCTGGTGGTACGGTGGTTAAGAGCTATGCCTGGTAGCCAAAAGGTCAGTAATTCAAATCCACCAGCCACTCCTTGGAACCCCTATGGGGCAGTTCTAGTCTGTCCTATAGGGTCACTATGAGTCGGAATCGCTTGGACGGCAATGGGTTTAGTGACTCAAGGTGGGCTGACAGTAGCCAGCTATTTGTTCCAAGTTTACCCCTTCTATTTCTTTCTTTGTTTGTTAATATTAAAATATTTTATTGTGTTTTCTGTGAAAGTTTACAACCACTTCTATTTCTGCATTGTAAGATTTTGCCTTTGAATATTTTGGTCTGGGTAAATATTACCGTAACTTCTAGCTGTAGATGGAAATGAGTCTTATTGCTTCCTTTTTTTTTTTTTTAAATAATTTATCTTATTGTTGTTGAGAATATACACAGCAAAAAATACACCAGTTCAAGATTATACACGTACAATTCAGTAACATTGATTACATTCTTCGAGTTGTGCAACCATTCTCACCCTCCTTTTCTGAGTTGTTCCTCCCTCATTAACATAAAATCACTGCCCTGTAAGGTTCGTATCTAATATTTCAAGTTGCTGTAGTCAATTTGGTCCCATGTAGGTCTTCAAAGAGCATAGTGCTCAAGGCAGACATTTCTTTTACTAGTTAAGCTAAGCTATTGTTTGCTTTTAAGAAGACTTCAGGGGATATTTTTTATTTCTTCTCTTCCTTTTACTAAGAAAATAGCTTAAACAGTCATACTCTGGTTGTCCTATGTCTTAGTCATCTAGTGCTGCTGTAAAAGAAATACCACAAGTGGATGGCTTTAACAAACAGAAGTTTATTCTCTCACAATTTAAAAGGCTAGAAGTCCAAATTCAGGGCACCAGCTCTAGAGGAAGGCTTTCTCTGTCAGCCCTCACAAAGATAAAATACTTAGGAATAAATCTAACTAGAGGCATAAAAGACTTATACAAAGAAAACTACAAAACAGTACTGCAAGAAACTAAAAGAGACCTACATAAATGGAAAAACATACCATGCTCATGGATAGGAAGACATAACATTGTGAAAATGTCAGTGCTACCCAAAGCGATCTAGAAATATTATGCAATCTATCCAAATTCCAACATCATTCTTTAACGAGATGGAAAAACTAATCACCAACTTCATACGGAAAGGAAAGAAGCCCCGGATAAGCAAAGCATTTTACTGAAGAAGAAGAACAAAGTGGGAGGCCTCACACTCCCCAATCTCAGAAACTACTCTACAGCCACAGTAGTCAAAACAGCCTGGTACTGGTACAACAACAGACACATAGACCGATGGAACACAATTAGAACCCAGACGCAAATTCATCCACCTATGGACAGCTGATCTTCTACAAAGGGTCAAAGTCCATTAAATGGGGAAGAGATAGTATCTTTAACAAATGCTGCCGGCGTAACTGGATATTCATTTGCAGAAAAATGAAACAAGATCCACACCTCATACGATACACAAAGACCTAAATGTAAAACCTAAAACTATAAAGATCATGGAACCAAAAATGGGAACAATGCTAGGGGCCCTAACATATGGCATAAATACAATACCAAACATAACTGGAAATGCACAAACAGCAGAAGATAAACTAGATAACTGGCAGCTTTTAAAAATTAAACACTTATGCTCATCAAAGGACTTCACCAAAAGAGTAAAAAGAAAACCTACAGACTGGGAAAAAATCTTTAGTTACGACGTATCTGACAAGGGTCTAATCTCTGAAGTTAATATAGAGTCAATATTAACAGAGCTACGGTTGCTAACCAAAAGATCGGCAGTCCAAATCCACCAGCTGCTCTTTGGAAACCCTATGGGGAAGTTCTACTCTGTCCTGTAGGGTCGCTATGAGTCAGAATCAACTCGACAGCAACGGGTTTGGGTTTTTTGGTTGTTAAATTACAATAAAAACAAATCTTAGACTTTGATAACATAAAAAGAATAGAATGCATAAATAGATTTGTAGAAATGAATTAGAGCCAGTACGTATTAAAATGCTTCCAGCCATGTATCATCAGCATGTTCGAAAAACCAGGATAACTTTGTACATTCGCAGGGTTTGCCAATTTCTTCCATTCGAAGTGCTGCTTTACAACATTCTCCTACACTTATCCAGCACCTTTTGAAGAAAAATCACACTTCATAGTGATGCCATCCAGTAATTTTCAGTGAAATAATGGTATATTGCAATTGAAACATTAATTTTCTTCCTGCTAGTTGCTGATGTTTGTTAACATTGCTATTTGTGAGATAAATATCAAATTTAAACGTATATAAGTACCAACAATGCGTGACAGTACATTTAAATCGAGATTGAATACGAGAATAGAATCATCAAAAAATTATCTGCTATCTTCTATTTCTTGAATTTAAACATCACACTTTAGAAATGTGAATGATGTACATTTAAAATGTTTACACTCACCTGACAAATTTCTGTTCACATGAAACTCTGTTCCGAGCTTGATGCAGTTTAACCAACCCTTTCAGATTTCTGACTAGAGTGTTCTCAATTGCGGAGCGTTTCTCGTATCTTCTGGAGGCACAGCTCACGTTACTGGGAGGGAGGTTAAACACGGAGCGGAAACGGGGAACTCCGACTCGCCTGCCAGCAGTCATCATCCCTTAGAGCTGCGGCTGTGCAGAGCTTCTTGCCCAAGCAAGGAGCTGCGTCCTTCCCAGCCATGTGCCAGAGAAGCACTGGGCACACATGGGTGCCAGGTGCAAATCAAACATAAAGGTCCAACAGTCTTGCTTACAACTAAAACATTGTCATTGAACTGAAAATAGCAGAGCGAAAAAAAAAACCCAATAGTTTTCGATTTTGTTTTGGGTTCAGAGACACCTTTTTTTTTTTTTTTTAATTCACTCCAGTGAAAATTTTGGATTTTTTTAGTTTCGTTTCTGTTCCGGTTCGAAGCCCTGGATCAAACTGGCAACAGCCACTCGAAAGACTGTAGGAACCTCAGCGGCAGTGAGTTTATGTTAGTGGGAGAGAAATAAGACAGAAAAGGAGGCTGAGAATCGTTGCACAACTCGACCAATGTCATCAACGTCGCTAATCGTACACGTCGAAACTGCTGAATTGGTGTGTGGTCTGCTGTGTATTTTCTCAACAACAACCAAAGTAAAATAAATTATATATAAAAAAGAAAGGTTTCCCTTCACAGTTCCTGGCTCCATGTTCTGTCGCATCTGGTAACAGAGTTGTGTAGTCCTGGGTGGCAGCCGGACGGACGGAGAGAGACCAGAATGGGATATTCAGACAGCGCCCCTGGAAGTGAAAGAACTCTGCGTTTTTCGTCATTGTATGCCCAGCCACAAACACCGCATTCAGCATGGAGCTGACCCACAAATACCATTTAAATGTGGAATTAATTAGGAGGAGAAGCATGAAGGGACAGGACGTTTTCAGGCAAAGGTGGGAGCCAGTGATGGGAGGAGGTATGCTGGCCCCTGAGTCGGAATTGACTCACAGCAGTGGGCTTACTATGCTGGTCCCAGGCGCAGCATCTCACCAGGAGGTGGTCACTGATTGTAGAAAGGTTGTTTTGAAGCCCGGACATAAGGTTTGCAGGACCAGAAACTAGAATTTGATAGTGTGTGTTGGAATGACTGGGCTCAACTTAACCAAACCCGGGATAGACTGATGTATAAATCAAAATGCCAGTTTATTAACCTACTTAGGAAAATACACTGGTTGTGGGAATCAGCCATTCAAGTCTTCTCGCCAGCCATTTGTCCCCCTTGGGAAGTCTGCACGGGAAGCCTGGAGAGCATTGCCCCCAAGCAGGGAGTATGAAGTGGGGAATGCTCACGGCCAGTATCGTGAGAAGGGTCCCTGGTGGTGCAGCTGCTAACCCAAAGGCTGGAGGTTCAAACCCACCCAGCTGTGCTCTGCAGAAGAAATACCTGGCAATCTGCTCCCATAAAGATTAAAATAAAATCCGTTGCCTTCGAGTCTATTCTGACTCATAGCAACCCTATAGGACAGAGTAGAAGTGGCCCCATAGGGTTTCCAGGGATGTAAATCTTTGCAGAAGCAGATGGCCACATCTTTCTCCCATGGATCGGCTGGTGATGACAGCCTAGAAAACCCTTTGGGGCAGTTCTTCCCTGTCACTTGGGGTCGCTATGAGTTGACAACCAACTCAGCGATGCCCGACAACAGTGTCATGGAGCTCTGATATCACCAGGTGTCTGTGGCCGCTATCCCGTATGTCTGCCAAGAAGGCTTCATACTGTGGTCGGTTTGCCTGGCCATGCCGTCCCCAATCACTCCTGCACACCACAGACAAATTTCTGCTCCCTGGGCTTCCATTTTCTAGTTTCGTGCTGACCTTCCCATTCTGTCCAAACGTCCTTTTTACAGAGGAGTGTCACCAGTTTATTAATAAGCTGGCCTCAGTAGGATGAAAAAGAAAGTGACCTTATTCTTTCTCACCAGATCCCCTTTAAACAAGATCTGCCCACTTACTCTTTGTAGGCATTCCAGAAACACCCTGGAGAAATCTAGGGCAAAATCTATAGCTTTTCTGGTCACTGTCAGGAATTAACAAAAAAAAAAAAATCTTTTTTTTTTAGGTTTAAAAAAATCCCAGGCTGTTCTAATATTAAACCTTCAATTTCTCCTACATTTTAAACTTTCTCCTCTTCTAGTGTCCCAAACTTGAACCAGCGTTAGAAGTAGGAAGGGGGTGAGGTGTGTTGGCTTCTTTGCTGTTTCTGCACCTTGATCTCCTGCTTCTCCACTCTGTCCCACTTGCCATGTGGCCTCTGGGAGGGACAGGAAGAGACAGGTGGGGACAGAAAAGTTCTTACTTGCCGGGTAGAAGTGAGTTCTTTTGCCAAGTGGGAGTGGTTTTATAGATCCTTCTGAGATGTTCTGCAGGGACCTCCCAACCACAATTCCCTGATGCGTGCACTGCTACCTCCAACTGGTCCCTGAAGACCCCCTAAGACCCTGAGCTCAGGTGATCCCCCGCCACCAACTGGTAGCTTTGGTGTTACCTCACCGTGCCACATGTTCTCTTGAGAGGTTGATCCTTTCAGGAGAACCCAAATCTGGATCCCTTACAGAGAGTCCACATCTAGCCCATGGGAAACGTGAACACTTCCTTGTCCACCACATTCCAGGGGCACAAGTTGTCCCCAAGACAGCCAATGTCATTGTCCTATTGCCACGGTAGGATAGCTCTGGGCAACTGCTACCGCCTCCCTGTCCCGCAATTCCAGGGAATCCATGTCAAGCTCTCTGAGTGGGTCCCTTAAATTTCCTCTCCTGGCTTGGGGGTGGGGTGATGCACGCTCCTTCCCTGTTTGTGAAGAGAAAGAAATACGTGCACACGTCCCCTCTTTCCAAAGATGCTCTCTTTACTCTCCCGACCCTCGGATGAACTCTTAACCTTCTCTGGGTTAACCTGGAGGTGAATAATGAACTGAGGCTTGCAAGCCTTGGCGTTGAGGCAGGCACTCAGCTTATTTTAGACTGTGGAGTCACTAAGCATTTATTTGCAGGAAGACTGTACTTAACACTCTACAGGGTATTGTACATCTGAGTAGGCTCCATCTCCAGGCATGCCAACACAGGCCTCCACTACTCCCACCTGCTGGCCACACTCATTGAGACTGGGGTGCTTTATTTCCAGATGTTCACTGAGAAGTGTTTTGCACACCTGCAGCCATTACCACTAGTCTATCTTACGGTTGTTAGGTGCCGTCAAGTCGGTTCCGACTCATAGCAACACTATGCACCACAGAACGAAACACTTCCCAGTCCTGCGCCATGCTCACAATCATTGTTATGCTTGAGCCCATTGTTGCAGCCACTGTGTCAATCCATCTTGTTGAGGGTCTTCCCCTTTTTTGCTGACCCTCTACTTTACCAAGCATGATGTCCTTCTCCAGGGACTGGTCCCCCCTGATAACATGTCCAAAGTGTGTGAGACATAATCTCACCAGCCTTCCTTCCAAGGAGCATTCTGGTTGTACTTCTTCCAAGATGATTTGTTCATTCTTCTGGCAGTCCATGGTCTATTCAATATTCTTCGCCAACACCACAATTCTAAGGCTCAATTCTTCTTCGAGTTTCCTTATTCATTGACCAGCTTTCACATACATATGATGCGATTGAAAACACCATGGCTTGGGTCAAGTGCACCTTAGTCTTCAAGGTGACATCTTTGCTTTCACTAGTCTATAGCATCAGCAAAATTTCTTTGAGGTCCTGTGATTTAACTTTGCTCATATGAATGTTGTACTGTACTCTGTAACATACCTGGGGCTGTTTTATCAGCATCCCACCACCCCTCTAGTCTTTACGGAAAATCGACACTAGAGAGGTGTGTGGTATTTACCTCGTGGTTTCATGTATGCTAGGTGTTAGACCTGGTTGCACAGTGGTTAAAGCGCTCAGCTGCCCACCAAAAGGTTGGCGGTTCAAACCCCCCTCCCCGCCTTCCCCAGCGGCTCCATGGGAGAAAGACCTGGAGATCTGCTTCCGTAGAGCTTACAGCCTAGGAAACCCTGTGGGGCGATTCTGCTCTGTCTCATGGGGTTGTCATGAGTCGGAATTGACTCCACAGCACACAACAAAAAGTGCTAGACACACCAGCAGGCATGCCAACTTGTATTCCAGTTTGAGAAACGTGGCCTTAGCAAGTATCTTTTCTTATTTGTGTTAACTCTAGGTTTGGTGGTGTCTTTCCACTGCCTCTATAACTTTCCCACGGAGACACGTAGACCGTCCTATAGGAATTCTAGAGAAAAATGTTAGCGTAAGCGATCCCTCAGGGTAAAAGATAGATAGCAGGAGCACAGGCTGATACTCTTTCTTCTTTTGGGATGCTTCTCCCCAACGTCTCTCCCCAAGTGCATTCAAGAACACAACCAATTTTTACGTGTGTCAGTACCGCCAGATACAACAGAAACAAGCCAGTTTCACTCCATTCACTTGTCACAGGATTGAACTATTAAGCACGGGAGGGTTAGACAGATAAACAGATGGTTGAGAATAGATGCTGACCTAGGCAGAAAAAATTTCTGGAAGGATAAAGAAAACCTTTAACAATGATTATTTCTGGGGGAAGGAGAAAGGAGGGAGGTTTACAATTTCTGTATCATGTTCTCTACAATGGTTGGAGTTCTGGTGCTTACACTGCTTTCATAATTAATCAGATGGGTAATTAGCAGACTATTATCTTGGCTGAATGTTCCCTGGTTATTGGCACTGATCTCCGTGAGCGAGGGTATCTGCTTTTCTTTCTCTCCTTTCCTTCTCTCTTGTTTTCATCCTTGTGCTTAAGGAGTTTTCTACCGTGCTGGTTATTCCATCCCTTAAAATTTCACTTAAAAACTGCCTCAGGTCTGTAAGGATATTGTTGATGTGTTGTGAGGCTGATAACCATTGTCATAGGGCAACATGTGTACTAACTGTTAAATGAGAAACTATTTTGTTCTGTAAGCCTTCATCTAAAGTGAGAATAGCAGCACGATTGGAAGAGCGTAGTCGATGTCACTGAACTGTGCATGTAGAAATTTTTGAAATGGTGTACCTTTGGCTACGTGTATTTTCACCAAAAAAAAAAAAGAGGTTGAGAAGTTAGAGGGTTGATATGTTGTGGGGTTGTTAACCAATGTCATAAAACAATATGTGTACTACTGTTTCGTGAGAAACTATTTGTTCTGTAAGCCTTCACCTGAAGTACAATTAAAAAAAAAAAAAAAAAAAAAAACTGCCTCAGGTCTTCACATTGAAACAGTCCCTTACCTGACCTAAACCGGGTGTTTCACTCTTCAGATTCCTGTATCATTCCGGGTCCAGCTGGGAAAAGAGAAGCCACACCAAGTTCTTTTAACAGACAGGATTTAATAGAAGAAATTGGTTTTCTAATATAAGGTCCCAGAGGACTGAAAAGGCCAAAGAGGGGGCAGTGAGGTTGCACAGAGGCATAACTGCAGGAGGCAGCTGCCCCCAAAGGCTGGCAGAGCCAAGGAGGAGCTGAGGTTGTCAGAATCAGAGTTTAGGGCAGAACTGGGACTTGGGCCTCTGAGGAGACGGGGCTGCCAGGCTGTTGCTGGCGGCTCCAGAGCTCAGAGGATGGCGCCCAGGTAGCTGAGCCTCAGCCCACTGAAGAGGGGGTCTGCTCGGCTGGTGCTGGCACCGCCCCAGGGCTGCAAAGAGCTTGCTTCTAGGAGCAAGGGAGCAAAACTGAAGCTGGAACAAACAGCTACTGCCACACAGAGGGATGGCAACGAGACACTGTCAGGAACAGCAAACAAACAGAAAGGAGCACATCTCTTCTCCCCACCTTGCCCCTTCCAGTCTCTCCATAGACGCCCACTGTGGGTGAAGCTTAACAGGGAGCCCCCTGAGAGGGAGAAATGTGGTTTTCTGGGTTCCACTCTCAGCATCGGGAAGCAGAGGATCTAGAAGGCTAGATATACTTCTGTATACCCTGGAGCTGGGAGATTATAGCATAATAATGGGTATTATTCCTTTTTCTAGGCAATTACTTAACTCACCTCTGTATTAGCACCATCAGACTCCAGGAAATGCTTGCACTGTCTTTCTTCCAAGCTTGAAAATGATTAAGGCTATACCACTCCGTGCAGTGGTTAAGAGCTCTGCTGTTAACCAACCGATGGGCGGTTCGAATCTACCAGCTACTACTTAGAAACCCTGTGGGCAGTTCTACTTTGTCCTATAGGGTCGCAAATGAGTCAGAATTGACTTGTTGGCAACAGGTTTTTGGTACATTCCCTGGTGGTACAAATGGTTAAACACTCGACTACTAGCTGATAGGTTGATGGTTCAAACTCACCCAGAGGCACCTCGGAAGACAGGCCTGGTGATCTGCTTCCAAAAAGTCACAGCCTTGAAAACCCGCTGGGGCAGTTGTACGCCGTACACATGGGGTCACGGTAAGTTGGAATGGACTTGACGTGACAACAACAACAGCGTACCTCTGCGGCACTCACCGATAAAACTCCCGACTGTCCGCAGCGCTTAAATGTGACAACTAGTTCGTGATATTACTCACGGTGCTTTCTGCGCTTTTAAGGAAATGTGCATAGATCATTTGGTGTGTAACTATAATCACAGTATAAATCATTTTGAATCTTGCCTTTATTTAATATATACTTATTTCACAGTCTTCATATTTACCATATTACAGGCCTCATAATAATCCATAAAGTTAGTGTTCTAATTTACCAACTTATTTCCCTATTATAGTAATTTTTTAATTTTTCATATTAATAAGTAGTGCTCTGAGAAATCGTTTATGTATAATAATTTTTCTTCATTTGATTTACTCCCTTATCCCAATATCTTACTTTTGTATCATCCTCAGCCTTACATTTTAAGTAGTTGATATTCTACAGTCATGTTTTATTAGAACCGTCTCTGCTCAGCAATCTCGGTAAAGCTTGTCCTACTTTATCATTCCATCCTTTTCATATTTCTTTCTTAATCCTTTTGCTTAAAGACTTTTTTACGGGGCTGGATTTCCAGCCCATGTTTTCTTAGCTCATCTTTGAACATGCCGTTTTATCACCTTGCTCTCTGCTCAGTTTCCCTGAGCTAAGGAGAACCTCCTCCATCAGAAATTATTTTGTGGGGAGTGAGGCTATTTCACCCCAGGCTAATATGCTCGCCCTGTCCAGGCAGAATCTGAGTGAAATTTAGTTACTTGGACAAGCACACAGGGTCCCGTTTCCTAAGGGGGTTCTATATTTCAATAAATTGTGGCTTCTAAAATTGAGTTCTAATTAATCAAACCCATGATTCGTCCAGTGTCTTTTTTTTGAGACTAAGTCAAGAGAACAGAAAATGAACCAAAACCAAACCAAACCAAACCCATTGCCATCTAGTCGATTCCAACTCACAGTGACACTATAGGACAGAATAGGACAGCCTCAGAGGGTTTCCAAGCAGTGGCTGGTGGATTAGAACCGCTGACCTTTTGATTAGCAGTCATAGCTCTTAACCACTACACTACCATGGTTTCCAGAATAGAAAATAGGGCAATTAAAAATGTTTCCCTTTGGATACAAACTTTACAAAGCCGTGTGTAAAGCAAATTGATTTTGCTGTCCCAGTAGAAAATGAGGCAGGCAACTAATCATGTCATAAATATATATTTGTTGATATCTACTTCTGTTCTCATTCAGAAAGTACTGCTCCAGGAGGAAAACAAAAATTTTGCTTGGAATATAGGTTAAAAAATTAATGTGTATTTTTAAGGAAAAATTAAAGCATCACCCACTTTTAAGGCCAATGCTTAGTTTAGGCTTTTCAACAGATCAGCAGAATTCTATCACTTAGTCATCTATTCCTGTTTTTGCTTGTTTTACACCCATCAGTGGCACTGCAGAAAACACAGGGTATTCCCTATCTAACTGGAGAAGGAGACAAACTTTCTTTGTAAAACACTTTTCTTTCCAACAAACCTCATCTATTATGGCATCATTATGATTTATGCAAACAATAGATTGTAAGGATAGTATAGTCTTCCAATGTCTGTTGACTTTTTTAAGGAGGTGTACTCGGTCATAGAATAGTTCAGGCTTGTGTGTCTTCTGTTCACATTTGTTCTCAGACTAGCATGTCTTCATCTCAGCCTCAGGTGTACACTCCAGGAAATCCAAGAACCGGCTGAAATTGTATTAGGAGTTTTGTGCGTCTGACGAGAGTTTTCTTAGAGTTCATCAGATTCTCAAAGGGCTTCTTAACCCCAAAATCATTAAGAACCAGTGTCAAAAGCACATTTCACAACCTCCTGTTTGTGATCTTGCTGAAAATCAGAAAATGCAGGAGTCTTTCCCAGTCTGCTCTGGTGAGGTTCAGGTATAATACGCTTTGCTCTTAGTTCAAAGAACCCTGGAGATGCAGTGGTTGAAGCGCTTGGCTGCAAACTGAAAGGTCAGCGGTTTGAACCTACCAGCCGCTCCGTGGGAGAAAGATGTGGCAGTCTGCTTCTGTAAAGATTTACAGCCTTGGAAACCCTATGGGGGTAGTTCTACTCTGTCCTATAGGGTTGCTACGAGTCTGAATTCGATTCAGTGGCAATGGGTTTGGTTGATTTTGGGTTGGGCTCTTAATTCAGAGGCTTGTTTTCATAAACCAATAGAAGAGTTTTACTTAGTGCAAAAGTGATTGGGGATGAGGAAATAGTAAAATGAAGAGAAGTACAGAACAATAACTCAAACAGAGGACGCGGTTGTTGAGAGATTTTTAAAGATGGAAAGATGGGAGAGTGCTGGGGAATATTTGTTAGTTGAGGGGGAAGGGACAGGAAGAGGGGGAGAGAGAGAAGACATGAAAGGAATGGGGAAATTATCAGAATACCATTCCAGAGATTGGGAACGAGAGCTCAGCTGTGATAAATGGACTCACCAAGTTTGAAGTAGACAAGGGTGTATATGAGTGTTATGAAGAAGGGAATGAAGAAATGGAGCAAGGGATTTGAACAAGGCATAAACAACGAGAATAAATGCTGTGTGAAATAAGAAAGGAGAGCTTCCAAGTTCCCCAAGATCCCCTTGAATCTGCTTTTAACTCTCTTTGGCAGTAAGATGGCGGAGGGATCATTTTTACTACTCTAAATCCATTGATTGTGGAAGGGAGCATTTTCCTCTTAAAATAGAATATCTTCTTTCCTAAGGTAATAAACACAACAAAAACCAATGTTTCTGGACAAAACCAATATTTCTGGATTTTCAAATGCAGCACAAAAATGACTTTCTGAAGCTAAAAAAAAAAAAAATGTAATTGATGACTTAGAGGAGAAGAATGTCCAAATTAGTGGACATGAAATGCAAGACATATCTCAAAGCACAGAGTGAAAAATATAAAGGGATGGAAATCATAAGAGAAAAATATGAGACATAGACGTTCTGGAGTATTACAAAAAGAAGGAATGGAGGAGAGGAATTAAATAAATAAATAATAGAAGAAGATGATTTTCCTGAACTAAAGAGAGATGAAGAAGAAGGCACCATCAGGACTGGAGGAAGACTCATTAACAACCTGCGTTCTGCAAATGACACAACCTCGCTTGCTGAAAGCGAAGAGGACTTGAAGCACTTACTGATGAAGATCAAAGACCACCGCCTTCAGTATGGTTTACACCTTAACGTAGAGAAAACAAAAATCCTCACAACTGGACCGATAAGCAACATCATGATAAATGGAGAAAAGACTGAAGATGTCAAGGGTTTCATTTTACTTGGATCCATGATCAACTCCCATGGAAGCAGCAGTCAAGAAATCAAACGACGTATTGCACTGGGCAAATCTGCTGCAAAAGACCTCTTTAAAGTGTTCAAAAGCGAAGATGTCACTTTGAGGACTAAGATGTGCCTGACCCAAGTCGTGGTATTTTCAATTGCCTCATATGCAGGCGAAAGCTGGACAATGAATAAGGATGACCGAAGAAGAATCGACACCTCTGAATTACAGCGTTGGTGAAGAATATCGAATATACCACGGACTGCCAAAAGAACGAACAAATCTGCCAGAATTCTCCTTAGAAGTGAGGATGGCGAGACTATGTCTCACATACTTAGGACATGTTATCGGGGGGACCAGTCCCTCGAGAAGGACATCATGCTTGGTAAAGTAGAGGGTCAGCGAAAAAGAGGAAGACCCTCAATGAGATGGATTGACACAGTGGCTCCAACAATGGGCTCAAGCATAGCAACGATTGTGAGGATGGCACAGGACTGGGCAGTGTTTTCTTCTGCTGTACATAGGGTTGCTATGAGTCAGAACCAACTCAACGGCACCTAATAACAACAACAGCAAGGGATCATCAAGTTCCAGGCAGGAATGATGATACACACATATGCACACAGCTCACTAATCACACCCTGATGAAAGTCCTACCTTTGAGCAATAAATAGAAACTATTACACGTTTCTAGACCAAAAGAACAAATTATCTACGAAAACTAAAAGAATCAAATAGCACAGCACTCCTTATCTTCAACACTAGAAGGTCGAAGACAGTGGAATAACATATTCCAATCTACAGAGGAAAAAAAGAGTTGCATCCCAGTAATCCTCCCCAGTCAATCATTCACCAGTCAGGGTGATAAAAATATTTTTATAAATATGGATGAAATAAAATAGTTGATTACCCATGTGCTACATCAGTGATAGAGATCTGAGAAATTACATGACAAACAAACCAGAATGGCGACCTTAGGCTGTATGAAGGGAAAGGGAGAAACTGCAGTGAGCAATGATTATACATTTACCTATATATATATACACACATACACACGCATATATATACAGACCTACACACACACACAAACACACACATATATAGATACATGGAGCACTGGTGGCACAGTAGTTAAGAGCTCAGCTGCTAACCAAAAAGTTGGTGGTTTAAATCTGCCAGCCGCTCCTTGGAAACCCTATGGGGCAGTTCTACTCTGTCCTATAGGGTTGCTATGAGTCAGAATCGACTCAAAGGCAATGGGTTTGGTTTGGTTTTATATATACATGTGTGTATGTTTTATATATATATTATATCTATATACACATATGAGAGAAAGAAGAGAGAGGGAGAGAGATCTAAATTATTATGTTAGATTGCCTGAGAATGTGTAATACACGTGCTAAATAAAGACTCTTGAGAAAGAAGGGCTATTCTCCAAAGGAAATTCTAATAATAGTCTGGAACTGAAAGAACTAAACAGATTTCAAAACGGAGATGGTGGGGGTAAGAAGAAGTGGGGTGCCAAAACATGTCAAAGGCCTGTCTGGGGTGTGGAGGTGAGGGCTGATGAGAGAGGGGAGAAGTGAAAGATTCTAGAGTCTCATCTTACTGGGGTGGGTGATGGACAGGACAAAAATAGAGCATACTGTGGGAAAATCGTGGCGTGGTATTTCACTTTCAAAAGCAGAGGAATATGTGTCTGATTACAAGCCAAAAAAAGGGAAAGATAACCATTTATTAAATGGAAAGTTATGATGTAATTTTTAAGTTTTAACAAAAGGACAAAAAATGGAATGAAGAGTAATCTGAACAAACCAACAAGAACATGGTAAAGAAAATAGAAAATAACGTAAAACAAATAATTTACTTGAAATTAAAGGAACAAGATAAAGCCGTTAGTCAATACACTAAATGCAAAAGGACTTCTTTTCTCATTTAAAACTAGATAGAGTTGCACAGCCAATTAACGAAATTGCTGTCAATAAGTTGTATACCTGTAAAAAGTTGAATTGGCAAAAATTGTGTGGTAGATATATTCACAACAATGACAAAAAACACAAAAAGAGTAGCTGTGAAGGGTGCTTACGTACAACCAAACATCTCAGGGAATTTGGTTTCTTGGTTTGGAGGCTTAAGGTCATGGTGTTATGGGACATCCCATATGGTGTTTAGTGCTTCTGTTCTACCTCCTAGTTCATTGCTACGGTGAAGTGAATTGCTTTAATATGGCCCTTCTAGCCACGGTCTTGTGACTTCCACAAAATGATTGGGTGGGACCATGCAAATAAGACACTAGTGGCCCAACAATGGGATTGGGTAGTATTTCTTAGGCAAATAAGGTACATAGAAACCTTGTAGTAGATTGGTTAGTTTGTGGTCTTGCTGGCAGGTGGGGATAAGGAGCTAGATGTATAACCAACTTTCCTGACAGAGGCCTTAGGGAGAGACACCAGGAGAGAGAAGAAGGGGCTGCACAAGGCACCACAAGAGACAGTGCAGCAAGAGTGGCGGCAGCATGAGCGGCGAGAGCCAGGAGACCAGCCTGAGATGGCTGAGGTGGGCTTCTCAGCAGCAGCAAGCCCAGAAGAAGCTGTCCTGATTGAAGAACTGTATCCTCAGTTGTTCCTGTTACTTCGAAGTTGATCTTGATCCTGCACTGTAACCTGTTCCTTCTCTAATAAGCCTCACAATTGGAAGTACGGTTCATGAGTTCTCTGAGATGTTGCAATGAATTACCGAACCCAAAGAAGGTAGGGAGAGTACTGAGGGGAGGAAGAGTGGTTGGTGTTAGAGATAATAGGTTGGGACAGCAGCTTGGAGGAGTAGCTGGTGTTAAAGATGATGGAGTGGGACAGCAGCGTGGAGGAGTGGTTGGTGTTAGAGATGATGGGGTGGGACAGCAGCTTGGAGAAGTTGGACATTTGGGACATCTTCAACGTTGCCTGTTAGGAAACAGCTTTGTGCTGATTCTTATGAAAGAAATTATTCATTTAGTTGCATAGTGCCTGGAGTCTTCAAAGCTTGCGAGCGGCCATCCAACATACAAAAATTGATCTCCATTTGCTTGGAGCAACAGAGAAAGAAGGAGAGTCAGAAATTGGAGGAGGATTTGGAATGTGTGCCTAATTGCCTCCATGAACAACTGCCTCCTTTGCCATGAGACCAGAACTGCATGGTGCCTGGCTACCTTTACTGAATATTTTGATTAAAGATTCTATAGAAGAATCTTGATTAAAAGGGAGAAAGTGCAGACCAAAATACAAATTTTCATGGACTCCAGACTTTCTGGAGCCAAGGAGGCTGGAGGAAACCCTGAAACTATTGACCTGAGATCATCTTTAAAACTTAAACCAAAAATGCCCCCTGAAGTGTTCTTAAAACCAAAAAATAGTTTGGCTTAGCTAATAAAGAATGTCTGCCTTGCGCATTGTGCTCTTTTAAGATGTATCTATATGGGATCAAATTGACAACGGCAACTTGAAAGAGTAGATAGGGACCTTAGAGGGCAGTGAGTTTATGTTAATGGGGGAGGAACAACTCAGAAAGGGGACAATATCTCTATCTTCCAAGGATGTCTGGGGTACAGACATCCTTGAAAAGATAGTCTGGAACAAAAGCCGTCATTGTCTCTACTCAAAGGTATTCAGAAATGTGAGAGATCCACAGAGAGACACCGCCCAACAAGTGAAGCAAAAGAAACTCAGAAGAGGGAAATAAGAAATTAAAATGCATCAGATAAGTGTTTTGTTTTTTTTTTTTTACTTTTTAATCCATGAATTCATAATGAGACTTTATCAAAAAATCAATGGAGCTAGATGGTGCCCAGCTGCCACCACTGACTGCTCTGACAGGTATCACAAGTGAGGGCCCCAGTTAGAGCTGGAGAAAAATGTAGAACAAAATTCTAACTCAAAAAAAGACCAGAATTACTTGCCTGACAAAGACTGGAGAAACCCCGAGAGTATGGCCCCTGGACACCCTTTTAGCTCAGCAGTGAAGTCACTCCTGAGGTTCACTGTTCAGCCAAAGATTAGACAGCCCCATAAAACAAGAAGAGACTAATGGGGCACAACAGCCCAAGGACTAGAAGGCAGAAGGGGACAGGAAAGCTGGTGATAGGGAACCCAAGGTTGAGTAAGGATAGTGTTGATGTGTTGTGAGGTTGTTAACCATTGTCATAGGGCAACATGTGTACTGTTTAATGAGAAACTATTTTGTTCTGTAGACCTTCATCTAAAGTGAGAATAAGCAGCACAATTGGAAGAGCGTAGTCGATGCCACTGAACTGTGCATGTAGAAATTATTGAAATGGTGTATTTTTGGCTATGCATATTTTCACCAAAAAAAAAAAAAAGGTTGAGAAGGGAGAGGGTTGACATGTCATGGGGTTGTTAACCAATGTCATAAAACAATATGTGTACTACTGTTTCATGAGAAACATTTGTTTTGTTCTGTAAACCTTCACCTGAAGTACAACTGAAAAAAAAAAAAGACCAGACTTACTGGCCTGACAGAGACTGGAGAAACCCCAAGAGTATGGCCCCCGGACGCCCTTTTAGCTCAGCAATGAAGTCACTCCCAAGGTTCACTGTTCAGCCAAAGATTAGACAGCCCCATAAGACAAAATGAGACTAATGGGGCACAACAGCCCAAGGACTAGAAGGCAGGAGGGGACAGGAAAGCTGGTAATAGGGAACCCAAGGACGAGAAGGGAGAGTGTTGACATGTAGTGGGGTTGTTAACCAATGTCGTAAAACAGTATGTGTGCTAAATGTTTAATGAGAAACTACTTGTTCTGTAAACCTTCATCTAAAATACAATAAATAAATAAAAGGGATTAAAAAAAATCATTGGAGGATGCTAGATCACCAATTCATTATGCTTAAAAATGGTAAGCAAAGAAAAAGAGGGGAGCATTCATCTTGCCTTTCCTATATTTTAGGGTACCCATAGAGTTGATGAAGAAAAGTACTTTTTTTCCCATACAAAAATTTATACATACATTGTTATGTGACCCTAATTGCTCTCCCTATACTGTGACTGCACACTCCTCTTTTCCACCCCCGATTCCCCATGTCCATTCAACCAGCTCCTAACCCTCTCTGCCTTCCCAACTCAGCTCCGGACAGAAGCTGCCCATTTTGTCTCTTGTATCTACTTGAGCTAAGAGGCACACTCCTCACGAGTATCACTTTATGTCCCACACAGTCCAGTCCAAACCCTGCCTGAAGAGTTGGCCTTGGAAATTGTTTTAGTTCTGGGCTGATAGATAATCCAGGGGCCATGCTTTCCGGGGTACCTCCAGTCTCAGTCAGGCCATTAAGTCTGGTCTTCTTGCTAGAATTTGAGTTCTGCACCTCACCTAAGAAAAGTACTTCTTTGCAGAAGACTTCCAGCTAGTAAATACTGAGGGACTATCAAAATATGGCAATTTCGAATGAAAAAACAAATCTAATAGACAATTATTAACAGCTGCTGAAGCCAATAGATGGGACTCATGGGCAGTTTTATAATGGGTGGATCAGGATGGAGGCACCAGAACCCACTGAAGAATCTCAGTATCACAAAAGAGAGATCATAAGACATCATGGGCCTCTTGATGTGATGTAAAAGGAAGTTCAACCTTCCTTTCCTCTGATGGAATATTTTTGAGGTCGATTCCTGATAGTTTCTCAAAGGCTTTGAGATAAGGTTGAACCCCAGGTGCCTATAATGGTAACCCATTCATTAATTCCCTATTCTTTAGCTTTTCTCCCTGCCCTATCTCACTTTCCCCACTTCCTCCATCGTACTTCTTGGGATCACCTCCCATATCAGCTATTTGCACCCAAACCCTGGTCTCAGGGTCTCCTTTTGGGAGAGCTCAAGCCAAGGCAGCTGGTATCAGAAGTCACCTTGGAAAACAGACACACAGGAAGGGAATCCGGATTTACGTCACTCACTAGTCAGATGGCATGGCCATACAGATGGCATTGCTGGTGCTAACTGAGGTGTAATAACCCCTGGCATTCTGCAGCACCACAATTACTGAGACTTTCGACTATGGTGTACTGCAACGAGGAATAGCTGGAAGGGAAGCACTGGCTTACAGAATAATGACTGGGAGATGTGAGGGCAATTGTAATTATAAGGACTGTAGGATTCACTGACTTGTTCACTGCCCTAGAAGCCTTGAAGAAAGACAATGAAAGATTCAGCCAAAATCAAGGCCCACTCTGAAAGCAGAAGGCCTCCATGGCAGCATTTCTCCACAGGAGAAAGACCTGGTGATCTGCTTCCACAAACATTACAGCCAAGAAAACACTATGGGGCAGTTCTACTCTGTCACATGGGGTCGCTGTGAGTCAAAAATGACTCGAGGGCACCCAACAATAATGATCTTCTACAGCTAGAGGGCAGACTTGCTGAAAATCAGGTCCACGATTTTATTGTAAAGGTGGCAGACCTACAAGAGGCTGAAATCACAGCCCTGGCCGTCCTGCTATGCTAAATCCAGGAGACCCTGACTGGGAAGGAGTGATTTCCTGAGATCTGGAAGGTGAGATTTGGGTGGATGTTTGAGAAATTTGAACCTGTTTCTTTTGTCTCTCCAAGTCAAGAGAAATGGTCCCCTCCCCTTGTTTGGGAAAAGCAGCCTTCCATTGCTTGGGGACCGTATAAAGGCTTCACCTTAGAGGCCTTAAAGAACAAGATGATGCGTGTTTGCCTCAAGATCTGCCTCTGGTCTCCTCTCATTTCCTCTAGACCTGTAATTGGGGTCAAGTTTCGGCATATCCTGAATGGAGAAGTACAATATCAGTTATAGGAGAAAACAGTGTATTCATTAAGAGTTGCAGGCTCTGGTGAATATGTACTAGCATCCATTGAGCTGCCATGTCTGAGGGTAGATCTTGTTGGTCTGGGGGTAGGGGCAAGTATAAGGCTGGATGGAGGAGAGTTCATCAACATGCTAGCGCTCTTGTTGTCTTAGTTATCTAGTGCGGCTGTAACAGAAATCCCACAAGTGGATGGCTTTAACAAAGAGAATTTTATTCTCTTACAGTCCAGTAGGCTGCAAGTCCTAATTCCGGGCATCAGCTCCAGGAGAAGGCTTTCTCTCTCTGTCGGCTCTGGAGGAAGGTCCTTGTGATGCATCAGTCTTCCCTTGGTCTGGGAGCATCTCAGTGCAGGAACCTCAGGTCCAAAGGACGTGCTCTGCTCCTGGCACTGCTTTCTTGGTGGTATGAGGTTCCCGTGTATCTCTGCTCACTTCTCTCTTTTATATCTCAAAAGAGATTGGCTTAACGCACTGTCAAGTCTTGTAGACCTCATCACTATAACTACTGCTAATCCATCTTATTTTTACATCATAGTGATAGAGTTTACAACATATAAGGAAATCACATCAGATTACAAAACGGTACACAATCGTACAATGCTGGGAGTCATGACCCAGCCAAACTGACAGATATTTTGGGGAGACATAATTCAATCCATGACACCCATGTATCTCAGGATTTAACATCTTGGCAAGGTCACTTAGAGTTGACCCTGAATACATGCAGGTACGGTAATGATTGTGAGGATGGCACAGGACTGAGTCATGTTTCATTCTGCTGTACGTAGGGTTGCTATGAGTCAGAATTGACTCGATGGCACCTAATAACAACAACAACATGGCTTCTTAAACTGGAACACAGTGAAAGCCTACAGCAAATGAAGTTAACATGCTGGAACAGCCTCAGAAAGTATTGATAAAGAGGCCAGGAGGCTTGGAGAGGTGGGCATGTTAGAATGGACTAATTATGGGAGATCAGGGAACCTCCAAACGGACTAGGTTCCCTCGGAGGGCTCAGAGGATTATCTTTTCTCTAAAGCAATAAAGAACATCCTTGTGAGGGAGTCACCAACATCATTAAGGAGGCATTCTGAAATACCAGAGACCAGGAAACAGCAGCTAACTGTCAAAAGCCCACAGGCCTCATGACTCCTGTAACAGGCAGCTAGCTCAGAGTGACAACCAGCGTGCCTTGACTCACAAGGATCTGTAGTGATGGCTAATAATAGGCCATGATGCTCCTAGAGGTGAGCAGAATGGGCAGCCAAATGAGGGTCTTGACTGACTTATATAACAAAAACAACAACAAAAAATGGAGCCACACAGATGACACAGAGAGCCTTCCCCAAGAGCCAGTGCCCTGAATTTGGACTTCTAGCCTCCTGAACCGTGAGAAAACAAATTTTTGTTCTTTAAAGTTACTCACTTGTGGTATTTCTGTTACAGCAGCACTAAGAGACTAACACAGATGATTTCTACAAAAACCAGACGAATGGCAGCAAATGACAACGGACCACTCACAGTAAGCTGAACTAACAAGCAGCCCAGTCATAGCTGCTGTGCCAGATCTGGTATCTACTGGACGAGAACAACACAACCTCTCGCACTTGGTAAGCAGACTTTGATTTGGCCAATCCGTTCTTTGCAATCCCCATCAGTGAGGATGCTCAGAAGGAGTTTATCTTACATGGAAAGGACAGCAGTAAACCCTGGGCCAGCTTCACAGGCACATGACTTGTACAGTTGCACAAAGCTCCATGTTTAGAAGGGGATCATTCTTGGTTTAATGCTCTGCTGCCACCATCTTGAAATTCTTGAGTTTTTGAACAAGCCCCCCCCCCCCCATATATTTTTTTTCTTGTGCTTTAGATGAAGGTTTACAGAGCAAATTAGTTTCTCATTAAACAATTAATACACACATCGCTTTGTGACATTGGTTGCCAACCCCACAACATATCAACACTCTCCCCTTCTCGACCTTGGGTTCCCCATTACCAGCTTTCCTGTCGTCTCCTGCCTTCTCATCCTTGTCCCTGGGTTGGTGTGCCCCTTTAGTCTCCTGTTGTTTTATGGGCCTGTCTAATCTTTGGCTGAAGGGTGAACCTCAGGAGTGAGTTCAGTACTGAGTTAAAATCCTGTCTGAGGGCCACGCTCTCAGTGTTTACCAGTCTCTGTCAGACCAGAAAGTCTGCTCTTTTTTTGTGTGTGAGTTAGAAGGGGCCCCACATTTTCATTTTGCACTGGGTTTCCCAGATTATATAGCTGATCTGATTTTGAGTATACTTTTTTTTTTTTTTTTTTTGTCTTTTCCCATGGTTCACTCTCCTCCTCTTTCATGATATAATTTACCAGGACCTTGATCAGCTTGATATTCTCCAGAACATCTCACCGGTGCCATATATATGACATCATGCAAATCATAGCTGGTGAACGGGAAGTGCTCTGGGTTTCCTAATAAGATACAGACGTGCCAGAGAGTGGGCAACACAGCCAAAAAGACATAGGGGCCTGACACATCTGTGATGTTTTTAGGGGTCCAGTGGTCTAGGTCATGCCACGGTATCCCACAAGGTAAAAGACAAATGGTTGTACCTCACTCCTCTTACTACCAAGAAAGATGCCCAGACCATGGTGGGCCTTTCTGGGGTTCAGAAGCAGCATATACCACACTTGGGAACAGTGCTCTGGCTCATTAATTGAGTGACACACAAGTCTGCCAGTTTTTTTTTTTTTTTCAATTGTGCTTTAAGTGAAAGTTTACAATTCAATTTCTCATACAAAAATTTATACACATATTGTTATGTGACCCTAGTTGCTGTCCCTATACTGTGACAGCACACTCCTCCTTTCCACCCTGGATTTCCCGTGTCTGTTCAACCGGCTCCTGACCCTCTCTGCCTTCTCATCCCACCTCCGGACAGGAACTGCCCATTTAGTCTCATGTATCTACTTGAGCTAAGAAGCACACTCTTCACGAGTATCATTTTATGTCCCATAGTCCAGTCTAATCTTTGTCTGAAGAGTTGACCTTGGGAATGGTTTCAGTTCTGGGCCAACAGAGAGTCCAGGGGCCATGTCTTCCAGGGTTCCTCCGATCTCAGTCAAACCATTAAATCTGGTCTTTTTACTAGAATTTGAGTTCTGCACCCCACTTTTCTCCTGTTCCATCAGAGACTCAGTTGTGTTCCCTGTCAGGGTGGTCATTGTTGGTAGCCAGGCACCATCTAGTTCTTCTGGTCTCAGAGTCTGCCAGTTTTGAATGGAGTTCAGAGCAGCAGAGGGCTCTGCAGAAGATCTAGGCCTTCCTGCTACACCAAGCATATGATCTAAGAAATCCAACGGTGCCAGAGATACCTGAGTTGGATAAAGATACCGAGTGGAGTTTCTGACGAGGTCCAATAGAAGAATCACAGCACAGACACATAGAGTTCTGGAGGAAGGCATGCCTTTTCCAGCAGTTCCTAGCAAGCTCTAGCCCTAGTAGAGACCGAGCACAAGTAACCATGTGACTAGAACTTCCCAGGATAAGCTGGGTATTGTCGGATTCACTAAGCTGTGAGGTTGAGCAGGCACAGCGGCGATCTGTCCTATCAGAGAAGTGGTATATATGGGATTGAGCGTAAACAGGTCCAGAGCGTAGAAGTAAGTTATTGAAACAGATGGCCTAGATCTTGAAGTCACCCACCTCTGTTGTACTGACTCTATACCTCAGCTCACACCTATAACGTGGGAAGTTTACTATGACTAGCTGATAAACTCATTGCAGTCGAGTCAATTCCAACTCAGAGTAACACTACAGGACAGAGTAAAACTGCCCCCATAGGGTTTCCAAGGAGCACCTGGTAGATTCGAACTGCCAACCTTTTGGTTAGCAGCCTGAGCTCTTAACCATTGCACCAGCAGGCTCCTGACTAGCTGATAGAGGGAGGAAAAAAAAAAAAAAAAAGGTCCAGGTTTGTGAATGGGTTTGGTTGATAATTTGTGTGAACCAAAAACAAACCCATGGATTACTGCCACGTTACAGCCCGACTCAAGGGCTGCACTAAAGGACAAGGGTGAGGACAAATCATCCCACTGGACAAAGCTTTGAGCAGCACATTGGGTTATCTCCTTGTATGGAGGGAGAAGTGGTCATAGGATATTTTCAGACTCTTGGACAGTAGTGGGTGGTTTGGCTCATTGTTTAGGTGCCTGGAAGGGGCAAGATGGTATGATCAAAGTCAAGGAGGTCTGGGTAAGAGGCACATGGAGAAACTTACGGGAGCAGACACAAGATGTGTGGATCTTTGAGTCTCATGTCGATGTTCATCAGAGTGCAACCAGTGCAGAAGCAGCAGCCAGGTGGACAGGATGGCTTTTATTTGGAGGGCAGCCACCCTCAGGCTTTGGCTACTGCCCCAGTGCTTTGCACAATGGTCCACAAACAGAGTAATTCTGGGGTGCAAGAGACCTACAACATGGACTGTCTCTCACCGAGGCTGACCTAGCTACTCACAGCAGAGACTGAAACTAACTCCTCGAAATGTTAACATCATTTGAAGAGACCAGCCAGCTGCTTGGTAGCAAGCTGATTACGTCAGACCCCTTGTACCCTAGAAGGAGAAACAACTCATCTTACTGGGATTCTTTTCATGTACATGGATTTGCTGCCCCTGCCTGAAGAGTTTCTGCCAGCTATCTGCGGGCTGACAGAATGCCTAATGTATTGACATGGTACCCCACATAAGATGATCTCAGACCAAAGAACCCATTTTATGGTGAAGGAAGTATGACCGTGGGTGCATGAACACCATAATCACTCATCCTACCTATACTACATCACTGGAAGCTACCAGCCTGATATAACATTGGACTGGCTTTTAAAAGGCTCATCTAAGATATTAGCTTAGGGATGACTTCCTGCCAGGTTAGGGACTTGCCCTTCAAAATGTGGTAGGCCATTGAACCAATGGCCTTTAATGATGTTGTGCCTCCAGTAGCTAGAAAGACTGTCCAGGTATCAAAGGATAGAAATAGTATTGGCCCCTCTTAACATCTTTCCCAGTGATCCACTTGGGGAATTTGTTCTTCCTGTTCTCGAAACTTGAGGCTCTGCTGAATTGGAGTTGTCATGGATTGAATTGTGTCCCCCAAAATTATGTGTCAACTTGGTTAGGCCATGATTCCCAATATTGTGTGGTTATCCTCCATTTTGTGACTGATGTAATTTTCCTAAGCGTTATAAATCCTAATCTCTGCCTGTGGTTAATGAGGCAAGATTTGATTATGATGAAAAGGTTTAGGGCGGCACGTAACACCTTACTCACTTCACATCCCTGATCCAATGTAAAGGGAGTTGCCCTGCAGTGTGCATCATCACCTTTTATCTTAAAAAAGTAGGGGGTCAGCGAAAAAGAGGAAGACCCTCAATGAGATGGACGGACACAGTGGCTGCAGCAATGGGCTCAAGGCTAACAACAATTGCGAGGAGGGCACAGGACCAGGCAGCGTTTCGTTCTGTTGTACATAGGCTTGCTATGAGTTGGAACTGACTGGATGGCACATAACAACAATAGCATTCACTTTTCTCAATCCCCTGCTTTACTTTCTCCCATTCTTTACTTGCAGTTCTTGGACTCGTTTCCCAAATAAGCTACTTGCACTCAAGTCCTTGCTTCAGGGTCTGCTTTTGGGGGAACCCAAACTAAGATCGGTATCTTGTCGACTTTATGTTTCACTGTATACGATATTGGTAAAACGTTTTCTGATCCTGAGTAATATCTCAGTCACATATGTTGATAAACTATTTTCTTGCTTTGCATCACTAATATTTTGTATTTGGTCGTATTTATGCCAGACAAATAGAACAAATATTCACAAAAGGAATGTGTTTGATAACATACTTCTAGTAGATACAGAGACTGCCTCTTACTGCATTCCTCAATCCAGATGATGGTCCAATTCCATAAAAGTCATTGACCGGGGAGCCATTACTACACAGTCCAGGTAAATAGCCACCTGCCTGTCCAGCTTAAGGTTGGGATAGATTTCAACCACCCTCCAGGCAACCCCACACAAGCATAGTGTCCTTCAGCTAAAGCTTTTGATAGTTACTGGTTTGCAGCTGAGATGGTGGAATGTGGCTATCAGCCATTAAGAAGCAGCCAAGCTGTGCATAAAGCTGAAAAGTCTCTCATGAGAACTGTGGGACCTAAAGGACATGCTTGCATTAAAACCATTCTACATTCTTTTTTTTTAAAGTAGGTTAGAAAGATTTTTTTATTGTAGTGAAATATAATAAAACATTCTACATTTCAGCCATTTTTATGTGTCCCATGCAGTGACATTAACTACATTCACCATGTTGTCTACATCCTTCTGAGGGCAAGCCAAAGGAATATCCATAGACAGGGCCAAGTGCGCCTTAGAAAGCAAGGGTGCTTGTTTCTAATCCAATGGAGCCGTGAGTGATGTATTGCAGAATTCTAGTCCACAGAACACATCTCTATAATTGTAACCTGGAAAAGTCGTAAGGCAAGTTTAACCAAATGCCCGCACTGGATGTTAAAACATCTCAGTTGAGCACCTGGGGAACATCTAGCTTTGAAAATCTAGAATATCTTCCAAATAAAGTTTTTGAAATTAATAGCACATACGCAAGGTACAAGAATGCCTCTAGTAAGCATAAAGCACTTAAAAGTTGGGGTACTTCTATCAAAAAGGACTAGTTGTACACCAATGTTCACTGCAGCACTATTCACAACAGTCAAAAGGTGGAAACAGCCGAAATGTATAAATAAAATGTAGGACATACATACAATGGAATATTACTCAGCCATAAAGAGAAATGAAATCCTGATACAAGCTACAGCGTGGATGAATCTTGAAAACGTTATGCTGAGTGAATTAAATCAGTTACGAAAGGACAAACAGTGTAGGACCCCACTTAAAGGCAATATCTAGAAAAGGCGAATGTACAGAGACCAAAGTTTGTTTGTGGTTACCAGAGGTGGGTGGGAGGAAGGGGAAAGGGGGACTCATTGCTTAGGGGACACTGAGCTTCTGTTAAGGGTGATGGAAAAATCTGGAAATGGATATTAGTGATGGTTGCACAACATGATAAACATAATTAATGTCCCTGCATTGTCCATGTGAAAAGTGTCAAAACGGGCTGCTACATATATGTTTACCACAATTAAAAAAAAGACTAGTTAGACTTACTTGGTCTGTGGGTCATTTTTCTAATAATAATTGGCTACCTAGGCCTACCCCTAGAGCTTGTTTTTTGTAGGACCATCTTATTGAGTTAATTTGAATCATACTTTTGTTTACCAGGTATATGCACCAGACCTAATTTAATAGAATTTGAAATTGTAATGACTATACATGTATTCAAAATTATTTCTCCAATTCAGCAGTAGTGAGAGCGAATAGCAATCTCAAGACTACCCTTGGGTTGATCCTTTTCCAGTGACAGATTCTTTGGGTACAAAACTCATAGCTGTTAATTCCTCTACTGTTTCCTGGAGAGCCTTTAGGGAAGCAACATAGAAAGCTGGCTAGATGCTTCGGGTCTGCAGTCAGGTAGCCTGAGTTTGAAACCCATCTCTACCACTTGGTGAATGTCTGTGACCTTGGACAAGTGGCTTCATTTCTTGAAGCACTGTTTCCTCCTTTATGAAATGAGGATAATGGGATAACTTCATACAGTTGTGGCAAGGGTGGGGTGGGGTATGTGGCGAGATTGCTGGGTGACCCATGGTGAATCACAGTAAAGGGCGGCTCTTATGACTGTGTCTTTATTTGCCCTCATCATGCAGAATTCATGCTGCTATCCTGATGATTCTGGGTTTGTGGCAAGACAATTTAGGCATATAACGCTGAAAATAAATGCAATTAATGATTGCAGCAGAAATTGCAATAAAAATAGTCTCTGTCACAAAACAATCTGCATACAGATTTTTAAGTGAGAGGCTAATTTGTGCTGTCAGCTTTCACCTAAAGCACAGTAAACACACACCTCTGGAAGGAAGAAGAGGCAGAGGAGAGTGCAGCTGCTTTCATTAGTGTTGAAACCTTTTTATGGTTTCTAGCTTTTGCCATCAGGTGGGTTAATATATGCCCCCGGCACATAGTAAGCTCTCTGTAAACCAGCACTAATATTGTTTTATACTCATGGAAAGTCACAGCAAGCAAACAGGGAGAGCACTCACAGACTGTGGGTGGAACAAACGGATATAAATGGAGCAGAGAAGCCTTTCTTTAAAAAAGAGGCCCTATTTCTTCTCTAGCAATAGAAACGCATAAATGTCATTAGTTGGTTGAAGAAATTTGCTCAGTGCACTACAGTTTGCTGTTTGAATTCCTAGGCCTGTACCTGTTCGTAGGCCCACTTCCAACTGAGGATCTTTTGCTCATAGGCAGTCAGCCAAGTGCCCTATTTTGAGATGTTCATATATTCCTTCTTGGTAATCTGCACAAATCCACTTTAGGCTTATGTTATTTTCTTGACTTTCTTCCAACAGCGTTTGAAACATCACCATCAATTTAATGTGGGATAATTCCAAGGTTTCCGGCCCTACAAAAATTCGCTCCGCTAACGGTCTTTGCGTATATGTAGCCACCTACCTTCCAGAATTCGGTGAGGTCATCAGCCTCATTAACCAACCTCCCACCAGGGGGCACACGAGACACAAGCACCACAGCGTTCAATTGCCATGCACGTTAGAAGGACTAACAGCAGCCTTAGGAAAATCAATTCCTTCCCGAATTAGACCCATCTGGTTACATACTTGGAGCCCTGGTGGCTCAGTGGTTAAAGAGCTCGGTTGCTAACCAGAAGGTCGGCAGCTGCTGGAGAAAGATGTGGCAGTCTGCTTCCATAAAGATCACAGCCTTGGAGACCCTATGGGGGAGTTCTCGGTCCTACAGGGTCGCTATGAGTTGGAATCGACTCCAAGGCAGTGGGTTTGGTTTTTGGGTTTGGTTACATGCTTCATTATAATTTATGTTCTGTAGTTATTGGCTTGCAAGGTAGCAAAGAAAAACACACGTCTCATTTTCGGGACCCCCTTCCGCTCCCCTCTTGAAATAAAACTGTCAAAGATAAAACAGAATTCTGGAAAATATTTTAATAATTTAAACTTTCACGATTAAAAAATAATAAAGGTTTTCGAGTCTTTCGAGGAAGGGAGTGGGGCGGCGGAAGGGCCAGGGGAGCGAAGAAAGTGAAGTGAGGCGCTTCCATCCAGATGGTGTAACAGATCCCAGGCAGAAGCGCAAACGGTTAAGATACAGCGCGGAAGAAACAGCACACGGTCACGTAGGGGGAAGGGCGGCCACGCGAGCATTAGCTGGTGAGCACACCTCGGCGAGCGCGCGTGAATCCAGTCTTCTCGAGGTCAAAAGGACTCCTTGGGGCTGTCGCTTACGAAACAGCTGTCCAGGTAAGAACGCGCGCTCGCGCACACAAACACGAGAATAACGATGAAAATGGGTATTGAGGGGTGTGATGATGGGTGGATATCTATACATAGCTACATTCTGGATTTAGCTGCCCCTATAACGTGGATGCACATGTGCATAAACATACGCCCCGAGGCATCACATTGGCGATGTGTTCCTGGTACCATTTGTGAAATTCTGGCGTGGGTCACATTCACATCACGCGCAAAGCCTGCGCAAAAGCGCACGCAGCGTGCCCACTTGTCCTGGGGGCCCTTGCCTGCACCCAGGGCAGCGAGGACCCATCTGTCGTGCGCGGCGGTGGCGGCTGGGACACGCCGAGACGGTGACAGGATGTGGAGCGGGCTGCAAACGGCACCTTCTTTTCTTCTCGTTTCAGTGATGTCATTGGGCGACAGCAGCTGAGGGCTGGGAGGAGGAGGAGGAGGAGGCGGCGGCGGCGCCGGGCCGCCGCCGAGGCAGGTCCATGTGCATATACTGAAAAGGCACTTGACAGTCTGCCAAAACGCGAGCGAGGGCGAGAGCGAAACTGGACCTACTGGATTTCGCGAAGCCAATCGTCATCATCTGCATCTACATGGGGAAGGAGGAGGAGGAGGAGGAGGAGGAGGTGGGATCAGCGGCTCCAGCCTCGGCTGCTCCAATGTGAAACCACGAGCAAAAAAAGGGGGATCAGAAAAAGCAACGGCGAGCGGGCGAGGAGGGAGGAGGAGAAGCTCCGCCGTGCAGCATCCCCCCCTTCGTTCCCCTGCGGATTTCTCCTCCTACTCCTCGGGCAGCTATGAATTCCGCTGAACAGACCGTTACGTGGCTCATTACCTTGGGGGTGCTGGAGTCGCCCAAAAAAACCATTTCGGACCCGGAGGGCTTTTTGCAGTCGTCTCTGAAAGATGGGGTGGTCCTCTGCAGGCTGCTGGACCGCCTGCTCCCCGGGACCATAGAGAAAGTAAGTGCTATTGCCGCTGGTGCGCCGCCCCCGCCGCGCGGACCCCGGGGCATGGAGCGCACCCCCGGGGCCTGGCCGCTGCGCGCCGCCTACGGGGTCGGCGCACAAAGCTGGCCGCCTGGGGTCCCCGGCCGCCGCGGCCCAGGATGGCACAGGAGTGCCCGGCCGTGGGGACCGCCTCGCGCCTTGGCACCTGGTGACCCGCGCGGCGGTCCCCGCCTTCTTCCAGCGCCCCGCAGAGAATGGAGCGCTCCGGGTGGAAGCCTACGCACTTTCCTTTGTGCGCCGACCTCCTGGAAGGCCGGTTGGCGCCGGGCAGGAGCGTGCGCTTCTCCCCGCGCACAGCGCTCCGCGCCAGGCAGCCGAGCCCGTGCTGCGGGAGCTCGGAGGGCGCCATTGTGTGGAGTGGGCAAGGGGCGGCGGGCCGGGGGCGCGGGGCCGCGGGCGGGGGGCCGGCCGCTTTAAAGGCGCAGCATCCGGAGGGACGTGCCGCCTCTGAGGCTTCTCGGGGTCCGGTGTGGACCGGAGAAGGAGTTCTCGCACATGATCGGAAATAGGATTTCTGTACCGCCCTGACAGTAACTTGCTCCTCGGATGTTGTGAGGTCTGCGTAGCTGCTTTCCAGTGACCTGATCAGAAAACCGTGTTCCAGTACCATGTACAGTTTTCTCTGATGGCTTTGTTTGAACAAGTCTTTTTTTTTTTTTTTTTGGTATTTCATCCTTTCTCTGTTTAACTGACCAGTCCCTATGCATTTTTTAAAAGATGCGTTCATCAGTAGCTGAAGGCTGGGCTGTGGAACGGTTTACTACTTTACCAGCGAAAAATTTCCTCCTGTGTGCCAAGGCAAGAGGCTTACAGGCACCTGGGTGAAAAAAAAAGCCCTGGTTTTCTTCAAGACTTGTGTAAAATTCTAGATTTCGTTTTCACAGTCATACCTGATTCTGAACAGAATCGATAGTCCTAAAAGACCCTGCTTCTCGTTACTCTTGACTGGTGGTTTCCCCGTGGCTGCAGAGTGAACTTTGACCTGCGTTTCTGTAGGTGATTAAAGCTTGTTTTCATCGCGCACGAGCTGACGAAGCATGGGTGAGGGGATATGACAGCTTTGAAGAACGGTATAGCCTATGTTTTAATATATTACAGTTTTTTCCCAAGTATTTTGCCAAGAGAGAATGTTAGGATCAACACTTATTTAAATGGTGTTAAATATTGGGATTAGAGTGAACCGTAATTAGGAAAAACAATTTCATTTTTTAATGGGGCACATTGGCCCTTACATACAGTGGTGATGTATTTGTTAATGATGAAATATTTTACTCCAAAAAGTAAAATATTTAATCTTACTCATAACTTTCAACACGTTCTGGCACTACATTTTAAATGTCAGAAAATCTTTAATATGAATTCTGCATACATATTAGCTTTAGGTATCTCTCTTACTTGGAACATATTTATGACAACAATCTGTATTTTAGCATTAATAATTGCCTGCCTGTCCATGCAATAAAAATGTTGCTTGTAAATGAACCAGATGTGACAAAATTATGATTTAAGATGAGAATAAGGGGCAGAATTTAACTTCGGAGGCACTCAGAATGCTTTGTTTATCTGGATATCACTCCCTCTGGTAACAGAAGACAGATGTTGAAAGGCATTGAAAATGTGTAGGTTTACCAAAGCAGATGTAAATATAACATCCTTCCCATCCTAAGAGCGAAGCTCTAAGAAACTTAATCTGCTGTGTTGATAAGAACATGCCAATATCAATGCGTACATTATTTGTTCTGTCAACCACGTTAATAGCCTTTGGTAGGCTCCAATAATTATTTTCTTTTAAAATCTGGAAGGGTTTTCTTGGAAAACTGATGCAATGCTTTCATCTCTAAAACAACAAAGAACTGTGAATAAAATGTTTGGCTTGCAGAAGCCAAGTTGAACCAACCCAACATGGTCTAAAACTATAGTCACTGGGAAATTTCTTATATTGAAGCTACTTATTTTTTTACCTGAGCCCCCAAATAGTTTGTTTTAAACTGAATCTGTGACAGTGAAAGCTTAACATCAAAGTAGCAGATTTTAGAGCTGCAAATTCTCTGTGGTTCAAAGGTAGGTTTTCAGGGTAAAATATTAGCCAGTCTCTGCCTCCCCAAAACCCTTGGGTTTCAGAATCTTGAGCTTTTTCCATTTCCAGAGAAGAGTTATTTGCTCGAGCTTTGAGATGTTTGCACGCATACCAAATAAAATATGCCACAAAGCACACATGCTGAACAAGTTTTCCTTAAATGTGGGAATGTGAACATGAGGACATTTTTCCTTAAAAAGAAACATTTGGAAACTTAACTGAATATTCATGTGAAACTGAGAGGATCTTAACTTTATGCCTTTTGACACACGAACACGCTGACAACTAGTTAATGAAGTATGAGCAGCTTGTAACTGAACATTTGCAAATTCATACTTTAAAACTCACCATTAGACCAGGGATAAGGGCAAAATTAAGAAAAGCTGTTGAGTCGGTGCATATGTCTTTTATTAAGAAAGACCATTTCCTAATATGTTTCTTTCATTATGTTCATTTATTCTATTTTAGACAAAAGAAAAGGGGACAGGGAACTGGGAGGACATCCGTTCAGGTTCAGATTGTTCTACTCATTAAAAAAAATCTTTTCTGTTTCATTCAGGTCCCCCTTTATGGAGTGCTACTCTTTTGCTTAAGGTGGAAGGTAAGACAGTGAGAAGAGGGGACTATAAATTAACGGGAGCAGTTCAGAAAAGAGAGATCTTTCATTATTACCTACGTGATGTTTTCTGATTGTGGCTGCAGGGGACAAGAAGATAAGGGTTAAAAAGTTTCCCAGTACACTTGGATTTTTTTCCAGTAAAGGCCAGGAAGTTTCACTGATCTACCCACACTATTTTTTCCCCTCATTCCTCTTGCGATGGGAAACATACAAGGCTGTAAAACCTTCTGGGCAAGCATCTTTGACTCCATCAGCACTTTCCATATAAGGTAACTCTTTAAACATCCCTAGATTACTGTATTACTCGGAAGGAGTAAAATCAAGACATAGGTAAATTAGAGGATGCAAAATTACCATGAGACTAATAAAGTACACGTTAAAATAATGGGATTAATGAAATGCTATTTTAATTTTACTTGCATTGATCTTTACGTGCAGCAGATGAAGTTACTTAATTCACTACGTAAAACTCAAGTCTTTGAAGAGCTTATTTTCTTTCAACACATAGAACTTCCCCCATGAGAACCATGTAATATGCTCCATAGGAGATAACTCAGTCAATATTTGTGGAATGTAATTGAAAGTCAGATGCTACCCTTCTGGTCTTGCTACATGTCCTGTGTGTGTGCCATGTATTTAAACTGTTTTAAATTGTTGGGTTGAATAATAAATTTGAACCACATCAGTTTATTAAGTACCTACCTAATCGTTTGGTGCTATCAGGAGATAAAAAGGCCAAGTAACTGTTTCTTAGAGATTTAGTACAGGAGAAAGCAGAAATATAAAAATAAGAATACTATGAGGCAGAATGAAATCAGAAGTCAGAATGCCAGGTAGAGATGAAAGTCATAGAAATCCAAGAAATTAAAGGAGACCTACGGTTCAGCTGTCATGGACTCTGATGATTTTTCTTAACCCATCAATCTTTACTAATCCTACACGTGGATTAGAATATGGCTTGTATTTCCTCAAACTATAATCTGGCAGCCCTATGTGATCTTTTGCAAGTTTGCAGAAAGTAAGCAAATTCGGATATATGTATAGCATAGGAAAAAGAAAATGCTTTTTCCTAACTCATTTTCTTTGACTTGCTTTCTGATCTGTCTTTGGATCCTGGGGCTGGTTAGGGAGTGGGTGGAAAGAGAAATGAGATGTCAGTACCCTTAGGGAGGAGTTATCAGTGCCTGCTGCTGGAAGTCTGTCTTTTTACAGGTCCTTTTGCCTTTAAGAAGAATATGCTCATCGATGACAATGTGGTAATGGTGGTTATATGCTGACTCAGAATGAATTGGATTAGGGAAGGCCATTCCCTGGATCTATTCAATAAATACTTGTTGATTAGTTAATAAATCACTCATAGAGAAATGTTACAAAAGAGGTTATAGCTAGTCTATGTTTTTAAGGAGAGTTCTTTAAACCTGGCACACCGAATTATTGGTTATATCAAGTTGCTTCTAATTACTAGCACCAGTTGCCACCGAGTTGATTCCACCTTATGGAGACCCTAAGGTCTTATTGCGTTAACTTCTCAGAATAGTTAATTTTGCAATAATAAACACTGCTTTTGAGGCACGTGACTTTAAAATACTATCTGACCTTGAACCACTGTGTTCTTGTTTTGGATTTTAGACCTAGAGAAGTGAAGTGGGTAGCTGTAACTGCATTTGCTGGCTCATCCAAAATAAAGCAAACAAACACATTCAATTTGAATCAGAAACACCTAAAGCGATGTCCTAAGAGCCAAACTAGAACGGTATAGCCTTTATGTTGGTATCACACATACACACACACACACACACACACACACACACACACACACACACACACACACACACACACACACACACACACACACACACACACACTCTCTCTCTCTCTCTCTCTCTCTCTCTCTCTCTCTCTCACCAATGCTGGAGACAGTCTCTGAGAGTTCACAAAGACAGAGAAACCTTTTGGCTGCCCTTAATTCCACTTTGAGCCCTTGATTGTGAGAGTGTGGTGTGTGTGTGTTTTTTTAAATATTTTTTTATGATTTTGGAGAAAATTTACATAGCAAATTAGGTTCACATTTAACAATTTCTGTATGTATTATTCAGTCACATGGTTACACTTTTCACAATGTATCAGCATTCTCATTATTTCCATTCTGGTTGTTCTGTTTCCATTAATCTAGCTTCCCTGTCCCCCCTTATCTTCTCATCTTTGGTCTAGGATAAATGTTGACCATTAGGTCTCATTTAGATGATTGTTTAGAGGAGCACAATACTCACAGGTGATATTATTTATTTTATGAGCCACTCTGCCTTTTGGCTGATAGGTGACCTCCGGGAGTGGTTTGAGTTCCAAGTTTAAAGGGTATGTCAGGGCAATAGTCTCGGGGATTCCTCTGGTCTCTACTGAGCCAGTAAATCTGGCCTTTTTCAGGAATTTGAGTTTTGTTCTACATTTTTTTCCCCCACTCTGTCCAGGACCTTCTGTTGTGTCCCTGGTCGGAATGGCTGGGAGTGTTAGCCAGGCACCATCTAGTTCTTCTGGTCTCCAGGTAGGTAAGGCCATGGTTCGTGTGGGCTGTTAGTCCTGTGGACTAGTTTCTTCTTTGTATCTTTGGTTTCCTTCTTTCTCTTTTGCTCCAGACACGTAGAGACCAATAGCTGTATCTTAGATGGCCACTTACAAGCTTTTAAGACCCCAGAGGCTACTCACCAAACTAGGATGTAGAACATTATCTTTATGAGCTGTTATGCCAGTTGACTTGAGTTGCCCCTCAAGACTATGATCCTAAGCTCTCAAGCCCATTAACCCAATCCTGCGAGGTGCTTGGTTATGTCTAGGAAGGCTCCATAACTGTGTCCCCTATGTGCTTCATTTTATGTATGAATACATATGCAGTACACGCAAACGTGTACACGTTTGCCTACACAAACACCTATACATCACGCTGGTATATTCGTATGTGCTTACCTGTACATATATAAGCATACATATCTACCCATGTAACCATACATATTTTTTTGGTTGTTATTACTGTTGTTGCAGAATTGTATATGTTGTGGCTTTTACCGGAATCATCCCTTATTGTATATTTCTTAGTGTCATCTTTTACCTTGGTAAGGTTGTGCTGACTTCACCCTTATTCGGTATCACCTTCCCATCACCAAAACTAACATGTATCTACTGCCTAGAAAGTGATTCCCCCCCTCTCTCCCTCCCATCCCTGGTACCCACCGAAGAATGTTGCTTTCTGTATTTATAGCTATTCCTGTCTTTCTATGATAGCGGTCTCATACAGTATTTGTCCTTTTGCGATTATTTCACTCAGCGTAATGTCCTCCAGACTCATCCATGTTACAGCATATTTTGAGAACTCATCATCATTCGTTACTGGTGCGTAGTATTCCATGGTGTGCTATGTACCAGTAAAGAGTAATGTCCCGTAGTTTGTTTATCCGTTCATCTGTTGATGGGCACTAAGGTTGCTTCCGTCTTTTTGCCATTGTGAATAATGCTGCAGTGAACTCAGGTGTGCATATGTCTGTTCCTGTCAGTGGTTTTAGTTCTCTGGGTATATGCCTAGGAGTGGATTGCTGGATCCTGGGATGTTTCTATTTCTAGCTTTTAGAAGATATGCGTGTCTGTTTTACAGAAAAACAGTTGTGACCGCACTTTCTTAGTTGCGGGCACAGTGCCAAACTCCTTCACAAATTTCATTTAATCCCACAACTACCCTGTGAAGGAGGTAATATTAGCCCCATTTTAAAGATGAGGAAGTTGAGGTCTAGCGGTTTGCCTTCCCCAGGTCACCCAGCTAGTAAGTGGAAGGGAAATAATTCAACCCAGATTTGTTTGCTGCCTTAGCTTTCTGACAGAACTGCTTCTTAGTTGAGTGCATGCTGAGTGCTCCCATCTCTGCTAAGTTTAGGGGGAAATATGGTAGTTATGGACCCTTGGTGGCTAAGAGCTCGGCAGCTAACCAAAAGGTCTGCAGCTGGAATCCACCAGCCGCTCCTTGGAAACCCTATGGGGCAGTTCTGCTCTGTCCTGTAGGGTTGCTATGAGCCAGGATGGACTCAATGGCCATGGGTTGGCTGGTTGATTGTGACAGTTACTGCATTCAGTAGTTTATGTCAGATTAGGAAACAAGGCGATGACAAACCACATAAGCGAAGGCGAGCAGAATGGACTCGAGTATTCCATTATGTGGTACCGACAACCTTTGACTGGGGTGCAAAAGACGGGGAAGGTGCAGGGCTGATCAGGAGGCACGCTGGGGGATACAGTTCTTTCCTGGGAGTGTACCTGACTCAGAGATACCTGAAGAAGGATGGCATTGCATTCAGGAGGTGTGCCCCCCCCCCGAAAGCTCGTTTTGTGGCAGGTCTGTGTCCTCCTCAGTGACCTGTTCACATCTCCCTTTGTAGGACACCACAGGTAACTTCGGACGTCCTCCAGCAAAACATCAGTTAATCTCTCTCTGGCATCTAGTAACTCTTACTGGGCTTCCTGACTCTGTCATCATTTTACTAGGTTTCCATTTAAACCAATATTTTAAAATTTTATGAATTATATCTGTATAAAACACCCACTGCTGTTGAATCGATTCCAAGTCATAGTGACCCTATAGGACAGAGTAGAACTGCCCCCATAGAGTTTCCAAGGCTGTAATCTTTATGGGAGCAGACTGCCACATCTTTCTTTAGCAGAGCTGATTGGTTCAAACCGCTGACCTTTCGGTTAGCAGCCAAGCATTTAACCACTGTGCCACCAGGCCTCCATGTGGAGCAGTTATGAGCTTGGCTGTGGTTAAGAGCTTGGCTGCTAACCAAAAGGTCAGCAGTTCGAATCCACCAGCTGCTCCTTGGAAACCCTATGGGGCAGTTCTGTTCTGTCCTGTAGGGTCGCTATAGGGTTGCTGTGAGTCAGAATTGACTGGATGGTAATGAGGTTTTTTTTTGTTTTAAATATATATATCTACGCACATATACATATATATACACATATATACATATATTAGGCAAATCTGCTGCAACTATATGCAGAATATATAGCTGTTAGCTGCCAATGAGTCGGCCCCTGACTCTTGGCAACCCCATGTGCATCGGAACGAAGCACTGCCTGCTCCTGCACCATCCCCATGATTGATTGCAGATTGCACCATTGTGATCCATGGGGTTTTCATTGGCTGAATTTTACAAGTAGATTGTCAGGCCTTTCTTCCTAGTCCCTCTTAGTCTGGAAGCTCCATTGAAACCTGTTCAGCATCATAGAAACACATAAGCTTCCCCTGACAGACAGGCGGTGGCTCCATATGAGGTGCATCGGCTGGAGTCAAACCAGGGTCTCCTGTGTGGGAGGTGAGAATTGTACCACTGAGCCACCAATGCTATATGTATACAGACATGTACACACACATATACGTGTATGAATATATATATATATATATATATATATAGAGAGAGAGAGACAGTCTAAGTCCCTAGGTGGCACAGATGGTTAAGTGCTCAACTACTAGCCAGAAGGTTGACAGTTTGGACCCACCCGGAGGCACCTCGAAAGGCAGGCTTGGCGATCTGTTTTCGAGAAAACCCTATGGAGCAGTTCTTCTCTGCACACATGGGGTCGCCATGCATCAGAATCAACTCGACAGCAACCAGCAATGTTGGATTCTGACACATGGAGAACCCATGTGTGCAGAGTAGAACTACCGCGTACTGTTTCCTAGGCTGTAATCTTTATAGGAGCAAATCACCCGGTCTTTCTCCCACGGAGCCACTGAGTGGGTTCAAACTGCCAACCTTTCAGCAGCCAAGTGCTTAACCATTGCACCACCAGGATGCTCTGTCTCTATGTATATGTAAAAACCAAACAAACCTACTGCTGTTGAGTCGATTCTGACTCATAGCGACCCTATAGGACAGAATAGAACTGCCCCGTAGGGTTTCCAAGGCTGTAAATCTTTTTGGAAGCAGACTGCCACGTCATTCTCCCTCGGGGCAACTGGTGGTTTCGAACTGCCGACTTTTCAGTTAGGAGCCGAGCGTTTTCCAGGGACAGATTACCCAGTAAGCAAGGGTGAGTTATGGCACGGGCTTAATTGTGCTACTTACTTATCTGCAGTGCACGATTTCACCTGGGTTTCACCACGTCAACGATGTGACACCCAGGTGAAATTGTGCATTATGGATTAATAAGTAAGCACAATTAAGCCCGTGCCTTGCTTACTGTAAGCCCCTGCATACTATGCTTCCTGGTTAATCCGCCCCTGGCTTTAACCACTGCACCACCAGGGCTCCTTATATATATGTATACACACACACATATATGCAGACATGTATGTAATAAACTTTAAAAATGAATAGCATATATAATGAAAATTTTCTCTCTTCAGAGACAACTTCTCTGTGTAAAATACGGCAAGTGGAGGAGACGGGCTTCAGGAGTGGCAGTGGGCAGACTCATTTGGTGGAAGGATGTTATTAGCCTTCTGGATTAGAATTGTGCGTCAGCTGGGGCTTTGCTCGTCTGCCTGTCACTGTAGATGGAAGGGCAGCAAATGTCCATCACTCCTCTGTGCAGAAAACTTGGCCATATGCAACACCCAGGGCTGGGAGGTGGAGTGATGTCCAGCAGCCTCTGGTCTCTGTCAGCGGTTATGAGTGGTTATGAGTGTGTGCTCCAGAGTCAGGCCAGCCTGCCTTCCAAGACCACACCCGTTTGCAGTGACCTCAGACAAACTATTAACGTCTCCGAGTCTCCATTTCCTCGTCTTAGAGATGGGGTTAATGGCTCCTATGTGATAGGAGTGACCTTTCGGGATAATAGTGTCACTGTGAGTATGAATGAGTCCATAGGAAGGGTTGTGTGCGGGGTCGCCATGAGTCGGGGCTGACTTGTTGGCAGGTAACAACAACAAATTGATGTGCTAGGAAATTGCCGCAGGAACTTTCCCAGGCTGTGCCCAGGGAAAACTGCAAACTGAGATTTGAATCTCAAAATGCAGGAATACTGTTTATTGTCACAACATGGCAGACTCTGGCAAATGTATGGGGTTTGCGTTCTGCCCCCACCCTGACAGACCACTGTAGTCTGGGTTGCTGGAACCACCCAGTGGTGCCTTCCAGGGCCTTCTGTTCAGCGTCAGGCGAAGGGCAAGCTCCCCGTCCGGGCACAGCTGCTGAGCGCAGGCAGCTGCTGGCTCAGAGGGCCAGAGGGCAGAGCTGCTGCAGACTCAGGTTTCTCTTATATAAAATTTCAAGCCTGAGAAAGGCCAGGAGTCACAGATGGTCAGTGAGGGCCTGGTCAGTCTCTCAGCTCCCCAGCCCGCCTCTGTCTGCAGGGAAGGGGCTTTGGGGGCTGGCCATCCCTGGGCCTGGTGCTTCCATGTGTTGGACTCTGTCTTTCCCCCTCTTTCGCCAGTTCTACAAAGTTAGGTTTGGAGAATTTCTCTCTTTATGTTTTTATATTTCTGACTTTAGCGCTGGATTTTTAAGGTTGTTTTATAAAGCAGACTGGTAGTTCTTGACCTGACTTTTGTGGGATAGCGCTATGTCTACCCTTCTCCAAAAAGGCCAGGGAGAAGAGGTGGGAATGTTTCAGTGGAATGTGTGGAGAATTCATTTCAATTCATTTAAATTTACCCCTTGTATTTATCCGGTACCTACTATGCACATCTAATGTTCTGCATTATATACACACATACCTACGCACGTACCAAGATGTATTCTGTGCCACCTTTTTCGGCAGGTGGGAAGAGAGACAATAGTGTTGTAAGTGGAAAGCATTTGTGACTCCTCAGCATGAAGGAACACAGATCATTCAGGTGAAACTCCTCGTTTACACGTTAGCTCAGGGCAGTCATGTATGGCTTTGCAGGTTGTACCCTGCACGGCTTGGCAGAACCATTCGCATAGTGACCCTATAGGACAGGGTAGAAGTGCTGCACAGGGTTTCCTACGGATGGGGCTGGTGAGTTTGAACCGCCGGCCTTTCGGTTAGCAGCAGAGAGCTTAACCACTGTCCCACCAGGGCTGCTGTTCACATCGTAGTCTACGCAAATCATGCCTCTCGCCGGCGCTGTGAGTCAGCCCTGGGTTAGTGATGCAGTCTGCAGAGATTAGCCTCCTGAGTCACAAAGCAGAATGGAACAGGGTTGTAGGAGATAGTGGAAATGGTCCCAGTTTCCTCACCCCTTCCCTCTAGCTCGGCTGCTAACCAAAAGGTTGGCAGTTGGAATCCACCAGCTGCTCCTTGGAAACCCTATGGGCAGTTCTGCTCTTGTCCTGTAGGGGCGTTGTGAGTCGGAATCGGCTTGGATGGCAATGGGTTTTCCCTCCGGTCAGCCTTTTGCAAAGTGATATCACAGCTCCTCCCACGGAGACAAGGAGTCTATTCCTGACTTCTTGAAGCGGTGCCCGTGGCCGTGACTTGTTTTGGCTAGCGGAATGTGGTGTGCCAGTTCCAAGCCTAGGCCTCAAGAGTCCTGGCATGCTTCCACGCTCTCTCCTTTGCCATGAGGACAAGCTCACGGCCTGGATGCTGGAGGATGTGAGACCACGTGGAAAAGTACTCAGTTGTCCGAGCCGAGGCAGTCCCTGGGTGGTGCAAATGGTCAACACGCTTGGCTGTGAACCGAAAGGTTGGCGGTTTGAGTCCACTCAGAGACGCCTTGAAGAAAGCCCTGGAGATCTACTTCTAAAAAATCAGCCATTGAAAACTGTGGAGCACACTTCTCCTCTGACACACGTGGGGCTGCCGTGAGTCAGCATCCACTCAATGACAACAGTTTTTTTTTTCAGGCCCTTCAAGACCCACCTATAGCTAAAAACACCAAACCCATTGCCGTGGAGTGTAGCCTCATGAACAAAACAAATGCTTACTGTTGTGTGCCGCTGAGGTTTTGTGGTTGTTATGCAGCAACGTTTTAGCAATAAATAACTGATACAAGGCTGGAGAATGGATTTGGGGCATATGTAGGGTAATCAGAGAACAAGAAGTACACAGTTCACGGTTCTTCGTCATATAGATCTTTTTTGGAGGGGAGAGGTTATCTAACAAATAAACTCTATAAAAGCTGTAAATTCTACTGCAAACCACCTCTGATTTGCCATTATAATTTTTTCTTACAGAGTTGTCTGTGGCCAACGGTATTCCTTTGTGACATTGTTTATATAGACACCATTCTTAACTTGAGAACATATACATGCAGATAAACACAATCCAAAACCATTGCTTACAGTTTGACTTAAAATATCTTCTGCATCCTTCATTTCTGGGAAAAAAGTGTGTTGTTTCTTTGATAATTTCCTCCCCAATGTTTTCTCTATTTTCTTTGTTTAGAAATCGTTCCATGACATTGGTTGCAATCCCTGCAATGTGTCAGCATTCTCCCCATTTCCACCTTGGGTTCCCTGTTTCCATTCATCTGGTTTCCCTGTCCCTTCCTGTTTTCTCATCTTTGCTTTTGGGCATATGTTGCCCATTTGGTCTTATAGTGGATTGTTCTAAGAAGCACATTCTTCATGGGCGTTATTGTTTATTTTATAGGACTATCTATTTTTTGACTGAAAGGTGACCTCCGGGAATGGCTTCAGATACATGTTAGAAGGGTGTCTTAGGGTTATAGTCTTGGTGGTTCTTCTGATCTCCATTAGACTAGTAAGTCTGGTCTTTTTTATGAATTTGAATTTTGTTCTACATTTTTCTCTTACTCTAACCGGAACCCTCTATTGTGTTCCTGGTCAGAGCAGTCAGATGGCCGGGCATGATCTAGTTCTTCTGGTCTCAGTTCAGTGGAGGCTGTGGTTCATGTGGGCCATTAGTTCTTTGACTAATTGCGTCCTTGAGTTTTTGGTTTTCTTCACTCTACTTTGTACCAGAAGGGACAGTTCAACCATTTTGACATGTATAATTCAGTGACATTGTGATTATATTCATCATGTTGTGCAACTATTTCTGCTATGCTTTCCAAACTATTCCACCACCATTAACAGAAACTCAGTGCCCCCTAAGCAGTGACTACCCCATACACCTGGCAACCACTCACAAGCTTTGGTCTTTATACATTTCCCTATTTCATGTAAGTGGGATCATACAGTATTTCTTTTTTTGTGACTGTCTTATTTCACTCAGCATAATGTCTTCGGTGTTCATCCATGTTGTAGCATGTAACAGGATTTCATTTCTCTTTATGGCTGTACCATATTTTGTTTATCCATTCATTTGTTGATGGACATTTTGATTGTTTCCAACTTCTGGCTATTCTGAATGGCGCTGCAGTGAGTTTATTTTGAACCTTTTTTTTTTTTTGCTATTACTTTTAAATTTTCAGAGCTCTTTTTTTCTAGTTCTCTGATTCCTTTCTCCCTTCCTTCTTATTTCTTGCCTTCCCTCCCTTTCTTTTTTCATTTCTTTTTTTCTAGTAAATACCATCCTGTCCTTGTTTCTGGGATGGGTCTCTTCTCTTACAGTGGGAATCCATTATAATTTCCCTGAAGTATTTTTTTTCTTCCCTGCTGCTTTGTCTCTCTTCCTCTGAGTCCTCTTTCGGAATTGCTTTGCAGGTTGGAGACGTTGTACATGTCTGATGCTCATTAAAGAGGAAGGTGCCCTTGGAGATTCTCAGTGCCTGGTGGGGCTTATAGACGGATGGGTTTTATAGTGAGGCAGTCGGGTGACCCCCCAAAGCCTGGGTCTGTTGGTCTTTTCTCTTGTGCCTGTCAGTTCCTCCAGAGTAGGAACCCTCCCGTCTGCTGCCTGGGTGGAGCAGGTGGGCGGCCCACCTGGCTCAGAGGACCAGATGTGCATGCAAGCCGCCTGTTGTCCATACTGCACCTCACCTCTACTCTTGTTAGACCTGCCATGCCCAAGTTCTGGACCTCTGTGGTTCACTTCTTCCCAAAGAATAAGCCTCAGACTCCTGCGAGAATGGCAGTAGGGACGGCCAGGTGTGGTGGGGCTGGGGACCTGAGAGACGGCATCTTCTACGGAGTCAGAGTCTACTTGTTCCAGCCTCTGCTGCATTCCCACCAAGTGGGGTCCCTGATGGCTGTAACCACCATCCCCCTTGCAAGTAGCTTCCTGCTCTCTGCTAAAGCAATTCTGTGCCTCCACCTGCTTTCTGACTTTGGAGTGGTGGCTTGAGGTTTTAGATATCTTCTAGTTTTACTAAAGGTGATGGTTGTGTTTTGTGTTCTCCTGGCTGTTTTGGAGTGATTTTTCAAGACAAGCGAGGCTGAAATAATTGCATTCCACTGTCTTGAAACTAGTAGTTAAGAGCTACAGCTGCTAACCAAAAGGTCGGCAGTTTGAATCCACCAGCTGCTCCTTAGAAACCATATGCGGTGGTTCTACTCTGTCCTACAGGGTCGCTTATGAGTTGGAATCGACTTGACGGCAACGGGTTTAACAAAACTGGAATCTCTGCATCATTAAAAAAGAAAAAGAAGAATGGAAACCCTACTTCCTTGTACTGATTTCTTTTTTTCTGTGTGAGTACTTTAATGTTACAGATATTTAGAATGTTCTCTTTCCTGTTGCTTGGTATTTTGTGCAAAGCTTTAATAATTATTATACTTGGAGCAGTTTTTTTTTAAGAGGCCCACAGTAATCCTATCTTTTCTCCAAAGAAGCTATATGTAATTCAGAACAACAAAAACTGAATATAAAAGCAATTTAAGCTCTCGTCTAGTTTATATTAAATTGATTTCATCAAAATGGAAATTCACAGTCCTAAGTTTATTTTGAATTTGCATAGTTTCTTGCAGTGAAGTCTTGTTCTGATGTGTGATTTTTGTTAGCAACACCTTCTTTAAAACAGTCTAGTTTTGGATTGTTTGCAAGTGCCCTGGCTTGTGATGGTTTTTCTTCCTAAATTCTGCACGTCTCACAACCTAATTTCTATGCCAAGAAACTTTTCCACCTATTTCCTGTCCTTAACGTTTAAATTCACAAGAGACTTTTTTTTTGTGCTTTAAGTGAAAGTTTACAGTTTAAGTTAGTTTCTCATACAAAAATTTATACACACATTCTTATGTGACCCTAGTTGCTCTCCCTATACTTTGACAGCACACTCCTCCTTTCTACCATGGATTTCCCATGTCCATTCAACCAGCTCCTGTCCCTTTCTGCCTTCTCATCTTGCCTCCGGGCAGGAGCTGCCTACTTAGTCTCATGCATCTACTTGAGCTAAGAAACACACTCTTCACGAGTATCATTTTATGTCCCATAGTCCAGTCTAATCTTTGTCTGAAGAGTTGGCTTTGGGAATGGTTTTAGTTTTGGGCTAACAGAGAGTCTGGTGGCCGTGTCTTCTGGGATCCCACTAGTCTCAGTCAGACCATTAAGTCTGGTCTTTTTACTAGAATTTGAGTTCTGCATCCCACTTTTCTCCTGCTCCGTCAGGGACTCTCTGTTGTGTTCCCTGTCAGGGCGGTCATTGGTGGTAGCCGGGCACCATCTAGTTCTTCTGGTCTCAGGCTGATGAAGTCTCTGGTCTCTGTGGCTCTTTCTGTCTCTTGGGCTGATATTTCCTCTGTGGCTTTGGTTCTTCATTCTTCTTTGCTCTACATAGGTTGGGACCAATTGATGCATCTTAGATGGCTGCTCGCTAGCTTTTAAGACCCCAGGCGCCACTCACCAAAGTGGGATGCAGAACATTTTCTTAAACTTTGTTATGCCAGTTGACCTAGATGTCCCCTGAAACCATGGTCCCCAGACCCCTGCCACTCTGTCCCTCGAAGTGTTTCACAAGAGACTTTTAAGTATCCGTCTGAAGTTAGCAAGTTTATTCAGAAATCTTTTGTCAGGAACACAGATTTTCTGAAAAAGCTTATCACTTTCTGAATACATGCCAAAAGATTATGACTTTGTCATTTCTTTTAAGGAAGAATGTTATAGTGATTTTGACAGAAAATTGGGATTTTCAGAGGAATTTTTCTGGTTCTTGTTGCCTCTAGTTTCCAAGAATAAGAGTTCCACCTGAACATACAGAATTTTAGTCTAGCCGTTATTTTTCTTGAGTAATCTCAATGTTCTTTCCATGGTGCTAAGGAGGTTGCCTTGTTTAATACCATGTTTGTACAATTAGCCAAATACAACATTGATGCTGGTAACAGATTTTTTTTTAAAAGGAACCCTGAACTTTCTGGTCATAGTTGCTCCAATTTGTTAGTGTATTTTTGTTTTTCTTGAAAATAAGACTCTATTAATACAGTATGGTCAAATTTTTGACAGCCTTGTGGCAAAGGTTAAACTTCCAGAAAGTACCAAGAAGCCATATTTTTAAGTGGCAAGAGACTGGAATTGAGTGTCTTTCAGACTTCATCAGTCAATGACTGGAGGAGAACAGTTCAGTTATTGTACCCCTTGACAAAAGCACATTTGCTGAGATTTAATCTGAATGATTGCTAGGTCAGCGATCTAAGATTGGTTCTTCAAACAGATAACTGCACCTATGTTTTGTTTTGTGCATGTCTTAAGCACACTGTTTATGAATTGTTAAAAGTAATATTCTGAGCATGTTATAAGACCGTACTTACCCTACACATAATTAAGTCTTTTGTTGTCTTTAATGGAGCTTTAATTCGGCTTCCACCTTAAGAAGCTAGAAAAACAGGGCAAATTAAATCCAAAGTTAATCAAAGGAAATGTTTAATAAAAATTGGAGTGGAAATCAGTGTAATAGAAAACAAAAAATTGGAGAAAGTCAATGAAACCAAAAGCTTTTTTTTTTTTTTTGAGAAAAGTAGTAAAGTTGATAAACTTCTTGCCAGGCTGATCAGGACAAAAAGAGAGAAGAAAGAAATTACCAATATCAGGAATCACTATAGCTTCTACAGATATTAAAAGGATAATAAGGGAATATTATGAACATTTTTATGCCAGTAAATTATACAACTTCGATGAAATGGGCAACTTCCTTGGAAAACACAAACTATCAAAGCTTACTCAAGAAGAAATAGATAACCTGAATAGCCCTACATCACACAAATTAAATTTGCATGTAAAAAAATCTCATAAAGAAAATTCTAGACCAAATGGATTCACTGGTGAGTTCTACTAGGCATTTAAGGAAAAATAATACCAATTTTAACCAACTCTTCTAGAAAATTGAGAATGAGGAATACTTCTCAACACATTCTATGAGGCCAGCATTATCGTGACACCAAATCCTGACGAAAACATTATAAGAAAGCTGTAGACCAGTATTCCTCAGGAATATAAATGCAAAACTTCTAAACAAAAATTTAGCAATTCATGCCCTACAATACATGAAAAGTGTAATATATCACAACCAAGAAGAGCTTATCCTAGGAAATCAGTATAGAATCAATCAATGTAATTCACCATATTAATAAACTAAAAAATAAAATACCTATGGGATTATCTCAGTAGATGCAGAAAAAGCATTTGACTAAATCCAACATCCTGATAAAAACTCCCAGCAAAGTAGGAATAGAAGGAAACTTCCTTAACCTGATACGGGGCATCTGTGAGAAACCTATGCTAACATACTACCTGATGGCAACAGGTTGAATGCTTTCCTCTCAGACAAAGAATAAGAAAAGGATGTCTGTTCTCACCACTCCTAGGAAGCACTGTGCTGGAGGTTTGAGGCAGTGCAGTCAGGTAAGAAAGAGAAATCAAAGGCATCCAGATGGAAGAGAAGAAGTAGAATTGTATTTGCAGACTACATGATTGTCTCTGTAGAAAATCTGGTGGGATCTACAAAACAGCTACTACAACTAGTAAGTTTAGCAGGATTGCAAGATATATGACAAATATACAAAAGTCAATTGTATTTCTATATATTAGCAATGAACAATAGAAATTGGAATAAAAAATACCATTTACAATAGCAAAAACGAGAAAGAAAAATACTTAGGGATAAATCTGAAAAAGATACAAAAGACTTGTACACTGAAAACAATTAACACTATTGTTAAGATGTTAATTCTTACACTGATTATAGATTCAACACAATCACAATCAAAGTTCCAGCAGGTTTTTTTTTTTTTTTTTTGGTAGAAATTGACAAACTGATTCTAAAATTCTTGTGTAAATGTAGAGGACTTAGAATAGCAGAAACAAAATTGAAAAAGAAGAACAAAGTTGGAGGACTAACACTGATTTGAAAGCTTATTATAAAGCTACAATAATTGAAGCAGTGTGGTATTGATGTAAAGATAGACAAATAGCTCAATAGGACAGATTAGAGAGTCCAGAAATAGATCCATAAGTATCTAGCCAACTGATTTTTCAACAAAGGTACAAAGGCAATTCAGTGTAGACAGGGTACTATCTTCAACCATTGATGTTGGAATAATGAGATATACATATTTTTAAAAATACACTTTGATCTATACGGTTTACAAAAATTAACTCAAAAACAAATCACAGATGTAAAAACCTAACACTGTTAAACTTCTAGAAGAAAACATTTGTGACCTTGGGTTGGGCAAAGATTTTTTAGATATGACATCAAAAGCATGATTCATAAAAGAGTGGACAAATTGGACTTAATCAAAATGTAAAACTTCTGTTGCTTGAAAGACACTGTTAAGAGAATTAAAATATTTGGAAATAATATTTCTGATAAAATATTTGCAAATAATATATCCAGTGTCTGTAAAGAGCTCTCAAATTTCAATAACAAGCAACCTAATTAACGAAATGATTGAATGGATTGAATAGACACTTCACCAAAGAAGATATGTGGATGGCCAATAAGCACATGAAAAGATGATCAATATTATTAGTCATTAGGGAATTGCAGATTAAAATCACAGTGAAATACCACCATACATCTATTAGAATGGCTAAAACATAAGAAACTGACCATACCAAGTGTTGGCAAATATGGGAAAGAATGGAACTCTAATACACTTCTGGTAGGAATGTAAAATGGTACAACTGCTTTGGAAAAGTTGATCAGTTCCTTAAAAATTTAAACATATACCTACCAAATAATTCAACCATTTCACGCCTAGGTGGAAAATTGAAACCGTATGTCCATACCAAGTCTTGTACACAAATGTTTGTGGCAGCTTTATTTTTGATAGCCACAAATTGGAAACAACCTAGATATTTTTCAACTGGTGATAGGTTAAACAAGTTGTGGTATAGCCATACAATGGAATACTATACAACATGGATGAACTTCAAAATTATACTATGTGAAAGATACCAAGCAAAAAGAAGAGTACATAATGTATGATTCAATTTATATAAAAATCTGGAAAATGCAATCTAACCTACAGTGGCAGAAAGCAGATCAATGGTTGCCTGGGGACATGGGGAGGGAGGGATTGCAAAGTGGTATGAAGAGACTTTAGGGGGTCGAGTGTTCATTATCTTTATTGTGGTGATGTTTTCACAGGTGTATACACGTGTTGAAACTTGCCAAGTGTACACTTTAAAAACGAGCAGTTTATTGTATGTCTGTTATACGTCAGTAAAGCTGTTAAAGAATATTCTGGGTGTGTCATGACAGTATTCACTCTGCAGATAATTAAGTTTTTGTTGTCTGTAAGTGAACTTTGAAGCCCTGGTGGTACAGTGGTTAAGAGCTCGGCTGCTAAGCAAAAGATTAGCAGTTTGAATCCACCAGCTGCTCCTTGGAAGCCCTATGGGGCAGTTATACCCTGTCCTATAGGGTTGCTACGAGTCGGAATCAACTTGAAAGCAACAGGTTTGGTTTGGTTAAGGGAATCTTAATTAATTTTACTGGCAGTTCCCTACTTTTGAATCTAATTGTGAACCTATAAAACACGTATAGCATTTTAATGTACAAAGGAAAATAGTACATTTACGTTTTATGGGGAAGGGATGTATTGCCAGAGAGCCTCATTTATTTATTTGTTTCTTTATTCATTCATCAAATCTTTATTGGGTGTCTGCCGTGTTTCAAGAACTGTGCTAGGCACTCACTGGAGATTTAATGATTAGCAGAAATAGACTAGCATGCTTTCTATTGGGGGAGACTACCATAAAAAAATACATTAATAGCCATCAGAGTCCATATCTCAGTTTTTTGTATTGCAAACGAAGATACGAGCTCTGAAGGCAAGGGACAGATTTTAAACATGTTCGGCAAAGAGCTCTGATTTGCATTTGATAGGTGGGGATGGGTGGTGTCTTAGGGGTGGCTCTCGTCAAGAAGAGGTGTTTGACCTGAGCTCTGATAGATGAGTGGGGTGTAATTAGAGGAAGGGGCGTGCGTTCTGTGAGAGGAGGATGGTACATTGGAAGGAAGAGGACAAAGGCCTGGATGGCTAGAAAGTGGAAAATGCAGGAGAGAGAGCTTCAAGGTGACTGTAGAGATGGGCTCGGCCAGTCAATACAGGATTTTGTGGAACATTTTCAAGGTTTTAATGTTTTTCAAGGTTTTTCAGGGGAGGATGACGTGATCGATTGAGTGTTTTGAAAACAGTACTCTGGCCTCGGTGTGGAAAACAGATTAGATGGAGTCCAAAATGATGAGGAAAAGATAGCTATTAAGCTGTTGCAGTAGTCTATGTGAGCTGTTGGGAGCTTGGGTTAGTATGCAAGCAGTGTTGACAGAGAGATGAAGATGGACTGGAGAGCATTTCAAGAAGGAAAATAACGGTGTTTGATGGTGAGTTGATATGGAAGAAAGGTGATAAGAATAATCCCTACTTTCCTGGCTGCACAACTGAATAGATGGGATGCCACTTCTGAGAGAGGAAATCCTGGATGAGGACTAGGTTTGGTACAAGAAGATCATGAATGGATTCAGTGTTGAGTATGCTGAATTGGAGGTGTCTTTGAGTGGAGCTGTTGAAGCTCAGAGAGGACATCTGGACGGGAATATAAATATAGGAGTCATGGTATAGAGATTTAAGTGTGCTGAGATTTCTTACGGACAAATTATATAGAGTGAGAACATGAGAAAGCCTAGGACTAAGCCTTGGGGGAACATAAGAGATGGCTAACGAGTCTGAAGAGACTAAGAAAGTGTCGTCAAAGAGCTAAAACAGTTAAGTCAGGAGCAAGAATGGTGATGTGGAAGTCAATGGAAGAGAATGTTCAATATACTGTTGAGAAGTCAAATTAGATGAGATTTGAGAAACTTCTATTAGTTTTGGCAAGATGGTTAATAATTGCTCTAGGACACTATGCATAAACTGAGACTGTCCTCAGCAAATCTGGATATGTGGTTACCCTAGTCATTGGTATCCTTAGCCTGGACCCATTTGTTGGAGCCATGAGGACGGAGGCCCATTTGGGGTGGATTAATGACGGGAGGGAGAGGATGGAGAACTTTTTTTTTTTAAATGGGAGAGACTTGAGCGTGGATGATTTGAGGAGAGCAGACAATGTTTGAAAGGGAGTTGTGGAGAGTGAGAGAGTGGGCTGATGAACTCAGCGTAGTCGAATTCATCAGCATATGAATGGGTAAACACAGTGTGGCACATATTATACATACAATGGAATACTACTCAGCCAGTAGGAGAAGTGAAGTCTTTGTACATGCTAGAATATGGATGGAGCTTGAAGACATTACGCTGAGTGAAATAAGTCAATCACAAAAAGACTAATATTATATGACCTCACTTGTATAAAAAGACAAGCAAAGGCAAATGTATAGAGTCCTAAGTTTATTAGTGGTTACCAGGTGTGGGAGAGAGGGGGAAAAAGGGAGTTATTGTTTATGGAGTACTGAGTTTCGGTTTGTGGTGATGGAAAAATCACATTGATAAAGGGTAGGCTTGCACAGCTGATTATTGTAAGTGCTGTCAATCAGTTGAACACCTGTAAAAAGTAGAATTGGTAAAAATTGTGTGGTAGATACATTTACAACAATGACCAAAAAAAAAAGAGTAGCTGCTGAAGCAGTTTATGTACAACCAAACACCGCATGGGATTTTGTTCCTAGGTTTGGAGGTTTAGGGTCATGGTTTCATGGAACATCCCAGATAATTGGCATAGCATTGTGTTTGGAGCTTCTGTTTACCTCCAGTTCATTGTGTAGTGCTTGCAAGCAGTCATCCAAGGCACAACAATTGGTGTCTATTCACCTGGAGCAACAGAGGAAGAAGGAGAGTCAGGAATAGGAGGAGGATATGCAGTGTGTGGCTAATTGCCTCCATGAACAACTGCCTCTTTTGCCATGAGACCAGAAGAACTGGATGGTGCCTAGCTGCCATTACTGAACATTTTAATAAAATATTCTGTAGCAAAATCCTGATCAAAAGGGGGAAAATATGGACAGAATTTAAAATTCTCATGGACTTCAGACTTTCTGGAACCATGGAGGCTGGATGAACCCCTGAAACTTTTGCCCCGAGATCATCATTAACCCTTAAACCAAAAATATCCCCTGAAGTCTTCTGTCTTAGTTATCTAGTGCTGCTATAACAGAAATACCACAACTAGATGGTTTAACAAACAGAAATTTATTCTCTCACAGTCTAGGAGGCTAGAAGTCTGAATTCAAGGTGCCAGCTCCAGGGGAAGGCTCTTTCTCTCCGTCAGCCCAGGGCGAAGGTCCTTGTCATCAATCTTCCCCTGGTCTAGGAGCTTCTCAGCACAGGGACCCCAGGTCCAAAGGATACGCTCCACTCCCAGCTCTTCTTCCTTGGTGGTATGGGATACCCCTCCTCTCTGCTCAATTCTCTCTTTTATATCTCAAAAGAGATTGTTTCAAGATACAACTTAATCTTGTAGATTGAGTCCTATCCTGCCTCATGAACATAACTGCCTCTAATCCTGCCTCATTAACATCATAGAGGTTAAGACTTACATCACACAGGATAATCACATGAGATCACAAAATGGAGGATGACCACACAATACTGGGGATCCTGGGCTAACTAAGCTGACACACATTTTTGGAGGACATAATTCAATCCATTAACATCTTCTTAAAGCCCAGCAGTGGTTTAGCTTAACTAGTAAAGAACGTCTGCCTTGAGAATTATACTCTTTGAAGATCTATCTGTATGAGATCGGATTGGCAACATCAACTCAAAAGATTAGTGAGGAACCTTAGGGGGCAGTGAGTTTATGTTAATGAGGGAGGAACAACTCAGAAAAGGAGGGTAGAATGGTTGTACAACTGAAGAATGTAATCAGTGTCACATTTAGGAATAGAAACTGTTGATTGGTATACGTTTCGCTGTGTCTGTTATCAAGAACAACATAATAAACTTAAAAAAGAAGTTATATAAAGAGTTGTGAAAATAATTAATAAAAAAAGTAATTGGACAGCTGGGCAGCATTGAAAGCCCTTTGGATGTTGGGGTTTATGAATTTATACGATTTTTCAGGGGACTGAGCATAGGTTATGATGCTTATTGACTTTCTTGAAAAATTTAAGAGGAAGTTGCACTTTAGCCATGTTTTCTTGATAAGAAACTGTATCCTTTTCTGTAGCTCCAGGGTGTGTCTATGATGTATATTTTTCTTTCATTTCTACATGTTTTAAAATGTGTTCTTTTCCTTTAGGATGGATGAATGAGTTGGATTAAATGCAATGAGTGTTGTATTGAGGCTAAACTGTTGCCATTCTTTATCTTGCACGTAGTGATGATGTCAACTTTAAACATCTTCCCCTTTTCATCTCTTTTACAACGAATCGCTTTAAGATAAAAATGGCTACACTGATATCTTAGTTGATCTGTTGTTGTTAGGTGCCGTCGAGTCGGTTCCGCCCCACAGTAACCCTATGTGCAACAGAGCGGAACACCGCCTGGTCCTGTGCCATGCTTACAACCGTTGTTACACTTGAGCCTATTGTTGTAGCCCTGTGTCTGTCTATCACATCGGGGGTCTTAGTTACCCAGTGCTGCTATAACAGAAATACCACAAATGAGTGGCTTTAACAAACGTTTATTTTCTCACAGTTTAGGAGGCTAGAAGTCCAAATTGAGGGCGCCAGCTCTAGGGGAAGGCTTTCTGTCTCTGTTGGCTCTGGGGGAGCGTCCTTGTCTCTTCTGACCTTCTGCTCCTGGGCGATCTTCATGTGGCTTGGCATCTCTCTCCCCCCATCTTTGCTTGCCCCTCTATCCTAAGCTGCTCCTTTTATATCTCAAAGATGATTGGCTTAAAACACACCCCACACCGATATGACCTCTTTAACATAACAGAGAAAACCCATTCCCAAGTGGGATTATAACCACAGTTACAGGGATTAGGATTTGGGGGACATAATTAAATCTGTAACCACTGCCCCAAACTAACTGCTGTCTGCCATATCTCTGTTTTGCAGTTGAAAGTCCAGAAGTAACATAGTTAAGGCATGTTAGGGGTGTCAGTGCTTAGTAGAGGGTCAGCGAAAAAGAGGAAGACCCTCAACGAGATGTATTGACACAGTGGCTGCAACAGTGAGCTCAGACATAACAACGATTGTGAGGATGGCGCAGGACCGGGCAGTGTTTCGTCCTGTTGTACACGGGGTTGCTACGAGTTGGAACCAACCCCATGGCACCTAACAAGGAGGTAACAACAACAAAGAGGTGTCGATGTATCATGTTTGGAAAGTTCAGGTTCAGGTGGAAGGCTACTTGTACTGTAATTTTATGAATAGACAGATGCCTCCCCTAGGATTTGCCTTCTCCTTCTCATCAAGAAAATGCTCACAATTTGTTACATATCGTGAGAAATGAAGGGAGATAAAAGTAAATCAAGTAGTGTTTCTTGGGAATATTGTTTCTAAATAACTGCAATAAATATAAGCAATGTTTAGCTTTTGGCTATTATTTTTCCAGTTCAAAGTATGAAAACACTCACTGTTCAATTCTGGCCCTATATGTGGAGAAGTAAGCAAACCAGTAGGCTCTCCCTGCTCCCACCAATTCTTCTTTCTTTGAGGGGATGGTTGGGAAAGAGTGTTATTCAGAGTAACCTGTTGCTGTTGAGTCGATTCTGATTTATGGCCACCCCACATGTTACAGAGTAAAACGGCTCCATAGGGTTTTCTAGGCTGTAATCTTTATGAGAGCAGATCGCCAGGCCTTTCTTTCCCAGTGCCACTGGGTGGGTTCAAACCACCAACCTTTGGGCTAGCAGTTGAGTGGAAACTGCTTGAGCCACACTGGGACCATATTATTGGGAATAAGGGTAGGGAGAGAGTCTGATAGTGTGAGATACACACACACACACACACACACACACACACACACACACACACACACACATACACACCTCATGAGTAGTTATGGGCTGAAATTTTCTGGATTGGTTTGATTTTCCTTTCCCTTATGGCCAACTGCCAAACATTAATTTTTGTCATTTGCATATAAACATGTCAGTGACATTTCGGACCTAAAAATAAGCAATACATGTATTTTAAGTTGTTTTTCAGGTAACAGTTATCTTTCCATTGTTCTTTGCCTCTGGTTTAAGTGCTCATATGGTTCTCCAGTTTGCGTGTGCATCCGAATCCCCTGGAGGGCTTGTTAAAATACTGATGCTGGGCCCCACCCTCAGAGTTTCTGATTCATTAGATCTGAGGTTGGGGGCAAGGTTTGCCTTTCTAACAAGTTCTCAGGTGATGCTGATGCTTCTGCTCCAAGGGACCACCTTTGAGAACCACTGATTTAGCCCACTGAGCTAGTCAACCAGTAGTACCATAATCTGGGTGCAGCCAGCTTGTCCTCATGGCACTTTAAGAAGACAGGAAACTAAGGTGTGATCTAATTACTGGGGGCTTTTCCACAGGTGAGCACACGCTGCCCTGCCTTCTGTGGTGTGTTACCACTCATGCTCGAGAAGTTACAAAACTAGTGCCTTCTTGGTTCCAAGATACAGCAGACACCAAACGCTGCCTCCTAATTGGCTTTTGCAGCATTTAATGTGGAGGTAGAAAGATTCACAAGAAATTCTGCCATGGGTTGTGTTTAGAGAAGCAAAACCAGTAAAGTGTATAAATATATATATAGAGAGAGATTTATATCAAGGAAACAGCTCACGCGATTGTAGAGGCTAGAATGTCCCAAGTCCGTGGATCAGGGTAGAGGCCTCTCCAATTTATGCAGCCACAGAACCTGGCGAGCCCAAGGTTGGAAAGCAGGGCTCCCGCTCACAGGCTGCGAAGGTTGATGAAGTCTGAGATCGGCAGGAAAGACCACAAGGTTTCTCCTGATTCATGTAGCTGCAGGGGCTGGTGAACCAAAGATCGGCAGGTCAGAGAGCAGGGCTCTGCCCACAGGCCGTGAAGATCGACAAATCCCAGGCTCGGCAGATAAGCTGACCGTTCAAGTCAGAAGAACCAGAGATGAGACGACAGGAGGCAGCTGTAGGATCTAGAGTGAGCAAAAAAGCCAGAATGTCTGCTTATATTGAGATGCAGGCCACACCCCCAAGGAAACTCCCTTGCATCTGATTGGCTACTCAAAGTGTATTCAATCATGGGAGTGATCACACATAAACACCGAGAGTCATGGCCCAGCCAAGTTGATACAAAATCTTAACCATCATAGGTTGGAAGGGGGACTCAGAATTTATCTGAAAAATAGGATCCTCCGTCTGTTTTGTTTGTTTGTTTTTAAAACATATAAACGTGTACGTTATATGCTTAGGTCCCTCGATTTAAGTAATAACCAAACCTGTTGCTGTCAAGTTGATTCCAATTTGTAACGACCTTGTAGGACAGAGTAAGACTGTCCCTATAGGGTTTCCAAGGCTGTAATCTTCATGGAAACAGGCTGCACATCTTTCCCCTGCAGAGGGGCTGGTGTGTTTGAACCACTGACCTTTCAGTTAGCAGCAGAGTTCTTAACCAATGTGCCACTATTAATCTGTTTTTTTTTTAATTTTTTTTTTGTTGAGAATATGCACAGCAAAACATACAGCAATTCAAGAGTTTCTACAGGTACAATTCAGTGACATTGATTACATTCTTTGAGTTGTTCTGAGTTGTTTCTCCCCATTAACATAAACTCACTGCCCCCTAAGGTTCCTGTCTAATCTTTTGAGTTGCTGTTGTCACTTGATCCTATATAGATAGTTCTTGAAAGAGCATAATGCTCAAGGCAGACAACAGATAAACAATTATTTGGTTTTAAGAAGACTTCAGGGGGTATTTTTTGTTTAAGTTTTAAAGATTATCTTAGGGCAATAGTTTCAGGGATTCATCCAGCCTCCATGGCTCCAGAAAGTTTGGAGTCCATGAGAATTTTAAATTCTGTTCTGCATTTCCCCCCTTTTGATCACGAGTCTTCTATAGATCTTTGATGAAAATGTTTAGTGATAGGCACCATCCAGTTCTTGTGGTCTCATGGCAAAGGAGGCAGTTGTTCATGTAGGCAATTAGCCACACATTCCATATCCTTCTCCTATTCCCAACTCTCTTTCTTCCTCTGTTGCTCCCGGCAAATAGAGGCCAATTGTTGTGCCTTGGATGGCCACTTGCAAGCTTTTAAAGACCCTAGGCATTACGCAACGAACTAGGAGGTTGAACAGAAGCACTAAATATGTTATTAGACCAATCTTATATAAAACTAATAAATAAGAGCTCTGGTTGCACAATGGTTAAGTGCTCGGCTGCTAACCGGAAGGTTGGGAGTTACAACCTACCAGTGGCTCTGTGGGAAAAAAGACCTGATGATCTGCTCCCATAAAGATTACAGCCTAGAAAACCCGATGGGGCAGTTCTACTCTGTCCTATAGGGTCACTGTGAGTTGGAATCGGCTGGGTGGCATACGATAACAACAACAAAACATGTAAATAAGGAGAGATCCTTGAATTATTTGAATTATGGTTGGCAGGAATTGTGGCTAAATAAGATTATGAGTTGCTAAAAGCTACCAAAGATAAAGTACAGACACTGTTCTAGGTAAAGAGTCTCTTTACTACGAATGCTTTTAAGCTAAGGGTAAATTTGACCGTATTTGGTCTTGGGTGTTGGAGAGTAGCCTCAAGGGAAGAGAGTCTGGGATATGCCCGATCAAAAATTATAACAGTGCAAACTGCTGCTCTTTAATGAAAACTTCCATCCTCTGGTGTTTCTGAGGCGTGGTGGTGTTTGTAGTCTTTAAGTTGGGGCTCCCCTTGTTCTCTAAAGAGCTCTGGTGGCCCAGTGGTTAAAGCACTGAGCTGCTAACTGAAAGGTCAGTGGTTCAAATCCACCAGCTGCTCCGCGGGAGAAAGATGTGGCCGTCTGCTTCTGTAAAGTTTCACAGCCTTGGAAACCCTATGGGGCAGTTCTGTTCTGTCCTGTAGGGTTGCTGTGAGTCAGAATTGACTCGACAATAGTGGGTTGTTCTCTAACAAGGTCTGAAGGAGTCTGTATGCTGTACACAGGTCTCCCACCAACACTGTAGACGCATTGCTGGATTTCACTCTGATTTATGCTTTTCAATTCAGTAGTCAATTTAGAAGTCCTTTTTTTAACTGAATAGAAAGAAAACTGTAATAATTTTTGAAACCTCCCCTGCCCTCCCAAAGCCTAATCTCAGAGGAAATCGTCAAGTCTGGTCACACGTTGAAACACCAGATTAGGCACAGAGAGGAACTGGGTTCTGGTCAGGAGAGCTGGTCAAGCCCTGAAGTGAAAAAGGTCTTCGTGGAAGCTCCTTTTCTAGGTGAGTCCTTACTGAGATGTCATAGCTGAGGCAAACGTTGGGGCCGCTTCTTCCAGTGAATAATGTGGGAATTATCTGATAGGAGTTTCAAAGCTCATCTAAAAAGCTCTTCTATGAGCAATTACCAGTGGCCTTCAAGCTGAGTCTTACTCATGGCAGCCCCACATGTGCCAGAGTAGGACTGTGTTCCATAGGGTTTTCAGTGGCTGATTTTTCAGAAGTAGATCACCAGGCCCTTCTTCCAAGATACCCCTGGGTTGACTCGAACCTCCAACTTTTTGATTAGCAGCTGAGCACCTTTACTGTTTATACAACCCAGGGACTCCACAGGCAATTACAGATTTCTTTCTAAAGAAATGAAAAAAAAAAAAAAAAAACCCAAAACAAAACAAAAAACAGAAAATCTCAGCAAAGAAATAGAGTTTATAAAAAAGAAACAAATGGAAATGCTATAACTGAAAAATACAGTGTCAAGAAAAAATAAACAAGTGTGGGATGGGCTCAAAAATAGAGCAGAAGTGACAGAGGCCAGAATCAGCACCCACCCCCTGTCTGTCAGTTTGTCCTACCGTGGTGGCTTGCGTGTTGCTGTGATGCTGGGAGCTATGCCACTGGTATTTCACATACCAGCAGGCTCACCCGTGGTGGACAGGTTTCAGCGGAGCTTCCACACTAAGACAGACTAGGAAGAAAGGCCTGGTGATCTACTTCTGGAAATTAGCCAATGAAAACCCTATGGGTCACAACAGAATATTGTCCAACATAGAGGTGGAAGATGAGCCCCAAGGGTGGAAGGCACTCAAAATATGCAGTGGCCACAATGGTGGACTTGAGCAGACCCGCAATGGTGACAGTGGCACAGAACCATTTTATTCTGCTGTGCGTGGACGGGGTCACCACGAGTCAGAGTGGACTTGACGGCAACTAGCAACAGAATCAGGGAATTTGAGGACAAATCAATAGAATTCACTCAATCTCAACAATGGAGGAAACAGGTTGCAAAAGAAAGGAATAAATTACTGAGAGCTGTTAGAAACACTCCCTGAAACCGTTATGCAGTAAAATTGGCAACATGTCAACAAGAAAATAATTGTCAAGTTTTGGCAGTATCCCTCACTCACTCTTCTCTTGTCTTCCCTTTTCTCTCTCATCTCTGACCTCACACGAGGTCTTCATCAGCCTGTTTTATCCCTTTGTGACATTGGGGAACTCGTAACCAGCCCTGTTTAACACGCACGTTTTACGGAGCACTGCACAAATAGCAGTGAGGTCCCTGCCGTCGGGAGCAGGCCAGCTGGTTAGGGAGAAACCCAGCTTGGAGCCAGTGATTTTTAGTGATAGAGAAATGAGAGCTGCAACCAGATGCCCTGAGAGACATATGAAGAGAAAACTGAGCCCTGGACACCTGAATGTGGGCAGCCCTCGGCCGGAGCCTGGCAGCAGGTGGACGGCCAGCCTTAGGAAGAGCCGGCGGTAACAGGATGTGTCAGTCACGACAGAAGGGGTTAAAGCTTTAAGGCAAAACCCAAGAGAGTCTTTCATTTTCTCTGCCTCATTTTGCCTATGGTGGTTTTATTTCCAAGTTTGTTCAGCACAGCATCTGTCTCCAGTATTCTAACCTCGTGTTAGACCAGTTCTGTTCGTTTTTGGTTCTCGGTGCTGTGTCAGCACAACTGAATGACATCACTTTCAGTAGCTATAATCAAGTGATTAAAACCCCAAAAAACCCCATCGCCGTTGAGTCAATTCCGACTCATAGCAACCCTATCGGACAGAGTAGAACTGCCTCGTAATTCTACTATGGTGGATTCAAACTGCTGACCTTTTGGTTAGCAGCTGAGCTGTTAAACACTGCACCACCAGGGCTCCAATAAAATGATTAATGGTACTTAATTAGAGTGTCATAGGCACAGACCCTTAATAAATTCACTGGTTAACTGAATAATTAAGATATTAAGTGCCTGTATATGCCGGACGTTGAGATACAGCAATAATTCAAACAGACCAAATACTCGGTGCTTATTGTAGTGTGGAGAGATATTTATAAACAGGTTGTTGCTGTTAAGTGCTGTCAAGTCTGTTCTAACTCATAGTGACCCCATGTTTAACTGAACAAGATGTTGCCCGGTCCTGTGCCATCCTCACAATGGTAAGTATGCCGAGCCCATTGTTGACAGCCACTGTGTCAGTCCGTCTCATTGAGGGTCTTCCTCTTTTTTGCTGACCTTCCACTTTACAAGCATGATATCTTTCCCCAGGGACTGGTCCCTCCTGATAACATGTCCAAAGTATGTGAGATGAAGTCTCACCATCTTGGCTTCTGATGAGCATTCTGGCTGTACTTCCTCTAAGACAGATTTGTTCGTTCTTTTGGCAGCCCGTGGTGTATTCAATACTCTTTGCCAATACCGTGACTCAAATGTGTCAATTCTTATAAACATAGTACATAAGTGAATTATATAGTATGTTATAAACCAAAAAAACCAAAGTCTTTGCCGTCGAGTCAATTCCAACTCATAGCAACCGTATAGGACAGAATAGAACTGCCCCACAGGGTTTCCAAGGAGCGGCTGGTAGATTCGAACTGCCCACCTTTTGGTTAGCAGCCTGAGCTCTTAACCACTGAGCCACCAGGGCTCCATATGGTATGTTAGACAGTACTAGGTACTGTGGAGAAAAACAGCAGGACGTGGGGTTGGGGAGGGCCATCGATGGGGGTGTTGCAGTTTCACCTCAGGTAGTCAAGGGAGGCATTGCTGAGAAGGTGACATTTGAATAAGGACTTGGTGGATATGAGCAAAGGAGTGATGGAATATCTGGAAAAAGGATTTTAGACAGAGGGCACAGCCAGGGCAAAGGCCCTGAGGTAGGTGACCTGCCTGGCAAGTTTGAGGAGCAGAGAGGCCAGTGTGGGTTGAGGGGAGAGTATTGGTTACCTGAGGAGGGAATGGGGAGCCGATGGTGCAGTTCCTGATTGGCCATAGCTAAGATGCTGGCTTTTACTGTGAGGGAAACGGGGAGATCCTGATGGTTTGAAGCTCAGGAGAGACTTGACAAATTATAAATAAGCAGTAAGTTATTTCAGATATAGTAACATGAAAAAAAAAAAAAAAAGAATTCCTGAGGGTACATTGGCTGCCTTATTTTAACTAATGAGGGTCAGTTTTTCTATGTGATTGAAAAAGAAAATGTATATATGTATACACACACATAGTCCCCAGCTACAGACTGCTATACATCTCCTTCACGTCTATGAACCTGTGTATTTCAGCCCAACTCGGCTAATACTTAAGATTTTCAGCGATAATGATCTTTTTGTCACCTTTTTATTACTCATATTAAATATGAAAGTCTCAACCGGTTGTTTCACGTAAGAGGCTTTTTGCAGGCTGCGAGTATTCGGAGCTATTGTTGCTTCTCTGTCCTGTCTTTGTCCTCCTTGCCTTTCCCTCTAGGGAAGGTCTCAGCTGCTATTTATAGAGAGACGCACTTAGCTCACAGTGGATGTCCTCAGCTGTTGCCAGTCTCCTTATTCAAGTTTCTTCCTCTTGAGTGAATGGCTCCTTTTCACTCGCTATCTCCTCTCCAAGATCAGCCAGCCCTCCTTACACACCTTCAAACCTCCCACAAGCTAAAAGGCAGATTAAAGTAGACGCTTTCTCCCCCGCTAGGTGGTAATCTCCAGTCTCCTTTAATATGGCTCTGAGGCTTTAACTTGCCATAAATGCAGTGTCTTGGACAGTTTACAAAACAAAGACAGATCCTCTAGCCAAGAGGATGGGAATGAAGCCAGCATGCTACTTCTGGAACTCCCACTAAAACCGGTCGCCGGCCAGTCGATGCCGACTCATAGCGACCCTAGAGGACAGAGTAGAACTGCCCCATAGGGTTTCCAAGGCTTTAACTTTACGGAAGCAGACTGCTACATCTTTCCACTACTGTCCTTTAAATTTCGCTGTGTATAGTTAAGAGCTCAGCTGCTAACCAGTAGATCGGCAGTTTGAATCCACCAGCTGCTCCTTGAAAACCCTATGGGGCAGTTCTACTCTGTCCTATAGGGTCGCTATGACTCAGAATCGACTCAAGGGCAATGGGTGTATATGGAAGTATGCAGAAGGATACTTCAGAAGCAAATATGAGTAGCTGAGGTGAAACAAAATGTAGACGGGGCAGAATAAAAATGAAAACAATTTAGACTTCTGAGAACACAGATGTAAACAATGGAATATCATCAGTGCGTACAGGGACAGAAATTGGGATTCTGGCCTGAGGTGTCTTGACTGAAGGAAAGACATTGTGTCGTCTGTGAGGTGAAGAGCAGACGTAAGACCACTGCCTGAGTCCCAGGCAGAGGACAGATAGCACGTGCTGACAGGTGGACGTAACCCTCCTTACTTAGAAGGTTCTGAGCCCTCCTTCTTGTACTATTGCTGCTGTCAGCAGGGTGCTCAGAGCAAGTCCACTCTTGGGATTTACTTAGCACCCTTCCATCTGAGACCAAAAGGCTTCTTCCATAGCATCTTATACAACAGACAATAATAGATCACCAGCTGTTCTAAAATAGGGATCCCTGGTGGCGAAGTGGTTAAGAGCTTGCCTGTTAACTAAAAGGTTGGCGGTTCGAATCCACTGGCTGCTCCTTGGAAGCCCTATGGGACAGTTCTACTCTGTCCTATAGGGTCACCATGAGTCAGAATTGACTCCACGGCAACAGGTTTGGTTTGGTTTATTCGTCCAAGGAGCCCTGGTGGCACAATGGTTAAGTACTATACTCGGCTGCTAACAGAAAGATTGCTGGTTTAAACCCACCCAGCAGCTCAGCGGGGGAAAGTCCTGGCAATTGGCTCCCATAAAGATTACAGCCTAGAAAACCCTGTGGGGTGGTTTTGCTTTGTCACATGGTGTCGTTATGAGTGGAAATCGACTTGACAGCACCTAACAACAACGATTCTAAAATATGTTCAGTGGAAGGAGAGGGAACTGATGCAGAGGACCAGAGGCAAAGTAGAAGTGGATCTTAAGAAGGAAGTAAGAAGGAAGTAAGCAGTGGTTCCTGTTTACACAATAATGGGCAGTGATTCATGGGCTGTTTTCATTAGGTAACAGGCAGGACAATGAGAGAAAAAGATGATTATTCCTTATGAGTAGCTGAAAACTTTAGAAAAAGAAAAATCTGTGACCCCAAAGCTCTATTCGAGTAGTTGTGTGAATTGTATGTTTCTAAGTTTTTCTGTATTATGGTTCTTCAAAGCCATAAGAAATGGCTTCCGTTTAAGGAATTTAATAACACTTTAACAACTGGCTAATCCTAGCTGCATGTCTGCTTCCTGGTGTTTAGAGCAGAGATTGTGGCTCTGACAAGGTAGTTTATACCTTCCTAAAGTTACCGTGGAGCTTTGGTGGCGCAGTGGTTAAGAGCTTGGCTGCTAACCAGAAGGTCAACAGTTTGAATTCACCAGCCGCTCCTTGGAAACCCTATGGGGCAGTTCTACTCCATCCTCTAGGGTCGGTATAAGTCTGAATAGACTCAACAACAATGAGTTTTTAATGTTCCTGTGGAACAAAATATGACTCGCTGGGGGAATTTATTATAGTTTATCTGATAAATATTGTTTTATCCTTAAATACTTTTATCCATTTTTGGCATTGATGTGAATTTGGGATGGTTGCCACCATCTCTGAAGGACTTAAAAAAATGTGCTTTTGGAGTTTGTGGGAACCAAGCCTCAGGGGATCCATGAGTTAACTTCAGCAATGTGGTCTTGGTGACCCTCCCTTGATACTTTGACGTCTGTTGGACATCTGAATTTAGTTTGTGCACTGGAGACCTCATACAGTGCTGTTTATTATTATCCTTTATAAGTTGGCCAGTTCCATGCTGATGGAAAATATTTTATTTTTCCCCAGACGATTCTATCATTCCCTAGAGGAGGTGGGTTTTTGGGATATGTTGGAGGAGGAAAGCAAAAGAAAAATATTGTTTATTAAAGGGTTTAAATTTCTTTCAGTAAAGTACTTGTGAGTCTAGGCTACACATTTTGGTGGGATAGTTTACTTACCTGGTATTTAGCAACCAAATCGTAGAAATTTCTGCTTTTTGTTTCATTTGTTTCCCAGTGAATTTGGAGGAAGAGTTGTTCAGTTGATTGTCTGGTAGAACCCCAGTGAGATTCATGGGTCTATGTTTTCACTCCATTTAGTTTCATTGACTGTAGAATGAGCATAGAGTGGTCCAAAAGAGCATAATCCCTGACCGGAGATAGCTGCCGTCTTGTTAGAAGAAATCAATAGCTACCACGTAATGAAAAAATAAGATGAGTCATTAAATGCTAATAAGATTTTCAGAAAGTGAACTCAGGATTTCAAGCATTGTGTTGCGTCTTGTCATGGAGTGGTAGAGATTTGCCCTAAAAGACCCCAACATACTAACAGCCAGGTTCTCTGAGGGATGTTTTGTATGAGGGCAGTACCTTGGCCGGATGGGAAGAACACTAGATTTGAAGTGTTCTTCTTCTTTTAAAAATGTGTTTATTTAATAATACTTGCACAAGATTAAACAAAAAAAAAAACCCAGTGAAAAGAAAGTTTGCCTTTCCCCCCACCCCTCCAGGCCCCATTTCCTTTCACTGGAGGCAGCCCCTGTTAAAAGTATCTGGTGTAACCAGGCCTGCTGGTCTGACAGAGACTGGAGGCACCCCGAGAGTATGGCCCCCGGACACCCTTTAACTCAGTACTGAAGTCACTCCTGAGGTTCACCCTTTAGCCAAAGGTTAGACAGGTCTATAGGGCCGCAGTAACACATGTGAGGGACATACTTCATGGTTCAATCATATTCATGAGACTAATGGGCACACCAGCCCAACAGCAAAGACGAGAAGGCAGGAAGGGACAGACAACTGTACGAATGGAAAGAGGGATCCTGGGGTGGAGAAGGGGAGGGTGTTGACACATTGCGAGGTTGGCAACCAATGCACTAAACAATTTGTGTATTAGCTGTTTAATGAGAAACTACTTTGCTCTGTAAACTTTCACCTAAATTGTATGTGTAAAATATATATCTGGCTATACTTTTAGAGATATTCTATGCATTTCTAAATACCTACATATGTATTCTTCTTGCTTTTTTTTTTTTAACCCAGAAAATGTAGCATACTGTAGTCACTGTTCTGAATATTGTTTTCTACCCCCAGTTAAGGTAACTTGGATTGACGCAGTGGCTGCAACAATGGGTTCAAGCATAATGACTGTGAGGATGGCGCAGGACCGGGCAATGTTTTGTTCTGTTGTGTGTAGGCTCGTTGTGAGTCGGAACTGACTCGACCGCACCTAACAACAACATCAATGTAACCTGGAGGTTATAACATATCGGTAATATAAAGCTGCCTCTTTTTTAAAGGCTGTGTGGTGGTGTTGTGTTTTGTGGAAGTGCTGTATTAATCTGTTCTCTAACTTGTTTCCAATCTTTTGCTATTCCAGTGGGTTCTAGTTCTAACTGCGCCACCCGCAGACTCTCTGGGTTAGGGTCCCAAAAGGAAACAGATGGCTCACTCAAAAGCAATGGTTAAAGAGTTGTAAGGGGAGCGCACGGGTTGGGGGATCCCAGAAGAGATGTACACATACCCTGGGAAACCACTACTACCCGTAGGCCTGAAGGGAAAAGGGGTCTGGGGACAGCAGTGTTCTTGGAGCTAGTGAGAGCTGACGCTGTGGGAGAGGGCTCCCTCCGCTGGTCTTTGGTAGCACAGTGTCGCTAGTGGTGTGTTGGTGTGTGTTTAACAGCTGGCTTTCTGCAGTGGGGGGCCCTGGTTTGTACTGTTTTCTGATTACCCTTTGCTGTCAAGTTGATTCCGACTCATAGCAACCCTACAGGACAGAGTCGAATGTCCCAAAGGGTTTCCAGGGAGCAGCTGGTGGATTAGAATTGCTGACCTTTCGGTTAACAGCCTGAGCTCTTAGCCACCGTGCCAAATGTAGTGTAAATGCTGGCAGCATGGTTGGTTTCAAGCTACCAATGTGATGTCACTAAATACAGAGATGGGAAGAGATGCAGACAGTCAGCTCCTGTGAGCCGGCGTGAGCGACCTCCAGCACCCACTGCAGACCGAGAGCAGAGGAGCCTGGGTGGTGCAGTCCTCAGAGCTCAGCCTGGCAGAGCACAGAGCAGGGTGGTGACTTTCCAGCTCATACTCTGGTTTTGGGCGGGTCATTCGGCCTCTGAGTCCCCTGTCTCCTCTTCTGCAATAGAACAGAGCTGCCTCAGATGCGCCCTAGGCCCCCCCACCCCCACCAAGGTTCTCGTGTTCCTTGGTGACCAGTGAATCCAGGGACCCAAGCAGGTTTGCTGACTATTTTAACTGTTAACCTGTGAGATGCCTGTGGGTCCCTGCACTTGGGGAGCTTGTCTCTAACAGCGGAGATAAGATGTGCCCAAGCAGGCCCAGCCATGCGTGCTGCAGACTGATCCACGGGTGTTCAGAAGAGGAAGTGGCCTTTTCTGGCTTTGGTGATAAGGTTGTCAACGGCAGAGACCTGGAGAGAACTTTGTTCTGGGGCTGGGAGTTTTGAGTTCTCCCAGTGTGGGAGAAATAACGGCTCAGTCTATACATACAACCTGTTCTCCAAGTGAGGCCCTGGAACCAGCAGCTTTGGCATTGCCTGGGAACTTGTTAGAAACCCAAGTTCTTGAGCTCCAGCCCAGACCTACTGAATCAAGCTCTGTGGCAGGGCCTAGCAATCTGTGTTACTTCAGGGGACTCTGATGCATGCATGTGTTTGAGAAATACTGAGCTATAGCATTACGGTGGTTCCCAAGCCTGGCTGAAAATCAGAATCAGATGGGGAATTTCAAGCACACATATGTGCACATGCACAGCCACACACACTCTCTCTCTCTGTCTGCCTCTCTCTCCTGGGCTGTACTTAGATCCACCTCAGTCAGAATCTCCGGCAGCTGGGATCAATGTTGAGTTAAATGTTTCCCGGATATTATAAGCTGTGGCAGTTTCCTACTATTGATTTTAATCATTGAGGTCACACTGAACCTTCGTAGTTATTTGCTTTGTTGTTATCTGCTGAGTGTTGCTTCCCATGCAGCTTGCAAACTTGAAACACTTTCCAAGTCTGAGAGTAGGCACTTTGCTGTGACTGAGGGTAGAGGTGACTGTTCACAGCCTTGAGGAGCGGGTGGTGGAGAAGAGCTGAGAAGGAGGAGATTGGCCAGCTTCGAGTCCTCTGAAGTCTGTTGACCTTAACGTTGTTTTGTGACTTGGTCTGTAGCAAATTCCCAGAATATCAGACACACCCTTTATCAAATATTAAGTATAAAAGCCATATTTTAAAGGAAAATTGCAATGGTTTGGGGACTGTCTATACCTGTGCCTGATTACAGTGCTTGATGGGAAAAGTGTAAAGTTCATTATGTGGAGAAATTGGGACGGGATTTCTGGGAAGTGAGCTGGGCAGAACTGTTGGCTAGTCTGGAACCTGAGTTCTTTTCTGAACACTTCAGGAGCATGCATGAAGGAGAACCCTCCTTGAGTTGTGAAGGCTTTAGCGATTATAAACAAAGCTGGTACGATCATTCATGCACAAGGCTTTTTATGGACATATATTTTCATCTCTCTTATGTAAATACATAGGAGTGGAATTGTTGGGTCTCAGGACTGATGTATGTTTAACTTTGTTTTCCAAATGTACCATTTTACACTCCCACCAATTGTGTGGGAGTTCCAGTTGCTTTCCATCCCTGCCAACACTTGATATTGTCAGCCCTTTTATTTTATCCATTCTGGTGGGTGTGAGGTGTTATCTGTGGTTTCAGTTTGCATTCCTCTGGTGACTAAGGATGTTGAATGCTTTTCCTTTCATGTGTTCATTGACCATTCATACAGCCTTTGTGGAAAGCAAACGGGGACTTAAGCATCTTCCTTGGTATCATAATATCTCAATAATGTTTTTCTCCACTGACGTTTCACCCAGGATCTCCGTTGAACTTAGTCATCATCCTTGAAAACTCTGTGGACTTTTAAAATGTCACATCTTTGAATATGCGGTTTCATCTGTCTTGTCATCCTTCTAGGCCCAACTCAGCTGTCACCTTTTGTGTTGGTGATGCTTCTGACCCTGCCTAATGTCTATAGAACTTGCTCCCCTCCTTTATGGACTTGCCCCTTTGTGTTCTGACGGCAGGAACTTTGTCTTGCTTTTCTTTGCATCCACAGTGCTTATCACATGGTCCGCCATGGAGTCAGGCCCAGTAAATATTGTTGAATTAATTTATTATCCATTTGATAGTGGGAGCCAACAGCTCTGTGAGAAAGGCTGAGTGCCTTAAATCAGAGATTTAAGAGGCTAGTCCAGAGGGGTCCAGTGACTTGTCCAGAGTAACACAGCGTGTTTGTCAGAGAGACACACTACTTACTGTCACGTTTTGGCTCTTTTACGTTATATTTTTCCTAACAGCTATGTTGTTTTAGGTACAGTGGCCTTTGAACTAGCTACATGTACCCCTGTACATGTACAGGAAGACTTTTCAAGGGATATACAGGCATGGGGTAGTTTTTTTTTTTTTCCCTAGCGCTTTTTTTTTATAGTACTTTAGATGGTTTTCAGAACAAATAGTTTCTTATTAAACAGTTAGTACACATATTGTTTTATGATATTGGTTAACAACCCCATGACATGTCAACACTGTCCCTTCTCGACCTTGGATTCCCTATTACCAGCTTTCCTGTCCCCTCCTGCCTTCTAGTCCTTGTCCCTGGACTGTTGTGCCCCATTAGTCTTGTTTTGTTTTATGGGGCTGTCTAATCTGTGGCTGAAGGTTGAACATCTGGAGTGACTTCATTACTGAGCTAAAAGGGTGTCTGGGGGCCATACTCTTGGGGTTTCTCCAGTCTCTGTCAGGCCAGTAAGTCTGGTCTCTTTTTGTGAGTTAGAATTTTGTTCTACATTTTTCTCTAGCTCTGTCCAGGACCCTCTGTTGGATCGGCATGGGGTAGTTTTAAGGGAATCTATTTTAAGATCCTCAGCTTGCATACGTACTCACCTGAAATGGACTAGCCTGAGAAGAAGGTTAAGGAGGGCCCTGAGCCAGCTCTGCTGTCCAGCACTCTCTTTAACTAGGTCTCTTCTCCCCCTTCACAGAAAGGCAGACCTTTCACCTGTTTCCTGTCTTCTCAAGGGACACTGCCTCAAGGCGGAAACCTTACAGGGCGGGGAAACAAAGGCACAATTAGAAACATCCATGGGCTGAGAAAGCAAATGACCTGATGGCTGGAATTTTGCCACTGAGGGGTTATTGCCACTTTTTAACTTTCACAGAGACTGAAGGAGAGCCGAATGAAGTTGTTAACTGATGATGTATGATCATATCTGAATTTTTGCTATAACTCAGGTTTCAAAGAATTAAGTTACATCATAACAAAATTCTTTCCATTCCCATGTATTTTTGTGAAGGCAGTTTCTCAGTGTTTGTATCACAAAACAAAACAAAGCCCAAGACAGGCGTGGAATTGATGCTGCCCCATATCTCATTCCGACAATAGGTGATAGTTATCCGTGGGTAAGTGAATTAATTACAAAAAGAGACTATCGGTCTCATTAAAACAGACATTTCCAAATAAAATTGTACTTCTTATGTAATAATTACTTACAAAAAACTATAATATATTGTTTCCATTTGTGTGCTCATAATGCTGGTATTCAATTCAGAAAAAAATTCGAACACTGAAATTTATAATTTAATAATCTGAAGTGTATATGTTTAGGTTTTTTTTTTTGCAAAATGGTATGATCAGCTTTTCTAGCATAAAAATGTATTACATTAGGATACAGCTCTGGGGTGGGGTATGTGGAGTGGAAACAAGTTGAAAGAGGAAAGAATGAATATGAAACTTTTGATTGTTAAAGAACAAATTTTTGAGATGGAGGATGGGTATTAAATTTCTTTGGTATTTCGATTCCATTGGAGATACACACACCCACACCTTTTCTCTGCCTTTTGATTTTTGCTTTCTTTTTTTTCGTCTGATTTATTATTCCTAAAACCTTTATTGTTTTATTTCATTTCTGACTCTGTGCTTGTGCCTGCATACTTTCACAACCATTTTCTGCTCAATGAAGAAATCATGCCTGATCCTGTCATGGACACATTTGTCACATGGAACCACCGTACGCCCTGCTGACATGTGTTTGTTTGTATGTTTTGGGTGTTCTCGTAAGAACTTCAGGTCTCCTAACACAAACCCCTAAAAGTCAACCCGGGCACGCGCCACATGTGGATTTGGGTGCCTTTCCAGCCTTTTTGGTATAAACGCAAACAATTCTATTACCAGGGGTGTGGAACAGTCTAGTTTTGTTAGAGGCTGTATTGTAGGATAGTCTAGGAGAATACCTCAGACAGTGGATCATTTTGAATGCTTCTAGGCATTCAGAAACTTGGATCCACAATCAACCCCTGTGGAAGCAGCGGTCAAGGTCAAGAAATCAAATGACGTATAGCATTGTGCAAATCTTCTGCAAAAGACCTCTTTAAAGTGTCAAAAAAGCAAAGATGTCCCTATGAGGACTAAGGTGTGCCTGACCCAAGCCATGGTATTTTCAGTTGCCTCATATGCATGTGGATATCCAATGCTGGATAATGAATAAGGAAGACCGAAGAAGAAGAATTCACACCTTTGAATTACGGTGTTGGCGAAGAATATTGAATATACCATGGACTGCCAGAAGAATGAACAGATTTGTGTTGGAAGAAGTACAACCAGAATGCTCCTTAAAAGCAAGGATGGCAAGATTTCGTCTCACATACTTTGGACATGTTTATCAGGAGAGACCAGTCCCTGGAGAAGAACATCATGCTTGGTAAAGCAGAAGGTCAGCGAAAAAAAAGGAAGACCCTCAATGAGATGGATTGACACAGTGGCTGCAACAATGGGATCAACATAGCAACGATCGTGAAGATGGCGCAGGATCGGGAGGACCGGGCATTGTTTCCGTTCTGTTGTACGTAGGGTCGCTATGAGTCGGAACTGACTGAACAGCACCTAACAGTGGCAACAATCATCCCCAGAAGAGCTGAATATATATATTTTTAAAAAGGATGTAACACTATGATTTTAAAATGCCATTATTAGTATGTTAGAAATAACATCCTTTGCAACTGTTTAAAATTGTGAAGAAAGAGTTTTAATGTTAACTACATCTGTGTGAATGGTACCTAATTTTTTGGAACTCTTTCAGGCAGGAGAGAAGCAAAAAAGTGCAAAGAATAACTGGATTTGGAGGCAGCTCTGGTTTTGCTGTTTCATTGAAAAAACGAACCTGTTCCATTTGGAGAGATACATGTCAGACTTTCTCATAAGAATCTTTCAACTGTAGGAAAAAAATAACGCCCCATCTGGTCCCTCTCCACATCTCTTGACACCTGGTTTTGATTTGTAATTTTAAAAGACCGGAACACTTAGCAATGAAACCACAGCCTTCCTGAGAGTGGCCTGATGGAATACCGTGATTTCCCCCAGAGGACTGGACAAAAACGCCTTGAATGTCCTCAAATGCTAGAATTTTGGACGATGCTTTAGTGTAACTGCCAACACAGTGTCTTCCTATGCAGTTCAGAACATAAATTTTCTTCATAACCGTAAAGTCTTCCTTAGATAAAAAATTAACTTTTGTCTCAGGTTTCTCCCTCAATTACTCTTCATAATTTGGTACTGGCCTGATTTCCTTATTTCTTGCCGTGTGCAGCCTGTGGCCCTCACAATTCCAGACTTGGAAGGAACCCCATAAATGCAGTAGGTAGTCTACAACACACCATCCTCTCTGCTCTTGTCTCTCAGGAGGCTCCGTAAGCCAAAATTTCTCCCCAGCTGACTTATTTGCTGATGTGTAACTGGCTATTTTGGTTAATTATTCATGAATCACGTGGGCCTATATTCCAGAAAACACTGCACTTTAATCACAGCGTGCCAAGTTTATGCTGCTAAGTATTTTCAATCATAGCACTAGAATAATAGCCCCCTATCCCTGTTGCATTGCATCGGGCAAATTTGCCGCAAAAGACCTTACAGTGTTAAAAAGCAAAGACGTCACCTTGAAGACTAAGGTGCGCCTGACCCAAGCTTTGGTGTTTTCAATGGCCTCATATGCATGTGGAAGCTGGACAATGAATAAGAAAGACCAAAGAAGAACGATGCATTTGAATGATGATGTTGGTGAAGAATACTGAATATACCATGGGCTGCCAGAAGAATGAACAAATCTCTCTTGGAAGAAGTACAACCAGAGTGCTCCTTAGAAGGCAGGATGGTGAGATTTCGTCTCACCTACTTGGGACGTTATCAGGAGGGATCAGTCCCTGGAGAAGGACCTCATGCTCGATAGAGGAGAGGGTCAGCAAAAAAGAGGAAGACCCTCAACGAGATGCACTGCCAGTGGCTCCAACAATGGGCTCAAACATAACAATGATTGTGAGGCTGGTACAGGACCGGGCGGTGTTTCGTTCTGCGGTACACGGGGTCGCTATGCGTCGGAACCGACTGGAGGACACCTGACAACAGCGGCATCCTCAAGCAGGGCTGGGAAGGGACAATAGAAGAAACCCTGTATCCTCTGCCGGCGCCCAGAGTTGCGCAAGCCGCTTTGGGCCGCCGGGGCAGCGCGGCGCCCCGGGAGCCTGGGGCGAGAGCGAGGTCGCGCGGGCAGCAGAAGGCCGGGCGGGGCGCTGCCTGAGTGCGTCACTTCCGGCGCCAGGTCTACTTCCCGGTGAGGGAAGGGGGGGGGGGGAAAGGGATTGGTGCAGGCCGAGAGGAAGGAAAAAGGTGAGACACGGCGGAGCTCGGCCCGCGCCGGGGCGGCCGGGGTGGAGGTGGGCCGCGGGAGCTGCGCGGGCCGTGCTCGGCGTCCGCGGCCTCCGCTCAGCGCTTGTGCTCTGTGTTGCAGGTCTACCCGGAGCCCCGGAGCGAGAGCGAGTGTCTCAGCAACATCCGCGAGTTCCTGCGAGGCTGCGGGGCCTCCCTGCGCCTGGAGGTGAGCTCGGCGGGCGGCGGGACGCGCGGCCAGGGGCGCTGTGGTCCTTCCCCGAGGGCCGGGGGCGGAGCCGGCGGCGGGCGGGGACCCGCGTGGACGTCCGGGCTGTGGAGCAGGGCGTCGCGGGTCGGGGTGCCGGCTGGGCTCCCAGGGCGGGGAGGCGCCGGGGTAGTGCAGACCCAGACTTTGCCCTGGCTCTTGTGGGGGGGTCGTGGGTGTAAGGGTGTGGGTGACATTCCCACAGTCGTTGGTTTTGTCGGGAGTGGGCGCCGATCTCTTGGCACCTGCCTCGTCTTTGGCCTTGGTTTTAGGAATTCTCTTAGGACCTGCACGCAGGTCCGGGTCAGTCAGAATCCTCAGCCCTTGACTGGACAAAGCGGAGCAGAAATAAAATGGACCAAACCCCCTCCCGTATCTCTCCTTTCTCTGCTTTTTCTCCCGCAGACCAGATACATTGGTTTTATTGGATCGCTACCAGTTAGTGTTTAGATCAAAGGGTCGCTGTTAACCTGTGTCTGGGATTTATAAAATAGATGATTGTGGGCGGCATACCTGCTGGGATGCCCTTTCACGTTGCGTACTATTTTGTCGGTGTATTGTCTTTTCAGTCTTGCAGTGCCGGACCTTTCAAGGCCAGCTCTCTGGGTTTTTCTCTTTCGTCGTGTTTTACCGTACCTGGTTTTTCTTATTCTTAGGGTAGTACTTTATATTAGAAATCTAGCTGTTCTTGGGAATTGCGGGCTGATGTGGATGCAGTCAGTTCTGTATTTAAATCCTGCCTTTTTACCTGCTACTTCACCACTCCTAGGTTTAGTTTCTTTGTCTGAGAATTGAGACCAGTAATAGCGAGCTCTTAGATAACAAAACCTGTTAGGTAAGATAACGCAATGTATAGGTTGACCTTTCCTTTCTTTTCTTTTTTTTTATTATTATTTTTATTGTACTTCAGGTGAAGGCTTACAGAACAAATAGTTTCTCATGAAACAGTAGTACACACGTTGTTTTGTAACATTGGTTAACAACCCCACAACATGTCAACCGTCTTAACTTCTCAACCTTTTGTTTTTTTTTGGTGAAAATACACATAGCCAAAGATACACCATTTCAAAAATTTCTACATGCACAGTTCAGTGACATTGACTATGCTCTTCCAATTGTGCTGCTATTCTCACTTAAGATGAAGGCTTACAGAACAAAATAGTTTCTCATTTAACATTCACTACACATGTTGCTCTATGACAATGGTTAACAATCTCACAACAAATCAACAATATCCGTACTCAATCTTGGGTTCCCTATCACCAGCTTCCTTGTCCCCTTCTGCCTTCTGGCCCTTGTCACTGGACTCCTGTACTTTGTTAGTCTCATTTGGTTTTACGGGGCTGTCCACTCCCAGGCTGAACGGTGAACGTTGAAGATAACTTCACCACTGAGCTAAAAGGGTGTCTGGGGGCCATATTCTCGGGGTTTCTCCAGTCTCCTTTAGGCCAGTAAATCTGGTCATTTTTTTGTGAGTTAGAATTATGTTCTACATCCTTGTCCAGCTCTGTCCAGAACCCTCTGTTGGGATCCCGGTCAGAGCAGGGTTGCCCTTTCCTTTCTGAGAGTGCTATCTCTTACTCTATGTTTCTGGAGAAGTCATCAGATGTGAGGGAAGGTTATGTGGTGAGCTCACTGTTAATTGAAATTAGACATGTAGGAACTGATAGAAATTAAAGTGCTGGTTTTGTTAATGATTGTAAACAGTGACATAGTTGTTGTTGGTAGTATTTGACATTGGTGAGGAAATCATTATAGCTAAGTGAAGGTGCTTAATGAAGATTCCAGTTGCTGTTCAGTCTATTCCAACTCACGGCCAACCCCCAGGTAGAACTGCATTCCATAGGGTTTTCAAGGCCTGTGACTTTCGGAAGCAGATGGCCATGGTTTTCTTCTGAGGAGCCTCTGGATGGGTTTGAACCTCCGACCTTTTGATTGCATCACCCAGGGATTCTTCCAAAGACCATGTTGTTGTTGGGTGCCATCAAGTTGATTCTGACTCACGGTGATCCTATAGGACACAGTAGAACTGCCCCATAGGGTTTCCAAGGGGTGGCTGGTGGATTTGACTGCCGACCCTTTGGTTAGCAGCTGATCTCTTAACCGTTGTGCCACCAGGGTCCTGAAATGCGTTCTAGGCTTTACATATTTCATTTTCACAAAATTCTGAAAGATGAGAGCCTGCAAAGAAAATTTTGAAATTATAAACACAGATGGCTTAAGTATTAGATGAGCTTAGTTTTCTCTAATTATAAATGTCAAGGTACTTTTTTTCCCAGGGTTTAGTTCAGACTGAATTGTTTGTTAGCAGACTGTTTTGGTATAGGTATTTTATTATTTACTGCCATTTTAAACTACCCTAAGGTTTTTTAAAGGAAAAGAGGAGCTGAACTTTATAGCTACTAGATCAGTTATTTTAATGCATACATGTCTTAATTAGCTGTAGAAAAAAGATACTATTCCCTGCTGAATTGTTCTGATTATGAAAGGCGTTTTATAAATCAATTTTGAAGGAATATTGTGCTGTTTGCATTTATTGTTAAACTTTGAAAAGTAATTTATGTTGTAAGGTGGAAAATTTTTTAAAGAGGAAGCTAGCACATGCAAATTAGATGTTGTTTTCATTGTTATTATTGAAACTCTTTCTTTGCTACCTACTATGCATCTTATTTTAATTTTTCTTTTGTTTCTTTAAAAAGTATGCAATTTGATAAGAATTTAGTCCCCCACCCCAATTTCTAATGGTGTCAGGTAAGATCTTATGTGGTAGCCCTGGCACAGTGGTTAAGCACTCGGCTGCTAACGAGAAGGTTGGTGGTTTGAACCCACTAGCCACTCTTTGGAAGGAAGATGTGGCAGTCTGCTTCCGTAAAGATTAAAGACTTGGAAACCCAATAGGGCGGTTCTGCTCTGTCCTGTAGGGTCACTGTGAGTCAGAATTCACTCGTTGGCAGTGGGTTTCATTTGAGTTTGGTTTAAGATCTTATGAGACATGAACCTCTTGTTGTTGTTGTTAGGTGCTATTGAGTTGGCTCTGACTCAGAGTGGACTTTGCGTATAACAGAACCAATTGTTGCCCGCTCCTGCGTCATCCTCACAGCCATTGTTGTTTGAGCCCATTGTTGCAGCCGTTGTGTTAATCCATCTCGTTGAGGGTCTCCCTCTTTTTTCGGTGACCTTCTACTTCACCCAGCATGATGTCCTTCTCCAGCAGTTGGTCCCTCCTGATGACGTGTCCAAAGTAAGCAAGACAAAGTTTTGCCATCCTTGCTTCTAATATGTGTCTGTAGTTGCTGCTTTTGTTAAGTCCTGTGGAGTCAATTTTGATGCATAGTGACACCATACGACAGATTACAGCCTGGAAAACCCTGTTCTGTAGGGTTTTTCTAGGCTAGAATCTTTATGGAAGCAGATCGCCAGGTATTGCTCCTGAGGAGCCACTGGCTGGTTTTGAACCACCAGCCTTTGGTTAGCCAACCCACGCTTAACTGTTGTGCCACCAGGGCTCCTTAATATATGTCTGTGTAATTGCATTTGGTACTAGCCTTGAAAAGTTTACTGATGAAAGTAGCACTGTGATTCTTTATGACTACTCTTAAGAATGGTATACAGTCGTGCTTCGCTTACTATCCACGTTATAGTCTATGAGATAGGAGGTAAGGTGATTTGGATGTTGTGCAAACACCATATTATAGATGAAGGTCCTTTGGGGCATTTGCCTCCAGAATAAGGAGGTTTGTCCATATTAAAAATTTGCTGGGGCAGATAACTTCCCCGTACTGTTAGTTTAAGGTTTCAACAAATTTTTCTGCCTCCTCCGCGTCAGGCCTTGGAGACTCACCACCTCTCGCTTTCACATGTGCAGTGAAAAACTTTGGAAGCGCTCGAACCACTGGAGCTAGTGGTGAACTTGATATTGTAGTTTGGTCCAGCTTTTTCTTCAAGCATCTCGAACAAGCTTGTATCTTGTTGATCGTCAGCATGCTAAGAGGGATTCGCTTTTGTGTTTGGTCCTCAGTCCACATCATTACTAGTCTCTCCATATCTGACATAGGTCCCTCTTGCCTTTTCGTTAACCTTGTAGCTTTCAGCGGAGCCGATCCTTTAACAGCTTGGAGAATTTTTTCTTTGTTCTTGAGGATTGTCATGATTGTAGAGTGCAACATGCCTAAGTCAGCTATGTCCTGTTCTCTGATCAGGATTTTGAACTCTGTTACAACCTTATGGGGCCACGGATGTATATGTGATCAGATGTTGCCAAAATGGATGTTACGTGCTCAAGACCATATTTAGAAACCCTAGTTTGCCTAGAATCACAAGGACTGAAATTGTCATAGATCATATATGCACTATTATCAGGTGACTAAGAAAAGCTTCCTCAGGTTGGCCTAGTCCTGTCTTTTCTAGCTGTCTAGAGTTTCCATCTGGTCTCTGATTTGAGTTATCAACGATCGTACCTGTTTTTTGTTATTGTACAACGCTTTCTAAAGGACTTTCACGTATCATCTTATTTTCTCCTTAATGTTACGAGTAATCACAGCCCTTGTTTTGCAGATAAGGAAGCAACACAGCCTAGCAGTTAGTTCTCAGTATTAACTGCCCACATGAACCACTGTTGGGGCTTTAAAAAAAATACTGATGCCCCATCTCCAGAGGTTGTAGGTTCAGCTGGTCGTAGGGGGTAGCAGAGTTGTCGGAGTCTCCATGCCTGAATTAAAAAAACAGACTGGGATTGTGTGGCCACTGAGTGAGACTGGTAGTAGCTGAGCAAGGGCTGGGATCTAGATCTTTGCACTTCAGGGTAGGTGCTTTTTTCACTATCCTGTGTGTTGTGTTGCTTGCTAACCTTTCCTTGAGAGGCAACTAATTTCAGGTTTTGGAGTTGAAACACTGAGCACATTATTTTTCATGTTATACTCCTTAGGTAAATTGTTAACAGTTGCAAACTAATTTATGTACATTAAATGACTATAAATAAGCCAGAATAGGTAGATTTATGTAGGGAAAATGACGTTACAGTTATTTGTGCTTAAGACCGAAAGAATACAATCGATTCCCTTGACTGTGAGATTGCTTAAGATGAAGTGTTTTGACTTTTATATTTTAAGACTGTTTTGGTGGCACTTTAGAGATTGCTATTATTATTAACTAGAATAACTGAGTGGACTTGTTCATGTCAGATTTAAGTCTTCGCTAACTTTGATGTTTTGCTTACTTTTCTGTTTAATAAATTTATGTCTCGTAGTTACGAATCATCACTTTTTTAAACATTTTTACTTTTGTCAACATCAATAGCAGTTGGCATCATCTCGGTAAATTTTTACAAAAACACCAACTTCGTATCACGTCCCAAGAATTGTGTACATGATGCTGAATAGCAGAAAGAAAGCTTGTTAGGATGCGAATGCCGAATGGTTAGCTAGGCACCCTCATGGCTCCTGTCTTGGTCATCTAGTGCTGCTCCAACAGAAGTCCTACCAGCGGATGGCTTCAACAACGAGAAATCTATTCTCTCACAGTCTGATAGGTTACAAGTCCAAATTCAGGGTGCTTGCTCCAGGGGAAGGCTTTCTGTCTCTGTCAGCTCTGGAGGAAGGTCCTTGTGATGCATCAGTCTTCCCTTGGTCTGGGAACTTCTGTGCATAGGAACCTTGGGTCCAAAGGACTTGCTCTGCTCTTGGCACTGCTTTCTGGGTGGTATGAGGTCCCCAATTCTCTGCTTCCCTTTCCTTTTATCTTTTCTAAGATAAAAAAGTGGTGCAGGCCACACCCTAGGGAAACTCCCTTTACATTGGAACAGGGATGTGACCTTAGTAAGGGTGTTATACAAGCCCACCCTAATCCTCTTTAATATAAAATTATAATCACAGAATGGAAGACAGCCACACAACACTGGGAATCATGGCCCAGCCAAATTGATACACACATTTTTTTTAGGAGACATCATTGGAACCACAACAGCTCCCAGTTGCAATTTAGATCTTCAGCAGAATTCTGCCGTGGACTTTCTAGGTTCTCACTCATCTGATGATAGTCGCACATGAACACCAAGTGTCTGCTTATGAGAGGCAATGTAGGGCAGAGGCCCTGGGTCTGAGTGCCAGGCTTTGCCTCCTGGCTCTGCCAACTTGTCTGGGATCTTGGGGGAGTTACTTTTTCTCTGTGCTTCAGTGTCTGTGAAAGGAGGAGAATCGTAATACCCTTTGTAAAGATTAAGTGAAATGTAAAGCATGTAGAACGATGCCTAGCACGTCCTAGGTGCTCACAACGATCGTGAGGATGGTGCAGAACTCGGCAGTGTTTCGTTCTATTGTCCAGAGAGTCACTGTGAGTCGGAACAACTCAGTGGCACCTAACAACATTATTATTATAGTTATCATCATCATCACTTCTTGTAGTTTGAGCCACTTGGCTGCGTATTTTTTTACATCTTTATCCAGTAATCCGTATTTGTTATATAAAATTCAGGAAATAGAGAAATGTAAGAAGAAAATGAAAATTTGTGTAATGCTGTCGTTTAGACATAGCCAGTGTTAACAGTAGTATATGTGTGAAGTAAGAGGCAAATCGCGCCCTCAACGCCGGTTGCGTGCTAAGGACCGTCAGGAATCCAGTCCCCAGAAGGTGGGGATTGTCCAATCCTCACCTTCCCACTTCTCCATCCTTGCTGCCAGCAGCCCTTATGGCACTGTCTTTCCAACCCAAGCCACCTGGAGCTGGCTCGGAGCTCACAGGGTAAAAGGACACTGTCCTTCAGACTGCCAAATGAGCAGATGCCAGCCACAGGTTTGGGGAGTCCACACAACATCCCAACCTTCTGCCCTGTTGGCCATAAAAAGTTGGGGTTGTTTTCCACTGCCCTTCAGGATGCCAGTCGCAAGCTGGGGGATCCGTATGACACCCTTACTTTCTGCCCTGCTGGATCTTACTGCCCTTTGGGTTCAGTAATTCGCTGGAACGACTCGCAGAATCCCACAGAGAGTATACCGTATTACAGCCAAAAAGGATAAAAATGAAGAGTCACATAAGGTGAGGTCTGGGAGGGTTCCCAACCCAGAGCTTCCATGTCTCAAGGGATGCACTAACCTGAGAGCCCTTCTTGCCAACCAGGAAGCCCCTGAGCCTCTGTGAGTCAGGGCTTTTATCCGTTAGTCCTGCTTATAGGCTGAATCATGCCTCCTGAGGCTAGCTGAAGGAGCCTTGGTGGTACAGTGGATAAAGCACTTGACTGCTAACTGAAAGGTCCACAGTTTGAAACCACCATCGACTCTACAGGAGAAAGATGTGGCAGTCTGCTTCCGTAAAGGTTTACATCCTTGGAAACCCTATAAAGCAGTTCTACTCTGTCCTATAGGTTGCTATGAGTTGGAATCAACTCAGTGACCTTAGGTCTGGTTTTTTGGTTTGGAGGCTAGTTGACATCGACCTCCTAGGTGAGTGTTTTCTGGTCTGGCCAGCACAAATTCACAGGTGTGGCATGAAGTCCTAGACCAAGGTACCTCAGTTACTGCAGTGGTTATTTCTCTGGAGCCAAGGAGAAAGGCCACCTTGTTGTTGTTGAGTCAGTTCTGACTCATAGCGACCCTGTGTACAAGAGATTGAAACACTGCCCGGTCCTGCACCATTGCACAATCCTTGTTATGCTTGAGCCCATTGTTGCAGCCACTGTGTCAGTCCATCTCGTTGAGGGTCCTCCTCTTTTTCGCTGACCCACTACTTTACCAAGTTGGATGTCCTTCTCCAGGGACTGATCCCTCCTGTCAACATGTCTTGCCATCCTCGCTTCCAAGGAGCACTCTGGCTCTATTTCTTCCAAGACAGACTTGCTCGTTCTGGCAGTCCATGGTGTATTCAGTATTCTTCACCAGCACCATAATTCAGAGGCATCAATTCTTCATTCTTCCTTATTCATTGTCCAGCTTTTTGCCTGCATATGAGGTGATTGAAAACACCATGGCTTGAGTCAGGTGCACCTTAGTCCTGAAACTGACATCTTTGCTTTTTAACACTTTAAAGAGGCCTTTTGCAGCAGATTTGGTTTCCTGATTGCTGCTTCCATGGGTGTTGATTGTGGATCCAAGTAAAATGAAATCCTTGTCAACCTCAGTCTTTTCTCCGGTTTATCATGATGTTGTTTACTGGTCCAGTGGTGAGAATTTTTGTTTCCTTTCTGTGGAGGTGTAATCCGTACTGAAGGCTGTGGTCTTTGATCTTCATCAGTAAGGGCTTCAAGTCCTCTTCACTTTCGGCAGCAAGATTGTGTCGTCTGCATACTGTGGGTTTTTAATGAGTTACAGGGTCACTATGAGTGGAACTGACTTGACAGCTCCTAACAACAGCAACAACAAAGTGAGGTTGCCATGAATCAGAATCACTCGATGACAGCTGGTTTGGTGATGGTGGTTCCTGTAATAGTCTCCACTCGTAGAGGTTGTTTTCAGTTTTCATTGTTGAAGACAGCTGTGTGATGAACATTTCTGTACAAAATCCTCATCCTTGAATTTCTCTGTAGGGTAAATTCCTAGATACGATATTATATGTCAAATATAGGGACTTTTTTCTATTATCATTTTGCTTTGTTAGTAGCAATATATGAGAATATTCTTTTCCACTCTTGTACCTTAATTTCCTTGTAGTTGTTTTAAGTATATTCCCCGCCCCCCGCCCCCCGGAAGATTGGAGACCTCTCATGGACATTTTGGCTTTTCTTTTTTTTTTTTTTTTAAATTGAAACTGCCCATCATATTTTTGGGTATATAGTAAATTAAAATAAATGTGAGGTGCTCAGGATTTCCTGCAGTGAATCTTTCAAGGAGGATGTGAAAGAAGAGCTCCTAGGATAGAAAATAAAAGTTGAAACCTTTGGACATTCACGTGACTATTTTCCAGCTTTAATACAAGTAATCTCTGACATGGCTCTGCTAGCGATACTCTGAGCTCTTTTTGTACAAGTGGGAAAGCTGGGTACAGGGAAGCACATTTTGAGACTACTTATAAAGGTGAGATAGTTTTCTCTTGCATGTATGAGTGATTAGTTTCATTTTTTCCCTTTAAAGTTGAGAGTGTTGGAAAGAGCTCAGGCTGACATTTTCAGCATTGTAATGAGTTGGGATGATTTGATGAGTTGAGGGTGAAGTCTTAGACAATAAATTGCTTCACGTATTTCTAAAAAACTTATCTTTCTTGGCTATTTCTGAAAAACATAGTCTTGCTATTTATTGTGCTTCTTTGTCTAACCTTCAGTTCTCTTCAAGATCTTTATCTAAGGTTATGATTTAGATTTTGTCCAAAAGAATATTTAAAAAATAATATTAAAAGAGTTCAAACATGGGACCACTTATGTTGCAACCTAATCAGAACTTGTCAATGTAGGCATTAGAATTATTTGGAATAAAAATAGAAGTGAATCTCTGTAGTCCTTTCTGTAGAAATGGGACGCCTCACCCAATCATTATCTTTGTCCTAGATTCAGACAGATATGTAGTTAAGGGTGTTTATTAAAACTTTGCATCAAAGATTTTAAGAAGGATTATAAGGTGTGTTTGAGGCCACACACCAGTCTTTCTTTTTAGTTAGTGATCTTTTATACTATTTACTTAGCGGTAGGTTTGAAGTGGTTGGTAAATACATGGTATTTATTGACTGATTGAAGGAACAACTAATTGAAGAACCCTTCAAGTCAGTTTATTCATGTCTTTGTCAGAACTTGCCTTTAGTTAAGGGAGTCGAAGTTATTAAGTGAGTTAAATGATTTAAAAGAATCATTTGGGAGAAGAAATGAGTAACTGCTCTGTCAATACTTTCTAGATACTTAAAGGCTAAGAAACTCAATTTCTGTTCAGATGTTCTAGTCGTATTTTAATTTTACCTGATGAGAAGTGTCAGCGATTACGTTCTGTCTTATATCTTAGCTTCCGGCCAAATTGTTGTATAGAATGAGTATAGTGTCATCTTTTTTTTGAATTGTGATATAGGTGAAAGTTTACAGAGTAAATTAGTTTCTCACTAAACAATTAATATACAAATTGACATAGATTGCTAGTGTCATCTCTTTATTTAGGCTGCTTTTCCAGTGTAGAGAGCTAGACTTTTCCTCTTAATTTCAGATTTTTGTATATCTGCTTGTCTACACCAGTGCTAACTAGAAGAAATATAATACGAGCCACATATATAATTTTAAGTTTTCTAGTAACTACATTTAAAAAGGAAAGAGAACATATGAAATTATTTTAATAATACATTTTATTTAACCCAGCATATCCATAGTATTATTTCAACATGTAATTAATATAAAAATATTAATTCGATATTTTACTTTCTTTTTTCACATTAAGTCTTTAAAATCTAGGTCTCATTTTGGATTAGCCACATTTCAAGGACTCAACAGCTCCTCGTGGCTAGTGGCTCCCTTACTGGACAGCACAAGTCTAAATTGTTTAGGAGGTTGGAGAAATACAGTAATCTTTGAAATTGAATGGAACTAACATTTGCTGAGTATAAATTATGTGCCTAGGCATTTTCTGTAAACTATTTTGTTTAATCTTCACAAGTGTCCTGCAGAGAAGGTGGTAGTTTCTCCATTTTGCAGAAGAGGGAATTGAGAGTTGAAGTGGTTAAGAGGTTCCAGGTCACAGCTAAGTGAAAGAATCAGGATTTAAACTCAGATCTGTCTGGCTCCACAGATTGGGTTTTTCTTATGACTATCCTGATGCCTGGTATGGAGTTAGTTGAGCTGTTTCACCACAGCACAGCAGCACTGTTATACTGACTCCTAGAAAGGACCATAGTTAAGTTCTCAGGAGAATTTGCTTGGCGGCAGGCCGGCTTCATGGGTGTGTAGCCCATGCAGTTGCACAGGGGGGCCCTGCGTTTGGTTCAGTGCTGTACTCTTGCACCTAACAACAACAACATTGCCATCTAAAATTCTTAATAATTTTTGAACAAGGAGCTCTGCTTTTTTATTTTTCACTGAACCATACAAACTGTGTAGTTGGTCCTGCCTGGTGGTATTGTCCTTACAGGTATCGTTGGGGTAACTTACCTAATCAATTTGGTCTTTGTCTTTGGTTTTAAAGAGAGAACCTCTAAAACCTTGGAAATTCTGCTGTAATTGAAGTGTCTTTGATGAAGTGTCTAGACCACACCTACCTAATAGGTTATGCTAACCAGGGTACGGGCTGGCCAGGCCGGAAAGACCAGCCTGTGGTGTGATATCAACCTCATAATATCTACCAACCTCGGAGAGAGGGGCTGAAGTTTGATTACGGAGTTGATTATGAGACCCCTCCAATAAAAGCTCTGGACACTGAAGCTTCAGGGGCTTCCTGGTTCGTGAAAGACATTCACGTATGAGGGAGTGTCGCCTTTGTTCTTAGGTGCTGTTGAGTCGGTTCCAACTCACAGCGACCCCGTGTACAACAGAAGGAAACACTGCCTGGTCCTGCGCCATCCTCACGAATGTTGTTATGCTTGAACCCATTATTGCAGCCACTGTGTCAGTCCGTCTCGTTGAGGGTCTTCCTCTTTTTCGCCGACCCTCTGCTTTACCAGGCATGATGTCCTTTTCCAGGGACTGGTCCCTCCTGATAAACATGTCCAAAGTATGTGAGACAGACTCTCGCCAGCCTCACTTCTAAGGATCATTCTGGCTGTACTTCTTCCCAGACAGATTTGTTCCTTCTTCTGGCAGCCCACGGTATAATCAATATTCTTTGCCAGCACTGTAATTCAGAGGCGTCAGTTCTTCTTTCCTCTTCCTTATTCATTGTCCAGCTTTCGCATGCATATGAGGCGATTGAAAACACCATGGCTTGCATCAGGCGCACCTTAGTCTTCAGGGTGACATCTTTGCTTTTCAACACTTTAAAGAGGTCTTTTGCAGCAGATTTGCCCAATGCGATGCATTGTTTGATTTTTTTTTTTGACTGCTGCTTCTATGGTTGGTGATTGTGGATCCAAGTAAAATGAAGTCCTTGGCAGCTTCAGTCTTTCCTCCATTTATCATTATGTTGCTCATTCGTCCAGTTCTGAGGATTTTTGTTTTCTTTATGTTGAGGTGTAATCCATACTGAAGTCTGTGGTCTTTGATCTTCCTCAGTAGGTGCTTCAAGTCCTCTTCACTTTCAGCAAGCAAGATTGTGTCAGTCTGCATATTGTAGGTTGTTAATGAGTCTTCCTTCAATCCCGATGCCACATTCTTCTTCATATAATCCAGCTTCTCAGATTATTTGCTCAGCATACAGACCGAATAAGTATGATGAAAGGACGTAACTCTGACGCACACCTTTCCTGACTTAAATCACACAGTATCCCCTTGTTCTGTTTGAAGGACTGCCTCTTGGTCTATGTACAGGTTCCGCATGAGCACAATTAAGTGTTTGGAATTCCCATTCTTTGCAGTGTTATCCATAATGTTAGTAAAACACAGGTAAACATCTCTGTGGTATTCTCTGCTTTCAGCCAAGATCCATCTGACATCAGCAACGATATCCCTTGTTCCTTGTCCTCTTGTGAATATGGCTTGAATTTCTAGCAGTTCCCTCAGCTGTGTGGGAGAAAGACCTGGAGGTCTGCTTCTGTAAAGATTACAGCCAGAGAAACACGTGGGGCAGTTCTGATTAGTCACTTGAGGTCACTCGGATTCGGAATTGACTCAACAGCGCCTAACAAAAACAACGAATAGCTATTCTGCGTTAAAGTTGATCTCAGGTTTTACATTTTGTTTGTGAGGCAGCTGGTGTAGTGTAGTAGTTTTCCGCTGCTGCATAACAAATCACCGCAAACTTGACAGCTTGAAACCACACTGTTCACTATGTCACCGTTTTGTAGGTCAGAAGTCTGGGTGGGCTTGTCTGGGTTGTCGGTGTAGAGTCTTATAGGCCTAAATCAAGGTATTTCCCAGACGGGGCTTTTATCTGCAGGCTCTGGGAGAGAATTCCTCTCCAGCCTCTTTCAGGGAGTTGGCGATTCAGCTCTTTGTGGTTGTAGGACTGGTTGGTTTAGTGATGTTCTTGGCTCCTTCAGGCCGCTCTCAGGGTCTTTCCAGGTGGCCCTTCCATCTTCAGACCAGCAGTGGTTAGCCAGATCCTTTTCACGCTTCACATTGCTCTGACTTTCCCTTCTCCCGTCAGCTGGAGAAAACCCTCTGCTTTTAAAGGGCTCATGTGATTAGACTGGGCCCACCTGGATAATCTCCCGTTGGAGTAACTCAAAGTCAATGGATTAGTTACGTCTCTTGAATCTGCGAAACTCCCTTTTGCCACGTAATGTAGCATGATCATGGGTGTGGTGTTTCATCGTATTCACAGTCCTGGGAATACGGGTGGAAAGTTTCACAGGGCCAGTTTGGAATTCTGACCGCCACATGCAGCAGTTAAGAATGAGGCCATGGTGGTACATACATGCAATGAAATATTACTCAGGCATAAAGAGAAGTGAAGTCTGGAACATACCGCAGCATGGATGAAACTTGAAAATATTATGCTGAATGAAAAAAGTCAGTCCGAAAAGGACAAGTGTATGGTTCCACTTACATGAAATATCTAGAATAGGAAAGTATATAGAGACCTAACTTTATCCATGGTTACCAGAGGTGAGCAGGCGGGAGGGGAGAGGGGGGACTCATTGCTTAGGGGACTCTGAACTTCTGTTAAGGGTGATGGAAGAATTTAGAAAAGGATCGTAGTGATGGTCGAACAACACGATGAACATAATTAATGTGACCGAGTTACCGTACATGTGATAAATGGTGAAATGGCAGATATTTTGTTACCTATGTATTTACCACAATTTAAAAAATTGAAGACACAATTTACCAGTTTAAAAAAAAAAGATGAGGCCACAGTGTCAGGCTGAGTAGGTGAAATCCTGGTTCTGCTTTCTAACAGCCCTGTGGAGAGTGAGTGAAGGAATGGCACGGTGTGGAACACCGTCAGTAGGGTTCAGAGAGAAGTAGGGAGTTTGGAGTGTAGGGAAACCATGGGAGAGAAAACTAGAAAGCTGAGGGCGTTGCATATCCGGAGGATGTTTCAGAAATGCAGGTGGGAGATAATAAAAGCTTAAATGAAGGTGGTTGGCAATGGGAATGGAAGACTGGATAAGGAAGAGGTTGCATAAATGGGATGAGGTGCCTGAGAGGTGAAAGAGTCTAGGGAAGTCAGGGTGACTGGGCCTTGATGGCTGGGAGGATGGCAGTGCCTCTAACAGAAGGGCAGAAAGAAGAGCTGGTGAGAGGGATTTGGGAAGGAAAGTGGAGGTATTTTAGTCCCGTTAGCACTTAATTGGTGCTTTTGCTCCTTTTCTGACAGAGTCAGTGGTTTATTCTCAGGTCAGGTATATCCACAGCATTCAGAAAATGCCAGAATCGATATGTCCTTATCTTCAGACAATTACGGAGAAGCACTGTGTAGAAGTAGATTTTGGAATTCTGTGGTATGAGAGTTGGCAAACATGATCTGTGGGGTGTATATGAGATTAGAGGAAGTCACGGGCAAAGTGTTTTCTGCTTCTATTTTAAAGTTTCTTTTTTTTAAATCAAAGTAAGACATGTATATAGGTTTAAAAAAAAAAAAAAAGATTGTACTGAAGCTCAGAAGGAAGCACAGTTTTCTCCACCCTTCTCCTTACTCTGGGGCAAACCTTCAACTCTCAACTGTTCTTTTGATATTGACGTCTCTGTTTCCAGATAGTATCTCTTCACTGTTGTCTTGGTTTATCAACTTTAGGTGTTTACTGCCTCAGATGAGGGGAGAGCTCTCTTCATCTCCCTTGATCAGCCCCCCCTGCTCCAGTTCAGGAGAATGCTGTTTCAATTCTGTGTTCCTGAATATGGGACAGGAAACCCTGTGGTGCCACGTCAGTTAATATAGTTAATTCAACCTGTGTCTTTTAATTATAGAAGTAATATCTGTGCACATTGTGAGTGAAATTAAAATCTGACACTGTAGACATGTAGAGGGAAAAGGAGCCCTGGCGGCGGCGTAAGGGTTAAGCACGTGGCTGCTAACTGAAAGGTCTGTGGTTTGAACCTGCCAGCGGCTCCCGCAGAGATCTACAGCCTAGGAAACCCTATGCTAGGAAACCCTATGGGGCAATTCTGCTCTGTCACATGAGGTCGTTGTGAGTCAGAATTGACTCGATGGTATACAGCAACAACAACGAAGGCAAATGTCCACTAATTCCTCCTTCTCTTTCCTGTACATTCCCAATCCTGAGTCCTAGAGGACCACTGTTATACACTGATACACTCATGGACTTTTCTTTTTAAATAACTGAGGCCATGCTGTAAATACTCTTCTGCAGTTTGCCTCTTTCCCCTTAGGAGCACATCACTTTCCCTGTGAATAGCTTCTGTGTGCCCTTGTGGTGAGTACTATAAAGGAGACGTACAGAGTAATAATGCAGACTCCAGGATGAAAGGTACCTAAATGAAATAATGTTACAACCACCATATCCTTTCTCACAGGAAATGTGGAAAAGAAAAGTGAGAATGGTTTTTGGGAAGTGAAAGTGTGAAGTTCTGGTTGGACAGTGAATCGACTATCTCGCTGAAATAGGATTTCCCCCCTTGGGCAGGGATTGCTTTGTGGTGGGCAGTATGTCAGCCGCCCGCCCAGGAGGAATCCGGATGGCCCTGTTCGCTTAGTTTGGTTGTCTCTTTCAAGTTGTTGTAGTACACTAGGGGAGCCATTAGGGCTCAGGTGACCACAGAATTACTTAAAGTGGAGGGTGCTTAGTCTGCAGATATGTCTGCTTCTGTTCTGTCACTCTCCCCTTTTCCTTTTGTCCACTTTCCTCTTGGTAGCGGGTGACAGCTGTGAGAAGCTCCAGTGGGGTGGGGGTTAGGGAGTGAGGATTCCTTCCAGCCCTTCCCGGCAGCTGCTGCTATTCAGGGCTCACAGACCCCCCCACCCCCGTGCATTTCCTCAGGCTGTGCATAACTGCCCTCGGGATAAACATGAGCAGAGAATTCACGTCTTTCCTTCCTTGTCTTTATGTTCTCAGAATGTCCCAACAATGGAGGTGGCAAGACAGTTTCAAGTCAAAGAATTAGAACATTAGCAAGGAAGTACACGAATTTCTAGATAGAGTAGATACAAATTGTTCAGGTTCATCACCTTGAAATGTAGTGGTGGAAAAAGGCTGTCCTTACAGATTATAGAAGTTTGAAGGTTGTAGACAGGATTTCCATAAATCTCCCTATCCCCCTCCAGTGCCAAATCTGGGAATCCCAAGACTTGGATTTACCTCTTGATGCTTGAGAGAGGATTTTTGAAACTGACCAAGGAAGTATTAAAAATGTGAAAATGTCGTACTTTTGTACTCTTGATGTGTTAGCCCCAGGAAAGCAGTGCTATAGATTTATTAATGACTGTTCTACAGTAAGGTGTTAATGGGAGCTGGGAGTATTAGATGGCCCAGGCAAGGTAATAGTGCCCTTCTGTAACACGTTCTTGCCCGTGCCCCCAGTGCCAGACACAATGCAAAGATAACGTCTAACCATTTGGAATTTGAATCAGACCTCATCATTTTTCTTAGAATCAGTAGTTCAGAATTTCTGAGTGTTTAGTAATTTGGGAAGTTGGCTTAGGTAATAATGATAATAAATAATGTGCTTACAATGGGGACGCATCAGGCACTGTTGTATCCACTTAACATTTACCCATTTATTTAATCCTCACCAAAGTAGCTTTACATTCTGATAAGTAATTGTGTAGGAGAGAGGAAAGTCATGTGTTATGAATGAATTGCAAACATAGTTATTACCACAGAGGTTTCTTTTTGGTCCTCACATTAGTAACCAGTATGTTGCTGAAGCTACACGGAACTTTTTTGTTTGAGACTATACTGGAGTATTTTTTTTTGAGGAATGAAGTTCTTATTTTGGGATCATCCTTCTTATGAATTCTAAAAATAATTTATGCTGTTAAGTTGATAAATACTTAATGAGCATTAATGAGTAATGTCCAGTACTGTTCTAGTTGCTAGGTATATCTTGGTGAATAAGTCAGATGGGGGGGGGGGTCTCTGTTCTTTATGGAGCTTACGTTCTAGATGGGGGAAACAGACAGTTCAACTAGTGAATGAATAAATAAAAAAGTATTACATGGCCTTCGTCACTATTGCAGAATATTTTAATAGGGTGAAATGAGAGAGTGACTGGATGGTTGCTTAGCACTGGGTGATCAGGGAAGGCCTCTCTGAGGAGGTGACTTTTTCAGGATTGGCTTTCAAAGTCAACATAATAAAAGTATATACAGTTAGATGGTCTTCTGAGAAAAACCCTCTCTATCAAACTCCTTAAAGTGCTAAAAAGCAGAGATGTCACTTCGAGGACTGAGGCGCACCTGACCCAACCCGTGGTATTTTCAGCTGCCTCATATGCACGCAGAAAAGCTGGGCAGTGAATAAGGAAGACTGAAGAAGAATTGACACATTTAAATTATGTTGTTGGTGAAGAATATTGGATATACCATGGACTGCCAGAAGAACGAACAAGACTGTCTTGGAACAAGTACAACCAGAGTGCTCCGTGGAAGCGAGGATGGCGAGACTTCATCTCAAGTAGTTTGGACATGTTGTCAGGAGGGACCAGTCCCTGGAGAAGGACATCATGCTTGGTAAAGTAGAGGGTCAGTGAAAAAGAGGAAGACCATCAACGAGATGGATTGACATAGTGGCTGCAAAAGTGGGCTGAAACATAGTGATGATTGTGAGGATGGCGCAGGACTGGGCAGTGTTTCTTGTATTGCAGATAGGGTTGCTATGAGTCGGAACTGACTTGATGGCACCTAGTAACAACAGCATCAAACTCAGGTGCTGAAATTACTTTTCTCTTTAACGTTATTTTCCTCCTAATTAGAATGTCTTAGTTTTATGTCTGTGTAAGGAGCCCTGGTGATGCAGTGGTTAAGCGCTCAGCTGCTAACTGAACGGTCAATGGTTGGAACCCACCGGCCACTCAATGGGAGAAAGATGCGGCAGTCTGCTTCTGTAAAGATTTGCAGCCTTGGAAACCCAATGGGGCAGTTCTCTGTACCGTACGGTCGCTGTGAGTTGGACTTGACTCCACCACAGTGGGTTTGGTTTTGGCTTTGGATAGGGAACCTGGATAAGAGGTACTTGGAAAAAGGAAATGATTTTGATATTGTTACCTGTTACTGAAGTCTTCATGCCTTGACTTAATGCAGTGCTGTGCGACAAGGGAAAAAGTAATGTGCTGCCTGTAGGCCATATTCCACTGTTTAGGTTAAAGGGTTTTGTTGAGAGAATGGTGACAGACTTGAGGATCTGATTCCACTCAGATACAACTTGGAAGAACTCAGCTAACTGATGTCTCATCTACACCTTTGCTGTATCATCAGCTGATCTGACGGTCACCCAGCCAGTAAAGCTTTGCTGCCGCATGTTTGAGTGGAATATGAGAAACCTGCTTGTTGGGTAGTTTAGGCAAGAAGCCAAGTTTTATTTGGGAGTTAGCTTACAGTAGATGTAACGTGATTGGCCTCAGTCTTTCTGTTTCAAGTATGAAAAGCAGTAGTGGTAATCTTTAATTTTTTTAAAATCATTTTTATCCTTGCTGTATGTGTTGCATGCTTATTAAAGAATTGCATGCTTAATAAAGATTGCATACTTACTAAGGAAATGCATGCTTGCTAATTACTAATTATGCATTATAAGATAGAGAAATCCAAAGCTTTATGTACGCTAGATTTTTTTTTTTTAACCAGTCTCTTGAGATCCGTCAAACAAGGACTTGAATAAAGTTGAAATAACTGGCTATTACCTTAAGCTTCAGCTCACTGATGCACTCCTAGAATGACTTGTTCAGGTGTCTCTGTAACCAGATGGAATTAAGATGAGCAATCTGCTCATATCCCTGGTAGGGTTTTTTTTTTCCTCTTTTTTTAAAAATCAGAGCATTTTTTGTAATGAGGAGGTTAAATTATTTTAGATACTACTTTTAATATGAAGATTGGGGTATTTGGGTTTTGGTGTTTGCCAAATCCAGTATGGGAGAGGTATACATATGTGTGCATTGACACAGGTAGCCGTGCTGAGTATGGTAATGGAGTTGAATGGGTTCATTGGTGAAACTCTTGGAAAGCAAATTAAAGAAGAAAAAAAGTAAAGCACCTTAAAAAGTCTCTTGTTTTTGTTTATAGAATTGCAGTTAATTATGCTCCAGATTATGTAGATGGGTATGCAAGTCCCTTCTCTTTAAGGAGCCCTGGTGGCGCAGTGGTTAAGTGCTCAGCTGCTACCCAAAAGGTCAGAGGTTAGAACCCACCAGCCACTCTGGGAGAGAAAGATATAGCAGTCTGCTTCTGTAAAGATTACAGCCTTGAAAACCCTTTACTCTTTGTCCTTTTAATGTGGAGAAGTTGGCTCATAATATACATGTTTCAGTTTATGTGTCTTTTTAGATGATTGCATAACCATTCAAATAATGGCTGTAACATTTGTGTGATGAGTGTTTTTCTAATCTTCAGGCGCAAAAGGCCTTTTAAAGTATGATACCAAAAGCCGTAAAGGAAAAGATTACAGAATAAGGCTACAAAAACAAATTAAAAAAAATTAAAAGCCCTTATGTGGCACAAGGTAGCATAAGCAAACAAATGGTACACTGAGAAAGGAATCCCTAGCGGGTGCAAATGGTTAAGCATTGGACTACTAGCCAAAAGGTTGGTGGTTCGAACCCACCCAGAGGCACCTCGGCAGACAGGCCCGGGGATCTGCTTCTGAAGGGTCACAGCCTTGAAAACCCTATGGAGCAGTTCTCTCTGCACACACAAGCCAGAAACCACTCGACAGCATCTGGCAACAACCACACTGAGAAAAAGGTATTTATTACAAGTCCCAAGGGGCTAATATCCTAAATATATAAATAGCTCTTACAAATCAGCAAGGAAAAGGGCTGTAAGAGAAAATAAATTAATTTCCACAAATGGAAGCACTAACTGATCAATGCTGTTTAAGTTTGTTCCTGGAATTGTACATTCTCTTAAAATCCGCTGAAGTCATGCTGTTTTCCAGTCACTGTTCATCTGCTTGTTGAGGTCTCCCAGGCCACAGTGATGTTTATGATTCCCTCGTAGAGTCAGAGTGGTGCCCCCTTCCCGGACTGCTGCTGATCTTTATACTTTTTTTTGAACCATTTTCTTAAAGGCACCTCAAGCCATAGTGAAACTCATGTTTAAAAATCCAGTCTTTGCAGTTGGTTTGAACTGTCGTTTGTAACCTTACTGAAAGCACTTATGGGTCAAGGCTGTGCTAGAGTCAGAAGGAGGGGCGTGGTGCTATAAACTAGGGTTTGGTGAACTTTTTTGGTAAAAAGCCAGATAGTGAATATTTTAGGCTTGGGGGAGGGGGGCAGACCTCTGTCATAATTACTTAGTTTTGCTATTACGTGATGTAAAAGCAAACACTGATGATACATAAAAGAATAGTCATGGGTATATTCCAGTCAACCTTTATTTACATTTTTTTTGCATTATATGAGATATGTATATTATATATGGAAGTATAAACTGCAGAAAAGTATATTAAAGAAAATAATTATTCTAATTGTACCATTAATAAAATACCTCTATTAATATATTGATGTATTTCCTTCCAGTATTTTTAATGCTTCCAGTATACACATGCATACTCTCACACACCTTTTTCTTTTTTCTTTTCACAAAGGTAGAATCAGAGTGCCTATAAAGCTTACCAGTTACTTTTTCCCCTGATAACATTTTTTAAAATATTTGGTACAAATGGGTGCCATTTTAATATTTTTTACACGTACAGTTCAGTGGCGTTGATTACATTCATCATGTTGTACACCACTGTTTGTTTCCAAATTTTCCGGCATCCTTACCTGCTAACGTTGCGTTGTAGGGTCACCCTTTACATTGTCGGGGCAGAATGTCGCTCTGGGTTGAACTTGAATCTGTCTCAGTAAAGCATGGCTGTGTCTTGGAATTGGACGTTATGCTTCTATTGTGTAGTACTTTTGCATTTTGCTGTTTTAAAGGCCTCATATCACTTTTATATATTTATCTTCACAGAGACGCAGGGCAAAATTTGGGCAGATTGCACTGTAAGAAGTCAGGGAGTTTGAAAAGTTGAGGACTTATGTTTTAAAGACCTCCTATGACTTTTACATATTTACCTTCACAGAGTAGCAGGGCAAAATTTGGGCAGATTGCACTGTAAGACGTCAGGGAGTTTGAAAAGTTTAGGGCTTCTCTTTCTTGTCAAGGATGCGCTTGCCTACTCACTTGCGTAGCATTGGCCAGGGATGCTTCCTGTGTTGTGGGCACAGCCCCAGAGTGGGAGGAAAAGATCAAGATGTAGTCAGAGTGTCCCTCTGCTAGGGATGGAGCCTGTTAGATTTTATCCATGGATTGTTTTTCCCAGAAATTTGGCAATTTTGAAAGCAGATTTGGGGTATACCATTAAGATAAACTAAGCCTACTTGTATTCGAGGAAAGCTTGGCGATTTGAACCCACCCAGAGGTACCTCAGAAGACAGGCCTGGTGATCTGCTTCTGAAAGATCACAGCCTTGAAAACTCTGTGGAAGGGTTAGGCTATGCATACGTGTGCTTGCCTTGAGTTGGAACTGACTTGTGGGCAACTAACAACTACAAAAGTGAACAGAGACTGCCTCATCACTGCATGTCGATTGAAAATATTTCATGTATTTTTTAAAAAAATTATTGTGGTAAAATATATATAGCAAAACCCTTGCCATTGTAACGGTTTTTAAGCGCACAGTTTAGTAACGTTATTACTCTCACCGTGTTGCGCAGCCATCGCCACTGTCTGTTTCCAAATGTTTTCTGTCACCCCAAATGGCAACTCAGTACCCCTTCAGCCATAACTCCCCACTTTCCCGCCCCCCAGCCTTGTTAAGCACTAATAAATTTTTGTCTTTATGCATTTGCCTATTCTAGATATGTCCTTTAAGTGGAATTGTGCAATATTTGACATTTTGTCTAACTTACTTTACTCACTGTAATGTTTTTGGGGTTCATCCATGTTGTAGCATGTATCAAAACTTTATTTCTATCTATGACTGAATAATATTCCATTGTATGGATAATCCTACGTTGGCTTATTCGTTCATATGTTGGCATACACGTGGGTTATTTCCATCTTTTAACTGTTGTGAGTAATGCTGCAAAGAACATGGGTGTACAAGTGTCCGTTTGAGCTCCTGCTTTCAGATCTTGGGTGTATGCCTAGGATTGGGATGGCTGTTGGTATTTCTGCGTGTAAGTTTTTGAGTAACTGCCAGAATTTTCCACAGGGGCTGGTACCATTTTACATTCCCACTAGCAGTGTACGAGGGTTTCAGTTTCTCTATATCTTTGTCAATACTTGTTATTTTCCATTCTTCTGTTACTAGCCATCCTAGTGTGTGTGAAGTGGTATCACATTGTGGTTTTGATTTGCGTTTCCCAAATGACTAATGTTGAACATCTTTTCATGTGATTATTGGCCATTTATATATATTCTTTGGAAAAATATCTATTCAAGTCCTCTGCCCTTTTTAAAATTAGGTTGGTTGTCTGTGTGTTGCTGAGTCGTAGGAGTTGTTTATATATTCTGGATTTTGAACCTTTATCAGATACAGGGTTCCCAAGTACTTTCTTTCATTCTGTAGGTTGTATCTTCATTTTGTTAACGTACTCCGATGAACGAAAGTTTTTAATTTTGATGAAGTCCAGTTTATCTGTTTTTTCCCTTGTTTCTCATGCTGTCAGTGTCATATTTAAGAGTCCATTGTCAGACACATTTCATGTATACTGGAGAACATTAGTATGCTGCCCTGCAGCCTTCTCTTTTCTCACAGAAGCAGCCCCTTTCTTTGGCCAGGTTAAATGGCACCTGTCTGTCTGTGTGTCCATACATGGGCTTTGAGTGTTGATGGGTCCGATAGCAAGTAGTAATGCCTCTGTGGAGGTGTGTGTTTTAACTCAGAGTGATGCAGAGTGCTGTCTGTGTTTTTCACATAGTTGGCTCCTTAGCTGCTTGTGGTGATATTTGCGTAGACGGGACTAAGAAAGAGTAGTATTTACTTTGTGAACAGAGTTTACTTACGATAATTTAATTTCAAAAACAAGTTTGTAATCGTTGACTATATTAATAATTCATAAGTTAAGTCTTTCTTTTTTCGGCATCCCATCCCAATCCCGCCATTCTACTCGGATAAAATAAGTGAAGAGCCTGAAAATATTTAAGACAGAACCATAGTTAGCTTATTTGAACATAAGCTTATTACCTTATTTAAAAGGAAATAATATTTGGTGATTTTTAAAATTTAAAGTAATGTTTGTAGAAACCATTGAAGATGTTTCAGGATTATGGCTAATTAAAATTTTTACCAGTTCCTTATACTGTAACATTATTTACTAATTTTCCTATTTAGCCACATTTTTAAAATGTCTAGATATAAAACTGAGAGTGTAATACTAATGAAATTCTTACGTTGGTAACTGCTTGTGTATGAGTCTCTCTGTCTCTTTTCCTCATTTCTAGGAGAGGCCTTTATTTTTCCTTTTTTGGGCCTCTGTAATGATTTCTGCCCACTCAGCACGACAGAGGCCATCTTGTGGCTGTTCTCTCCTCTCCTTGCCCTGTCTCATTTTCTTGCTGTTGTCGTTTGTGGCTTCTTAAATCATTATGAGGAGCTGGGAAACACAGTGAATTACCTGAATTTAAAGTAACTCAATTTACTTAATTTTCACCTCAGTGTTATTTCAAGTTAGTTACCTCAACTTAGTTAAAGGAGACATCCACAAGTCCTTTTTTTCTTCACCTCTGTTAACCCACTAATTGTGGATTTTACTCTGCTCTGTGACCGCGCACAACACACCGCAGCCTTTCCCAGTTATCCGGCTTACCTGTGCACTTAGGGTTTTGAGCAGAAAGAAGAAAAAATGTTCCAGAGGGTGGAGTCAAGTCTGCTGCATCTCCTGGGAAGGCCGACTTGATGTGCCTGACACCTCGGCTTGGGGTGCTTGGGGTGCGGAGGACAGGACGTTACTGACAGCGGTTATGCTGTTTGTGTCCGGAATATGCGTCACTGAGCACCTCAACGGCTTCATCTTCATGCTTGGCTGATATTTTCATATTTCTCCGGGGATCTTGATATCTCCTTTGTAATGTCTTTCTTTGTTGTGAGCATAGCACAGTGTGATTTTTGATTCTTTTCTGTTTTTAAATCTAAATCAGATTGTAACCTTTTAATAGTACACCTGTCTTTTGTAAATATTACCGCTTACCCTTATCTTCTGTGAGTTCTGGTTCAGTTCTCTACATAGATGAATATTCATTGATGGTAAGCTGCTTATTTCTGTTCATTAGAATTCATTGAAAGAACCACTAAGGAATTGATTTAGTAATTTAGCAGCTATTTATTGAGTACTCACTATGTGCCAGGCTCTGTCTTAGAAGCTGTATGGATAAGGTCTACACTCACATGGATCTTACTGCTCTGGTTGGGAGTGGTGGTGGGATGCAGATAGTAAACAAGTTAACAAACAGGAGAATTCCTCACAAAAACAGACGCTGTGAAGGAGATACTGTGAGTAAGGGGTTGAAGAGGGTTTGGGAGAGGGTGATGAGAGTGGACAGGCTGCTGCTTAAAATCAGATACTTGGGAAGACCTCTCAGAAGAGGTGACCTTTCAGCAGAGCCCTGAATGCTGAGAAGAAATACCTTGTGAAGATGGGGAGAAGAGCATCCAAGTAGAAGAAAGGCTGGTGCAAAGGCCTTGCGTTGGGATGGAGCTCCTCCCCGTGGTAAAGGATTAGGCTTTGAGGCTTAAGACTGAGTGTAGTTAAGTGAGTCAGTTTGGGGAACTGTAGAAAATGAGCTGTTTAGGGGTGAGTCTTGTTAGCTATTACTACGTCTACTGCTTCTACTACTAGTAGTACATGTTTTGGGTGCATCCTCTGTTCCAGGTATTTTAAGTGTTGTCTTACAGAGTCCTCACAATAGCCCTATGAGGTGGGTACTATTGACTCCAATTTATAGATAAGGAAGCTGAGTCACAGAGCTTGAGTAATTGTCCAAGGATGTACAGCTAGGAAGTGGTAGAGCTGGGTAGCCTGTTATCAGAATCCACACTCTTCACCAGTACCCTGTGCTGCCCTTTTGTAGGGGGGTGGTGGTAGAAGTTTGGATTTTATTCTGATTACGGTAGGAAACTATTGGAGGATTTTCACTTCCTGGTCTAATTCCATTTAAGAACTATGACAGTCGTTGCTGAGTGAAGAAATTGTTTTTGCAGTAAAGTTGCTGGTTGTTTTTGAGGTGTACTAGGTAACTTCTACTTCTTGAGAATTCTGCTTGATGTGTAACTTAACCTTTCTGGCGTTTGGTTATTGGCATCCTCAGTCTGGGTGGACAAGCCAGGCCTCTGGGATTCATGCTTGGCTCCGTCCCCGTGTTCGTCATCAAGATGTGTTGATTCTGTCTTCTGTGTGTCGTCTTCTCTCCTGTATTTCCTTTCTCTTGATTTTGTACTGCACTTCATGGGATGATCCATGTAGCTTCCAGTCTAATGTCCTGCCGGCTGCCATCTGTCACAGATCCTATTACTTTCTTGCTTTAAAAAAAAAAAAAAAAAAACTTCAATGGTTCCCATCATTCAGATGATCAGTCTTGACCTACCACCTTGCCCATCCCACAGCCTGCTTTATTGTACTTTCTATTCTAATCATGTCAAGCCATTTGAGATTGCCCTAAGTGTTATTACTGCATTTATTTTACAGACACGGTGCATGTGTTATGTGCTAGGCACTGTTCTAGTGGCTTTGTGTATATTAACTCGTTTAATCCTATAACAACGCTTAAGAAGTAGATATCATTTTAGATGTGAAACTGAAATACTGAGAGGTTAAGTAACTTAAGACCACACAACTAGTTAGTGGTGGGGACAGAGTCAAAGAGGAAGTTTAGCTTGGCTTGTGAGCCCATGCCCTAACTACTGTGTCATGCTGTTTCTGATGCTCTTTATATCTATGTGTCCTCCTATGTGCTTTTCTCTATATCAGGAATGCCCTTCTTTCTGTTGTCCGTCTGGAGATTTTCTCAGTGTTTAAATTGAGAATTTAAGAATTTATTTAAGAATTAGTTATTATTTAAGAATTCATCTCTGCTGTGACTTGTCAGTTCTTTCTGGACAGTTTTTGCCTCTATTTGTTGGTGGCACATTCAGCATTGTTTCGTTACTTGTGCATATGTGTCTCCTCCGCGGCTTCGAACCCGTTCTTCGCGGTTCAGTCATGGCCGAGGAAGCGAAACCAAAACAGACCTGAATTTTCAAAAACTGGGTGAACTGGAAAGAGAACTGGAACAGGAAAAATTATGGGTTGAAGCCCTGCTGGAAACCTAGTCTCCTTCTTAGAAAACAAGGGCAGTGTACATGTTGCATAGCAACCATGTCTCTTGGCTGTTGGATTTTGAGTAGAGCAGAGTCAGAAACAGGGTTGCTCTGCTCAAAGATGGCAGCTGACCATGCTTGCCTTGAGTGTGTATCACTCACCACAGTCCTGCCAGTAATCCAGTCTTACGCATCAGGCTCCTGCAGGGGCTCACTATGTCTCCTCCGAGCCTCCCATTCCAGGGCTTCTACCTGTAATTTTTCCCACTCTGGTTATCATTCTGAATCACCAAAATTGTAAAGTTCTGCTTTATTGGCCATGGCTGAACTGGTTTGAACTGGTTCGAAGCCCTGGTTTCCTCTACTTGATTGTAAACTCCTTGAAGGCTGCTTTAGTGTCATTGATACTTGAGTTTTTCATGTCTCCAGCTTAGTAGGCACTAAGTAGATAATTATTGAATTGGTGAATACCTCTTGGAGTGTCCCATGGTACAGGAGCTCTGTCTGTCTGTAGAGTCCGTCTGTTCTACTCTCATGTTTCTCGTTGTTAGCTGCTGTCCAGTCAGCCCCTGACTCATGGTGACACAGTGGACAACGGTATGCTTGTGTGATCTTGAGAATCCTGAAATAGTGTGGTTGCCTCTGTTTCTATATCCATAGAAAATTTTGCGGTTGTTTAGTGTTGGGCCTTTTGACCTCATTCCCTTTTTTTTTACTTCTAATAAGTAAAACAGGTTTCTTTCAGTGTCTTTTAGTCAATCACTTTTACATTGTTATTTAAAAGCATATGAAGAAAATGTCAAGTCATCTTGTGGAAAGGGGAAATCTCATCCCCCCGCCTTCCTTTTCTTTTTGGCAGGTACTTGCCCTGAAGGAGTTTGCGTTCCTAAGGAGTTCCTTTATGTCCTGGGAACCAGTTAGAGGACAGGTTCCCAAGGAATAAAAAAAACCAAAACAAAAACCCTATCCTTCGCAGACCGTATTTAGATGTGAAATCTGCATTTAGGAGGCTTTAAAAAATAACTTTCTTATCCAGAATATGTATTTCAAGCCAAATTTATATTAGTCTTTATTGGGTGTTTTCTTTGCTAATTTATCCTGGTCCTTCAGCTTTGAGTTGATACACTATATTCCTTTATCCATTAATATTTTTTTCCATTTTGCTCAAGGCCAATAGCAATAAACTTTTGCTCCTTAGGAAAGACTTACAGATTAGATGAGCTTGTATCTACTTGGGTCCTAGAGTGTGGGTTATCAACCCCAATGTTAGAATTCCCTAGGGAGCTTTTTAAAAAACATTAACTCCAGGGTCCCCCTGAAGAGCTTCTGATCTAATTAGTTTGATATTTAAAACTGACCAGTTGGGCCCTTTAAAGTAGAGTTTGGTGAGGAGCACAAGAGATTTAGCTGGGAGAGGGAATTAGATTATTTTCTCATTCGTGTGGAAGAGCCAAGGAATCCTGCTCAGCATAGAAAAGGTAGGAAGAAAAATACACTTTTGCAAAACTAGGCCATTTGAGGCAAAGTTAGTGTGGCAGCAGTTTAAGATGTTTAAGAAGTATTGTCAGGCCAGTCAGGAAGAATTATTCATCTGGGTACTTGTTGGTTGGAAAGATCTGTGGATGATGAGTGAAATGCTTTTATTTTTCTACTTAAAAGAGAGGCTGTGGAGGCAAGAGAATGCCAGAGGAGAACTTAATAACCTGTCCCCCCCACCTTTTTTTATTTTGAAAGATTTAAAACCAACAGAGAAGTTGAAAGACTAGCAAAACACCCATGTGCCCTTCCCTTAGATCACCAGGGGTTGTGTTATAAACCCATTTTTATTTTACTTTGCCAGCCGTTTAAAACCATGTGGTAGACATCGGGATATTTTCTCTCTGAGTACTTTAGCATGTGTATCTTAAAAACACTATAGAGCCAGTATCACACCAAAGAAATTTAGTGTTGTTAACATAATAATATTTTATACACAGTCCATATCCAGGTTTCACCAGTTGTCTGAAAGTAACCTTTATAGCTTTTCTTTCTTCCTTTTTTTAAAATGCAGAGTCCAAAGATAACGCATAATATGTGGTTTATGATGTCTCTTTAGTTTCTTTAATCTAGAACAATTCCTCCACCTTTATCTTTCATGACTTTGACATTCGTAAAGAGTGCAGGCTCCTTACCTTGTAGAGTGACCCATAGTCTGACATGATTGGAGTCAGGGTAAGCATGTTGGCAGGAAAGCTGTGTAGGCGACAGTAGGTATTTCCCATTGCATCCTATCAGAAGGTACCTAATGCGAATTCATTCCAGGGCTTTGAACTGTTCTGTGTCGTTCAAAGCTCTGCAGAGAAATTTGCGTTTCTAACAAGTTCCCAGGCGATGCTAATGCTGCTGGTTAGGGACCAGTTCTGAGAACCTCTAGTAGAGCAGTGGTTCTCAACATTTATTATACATAAAAACTACCTGGGGATCTTGTTTAAAATGTAGATTCTGATTCAGTATATCTGGGGTGGAAATAAAAATTCTCAGTTTTAAGAGGAAACAAATGGGTTCGAAGCCCTGATTTATTGGTGGTGCTTGGTTTGAGTGGTGTCCACCAGCTCTTTGTTGTAAAGGTGCCTTTCCCTCATTGTAGCTAATAAATAATCTGTGGGAGGAATACTTTAAAACATGGGAATATCTTGCTCCAACAACTTGTCCCTGTTGCTTTTAGCATCCACTGATGATCCTTGCCTGAATTAGTGACTGTTTAGGTGGTTGCCAAATGGTACTCAGGCCTTGTGACTTGAGGCTGCCCTTGGGACCTTGGGCTCTGGTCAGTCAGAGACACTTGAGGTAGCGTTGGGTATCTAAGCTAGAAAGTTGTGTACATGTTGGCATGTGGAAAGGAGAGAAAGTTACTCTGCTTTTAAGAATCTGAAGATTACATGGGTGTCATTTGTGAATTTAGCCATTCACTTCTGAGCTCTATATTACTTTCCATTATCAAGGGAAAAAAAAATAGTTAAAAAAATCAGTCTCTGACACTGACTGAAGGAAGCCATGATCTGAAGTATCTTTGTGGACTTCACATATGTCTTTTTCCCTTAGAAACAAATGAGGGAAAGATGAATAGAAAAAAAGTTAAGAGGAAGGAGCAAATATAGTTATGGCATTTTCTCTTAAGAAATGATGGAAATATGGAAGAAGTACAAATGTAATAATAATTTTTAAAAAATGCATACCCACAGCACAATACTAAAAAGTTCTGCTTCCTGAGTAGTTCTTTAGTACCCAGAACAGCCACGTAACAGTGTTGTAAGAGAGATGCAGTTATCCCAGAAAACAGATTTCATGAGGTTAAATAATATGCCCAGTATCTAGTGTTTACTAAATGGTGGAGTTTACATTTGAAGCCAGGTTTATGGAGATTCCAAAATGTCTAAATTTAGAATTAAAGATTGTTCAAACATGGGAAGGCTGGCAGTATACTCAGTGGAAGCTACGTAAAAGGGAAGAGATGGTTAGGGAAGATTATAGACACTTGGGCATTTGGTCTTTTCAGGGAAGTAGGCAATGTAGTGTCCATAAAGTTCTCATGCAGTTTGAGTTTTTAATGCATTTATATAGACAATAAATACTCAATGACATGCAACTGAGAGGAAATTTACTTAAAATTTTGTATGTTTAATTGCAAAAATAGTAGTTTTCTACATATCCACCGTCATTTTGGATACGATGCATAACTTGATTAAAGTTATCAGTATAGTGAAGGATTTATTACCTGAAAAATAAAGACATTAGAACAAATGAATTAACAGTTTTATTTAAAGCCTGAGTAAATTCTTTCCTTATTACATTTGCTAATTGTTTCTCTCTTACTTAGTAATGAATTTTTTAAAAATTCAAACTATACGACAACCTCATAGATTCTGTGTGTGTGTGTTGGTTATAATATTAAAATGGACTTTTTGTTATAGATCCTGGTCAAAAGAGTTTGAAAAACACTGATCAAGTGAAGGTGTTTGAAGGACTGTGATGAGGCAGCTTAGGACATGAGAAGTTTGTGTAGTAATAGTTCTATGTTGTCCCAACTCAGATTTTTTATCTTTGCCAACAGAAGACTTGGAAATGTATCTTCTTGTTTTTCAGCATCTTATTGGGTAACAGTGTAGAACCTCCCCATAGAGGAGGAGGAGATCATTTCATATATGACTTGGAGCATTACTAGGAAGACTCATAAGCCATTCAGATATGATGAGATCATAAGATCCTTTGAGCAGACCATTTATTGGTAGAATGTGTTCTAAAAAGTTAAAGAGCCTAGTCTGTATTTCAGTGTGAGCAGAAAACTTGGAATATTTCTCCAGGTGATGTTAATCATTCTGTACACAATTTATTAGGAAACTTTTTGAGCACTGTGCTAGTCTTGAGGGAGGTGCGCAGATGAACAGGTTATCTCTGCCCTGAAACATTTTAGAGCATTGTATAGGAAATAAACTGAGTACTCATAACTCGAATATAAGGCAGAAGGTTATAAGTTCTTCAAGAAAGGTACAGATAACATGCCACTGGAATTTAGAGAGGAATAAACACTTCAGATGGAAAAATAAAACAGTAGGTAGGAGACGACCTTTGGCTGATCTTTGAAAAAAATGGCTGGGACAACAATCTTTGTGGTTAAAGGCTTCTGTAAAGATTTTTACACTCTTCTTTGTTGGCTTCTGGGCATCTCAAGTTGATTTGTTGAGTTGAACCGACAAAACATCCTGGATTTTGATGAGCTGTCCTAAGTATGAATTAAAGGGGACTCTGAATTACTTGAAGCATCCTGGGTCCTTACTGCTGGGGGTTGTGATAACTCGAACCTGATATTTGTTCACATAAACACAGATCTAATTGAAGACACTGGACAGCAGCACTCTGTCAAGGAGGTAAACTCTTAGGTAAAAATCTAGGTTGTCAAAAGTAGACGCATGGTACCGTGGGAAATCTTTGGGTGTGGTTAACACAGAGAGACAGAGGGCTGTTGTGCAGTTGATTACACTGTAGACTGTCCACCTAGGCGAATAATATGGACACTGCTTTGCTAATGCACATCATAAGACTGGAACCAGGAGCCATGGTAGAGGAGCACTGGCCTGGCTCTGTGAAGTTGTTTCCACGTTTGCTAACAACACTCTTCTGCTACAAGCCAAGCGAATTGTTAATTGGCTTACCTTGATGAGTGTCATCTTAACGTATAGGAAGGAAAAGGGAAGAACTACTACAGTTCTGACCTGCGAAGAGGATTTACTTGGACAGTAGGAGTAAAAGGAACTTCAGGGGAAAAGTTTCATTGTTATCTTGGAGACTGAAATAGTCATGGAAGGGAATGCTCAGCCTTCCCAAACACTTTAGAAACAGGATTTTTTCTTGTTTTAAGTTAAGAGGAGATTGGGCCCAGCACTAGGGTCTCCGGTAGGGTAGAACTAATACCAGTAAATATCAAAAGTGTAGGAAGGCAGCATGCCTGTGGTCATGTTGGGTCACTTCATGTCGTTGAGTTCATGCTAGCAGGCTTTGTTAAATGGTACTGGTTTTGAAATCTGTTCACTCATGTTTTGTGTATCATGCAAGATGCACATACTGGGAGTTAGAAATTAAATGGAGAAGTGCGAGCAAAATGTATCATTTTACAGCATTTAGATAGAAGCATTGGCACCTAATTTTTATATTTTAACCAAGAAGTTCTAAATGAAAATACTTGGTCATAAACTTATTTTTTCTTGGCTTTATTTCTCTCTGAAGCTGTCAGTTGAACTATCTGAATGTTTTGGCGGTATCTACCCTTAAGGCTGATCTGAAGCACCATCTGCTGTTCTGTCTTTTCTGATCACACAAACTTCCTTTGAACTTTTCATGTCATGTGATGCAAGTTTTATTTGCATAATATTGAATAGTTTATGAAGTTTTAATTTCTCATTTTATCACTGTAATATCTGATTGTTACCAAGTCCTGTTGATTTTTGCTTATAAAATGCTCTTTTAATCTATTTCATCTTCTCTGTCCCATGACTGCTTCCTGAGTTTCCAATGAAAGGGGATGAATTTAGTACGCTTACTCTACCTTTCTCACAGGCCTTTTTGTATCTCAGTTTTTGCTAATTGTGCTGTGTTATGATTTTTAATTTTTCAGTATTTATAAAACTGTTAAATAATATACCGGAAATGGTATGTTTCTGTATTTTTTGATTTATTATTTTTAGACTTCACTCCTGTATGAAAGATGAGGAACTTAGGGTGCTTACTCTTCCTTCCCTTTTTCCTTTCTGTAGCTTTCCATTTTTTTTATGGTTATCACTGTGTAAGGATTTATAATGCATGCATGTTGAGTAACTATGTTAAAATTTCCAAGCTTTGTCTAAAGAATCGGCCTGATAAGATAGCATTTGCAGTATTATGATCATATAAATTTCATTCACTGCAGAACCACTTATTCGTGTGTTTGAGGAAGAAAGGTTCTGCCCAACGTAATCACAAAACCTTTGTTATTTGGGAGGAGGGTGTGAGCCAACATACCAGATCTGCCTGAAGTTCACAGATAACACCTGGTTTCTAGAGAGCCAGGAGGCCATTAGGAAAAGGTCACCAATAACTGGCATGGATTGATGTGTGAACATCATGTCCTTCTGAGCAGAGTCTGGACACACATTAGCACATGGAAAGTAGCTTTTATGACTCACCCCTCCGACCCTCCCAAAAAGTAGACAACTTACAACAGGACAAATTCAATGGCGAGCAGTCCCCCTGGCTCAAAAGCTGTCTGGGCAGAGATGGAGACTTCTACACACACTTTACTGTAGATGAGGGACTTAAATGGGACAGTTACGTGACACGCTGGACCCCCCCGGCTTCTGGAAGCTGTCCTGATGGATGTAGAGAACTCTTCCACACACATGCCCTCCACCTGGCGTCCTGGGTGAGGGACATGATGGGAGCCTGCCTTCTGCCTGTCTCCCTTCGTCCTCCCCCGGGTCAGGTAGGTCCAGTTAGGAGAATTGTAAGCTTATGCTACGCATTTCCCACTAGTACTGTAGTAGAATAGAAGACAATAAGGTCCCTCAGCCAGCCATTTTTTAAACTCTTTAGTTACTGTTGGGTTAATGGTATACCAGCCACTTTTCATGCCTGTCATGCCACTCATAGGTAGTACCTTATTTTGGTTCTAATGCTTTTAGCATCAGTCAAGGTGGGCCCCTTTTGAAATGGTAAGATCAGCAGAACAGAGTTGAAGCCTCATTGTTGTATTGATTGTTCTATTAAGCGATGCTTCATGGATATGTTAATTTTGTGAACTTCTGTAAAGTTTAGCCTTTTTTTCCTTTATTTCTGTGAGATAAGGCTTGCAAGCATAATTATGGCTTTCCTTTGTGATAGTTAGGGAGCCCTGATGGGTTTGTTTTGGTTTTTCTGTGTCATATTTGGAAAACCAGAGGTTCCCCATGTAACCTAATGCAAAGGCACCCATAATAAATTGTATCTCTAGTTCCCATTGGTATATTGTCATGTCACAGATCGGTGGCACCACAGTGCCACTTGCCTCATTGGTGGCTTGTATTACCAGATCATATTTCTCAAAATCCATATTACCAACCAAAAATTTAAACAGAATTAGTAAGCTTGCATTCCAATACGGAAAACACATGCCATTAAAAAAAAAAAAAAAATTAAGGAGATAAAACGTCGTAAGGAAAGCAACACTACAAAGCCCAGGTGACGTGCTACATGGCAAGCATCAGGCCTCAGAGGGTGCGATGGTAGAGGCCCCATCATGCCCCCTTCCTTCCTGAGGAGTTGGCTCCCGATTCATTCATACACATTTAAGTGTGCCCTGGCTGTTTTAGAAAGACAAAGAGCTCCTTGATTGTTCAGGCTATTTTTAGAAACCAGAGACAAAAGGCCAAACTTAGTTCTTTGTCCCACAGAGGGTGTCCCAAGTATTAGGTCAATGGATTATCTTTTCTTTTAAGCTTCATCCCTCCCATTCTTCCTACTTACTTAGGTCATATGTTGATATTACAGGTTCTTATTTTGCATGTCATTTTCTTTTTTCTTGTTTTGCAATTCTTAAGCAATTCTTTCATGTAGGGTAAATTGGTAGTTAATAAATTTTCTGAGCTCTGAATGTCTGAAAATGCCTTTAACCTCACATTTGATTCATGGTTGTCTGAATGTAGAATTTTAGATTCAAATAATTAAACTTCAGAATTGGGAAGAAGAGGGACATCTCGCTCCAGTGTCTTCTAGACACCAGGATTGTTAATGGGAATCCTCCTCTCAGTGGGAGACTTGTTCCTCTGTGTGAAACCAGCTTCTCTTGACAAAAGCTTTTGGATTTTTCTTGGTCCTCCAAGGCCTGACATTCCAGTAAGGATCTTTCTGGGTGTGAGTCTTTTTCTTCTATCTCACTTTAGTACTTGACATTTTCAATGTGAACATTTTTATCTTTCTTTAGCTCAGGGAAAGTTTCATTTCTTATTTCTTTGATTATTTCCTCTGCTCTCATCGTCCCTGTTGTCTGCTATTACAACTGTGTAATTACTATTAAAAGAGTATTTGTTCTCCTGAATTTGTCCTTCATGCTTTATTTCTGTCATATTTTCTTTTTTGTTTTATCTGCCTATGGGTGATTTCCTCACCTTTATTTTTGAGCCACCAGCTTTGTCTTCAGCTGAGTCCATTCTGTTATCAGTTTATTGATTACATTTTTTCTTTTAGAAAGGTTTTTAGTTTCTGTTAACTCTTTATGGTTCTGTTTGTTATTTCATGGTGTTCCCCTTCCTCCTTTTCTTTATATATCTGCAATATCTTCTTAGGATACAAATCAGAATTTTTCTAATAGTCTTTGTTTCCTTAATTATCTTTTTCTCTTTTCTGGGTAAATCTTTGTCCTCATTAACCAAATTTGGGAAATTTCAGCCATTATTTCTTCAAAGACCTTTTTAGCCCCACTGTCTTTCTCTTGCTGAGCAAATAATCCAAGAAGCTGGACTATATGAAGAAGAATGTAGCTTCAGGATTGGAGAAAGACTCATTAACAACCTCTGTGATATGCAGATGACACAACCTGGCTTGCTGAAAGTGATTGGACTTGAAGCACTTACTGGTAAAGATCAAAGACTATAGCCTTTAGTATGGATTACACCTCAACGTAAAGAAATCCTCACAACTGGACCAGTAGGCAACATCATGATAAACAGAGAAAGCATTGAAGTTGTTGTCAACGATTTAGTTTTACTTGAATCCACGATCAACACCCGTGGAAGCAGCAGTCAAGAAATCCGACACCATATTGCATCAGGCTTGCCTGCTGCTGAAGGTCTTCTTAAAATGTTAAAAAGCGAAGATGTCATTTTGAGGACTAAGGTGTGCCTGACCCAAGCCATGGTATTTAAAGTTGCCTCATATGCATGTGAAAAATCTGGACAATGAATAAGGAAGGTGGAAGAAGAACTGATGCGTTTGAATTGTGGTGTTGACAAAGATATTGAATGTATGATGGACTGCCAGAAGAACAAACAGATCTGTCTTTGAAGAAGTACAGCCAGAAGGCTGCTACGTTTTTTTGACACGTTATCAGTAGGAACCAGCCCCTGGAGAGTGACACTGTGTTTGGTAAGGTAGTGGGTCAACGAAAAAGAGGAGGACCCTCAGTGAGATGAGTTGACACAGTGGCTACAACAGTGGGCTGAAACATAGCAACGATTGTGAGGATGGCATAGGACCAGGCAGCATTTCATTCTTTTGTATATAGAGTCTCTATAAGTTGGAGCTGACTTGATGGTACCCAACAGCAACAGCTGGAGAACTCAGTAGCAGCTGACAACAAGGTGGAGAAATAAGGACAAGTGTTTCTGCCTCTTGTTTGAAACAGGTGGTTGGTTGTTCTCTTTTACACTATTGTTTTGTATCACATATGACCTTGGTTGGCGTCTTAGGCTGGGTTCTCTAGAGAAGCAAAACCAGTAAAGTGTATAAATATATATATAGAGATTTATATCAAGGAAACAGCTCACCTGATTTTAGAGGCTAGAACATCCCAAGTCTGTGGATCAGGATAGAGGCCTCTCCCAAGTCACCCAGTGGCAGAAGCTGGCGAACCCAAGAATGGCAGGTTTGGAGAGCAGGGCTCCTGCTCACAGGCTGTGAAGGTTGACGAATTCCGAGATGGGCAGGCAAGCCCACAAGGTTTCTCCTGATTCACGTGGCTGCAGGGGCTGGCGAACCGAAGATCGGCAGGTCAGAGAGCAGGGCTCCGCTCACAGGCTGCAAAGATCGACAAATCCCAAGTTCAGCAGATAAGCTGACAGCTCAAGTCCCAAGAACCAGAGGCGAGACGACAGGAGGCATCCTCAGGATCCAGACTGAGCAAACAGCCAGAATGTCTGTTTATATTCAAATATGGGCCACACCCCCAAGGAGACTCCCTTTCATCTGATTGGCTACTCACAGTATATTCAAACATGGAAGTGATCCCATTAAAACACTGAGAATCATGACCCAGCCAAGTTGATGCACAGTCTCAACCATCACAGTTGGTTATTCATATTTGTGGAGAAGGGGCCAGGTAATTAAATACCAGTAGCTGACATACACAGTTACGAAGTTCCAGTACTGAGTTTCTCCCTTGGATAAGTGGGAGACTGGCCACTGGAATGTTTCACTGTAGGGTGTGTGGCTTAGAGCGGGCAGAAAGGCCCTGTTGAATCTGAATCTCCATGAACAGAATTAAAGAATTAGATCTTCTCTGCACCACATTTCCCATGTCCCACTGTAAATATGGAACAATAAAAGACTTGATTCCAGTGGTAAAGCTCTTTGGGGTATTTCATTTTTGCATAGAATTTCCTTGCCTGTCTCTTTCCTTTTGGTGTCTGCTAAGGTCTTGTAGCATCTCAAGTTCATCGCTCATATTGGGAATCCAGTGCAGGCAGCCTCCTTTTCTTTAAAGAGAGAGGGTCTTGGGTGCTAGGCTTTACATCCAAGAGGAAGGGGCTTCACCTTGTGTTGTACTGTAACTCAGTAACACATTGTTTCTGTCCTTTGTGTTAGGTGATTCTTGCCTTGGTGGTTCTCTGAGAACTGCTCTTACCTCTGTTACTTTTGACTGCTCTGATTTCTTGGTCAGTCAGATTTCAACTACTTTTTATCCTCAAGGATTTTCTGAAACATTTTAGCCTGTTCATAGCCTCTTCCCTCCCTTTTTTTTTTTTTTTAAATCACTGCTATGGATTTCTTTATTATTTTTTAAAACCTTTCTTTTGTTTCAGTGGAACGTTGAAGGGATGGATGATAAATATGTTTTCAGTCTACCATCTTGAGACACATAATTCTTAAGACTTGAATGTTTATAATAACTACTTGCTTTGAATTTTAAAGTTAATATAATGTATTCATCATCTTCACATGCTCTAAATGTTAACACTGCATGTGCACGTATTCTTTTGATTCTTTGTAATAAGTGTTCGAAATCTGGAAATAGCAAGACTGTTGCTTAGCAGGCATGTATTATTAGCACTTGACTATAAAACTTGAGTGACCAAAGGTAGGAAAATTGTTTGGAATGCTGAGTCTGTACCCTGAATTGTGGCTGAAACCACTTTTCTCTCTTTGGCTACTGCAGCCAGCTGCCCACTGTAACCATGCTGGAACCCCACTCTCCAGTGGAGGCCTGGCACCTCTTCTCTACCCTGTTTCACCTTTCCTTCTCCTGGCTGACGGGGGTGTGTTTGAGGAGCAGTGTGAACAGTGTGGTGTAGTAGATCAAGCTTGGGCCTTGTATAGCCAGTCTCACCTCTGTTCAGATCCTTGTTCTGTCATTGTAAACTTTTGTCAAGCAGTCTTTCAAGCCTCATTTTGTCCATCTGTAAAATAAAATTAACATGATACCTAAACTGTTGGGAGGATTAAAGGCTATACACAGACGGTAGGACACACAGTGATCCTCAACAGATTTTTTTTTTCCTGCGTGCTTATGCTTCACTTGCCTGGCTCTGTCATTTTTTCTTTTTGATGAATGGCCCTAGACTGATGAATGAAGAGTCACCAGAACTTTTATTCAGTCAGTTCTTGCCTTTCTTCTCATTACTTTGCTTTTGGCTACCCTCCTTTCTCACCCAGCCCCCTCCCCATCCCCACCCTTCTTGGAAACTATATCTAAAATATTTGGCCGTTATTTCTTTTTCAGGAGCCCTGGTGGTGTAATGGTTAAAGCACTCGACCGTTAACTCAAAGGTTGGCATTTCAAACCTACCAGCTGCTCCGCAGGAGAAAGATGTGCTTCTGTAGAGATTTACAGCCTTGGAAACCCTGTGGGGCAGTTCTCCTCTGTCCTGTAGGGTCGCTATGAGTTGGAATTGACTCAACAGCAGTGGGTGGATTTCTTTTTCATACAAGTGTTTCCTGTCCTAGTGCTTTGAGTGTTGAGACAGTGGAATCCCTGAAATTGAATAAAATTTATTTCTCATTTTAAACTGGAAAAAATTGTTCAGGGGCATGCTGGGTGAAAGGAGTAGGTGGAATTAAGTACAAAATTTACGCAAGCCAGCCAGACAAAAATTCTGTGCTAGATTTCTGTTTTTTGCATTCCCTAACGATATGGACCATTTGCATTGAACTTAAATAGCACAACTTAGTTAAGATTCATTTTTACTCACTTTGTTCCAAAATCACAAATTCCATTTGACAATGTGATAGGACAGAATTATATTTTTAAACTTAGAAAACCACATTCCCAAACTGTGCCAGAAGTAAAAATTTCTTGTGTCAAAAATAGTTCCTCCTTAAGACTGGAGAAACCACAGGAGTATGGCCCCCAGACACCCTTTTAGCCCAGTGAACTCCGAGGTTCACCGTTCAGCCTGGGAGTGGACAGCCCCGTAAAACCAAATGAGACTAACGAGGTACAGCAGTCCAGTGACAAGGGCCAGAAGGCAGAAGGGGACAAGGAAGCTGGTGATAGGGAACCCAAGGTTGAGTAAGGATACTGTTGATGTGTTGTGAGATTGTTAACCATTGTCATAGGGCAACATGTGTAGTAACTGTTAAATGAGAAACTATTTTGTTCTGTAAGCCTTCATCTTAAGTGAGAATAGCAGCACAATTGGAAGAGCGTAGTCAATGTCACTGAACTGTGCGTGTAGAAATTTTTGAAACGGTGTATCTTTGGCTATGTGTATTTTCACCAAAAAAAAAAAAAAAAGAAAAAAAAAAGTTGAGAAGTTAGAGGGTTGACATGTTGTGGCGTTGTTAACCAATGTCATAAAACAATGTGTGTACTACTGTTTCATGAGAAACTATTCGTTCTGTAAACCTTCACCTGAAGTACAATAAAAATAAATAAATAAATGAAAACCTAAAAAAATAAAAAGTTAAACTCATTGGAGGAACTGACATGACCAGTTGCATTTAGGATATTAAAGCTACAGTGAATAGGGAAAGTATTGGATCAGTGCTACGTTGTTGGGGTTTCTCGCTTAGTATTGAGATGAAAAGTGAGGGAGAAGGAAAAATAAGGCTTTCTTCTGCATTCCTTGGTGTCTCTTTGGGTGTACCTCGAGGTGTGATCTGCCAGTGACTTTCTTAGGTGTTAATCATGCTATTTTGCTTTTATGCCAGTATTTCAAGGTGGTTCAAAGTTGGTTGTGGTGGTTTGTGATATCTCTGAGTTTCTGTGATTGGCCCAGGTTGCTGTGGATCATTGCTGAGAATACTGGGGAGGGGACACGTGTGAAAGCAGTTGTGATACTGTAGAGATAATCACAGACGAATCATTTTGTATTGGATCCTGGTTGTTTGCGTTTGTCTCACCCTAGTGCTGCAGTAATGTCAAGTACTACATGTGGGCTGTCTTAATCTTTGCACTAGAAGTTACATGCATATGTGTAGGTGTACCAGATGCCAAAATTGTCTTATACTTGACTGATTTGGCCCGAATACTCTGTACATAATTGTTTGCCACTTGTACAGCTCTCCTTGCTGTTCTCTTTCACTGTCCACATAATGAACCATGACAAGTGTGACTCAGGCTAGGTCAGCGATATACAGCTAAGGTCACTGAGGTGGTGGGCTATATAGGCCTGGGGCTGCTGGTAGCTATCATGAAGGAGAACCTTCCTGAAGCTGTAGCCCACACTGAGGAAAGCAGAACACATAGATGACCGCAGAAAGTTTCCTGTTTTCAAGCGTATGACTCTTGCCATTCTTGAAGCATGTACATTTCCTGACTTTTGTTAGCAAACCAGTGATTTTTTCTTTTGGTTTAAGTCAGTTTGAGTTGGGTTTCATTTGCTTGCAATTGAAAAGTTTTCTGACTAGTAATATCTTCATTATCGATGTATAAAATCCAAAAAACCAAACCCGTTGCCATCGAGTGGATTCCGACCCATAGCGAACCCTATAGGACAGAGTAGAACTTCCCCATAAGGTTTCCAAGGAGCGACTGGTGGATTCTGACTGCCAGCCTTTTGGTTAGCAGCTGTATCACTTAACTAGTTCGCCAGTCTATTTGGTAATATAAAGTTTGCTTTTTTAGTTTTAGTATATGGTGAGTAACATATTCCAGATTTTGAACACTTTCTATTACTTTGGAAGCTAGGATGAAACAAACTCACTGATACTTGGGTAGGGTTGGGGGAACCTTTCAGAATTTCACTAAGATTTAAGTGGCTTCTTATGATCTTTGGGAGCTCTGTTCCATTTCTTTGTCACAGGTTGTGTTAGCACCGTGGAATGGTATCTTACATATCTAATTAGAAGATGTGGGAACTCAATACGAAGAGAAAGAAGTAGGACATGAAGGTAGGACTTAAATAGTAGGTAGGGACTCTGGTGATTTTAAAAAATAATGTCTTTACATTTTTTGATACTCCTCCCTTCAAAAAGTAGAGGCTTGTTCTCATTCACTTGAGTGTGAATTGGACTAATGTCTCATTTCCAACTTATGGAATATGGTGTGTGTGACTTTTGCTACTAGATTGTAAAGGCATTGTAGTTTCCTTCTTGTTTACTCTCTCTTGGATCACTCACTCTGTGGGAAGCCATCATACATGTTATGGGAACATTTGGCAAGGAACTGAGGCCTCCTGCCAACAGCCATGTGATTGAGCTGTCTTGGAAGCAGGTCTTCAGCCTCAGTCAAGCCTTCAGATGACTGCAACTCCAGCTGGTATCTTGATTGCAAACTCAGGAGAGACCTTGAGCCAAGCTAAGTCACTGCCGAACCACTGACACACAGAGACTGTGAGATAAAAAATGTGTTGTTTTAAGACACTAAGCTTTGGAGCAGTTTGCTGTGTAGAAATACATAATAGTCCAAACCCACACCTGGTGCTGTTGAATTGATTCAGACTCATGGCAACCCTATAGGACAGAGTAGAACTGCTCCATAGGATTCCCAAGGCTGTAACCTTTATGGGAGCAGACTGCCACATTTTTCTCCCATTGTGTTTAAAATATGTTGTGAAGGAAGGAAAACCTTGTTTGGTATGGAGTGGTTAGTACTTGGTTGAGAGGAGTCTTTCTGCTATTTTGAATAGCAGAGAATTCTGTATCTGTCTCAGCCAGCTGAGAGATACTTTTACCATTTAGTGTTAAAATAGTCTTACTCTAAATGACCTAATTGCTTCACTTAGTGAGAAGATAGCGTGGTGGTGGAGCATCTCACCTCCTTTAATTTCACAAGGGGAAGGAGAGAGAATCATTATCAGGTGGAGGTCAGACGTACCTCCTCTCTCCATCCTTTTAACCAGTCCTGACACCAGCTGTCCCTCCCACAGCACTTCATTTTTCTACTGGGTTTGATAATTCGTTGCAGTGGCCACACAGAACTTACAGTAATTTGTGATTATGGGGTTTATTAGGGAAGTAACAAGGTACAACTTGGAATCAGAAATGACTGAGGATACAATTCTTTGATGGGGACAGCTTCTTCTCAGCCGTGCCTGTAGGAAGCCCTCTCTCTGGCTCTTGGCCTTTCGGCCTTGCTTCTGCCCTGCTTGGGCAAGTGTTGCAGAGTTCTTTATTGCTACCAGTAAGTGCCCAGGGGCACCCCTGCTCCACCAGGAAGCCTTGGCCTGAAGGCGTTCAGCTCTCTTGCTCCGTTCCATGGGGTTGGCAAGCCTAGTTCTGCCAACTGCTGGAGACACTGTACTCTGCCAGCAAGCCTCCTGCCTGAAGGCACTCAGCTTTCTCACCCGGTGGGCTGGGAAGGCCACTGTGCTGTCTTCTGCTGATCTCCTGGTTCTGCTGCTGCCGTTTCTGGGCCTCATTTCCCACTGCTTCTCGCTGTCTCGTGCTGTCTCTGGTTTACAGCTCTCTGTCTCCTGGGTCTAGGAGGTTCTCAGCACAGGGACCCTGGGTCCAAAGGACGCACACTACTCTCAGCTCTTCTTTCTTAGTGGTACTGAGGTCCTTCTTTTCTGTCTCTGGGGTGGCTTATTTTAAGCCTAGCTGATAGCAGAATTGGCCAATCTTCTCATTAGGGTTCCACACACCTTATTTGCATAGTCTCACACCCACAAGGGAGTTGTGTACCTTATTTGCATTATTAGCAAGCTGTCCCCTTGGTGGACCACTAGCACCTTCTTTGCGTAGTCCTAGCCACTCAATTGGGAGTTATAAGACCGTGGTGAGAAAGGCCATATAAAAATGATCCGTTGCTCTGCACTTAGGTATTTATTAATGTGTGTATGTATCAGATGTACTCTCTCCTTTTTAAATTCTGTTGAGGAAAATGTAACATGTGGATGTATTAGTCAGCTTTTGCTAGATTTTGCGATAAACAACTTCATTGGAGTACCCAGATGGCACAGATGGTTAACACACTGGGCTGCTGACCGAAAGGTTGGCTGTTCAGGTCCACTCAGAGAGGGGCAACTCAGAAGACAGGCCTGCTGTCTGCCTCCGAAAGATCACAGCCATTGAAAATCCTATGGCCCATAGTTCTACTCTGAAACACGTCGGGTTGCCATGAGTCAGAACTGACTTGATGGCAAAGTTTTTTTTTATATTCACCATGACATGCTACCCCTAAACACCTCAGAATGCATCCTTCCAAAAGTATTTTCTTACATAGCCAAATAATGTCATACCTAACAATTTTAGTCTGTATTCAGATTACCCCAACTGTCAAAAAAGGTCCTTTATAGATGATTTTACCAAAACAAAATTCAATTCAGAACCGCTTATTGTATCTGGTTGTTTCTTAAATCTTTTAAAATCTAGAACAGTCTTGTTTCCCGTGACACTGACTTGTAGCAGACAATTAGCATCTGGCTCTTCAGTAGATGCTCAGTAACTGTTTAAACAAAGGGAAAATAAGAAAGAACAGGGATGAAATATTGAAGATGTTTTTATCTGTTTTGAGTGAGGGGCAAGGATTTCAGTTAGTTTTAAATATTAGTGATGATCAAAAATCAACCAAAAGAGAAGACCCTTCTAGTTCTTGGCCATTATCGATCACGTTATTTTCTAGATCTGTAACAGCTTCTTTCAGAAGATTCACGTTACTCTCATCTGCAGCCGGTTCTTCCTTCACAGGTTTGTGTGAAAGTCCTCTTCATTCCTTGGCCAGAACTCTCAAATATTCTTATGGTCGCCGAGTACTGCAGAAGTCTTTCTCTGATAGTTTCTGTCTCACTTCTTTTATTTTCAGTCTTAATCCGGCACTTTCTATCCTTTCTCTGTTAAAGCCCAAATTGGTATATTTTATATAGGGCTTGATGTTTTTCCTAAATAATGACACCTGCAATTCTGGTAGTTAAGAACCAGTTTTTGCAAAGCAATGCAGAAGACTTGAAGTCTTACTTTCTGTGATACCTCTGCACTCTTCACCAGGCTTCTTCTTAAGGAAGGAAGGGTGTTGTTTCTGCTGTCTGCATGCGTGTATGGCTTTCTCATACGGTGTGTATTCATCAGTAGAGTTCAGACTTCCATATCTGCTTCAGAACAATCAAATAATCAACACTCGGGCCCACTGCAACGCAAATCACTTGAAACTGAACCTGTAGAGATCTCTTGATCAAGGAGGCCTTCTGATGGGAGAAGGAGAGAGGGCTTTGTGGATGGGTTATGATCAGGAGAGGTGCTTCCTTCCTTCCAGTAAAATTAAAAATCTAGAAGAATCCAAAATCAACCTTTTCTCTCATTCTCCCTCCTCCAATTGTGTTAACAGATATACTTTAATTTTTTATTAGCAGGATTGTAAATGGGATATAAATATAATGGCATAGCATAAATCTTGGTGACTCAAGAGTTGAAAAAAGTCATTTTGCTTTTGGCTTCATCTGCAAAATGAGACGATCGACCTTTATCTAATGTGGATGGTTTTTCTGTATGTTTCTTCAATGAAATTGAGTTTTGTGTGTGTGTGTTTTTCAAAATTAAGAGTTTTTTTGTGGGGTAGAAAGAACATAGTTATCAGTAGGTTACTTTTTCGGGGGACCTTGAGACTTGATGTCCAAGAAGATCTCCTTTTCTGAGGGTGTGTGGCGGTCCCAAGTTCCTAACTACGTGTCATCATCTGTATCACATTCGTTCCTTCACATTAACAATAGGAAATGGATATTGTTATTTCCATGTTAAGGATGAGGAGCCTGAGGCTCAGAGCAGTTAAGTGGATTATCTAAGGTTATAACAAACAGGTGGCAGAATTTAAAGTGGGAAGCATTAACTTTACAGGCTTTGCCCTTTAGCCACCGTTCTGCCTCCTCACACCACGAGCAGTTTTGTGTTCCTTCCGCCCTGCTTGTCTTCCCCTTAGTGGAGACAGTAGAGACTTCTTAGAAAGTATTTTTGCGCCCTACTTTGAAATGCAGAATACTCGGGTCCCTTCTATTGTAGTCTCTATGTTTGGTATTTGTGGTATATTTCATCATGTAGTACTGCTTCTATTGAAAGCAAAATATTAAAAATAAACTATATATAGTAAATAAAACACTATGAGGAGTTTTCTGATGGAAAACTGTTAAGATAATTTTATTTTGGGAGCATCAGATTATTGTACTGCACATGTGACCAACTTAAATGTGAAAATAAGGGTGAGTTTTTGCAACACACTTTTCCAAATGGTAGATTCTAAAAGCTATTGGGTATTCAGTGTTCTCTCCTCCTCTATGTCCCTTTGTAACCACCCCTCTCCACATTAAAAAAAATACAAAACAAGAATCAAACCTGTTGTCATGGAGTCAATTCTGACTCATAGTGACCCTATAGGACAGAGTAGAACTGCCCATAGGGTTTCCAGGGAGCAGCTGGTGGATTCCAACTGCTGACCTTTTGGTAAGCAGCCATAGCGCTTAACCACTGTACCACCAGGGCCCCACACTCTCCATAGTACTGTGCTTATAAGGGGTGGTGTGTCCATGCTTGCTTTTGTGAACCTGCCATCTGCTTGTAGGATTCATAAGGACCCTTCCCATCACTCCAGGGGAGTGGTTCTCAACCTTGGCTGCACATTGGCATCCCTTGGAGAATTTTAAAAAGGTTTTAGTGTTTGGTTCCTTTTCTCGGAAACCCTGGTGGCGTCGTGGTTAAGAGCTACGGCTGCTAACCAAAAGGTCAATGGTTCGAATCCACCAGGGACTCCTTGGAAACTCTGTAGGGCAGTTCTGCTCTGTCCTGTAGGGTCACTATGAGTCGGAATCGACTTGACAGCAGTGGGTTTGGTTTTTGGTTCCTTTTCTTAGAGATTCTCATTTAACTGGTCTGGATTTTTAAAAGTTCTCTCAGGAGATTCTGATGTGCAGCTCACATGGAGAACCAGAGGGTACCTGGAGGCAGGCTTGGAGACAATGGAATGTGATTTCTACTTCCTTCCCTCCTGCTTCCTTCCTCCTCTTGCCAGAGAGTCATTCTCTGCTGCCCTTTAAAGCATCCCCCACTGTCTCAGTACAGGCGACGGGGTGAGAGGGAGGGCTGGAGAGTAGGGTTAGTTCTGCTTCAGACTACAGGTTTATTTTGTCTTAGCCCTGGCAAGCAGTCTAGCTTGTTCAGTGTCCTGTTAGTTCTCTTGTGCACTCTGACTTTATTTTTTGCAGATTCTTTCTACGAAATTCTAATGAGACATTCATCTTATTCCCATAGCAAAAGCTTTCTCTGTACTCTTAGGATTTTTCTGTTGTTTCTTTTTGTTGAATAGATTCCTATTTCAGGAAATAGTCTGCTCTCTTTCTCTAGAGAAGAGCTTTTAGTCAAAACATTTTATTGGCAAAGAATATGCATTTTTTTCCGCAAGTGGCAAACATTTGTCTTACCTCATTGTTTAGTTTCCTGTTAAGTAATGTGGTGTATATGCATATTCATTTAAGTTCTGATGTCATATTGAAGCCCATTGGTGGGCAGTTTTAGCCAATTAAATGCTTCCTAGTATCCAAGTAAGAAAGATATATAGTTCTGGAATAACAGGAAGCTTCATGTTTTTAATGTCCTGTTGTTCTGGGTTTTGTGACTCGCGCCTCGCCACAATGAAGGTTAGTAGAAATTTATGTGTTTTTTTGTAGAATACCATGAATTTTCCATGCTCTTAGGTTTAGAACTTTAGAGCTGAAAGAGACAGGCAGATCACCTACTCTAGTATTTTACAATTAAGGGAACTTTTATATTTTATATATATGTAAGTGGAGGCTGAGTAAGATTGATATTTTTTATTTTTTAAAAAAGGTACTTTAACCTATATTTGTCGTTTAAAAAAGTAGACAGATATAAATCAGCTTGGACGATGCTTGGTCATTTGAGTTGGAATTTCTTCTTAATAATAGATATTACAACAAATGAATTAAATTCCATATTGTAAGATGATTCATTGGCTAAGAACTTGGCTCATAACCAAAACGTTGGGAGTTCGAATCTACCAGCTGCGCCTTGGAGACCCTATGGGGCAGTTCTCCTCTGTCCTGTAGGGTTGCTATGAGTTGGAATTGATGTGATGGCAATGGGTTTGGGTTGGATTTTTGGTTATTATGATTCTAAAGACTGTTTTATAAAAGGTAGCTCTTTCTACAGGAAGGATCTACCTCAGCAAATCAGTTAATTCTACTTTGTACTTCATCTGTATTAGATTATGGTATCAGTAAATGTCTATAGAATGCTTAGATGCATTCATATCTTTTTAAGTTTATGGTTCTGTTTTCTCTTTTGAACTTTTAAAAAGTGAACTGTTTTGGCTCCTTTTTTGACACTAGGTGATTTGATGACCTTCTTTCTTGAGGTAGCTTTCAGCTTCTCAATGTCCTGTTTTTGTTCGTTCACACTTAAATATGCTTAAAACATACCACATGTCTATTTTTACTCATTTCAGAAATTACAGACAGAAGACTATTAACTTAAAATGATCTTTGAGTAAGATAGCTATAATTATTCAACTTTGGAATTGCTTTTCTTAACTTTTCTTTTTGTGAATTTCCCTACAGTAAAATTTTAGCATCCACAGGATGGATTGGTAGATTTATTCACTCAGCAAACATTAGAGTTTTTACTGTGTACCAGCCGTTTTGCTAGGTGTTGGCAGATGCAGTGTGGTAAATAACACTTGCTCACTGCCCTCGTGTCTCTGGAGACACAGAAAATCACAATTGTGTGAAATCTGCCCAGGCAGCATGTGTTAGGGGGACCTGGCCTCCTCTGGTAGGGGAAGCAGGGCTGTACAGGAAGCCTTCTGTCAGGAAGTGAGATGAGTAAGAGGCAGGAAAGTGGATGGGGGCGGGAGAGCCAGGAAGAGGAGGAGAAGGGAGTTACTGGGAGAGCTGCTGAAGAGGTGTGGTGAGTTAGCGGAATAGAAAAAAGGTGTGGTAGAGCCCAGACTGAAGGGAGAGAGGTGGCCCACAGACCTGGAGAAGCCACGGACCAGACATTCGAAGGCCTTGCAAGGTTGCATTAAGGATTTTGAGAATAAAGGGCCATTGGAATTCATTCCTGGTTGTCCAAAACGGGCAGAGGAATTCAGAACAATGAAAACCAGTACACTGGTTACTAGCGTTGGAATGGACTCACTTTACCTCTTCTGGGACTAGAAGAGAAAATCTCTGTCACGTCTGCTGCTGGCCTTGGCCCTAATCTAAAGGGAGAGGATTGCCAGACGGCCTACAGGCTTCATAACCTTTGAAAAAGCTCATGCCTCAGCTTGTAAAGGTGGGGGGAGCAGAGGTGGGGAGCTGATGGTTACGAAACTGATCTGAGGCCAAGGTTAAAATATGCATAAAAAAAGGCATTTCTGGACCTCATCATCCCACAACTGTGAAGCTGAGCTCACTCAGCCTCCCTCTGTCAGACTGTGTCTCCTCCGTCTTTATAATCTGTGACTGAGCATCCTGTGCATATGGCTCCGCACACGCAGGAGAACTTACTTTATCCTACACCCATCTTAAGACTCTACTAATTCTGCTTGTTTAATTTTTCCTTTCAGACGTTTGATGCAAATGATTTGTATCAGGGGCAGAATTTTAACAAGGTCCTCAGTTCCTTAGTGACTCTAAATAAAGTAACAGCAGGTAAGATTCTGTTTTTTATTGAACTTGAGGGGGTGGGAAGACAAAAAGGGAGAAAACCTTTATTTTTCTATTTGCAAGCAAACCAGTCATTACTGAATAGAAGAAATAAGCCTTTGTTGCAGTAAATTTTTGATTGTTGCTTTTACTATCCCCCCCCCCCCCCCGCCCCTTTATTAGAACAGAGCCTTTCTCTTGAGGTCCTGTGAGGGATCTCAGATGTGCTAACTTTCTGTGGGCATAGAGATTTCTCACCTGAAAGAGTGGCAGAGTGGCAGTGCTTTGTTCACATGGAAAGACTTGTGAGTCATCTTAGAGCTAGAAGCATCTTTCTCTGGGTTTTTATGCTAATTAAGAATTTGTATCCCGTGAGCAGTGTACTTGAGGTGAGATCATGGTATAGGGAGTGGCCAGTGAATTCACACTCTAAAGTAAACATCTGCCCGATGGAGAGTTTGCTGAGACCTTAAGGCCACCTAAGGTATTGCGGTTTGAAATGTTCTGCAGCCCCAATTGTAGCCTAGATGGAGAGGGGTGGGAGTTAAGACAGAGACCCATCTGGCCCCCTCCACAGGCTGTAAGGCCACCATGAGGGGTGAGTTTTCCTGTAGTCCTCAGCTATGTTGAGGCAATTGGAGAGGAGTCCTTGGCTGTTCCTGTGGGGCCTCTGAGGAATTGTGTCTTGGATCACTGTGTGACTCAGAAAGAAGGAACTGAACTTGCTTTTTTATTTTAAAATGTTCCCCTCTCCCTTTTTACCTTTACAGATTTTAAACTTCAGATTTGTGAAGGAAACTTAGAGAATTTAAGATATCTTTTTTGAACAGAAAACTCTTTTAAGTTTATTTTATAAGACTCTTCTCAGTTTCTTCTTGGGCCTTCGGATATGATTACTTCTGGGTTACAATCCCTGGCTCTGGGATCCTTCTCTGGGGGGGCAGGGACTGATGGTCGTCCATCTTGCATTTTGCTTCAGATGGCTGTGTAAGAGCCATACCACTGCCTGTGTAACTGGGCGAGACTCAGTGGGCAAAGGGAGAGGTCTGCTGCTTCCAGTTGTGGCAGAACAGGAACTGAGGCCTTGGCCAGTGGAGAACATCATCTGAAGCTCCCTCCAGTCCTACCGTGTGCTTTCCGGCAGGCTGAGTCTGCCCGGGACTCCCCAGGCAGACACTTGGCGTGGCTGAGTTCCCACAGCTTGGCTTTCTGAGGTTTAATATTGAAAACCTCATAGACCTGCTTCCATGAAAGCACCTAGGAAGTAACATTAAATTAAAACCTATATGAGCAAGCAGTAGGAAAGTCTGGAGGGTCTAAATCCAGGAGAAGGGAGAGAGAAGGGAATGGAGTGGAGTGATTAAATATTTAAAGGGAAGGTATACAAAGGCAGATGTAAATAATTAAAATCATCACATCATTTAATAATGTTTTGCAAATGAGTGTTTGTGACATTTTGCAAAGGTAGTCAATGAGGCTGACCTCTATATCCCTGAGTTATAAAAATGACAGCTTTAATATGAATGAAAAGATAATAAGGAAGAAAATTGGTTGTATAAAGATATGGGTCATGTAGAAATGGAAATATATTTGGAGTAGATCACACTGGAATTTGATACAAAAATATGTGAGATCATGCACGGATTGTGGCATATTTACATTTCATAACCACGTGCTGTCTATCAAAAACCTACTTAAATATGCATCTATGCTTAAGAGTTTTGAATGAGAGATCATTAATACAGGTCTCTGTGGCAGACAGGAACAAGAATAGTGTAGATAAATGAATCTACAGATAACTCTTCATTTGACCTCTCTGCTCCCATTGAATGCTTCTCTGCAGGTTGCTCATAGGGAGAACACCTGACAGATTTGAGTTTCACCTTAAACGTTTTCCCTGCCTCCATTTTAAGTGGAGATGCTAATTATTAAAAGCAGAAGTCAGAAGAGAATAGTAAGAAAAAGTAATGAGAGTTTTAATTCATAAACTAGGCAATATCATAAATAAGGTTTAAGTACTGTAATTTATAATTAAATAATAGCAACTGAAAGAAGCCAGGATCAAGTATCTCTTGGGCATGTACCACCATCTTACGTAAAAGTGTTTCTCATATATGGATGATGCCATGTTGGAAGTAAAATATGTAGCATTATTCTTTACAAAGATGTGTTTTGAAGTTATAAAATAAACTTGGTATTTTTCCCCTCAGCTCTCAGACAGTAGGGTGATCTCTCTTAGATAAATAGAATTTTTTGCTTTTATGTTTGTTGCCCTGTTGCTCCTAATTTTTGTTTTTGTAGTGTGGCGAAAATGACTGTGTTGTCTTAGGTCTCCACTCCGAACGACTGACGCAACACGGTGCTTACAGATGTCCCTCGCAGGGTTGGGACAGGCCTTCTTGAGAAAAGTCTGTCATCATTTCCTCTCTCTTCGTCATTCGAAAACCCATTTGTGTCCTCAAAGTGTGTAGATGGATATTTGCCTTTTAATTGGACAGAAGACAGACTGGTGATGGGGAAGGAAGGGTGTCCTTAGAATACTGTTATTGTACTTAAAAATTCCCTTGAAAGCTTAGGTCAGTGAGAGCCATGGGGACATGGTCACTGTGGGGATATGGGCCAGATCTTTATGAAGTGTTCTTTTGTAGTTGGGTTTGTGCTTGGCATTGCGTGAAGCTGGTGAAGATCACATAGCCTCTGTCATTATGAAACAGAAAATACTGAAACGGGGGTTACTCACATACCTAAGCAGGACCTCAGAATTGTAGGAAGCCTTTTAGAGAGAACCTGATAGCAGTTCAGGACTGTGGGGCTGTCAAGATTGTTTTAAAACAGAGTTCCCAAACACAGAGTGCCCCGGAGAAGTGAGAAGGGTTGAGGAGAGCACGCGTGTTCCTGTTCTTCTTACTTGGCAGGCCCTCTTCAGCCCTGGGCCAGTTGGACTGCGAGGGAACATGGAACCAGTGTTGGCTGTATCATAAGCGTTTAAAGAAAAGCTGGAAATCTGGGTGTTTCTGTGAACTCTCCAGACTTTTAAATGTTGACAATTAATTTAAAATTTTATGAGATACTCTATGAGCCCATTCAAACATGTCAGATAGAAGAATCTGACCTGGAGATCCTCAGCTTAAGAACACTTTTACAGAAGACTCCCCACGTCAGTTTAGGGAATTGCTGGGGGCATGCATCTTGGAACAGTATATTCCTTAGAAAACCCCCCCCTTTTTTTTTTTTTTTTAAAATTAAATCACTTGTAAGAAATAATTTGCCAACATTTACTTGTTGATTGGCCTAAGTGGAGTGTCTACTCATGAAGGGAGTTCAGAGAGAGAACCAAGCCCTTTAAATATCTGTTTGCTTTGATCCTTTCAACAGTGTTGTGAGGTAAGTGAACCCTGTGTCTCCTTCTTTTTGACAAAATAATACTTGAAAGTTTCTCTCTGAAGAACAGAAAAGGATATTCTTTTGGTTTGAAATGAGGATCTTTGCTTGTTGCTGCAAGATAATAATTCTTATTTATTGGACGAAGCATAATCTTGGAAAACTGGGTATATGGTGATGACATGTTGGAGAATGAGCACTTCGTTCTTCTCTGCTTAGTCACTGAGCTCGAGAGGCTTGTTTATTTCCAGGTGAAGGGCAGCCATTAATAAATACAATAAAATATTTCACGAGTAAGATACTTTGTGAATATATAAAATGATAAAACTTCTGAAAAGTTATCCTAGAAAAGCACTAGTAAATAGCCATCTCCAGATAATTTCTGGAAAGGTAATCAGGGCATGAATGCAAGTCATTTATACAGTAGACAAAGAATTTGTTCTTTGTTTCCTGCGTAAATGGCTTGCTTTGTTGAGGTCTTTTGGTGTGTCCCTCTGTGGCTGCCCTATTTTTAAAGTCTAGTGCATGGTGAGGGTGCATGGTATCAGGCATATTCAGTCTCTCTTTTTTCCTGTGTGCGTGACCTTTGCAGACATTGGCCTAGGAAGTGATTCCGTATGTGCCCGGCCCTCGTCTCATCGGATAAAGTCTTTCGATTCCCTCGGATCCCAGTCTTCACATAGCCGGACTTCAAAATCGTTCCAGGGCCAGTATCGGAGTTTGGTGAGTTTGATGTATTTTGGTATTTAAGTTAAATATGTTTTGAGGGGTCTAAGTGTTGTCTCTTTATCTGGGAAGATGGACGTGCCCCTAGTAACGCAGCGTTAAACAACTGGAAGATAGTTCGATTGTGCCTCCATTGTTCCTTTGGTCTGGTTTGGCGTCAGCTTATTGCCAGGTTATGCAGGTATTATGCTTAATGAATGCTTTCCGAAAAACTTGCTTTTTTAAGGTGGGTTTTATTTTAAGATTCATAAATCTATTTATCTAGAGAAAAGTATGCTTTAAAGTATTTCCTTGGTTACTTTTGCACAGTATTTTCTTATCTACCGTACACAAATGTACAGAAATATGGGAATAAGAAGTTGTATGTGAAAGTACTTAGAAGTACAAAGAAGGAAGGGTAAAAAGCTAAAGAATCTGAAGGTGGCCTTTTCCCTTCCTAAGAACGTGACTAGAGTACTCGGTAAGTCAGGCTGTCCTTTCTGAAGGAGGGAATTCTTTCTAATGTCTGGTAGTAAGGTGGGGGAAAGAAACCTAATAATCCTCCTGAAAAATGAAGAGAAATCCGTTTGTGACTCCTCAGAGGGTATACAGGCTGTGAGTAACAAACACACAGGTAGTCGCCTACTCACAGCAGGGTTCCATTCCACGACTCCGTTGTTAGTCGCTTCTGACGTAAGCTGAATACCTTTTTTTTTAAAAAAAGTTTTTGTTTTTATTGCCTTTTATTATCAGCATGTTTATAAATCTTATCTTTATTTGCTTTTGGGAACATTACATATAAACTTGCAGATAAGGATAAAAACCCAAACCCATTGCTGCTGAGTCAGTTCTGATTCATAGCGACGCTATGGGACAGAGTAGAATTGCCTCATAGGGTTTCCAAGGAGCAACTGGTGGATTTGAACTGCCGACGTTTTGGTTAGCAGCCGAGCTCATAACCATTGGGCCAACACGGTTCCACAGATAAGGATAACAGCAGCAAATGACGCACTGCAGCATTTGTATGAGGAACCCTGGTGGCGCAGTGGTTAAAGAACTTGGCTGCTAACCAAGAAGGTTCAAACCCACTAGCCACTCCACGGGATAAAAATGTAGCAGTCTGGTTCCGTAAAGATTTATTTACAGCTTTGGAAACCCCGTGGGGCAGTTCTGCTCTGTCCCCTAGGGTCACTATAGGGTCACCATGATTTGGAATTAACAGCAGTGAGTTTTAAGAGCTTGACAGGTAACAAAAGGTCAGCAGTTCGAATCCACCAGCTGCTGCTTGGAAACCCCGTGGGGCAGTTCTTCTCTGTCCTATAGGGTCACTATGAGTCGGAATGGACTCCATGGCAACAGGTTTGTTTTGGTATGTAGTACATATTACTAATGATAAGACGTACAAAAAAGCCCCAAAACGGGTGGTCGTAAGTACGGTTTGTCATAACTAAAAATATAAGTCGAGGACTACTGTAGTGTTAATAGTGAAACTGAAGATGAGAAATATAGGGAAAGAATAAGTAGAGCACCGAGTGGAGAAGGTTTGGACAGAGACCATCACAGTAGCGGACGTGGAGTGAGACAGCTCCCGTCTGCCTTTGCAAAAACATGAGTCTTCTTTTGAGCTCTGATGGGTCATGGCTAGTGACATGACTTCTCTTTCATGCAGCATTTTAGTAAATTATTTTATGGCAAAAACAAATTTTTGGTTTCTAAATATTTTATTGAGTTTTTGGTGAAAGTTCACATAGTAAGTTAGGTTCCCATTGACAGTTTCCACACAAATTGTTCGCTGACGTTAGTTAATTTATCACAGCGTGTCAGCGTTCTCTTTAATTGCGTTAAGTGTGTTCTCTTTCCAGTCTCTAGTTCCCTGTCCCCGTATCATCTCATCTTTGCTTTCGAGTAATTTATTGACCTTTTGCTCGCATAGACATGGTTTTTAAGTACAGCACTGATCTTACGGGTAACACCCTTTATTCTGTGTGCCACTGTGGTATCTCTCTGAAAGGCAATCTCGGGACAAGCTCTGTTCTCAATTTATAGAGTGTCTCAGGGCAGCGGTCAAGGAATGCTCTGTTCTCTACTGTTCCAATTGTCTGCTTCTTTTTTTTTTTGAAATAAGAATTTGAATTCTGCTGCATATGTTTCTCCCATCCTATCTGGGACCAACTATCGTGCCCAGGCAGAACGGTCGATGGTGGTAGCCGGGCACTATCTTGTCCTTCTGGTCTCAGGGAGGTGAGCTTGTGCCTCGTGTAGACTTGTTTCTTCTCTGTGCTCTTGGGGACCTTCTTACTGTTTTTCGCCTGATGAGTAAAGACCCGTAGTTGTATCTTAGGTGGCCGCTCACAAGCTGTTAAGACCCCGCACCTGCTCCTCACTTCCCTAGGATGCAGATCGTGATTTTTGTGAACCGTGTTATGCAAGTTGACTAAGTTGAGTTGTTCCATGAGACTGTGGTCCTGAGCCTTCAAACCTGGAAAACCAGTGTTGGAAGGTGTTTGGTTATGTCTGAGGAGTATCTGTGTTTGTGTCTTCAATGAATATATGTGCCTGCACCCACATAGTTGTATTTGCCCATACCTATATAGGGTCTCTATGAGGCACAAGTGACTCGACAGCAGTGGGATTTTTTTTTAAACAGATATTTCTATCTTTTCTCACTTATGTACATACTTGTCCCTACGTGTATACCAGTTTGCCGGTACTCATCTGTATGTGCTCAGACACTTGTTTTTACTTCGGTTGTGCTGTGCTCACTACGTCCACACTCGGTGTCACTTCTGCCATCACCAAAACTAACTAGTCTTTACAGTATAAAGTGTACTTTCCTCACTCCCCCGTCTCTCCTTGGTAGTCACCAGTGAACATTAGTCTGTCTATATTAATCTCTTCTTGTCTTCTTATAAAAGAAGGATCATACAGTGTTTGTGTAGTATTCCATTGTGTGTATGTACCACCGTTTGCTTATCCATTCATCCGTTGGTGGACACTTCGTTTGTCTCCATTTATTTGCTGTTGTGCGAAATGTTCTTAGAACATTTTAAACGGAATTTCTGTAAGACATGAGTCTGAAGATAATCTGATTTTTCAGGAGTTTTTAGGGGAGAACAACTTTCTGTTTTAGGATCTAGGATGGTGATCCTAAAGAAATAAAGTTAATTTGGCTAGAGTTGTGTTTTGTAGGGGAGTTTAGTACCTGAAGCAGTGTTAAAAACTGGAAGATGCAGAAGAAACGTAATTTTTGCATGTTCCTTAACTGTTTGAACTTAAGCCAGTTATCACTGCTATTTATCTGTGATTGTTCTTCCTCTGAGAGGTGTCCCATTAGGCTGTTTCTGATTTTGTGTACAGTACATGATGTACTGGGTCGTTTTACTCTCTGCCAGGGGGTGTCCTCAGTGTTAACTCGTATAATCCTCAGAGCAGCCTGTGAGCTGTAGGTAATACCATCTCATCCATAAAAATCTTTACCTGATTTTTTTCTTTTCCTTTTTTGTTTGATTTTGTTTTGAGGGTGAAGGAGGACGAGATTGCACCTGCATAATTTTTAGAAAAATTGAGTAAAATATAATGTTGATAATGAATATTACTGAGATCATGATAAGTATAGGATTAGTTTTTTATTAACTAGAGAATGATAGCTTATTCTAGAAACAAAAGACTTTAGCTCAGGTGAGTTTCTGTGTGTGTGTGTGTGTGTGTGTGTGTGAGTGAGTGAGTGAGTGAGTGAGATTGGCTGGCTGCTAGTGAGACTTTCGTGCAACATTAAGACTCTCCCACCATGCTAGGTAAAAATGGCCACTTCTTTGACCTTAGATTTGTCTGTAGTTTATTAATGCACTTTAAGGTAATTCTCTTGGTTTTAGAATAATTTATACTGAAATAAGAATGACAAAATGTTTCTTTAAAGCTGGGTGATGGGTACATGGAGGTTCATATATCATTCTCTACTTCTGTGTGTTTTTGAAAGTTTCCATAATAAAAAGTTAAGCTAAAAAGGAACCTGTAGTTTCTTGAACATCAATTTTGTGATCTCATTAAAATGAACTTTAGCTTTGAAGTTATGTAAGGTACTACCATCCCTAAAACAAGGGTCTTTATTTTATGGTTGCTGGTGGGAGTGGAGGATGGCGAACCGAGGGATGGAGAGCATTTCTTCCAGTCTGCTCTGCGGGCAGCCTGTTCCCAGTGGGCTTCCTGCTCAGCTGTGTTGGCGCTGTCAAGGGAGGGGTACCTCCCTGGCTGCCTTTTGCAGCGATGGTGGGGTGAGTGAAGACATACTGGGCCTGGCTCGCCCTCTGCTGCTGAGTGCAAGGCGAGGAGATGCCAGTGCAGGCAGTGTGGGCCTGTGTGCTGTCACCTGGTGGAGAGTGGAGGATGGGACTCTGCCTGATCTTTGCTAATGCAACTGGTGTGGACGGAGCTGCTTGTCTGCTGTTGCTGGGCACTGGGTAGGGGGTGGGACTGTTGTTGTGTTGACACTGCAGTGCAGGTGGAGTTGGCTCACCTGCTGTCATTGGTTGGAGCACCAGGAATGAGACTATCTATTTGGTCTTCACTGCTGATGCAGATGGAACAGACCTGTCTGCTGCCTCTGGGTGTGGAGCCCCACCTTATTGCTGTTGAGTCGGTTCCTACTCAGAGCGCCTATGGGACAGAGTAGAACTGCCCCATAGGGTTTCCAAGGAGCAGCAGGTGGATTCAAGGAGCTCTGGTGGTGCAGTAGTTAAGTGCTTGCCTGCTAACTGCTAACTAGCTGCTCCGTGGGAGAAAGGTGTGGCAGTCTGGAAACCCTGTGGGGCAGTTCTGCTCTATGGGGCAGTGTCTGTGAGCCGGAATTGACTTGATGGCAGCAGGTTTGGTGTTCAGTTGTATGGATGTTCATCCTTTCGTTTAAGGGACATTTGGGTTGCTTCCGTTAGTTGTCTTTTAAGTAAATTATGAGATTACAAAAGAAGTCACTTGTATTTACCCTCATATTTACCATTCTGGTGCTCTTCATTACTTCCTGTAGATCTGAGTTTCTATCTGATGTTATTTCTCCTTAGTGTTCAGGACTTTACCATTTCTTGTAGTGCAGGTATGCTGGTGTTGAATTCTCTCAGCTGTTATTTATGTGAAAATGTCTTCATTTCATCCTTTTCTATTTTTTAATTGTGCTTTAGATGAAGGTTTACAGAGCAGATTCATTTCTCATTAAATAGTTAATACACATATTGTTTTGTGATATTGGTTGCCAACCCCGTGCCGTGTCATCCTTGACTTTTGAAGGCTATTTTTTGTTGGATATAGAATTTCTGGGTTGACATTTTTGTTTCAGCACATTAAAGATGGCGGTCTATTGTCCAGTGGTCTCCATTGTTGACACTGAGAGATTAGCTGTCATTGTTAGTACTTTGTTGTATTTGATGTATAGCCTTGCCCCACCCCCAGCTAATTTTTAATATTTCTTTTTATCTTTGGTTTTCAGCCATTTGACTGTGGTGTGCCTAGTGAGGTAGTTTGTGTTTCTTTTGTTGGAGTTTGCTGAGCTTCTTGGATGTGTATGTTGATGGTTTTCACCAAAATTGGGAAATCTCCAGCAAGTTAAACATTTTTTTCCCCCTTACCGTTCTCTCCTTCTGCAACTGAGTTGTTGATTTGGTTCCACAGGTCACTGAGGTGCTGTTCATTTTTTAAAAAAAAAATATTTCCTGTGCTCTTTAGACTGGATAATTTTATCTCCTTTAAATTTAATTACTCTTTCTTTTGCAATATCCAGTCTCCTATTAAGCCCATCTAGTGATTTTTTTTTCTTTAGATATTGTGCTTTCAGCTCCAGAATTTTTTTTTTTTAAATAATTTTCATTTTCATGCTCAGATGTTCCCGTCTTTAATCTCATTATGATGTTCATCTTTTTCTGTAAGTCTTGGAATATATTTAAAATAGCTATTTTAAACTCTCTGTTTGCTAATTCCAGCATCTTCATCATCCTAGTGTCTGTTCACCTTGGGAGCTTTTTTTCCTCCCCTGTTGAATGTGGGTGACCTCTTCATGCTTCTTTGCGTGTTTTGTAACTTTTGATTTTATGCTGGATACTTACGATGATACACAGTAGAGAGTCTGGATTCTCTTTTTTTGAGGGTGTTGAATTTTGTTCTTACAGTCATTTCAGTTACTGGTAGATTCTCCTGATCCTAGCAGGACATGTTTTGTTCTTTGTTACGCCCGGCCCTTAATCTTGGGGCATGGCCTTTGCAGAGCGTAGCCTTTACTGTCAAGATCTGAGGTGTCCCAGGGATGCCTGTGGAGCTCAGTGAGAATGCTCTGCTTTGTCTTGTCAAGGATTTCACTGACTGCCAGCATTCTGCAACCTCTCTATCTACATTCAGCCCTGAGCTTCCCAATAACTGGTCTCTGCTAGGCCTCATAGAGCCTTACCTTATTCATATGTTTCCTAGCTTTTGGTCTAGTTCCCCGAATTGGAACCCCAACTCAGACTTCTTCCCCTACCCCTAGGCGATTCCTCCTCTCTTGGGCCCTGCCCCCCTATTCTAACAGAGCTGTACCCCCAAACTCTGACTTAGGCCTCCTCAGTTCAGTAGCGCCTTTGTTGTCTGCTTGGGCTCTACCTCCGCGAGGTTCTGACTGGAAATTGTCCCAGGGCAGAAGGTGGGCTCATCCGCCGACTCCTCTCTTTCGGGGATCACAGTCCTTTGCTGCTTGTTGTACACTGTCTGAAAGTAGCTTCCTCATGAATTTTGTCTGGTTTTCATGGTTACTTGTAATGGACAGGTAAATCTAGTTTTTGTTGTTGCTGTTAGTTGCCATCTAGTTGATTCCAGTTAGTCGTTTCATTATTGCCAGGGATGGACTTCTCTGTTGATCCAGAGCTTCCAGCATTGCTGTTGAGGACTTAGATGTCCTTCTCACTCTGGTTACCGTACATAATGCGCTTTTTCTCTTTGAAAACTTGTAGGATCATTGATTTATCCCCAAGGGTCTGAAATTTTGTGGTGATATGTCTTGCTGTGGGTCTGGTATTATCTTGATGTGGTGCTTTTTAATCTGTAGTTTCATGTTCTTCATTTCTGGAAAACAAGTGATTTCTTGATTTCTTCCCTTTTCCTCTGTACTTTCTGTAACTTCTCATTTGGTTGCTGGACTTTGTGGACTAGCTATAAATTTCTTACCATTTTTATTTACTATCTAGGTGTCTTTTTCTCTTTTCTGAGATATTTTCTCTGTTTGTATCTTCCAACCCTTCTTTTGAGCGTTTTTATTTTTGCTGCGGTGTTTTTAGTTCTTCGCCTTTTTTCTTGTTATCATTGCGCGTGTGTGCGTGTGTGCCTTAATAGCACCTCTATTTTGTTTCATAGATGTAGAATCTAGTTTTTTTCTTCCCCAGAATTTGTATTTTTCAGGTTTCTTTTTAATCCATTATGTTTCGCTCTGTGCTGCTCATTTAGATGTTTTTCTTAGATTCTTGGTGGTCCTTGTAGATTGCACAGTGCAGATATGGGGTAGTCTGAGCCATTTCCTTGAGGATCCCTGAGAACCTGTAATTGCTTCCTCTTTGGCTGTAAATACGAAACAAAAAATGTCAGAAGGAAATTTTAAAAACTAGTAATCACAATAAATGTAAATGGATTAAACACATTCATTAAAAGAGATTATTAGGTTGGATTAAGAACCAAGCATAATTTAAGAACAAACAAAAGACAGAGAAGGACTGAAAATAAAAGGATGGGTAAGATACCAGCTAAATTACATTTAGATGTGATTGATGTTGTCATATTAAAAGAAAGAAGGAGATGAAAGATTTCTCGTCTCTTCCCTGGTGTGTGTAACACCGGAAGTGAAGGCAAGTGAGAGGAGGAGGATGTAGAATGTCAGCGTTCAGAATAGAAATCTCGTCTTAGTCTTTCTGTGCTCTAATCCAGAGACTGAAGTTCTAGGTTTCTGCTGGAATGGCACAAGAAGGGTAGACAGGAAGTGTGGAATGGGTAAGGGTGTCAGCTTTTGTCATCCCTGATTTATCATTTACCGTATTTTTACACAAATAACCCTAAGCCTTCTACATTTGTTCGCCAACTGTTCCCTCGCCCATCGAGGTATTTTCGTAAGCACTGCTTTACCAATTTTTTTTCTGACCCTCTTCCATGCATGGATGATCTTGCCAGTCCAGGAAGCCCCAGCAACTTCTGTGTTCAAAACCTTTCCTTGGCTTTATTGTATAGTCATGATTGGGGCCTCGTTGTGGAATCAGGATTGTTTGAATCATTGGTGAATATGCATGATGGATTACATCATGCCACCTTCTCTTCCTGAAGTTAGCTGACTGGGTGGAGTCTCTGTAGCCCTTAGTCATTTGTACACATTATAAGGTGCTGCCTAGAGGTTTTACCTAATAAAATTTCCCAGGAAGACTCCAAGGATTGTCTCTCCAGAACCAAGAACTGAAGGCTAAATTATTCCAGGTAAGGCAGTTCCTTACCGAGGGCAGTTCAGAAGTGTGTATTAAAATTTAAAATGTATCACACATCTCCTCTGAACAGCCTTTAACCTATAGAGTTATTTACAGGTATGATCGATGCACAGTTATTTTTAATGCATCATTGTTTTGTACTAGAAAAATAGTGGAAGTAACCTGAAAATCCAGGAACGGAGAACTGGCTAAATAACCTCTGGCACAGTCTACAATGTGGTATTATGGAGTTACTTAAGACTGAAGTAACTGTATCAGTACTGATGGAGAAATGACCATAACTATTAGCTGGGAAGGTAAACTGTGTAGAAGCATGTATAACACGATTCCATCTAACTGTATGTGACAGTTGTGTATGTGTTTGTGCAGACATGAAAGGTCAGGGTGAACCTGTCTGTCCGTCAGGGCGTCTCCTCTGCAGGGTAGGATGGCGTGATGGTAAAGCCGCACTGGGGAGATGGAAAAATGAAAATTGTTGGAACATTTCTCCGCTGTTTGAATTTTTTTTTCCAGTGAAGCTACGTTTATCATATTAAAGTATAATCTAATTATTTTATAGTAAACTAGAGTATACTTCATGGAATTTTTTCCCCCTTTTCTTTTAGGACATGACTGACAATACCAACAATCAGCTGGTTGTAAGAGCAAAGTTTAATTTCCAGCAGACAAATGAAGATGAACTTTCTTTCACAAAAGGAGACATCATCCATGTCACCAGAGTGGAAGAAGGGGGCTGGTGGGAGGGCACTCACAATGGCAGAACTGGCTGGTTCCCTAGCAACTACGTTCGAGAAATCAAATCGAGTGGTAAGTGTTCAAACCTGGCATGCTTGCAGAACGGACTGATGGGCTTCGGTTAGATGAGGAGGAGCAGAAAGAAAGAAACGTACTCAGTGTAGTTAAGTGTGTTCTCCAGCTGAGCCTGTCCAAGTGGCACTTGTTTCTGGATTTGAATTTTTTCCTATTCTGTTTTTTTAAACGGAGTTTACTTTTACCTTACCTCCACATCAGAGATGCTACGATCAGGGACTCCATAATTATAAACCAACATTTTATTCAGTCACAACATCAGCAATGTAAAGTAAATACTTATTTTTTAAATTATTTTCTAGATGTAAAGAGAAATACCTGAAACATGTTAGCTTTGTTGTTGCAAGTATGCATTTATATCATTAAGATATAATTCATTATCTTTTTTAAGGCTAAGTGCCAGGACTTGAGGTTTGAGATTTCATGCAGGCTGTGTTTAATTTTTATTAGTATGAGTGATTTTGCTCATCATGTGGAATTAAGTAATTTCTGTTTTTGTGTGTGTGTGTGTGTGTGTTAGTAATATTTTAAAATGCATCATTTTCCTTGTTTTTTTTATAACTGTTTAACATTGTTTTACTGACTTTCTGTGTTTTAGTTATCATTCAGAGATTTATAGTATTTTGAAGGAGAATAGTGGTCTTTGGCGTCTCTTTTTATTGCTATTTTAGATTTGATTCATTTTATGGAGTTGAAAGAGTTCTTTCTAATGCTTTGCAGTTTGTGATTTATATCACGGGGATATAGCCGTGAAAAATCTGTGGTGCTAAAGATTAAATTACCAGCAGACATTCTCTGTTTACAGAATACTCATACTGTCTTACTTGATATTCCATGTGGCATAATTTTCTTTCTGAGCAAGTGTGTTGCTTAGTCATTCATTAATTCAATGAATCCACGTTAACGTACTGAAAAGGTGCCGCGTATAGAGACTGCTAGGTTTTATGAATACAAAGATACAGTTCTTGCTTCAAGGAGCTTACAGTGGATTCCTCTCTCTATATAGGATTTGTTTTTATAGTACTTGAGGATATAGATGCTCTGATGAGACATAAAAGAAACAGGTAAGATTTTACAAACTGTCAAAAAGAGTCTCAGAAAGAGTGGAGAAAGAAGTGGTGGTACGATTTGTTAAATGAGTCTCGTATGACTTTTTTTTGCACGTTTTTCCTTTATTTGAAAAATATATATTTGTGCAGTGCAGTTTTTCTAATTCTGCTTGGGGAAAACGTGGTTTATAGTTAATAGCTGATAAACAGGGAAGTGGGGACAGAGCATGATTTCACGTCGCAGCTCTGCTCTGTGACGTGGGTGAGTTAACCTTCGCGGCCTTAGGTCTTAAAGTGTAAAATGAAGATGATAGCGCCGGACTTGTGGAGGTTTTGTGGGGATTAAGTTGAGTTAAGGTTTGTAAAGCATATAGTTGAGTGTTGGCACAGAGTAGGAGCTCAGCACATGATAGGTGCTGCCGTTACTTTTGTAGTGGTTAGTAAATGATAAAACTTTATACATAGTAAGGAAGGAAGCAGTATTCTTTCATTAAAATAGTAAAATCGCTAATAATAGCCACGGTTAATTGACTGATTCTTATGTTCTTGTCTCTGTATAAAGTGTTTTTCATCTGTGACCTCAGTCAGTCTTCACTCCAGACCCAGAAGACAAGTATTGTTGGGTTATTAAGGAGATAGGGAACAAGTAAATAATACTGTCTTTTTTCTCACCATGCAAGTTGAAAACCACCTGAATGGCACTAGAATCAGGCTGATGGAGATCAGAATGTCACTTTTACTTTACAGATACAGCTGCTGGAAAATGTGGGTCTAGTCTGTTAGTCAGTTGGACTTCCAGTCCTTACCTGGCCATGGTCTCTGGAAGAGCTAGGCAGCCACAGTACTTCCCTGTGCCAGCTGGCTGCTGAAAAGCTGAGGCGAGGAGGCGCAGGTAGAGTCCAGGATGTAAGCAGTCAGATAATCCATTCTGTTCCGGGGAGGAGGAGGACAGAGGCTGTAGGTCAGAGCGTATCTAGTGGAGCCCTTTCTAGGAGGCAGCTTGAAGCCAGGGGGGAAGACTGATGTGAGCATGGTTCACAAGATCACAAGTGAGCACAGGGAGGTCACAGTGCTAGTACGTGGCACACACCATCAGGAACTGAACCCTGGCTTAAACACATAGATGTTTGTTAGATCTGTCTCTCTAGGTCTAGAGATTGCTTGGCTTCAGTTCTCAAATGCTCTACTTACTCAGGTGAATTTTAGTTGAATTTTGAATTTCCAAGGACCATCGCCAAGGTGCAAGTGAATGAATTTTTACTTTTTAGATGATTTCTCATCGATTTTCCTTTTTTCTTAAGTCATTTGTTGTTTTTGAGAATAGATACAGCATAACATACACCACTTCGACGGTTTCTCGGTGTGTAATGTAGTGACCTTCCTCATAGGTTTTTTGATGTTAACCCGGCATGAAGAAAATTTACACTGAAAAGGTAGGGTTTCTTGGTCTCAAAGTTCTCTTTAGGTGACTCCTGGGAGTAATTTTCAAATACATGTGAATGCCATCCATGTGGTCTGTTAGCAGTAGTTCACTATACACTATGCTCTCACCTTTTAACAAATCTTTGTTAATGTAACAGTAACGTCTTGTTTCAATGTCCTGTTTCTGGAGTGGAACAAGTAGGGCCTGAGGGCTGGCAGTGGCACATGTGGCTGTAAGAAAAACCAGCTAGTAAAACACCTAGAGGTATTGACTACATCATAGACAACTAGTCTGCTTTTTAGTTGCCTGAAATTCACCTTTTTGTGTCTTATTTTGTGTTTCTGGGTATACATGTGTATAACTGTTTCAAATGTGTATAATGACTGCATTATCATCAAAGAGCTCTTTGCAAGGGACCATACTGAATCCATAGTTTAGTACCAAACTGAGAGACCCTAGTAACTTTGGGAAATTTTCTTTTTTCTGTTTGTTTTTTAAAATATAAGGAATACCATACTTGCTCATACTAGTATCTGTCATGCTAAATATTTTTATCTGACAGTTGAAGCATGGGTATAGTCTCTTTTGGGAATAACTTCCCATCCCTAGCATTATCAAATTACCTGAGTATATTATATACTAAGGAAGTTTATTCAGCCTAATTTTAAATATGGGCATTTGACACAGAAGTGAAACTATAGTTTTATATTACCACTTTTTAGCAGTTGAGAATAACGCTTTAGGATCACAGTAATATTTCATTGTATTTTTTAAGTAATTTATGTGGCTTTCTGATTTTAGAATTAAAAAAAAAAAACCCATTGCCATTGAGGCAGTTCCAGCTCATAACAACCCTATAAGAACTGCCCCACAGAGTTTCTAAGGAGCAGCTGGTACATTTGGACTGCTGACCTTTTGGTTAGTAGCTGAGCTCTTAACCACTGTGCCATTAGTGATCCAATTTTAGAATAGGTTTCCTTTTTTTGAAAAGTGTGTTTTAACATAGTGTCATGGATTGAATTATGTCCCTCCAAAAATGTGTGTGTCACTTGGGCTAGGTCATGATTCCTGGTATTGTGTGGTTTTCCTATCTGTTGTAAATTCTGCCTCTGTGATGTTAATGAGGGGGGATGGGCGGCAGTTGTGTTAGTGAAGCAGGACTCAATCTACAAGATTGGATTGTGTCCTGAGACAATCTCTTGAGATATAGAAGAGAGAAACGAGCAGAGAGATGGGGACCTCATACCACCAAGAAAGCAGTGCCAGGAGCAGAGCGCGTCCTTTGGACCCGGGGTCCCTGCGTGGAGAAGCTCCTAGTCCGGGGGGAACATTGATGAGAAGGCCGACAGAGAGAGAAAGCCTCCCTGGAGCTGACGCCCTGAATTTGGACTTTTAGCCTGCTTTACTGTAAGGCGATAAACTTCTTTGTTAAAACCATCCACTTGTGGTATTTCTGTTGTAGCGGCACTAGATGACTGAGACACACAGGCATTGTAATTTACAGTGGAATTAGTGCTTTATTTCCTGAAAACAGTTTCGCCAAGTTCCAAACATACAGACTTCTCTGCCAATTATTTTAGTGTTATTTCTTTCTAAAATAAATCAAATTGAAAGTTTCTCTTGTACATTAAAATTGGATTTCATTTGCAAATATTTTTATTGACTAAAACTCAATTTTATTGAATAAACTGAAGCTTACCTCTAAGTGATATGTTTTGGTCTGCTTATCTCCAGATAAGTTCTCAAGAATATCCTATTAATCTCTTCCATTTCCCTAAAAAAAAAAAAAAAAAAACACCTGGCAACCCTTAGGGCAGCGTAGAACCGCCCCATGTGGTTTCCAAGGCTGTAATTATTTCAGACGCAGACTGCCACTTCTTTCTCCTGCGGAGCAGCTGGTGGGTTCGAACCACTGACCCCTTGGTTAGCAGCTGAGCACTTTAACCACTGCATCACCAGGGCTCTTAAACCAAGCTAAACTTGTTGCTATCAAGTAGATTCCAACTCATATCGACCCTATGGGACAGAGTAGAACTCCCGTATTGGGTTTCAGAGGGGCAGCTGGTGGATTTGAACTGCCAACCTTCTTTGGTTAGTAGCTGAGCTTTTAACCACTGTGCCACAAGGGCTCCCCAGGGCTCCTAGGGAATTATAAACAGCCATTAGTTGTTTGCCATCTTGTGGCTAGAAATGGAAGTGTCTTTGCCAAGCGTCATCATTGTGTATTTGCGCTTTTAGCCTGTATATCGTTTTCTTGTTTGAAATAGTCCTTCTCTGAAGACAGAGATCTTCCAGAATTCTGTAGAAGGACCTTTCTAACGCTTACTGCAAAAGCATTGTATATTATTCCTGAACATGTTCAATTTTATGGAAGATACGTAATTTGTTACTTAGCATTTATTATGTACTTCTTTGGTTAGATAAAACCCATGGATTCCTACTGCATTTTATTCACACAGATGTATACGTGTGGACACACACACGCACACGCATACACACACACTAGAGGGTTTCTTCTTAAATTCAGGGGAGAAAGAAAGGAAAGAGAAGCTGCAAGCGTAGTTCCGGGAGTAGAATGATGTTGACTGTCGCTGTTATTAAAGAAAGATGGAGGCACTAAATGGTACGTGTCGTTAGCAAAATGAATGCCACTGAGGTCAAGTTGAGTCAAATGTAAACAGAAATGACAGTTTGTATCCTTGTAAGTCCAGTTTTGTGTATATGCATACACATTCACCACATTTCTTTTAGAAGATAATTTCTAATGCATTGACTTTAATTTCTCCCATTTCTGGACAGCACATTGTTGTACAGTAAAGACATTTTTTTGAAATCTTATTTTGGGAACTGGTTCGCTTGAGATGATGAGTAATGGCAATGGTGTAAGGACTTAAATGTGACTGTCATTTGCTGATCCACAGATCTTTAATGAGCGTTCATACTGCCACTTCCTAAATTTGTAACTTTTTTATTGTTTCTATTAATTTGTGACATCAAAAAGCAATATACAATGCAATTTACAATGCAAGCTGTATTTTGGATGTAGTTATGAGTTTAGCTGTGAAAGAACAATGTTGGATATAAGTATAATCTGTGGGGACAAAGGTACCGTGGGACCTTGTTCTCCTTTGTATCACTGGAAATAAACTTTTGCTCTAGCCCTTATTTTGCTTTGGTATAGTTTTGGGGTGTGTGTGTTTTGTGTTTAAGTTTATGAAAGCAACTGGGATAAAGTTGCATTAGAAGATGGGCACCTCAGTGCTCTTTCTCTTCCAGTAATATATGTTTTTAACGGGGAGCAACGAGGTTAGTATCAAATGGAAGATTCGAGCATCGAGGCATGTGTTGTTGTTGTGGTTAGGTGTCCTCCAGTTGGTTCTGACTCATAGTGACTCTGTGTACAACAGAAGGAAACACTTCCCGGTCCTGCGCCATCCTCACAATCGTTGTTATGCTTGAGCCCATTGTTGGAGCCACCATGTCGGTCCATCTCGTTGAGGGTCTTTCTCTTTTTTGCAGACTCTTTACCAAGCATGCTGTCCTTCTTGAGGGACTAATCCCTCCTGACAACATGTCCAAAGTATGTGAGACGTAGTCTCGCCATCCCTGCTTCTAAGGAGCATTCTGGTTGTACCTCTTCTAAGTCAGATTTGTTCGTTCTTTTGGCAGTCTGTAGTATATTCAGTGTTCTTCGCCAACACCACAGTTCTTAGGCGTCAATTCTTCAGTCTTCCTTATTCATTGTCCTGCTTTTGCATGCATATGATGCGATTGAAAATACCATGGCTTTGGTCAGGTGCACCTTAGTCTTCAACGTGTGATATCTTTGCTTTTCAACATTTTAAAGAGGTCTTTTGCAGCAGATTTGCTCAAGGCAATGCACCATTTGATTTCTTGATTGCTGCTTCCATGGGTGTTGATTGTGGATCCAGGTAAAATGAGATCCTTGACAACTGCAGTCTTTTCTCTGTTCATCATGATGTTGCTTATTGGTCCAGTTGTGAGGATTTTTGTTCTCTTTATATCGAAGTGTAATCCATACTGAAGGCTGTAGTGAATAAGTATGGTAAAAGGATACAACCATGACACACACTTTTCCTGACTTTAAACCATGCAGTATTCCCTTGTTCTGTTCGAACAACTGTTTCTTGATCTATGTACAGGTTCCTCATGAACACAATTAAGTGTTCTGGAACTCCCATTCTTCGCAGTGTTATCCGTAATTTCTTATGATCCACACCGTCAAATGCCTTTGCATAGTCAGTGAAACACAGGTAAACAGCTTTTTGGTATTCTCTGCTTTTAGCCAGGATCCATCTGACATTAGCAATGATATCCCTGGTTCCACGTCGACTTCTGAATCTGGCCTGAATTTCTGGCAGTTCCCAGTTGATGTACTGCTGCAGCCGCTTTTGAATCATCTTCAGCAAAAGTTTACTTGCATGTGATACTGATGATATTGTTCTATGATTTCCGCATTCGGTTGGATCACCTTTCTTGGGAATAGGCATAAATATTAATCTCTTGCAGTCAGTTGGCCAGGTAGCTGCCTTCCAAATTTCTTGGCATAGACGAGTGAGCACTCCCAGAGCTGCGTACGTTTGTTGAAACATCTCAGTTGATATTCTGTCGATTCCTAGAGCCTTGTTTTTCGCCAATACGTTAAGCGCAGCTTGGACCTCTTCCTTCAGTACCATAGGTTCCTGATCGTATGTTACCTCCTGAAATGGCTAAACATCGACGAGTTGTTTTTGGTATAATGACTGTGTATTCCTTCCATCTTCTTCTGATGCTTCCTGCGTTGTTTAATATTTTCCCCATAGAATCCTTCACTATTGCAACTCAAGGCTTAAATTTTTTTCTTCAGTTCTTTCAGCTTGAGAAATGCCGGGTGTGTTCTTCCCTTTTTGTTTTCTACCTCCAGGTCTTTGCACATGTCAATATAATACTTTAGTTTGTCGTCTTATTCAAGAGCAACTTTCAGAGTCTCTTCTGACATCGATTTTGATCTTTTCTTTCTTTGTAATGACCTCTTGCTTTCTTCATGTATGATGTCATTCCACAACTCGTCTGATGTTTAGTCATTAGCATTTAATAAGTCAATTCTGTTCTCGAGATGGTCTCTAAATTCAGGTGGGATATACGCAAGGTCGAACTTTGCCTCTCGTGGACTTGTTCTAATTTTCTTCAGCTTAAACTTGAATTTGCATATGAGCAGTTGATGGTCTGATCCGCAGTTGTCCCCTGGCCTTGTTCTGACTGATGATATTGAGCTTTTCCGTCATATTTTTCCACAGATGTAGTTGACTTGATACCTGTGTATTCCATCTGGCAAGGTCGATGTATATTGTCGCTGTTTATGTTGGTGAAAAAAGGTATTTGCAATAAAGAAGTTGTTGGTCTTGCAAAATGCTGTCGTGCGATCTCTGGCATTGTTTCTGTCACCAAGGCCATGTTTTCCGTTTACCAATCCTTCTTCTTTGTTTCCAACTTTCACATTCCAACCACCAATAATCATCAGTGAATCCTGATTGCATGTTCCATCAATTTCAGACTGCAGAAGCTGGTAAAAATCTTCAGTTTCTTCATCTTTGGCCTTAGTGGTTGGTGTGTAAATTTGAATAATAGTCATATTAACTGGTCTTCCTTGTAGGTGTATGGATATTATCCTATCCGGATAGCGCTGTACTTGAGGATAGATCTTGAAATGTTCTTTTTGACAATGAATGCAACGCCATTCCTCTTGAAGTTGTCCTTCCTGGCATAGTAGACCGTATGATCGTCTACGAGGCATGTGTAGGGTAGGTAAAATGATGTACAGACAGGTTCGGGGTTAGTTTGGAATTTCTAGAATGTGGCAGTCAACATTCCTCCAGATCAACACGTTAGAGGAGGTGCTGTCTAAACACTGCTGTCCAGTGCACAGCAGGAGCTGTTCTGTGAGTGCGGCGGTTTCCCAGAGATCATGAGTAACATCCTCAGTTTCAAGGACACACCCCAATGATCAACCGATGTGTAGTAGCTTGGGGTTAGGGTTTTTAGTCTTCCAGTATTGGAATGTTTTATTTCTATTTATGTTAAAGTAATGTTGTTGTTAGTTACCACTGAGTCAGTTCTGACTCGTGGCCACCCCATGTATGCAGAGTAGAACTGCACTCAATGGGTTTTCAAGACCGTGACCTTTTGGAGGCAGATCGCTAGGCCTGTGAGACTTGTCTGGGTGAGTTTGAACCACCAACCTTTCAGCTAGGAGTCAAGCCCTTAACCGGTTGTGCCACCCCGGGGCTTGTTAAAGTAATGTGAGCATGTAATAACAACGCAAGTAGGACAGAGGCGCTTGTGTGATGAAAAGCAGTGGTTTCTTCCTCTTCCTCTTCCAACCCCTATGCCCTGACTCCAGAGATAATCCTGTGTTAAACTGTTCTACTCATTTTATTGTTGGGGTTTTTTTAGTCACCGTTTCAATCTCTTCTTTTGTTACAGGTTTATTTAGTTGTTCTACCTCTGTTTTTGTTAGTTTCGGTAGGTAGTGTTTCTAGAAATTTGTCCATTTCCTCTAGGTTTTCAAGTTTGTTAGAGTACAGTTTTTCATAGTATTCTGTTACAATTCTTTTAATTTCAGTTGAGTCTGTTGTGATATCACCCATCTCGTTTCTTATTCGGGTTATCTGCTTCCTCTCCTGTTTTTCTTTTGTCAGTTCGGCCAGTGGTTTATTGATTTTGTCGATGTTTTCAAAGAACCAGCTTTTGGACTTGTTAACTCTTTCCATTGTTTTTCTAGTCTCTATTTCATTTAATTCTGCTTTAATTTTTATTATTTCCTTTCTTCTGGAATCCGAGGGCTTCTTTTGCTGCTCTCTTTCCATTTGTTCGAGCTGTAGGATTAATGTTTTGATTTTGGCCCTTTTTCTTTTTGGATGTGTGCATTTATTGCTGTAAATTGATCTCTGAGCACTGCTTTTGCTGTGTCCCAAAGGTTCTGGTAGGACGTGTTTTCATTCTGATTTGAGTCTATGAATTTCTTTATTCCATCCTTAATTTCTTCTATAACCTAGTAGTTCTTGAGCAAGGTGTTGTTCAGTTTCCATGTGTTTAATTTTTTTTTCCTTTTTCTGTTGTTGATTTCCACTTTTATGGCTTTATGGTCAGAAAAGATGCTTTGTAATATTTCGATGCTTTGGATTCTGTTAAGGAGAAAGCACTTTTCTAAAATAAAGGAGACTAAGAGGCCTAATGACCATTCGTACCTGGCAGATCTTACTTGCTTCCTGTTTCAAATGGGCTGAGTATAAAAACACATCATTATGACAAACACCAATGGGTGTTTGGAATGTAGACTAAGCTTGGGATAATATTAAGGGATTATTATTAATTTTGTTAGGTGTGATAATGGCATGACATTAGGGTTTTAATTTTTTTAAAAAAGAAAAGGTCCCTATGAGTAAAATGGTACTAAAGTATTTATGTCTCTGTGGAAGATCACCTAACAACAGTAACAGCCTTAGAGAATCAATCACACAGACACACACACCAGAGAACTATGCTATCGATTACCAAAGACTTCTGCAGTACCTATTAAGTTGAATAAATATTTGTTGGAAGGCAGTGCAGTTTTAATACTTGAACTCTTGAAGTCCTCATGACTGCTTTAATCCTGGTACCTGGTGTGGAGGTTCTTAGGGACTGTGTTTTATGAGTAGGTGGTCTTTAGTGATGGGGTACTTCCTTGGCTGTATTCAAAGCTGTGCAGTCTGCTTTCTCCTTTTGTGTCTAATGTCACTGTTTCTTTACCTCCAGTCATCTGTACACTGAATTCATTCCATGCTTGGAACTTTTCTCGTTTTTGTCCTTGCTTAGGGTTTTTTTCCTTCTCCTTCTTCTGTCTCCTGTGTGTGACCATTATTTCAAGCCTTGAGACCAGAAAACCTTTTGCATTCAGAGTGATCTGAATCCCTAAAAGATCGTCCTGAACTATGGATCTTGATGTTTTAATATTATTACATGTATGGAGCCCTGGTGGCACAGTGGTTAAGAGCTCAGACTGCTAACCAAAAGGTCAGAGTTTCAATCCACCAGGCGCTCCTCGGAAGCTCTGTGGGGCGGTTCTATTCTGTCCTGTAGGATCGCTATGAGTCGGAATCGACTCGGCACACAGCAACAGCAGCGTATATGCTAACATTTTCTCTGTTCAGTTTGAGTAGTATTTTATATTTACTACACGATTAAGCCACATGTTTATCTAAAATGAACTTTCTTTTGTTGATAATAATGAAGCATAAGTTCTCTTAGACATTTTCAGTCTGAAATTGGGAGAAGGGGATGTGTGAAGTACTTACGAGTGAGCTGCACTTACTGTGAAGGAGGAGGACATGTGAGATTTTGTAGCATCTCTAACTACTCAGAGGTCTTTTCTCTGGCTTTATGTTTTGGTTATTTCAGTTGAGGTAGCTGGATGAGTAGATTGGAAGATGTGACGTGCCCAGTGCATTTTGTCATGTTCTGATGAGTTCCGTGACCTCTGGAGTTGATCAGTAAAATTATATTACATTTTTGTTTCAGAAAAGCCTGTGTCTCCCAAGTCAGGAGCGTTGAAGAGTCCTCCCAAAGGATTTGATACAACCGCAATTAACAAAAGCTATTACAACGTGGTGAGTAGTCTCAAAAACATTTCTAAAAGATAATTTTTTTTTTAATGTCTCCAAAATTCAACAGTGTCGACTAAAGGTAAAACAAAAATAAAAAACCAAACCCGTTGCTGTTGAGTCAATTCTGACTCCTAGCGACCCTGTAGGACAGAATAGAACTGCCCACATAGGGTTCTCAAGGAGCGGCTGGTGGATTTGAACTGTCGACCTTTTGTTTAGCAGCCAGGCTCTTAATCGCTGTGCCACCAGGGCTAGAATGAAATGAAAATCATCCACTGTCTGCCATGCAGATGTAACCACCATTAATATTTTGGTATATTTCATCTCATTCCCTGTATTTTTATACATTGTGTTGAAAATACATGTAATAAAACATACAGCTCAACAATTTGTACATGTACAATGCAGTGACATTGATTACATTCAAGTTGTGCAACCATTCTTGCTGTCCTTTTCCAAATCATTCCACCACCATTAACATAGACTCAGTGTCCTGCTAAGCAAACCTCCCTCTTTCCCTCCGTCCCGCCTCTGCTAACCACAACAATCTTTGGTTTCTGCGTATTTGCTTATTTCACATAACTGAGTAATTGTCCTTTTCTCCACTGACGTATTTCACTCAGCATGAGGTTTTCAAGTTTCATCCATGCTGTGGCATGCATCCGGACTTTGTGTCTCTTTATTGCTGATCAGTATTCCTTTTTGTGTATCTGCCAGACCTTTTTTTTATTCCTTCATCTGTTGATGGGCATTTTGATTGTTTGCACCTTTTAGCCTTTGTGAAAAGCGCTGCGGTGAACATTGGTGTACAGGCTTCTGTTTGCATTCCTGACGTCTGTTTTTCTGGGTGTATACTTAGGGTTAGGATTGCTAGGTCATATCGCGGTTCCGTGTTCAGCTCTTCGATGAACCACCACGCTGTTTTCCATAGTGTCTGTACTGGTTCACATTCTCCAGAATGTGTTTCTCCAGAACCTCTCCAAGTCCTGTGGTTTTTCCCTGTTTTTTTGTTCATTGCCATTCTCACGTTGGTGAGATGGTATCTCACTGTAGTTTTGATTACCGTCTCTCTAATGGCTAGTGAACTCTGGTAGTGCAGTAGTTAAATGCTCAGCTGCTAACCAAAAGGTCAGTGGTTTGAACCCACCAGCCGCTCTGAGGGAGAAAGAGGTGGCAGTCTGCTTCCATGAAGATTACAGCCTTTGAAACCCCGTGGGGCAGTTGTACTCTGTCGTCGAGAGTCATGTGAGTCGGAATCGGCTTGACGGCAACGAGTTAGCAGCTCATGACGTTGCGTGCTTTTTCATGTGTTTGTTGGCCGCTTGAGTACCCTCTCTGGTGAACTGAACTGTCTAAGTCCTTTGCCCGATTTTTGGTTGGATTACTTGTCTTTTTGTTGGTAAGTTGTAGGATTTTTAAATCTATGTTGGCTACTAGACCCTTGTTGGGTATATGGTTCCTGAAAATGTTCTCACAATCTGTGGGTTGGCTTTTCATTTTTTAATAAAGTCCTTTGATATAATTATTGCATTTCTCTGAGGTCTGATTTATCTGTTTTGACTTTTGCTACGTGTCTTTTTGTTGACGTTTCTGGTAATCCATCATTAAAAACAGGTCCTGCAGCCATGCCCCTGAATCTTCTAAGAATTTTATGGCTTTGTTCTCACATTTATGTATTATTTTAATATTATTGTTTTAATATCATACATGTGGAATTGTGCCCTGCTCTTGCCACACAGCATAGTGTTGTGACTGTTTCCCTACATCCTTACAAGGCTTTAAAAATGAGATTTTGTAAGATGCTAATATGATGTAAAATTTTTATATGCATTGAATGTCATTATACTGGGGAAAGACCTTAGTGTTTGGAGTAGATTGTCAGTGCTTTAGATCATTACAGTTCCTAGTTTATTTTGTATCTTAAAAGCTTTTCTTGGATTAGTGTGTGTGTGTGTGTGTGTATGTGTGTGTGTGTGTGTGTGTGTGTGTGTGTGTGTCTGTGTGTGTGTGTGTGTGTGTGTGTGTCTGTGTGTGTGTGAGAGAGTGTGAGTGTGAGTGAAGGAGCACTTGACTGCTAGCTGAAAGGTTAGTGGTTTGAACCCACCCAGCCACTCTGCAGGAGGAAGACCTGGCAGTCTGCTTCTGTAAAGGTTACAGCCAAGAAGCTCCTGTGGGGCATTTGTACTCTGTCACATGGCAGTCGCTGTGGGTTGGAATCGACTCGTATGTGTTTGTATCTCTAATGGCGTAGAACTGGAGGAGAGAGTCTAGACGTTACACACATTGAAGACAAGCATTTCAGGATCCCAAAACTTGCTGCATTTTGAAACTTAACATGAAACATTTCGGAGCTTAAAAACATTTTTGTGGTATTAAATTCTGTATAAAGAACCCTCAAATTTACTAATAATGGAAACGTAAATCCATATAAGGGTTTCTCAAAAGTAATGTGGCAGATTTATATGGAATTCTGAAAACAATTTAAGCTCTTTAATCTAGTGACTCTACTTCCTGAAATCCATCCAAAAGAAATAATCTGAAATGTATTCTAAGATGTTTAGGCAAAGGTGCTTTCATAGGATTATTTGTTACAGTAATAAATTGTAAGCAACCTGAATATGCAGAGGCATGGTTAAGTAACCAGTGGCACGTCCATTTATAATAATTAAAAATGCATATGAGGCTTAAAAAATATAAATATATGTTTTCCTGTTAAGCAGAATATAAAATTGTATAGGTAATATGATCTAATTATCTAAAAAAGTTGGCATTGAAAATAGAATGGTTATTTTCTGAGAGGCAGAATTATGGATTTATTCCTGTCATCTTCATGCTTTTTAGTATTTTCTAAATTAAAAAAATAATTTCCATTGTGGAATATTTTTGTTTTTTAATTTGGACAAAACTGCAGTAGTAAGCTGTTTTAGCTCTTGAGAATGCCAGTGAGAGTGGTTTAAGGGGATTGCTTTGACAACAGATCCTGGAAAGTGTTGGAGATGGAAAGACAGGGATTATAACCAGTTAGGAAGCTGTTCCAGAACATGGACAGGAGATATTGGGGTCTTGGACTAGGGAAGTAACAGTGGAAGGAAGGAAAAACCAAAGGCATTTTAAGTGAAGAGTTGATTAGTTTGTACAAAGCCAGGTACCACTCTTACCTTTATTTTCTCATGTACACACTGTTGGAAATAAGTTTGTTTTCAGTGTCTTAGGTAAATGAATTATCATTAGTGCCCTTGTTTTAAGTAGCACAACTAGGATCAGGTGGACTGGTATAGTGGAAAGAGTATAAACTTTGTGTTTAGTCCCACCCGTGCTGCCTATTAGCCTTGTGGCCTTGGGGGAGGCCCACTGAGCTTCCTAAGCTGCAGTTAGTTCATCTGTAGAATGAGGATCAAAGTACCTGCTTTGTAGCATCGTTAAGAGGATTACCTGATTGGCCACAAAGTGCTTGGCCTTTAAAAGTCAGTTATTTTCATCATTATTAGGATGAGTGTTCAAGAGCATTTGAAGCCTGATGTATCATTGAAGGTACCGTGCCATTCTGTTTGCAAACAGGCATCGCAGTAGCTTTGGAGGACTACCTGTAGGATCTGTATTCAAGGGTAGCATGATCATATAACTAAAGGAAACCTATTTGTGACATGCCTGGGCATGATGGATTTTGACAGTGAAAGAGCATTAACTGCACCTACAGAATGGTGACAGACATCTTTCCTGACAGGGATCGAGGCCAGGACTTTTCTGGTAGAAGCTGGATGACCCAGCCTTGGAAGAAATGGAAGGTCTTTTAGTCAGTCACCTCTTTTAGGGGATGAGAAGTTCCCTTATTCATTGCTAGAAAATGAGATTTCTGAAGTCTGGAAAGATACAGGTCCTTAGGAGCTTACCTGTTCATTGATAGACTGTGATTTTATTGTTCAGATTTTATTGATGCTTTCACTTTCATTGTATGACAGCACTCTTTACATATGAGAAAAGTAAATAGTTCTTTCACTCTCGCCAAATATCACGAAAAGGCAGGCTAGCTTTTGTCTTCAAAATATTGCAAATATAGATATAATGGGTAGTAATCGCTAGTTTTAATCCAAAATTATAAAAAATTTGTATGTATCTTTAATAAAATGTCACAGTAAACTTTCATGGACCTTTCCTGTGGCCTAGAGAAATACAACACCTGTCCTTTTCTCTTTGCTCCTTCAGATACCTGAAACCTCTAGATGCTAGGCCAAGGAAGAGAAACTGGGAGTCTCTGGCATTTTTGTCGGGATAGCCTTTGTTCATAGAGATCAGCACTAATCCTAAGCTCTAGTTTTGCTTCATCTTTTTGTGTTTTGCTTTTCGTTTACTTTTCTCTACCTTAACTAAGATTCCTTGTAAATCTTGTGACATCCCGTGTCTCTGCCCCAGGGGCTTGTATGTGAATAAGGTAATTACCCAGGTGCTTTGAGGATTGTGAAGGTACTTCCAGATTTATTCCTCTCTGGTTCCCCTAGAAAACTGTCTCCCCCTTTTCTTAAATTCTACCCACACTTTATATGAGGTGCCTGTTGATTTCTTGTGACAAACTCTGTTGTCCAGTTAAAAAGTAATATTTTCTTGTTCAGTATAGATTAAGATTATAGCTAAGGTTTCCAGTTGGTAGGCGGAGCCTAGCACAGAGTAGGAGCTAAGTGTTTGGTGAGATAATGAAGAAATAATTGAGTTGTCTAACACAGTGGAAAAGTCTATCTCATGAAATGTTTAGTTCCCAACTAACGGAGTCATTCCCGAAGTAGCTTTAAATGGTATTCTAGGTTTAGGATCGGGAGGCTGTACTCAGGAGTTTCTCAGTCTCCTCAATGCCTTACGTCATGGAACTGTCTCTGTTGAGTGACGGTGATAACCCAGTGAAGGCCCTTATAAAAAATTTCTTTATTGTCCTTTAGATGAAAGTTTACAGCTCAAGTTTAAGAAGCATGTTCCTCACGTGTATTGTTTTTGTTTTATAGGCCTGTCTAATCTTTGTCTGAAAAGTGGGCTTTGGGAATGGTTTCAGTTTTGGGTTAACAGAGTGTCCAGGGGCCATAGTTTTGGGAGTTCCTCTGGTCTCTGTCAGACCATTAAGTCTGGTCTTTTTACGTGAATTTGAATTCTGTTCTACATTTTTCTCTTGCTCTGTCCGGGACTTTGTTGTGTTTTTTTCCCTGTCAGGGTGGTCACTGGTGGTAGCCGGGCACCATCTAGGTCTTCTGGTCTCAGGCTGGTGGAGTCTCTGGTTCATTTGGTCATTTAGTCCTTTGGACTAGTATTTTCCTTGTGTCTTTGGTTTTCTTCATTCTCCTTTGCTTCAGGGGGAATGGGACCAATAGATGTATCTTAGATGGCCGCTCGCAGGCTTTTAAGATCCCAGACAAGGCCATTTTTTATAAAAAAGGGGAATAGACTCATAGACTTGTCCAGTGACAGCTAGTAAGTGGCAGAGCGAGGATTTGAACGCAGGTCTTTCCAGCTCCAGGGGCTCACTGTTTTCCATGTAATGGTGCTGTTGTGCACACGTGTTTTTGCTCGTGTCGCGTGGCGTGTGTACCATAATGAGCCTGTGAGCTTTTGCAGTAGCTGTTGTTGAGTAACCCTTTAATGTCTGGAAGAAGTACAGCCTAAGACCTTCGTGAGTCCCTAAATTTAGAAATGCTGTAATAACATAATTTCTTCCAAAGGTACAGTAACATGAAACAAACATTTAATGGCCCTTCCAGACTCTTTTTGAGAGTGAATGTGTAGTTATTAAGGACAAGTAGAGATCAGCAAATTACATTAAATCAGTAGTTGCCATTGTGAATGAGAAGCCTGTGTTGAATATCCTTGTGAACCTAGATTTGTCAGAGTCAGGAAGGACTTCAGGAATTGCTTAGTGCGGTACCCTTTGTTTTCCTTTCCCTATAGTCAAGTAGTTAATTAGAGGCTGAGCTGAGACTAAAGTCTTGTCTTTACTTTCTGAAAATTTAAATACTTCAAGTTTAAATGCTCTAGATTGAAAATAAAACAGTAAATGATTATTTTTCCTTTGTGGTGGGCAGGGGAGGGACTGGTTAGGCAGGGTAAAAGAGTGTTTAGAATAGTTACGCCATTTTTTAGTTTTTCCTTTTGTGCTTATAAACTAGGACATATGCTATTGAAATTTGATTTTAGTTTATGATGATGATAATCACTTGTATTACCTAGATCAAATTTTAAAAATTGACTTAATGTTATCTGTCTGTTCTCATAAATAAACAATTATTTATTTTTAAAGGACTGTCAGTAACATGTAAAATAAATTATAACACCTACCACCATTTGCAGTGAAAACTGGAGCCATTTGTATAAAATCAGAGCTGCTTAGTGCTTCTCTGAGATGATAATAAAGTAAGTTTCTCTCTGTCTGCAAGGTAATGAAGTCCTTTTTTGTTCTGTTTTCTTTTAATGGTCGACAGTTTAGGAATTGTCTGTGTGACCTGACTGATGTTCTTTTCACCCTCCTGTGTGACACTATTGTTTGGCTACATTTGATTTTCCACGCCTCATGACTCAGGGAAAGCTTGCACTGGATGAGCTCAGCTCTCTGTGCCATTCATCAGGGTTTTGTGGATGGTGGAGCACTGCGGGCTTTCCCTTGGTGTCTTACGTGTGATGGAGCTGTGGAAGCCAGTCCCTGAGGTCTCATGGGGTCCTGCAGCAGCCAGAGCGTGCAGAACGCAAGAAAGGGGAGAAAGGTGATTATTAGAATATACAGATACGCTGACGAGATCAGGAAGTGAAGTGTACCCTCCTGGCAGAGGTAGACACAGTTCAGAGACGTGCAGGGTACATCCTTGTGAGCACGAGTCAGTTAGCAAAGTCTTGTGGAAAAGCTAAGTGGGACTTGGATTGCTTGGTTAGAAATATTATAGAAATGGTCCTCAGCAGTTATTTAAAATAAGGCTTCAAGACTAGTAGTTGAAATGAACCAACCTAATTTAATGAACTTAATTTTTTGGTAGAGGGTTCTTTGCAATTGTTTTTGGCACGCTTACGGGGGAGCTTGTGTGTCGTATGCCCCGCTCAGTGCTGCGGTGGCGGAAATAGCGTCTCATTTTACTCTTCCCCATAGTTACTAGGGATGTTTTCCAGCAGTTAGAATTTCCCTTCTTATATCACGTAGGAACTGTTTTCCTCTTTTTTTTTTTTTTAAAATAGGTATATAGGTTTTCAAGCATGCTCTAAGCAGTGTTGCTAAGTAGCTACCTAATATCTGTAATTAAGAAATGAAATACTTTTATCTTTCAGCATTGTTGGAGGGCTTTCCTTGCGCGTCTGTGACAGGTTGCATTTTATTTTCTGAACCGTTTGAAAGTAGGCTCTTTGCCCCTCGGTACCTCAGTGTGTGTTTCTGAAGGAGGAGGACAGGCTCCCACAAGATAGCTGCCAAATTTAGGGAATTTAGCATTGAACAGGACTGTCAGCAATACCATTAATGTTAATTTAACATATTTTATTTTATTTTTGATTCAAAGCCCCATTATACTTGGCTTACTTTTCACATTTACGTCTGGAGGATAAGATCTATTTAAAGTCTAATTCTCTGATGATGGACTGGCCAGTGTCACACCATGTTCTCTGTCCACCCAGTCCTTTGACATTTGTGTTCCAACGAGCATTTCTTAGAGGGAAGACATTATAATCTTGGGGTCAGCATCCAAATTTCCCCACAAAAGAATGAACTCCCTGAGCGGCCCCGCCTCCTCTGGCTTGCTCTACCAGTCTTCTTAAATGAATAGATCTATTCAAGGCCTGGACTAGAGTTCAGTGTCACCAGTGAAAGAGCCTCTGATTTTTTCCATTTTAAATAGTTCAGTATGTAAGTTATTTAATCAGGTTTGCATTTCTCTGAATGACTGTACTCTCTCCTCCGAGTTTACAGAAAACAGTGGTGAATGGACTAATAATTCATGTTGCGTTTATTAATGCTGAAATGTAAATTTTGCTTAATGATTACTTTTTTCCTAAACGTTTAAAGTTACATGGCTCGCTCATGGAGTACTAGAAATCGTGGGGAGAAAACTGAGCACGCTGGATGACTTTCTTGCTTCTCTGTAATCTCTTTTGAGTGAGTAATTGACGACGGTTTGTTAGTTTTTAGAAGACAAATAGCACATCTTACTGCATGTAGTAGGTGCTCAGAAGATACATGTGATACGAATTTCTGATTAAAAAAATACTTGCTGTCTGACAGGAGTGGAATGAATAACACGGTGTGAGGAAGGAGATTTCTTAAGCCAGGTCCTGTAGTGTCTTCAGTCCCATCTGATACCTGGAGAAAGCAGTGTGGTGTAGTAGAATGTCAGAAGGATGTAGGTTCACATTCTGGCTCCACTATTTATTAGATATATGATTGTGGAGAAGTTATTTAAGCTTCAGTCTCTCATCTGTAAAATGAGGGTGTGCCGTGTACAGATTTTGCAAGGATTAGGGCCAGTAGAATGTCAGAAGGATGTAGGTTCACATTCTGGCTCCACTATTTGTTAGATATATGATTGTGGAGAAGTTATTTAAGCTTCAGTCTCTCATCTGTAAAACGACGGTGTGCCGTGTACAGATTTTGCAAGGATTAGGGCCAGTATGTACAGAGCACCTTGTATGGTTCCAAGAGCACAGTATTGTTGTTGTTAGTAACCATGGGGTCATTTCCAACTCACGTTGACCCCATGTGTTACAGAGGACTGGTCCTTAGGGTTTTCTTAGCTGTAATCTTTACAGAAGCAGATCGCCAGGCCTTTTCTTCCACAGTAGCGCTGGGTAGGTTTGAACTGCCAATCTTTAAGTTAGCAGATGAGCACAAAATGGTTATGTCACCTAGGACCTTAAGAGTATGGCAAGCATCAGTAGTTGGTAGCTTGATTTTCTGGAATCATTCTAAAGCTATACTTCATACCTGAGCTCCATATGGAAACCACAGGTGTCTTCTTGACCTGCACTGGGACGTGACTTTGTTCTTCGTAGTCATTGATGAAAAGAAGTTCATATTTTATTTCAGCTGTTTTGCACTTAGATTTCTTTGTCAGTTTTTAGGAGGTGTTAATTGATTTTGGCTAAGTTTGCTACACTAATATAGGGTATCAAGAAACATGCTAAGGTTGATTCATACTTTCTTTGTTATCTTCGGACAAAGTCAAAACCAAATCTACTGCCATCATGTTGATTCTGACTCGTAGTGACCCTATAGGGATGGAGTAGAACTGCCCCATAGGGTTTCCAAGGCTGTAATCTTTACGGAAGCAGACGGTCACATCTTTCTCCTGTGGAGCTGCTGGTGGGTTCAAACTGCGGACCTTTCAGTCAGCAGCTGAGTGCTTTAACCACTGTGCCACCAGGGCTCCTTTCAAACAAAGTAGGGGCTGTTAAAAAATTGAAGAACTTTTAGTTTTTAGAAAGTGGAGTATGTGGGATGATTTGATACTGTGATATTATCTAATGAAGGTCTGTAGTTTCCAGAAAACCATTTAGATTTGCTACATCCTGGTGATGCGGTGGTTAAGAGCTAGACTGCTAACCAAAGGCTGGCAGTTGGAATCTGCCAGATGCTCCTTGGAAACCCTGTGGGGCAGTTCTGCCCTGTCCTGTAGGGTAACCGTGAGTCGGAGTCGACTGGATGGTGACAGGGTTTTTTGGTTTTTAGATGCAATCTGAAGAATAAACTTCATGATTTTTAAATAGAGATATCCTTTACAAATATTAAAATGCGTGTGCTTCAAGGTAGATTTCATTGAGCCTTCACAAATATCGTATGTGTCTGTGTAACTACTACCTGAATCAAAACACAGACCCTGTTCATCTCCCCAGAAATTGTTTTCCATGGGCCTTTCTCCATAGGCACTACTCCTCCTTCACAACCTCTTTTCTGATTTCTGTCTTCATAGATTAGTTTTGACGGTTCTTGGACTTAATATAAATAGAGTTATACAGGATGTACTTCTCTGTGAATGGCTTCTTTTGCACGACAGTGTTTTACAGATTCACCTGTGCTGTGTGGTTATCACTGGTTCCTTCATTTTTATTGCTGAGTAGTACAAGCTTCATGGTTTTAAACGTAAAAGTGAAAAATAAAATCACCTTAGCTAAAGTGACCTTTATCTAAATAGACTTGGCATTACTTCTCTGGTGATGGAATTAATTCTAGCCTCATTCCAAATGTGCCTATTTAATAATGTAGTTGGCAGTGAGATAAGGTAAGTTTTGCAGGCCCGAGTAGTAATTCATAATATGGATTTAGTAGCTAATAGCTTGGGAATCAAAGACAGTGATGATTTCAGAAACTTTGCATAGAAGCAATGATATGAATGAAACGATGATGAACTTTCCAAAATTTATAAATTGTAATGTACTTGATATCCTGGAAATGTCAAATAACGCTTTTTCATTATTTACTGTAGGTGCTACAGAATATCTTAGAAACAGAAAATGAATATTCTAAAGAACTGCAGACTGTGCTTTCAGCTTATCTACGGCCATTACAGACCAGTGAAAAGTAAGTTAGATGATAAATTGCTTTCACTTAAAATAGTCATCTTAGGTGGTTCTCTTTTATTTTCAGAGAATAGAGGGTGAAATAATGGAATGGAATTCAGTATACAGGTTTTCCATAGACACAAGTAACTTGTTTATTAGCTTAAGACCTTAATAGAGCATTGGTGTGGAACAGGAGAGAATATAAGTAAAATGTTTATGTATTTTTTCTGTTATTTTTCTTGGCTGTAGGTTAAGTTCAGCAAACACTTCATATTTAATGGGAAATCTAGAAGAAATATGTTCTTTCCAGCAAATGCTTGTACAGTCTTTAGAAGAATGCACCAAGTAAGTGATGGTAAAAATCTGCGAAATTCAGATTGGCATAAGTGGTATTTAAAGGATACAGTTTAAAATAATTTTAGAATTCACATTTCTACAGATGGAAACTGAATTATTTTGAATCTTCAGGGTGGATCAGTTTTTATAGTAAGAACACTGTTTAGAATATCTGGCTTTTGTAGTATTGAAGGAATACAAAGGAGGGACCTACTGACTATTCAGAGAAGAGGGAAAGGCTTCAGAAGAGTAGTGATTTTTTTAAGGTGTTCCGTGCCGCGAGAGAATTAAGAGCTTTCCAGAAGAGGAAGAGAGAAGAGCGAGTGAAGAAGCATGGAGTTGTCAAACTCGAGCCTGCTTGTAGGAAGGAAGGAAGACCTTTCTGTACACATCCTTGAATGCAATGTCTTTCCAACATTTTCTGCTAGCATTTGTGTTATTCCTGGTCTTCAAGAAGCTGATCAGTTGTAAAGCACCACATACATATAACGTGCTATTCTGATGTGTTCGGGGACTTGTTTTTGCTACTTTTCCAAGATATTTTTGGTGGGGTGGGGGGCATGTCCTTGATAGTTCTCATAAGTTTTTCTTTGTATGACTGTTTTATGTTCTTTGCTAACCTCAGACATTGAGGAATATTTATTTTTTAACTGCCAGCTAGGTGTTGGATGACTTAAAATTATAATGCATATGAAAAAGTTTTTAGATTTTAGTTCATCAGGTGATGTTTTATGTTTCTTTACTTGTGGAGTTGATAAAGGAAGTTGACACATTATTTTTAAGTTGTCTTTGATCTTTATTTTTAGAACCACCAGAATACTTTTTTCTCTTGGTTTCTGGTTTTCCTTGTAGCTTGTTCTCATGTGTCTTTTTAAGTCTTGGATGTAGCGAGGGGATAGCCTCCTTTCTGAGCCACCTTTAAAGTTTATTTTGGCTCAGGAGCCAGCTCTTAAAATTGCTCACAGTTTACCATGTTGAAAATAGGTCAGTCCCCTTTAACTTTCTGACTGAGCTTTAAAGATTCATCAAGGTAGTTCATGAGGGAAGGCTGGAATGCCAGACTAACTGCTGGCCTCCAAACAGAAACTGAGATGATTCTGAATTCTGAGTTGACAGGTTTTTTTTCCCTCAGTGCTTTAAGGCGACCATCCCACCATCACTTGGCCATCTTCAGTGCTTTAAGGCGACCATCCCACCATCACTTGGCCATCTTCAGTGCTTTAAGGCGACCATCCCGCCATCACTTGGCCGTCTTCAGTGCTTTACGGCGACCCTTCCACCATCACTTGGCCGTCATTGTTTCTAATGAAGAGTGCACAGTCTTTCAGGTTCTTGTTTCCCTGGCTGCTTTCTAAATGTTGCCTTCACTTCTGGTTTTCAGCAGCTGGACTGTGGTAAGCCCAGGTACAGTTTTCTTTGTATTTATCCTGGTTGAGGGACACTCACTTCCTGAACCTGTCAGTTTATTTCTGACACCAAATTTGAGAAATTTTTGGTCATCATTTCTTCAAATCCTTTTCAGCTTTACTCTCTTTCTGGGACTCTAATTACATGTATGTTAGACCTTTTGATGTCCCACTGGTCTCAAAGGCTCTGCTCATTTTCTCCCCAACTCTCTTTTTCTTCTCTGTTGTTCTGTTGTGAGGTTCACTGCCTGCCTCTTTCTTCTGTCACCCCTGTGCAGTAATTTTTAAATTTGAGCTACTGCATTTTTCAGTTCTAGAATTTCTATTTCACCCTCTCTGTCTCTTTAATAGTTTCTGTCTCTCTGCTGAGGTTTTCTATTTGTTCATTCACTACCAGCATATTTTTATTTATCTTTGAATACCATTATAGTAACTGTTTCAAAGTCCTTGTCTGCTGATTTCAACACTGGTTCTTCGTGAAGGTTGATATCTATTGATTGTCTTTTCTTGTGAAAATGGATCACGTTTTGTTTCTTTTTATTTCTAGTAATTTTGGATTGTGTGTCGTTCATTGTGAGTTATAGACGCTCAGAATTCTTTAGGTTTCTCTGGAGAGTATTAGTTTTTGTTTGTTTGTTTAACTTGGTCAGACTCAAAAATGCAGTATCCATCCCTTGAATGGAAGCTGAAATCTCAGGCCAGCTGTTTTAAACAGCTATTCTGCTTGAAATCTGCCCCGTGCACATGCAGTTCAGAGGTCAGCCAGAGATTGGGGCAGAGTTTAGAGACAGAATTTAGTGTTCTCCCTCTCTGTTTTATGTCCTGGATTTCTCCCTCAACTTAGCAGCACCTCTGGTTGGACCAAGCTCTCTGGGCTTTCTCTTGGGGTTTTTAGCTGTTCCACATAACACAGTCTTGGTCTGCCATCGGCCTAAAGACTATGGAAACATCGAAACAGACCCTGTGCCGTTTCCTTCTTGCAAATGTTAGTGCTCCTCCAGAATCTTCCTACTTCTGATTGCTCTCTGGGTAGTTGGTTTTATATTTTGTCCACAGTTTATAGTTTTTATCTGCAGGAGAGTCAGTGTAATAGGAGCCACTTGGCAATAACTAGAAATGAAACCCCCTGGATTTATAGAACCCATTTCCTTTTCCCATTTCTCAGGTCACTGTTCCTGCTTCCTCTTGGCTTCGTAGGGCTTCTCGGATGATTTTTGTAATCACTGTCTCTTCACCATTCAAAACAAAACCATGTTCTCCCTTAAAACATTCTCATGCAATTTGCGGCATTAATGTATACATATTTGTGTCACTCGTATATGTGACTGGTTGCTCTTTACATTGGTTTGTAAGTCTGTTCAGAGCTAAAACAGTTCCCAGTTTTCTCAGCCTGCCTTTCTCATGCAGTCATTCATTCAGAGCACTCCATACGTTCATTTACTCAGTGCCCCCTCTATGTCAGGTGCCATCCCAGGTGTGTAAGACAGATGTTAGTGAGACAGTCATGACCCCTGGCCTGCGGGAACTTATCATGTGGTGAGGGAGACAATTAAAAATTATATAAATACCTGTAACACTGCAGTTGTGGAAAAGCTATGAAGGAAATTACACAGGGTGCAGTTGGCATGTTTCAGGGGAAGATAACCTAATCTTCATCAGGAAAGACTTCTGTGAAAGAAGTCAGTTCACGTGGGCACTGAAGAGATGGATGGGAGTTAACCAGGCGGACAGAAGGGGGAGAAAGCCTGAAGGTGGGGGGGTTTGCTGTGACTGAAGCTGGTGAGGAAGGAGGAGAGTGGAATGCTCTGAGCTTGGAGGAGCAGGCTGGATCAGCCTTTTGGAGGCCTCTTGATGGATTTTAGACTTCTCTCCAAGAGTAGTTGGAATCATCAGTGGGTTTTAAGCCTGGCAGGGTTGTGATCAGCATTCTTGGTAAACACTAACTCTGTCTGTGGTTTTTGGGGGTGGAGGACAAAGAATGCAGAGAGACCAGGTAGGAAGTTACGTGGTTTTTTTCTGTGCTTACTAAATGTCTATGTCTTAAAAGTCCCTGAATAATAAACAGTTATTTGATAGTGATTTTCTGAAGTTGAGTAATAGCTAAATTGACCTAAGTTCTTCTGTAAAAAGTTACTTTATAAAGTATTTTGTTTTGGTTGAATTTTCTGACTAGTACCTCTAGAAATCGAGTACATTCTTTGTGGTCCAGTGCAGGTTGTGGTCACTGTCCCTTTGCGCAAACCACTCTTACCGGGGTGAATGCTGCAGCTTTTCACGTTCATTTGTTCGTTCCACTCATGTTACTTTCCACGTCTCCGTTCTTTTCTACTCCAGAACTCGTTTGGATATCGTTTGCGATAGTTTTCCCAAGCATTCTTCTATCCTATGAAGGCCTCTTTTGTTGTGGTTACGACTGCCGTGAATCCGTTTGCAGTAAAGGGAGCATCATAGTGTTCTCCTCTTGGCGTGGGTCATTGCACAGGTCTCTGGAGGGAACAGCTGTAGCTTTTATGCTAAAGATTTGGGGAGAGGTCTAAATGTAGGTCAGTGGGAAGCACTTTTTAAAAATGGGATTTATAGACATTTTTTATGGTTGTAAAAGGAATCACAGACTCTATAAAAGTATTTGGAAACTACAGAATAGTACAAAGCATAAAGTTAAAATCATCAACAATCTTTTCTTCCAGAGATGATTATTGGTAATATGTTCTTTCACTCTTTTAATCTTCGCTTTATAAGAGAACACATGTATAATTGGAACTAAGATTTTTAGTCTGATTTTTTTCTCTTGGACAGTGAGTTAGCATTGATTTAGCCCTCTTTACATGGTAGGTGTGAACAGGGATGAACAAAACAGACACAGTCTCAAAGAAGAGTACTCCAGAAGAGAGCCACAGATATATTCTTACCACTTTAATGCCACCAGATTTTCTAAAATACCGTTTTTTTTGGCAGCTAATAGTCTTTTTGTGGCTGTACTATTTTTAGCTATTAATTTTTAGACACATTTTAGTTTGCTTTTGTAAGTCTTAATGTAAGAAATCGTAAAGAGTAACTTCTCTACATGTAACTAACATTTATTGAATTCTTCTAATATGTTCTAGCCATTCTTTGCATACTTTAAATGTATTAACTCATTTACTCCTTTAAATGACCCAATGATGTGGGTGTTTAAAGACGAGAAAATCAGGACACAGAGGTTGAGTAACTTGCTCAGTGTAACGCAGCGAGTAGCTGGTAGATTCAGATTGGATCCAAGAAAAAACAGCTGTTGCTGTCGAGTCAGTTCCACCTCATAGTGACCATATAGGACAGAGTAGAACTGCCCCATAGGGTTTCCAAGGAGCAGCTGGTGGATTCGAACTGCTGACCTTTTTGTCAGCAGCCAAGCTCTTAACCACTGCGCCACCAGGGCTCCATTTTTTATATTCCTAGTTATTTACTTATACAGTAAAATCTGCAAAAGCCAGAACCTGTATGAGGCGTAAACCTGTCAGAGAAGGGAGCTCCAGTATCTCCATCAGTAGAGAGCGATGAAGCTCTGACTTTAGTTCAAACTGTCATGGCTTCTGACCCTGTCTGCCCTGAGCTCCCAGTGAAGTCCCCTCCGTCAGGTTTGTTCCCTTCTAGTCTGTCTTCTCCACCAGCAGTGATTGTCTTTCTGAAATCATTCTGATTAGGTCAGTGCTCTGCTCAGAAACTCTGGGTGGCATGTCATCGTTTATTTACTTGTTCATAGCGCTTTGTCACAAACTGTAGTTTGAGATGTCTTCTCAGGAACTCTTCAGATGATGGGAATTTTTATTCCTTAAAAAAGCTAATTTAGAAGATCCAGTCCAAATGTTTTAATAATCTGTGGAAGTCGGTCCACAAATTGGCTCCCAACCTGCCTCTTCAAACTTCTTCCCTGTGCCTTTCCACTCTTTCTGCTCTAACTCACAAAGCTTTCCTTTCTGCTCCCCGGTGGTGTTGATAAATGTCATTTTCCGCACGGCGCCCTGTACTATTCCCTTTGTTTGGATTTGCTGTCTTCTGCATCTCCTCCTATTAAGGTCTTTCAGACCTAATGGGCACGGCAGTTCTTGTCCCTGCGTTCCAGTCTTCCCTTGATTTTGTTTGTGTGTTTTAAAATCCTCTTTCTCAAATCCTCCGGACCTAATGGGCGCGGCAGTTCTTGTCCCAGCCTCCTGTTCTTACCCTGTATTTTTTTGGTTTTTATTTTGTTTTAGTTGGAAACTCCTTTTCAGTGAATTACAGACATCAGTAGATTGTGAGTTCCCTTTAGTTCCCTTGTGTACAACCGGACTTCAGTAAATTTGTGGATGAAGAAAGTAGTGTAATATAATATGTAAATATTTAATGTGACTGCTGTATTAGTTAGATAAACATTGTATATCCATTGTGTTAAAAATTAATTATAAAGCTCACCTTAAGATATAACCCATTGCCATTGAGTTGATTCCGACTCATAGCGACCCTATAGGACAGAGTAGAACTGCCCCGTAGGGCTTCCAAGGAGCGGCTGGTGGATTTGAGTGGCTGACCTTTTGGTTAGCAGCTGAGCTCTTAACCACTGCACCACCAGGGCTCCACTCTTAAGATACAGGTAAATATATTTTTGTAAGCAATATTTGAATTGCTACTGTACATTTTCATAGTAAAATACTATTTGTTTTAGATTGTTTTATTATCAGTGTATAAATTTAAAGCTAGAGGATGTAGTTTATTTGGTTTCGAAGCTCTCTATTTGAACACTCCAAATAATACACAATGGATAAGCTAGAGATAATATTCAACTGTGGGGTACAGCCACACACTCTTAGCCTGGGGCATACTTCTCAAGGTTCTCCTTTGCTTTTCCTGACTTGGTATCATAGTTACGCATGGGTTCTGCCTAGGTTGTCCTTACTAAGAAAGAAAGGATAAGACTTGTAGCTTATTCGAAGGTGATTTGAGATTTATTGTTTGCATTTTTAGAAGGTAGACACTCAGCAAGTACGTGAAACTCGGCTGACCCAAATAATTCCAGGTCTTGGGGCAGAGCCTATTAAAAACAAACCAAACCCGTTGCCGTGAAATCGATCCCAACTCATAGCAACCCTGTAGGACAGAGTAGAACTGCCACATAGGGTTTCCAAGGAGCAGCTGGTGGATTCGGACTGCCAGCCTTTTGGTTAGTAGCCTGAGCTCTTAAGTACTGCACCAGGGCTTCACAGAAATTATTTATGTACATGTCATTTTCCTATGAAAACTTGAGATTGCGGCATGTGGGCCAGAGGTACGTCACTGTGTTCCCCATAGATTCTGTTGCCATGATTTGCACATACTGTGCACTCAGTAATTAAACATTGAGTGACTGATTGAATATTTTTATTTTGAATTTCCTGGTCGATTGTAAATACTTTATTTTTTGTCTAAAACTTAAAACATTTTTAAAGTTTGACAAGTTGTTGTTATTAAGACAACCAGTGCTTCTAAGAATAGTTTACCTACACATAAAACCAAACCCCTTGCCGTCGAGTTGATTCCGACTCATGGTGACCCTATAGGATAGAGCAGAACTGCCCCTATAGGGTTTCCAAGGAGCACCTGGTGGATTCGAGCTGCTGACCTTTTGGCTAGCAAGTAGCCGAGCTCTTAACCACTGCGCCACCAGGGCTCCAGTCATGTGTATGTGTACGCGTGCATCCCTGGCAATGCTCCACCCTTCATGTGCACGTATGTGTGTGTATGTGTGTGTGTGTGTGTGTGTGTGTATGCGTGCATCCCTGGCAATGCTCCACCCTTCATGTGCACGTATGTGTGTGTATATGTGTGTGTGTGTGTGTGTGTGTATGCGTGCATCCCTGGCAATGCTCCACCCTTCATGTGCACGTATGTGTGTGTATATGTGTGTGTGTGTGTGTGTGTGTATGCGTGCATCCCTGGCAATGCTCCACCCTTCATGTGCATGTGTGTGTGTGTGTGTGTGTGTGTATGTGTGCATCCCTGGCAATGCTCCACCCTTCATGTGCATGTATGTGTGTGTATATAAGTGTGTGTGTGTGTGTGTGTGTGTATGTGTGCATCCCTGGCAATGCTCCACCCTTCATGTGCACGTATGTGTGTGTATGTGTGTGTGTGTGTGTGTGTGTGTGTGTGTATGCGTGCATCCCTGGCAATGCTCCACCCTTCATGTGCATGTGTGTGTGTGTGTGTGTGTGTGTATGTGTGCATCCCTGGCAATGCTCCACCCTTCATGTGTGTGTGTGTGTGTGTGTGTGTGTGTGTGTGTGTGTGTGTGTGTATGTGTGCATCCCTGGCAATGCTCCACCCTTCATGTGCATGTATGTATGTGTATATGAGTGTGTGTGTGTGCGCACGTGCATCCTTGGTGGCCCCTGCTCCTTGGAAACCACGTAGGGCAGTTCTAGTGTGTCCAGTAGGGTAGCGATGCGTCAGAATCGACTCGACCGCAAGGGGTTTGATTGTTTTTGGTTTCTGTATATAAGAACCGTGTTTAAAGTGTGTCCTTTCCACGTCTCCATCCTTTGCTCCTCTTGTCTCTTATCCGGCCAACCACGTCCATGTTAACTTTCCTAGAGTACTGCTTTCATTTATCATCCTCCTGCTCTCACACCGCCGGGAGGTCGTCTCTCTTCACAGGACTCAGCTGTGTGGTCTGGTTGGTATCTGAGACTTTTTATCATCTGCTGGTAAAGGGAGCTACTGTTAATTCGTCAAAAATTATTGATCACCCATTTTGTGACTGCTCTGGAGTCAAAAAGAGATCATGCCTGGTTATCACCTCACCCGTTTGTGTGCTTGGAGATCTGTAGGTCCCTGATTCCTGTCGCTTCCTGTGGTAGTCGGTTTTGTGTATCAGGTTGACAAGGCTGTGGTTCCCGGTTGGTCGTTTGGGCAGAAACTAATCTAGTTGCTATCTCAGAGTACCATATTGTTACGCAGATAATGCGTGCCTTCTGCCTGCCTCCCTGGGAGGTATTTTCCTAAGAATGCTGTGCTGATTTTTGTTTTCAAGCAACATGTTAAAAAAATTGGCATCTCTGTGCTTATGAAAATACCTTGTGGTAGAGGGCACGGCGGGCAAACAAACGTAGAAGATGTGTGCTATTCGTGTAAAATATGGTAGTTACAAGTAATTCAGTCAGTTGGCCTTAGGTAAAAGATTTCCTTCCATAACATAATCTAATGTAATGCAGTATAATCACTTCCATAATACAGTATGATCAGTCGATAGTCGAGATCATACCAGTGTAGGTGGATCCTAAACCTCATCACTCCTGAGTTATAAGAAGACCACAGTAGACAGACACACAGACACACAGACACACACACAGACTCGCCATGTGAGGATCATCTGCAGGCTAAGGAACCACAAGACACCCAGGGCTACTGATGATGAAGGCATAGACACAGCCGAGGCCCATTTGGACTTTGGCCTCCGGAACTGTGAGACCATAAATGTCCGTTCTTTGAAGCCACCCACTTGTGGCATCTGTGTTTTTCACACACCTGTCTTGTTACTCCCTTTTGCCAGCTTTCCTCTAGCCCCAGCAGTCCACTTGCTCTCTTTCTGCCAGGTGTTCCTTCTTCTGAGCATTTGCTGTTACCTTCTCCACCCTAGGATGTCGCGGCTGCCCTGCTGTACCCACCCTCCTCCCTAGTGTACTGCCCCACTTATCAACTGCCTTCCTTTAGGTCACTGTCACCGTCCTCGTTCAGCTTCCGGCTAGACCAGCTGTTCCGGACCCGGGACAGCTCTGGTTGTCACAGCTGGGAAGGAGGCACCTGAGGAGAGTTGCTCTGGCAGTGGTGCTGAGCTTGAGAACCCTAATCTAGACTGTTGATCAAGACCCTCCTGTCGCCCCTTCCCCCTTATTCTGTGCCACCTGCTGCCACCACACCAGGGCTGTTTTGGTGTACCTTTAGTCCTGTCACTTTGCTGTTAAGAAATTTCCAGCAGCTTCGCAGTGTTTACTTTGTCAGTTGGACTCCTGCTGATACTCAGAGCTACCTGTATCCTCCTTTTAACTTACCCTCCTACCCTTCTCTCCCAATATCCTTCCCCCTTGGAGCCGTGCTGGTGCAGTGGTTAAGAGCTTGCCTGCTAACCAAAATGTGGGCAGTTCTACTCTGTTCTGCGGGGTCACTAGTCAGAATTGACTCAATGTCAATAGTTTTTTTTTTTTTTTTTCGTTCTTCTCCCTTATAGTCCCCGGGTGGTGCAAAGAGTTAAGACATTGAGTTGTTAACTGAAAGGTTAGAGGTTCGTGTCCACCCAGATATGCCTTGGAAGAAAGGCCTGGCGATCTGCTTCTGAAAAATAAACCATTGAAAACCCTAGGGAGCACAGTTCTACTCTGACACACACGGGGTCACCATGAGTTGGGATAGACGGTAACTGTTGTTTTCTTATCCCTTATATGCCATACAGACTGGATGATTTACTGTTCTCCAAACATGGGGGTCATAGAGTCTTAGAATTTTAGAGCTATGAAAAATATCTTACAAATAATCTGGTTGACTGACTTTATGAAGAAACTGAGAACCAGAAAGGTTATGTGACTTTCCTGAAATGATGCAGCTAGTAAGTAGTGGAAGTGAGATCAAAATGTAGCTCTCTCTAATTCAGAAACCAGGCTCTGCATAATATTTCCCTGTGCCTTTGGGTGTGACCATTACATGCTTAGATTTCAGTTTGTAATATGCTCAAAATATATGTGTCTTCAGTGTCTGGATCCTGTAGAAAGAAGAAGTTACTCTTTATTATTTGATAAAGCACGCTTGCTTCTTTGGATTATAGTACTCTAATGAGTCGCAAAGAGATGTGGCTTTCTGCTCATGACTCCCCAGAAGGATATGTCCTTTCCTTCCTTTGACGGCTGGCTGCGGTTTGTGTCTCATATAACTGAAACATCATGTTCAGTCCTACACGAAATTGACTTCTGTGCTTGTTTTATATTCCCCAAAAGGCTACAATCGTTTTAAAGGTAGAGTGTTTCTTACGTTGTTTTTAACCTGTTCCCATTGCCTTGGAACGGTGCTGAATACATACTTGAAATTAATTGGTTGAGTCAGTGACTGTTTATCCTGCAGATAGGACCATGGCTAATCCCTGAAGGCTATTAAAAACCCACTTAGAGGTTCCACACCTTAAAAAGGGTCTATTAACAATGCAAATACCAGCTTACTTTGACTTCAGTTAAGTATAAATAAACTAAGTAGGAAAACCCATAAGACATGTTCAGGGTTTGAAAAGTTGGCTTGATTGAGTTTGTTCTCATCTGTACGTGGATCTGTTTATAATATTTATCTGAAGAGTTTTGAACGCTCACCCGTCAGGTATCTTGTTACTTTGGGCCGTGGCTCTTCTGCTGAATCCGTCACTGAGCCTGCACGTCTGTGTCTCCATGAACCTCCTCAACTCCTCCTGGCCAGGGCAGGTCTTCTGCAGAAGCAGCAGCTCTCAGAGAGAGTGAAGAGACGCCAATTTTTCTGTGTTGAGGTCTGTTTTGTTTTTTAGTGCAGGAGAAGAAAAGGGACTAATCAGAGTATTTACTGTCAGTCAGGCTCTGTGGTAGATGTTTTTACATGCGTTAACTTTCTAAACCTTCCCACTAATCGTGTGTGAAGTATTTTTTATTTATATGTCACTTTTCTGTTTTCTCTATTACATACATTATTTATGTCTTACCTCTCCATGTTAACCTACATTTTAGAAGTAGATATTTAATTTCACATTCAGTATTTAGCAGAGTCGATATCTAATATCCAGGTCTGTCTTTTCTGAAGCTTTTGATTTTTAAAACTATCATATTATTCCAGAGTAGAAGATAAGATTAAAGTGAATGATGTGGGAAGTTAGAGGAGAGTGGAGAATTAAAAATGAGGTTTCATGGAAGTTGGAAACACTGTTACAGCACTTCTGTTCGCTCCTCTCAGGAGACGGATGGCAGCGTTAGTTCTTATGCTTTTATATTCCGCACACCTGTTATCAGAGCACATACTAGTCCCTCTGTAAAGTTTCTTAAATTAGCTGAATAGGAACAGCCTCTTTGAGGCTTGGTAAGGAATGAGTAAAAATTGTTGCATATGCTTAAGTCACTGTTGCTTTTTGGTGGACCTCACCGTGTCTGGTTGGTGTTTAGAACACGAGACTTAACCCAATAGTTCGTGACTCACCAGTTGTCCACAGTTGTATGACTTTCTCCCGCCCGTACTTAGCAACCTTCACGTAGAAAGTAGGGATAATCAACGATCAGAAATGCACAGTGTGAGTCTCAGAACAACAAAAGGAAGGTGAGGGAACTGTAGGAGACAAACCCCAGACTACTTCTTTCAGAGATGCTCACCAGAGATGGGGTCTGGGAGACATGGAGATAGGGAGTCACGTGCTTGAGATCCTGGATGCAGCGTCTGGGCAAACCAGAGGATAGGAATAGTGTTTTCAGATGAAAGGTGTTGAAAGGCATTCTGGGGGCCAGCCAGAAACAGGAGAAAGAGTCCTACTTAACAAGAAAACAGCAGAGAGTAGGAAAGGAGAGGCTAGCACGAAGTTCCCCACATGCGGCCATGTCTGATTTTATTATTGCTACGTGTGTCAGAGAAGAACTGTTCTCCAGAGGGTTTTCAGTGGCTGATTTTCTGGAAGTAGATGGCCAAAACTTTCTTCTAAGGCCCCTGTGGGTGGACTTGAACTGCCAGTCTTTTGGTTAGCAGCCCCACATATTCACCATCTCTTAACTCCCAGGGACTCCTTAGGGATTTTAATAGTACCACTTAGCCTCTGACAGCAGCAGTAGGCTTGAGCTGGAAGAACTGGGTGGGGTGGAAGCACTAGACAATGAGGGGAGAAAGAGCAGGCTCGCTGTGCATGAGACAGTGGGGAGGCGGAAAGGCAGCAGGTTGGAGTTAGATGGCATGATTTGTGTTTTATAGAGAGAGTGATTTTTCTGAATGAAATGGTTAAAATCTGACCGTCCAGGTTGATGGCTGAAGTGGAGTTCATTGGGTTAGTGCGTTTTAGCTCAGGGTGTTGAAGAAGTCAAGGATGACATCTTAGAGGAAGGTGACAGAGTGTTCTGGATGTCGTTCAGTGTGTGTGATTTGGGGGAGCAAAAGCCATCAGTTTGAGTAAAGAAGAAGTTACAGAGTGAAGGTGGCAGAACTGATCTGTCCGTTTCAGAAAAAAGAAAAGACTAGCCTCCATTGGCAGTGACTAAAAGGGGCAGAAGGAAGATGAAAGGCAGCGATTTCATACATGAATACTGTGCGTGTTACAAGTTTTTGCCAACTGTGTGACCCCCTCGCACATTATTTTCCTAAGCGTGCTGTGTACATTAAATGTGTGTGGACGTTATTTACATGGGTGCATTATTTACGAAAAATACAGTAAGGCAGAGTGACAGAACATACCAGGACTGATTTAATTAGGAATGAGTATACATGAGAGCGTTTTGTAATTTTAGGCAATAGATGGAAACAGTAGTGGGAAGCAGGCTTGAGGGACAGGCTGCGTTTTGTTCATATTTCTGTCGCTGAGCGTAGTGTTTGGTATCTAGCCTACTAAATGTTTAAGTGGAGGATATGGACAGAGGAGTGTCTAGTAAGCAGAATTTTATAAATTTGGGGAGAAATGTGATCACTAACGTGTTGTCTGAACCCATTGGGAGTGTGGGTGTATTGGTATGTGCGTCTAGAAGCTGGCCTTCTGTCTGAATGTGCCTAAGAGAAGTGAACTTGCCTCTGCCAATAAAAATGGTGTTCTGTTTGTTTTCCTGAGAAAGCAGAGGATACTCCCTTTGAAAATATGATTATCCCTTTTTCCCGGTGGAGGCAGAGTAAAGGTTGTTGGAAATATAAAGGAAAAATAGTAAATATTTGCTGAGTATCTGTCATCTTAGACGCAGTATTAATTAAGGGAGCCATGAAGCTGAATATGCCCACGCTCCTGGGATAGAGTCACCTCAGTAAAAGGATATCTCAGTAGTGCCGTGGGAGTGATGTGGCAGTAACGCATCCCAGGACAGGTGCCTAAACCATCCGGGAACAAAGGATGGAGGGGCCAGGTTAGGGTGGAGGGTTGGGTTGTAACCTTTGAGTGGATTATGAAAGTGGTCATTTGCGAAGTCGAAGGAGCAGGATGACAGCACCAGGAGGAGCAGAGAAGAATATGTGGCTTGCGTGTAGGTTGGGACACAGTAACTAGAGGTGACGAGAGAGGAAGGCAGTGACTAACCCACGAGGCTCTTCGTGACGTTTGATGGAGTTGGGGAGTAAATGGGAAAACATTGAAGAGTTAAAGACAGGGCGACATGGCCAGACTTGTGTTTTAGAAAGATTATTTTAGTCACACTATCGCGGATAGATCGGAGAGGAGCAAAACCAAAGGTGTTGGGAGCAGGTAGGAGATTAGTGCAGAGGGTGCCAGAAATCCTGTGGCAAGTAGCAGAGGGAATGAGGAGGAGAGAGAAAACAATACCTTTGTCTGTATTTGATCATTCTTCCTACTTTCAGCTATTCTCATTCCTGTTTTGGGGAGGAAGATCTTTTGTCCATCTTAAAAGTTATCATGTCTTTGCAGGGAGGTGGGGAGAGAGAAAGGAAGGAATGGGGCCAGAGCAAGTGTTTATACAGCCTGCTTTGGTTGTAAGAGTGACTTGTTTCTAGCAGAGCTGAGTGATGGGACTGTGGTCCTAAGAGCAGTTCCCCATTTCTTCCAATACAGTAAAAATGAAGGGTAGTAATGCAGTGGTTAAGTGCTCAGCTGCTAACTGAAAGGTGTACTGTTTAAACCCACCCAGCAGGTCCACGGGAGAAAAGGCCTGGCAGTCTGCTCTTGTAAAGAACACAGCCTAGGAAACCCTGTGGGGCAGCTCTCCTCTGTCGTGTAGTGTCTCTGTGAGTCAGAATCCCCTTGAAGGCACACAACGACCTGAAGGGGGTAGACTTCAGAGATCCCTCCTGCTAAGATGATGATTGTTTCTATAAAGCTTTTGCTTTGTTCAATTTTGTAGAAACAGCTTGTGCTGCCCTCTAGTGGTCTGTTGTTGCTCATTCCCAGACTTTTGTGCTTCTCTACTGCTCACTCCCCTGATAACCCAATTTATAACCACAGGTGATGGCAGAGGTTATACACCGAAGGAAAAAAAAAGTATTTTTCTCCCCGAAAAATCATTACAAAAGGCATATGTGAAGGCTAGTTTAAGAAAAATTATTCCATTGCAAGCCAACTTAGACCATCACTCATTCACTAAAGCAGTAAACTAACCAAGAAAAAGCCTGCCCCCTCAGGGCAGAGACTGTGTCTTCTCTCTGCCTGTAACAGCGCCATGGTAGGCGTTCAGCGAGCTTCTGTTGATTGAATGTTGTTGCTTTTGTTGATCTTTAAAAGTATTCTTGTCCTTAAGTGGCTGCCGTTGTTTTTATACCTGAGCTCTCAGTCCATTTTGGTGACAAGAAGTAATTAGAACCACAATATCTTAAAATTCACTCAAGCCTTATTCTGTCAATGATTTCATAGTTAATATTTAATGATCCTTTATATCAAAGTTTTAAAAAATAAGCCAGCACCTAAGATCCTGGCCAATAGAACCTTCTTCTGATCTAAAAATTGAAGCGCAAACATCTACATGAAAGTTGCTTTGTAAAACAGTTTTGCTATGATTGTTAAACTATACATTCTACTCTGTATGCATAAAAAGGGCCTGTGTATTTGAATATCATATACATTTGTATGTTAGGTATTACAAATTTCTAAAATTGATTTTTAAGTATTAAAACTACACTTCTGTTAACTGTTGACTTTTGAATAATTATGTGAAATGGCCACTTCTTTATTAGATTTCAGCATATTAACTAGCTTGAATTATGTAGACTTATAAGAACCAATTGTTCGTTACACAGCACTTGTAAGCTCATTTTAAGGGGTATTATATGTTCTGCCACTGCTCATTTATCAGTTTGTCATACTGTGGTAGCTTTCGTGTTTCTGTGGTGCTAGAAACTATGCCACCAGTATTTCAAATACCAGCAGGGTCACCCATGGTGGATGTGTTTCAGCAGAACCTCTAGACTGAGACAGACGAGGAGAATGGACCTGGCAATCTACTTATGAAAAAATTGGCCAGTGAAACCCTTAGGAATAGCAGTGGAACATTGTCTGATAATAGTGTTGGAAGAGGAGCCCCTCAGGTTGGAAGGCACTCACAATACGACTGGGGAAGAGTTGGCTTCTCAAAGTAGAGTCAACCTTAATGACCTGGATGGAGTCAAGCTTTCGGGATCTTCATTTGCTTAGGTGGCATAGCTCAGAATGAGAAGAAACAGCTGCAAACATCCATTAATAATCAGAATGTGGAATGTACGAAGTATCAATCAAGGAATATTGGAAGTTGTCAAAACTGAAATAGAATGCTTGAAAATCAGTGTCCTAGGCATTAGTGAGCTGAAATGGACTGGTATTGGCCGTTTTGACTCGGACAGTCATGTGGTCTACTATGCTGGGAATGACAACTTGAAGAGGAATGAGGTCGCATTCATCTTCAGAAAGAACGTTTCAGGATCTACCCTGAAGTACAGCGCTGTCAGTGATAGGCTAGTATCCATACATCTAAAAGGAAGACCAGTTAATGCGACTGTTATTCAGATTTACTCACCAACCACTAAGGCTGAAGGTGAAGAAACTGAAGATTTTTACCAACTTTTGCAGTCTGAAGTTGATCGAACATGTAATCACGATGCATTGATAATTATTGGTGATTAGAATGCAAAAAGTGGAAATGAAGAAGGATTGGCAGTTGGAAAATACGGCCTTGGTGATAGAAACGAAAATGGAGATGGCATGCTAGAACTTTGCAAGACCAACGACTTGTTCATTGGAAATACCTTTTCAACAATATAGATGGCGACTGCACACGTGGACCTTGCTGGATGGAACACACGGGAATCAGATTGACTGCCTCTATGGAAAGAGACAATGGAAAAGCTCACTATCATCAGTCAGAACACGGCCAGGGGTTGACTGTGGAACAGACCAACCATCAGTTGCTCATATCCAAGTTCAAGTTGAAACCGAAGAAAATTAGAACAAGTCCACGAAAGCCAAAGTACGACCTTGAGTTTATCCCACCTGAATTTAGAGACCATCTCAAGCATAAATTTGACACATTGGATACATCAATGACTGAAGACCAGACAAGTTGTGGAGCAACATCAAGGACATCATACATGAAGAAGAAAAAAAGAGGTCATTAAAAAGACAAGAAAGAAAAGACCAAAATGGATGTCAGAAGAGACTCTGAAAGTTGCTCTTGAACATAGAGTAGCTAAAGCAAAAGGAAGAAATAACGAAGTGAAAAAGCTGAGCAGAAGATTTCAAAGGACGGTTCGAGAAGACAAAGGAAATATCTTGAAATTTTCAGAGACCGGGAGATAGAAAACTAAAGGGGAAGAACACACTCAGCATTGCTCAAACTGAAAGAACTGAAGAAAAAATTCACGCCTCGCATTGCAGCATTGAAGGATTCTATGGTAAAATATTGAACAACGCTGATAGCATCAAAAGAAGGTGGAAGAGATACACAGAGTCACTGTACCAAAAAGAATTGGTCGACATTCAACCATTTCGTGGGGCAGCATACGATCAAGAACTGATGGTACTGAAGGAAGAAGTCCAAGCTGCGCTGAAGGCATTGGCGAAAAACAAGGCTGCAGGAATTGACAGAATATCAATTGAGATGTTTCAACAAACGGATGCAGTGCTGGAATTGCTTACTCGTCCATGCCAAGAAATTTGGAAGACAGTTACCTGGCCAGCCAACTGGAAGAGATTTGTATTTGTGCCCATTCCAAAGAAAGGCGATCCAGCAGAATGCAGGAATTGTCGGACAGTATCATTAATATCATATGCAAGTAAAATTATGCTGAAGATCATTCTAAAGTGATTACAGCAGTACAGTGACAGGGAACTGCCAGAAATTCAAGCTGGATTCAAAAGAGGATTTGGAACGAGGGATATCATGTGCTGATGTCAGATGTTTTTGGCTGAAAGCAGAGGATACCAGAAAGATATTTACCTGTGTTATGCAAAGGCATTCGACTGTGGTGGATCATAACAAATAATGTATAACATTGTGAAGAGTGGGAATTCCAGAACACTTAACTGTGCTTATGCAGAACCTGTGCGTAGACCAAGAGGCAGTTGTTCAAACAGAACAAGGGGACACTGCATGGTTTAAACTCAGGAAAGGTGTGGTCGTGTCCTTTCCTATTCTTATTCAGTCTGTATGCTGAGCAGATAATCCAAGAAGCTGGTCTATATGGAGAAGAATGTGGTATCAGGATTGGAGAAAGACTCATCAACAACCTGCGATATACCAACGATGTAACCTTGTTTTGTTGAAAGTGAAGAGGACTTGAAGCGCTTACTGATGAAGATCAAAGACCACAGCCTTCAGTATGGATTACACCTCCACATAAAGAAAACAAAAGTCTTCACAACTGGACCAGTAAGTAACATGATAAACAGAGAAAATATTGAAGTTGTCAAGGATTTCATTTTACTTGGATCCAGAATCAATGCCCACAGAAGCAGCAGTCAAGAAATCAAATTCCGTATTTCGTTTGGACAGATCATCCGCAAAAGACCTCTTGAAAGTGTTAAAAAACAAAGATGTCACCTTGAGGACCAAGGGCCGCTTGACCCAAGCCATGGTATTTTCAGTCACCTCGTATGAATATGAAAGCTTGACAATGAACGAGGAAGACCGAAGAAGAATTGATGCCTTTGAATTATGGTGTTGGCGAAGAATATCGAATACACCACGGACTGCCAGAAGGAGCATATCTGTCTTGGAAGGAGTACAACCAGAATGCTCCTTGGAGGCAAGGATGGTGAAATTTCATCTCACATACTTTGGACATGTCATCAGGAGGGCCCAGTCCCTGGAGAAGGACATCGTGCTTGGTAAAGTAGAGGATCAGTGAAAAATAGGAAGACCCTCAACAAGATAGACTGCCACAGTGGCTGCAACAATGAGCTCAAACATAGCAGTGATTGTGAGGATGGCACAGGACCAGGCAGTGCTTCTTTCTGTTGTCCATAGGGTTGCTGTGAATCGGAACCAACTTGATAGCACCTAACAACAACAACATATGTACTGTTGTCTTTACAATACTAGAAAAAAATTGACTAGGGTGTTTAGCAGTGTCAAAAGGAAAATGAATTTTTTGTGTGTGTGTGATACGTAGCATACTAAGTATCTCATGTCACTAGAGACTTTAATTGTCCTAAGGACTGAATGAATCTAGAAGCACTTCGAGAGTTACTTTGTGGTGGTTTATGGGTTTATCCTGCCCAGATTTGTGTGGTAGAAGTAAGGTGACCCCTGGATTCTCCTTTATCTGGCTTCCCTCACTCTGCTTCTAGCCCTTGTTAAGCAGTCATGAGCATTAGTGGGAAAAGAAGTAGCTGCCTCAGCCATCAGTCAGTTCTTTGGCATCAGAGATGGAATTTGGAGCCCTGCTGACGGAGTGGTTAAGAGCTTGGCGGCTAACCAAAAGGTCGACTGTTCGAATCCACCAGCCACTCCTTGGAAACCCTATGGTGCAGTTCTGCTCTGTCCTGTAGGGTCGCTATGAGTTGGAATTGACTCAATGGCAATAGCTTCCCCTCCCCCCCCCCCCCACCCCGCCGTGTGCCTTGAGACCTGCAGCTTATTACTGAGAGGGCCGCCCAGTGATTGCTGTCCAGTAGGGGCTCTCCTGTCCATTTGTAGAAGACAGTCTTTGGTTTTATCTCTCAGTTTTACTCATATAATAAACCCAGGAAGAACCTAACTACCTGGGTAAACCACCTCACCTTAAATGATAATATCAGGTATGCATTTTTAATTTACATTTTAGAGGCAAGGAATGGTGGGAAAAGGTAAGATGTGTTTTCTATCTTACTTTCATAATTTATCTACCAACAATAATGCTCAAACCAACCATCCATCATTTTAGATTGACTGTCTTTTATTGTTTTGCTAGAGTAACAGTTCTTTACATTTGTATAGTGTTTTTAGTTTACAGAATACTTTTATACACATGATCTCATTAGTCTTTATAATAATTCTTGGCAATAGGGTGGCAGATCTTCTTGTAAATAAGCAAGTTGAAGCTGAGGATAAATAACAACCTAGTTCACAACCCGTGATGGTGGCATCGGTCTGTCCAGGGCTGTCGATTCAGCCTGCGGTGTCTGGGATAGTAATCTGCACTGGGCAAAGGAGACTTGGAGTATTGGGGAGGGAGAGGTAACTGTGCTCTGAAGCTCCCTGTTTTCAATACAGGCACCCCTACTTTCAGTTATTGCTGTTAACCTTAACCCTTCTGTCTTCCTTCTCTAGAAAATAAGCCTTTACTCTTCTGCTGATCCGGGGGAGGAGACATGGAGCTATCAGGGCCTCACTGCTTAAACCTTGAACCAATTATCTGTTTTCAAGTCCACCCTTACCCCTACTGTCCCAACTACCTGATGCTACTAATTCCTGAGTCTTGGGGTTTTTTGGACAAATCAGATACTTCTTGGCTTTTTTCACTGTTTGCTTAAGATTCAAATTTGTTGAATCTGCCAAGTTATACCACTCATCCATATGTTGTCCAGCTTCCAAACAGTTACTCTTACCATCTCTTTTTCTGTTCTTTTTGTTGTGGGTGTATACCTTTTAAGCAGTCTCTCTAGGTGTCATTATAGTTTAGATTTCAGAAAGAGGGGGGCTAATACATGTTCAGTCTCTGGCAGTTTTTTGGCGCTCCCGTAACAGGGCACCACAGGCTGGGCAGCTTCCCACAACAGAAATGTGTTCTGTCCCAGTTCTGGAGTCTACAAGTCTGAAACCAAGGTGTCGTCAGGCACGTGCTCTCTAGCTGTTGCTGACGTTCTTGGTGATCCTTGGCTTGTGCACTGACCCGTCACTCCCATCTCTGCCTCTGTCTTCACATGGCGTTCTCCCTGTGAGCCCCCCATTTAATCTCCTGGTGAGCTGTGCCGTTTCTCTTCTCACTGTTAGGACACCGGTCATGTTGGATTTAGCTTCCCCCTACTCCGGGGTGACTTCATCTTAACTCATCATCTACATAAAGACCCTGTTTGCACATAAGGTCTCATGCTGACGTGAGCGTTGGCACAAGACTGTTCAGCTCAGTACTCTCAGTACTGGAGAGTCTTGAACCTGAAGTGAAAGATGCCTTTTGTATTTCATTTCCTTCCACACTGGAGCTGTTACTTTTTCTGGTGCCTGTCTGGATGCTACTTTAAAGTAGAAAACCTTAAAAACCACAGAGTCACATTTCATAACTCTCTTTATTTTATGCAAAATTTTAGGCTTCGTCACCTCTTTTTGACTTTCGGAGTCTTAGTTATGCTGGGCACAAGTCTTAGTAGTCCGACTAGCTGAGAAGAGAACTGGGATTTAGTTCATTACTTTATTGCGGTGCCTCTTCCAATGTGATTTTTCTCCATGCTCGATTTATGGTATGAAGAGATATATTCTGGGATTTGCGTGTTTCGTTTTCATAGATAACGGTACAGAGGGAGGTTTTCCTTACCCAAAATGTTATGTTTATTACTTAACAGTTTCCCCCTGTGTCTGTCAAACTCCTGACTTTGTCCCTCTGTGTTGCGCATCTTCAGGTTGCCTGAAGCTCAGCAGAGAGTCGGAGGCTGCTTTTTAAATCTCATGTCACAGATGAAAACCCTGTACCTCACGTATTGTGCCAATCACCCGTCTGCCGTCAACGTGCTCACGGAACACAGGTGTGTCTGCCCCGGCATTTCTGATGACAGGTGGCCAGCGTGGGCCACCTTTGCTTCCCACAGGTGTGTCTGCCCCGGCATTTCTGATGACAGGTGGCCAGCGTGGGCCACCTTTGCTTCCCACAGGTGTTGTGTGCGGTGCGGTCTTCACATTCACTTGATTATTAAAAGATAGATTTTTAAAATTATCCCGCAAAATCAGTACTGGAGAAGTACAGGCAAGGAGTCTTTGAAATGTTGATTAGTTTTCTGCTAAAAGAAAACTTTTTTCTTTTTTGAACTCTCTTCTTCTGCCTGTTGCTCTTTGGAAAGTGGGTTGAAGGAGCTGGTGAGTATTTGGGAACGCGGTGGCAAGCTAAACCAAGGCCCCCGGAATCATACTTCTCTCGGTTCTTAAAACTGGAAGTCCCCGAGACTGAATAGATGTGGTATAGGAGAAAATGTACCACTTTAAGATTAGTGTTCAATTTTGTTGATAAATTTGAGACCGTTAGCTTTGGTTTTTTTTACCTGAAACCTAATGAAAACAGATGGCAGGTGATTTGCTGCTCTTGAGAGAGGAGGCAGGTATGGAGAAACCGTGTGTTATATCTGTTTCCTGAGAATTTGAAGAAGAAACTGCTTAGCTGTCTCAGCTGTTGAGGAGTATCTCAGTCGTTCTGGCTTTGTGGTAGGTAACTTGGCAAGAATCGAGGCTCAGATCTTGCCTCTAAAAGAGACAGTCTTTTTTATTAATAATGATTATAAATACATTAGAAATGATTCTATGGTTTCTTTCAAAAACAAGTTCAAAGTTTTTATGAACCATAAATGGAAAAAATGCTTTAGTAGCATCAAGATAAAAGCCATTGTGCTTCTAATTTAAGTATTAACTTCAACCTACTGTCAACAAAATACTTCAACTTATAAGTTAATTCTTGATAAGCAAGCATTGCTTAACTGTGTGGAACTTGAGTTGGCTCATGTATAGCATCAACACAAGTGTTGGATTTTGTGAGCGGCTGTGTAGTGAAGTCCTTATGTGGGCGTCCTTTGGAATCAGACCTGAGTTTAAGTCCTTACTCTGCAACTTTCAGGCTGTCTGACCTTGGGCAAGTTACCTCACGTCTCTGGGCTTCACTTCCTTTTCTGAAAGTGCTTTTTTTTTTTAGGGCTATTATAAACATTAAGCAAAATATGTATAAACTGATCAGAACACAGTAAATGTTCAATAAATGTTAATTGTTTTGTTGTCTTATCTTCTATTTAAAAAAAAAAAAAAATGACCCTGAACGTTTACTGTTTCTTCAGTATGCTTAAATGTTAAATGGTCAAAAAGAAATGTAACTCCTCGTTTGTCTTAAAGCATCTTCAGTCTTGAAGTGAAGCAGCAATCTTTGGCGGGGTGATGGGAAGAAAGGGGGTTAGAATACAGAGTGGTCATTGAAAAGGAAGCAACAGGAAACCCTTCTTCAACCCTTAGACCGTTTTGGTCTTCCTCTTGCCACTCTCCCTTCTGGAAGTGTGTCTACATTAGAGATGTAGCTTTCCTAAGTTATGAAGCAGGTATGCGGTTATGTGCTGTACCATCTACTCTGGGTGTTAGAAATGAATGAAATTTCTCCAAAATGCAAGTATTACACTTGTCCTGCTGAAAAGTCTTCAGGAAATACTGAGGCAGTGGTGAGGGAGATACGCAGAAAGCAAATAGAATGGTAGAGGAAAGCTGTAGAACAGGTTTTCTTCTCCCCTCTTCTTTTTATTTTCATTATTATTATTTTAAAAATCCTCTAAGATGGGATTGGAAGTATAGAAGGTGGTTGGGGTGGACAGTTTTGGGAGAAGAATCTAAATAAATATTTTTCCCATGGAAAAAGTGAGGATTTTTCCTAAATAGGACATTTGAAGCAATTTAACAGTTTATGTTTCTTAAAATGTTAACATGTTGAAGAGAAATGCTTCTCAGGTATGTGCTGGCTTTATCCTGCACCATTACCTTAATGACTGCTTTGTGTCATCTCGGAAACATAGTAAGCACAGCATTTGCTCAAAATAACTGGAGTAAAGAATGCAGATCAGTTTCCAAATCTAGAAACTTTGTACCTCCTCCCTTTGGTGTATCCCAGAGTTTGGAAGTCAGTGGACCGAGGTCGTAGCACTCTGAAGAGCAGTCCTAGAGCAAGTCGCTTTAGGATTCAGCTCTGGAATTCTAAGCCATAAAACAGAAAAGTCCCTCAGGGAGCCGGCAGGTGCCCAGATGTCAGATGGGACGCGATGCCTGTGTGCCCTGCTCAGAGCTCTGAGCAGCGAGAGCTCCCATTCAGTCTACTTCAAACCAGATCCCATGTCAGAGGCGTAAGTTGGGGAATTGAGACTGGGATTTCACTTGGCTGATAGTTTCTTTTAATGTTCAGTGCTTTTTATACTTAGGTTCTTAACTTGAAACATCTTGCTTGCTTCTTCCCTGTGTGTGTTAAAGTCCTGAAGTCGCCACGTATAGGGGTAGATTAGTCTATTTTGTGCTTGAGTATGATTTTTTAAGGGTTAATTTCGGTGTAATGTTTTCAAGTTTAAAAGTCTTATTTACCTTCTCATTGTCCTTTTTGTCAGTTCAAATTCTAAGTACGAATCATAACTAGTGCATATGTAGAATCACCAATTCTGGAGAACTAGAACTGACATGTACCTTTGCATTATCCTGCAGTAACAGACAGCGTCTGTTCATGGCTGATTCTAGAGTGAATTATGGGTTTCATAATTTAGTCTGTAAAAAAGTGAATTTTGCTGTACCCTCCCTCCCCCAGCACTTTAATTGTTACTTTTTGCTTGACTAAATGATAGCTTTTTGTGTGTGTTCCTTTTGTTACTCTCTGCAGCCCACGGTGTCATTTTCAGTTCATACAGAGGAGATACCCTGTATAAAGGCTGCTGGCTTCAGTAGAAATGAAGTCAGCTGAAAGAGCCATTGTTTCTGTTAAAATAGCTGCAATCAGCTGTTTCAGTTTGGTACTAAATAAAAAACTAAAGAAATGAACACAGTCACCTATAAAGGTTTATAAAGTGCTGCTTCCTTTCTTAATTGTGTACACGTTCTCCCGTTACCAGAATGTTGTGAGGACATTAAAAGAAGTTAATTTTGCTTGCAAAACTTTAATTTTTAAATTTTAGGCTTTTTTTCAGGGTGGGGAGTGGGGAGCTGATGGTTGAGGAGGGTGACCTACTCAGTTTGGGTAATTTGTAAATTACCTCTGCTGTAGGTATAGCTATGAAATTCCAAACCTAACCCTGAAGTACCCAGTAGTTGCTTGAATAGGTTTTACTTTGGTTTTTTTCTTGGTAGAAAAGGCCCTGCATGGATTATATTTAAAGGAGTTGAAATATATTTTGAATATCATAAAGTTTGATTTTAATGAGACTGTGCCTGATAAATTGTTCGACACTTAGAGAAATACTGTTAAAATACGAACGTTTTGTGCCTAAACTCATGATTTCCTCTACTCATGCCTTAGGGACCAATACAGTGAGTATTACTACTTAAAGAGATGAGCATTTTCCGAATCAGGACTATGAGCGTGTGGTGACCTTCCTGGTAGCGAATACAGCCAGAGTGGAGGGTGCTGTGAGTGTGAAAGACAAGCATTCTCGTTACGGTCACCGAACTCTTCCTGTGTCTGGTTTTCCCAAGAAGCTTGAGTGTTGGGCAAGCCAGGAGGTAGAGAGGGGATGGGGTGGAAGAGGTATGGCAGCAGCTGGGTCTGGTCCCTGGGGTTCAGGTTTATTTAACCTGTATTTAAGTGCCTACCCTTTGCTCAGTTGTTCTGTATGAATTTTCATATTTATCTTAGGATTTAATTTATGTAATACTGAGAGATAGAAGCGTCTTTTCCTTTTAGGGAAAAAACCCAAGACTAGGAAAAACGGTTGCTTGGGATAAGAGGCATGGCTGTGATTCAAATCCAGGTGTTCTGAACGAGAGACAGCACCCTTTCTGGAACACCACTTGGATGACGTTAGCTGATGGGACTTCTTCTTTCATTCTGTCGGCTCACACAGCTCCATATGTGTGGGTTGATGCGTGTAGTGCGTGAGTGATGGATACACACCTGTGGTCCTAGCGTGGACCCTGAACCTTGTCTGCTCCACAGTGGAGAGATGAAGAACCTCAGTGTTGATGTGACTTGACAGCAATCATAAAATTGGTAACGATGGCGTTTGAGTTCACATCCATATCTTTGGGCCTGATTTCCAGAGCTGACTTTTCTGTAATCTTTCTAAACATTATGGCTGTTGAATTTGAGCTCTCAGGGCAAATATAGCTTGCATGAAAATATAGGCCTCGTGAGTGTATAGGTGATAGTACAAGCTGGGTGAAGTATAGTGAAGACGGTGGCAAAAGCATAATGGTAAAATATTGAACACTTGTTTTTAAAATTCTTTACTTTCAGTATATGGGAATATGTTTCTACTTCCAAATTGTGAGGATTAAATAAAATGAAGCTGTACAAATGCTTTCAGAATGCTAAATATTCTTGCTTTTATTGTGTTGATTGCCTACTCATGAAGATCAGGAACCATCACTTGTTCATCAGACATAATAATGCTTAGACTGCAGTAGACGTTCAGCTGCACCCTTGAACCAATGCGCATCTAGAGGGTTGATGCTCTGATTCAGTGTGTGGTACTTTTAAAGCATCTTGTACTTAAGCCAACCTCGTTACTGTTCTTACTGTTCTGAGGTTTCCCAGATTCAAGATCCATTCTCAGAAATTCTAAGAATGCGTGCTTACATTTGGACACAATGTAATTGATATACTGAATGTATGTCAGTTGACTGTGTAATTAATTTATATGAAATTGACTTACTGAAGTGACCTTTTCTTTAATGGAATTTCATAGGGAAAAAAAACGTAGTCTATATTATATGCAATTGCTGCTGTGTTAATGAGAGCAAAAACATGACCCCACCCCCACCCCCCACCTGTTTGGTGTTTTTGAAATAACCAACACATGTTTTTGGTTATAAAAGCTATAGCCTTCAGAATATTTAATGCTGTATGATGCTCTTCTATTTCATGAATCCTGCTTATCGCTAATGGAAACAAGAACAGCTAACTGTTTAACACTAGGCCTTCTTTTTTCTCCTGTCTTGGTACTTGATTAGGGAGGAGCTGGGAGAGTTCATGGAGCTGAAAGGTGCCAGCAGCCCTGGAATCCTCGTGTTGACCACGGGCCTCAGCAAACCATTTATGCGCCTGGACAAATACCCCACCTTACTCAAGGAGCTGGAGAGACACATGGAGGTGCTGCTCTCTGCGTTTCTGCCACTTAGAGCGCGTCAGCCATGAGCTGGTGGCATTGCTGTCGGCTTTACTGTACAAGAAAGTATTCATAATGCTTTGTTTTTGACGCCAGAACCTAAAAGCAAATTTACCAAGAGTTTTTAATTTAATGGATTTTCACAATGAGTTTGTTAAATATTAGTTTTTTTCTCCTTATCCAGCTCTGTAAAAAAAAAAAATCATTTGCCCCTTCATCTCCTCTCTTACCCACTGCTGCTGATAGAAAAATCTCCAAAAGCTCTAAAATCTTAAACTAATTTTTAAATGCCATTGTGGTATCATATCAGGAACAAATAGCTATAAATAATAAGTAGTTAAGTTATAAAGTAACAATAATAAAAGAACTTTCAAATGATAATAAAATAAATGCATTGCCACTGAGTCAATTACAACCCTATAGGACAGAGTAGAACTGCCCCATAGGGTTTCCAACACTGTAAGTCTTTACGGAAGTCAACTGTCACATCTTTCTCCCGCAGAGTGGGCTGGTGGGTCCGAACTGCTAACCTTGTGGTTAGCAGCCTAGTGCTTAACCTCTGCACCACCAAAGCTCCTTTAAGTTATAAAGTAACAATAGTAAAAGAACCATTAAATTATAATATTATACGTTTACCGTACTTTTACACAAATACCTTCCACGTTTTCCAACCATGTCGCTATGCCAATTTTTTTTCTACATGTTGCTGGGCAGGGGGGGAAATTAGCATAGTGCTCTTACAAAAATACCATGCAGGGCAAGGGTGCAGTTGGCCAACAAACATAAAAGGTGTGCGCTATTTGCGTAAAATACGATATCTTATTTCTGAGTAGCACGTTGTGGGCCTGGCCAACATTTGGGCCCAAGTCCTTCTCTTGGCTGGGGGCCCGCAGACTTTTTCTGTGAAGAAGCATGTATTAGCTGCCATGGGAGAGTACCGGATTGGGTAGCTGGTAAGAACAGACATTTACTGTCTCACACACACTTCTGGAGGCTAGGAGTGTGAATTCAGGGTATTGTCAGAGCCATGTCTCTGTTTGCTCTGGGGGCAGACCTCGCTTGTCCCTTCCGCCTTCTGGTGGCTTAGACCTCGCTTGTCCCTTCCGCCTTCTGGTGGCTTAGACCTCGCTTGTCCCTTCCGCCTTCTGGTGGCTTAGACCTCGCTTGTCCCTTCCGCCTTCTGGTGGCTTAGACCTTGCTTGTCCCTTCCGCCTTTTGGTAGCTTAGACCTCACTTTGTCCCTTCCGCCTTCTGGTAGCTTAGACCTCGCTTGTCCCTTCCGCCTTCTGGTAGTTTAGACCTCGCTTGTCCCTTCCGCCTTCCAGTAGCCTGGGAGTTTTGTGAGATCCTTGGCGTGTAGATACATCTTCACGTGGCTGTCTTCCGTGTGTGTCTTACCTTCTTTATAAAGACAGCGTTCAGGTTGGGTCAGGACCCACCTACTCCAGTACGACCTCCTGTTAACTGATAATATCTTCACAGACCCTGTTTCAACAAGGTCATGTTCCCAGGTACTGGAGGTTAGGACTTGAGCATATCCGTTTGGAGAACACCATTCAGTCCATAACAGGACAGTTAGTAAATACCGTGGACCTTGTAGTCCCTGTTGCAACTACTCAGCTCAGCAGTTAGGGCGCAAAAGCAGCCATACCAAAACCTGTTGCTGTGGAGTTGACTCGGACTCACAGTGACCCTGTACGACAGAGTGTGGTGGTGTGCCAATAAAAGTTTATTTACAGAGACAGGCATGGTTTGCTCACCCCTACTCTTGAGTTTTCTGTTATAAATTATTTTCTTCCCTGAGGTCATTGTGTTCATAAGACCTGAGATCATTAGCTCTATGATGATTCCCTTAAAGAATAAGAAACATTTATTTCTAACGCTGAGAAAAAGGGGCATGCTAAAGGCTGAGAAGTATCGGAAGAGTTTCAAGGTAGTGTATAGAGAATGCCTTTTTAAGAAAAACTTTTCATTTTGAAAACTAATAGTGAGTTTGTTTTCTTCAAAGGATTACCACCCAGATCGACAAGATATTCAAAAATCCATGACAGCCTTCAAAAACCTCTCAGTAAGTGATTAACCTTCTTTTCTTCCTCAGACGTTATTATAGCAAGTAAATGGAGAAAAATTGTTTATCGACTGAAAAAGTTAGACGACGAAAAAATTGCTTGTGGAATGTAATTCCGGTTTACTCAGATGAAGTAATAGTAAACATATAGTAGGTATTACATGGCTAGTGAATTTTCGTGCTTGATTAGGGGTACCAGAAAAATGAAAAGATTATTTCTTTAATTAAAAATATGACACAAAATAATTCACGTTATAGCTATGTAAATGTGATTCTAAACATTTTTTTAAATCTCCATCTACAGCATCTTTAGTGACGCAGCATGAAGCACAGTACCGATGGCTCTAGTTGATCTATTGTCCTGTTGTCTCACCAAATGTGTTTGAGAAATATAGGTCTTATTTATAGCACAGATTGTACTTACTCTTCTTTTTTCCTCTTCTCAGTCTTTGTTGGCAAGCACTAGTTAAAACAGAAAGAAAATATTTTTCTTGTCCCGTGTACATTTCATCTTCCTAAAAGTAGCAAGATCTGCTATAGTTTTCTAAAATAGTTTTTAGTGTTCTGGAACAGTTGTTTGTTTTGTTTCTCTTGACTTAAATCTAATCTTGTAAATTAAGTAAGCATTTTGATAAATTACCTATCTTAAGAAGAAATAAGATTCAGAGCAGTATGACCACACCTTAAGATTTTGGATGTTTCTGTCTCTTCTAACAGTGTCCTCCTGTATTTCTCAGGCCCAGTGTCAGGAAGTACGGAAGAGGAAAGAGCTGGAGCTGCAGATCCTGACAGAAGCCATCCGAAGCTGGGAGGGAGATGACATAAAGACCCTGGGCAGTGTCGTCTACATGTCGCAGGTCATGATTCAGTGTGCAGGGAGTGAGGTAATGCAGTTGCAGTGTGTACTGAAGACGGTTTCTGACACCTCTCTGGAATGGCTACGTGTAAACAGAGTGAGAGAAACACTGAAGGAACACCAGGGCCATTTGCTGAGTTTTGTTTTTGTTCCAGTCTCTAAATTGTTTTCCCCAAAACTATTAAAATGCCTTGAGTAAAAGTTAAGTTAAAAGCTGAACCTAATTTATATTAAATATGATTTTTTTCCAAATGCTTTTTAAGATTTCTCAGTACAGCCTTCATTGTAAATGCTTTAGACTGTCTGTTTTTATGATTTGTAATATAAGATTTAAAAAGAATGTCAAGTAATGACAAGTAAGATTTGATAGGAATCCTATCTTATGTTTGGAGCCCTGGTGGTGCAGTGGTTAAGAGCTCAGCTGGTAACCCAAAGGTCAGCAATTCATGTCCACCAGCCGCTCCTTGGAAACCCTGTGGGGCTGTTCTGCTGGGTCCTGTAGGGTCACTATGGGTCGGAATTGACTGGACGGCAATGGGTGTAGTTTTTTGGTTGTATCTTATTTTATAACTTATTGTCTACCTTTTACCCTTGACAAATATGAAAGAGGTATATTAAAGAGGCTTAGAGCTGATTGTTGAATTTTTGCTCTGTTTAAGTTACGAACCAAAGCTTGTATTGAAAGAGCTAATCCATGTAAAGTGCTCATCCCAGTGCTTGGCACCTAGTAAGCTCTTGGTAGTGGTAGGTACTACTCTTCCAAAATGTGTCTGTATTTCTTGGGAAGTAATCTCTCATCAGACATAACTGTGTTTAGTACCCACTTTAGGAAGGACAGTAACATCATTACCTCTTAATCAAATTTCCTCAGAAATTAGCTGAGTTCAGAAATGGAGTTGCAGTTCCCTTGATTCCTGGTAGAAACGGCCTGTTCCTTCATTATAACCAAGCTCGTCAGTAGTCAGTAGAGAAGTACAGACTCAATCTGCTCATTCAGTAACATCTCCAAGAAACTTAATCATTGTGACGTGGAAAGATCACGTGAATGTAAAAACCCTATTTGGGGAACAGCGACACTTCTGAAATGGTATTTTAATTATGGTATTTAGACAAAATATCATTTATTTAAGTGTACAAATGGAGAGTCACAGTGTTCAGACAAGACTTGTAGATGGGAGACCTGTTGGATAAGGAGTTCTGTTTGTGCAAATGTCTGCAACAGAACAGGTCTTAGAGATGTGGTCATCAGCCAAGGGCTCTGAACAAGGCTGTCGTACTAGAGAATTTATGTTTTCACCTGTCTGTATTATTCTCCTTTTCTGTTAATGTATACTAAATGGTATTCACAGTTTTCTTTGTGGATTCAGTGGCAGTGAGAGATGAGACCAGATCCTTGTGACATCCCCACACCGTGAAAACTGAGCAGGCTTTCTTTCATGATTCATGAGTACCTCTTTTTGAATTTGGGGGAAAAAAAAATTAATGGGATTAAAATATGCTTATAACCCATTTTTAAGCTTGAAACTCTTTGGATGATAAGAAAACGGAAATTTATACTCACAGTGTGTATTCCTTGCCACCTAAAATTTTTAAAATGATGTCACCCCTCTACTAAGGTACCAAGGTCTTATAGTTTAGGAACCATAAAATAATGACATTCTAGTCTACTACAAGGAGCCCTGGTGGTGCAGTGGTGAAGCGCTTGGCTGCAGCCGAAAGGTTGGTGGTTCAAATCTACCAGCGGCTCTTCGGGAGAAAGATGTGACAGTCTGCTTCCGTAAAGATTATAGCCTTGGAAACCCTATGGGCCAGTTCTCTCCCGTCCTATAGGGTTGCTATGAGTCGGAATCAACTCAGTGGTAATTGGTTTTGTGTTCTTTTGGGTTGGTCTACTACACTGATTTAAAAAAAATAAAAAATAAAAAACAACCTTTCCATGCTATTTCTTAATTATGTGCTTTTTAACTTTATTTAAAATACTCTATGTAACCATTTCCTCAAAGTGTGCTCTTTGTAATGCTAGATTTACAAAACAGTAATAGATGCTGGAGCCCTGATGGCGCAGTGGTTAAGCAAACGGCTGCTGAGCAAAAGGTCAGCAGTTCTAATCCACCAAGCTGCTCTTTGGAAACACTATGGGGCAGTTCTACCCTGTCCTGTAGGGTCGCTGTGAGTTGGAATCCACTCGATGGCGGTGGATTAATGGGTTAATAGATGGCTATTCAAAAAATAATTCAAGGTTGTTATAAGCATGACTGATAAGATTGTAATTAATTCAAGAGATTTCTTCATGACACAACTCTAACCCCTTCCTCTGTTCACAGTGTGTATAGTGGGGGATGTTACCTCCTTTCCAACAACTTCTTTAATGTATAGAATTTTTTTAAAGCACTTTGCATAGGTCTAGTGTTCTGAGGGGTATACTTGGAGAAACTGCTTTCTAGTACTTTCCTCCCTGTTTCTGTGTCTCATTTTAGGTTCTTGGAGGTTTTGTCTTTCAGCTGTAGACTCTTTGGCTTTTGCTGTATAATTAAAGTAGAATGTTTTAAGTTTTAAGTACTGCTGTTAAGTCTTTCATATAATTCAGTAAAGTTTATGGGATGGATGAGAATAGCATTGAATTGACACACCATGGAGTCTTAGGGAAGTGCCAGGAATTAATAAACCAAAATTGATTTTAACGTTTTATTCTACCATTAGCTTCAGGGATCTGCTTGGTCCTTCCCCTCCCGAAAATTTTACAAGTTCCTTTTCTCTTAACCATGAAAAGAAAATTTTGATTTACCAGAAACGGTTGATGGCCGAGCTGAACTTTAACCAGATGTTTTTAAAAGATGTTACACAGGCTACTTGTGAGTCCAGGATCTTTTAATAATTTAGTTTACTTTCTTACATTTTCCTTCTGAAGAATTTAGTAGCCCATCTTTTCACCTATATGTTAAAGAACTCCCTTCATCATATTTTAATACTTAATGTAGAATTTATTATAGTGTTGTTTCTATTTAATTTAGCTAATAAAATTTGGCAGAGGGAAACCTGAACAGCAAATGACAGTGTTGCATAGGGCATAGGGTAAAGGAACTATTTGTGCTCACATCTGTAAGTATATATTTTTAAAAAATTATTTGGATTTGTTTGTTTTTTACATTAGGAAAAGAATGAAAGGTATCTTCTACTCTTCCCAAATATCTTGCTAATGCTGTCCGCCAGTCCTAGGATGAGTGGTTTCATCTACCAGGTAAAGCATGTTTTAAAATGGTATTTAGTTTATTGTGAGTGATCATTTAACCTAATTAAAAAAAAAAAAATCATTTCACTGCTTTTCTTTGGGAAAATATGAGAGGTGATTTAAGAAGAATGCAAGGGGGAGTCTTTTCTGGTTTTGGACACTAATTTATAATGGTGGTATTAAGTAGCTTATTTTTTCTTCTATGTCTAGTAAATGCTCTTTGCAAGGTTTCATTGCCTTTTTTTTTTGTGAAGTTATAGAAGATGCTAATACCATTTCCATCCATTTATTAAGGACTAATCAGTCACCAGATGGTACTTCAGCATAAGTCAGCTACTTTGTTTTCTTTGATTTGTGTTTCTTTGGAACATGTTTTGTATCACCCTCTGTGAGAACAAGTGAACATGGAGTCAAAGGTAGACGGCTTCATTGTACCTCTGCAAAAACCATTGTCTGCTGCTCAGAGCGGAGTTGTCGTTACAGTTATTCCAAATTTGTAGTGCAGATATATACGGACATATTCTGAAAAATAATGACTCTTCATTTCTAAGGCCGCTGCTACTGAGGCCAGGTTGTCTGTGGCTGCCGGTAGCCAGCCCTTTGTTAAACGACCCCATAAACTTAAGTCTGAGCCCTTGCCTGTCGGCGCCTTGGGCTTAATGGTTATAGCCCCAAGACCCTCATTCCCTCCTCTGGGCTTTAAACCTGCCATAGGAGCATCCCAGTGGGCTGGCTAAAGACAGGGCCCTACTCTCTAACCTAAAGGAGAATTGCTGTCTTGGGTAGGTTCACATTCACCCAGGCTACGTACACGGCTAGTGGGCATACAGTATTTGCCCTTGATGTTGGTGTTGACATGCTGCTGAATGCCTCATTCCACCAATAGGACGCTACCTTCCCATTCTCTCTGCACAGTGTTCTTGGACGCTTCTCCTTTCTAAGTGCTGTTGACCAATGGTCTGTTTATCATTGATATTCTTTTTTGTTTTACAGTATATGCTTTAACATCCCTCAGAGCACTGGCTTTAAGGGATGTTAAAAGAGGTTAACTACAACAACAGCAGTGTTTTATGCCCTAACGATTTTAAGATATGCTAAGCTAAACGCGGTTACACGGTTTTATTTTCTATAGGACTTCTCAAAGCTACTAATATATGGCCTTGATACAGAAGTATCAAGCAGAAGTACCTCACATGTCTAATGTTACACCTGCTATACTTTAGGATAGGGTTTTTCGGTCTTGGCACCGTTGAGATTTTGGGTTGGATGGTTTTTTGTTGGGGCGGGGGGTGGGGGGCTGTCCTGGGTATTGGTAGCACTTACAGCAGCAGCCCTGCCAGGCGTTTGCCAGATGTCCTCTGTTGGGGCAAATTGTCTGCTTTAGCCCACGGAGAACCTCTGCTCTAGAGGTGCTGACACTCCTTCCTGAGCTGACTCGTTGTTCCATAGGCGCATGCTCCCCAAACCTGCAGACTTCTCCTAAGACTTGGTGGCTCACCGTGTATTGTGCTTTAGATGAACTGGGCTGCGTTGTCTTGTTTTTCGCTGCTGCTTTGTTGTTAATTATCAGTTTGCATCCTTTTTCTGGTAATCTCTCCATGACATTTCCTGTTCCAGTTCCGGGTTTCTTAGAGGACCTGGTTGCCTCCCACTTTTTGCTTTGGGTGCAATGTTTAGCATAACTATGTATTTTCTACTTAAACTACAAAGTATAACGATTGTACATTTCCTTTTCTTACCCTTATTTCCCACCCTTACTTTTGCCTTCAGACTTGGAGCGTCCTCTTTATTTGTTTTTGAAGCAAATAATGTGCTTCCTTTCTATAAAGCAAGTCATTTAAAACAGCTGTTCTAGGCACTGGCTTTGTGTGTTTTTAAAATTATAATGTGTAATATTTTTGTGTCCTGGTGTTTATGCTTAGAGTAACTTATCAGATGATGTTTATTTTTATTCTGGTTTGCTACTTTTCTGTATCTTTTTGTTTATTCAGTTTCTTACAGTTTTATGATTTCTTGTTTGAGATGGAGATCTTTGTATTATACATGCATTTGGTTGAAAGAAAAGAGCTTTTTGGTTTATAAACACAGTTCCTGTCATTTTAAATATTTACTTTAATAATGGTACATTCTTTACTAGAAAAGCACTAATTGTTTTTCTTTTGTGGGGGGGTTCTTTTTTCAGGGAAAGCTACCAACAACAGGAATGACAATCACAAAGCTTGAGGACAGTGAAAATCATAAAAATTCATTTGAAATATCAGGTGATAGGCGCAAACTTTTGTGAATGCTGTCTGTTGATGAGAGCTAGATTATCGTTTGTTTGCAGATTCTTGCTTAAGTAATTCCGAGGGCTGGTGTTTAAGCACTGTCGAAGTGTATTCTGGGTGTGTGTGCCTGCGTGTGCGTGCTGCTTGCCTGTTTTTCTGTCTCAGCCTGTTTCTTGTCTCCTGTAGGAAGCATGATTGAGCGGATATTAGTGTCATGCAACAACCAGCAGGATTTGCATGAATGGGTGGACCATCTGCAGAAGCAGACCAAAGTCACGTCTGTCGGAAATCCCACGATGAAGCCTCATTCTATACCATCACATACTGTAAGGACTGTGCTACGCCTTCCCGACGGCGTACAGCATCACCCTTTGCTGGAGCTGTCAGGAAATGATGGTGTACTTGGCAGCATAAGTAATTTCTAGCTCAGTAAATGAAGAATATTTGCTTCATGTTTCTTGGCAAATGGTTGCTTCATATCCATCCAGTAGTGACTAGTTTTGCCATGATGGTTGTTGTGAAGCAGCCCTAAAATCGTGTGCTCGTACACGGTTCGGTGAAAGTTGAGTAGTAGGCTGCCTCTCAGAGACTAACTTGGGAGAGTTTTCAGCTAAACCACCAAAAGCCACCAGTCCATAGATTGTTTCTGAGAATTTCAACTTTATTTATTTTGTTTCATAAAAGATAACAAAATAAATAAGATGATTTAAAAAAAAAAAAAGGGGTGGGGACCAGATTCTTGTTGAAGGCCTTAAAATGTAATTCTTGACTCAGCATTTTGATTTTAAGAAAGTCGTGTCTTTACCTAGAAGAGCTCAGCAGCTCTTTGATTTTTATGTACTTATTGCTAAGTAGATCAGTCCCACAGTTTCAGTATTTTACAACTCTTGTACTGGTGTTTTATGCTTAAGATATTAGTGCTGAATTATTTTAACACTCATTGTCTTTATTAACCAACATTTTAAAACTGGAGAAACATTTTTAAAAATGCATGATGATTACACATGCATTTTCAGTTAGTAAATTTTTCTCATATCCCTGTAAGAGTCTTATGATCTTTATTAGGACATTTTCTACCACGTGAGTTCATTTTCCCATTCATTGTCCTTCAGATTAAAAGCTTTAGCTCAAGAAACATCAGGATAGAGTCATACACGGGTCAGAGTTTCACTGCGTCACTCCTCACGTGAACTGTTCTGAGACGAGAACCGCGTCTACTTTAGCTCAGGAAACATCAGGATAGAGTCATACATGGGTCAGAGTTTCACTGCGTCACTCCTCACGTGAACTGTTCTGAGACGTGAACTGTTCTGAGACGAGAACTGCGTCTGCTTTAGCTCAAGAAACATCAGGATGGAGTCATACACGGGTCAGAGTTTCACTGTGTCACTCCTCACATGAACCGTTCCTAGACGAGAACCGCGTCTGCTTTAGCTCAAGAAACATCAGGATAGAGTCATACACGGGTCAGAGTTTCACTGCGTCACTCCTCAGGTGAACCGTTCCTAGACGAGAACCGCGTCTGCTTTAACTCAGGAAACATCAGGATAGAGTCATACACGGGTCAGAGTTTCACTGCGTCACTCCTCAGGTGAACCGTTCCTAGACGAGAACCGCGTCTGCTTTAGCTCCAGAAACATCAGGATGGAGTCATACACGGGTCAGAGTTTCACTGCGTCACTCCTCACGTGAACCGTTCCTAGACGAGAACCGCGTCCGCTTTAGCTCAAGAAACATCAGGATGGAGTCATACACGGGTCAGAGTTTCACTGCGTCACTCCTCACGTGAACCGTTCCTAGACGAGAACCGCGTCTGCTTTAGCTCCAGAAACATCAGGATAGAGTCATACACGGGTCAGAGTTTCACTGCGTCACTCCTCACGTGAACTGTTCCTAGACGAGAACCGCGTTTGCTTTAGCTCAGGAAACATCAGGATAGAGTCATACACGGGTCAGAGTTTCACTGCGTCACTCCTCACGTGAACTGTTCCGAGACGAGAACCGCATCTGCTTTAGCTCAAGAAACATCAGGATAGAGTCATACACGGGTCAGAGTTTCACTGCGTCACTCCCCATGCGAACCGTTCCTAGACGAGAACCGCGTCTGCTTTAGCTCACATTTCCTTGTCAGCGGCTGTGTTATTTGTTACCTCACCATCCTTGAAAGATTTTAACTTTCATGGGACTGTTTTTATTGCAGGGACATGTATGTACATGTCTGCATGTTCATAAAGAAAAATGGAAGTTCCTTTTCATTCACATTCTCAAAAACAGACTGAAACTAGATTTCCTAGCGTTCTGTACCACGTCCGACTTGGCTGTGTGCTTGGACCTTGGCATGTCAGCGTTTCTTGTCACGTCACTCAGCGACAAAGAAGGTGTTTCCTCAGGACGTGGCGTGAAGTCCCCACTGGGTTGACGGCACTGTTCCTCACATAATGGGCTTCTGAGAAGTTCTGCCTTCCCCTAGGGAGCGCCTCTTTGGGGGATTCTGTATTCTGCCCATGATCTGACTGTACCCCACTTGAATAATACTCCAATTTTGAAATAAAACAGCCTTTTTGATTTTTTCAAGTCAGGAAAAATGAAATCAAACATTGCTTACCATGACCTCATTGCTAGAAGGAATGTTTTGCATAATTTTTTTCTTTGAATTATTTAATTTGAAAAAAAATTATTTTAACATAGTTATGTAGCACGCTCTGAGTCTCACACTCCAGCCACCGCCCTTCCACCAAGGACTAGCATGTGATTTTTGTGACTTGCATAGAAAGTTGAATGCTCATGTTCCTGACTCTGGTGGTATGGGCCCCACTGATCCAGTATGTCAGGTGCCGCTCAGTTCTCCAGAATGCCAGCCTCACTTCAGGTGGCCTCTTCACAGAACCATTCAGCTCTTCTCCTTTTCAGGATGCCTCCCTGTTACTGGCTGATTTGAGGTCATTGGCTAGTTTTGAGGGTTACTTACTTTATTTAACATTTTCTCCTTTAACTGTCTGTGTGATGGGATATTTTTGGGTTTTCCAGGAATGTAAATGCCAGTAACCAGTATATTCCTCTGAGAAACTAGATTTTGAATAACTTTGTTTTGTCTAAAGCTGTTTTTTTTTTTTTCCCAAGAAAATAAGTTGTTTTATCCCAGAGGTTGGCAGTTTTTTTAGTACAGGCCCAGGTGGTAAATACTCCCAGTTTTCTGGGCTGTAAGGTATCCCTTGCAGCTAGGACAGCTGCCATTGTAACATGAGTGCAGCATAGACAGCAGTAAAGGAGTGGGGATGGCTGTGTGACAATCAGACTTCTTTTTTTTTTTAACAAAAACAGTGGGCAGGCTCTAGTTTTGCCGACCCCTCTATCACCAGCCAGTAGATACATGTGACTTGAGAGAAAGACTACCTTGCCCTCCCCTCTAACTGTATGCCTGGCACAGAGAATGTCTGTTCTCTCGTATAATACCGATTTTTATACTAAGTGAGAAATTTTGTTTTCACATGTTACTCCCATGGCCAAGAAGTGACTTGTAGAGTGTTGGGGGTTTTAGGTACTCAGTTCAGTGGTGCTCATTACTGATGGATGCATGGTCTTCAGCAAAATAGCAAGGAGTTCTGTTCTAGCCCAGGCATGCCACAGCCGACTATGTCTGACCGAGAAACTGGCTGTTGAGAGAGATTGAAAAGAAATGATAACAATTGGGGGATTGTGTCTTGGGAAGTGTTTTTTAAAAACAAACAAACTTAGCTTTATTTGATCAAGGTTTATTTTCCTGTAAGTGCCTTAGATCTTATATTTTGTTTATTCTCTTTTCTCAAAACCTGTGCATTTGGCAGCTTCCTTCCCATCCCATCACCCCATCCAGCAAACATGCAGACAGCAAGCCAGTACCACTGACTCCTGCATACCACACCCTCCCTCACCTCTCCCACCACGGGACTCCACACACCACCATTAACTGGGGACCTCTGGAGCCTCCTAAAACCCCCAAACCATGGAGCCTGAGCTGCCTGCGCCCTGCACCTCCTCTCCGGCCTTCAGCTGCTCTGTGTTACAAAGAGGTGAGGTCCTCTGACCCTTCTAGAAGCCACTGTAGAGAGGGTGAGAGAACAAGAGTAAACAGAACCTGGAATCTGGGTGTGTTAAATAGATTACTCTGTACTTCACCCCCCCTTTTTTTATTTCATGAATTTAGAAATATTGGCAGTCCAGTATTTCTATCTGTGACATAAAAAATACAGATTAGCTTCTTCAGAAGTGTGAAGAAGGGTCTGCCCTCACTCATTTGTCTTTGCCTTACGCTGTGTCAGGGGCCTGGGACCCCACAGGAGACGCACGAGGGAAGTGGGTGTGCAGCACGGGATCCTTCCTGTGCATTTCCACAGAGGCGCCTTTATTATGCAGCAGATGCTGCGTTCGTGTGACAAGTGCGGCTTCTGTGGCTCTTCCTTAACTCCTGCTGATGCCAGGGGCCAGGAGCTAGGAAGTTTTACATGGGCCTTCTCTTTGCCTTTTACTGAGCCTCGAGTTATTTTGAACTTCCGGTTGGAGAGAGGTGTCACTTTATTTCTGCATGCTATTCTGTTGCCCCTTATGACCCTTTCTTTAGGATCCTGTCTAGGGAGCCCTGAATCTGTCACCAGAAGCTGTCTGAGATGGAGAGAATATACAGAAATAAAAAATAATAATTAAGGCAACTCCCTCCTTTGATGTGTGAGAAATTATAATTTTTACCCCCCTTCATTCTAATTCAGTTTTTTTAGATACACCACTTGCATAAAAATAAAATTCTTGCTCATAAATATGTCCGAGCAGTTCCGTACACTTTTCCCTAAACCTGCTTTGATGGGGAAAGGAAGTGTGTGGAGAAATGTGCTCTGAGACACACTCAGACTTTTACTGAATAGAGACTGGGAGCATGTTGAAGCGCGGATACCTGGTATCAAGTCCAGTTGACAGCCCCATTTGCAAAGGAACCCACAGCAGACCCTCCATGCTTGCCAGCAGCCCTGAGCATTTTAAGACACGTATAAAAGAGCTGCGAAGAAATTATCCATCTTTCGCATTTTTTTGGTTTTTAATGAATTTTGTTTTTTATGGCATGTCTCTTGCTAACAGTCATATACCCATGTCAAGAGTTTCTTATGAATGGCAGTTACTTAAAGAATGCTGATTTTTTTTATTACATGGTTTAGTGGTTACACGCCAAAGGAAAAGTGAGATAATGCAGACAAGAATTTGTGGTGATTTAATTATCTGGACAGAAAACTGGGTGAAACTGTTAGGCCTGTATCAAGGGAATGAGGTTGTAATGAATTTAAAAGCAAAGCTCAGCAACAGCAACAAAAAATAGCAAACAAGTAGAAAGGTATTGAGGTGAACATAAGTTTGAGTTTGTAGAAACCCGGCTGCAATTGCTTTGCTGGACATCACGTTGGAGAAGTGTTTCATATGCTGTAGTTGCCCAGCATTACCAAGTTCTTCAAGACATTTAGCAAGAAGTAATCTTATACAGCATGGCAGAAGAAAATGGAAATTCACAGAGAGCTAGCCTGCAGCCAGCTTTACCTAGTTTCAGGTAGTCAGGTAGATTTATCTATTGACTTTGAGGCCCTCTGCATATGACGTACCCTTCTAATCAGTTAGAAGGACAGGGGTTCATCTTGGTGTACTTATCAAGAGTATCTCTGTTAGTTTTGAATCAGGGCAGCTCATTTATTTTTAGGCTTTCCAGCTGTAGGACACATAGTAAATATATTTCTTCGTGAGCTGATTTCTGCTGCGTTTCTAACAGCTTTTAAAAAAAGTTTTATTTTTTATTTTTTATTTTTATTTTTACAGAAAAAGGTTTAGTAACTAAAAATCAGGCTTCATTCACACTCTGCTTTCAGACTCACCTTCCGAATCTTAATTTCTCATTTTACGATTAATAAGTGGTTTATATAATTTAAAGGATGCAGAAGTTAGCCTTTTTGGATGTGGATATTTCATACATGCTTGAAAAGGGAAACTGGTCCCACACCCATTGGACTTGGTTTTGCTCATTTAGTTTTCCACCATTTGTGTCCTCACTCTCTTAGAAGTCTTGTGTTGGAAAGGAGGGGGTAGACCATGACCTTCCTAAACATTGCATTTCTGTGAACCTGCCGTATAGAGAACAGCCAGCGCCAACCTTCTATTCCAGCATTCCTCTGCTCTCAAAGCCAGCTAGCTGATCTCCTAGTTTCCTTTCTTCTCACTTGAGGCTTCAAGTATTTCCTTAAAGGAATCAGTTTTTACTTACCTTTCCTTGAGAAATAGCCCTGGTTTCCTCATCTATTTCTAGTCAGATGTGACTTCCTCCAGAAGTCACAGCCCCACCCTCCACCCACCCTGGGAGTGTGTATGCACCTCTGTCCACACGCTTCTCCATCTGTCCGTTTTTTCTCCTCTCCAAACGCTGCCAGCCTGCCTGCAAGCCTGAAGCAGCTTTGCTGTGAGTTGTTACTATACTAGCGGGATCCAAGTAACACAAGGAAACCTGTTTCTGTCAGAGTCAAGAGGAAATATTAGCCAATGACGAAAACTGAAAATGGCTTATTAATTTTAAATTAATGTTCAGCCGTTGGCAAAGAAAATTCCAGTTATAATGAGAAAAATAGGAAGCTCATAACACTGGCCATAGTGATTTAGTATTTCACACCTGAAGAGCAACCCTCACCAATACACAAATAAAAATTACTGCTTTGGAGTATTGCTGCCATTTGTCTTCCCCTTGTAATTTCCCCAGGATCTCAGCAAGAGCCCCAAGACGATGAAAAAACTGCTGCCCAAACGCAAACCTGAACGGAAAGCTTCTGATGAAGAGTTTGCTGTGAGGAAAAGTGAGTAAGTGTGGGCGCAAGAGTGGGCTTCTTGTGAGGAAAAGTGAGTGTGGGCGCAAGAGTGGGCTTCTTGTGAGGAAAAGTGAGTAAGTGTGGGCGCAAGAGTAGGCTTGTGAGGAAAAGTGAGTAAGTGTGGGCGCAAGAGTGGGCTTCTTGTGAGAAAAAGTGAGTAAGTGTGGATGCAAGAGTGGGCTTGTGAGGAAAAGTGAGTAAGTGTGGGCGCAAGAGTGGGCTTCTTGTGAGGAAAAGTGAGTAAGTGTGGATGCAAGAGTGGGCTTCTTGTGAGGAAAAGTGAGTAAGCGTGGGCGCAAGAGTGGGCTTCTTGTGAGGAAAAGTGAGTGTGGGCGCAAGAGTGGGCTTCTTGTGAGGAAAGTGAGTGTGGGCGCAAGAGTGGTCTTCTTGTGAGGAAAAGTGAGTAAGTGTGGGCGCAAGAGTGGGCTTCTTGTGAGGAAAAGTGAGTGTGGGCGCAAGAGTGGGCTTCTTGTGAGGAAAAGTGAGTAAGTGTGGGCGCAAGAGTAGGCTTCTTGTGAGGAAAAGTGAGTAAGTGTGGACGCAAGAGTAGGTTTCTTGTGAGGAAAAGTGAGTAAGTGGGCGCAAGAGTGGGCTTCTTGTGAGGAAAGTGAGTGTGGGCGCAAGAGTGGTCTTGTGAGGAAAAGTGAGTAAGTGTGGGCGCAAGAGTGGGCTTGTGAGGAAAAGTGAGTGTGGGCGCAAGAGTGGGCTTCTTGTGAGGAAAAGTGAGTAAGTGTGGGCGCAAGAGTAGGCTTCTTGTGAGGAAAAGTGAGTAAGTGTGGACGCAAGAGTAGGTTTCTTGTGAGGAAAAGTGAGTAAGTGGGCGCGAGAGTGGGCTTCTTGTGAGGAAAAGTGAGTAAGTGTGGGCACGAGAGTGGGCTTCTTGTGAGGAAAAGTGAGTAAGTGTGGACGCAAGAGTGGGCTTCTTGTGAGGAAAAGTGAGTAAGTGTGGACGCAAGAGTGGGCTTCTTATGAGGAAAAGTGAGTAAGTGGGCGCGAGAGTGGGCTTCTTGTGAGGAAAAGTGAGTAAGTGTGGATGCAAGAGTGGGCTTCTTGTGAGGAAAAGTGAGTAAGTGTGGACGCAAGAGTGGGCTTCTTATGAGGAAAAGTGAGTAAGTGGGCGCAAGAGTAGGCTTCTTATGAGGAAAAGTGAGTAAGTGTGGACGCGAGAGTAGGTTTCTTGTGAGGAAAAGTGAGTAAGTGGGCGCGAGAGTGGGCTTCTTGTGAGGAAAAGTGAGTAAGTGTGGGTGCAAGAGTGGGCTTCTTGTGAGGTAAAGTGAGTAAGTGGGCGCAAGAGTAGGTTTCTTGTGAGGAAAAGTGAGTAAGTGTGGATGCAAGAGTGGGTTTCTTATGAGGAAAAGTGAGTAAGTGTGGGCGCAAGAGTGGGCTTCTTGTGAGGAAAAGTGAGTAAGTGTGGACGCAAGAGTGGGCTTCTTATGAGGAAAAGTGAGTAAGTGGGTGCAAGAGTAGGCTTCTTATGAGGAAAAGTGAGTAAGTGTGGACGCGAGAGTAGGTTTCTTGTGAGGAAAAGTGAGTAAGTGGGCGCGAGAGTGGGCTTCTTGTGAGGAAAAGTGAGTAAGTGTGGGCGCAAGAGTGGGCTTCTTGTGAGGAAAAGTGAGTAAGTGGGCGCAAGAGTAGGTTTCTTGTGAGGAAAAGTGAGTAAGTGTGGATGCAAGAGTGGGCTTCTTGTGAGGAAAAGTGAGTAAGTGTGGGCGCAAGAGTGGGCTTCTTGTGAGGAAAAGTGAGTGTGGGCGCAAGAGTGGGCTTCTTGTGAGGAAAGTGAGTGTGGGCGCAAGAGTGGTCTTCTTGTGAGGAAAAGTGAGTAAGTGTGGGCGCAAGAGTAGGCTTCTTGTGAGGAAAAGTGAGTAAGTGGGCGCGAGAGTGGGCTTCTTGTGAGGAAAAGTGAGTAAGTGTGGGCGCAAGAGTGGGCTTCTTGTGAGGAAAAGTGAGTAAGTGTGGGCGCAAGAGTAGGCTTCTTGTGAGGAAAAGTGAGTAAGTGTGGACGCAAGAGTAGGTTTCTTGTGAGGAAAAGTGAGTAAGTGGGCGCGAGAGTGGGCTTCTTGTGAGGAAAAGTGAGTAAGTGTGGGCACGAGAGTGGGCTTCTTGTGAGGAAAAGTGAGTAAGTGTGGACGCAAGAGTGGGCTTCTTATGAGGAAAAGTGAGTAAGTGGGCGCGAGAGTGGGCTTCTTGTGAGGAAAAGTGAGTAAGTGTGGATGCAAGAGTGGGCTTCTTGTGAGGAAAAGTGAGTAAGTGTGGACGCAAGAGTGGGCTTCTTATGAGGAAAAGTGAGTAAGTGGGCGCAAGAGTAGGCTTCTTATGAGGAAAAGTGAGTAAGTGTGGACGCGAGAGTAGGTTTCTTGTGAGGAAAAGTGAGTAAGTGGGCGCGAGAGTGGGCTTCTTGTGAGGAAAAGTGAGTAAGTGTGGGTGCAAGAGTGGGCTTCTTGTGAGGTAAAGTGAGTAAGTGGGCGCAAGAGTAGGTTTCTTGTGAGGAAAAGTGAGTAAGTGTGGATGCAAGAGTGGGTTTCTTGTGAGGAAAAGTGAGTAAGTGTGGGCGCAAGAGTGGGCTTCTTGTGAGGAAAAGTGAGTAAGTGTGGACGCAAGAGTGGGCTTCTTATGAGGAAAAGTGAGTAAGTGGGTGCAAGAGTAGGCTTCTTATGAGGAAAAGTGAGTAAGTGTGGACGCGAGAGTAGGTTTCTTGTGAGGAAAAGTGAGTAAGTGGGCGCGAGAGTGGGCTTCTTGTGAGGAAAAGTGAGTAAGTGTGGGCGCAAGAGTGGGCTTCTTGTGAGGAAAAGTGAGTAAGTGGGCGCAAGAGTAGGTTTCTTGTGAGGAAAAGTGAGTAAGTGTGGATGCAAGAGTGGGCTTCTTGTGAGGAAAAGTGAGTAAGTGTGGGCGCAAGAGTGGGCTTCTTGTGAGGAAAAGTGAGTGTGGGCGCAAGAGTGGGCTTCTTGTGAGGAAAGTGAGTGTGGGCGCAAGAGTGGTCTTCTTGTGAGGAAAAGTGAGTAAGTGTGGGCGCAAGAGTAGGCTTCTTGTGAGGAAAAGTGAGTAAGTGTGGACGCAAGAGTAGGTTTCTTGTGAGGAAAAGTGAGTAAGTGGGCGCGAGAGTGGGCTTCTTGTGAGGAAAAGTGAGTAAGTGTGGGCGCAAGAGTGGGCTTCTTGTGAGGAAAAGTGAGTAAGTGTGGGCGCAAGAGTAGGCTTCTTGTGAGGAAAAGTGAGTAAGTGTGGACGCAAGAGTAGGTTTCTTGTGAGGAAAAGTGAGTAAGTGGGCGCGAGAGTGGGCTTCTTGTGAGGAAAAGTGAGTAAGTGTGGGCACGAGAGTGGGCTTCTTGTGAGGAAAAGTGAGTAAGTGTGGGCGCAAGAGTAGGCTTCTTGTGAGGAAAAGTGAGTAAGTGGGCGCAAGAGTAGGTTTCTTGTGAGGAAAAGTGAGTAAGTGTGGGCGCAAGAGTAGGCTTCTTGTGAGAAGTGAGTAAGTGTGGGCGCAAGAGTGGGCTTCTTTAGGGCGATGAAGTGCTCTGTATCTCATTAGAGTGGAGAGGAGATTGACACCTTCTCAGAGACTTCACACACAAGTCAGGGAGGTGACCCTCCATGTAACTTCTAAAGGTGATACCCCAGGAAGTTGGGTGATTGAGCTGATGCTTGTGGTAGCCACTTCAGTGTTTACACAAGCAAGCAGGAGATTTATAATTAAAGACGAAAAGAAACATTGCAATGTTAATAGTGAAGCATGTGTGTATATTTTTGCTTAATAAAATAGTTTACAGTCTTACAGGGTATATATTGATTACATCACATTTTAGAGACTAAAAGGAGCCACCAGCCTTGACTCATCTCCATTTCTTCTGTGAACCTGAGCCAGGTGTATAGTTTAGACCTGGGGATCTCACCTGCTCTTCCTGTCCGCCTTTTTGCCCGCAGAAAGTCTGTCCACTCTTTCTCAGATGCCATAGTTTCCTGAAACTTCCTGTACGTCCACGGACTGAACGTGACCTGTCGCTTTTATCTCAGAGTTGCACCCCACCCACATTGTTACATTGCTGTCTCTTTTCTATTATACTTGTATGCCTGTATGATTTCCACTACTCAAGTATAAGCTTTTCAGAAGCCAGGGGCAGAATCTAATTCAGCCCCAGATTTTTCATGCAGCCTCTTACACACATTAAGTGCTTGGCTGATATCCACTGGATAAGTAGAGCTATTTTTAGAAGTAGGCGATGACCAAGATGTACTCCCTTTGCCCCACGCCTCTGTGTCTTCCCAGGATCTGTACCCTTTCCTGGTGGTGCTAGTCAGGAAGGGCTACCAGACATTGCCCCTCACTAGCAGGTCACTGTGCAGCTGCTTAGCACTCGGTGAAAACCCTTGAGATGGGTAGTTGGTCAAGCCCAACGGGACAGTAGAGCCAGCCCCAGAGAAGCTGTAGGGCTGGTTCTGAAAGGTGTCTGTCTCTCTGTCCTGCTGTCAGTTTCTCAGCCTGCCCTTTTTCTGCTGCTCCCTGTTCCTTGGCTCCCACCAATCTTAGGACTTAGGCTGTTAGCAAATCTGATAAATCCACTTGTGCCAAAGATGACAGAAGGAGAATGCTAGACATCTTTTATAAGCCACTGTAACTTTCTGGAGACGCTGCTTCTCTTTTCTACCTTACCAATTGGGACCCTTCAGGGATTTTATTTCCAAAAGAAGGCTTATGGGAGAGACATTTTCATCAGAGTTCGAATATCACTCTGAAGAAGGAGGCAGTGTGGGGTAGTGGGATAAGAAAATGGTCTCCAGACCTGACCCGTCTGGACGCGAACGCTAGCTCGGCTACTTGTGAGACCTGGCAAGTGACTTATCCCTGAACTCCGGTTTTCCCACCTTAGTGTGGGGATGATAGTAAATTGGAAGAGTTAAATAGAATTATGGACCTATAAACTGGTCAATAAACGTTTGCTGTCTTAACATCCTTATCATCTGATTGACACACAATAGACTCTGCAGCATAAATTGCTCTGATGCCTCTTTTTTCCCCTCAGATTCTAAGCAGTAGGTGCTACAGTGTCTGACACCAGAGCAGAGAGCACTTGATGACGTGGCTGGTCGATAAGTCAGCACCTTCTGGGGAGAAGAGCTGGGTTTTAGAGTCAGACAGACCTAGAGTTGAATACCTGCTCTGCCCTTTATGGCTGTGCAATTACTCATCTATAAAAGGGGAAAATAAATAACTTGTGGGGTTGTTTTGTGGAATTTATCGAGCACTTTCCATGTGAAAGACGCTGTGCTGGGCACTTGGGATATGGCTGCAAATAAGATATTCAGTGACATATTAAGTACCGTCTGCCTGCCAGGGGCTAGGTGGAAAATAAAAATCCCTGTCCTCTTGGAGTTTAAATTCTGTAGAAAGATAAACACGGGGGGAAGAAAAGGTAAAAGATAAAGTGTGTTCGTTGTTAAGTACTGCAGAGAAAAGTAAACAAGGGGAGGGAGAGGAGGTAGGGACAACTTTAAATAGTGTGATCAGGGAAGGTGTCACTGAAAGAGTGTCGTCTGGGTAAAGTCTGGAAGAGCTGAAGATGGAGGCCGAGCAGTATCTGGGGAGGAGCACTCCAGGCAGCGGTTCCAGGCAGGGGCTGCAAAGCCGCGTGGTGTGTTCAAGGAACAGCAAGGAGGCATCTGTGGCTGAAATTGAGTGAGTGATGAGGGAGCAATAAGAGATGGATTCAGGAAGGTGGTGGGGAAGCAGGCCCCGCATGGCTGCTTTGATGAATGGGAGGCCAGAGTAGAGTTGCTGAGCACAGGCCTTGGTCTGGCCTGTGTTTTAATGGCATCACCATGACTGCTGTGTTGAGGATAAATGGGCAGAGGCAGAAACAGGGAGACCAGACAGGCTGTGGGAGGAATCCAGGTGAGGGTGAGAACTGGTGTTGGCCTGACAGTGGTCCTGATAATGTAGGTGGTGCAGATGTGGACAGATGGCAGATGCTCTCCGAAGATCAGAGCCTCCGGCAATGATGCTCAGCTGAGGGTGCCTTTGTCCCCCAGGGAACATTTAGCCAGTGGTTGCAGACATTTTTATTGTCACACCTGGGTGGGTGCTACTGGTGTCGGTGCATAGAGGCCAAGGATGCTGCTAAACATCCTACAGTGAACAGCATGGTCCTCTCTCTGCCCCCTAGTGAGGAATCACCCAACTCAGAGCCTCAGAGGTGCTGCGATTGGGAGCTCTGGGCCCCTAGACGTGTTGGTAGGCCGGATGTCGGGTGTGAGAGAGAGCGAGGCATCCAGGGTAGACCCGAGGCCTGTGGCTTGTGCAGCTCCAGGAGGCATGAGTCCCGTTTACTGAAATGTGAGAGAGAGCGAGGTGTCCAGGGTGGAGCTGAGGCCTGTGGCTCGTGCGGCTCCGGGGCTGAGTCCTGTTGTACTGAAATGTGAGAGAGAGCGAGGCATCCAGGGTGGAGCTGAGGCCTGTGGCTCGTGCGGCTCTGGGGCTGAGTCCTGTGTACTGAGATGTGAGAGAGAGCAAGGCGTTCGGGGTGGACCCGAGGCCTGTGGCTTGTGCGGCTCCGGGGCTGAGTCCCGTCTGCGAGAGACGGTGGGAGGAGTGACTAGGTGCGGGGAAGGATGTTGGGGAGAGGAGTTGCTCATTCGGTTTGAGATTCCTAAAGGACACCAGGGAGAAGTGTCAAGTCACCGATTAGATATATGATTCTGAAGCCCGTGGGAAGGGTCTGGGCTGGTGATAAAAATTTTGGAGTTGTTACCATTGTTTAGATGGTATTTCAGGCCATGACACTGGAATTAGGAAATGAGTAAGTACAGACAAAGGAGGAAAAAGGACAGCCCTGCGGTGTGCAGAGGTTGGTTAGGAAGATAAGGAACTTGCATAGGAAACTTTGAAGGAGGGGCCAGTGAGGTAGAAGGAAAACCAAGCATTTTTGTGGATTAAAAGAGAAATTTTACAGAAATGATGTTTCTGTAAATAGTGCCTGTACATAGTAAACTTTACCGCTTTGAAGCCGTATTGTGATTTCCTAAGTTATTTATCCTTCCTTAGATTCAGAATCCTAGAAATGTTTCAGTTCACAGAATAGTCTGCCGCCTAGAAAATGTGTGCCGTCGGTTTATTTTCATCTCATTTTTGTGATGAAGGTAGATCAGTAATGACTGTTCACAACTGAACACATCCGTGGAAGCCAGCACAGTCTTTCTGGCTTTATACGCTTTCTCTGCACCTTGTGATGACTTTTGTACTTACCGTTTCTGAAAATAACAGTCAGATTACACCAGCCAGGCAGGTAATAGCACTCCTGAAGGGAATTTCCTGTTGGCAAAGTGGGAACGTCCTACCTATGGAAATTACCTTGCAGCGTGTCCTGAAGTTAAACTACTTACACGTTATCTTTCTTACTCCGTAAAGGAGTCACTTACTGTGGGAAACCTGGTAAATGATTGTCTCAATAGCTCTTAAACTTTTGGTACTGCAATTTAATTTTTAGTAGTGAATAGTTGGTTTGTCTTGTATATAATATACTATCATAAAATGACATTGAGGCTAATTATTAATCAGCTATAAATATTTTAGCCTTCCCATTTTTTTCACTAGAGTAGGTGAGCCTTTTTGAATATATATCCAAGTAATACAGAAAAATAAATAGTTCCACTCTGAACCATAGGATCAGTCCTGCAGTACGTGTAATCCTCACTGCGCACCAGCTGTGTGCGAGGCTCTGTGCTTAGTGCTGATGTCAAGGATGCCGTCAGTCTGGAGTGACAACTTTAGGCTCTAGGTTGAGTTTTATAAATTCCTGAGAACCATTTTCGATGCCCCTGGAGGTAATTTTTAGTCCTTGCTGTCTTCTTTCTTATATTAAATTCCAGTTAATGATTCACGGATCAGAAGGAATGCTCTTTTTAAAGGCTTTCCGTAACTGTGGCCAAATTCTGGAGACTTGTTTCTGTCTTCACTGCTGCTAGTGGTTTCAAGAGTTCTCTTTGCCGGTGTCAATGTCAGGAATTACCAGTCCTTTTCATTTTTGTCGGGCTGCTATGTGAGAAACCATACTTTGTTAATAAGATTAAACATCTTTTGCTGTCTACTGTATTATTTTTTGAATTACTTGTTCCTATCCTTGCCCTTTCTTTTGAGGGTGGGGAATAATGTTTTTCTTATGAATTAGTAAGACAGCCTTCATATATTTTGGGTATTAATCCTTAGCCAGGTATGTTGCAGATAGAAAATACTTTTAAAAAACTAGAAAATCTTTTGAATGTAACTATTTTCCAAATATTGGAAAAACCATTATCTGACAAGAAAATGAAAAGAGGGCTTGTCTTAATTATCACCATTTTGGTTGAGTTGATGATTTTGCATTTGTCAAGGTAATTGTACTAATTGATTTGATTTAAATTGTAAACTGTTGGTCTTCTTTTGACAGGTACAGCTGCTTTGGAAGAAGATGCTCAAATTCTAAAAGTTATTGAAGCTTACTGCACAAGTGCCAAAACACGACAAACACTCAACTCAAGTAAGTTTAATTTCACGGTAATATAGTAAGAACTGTGGTATTTTGTGTAAGTTGACAACCTACAGGAAACTGTTGAGTTCGGCCCACTGCATAGCTCATCGACTTGTCTGAACTGTTTTTAGTGAGTGGTGTTTTCATGGCTTAGCTTGAATCTGAAGTCCTTGAATCATTACAAAAGGATCTCAGGTATCCGCAGAATAACTGATTTTTCTAGATAACATTCTGCTGGGAGACATTTCTGTGTACAGTACTGTCAGAATTTATGAAGCATTCTTATACTTAGAGAAGATGTGTTTAGAAGACAGTGGAAGTTAACTCAGTTATTTAAGCAATTTGAACCATTGGTGTCATGCTGAGTATTTTTCTTTTTCTTTTTCTTTTTGTAACTTCTGAAAAACCAAAAAACCGAACCCGTTGCCATTGAGTCAATTCCGGCTCATAGTGACCCTGTAGGACAGAGTAGATGTGAACCTATAGCAAGGCTTTTTCAGCCGCCTCTGCCTGCCCCCCCCCCCCCTTTAAAAATGATTGCTTTTAAAAAATTTTTTTAAATAGACACCAACTAATTTATTTGGTAGGTTTCATTACCATCTGTATCCAGTACATATTGCCTTAAATGAAAAAATCCTAACCTATTTTGTGGACGGTAAAACCTTTTTTTTTTAAATCTTCCCCGGAAGTTGAGAATGGAGGGCAGTGTGATGGAGGCGGATGTAACCGTGCATTTCATTTGTTCAGAAGAGGGGCTTATTCTCTCCCTCTTGCTGGTACCTGCACCCGCTGGACGGCTGACCTTTCGTGGGCCACAGGGTGTCCTCAGTCCTGTCAGTTCTCACGTTGATTGTTTGTTTGAGAATAGATTATTTATTTTATAGATTACTTCTGGCATCAAAACTGGTTTCTGTTAGATTTTCTGTGTTCAAGTCCCCTTTTCACCCTGACTTTTGGCAGATCACTTATTCTCACCTCCTCAATTTCATCACCTGCAAAATGGTGCTTAAAATTAGTATTATGCACTTACTTTAAGCTAATGTTTAAAAAAAAAGGTCTGATTTTCTAATGTGTTAGCTTTTGTTAAAGATAACTACAGCTATGAAAATAGGGCTGGCAGAGTTGAACTCTAGGTTGAATCTGCAGATTCCCTAGAAGTTTTTTGTGGCCAGTATTTTACCATATCCTCCTACCTGCGCTATTAAGACTTGTTACCAAGCATGGGCACTGTCCTTTTTTAGTCCATGCTGTTTCTGGTGAAAATTCCTGTTGATAGTAACTAGTCAGCAGAGTAGGAGATCAATGGAAAGGTCTAGATACCATATCAGAGTGTGGACTTAGCATATGGACAATCAAGCAATAATTTGTAAGTATGGATTATTGTGATTTAAGGTATTGCAGTTTCATTTACTTGACAAGGATTGTATTTTAACTAACAGACTGTAAAATGTGGCCACAGTTTTTTAGATTTTGAATTTTAGATTTTTTAAAAGTAGGCATCTCCATTTCAATTACTTGAAATAACATTTTAACCCAGTAGCCTTAGATGCACAGACCAGTCGTACGAGTTTTGTGTGTATTTTAGTGCAAGCCGCATTTTTTCATAACAGGAGACAGTGCCGTGTAGTATGCCTGTGGCTTTGTTTCTTCTGGCTGCCTGAAAGGAACAGCTCGTAATTTGTGCAGATCTCTTCTTATCCTGTTGCCTATTATGTATTTCCGTTTCTCCTACACAAGAAAAGCATTGGACAGTACATTGATTTTTATTTTTAACTTATATTATGGGCGAACCACTCTATGGCCTCCAGGGGATTATAATCCTGTGGCTTTAAACCTACATTCTCCAGAAAATTAGTGATAGGAGAAATCGATCCTTTTTGCCGTAAAAGTCGTGTACTTAATCAAGACAACTTGGAAATGGAATCGTAGCGAAAGCAACTCTTTTCACGTTCAATGCTTAGTAAAAACAATTTTTAGAAGGAAAATATATTTTACCTAAAGTCCAGTTCTGTTCAGTACTCAACTGAATACCAAAAAGACTGAACCAAACATCTGTTACTGGGAAACATTTAAGTATAAATGGTGAGGAAGTAATGGCCTTCACAGACTTTTGTGATTTAGTTAGAGAAGTCCAGAGTAGTCCACGGCTTCTTCTTGTGGCTTTGGAACAGAATTAACTTCGATCAAAAGAGGGAACAAGGAAGGGACCAGTGGTTGCTGTGGCCTGCCGTTAAAAATCCTAAGGGGCCCTCTTGTTTCTGTCTGGTGTCTACTTCTGAGCCCTCTTGGGTTCTGTGTGTTTCCCAGTCACAGTTGCTTGGCTGGTTCCATTGATCACAACTGCCAACTACTCATGGGGTCATTTCTGCTCTGCCATTGTGTACCCCTTCCTTCTGGTGTCCTCCTTTTAACCTGGTGACGTTACCAGGTCACTCACCTTTCCCTGGCAGTGAGAGGGGGTCTGCACAGGGCTGCTGACCTGGCTCACAGACACGGCTCCTCACTGTGTTCCCTTCTGCTGGCTGAGCTCCATGAGCATTACTGTTGAGATTACTGCCCCCAGAGATGAGGAGGCTGAGGGGGTGGGGGAAATAGAGGGAAGCAGACCCCATTTAATTCATCTCTCTACTCTGGCATTTTTGCAGTGGTTATGTTGATAAGGTAAGTTTAGTTCCCATGATTAAGATGACTTCTGGTGATTTATAGTCTTGGCAAATAGATAGCTGGAGAAGTAAGTAAAAAATCCTGTGAAACTATTTTGCGTTTAATATATCCACTTAATGAATAGGAAGCAATTTTTAATTAGCCACATACAAATAGTCCCTTTCACAAAAAATGTCTTAAATGAGACTGTTTATTACATAATGTGGAATAGAATTGATTGTCAAGTGTTTATAGAATCATCTTTTGGAACTGGGCTGAGTTTATAAAAGATTTCTTAAACGAGAACTTTATACCAGTAACTTTAAAAGAAGCAATTTGGAAACAGTGTCATGATTTAAGTTTATTGAATAATGTTGGGCTAGTCTTATTCTAAGGTTGTGCTAAGTTCGCTTTTAAAATCCAGTCATAACTAAGGATAAATAAGCATTGATGCCGTTTTTTAACAATCTTTTCTCTTTTCCCTCTCCTCCCATCACCTTTTGCTTTTGTTTCCACGTTTTTTGGTTGTGGCTCTTCCTGTTTGTTGTCCCTCCCATCCCACCTTTGCCGACCCACGCCTGTCCTTCCATCTCCCCCGCGTCCCTAGCATGGCAAGGCACTGACCTGATGCATAATCACGTCCTGGCCGGCGACGACCAGTCACGTCTAGAGTCCTTGGGTCGTCGCGGTAGCCTTTCCCGTTTGGAGCCTTCAGACCTCTCGGAAGACTCTGACTGTGACAGTATATGGACAGCCCATAGTTACAGAATGGGTTCTGCATCTCGTAAGAGCTGTTGCTCATATATCTCTCACCAGAACTAATGCACTCTGAGCTTTTCTTAACGAATGCTTGTTGTATCACAGCCTGCTTTCCTTAGATGTTTTCTTGCTGTTCCTCGTCTCTTTTCATGTGATATTTTAACAACTTTTGAGAGCGTTTCTGATATTTTCCATTGTACTTTTGTGGAGGCTTGATTGCCAATTTGAATATACATTCAGATTACTAACTTTGGAGGGGAGATGGTCCGTTCCTAAGCCAACGCCTGAAGGGTTCTTTTTTTAACGGAAAGTTGTTGTTTTATAGCTCCAAATGGTTTGGTTTTTTATTCTCAGTATAGCAGCCGTCCCATTTCTTTTTGGATACAGCTGTATGAACACTTTTATATTGTATACTGAAACCATACAGGTTTGTGATCTCAGTGCCAGCAATATGGAGGAGACTTTAGCCTTACAGTGACCTAAATCTTTTTTTTTTTTTTTTTTTAATGTATAATAGGCACACTGATCAAGTAGTTGTTGAGAGATAATGAGAAGAACATATGCAACAAAAGTACTGTAACTTCAATTCAGATAGCTGTGTTTCGAAGAAATCCCTAAGAGCATTTGGTAATTGTGAACAATAGCCTGTTTATGTTGCTAGCATGAATTCTTTGCCTTGGCAGATGTGAAGAAGAGTCTGCTTCATGTCTTTTCAGAGGTTGTCTTCACCACCCACACCTATGCCTCCTCAGTGTGCTCACACAGCCCCCATGTCTCCCATTGGCCCGTGATACTGGAGCTCTTTTCTCCAAAGGCAAAGTTAACTGTCAAAGCTTGGACATTCGCTTTGATTGTCTTGCCAAACTTCTGTATGGAGTAATTGCTGTTATTCCATACTTAGTAAGCCTGTACCACTCTATTAAAGGTTTAAGGTCCAAAATCCGAAGTATTCGGCATCTAAAGTGTAGATGAGACTGAGTTCAGATAGACGTCTGGTCTACTTAAAAGGTCAAGTGCTTCGGCTCCAGTCACAGCTCGGCTGCACCCCTGATGTTCATACCTGTGCTGTCTGTAATGGCCATGGGCACATTCTTTGTTTTCAGCAACTAGCTGCAGTGAAACTCCATTTACAGCAACCCCTGTAGTACGTAATCTTCATTGTAATGGGACATCTTAGTCCATTGAAGATTTATTAGATTGTAACGTAACTCGCTTATAAGAAAATCTCGGATTTCGGGGGTGGAACTCCCCCACTTCCTTGGGATTTGTTGTAAGGAGATTTCGCTGGCCTCACTCAGACTGATTTTTGCTTCAAAAAGAACCGAATGCGACATGTTACATTCAGTTGCAACATTCATACCTACATCTGGTCATTGAGGGGAAAACTGTGTGCTCTTCCGCTCGCAGTGTATTTGGTATTAACATGGAAACTTAGGCTTGTGGTTTAAGTATTCATTGAAACTAGCTTCAGAAAACAAAATGCCGTAATAAATGGGGAATAACATTTTTTCCTTTCTTTAGGATGGCTGTAATTCCAGATGGCTGTGATTTCTCTCTTCTTCCACTACCCCACTCCTTTGCAAATCCATGTATTCAGTGCTCTGATTTTGTCTCCTTAGTGATAACTTGGTACAGTACCTGACTGTATCCTGGGACTTGGGTTCTGTTCTCACAAGCCCAGAGGTGCTAGTGAACGTCTGCCAGTGACTTTTTTTTTTTTTTTTTTTTAAGTCAAACAGCTTTATTTACTTCATGATTCAAGTTGATTGCATAGAAGTCATTCTTACTGAGATCATTAGAAAAACTTAATTTCAAATATTTGCTCCCTTGGATGTAGTTACTGAACTACTTCTATTATCTGGAGATTTCATATTTCAATTATATAAAAAAGAAAGTTGAGGAACAGTCTTTTAAAGTTAGTCAGAGTCCAGTATTCACAGTAGAGATGTGGTATATGTATGTTCAGACAAATGACAAATGGAATTTTTGGAGAAATATGATAACTACAAAGTTTATATACTCAATATCATCTAATGAATTCAGAAGCAATTTTTTTATATTACATAGAATAGTCATCTTTTCTGATACCTAGAGTAGAGTGTCTTTGTTTGCTTGGAGACTGTAATAATTAGTGAATTGGCTTAAATGCCTTTGCCATGCCTTAGTTAACTTGGGTTGCATATGTCATGTGCTATATATGTCACGATGTTGAAATGCAGTTGCTGCACTTGAACTTTTCTTGAACGCCAACTATCATTTAGATTATCTTGATTAGACATTTTAATTAATATTCTATACACCAAGGTTTTGACCGTTTACCGCCATTCCTTTTTGTATCCGTTAAAACCATCCTGTTGATGATTTTCTTTAACGCTGAGATCACTGCAGAATAATCATCTGGCTTTTTGTTTGTTTGGTTTGTTTTGAATGTCTGACACCATTGGTGTTTGTCACCTGGTTAGAAGTATTAGTGCCACAGGCCTGAAAGAAATTCTCCTGCGGCAACGGTGATAACGATGTTCAAACGGTCAGTGTTTCTATTTTTGTGGAACTCTAGTCATGCTGTTAACAGTATCTTCTGTTTATGCAATTTTGTAACATATATGTGTACAGTTAGTGTTATAATGAAAGGATGAAGAATCTGAATTAGAAGGTAGGTTTAAGCCATTATCAAGCCCTTTACAAATGGCTTAAATGGTGTTCCCATTTAATTAATACTTGCCATAAGTATATAATAAGCTATATTAATTGTGTTTTGCATACAATTGCCAAAACACAGTAATGTGTATATAGCGGTATAAGACTTGAAAAAAAATCTATATATTGTGCTTTTTATCTGTCAATGGGAAAAGCCATTTTTAGTAGCTGACTACCATTTGAAAAAATTAATTGGATGTATATCTGAATGTTGTATTGTATTGTACAGTATGCATATTATTGTTTGTGGTTGCATATGGCAATGAAGTGTTTGTTTTATAAAAGAAAAAAGACATCTGTTATGTACAGTTGAAATAAATTTTGCATTTGCTAGCCTGTGGCTTTTAATATTTGTTACATGGGGGGAGGGGGGAGCAGCAGAGTTGCCAGTTTGCTGTCATTTGGCGGTTCTCCTGAGCATGGCGTTTTACAGAGGAGGGTTAGGTAATGGGTCATTTTCTACATGCCTTGCTAGAAAAAGTTGCACTTTCTTAGGGTTAAATATGCTGTAGACGATATAATGGCACTTTTTTGTACATTTTTTATTTCATTTATTTCCCTCTTTTTAAAAAATAAGCTTGTCTTTGTAATAAGGTTTGTGTGTAAGAAGAAACATTTTCATTTTTTGTGCATAAATGGGGGAGAAAAAGTACAGCTTTAAGTTTTTTATTTAGACTAAGGCCAGCTTATAACTTTTATTTTATAAAAAGTACATGCCCAACTGACTAGAAAAATGAAATAAAAGGAAAGGAAAAGAAATATATTGTGCCAGGTGCAGGACTAGATGCTTTTAGTGAATCAAAATAAAAAACAGTGAACAAATGTAAATCAAAAAATAATAGTTTTTCTTTTCCTAACTTAAAAAAAAAAAAAAAAGGAATTAGAATAGTATCATAGCCATAAACACAAAATGGCATAGCTGACTTTTGGAGAGAATTTATTAGATTTTCTTTTAAGTGTAATATTTTGTTCCATTCTGGAAGCCCTTTCAATTTCAGCTGAGAATAATCAGATGCAGATTTTAGAAAGATTACTAATTTAAGAAGTCATGTGAGTTTTTGCCACAACTGTACTAGCTCCCTGGCCAAATAGGCAGATATTCTTTTCTGATGAACTCAGACTGCCTGAGGCTTTGGGTGTGCACAGTCTCACATGTGTGTATACATACCCACACGGCATACCCTGGAGTTGACACAGAGTAAATTATTTCTGAAACTGTTGTTGTGTGTAGTTGAATGAGGCACTAACAGCAGAGAAGACCTAGTGGAGCCCAGGGCGTTTGTCCCGACTCTGGCTGCCTGGGAGAAGTGACCTTCTCTCTGGTGATCTTCTTGTCTGTGAAATGGGAATGTTCAATCCGATCTGTGTTTCTCAAACTGAAGTCGACCGTTCTCTGGGGTAATCTGTGAATTGTTTTTTGTTCTTTTGGGGGGTGATGTTCTGAGATGTCTCTTAAGGTTTTACATTTTGTGTTCCTGTTAATTTATATGTGTTTTCAGACTTGCAGATCAGCATTGTATGAGTGAAGTTGCCATGTGACCCAGGGCCTGCCCGTGTGTCTGCAGCTGTGCTGACACACAGCGATCTCTGAGTGTGGCACCATTGAACTGCCTGGGTAGTGTTTCTCAGTGGGAGTTTATGGGTGGGCCCCCAGGGTCTCCAGGCGTGTTCTTAGAGTCCTTGAGTTGAGAAATGCTGGATTGGTACAAATATAAATTACCATTTCATTATTCTCATGTTTTTCCTATTCCCACCAGCATCGTACAAAAAAAAAAAAAAAAAACACCCAACACTTGTACGTGTGTATTTATAGACACAGACAGGATTATAGACTAGTCTAGCATTCTTCCAGCTGTTATCCAGAAAACTGCAAGATGTTAATATTGATGCTGAAGGAACATTAAAGCGAGTTTAGGAAATGCTGAGTTAAAGAGGTACTTTGACTGCAAACCTTATAAAATGTTTAACACCCTAAATATGTACTGTAAATATTCAAGAAGTACCTATAGTGTGCAGCCTTGCCCCAGGTGACTTGTTAAGGAACCCTTGTTTAGCTTCTGGAAACATAAAACTTTGTGTTTTGCATACAGTTTGGGAGACACAGATCTTGACTGTGCCAGAATCATTTTGAACATGTTTGTATATGTCTGAGCCAGGTGGTTTTAAAATAAAGATAGAACATTATCTGGCAGTTCTGGTGACTTGCTTTTCCAACCTAGATTTCTTCAGGAAAAATGTGCTATGAGAGCTCCAAAAATATCTCAGTAATCTGTTAAATTGTTAAATCTGTCTATTTTCTAAGATTTGTTCTTAAAGAAATACCCAACTTGTAAATCTGGCTGGAAAAATATTCCTTTATTGTTTTGTTGAAAGGCTATAACTTTTTTGTCATTTTAGAAAAGTATATTGAAACTAGGTAGATTATTAGCATCACATGGTATGTGGACTTCTTTGCAAGCTGATCTTCATTTCAAGCCTTCTAGCGAACAGTCAGATCTATAAATGGCATTTTGAATATTGACACATTTCAAAAATCAGACAGTACATTCTGTCTTTAACAGTATTCTCAAGCTTATTGTTAAATTCTTCTTGTGAGCTTGAAGTGTACTTGGACGCATAGGAGCTATGTCATGCATATGTAACTGTTAACCAGTTATTACAGGCTTCAGTTCTTCAAATTAGTTGTGTTACATATGCAATTTAAGGCATTTATTTTTGTGAATTCATTTGGTGAACAATATTTATAACATGTAATTTTTAAAATTCTCAGAGCAGCTCTGCAGAGGTGGTTAATTGTGTTATTATTCTATCTTACAAACAATGAAAGTTACATACCTAAGTTTACTGAAACATCTTACCCCATGAAATCATAGCCCCCAGCTGGTGATGCCTAGTTCACTCAGCCACGGTTGACCGCAGGTCTGACCCAATTTTTTACAAAGTGGGCAACCTTTGTGACTCTATTTTATATTTTATTTGAAAACTTTAATTCTGATAATGAAAACTTTAATAACAGATAATGTAAACAGGTTGTCTAGGAAGCTAGATGATGTAAAATAATAGGAAAGAAATTATAGAATTCAATCTTCCTGGAGTACAGTTGCATAAAAATGTTTTTCAGTCTGTTGTCTCATTAACTAATCTATTTGAAGAAATGTGCATTGTAAATGAAGTGTGACAGATGGACAACTGATACCCTTTTGGTTTGAATACAACGTGGTCATCATCTGTTTGGACTCAAAGCAGTATAACCGGGTAATTGATAACCGTGGGAAAACTTACGGCTTGACTAAATTGTGTGACCTTATCAGTTTGCTTCTCTTTGCAGGGAAAATTAAGTGAAACGGCTTGTTTTCTACACATACTGTATAGAGATGCGAATGTTTATGAAGTTCTTTTGTATTTTTCTGCGGAAATAGCACAGGAATTAACTTTTGCTTATAAAAACATGGATAACATTTGCATTTTTAGCAGAAGCACAAGATTTCCCTTCATCTTTAGATGTCCTAACCTAACAAGTCTCGTGTACTTTATGACTTGTTTCACATAGCAGTTTCTTTCTTAAACAGTCCTTTCCCTATGGCCCAGATACCCCAAAAATATTCCCCATTAGCCAGGAAAGACCTGGAAGAAACAATGTAATCACCTTGCAGCCCTGCAGCCCACAGAGCCTAGTGATCTCAGGGAACCTGTTGGGCACTGATGCAGGCAGTACCCTGTGTCATCCTTCTGTCATTCAGAAGGTGAACTTCCAGCTTTGTTTTCTGGATTCTGTGAGAGATTTCTGGGGAGACACTGTTGTCAACAAAATGGCATTTTTTAAAATGTGATCCTTTCTGGGACGGTATGTTCACCAGTGTTACATTCTGTCTGAAATACCATTCCCTAACTACGCGGAACGCTGTATGAAAGAACAGTGTGTAACACTACAGAGGATTATGGGCAAAGCAGTGCTTCCCTCACCCCGAAAACCTGTTGATGCTGTATTTGTAGTATAAAAAACCAAATCCATTGCCGACGAGTCGATTCTGACTCGTAGTGTTAGGTTTTTTTGATGTTTGTTTTTCTTGGGAGATTTTTTGGTTTTGGTTCTTTGGGGTTTTGGGTTTTTTTTTTTGCTTTTACATAAAATGTCAGTGGAGGGGTCGTCGTTGAAATAGCTGACAAACTTACTTATAAATATACTAGAATGTATTAGCTCATTACAGCTTATGACAAAATTCTATGTACTGCGTTTGATCATATGCTAAAATTATTCTCAGTGCTCATAAAGCTCTTCCCTTTATGTGTTTATATATATCTTGAAACTTGTCCTGTGTAACATAAAATTGCACTTGATTGCCTACCGAGAGCTTGTTACTGTCTTCTGATAGTGAAGCTACGAAGCGGGAGAGCGGTCTCCTTTTACTGTTCACGGCTTGACTGTGATTTCACAGTGTTGTTGTGTTTGGACACACAGCAGCCTGTGAGACAGGCGGTAGAGCAGGTGTTACAGAAAGAAAAGACCAGCTGCCGTCTAGTAGGTTCCGACTCATGGTGGCCTCGTGTGTTCCACAGTGGAACTGTGCTCCACAGGGTTGTCAATGGCTGTGGTCCTTCAGAAGTAGACTGCCAGGCCTTTCTTCCAAGGCAGCTCTGGGTGGGTTTGAACCGCCAGCCTTTTGGTTAGTAGCTGAGCATGCTTAACTGTTTGCACCACCCAGGGAAGGACTCCAGAGCAGATGTTAGTGCCCCATTTGGCAGATGTGGAAAAGGCAACCTAGAGAGATTGTGATTCGCCCGAGATCACGTGGCCTGTGCACTCAGACTAGCGGGCTGCCTTGGAAATGGGGAAAGGTGCCCTTTGAATGTCAGAACCGTTTTATGAAACCATGTCTTCAAGCTTTGGTGGTCATTACTGATCTTGTTCCAGTCAGAGGAGTAAAGCGTACAATAAAATACTGATAATACCGTTCCTTCAGATCATAGCTTTAAAACATTTTTATTATCCTGAACTTTCCCATGATAATGAGACTCAGGTGCGATTCTTGTAATCTCATGAAGCTTTAGGAAGACAGACTGAAGGGCAAACCAGAAAAAAACAAAAATCAGTCATGTTGAAGCACCATTTCCATAATTAATTCGCTTATTCACCAAAACGAGTGTATTTTTTCGTGGAAGGATCACAGTTGCACTTGGGAGTTTCTATTTTGTGATAGGTTCTATCCTTACTCAAATTTGCATCTGATGCATTTTTTCAGAAACATTAATGATGTATTATGGTGTTGTATAATTTTAAGCAAATATTTTAAGAAGAGATCATTTTCTTCCTTGCATCTTTAAGTAAGATTTGATTCTTTTTCTCACCTTTTAAAATAAATATTTGGCTTCCCAATTAATTTCTAAAGTACATACTTTAAACATTGAGAGATTGTTTTTTGCACGATACTGCACTAGGTATTGGCTAAATGGGATAAACGTTTCTCTGACATCGTGAACAGTTTACTTCCTTTTGTTTGCAAAAAATGTTTATACTCCAGTTTTCATAAAAGAACCAAAAGTTAAATTTCACTTTTTCCACATCATGTGTCAGAATATTTTTATTCTTAAATGTCACGATAGACTTAGATGTTTTTGTTGCCAGTTTTTAAATTTATATACATTTACTGTATATTGTCTACCTGGTCTGATATGTCTTTCTGAAATACTTGAAATAATATAGTGGCTCAAAATTTGATTGAGTATCTAGGGAAATATAGTCAGATCCTTTAACCCACCACCTGGTGACTATTTCAGGATTTAAAAGAGCCATGATCCAGATTTGGAAACCAAAGTTTAATAAATTGCAAAAAGCCTCATATTTTCTTTCCTCTCTACTGCCTTAGGCATGAAAAAGACTGTGGGTCCTGTAGGACAGAGGTAGTGAAAATTGGTAAAAGATGTCCTTACCTGTTTTGTCTTGATGAAAACGTTTTCATGCGCAGTCCCTGGAGTTTAATTTAAGTAGTGTTTATAGTCAAGTTGTTTTTCTTAGTACGGTCATGGTGTTCATCTGCAGTTTTTTTTTTTTTTTTTAAATCATCCTAGGTTCACGCAAAGAATCTGCTCCACAAGTTTTGCTTCCGGAAGAAGAGAAAATTATAGTAGAAGAAACTAAAAGTAATGGTCAGACAGTGATAGAAGAAAAGTAAGATGTCTTCCAGTATTTTCAAGCTGGCATGCAGCCTCTGTGAAGGAGTGGTACTGGAGTCAGAAGAGTTCTTGAGGGCTTGGGTGTGACTTCGGGAACTTCTTTTTCTCTCTTCATAAATTGCAGTTCTCCTTGACTAGGATTTAACCTACCATACACAGAATTAGGTTGCTGGAAAGCATATGAATTGAGAGACTGTGTTAAGCAGGGCAGAGAACACTGTTTATTTCATTTGGCATTGTAGCATCAGGCTTTCTTTTGGTAAAGCGCTTCAGTATATTTTCCTCATTCCTTGTCCTTATTTATGTGTTTATTTCCTATTTCAGGAGTCTTGTTGATACTGTATATGCATTGAAGGATGAAGTCCAAGAATTAAGACAAGTAAGTCATAATCGGTTTTTTTTGGATGAAGGAATAAAGGAAAACACTGTATTAAAAAATGAAGCTGATTGTCCATAAGCAAGAAAATACTAAAAGGAGATCATGTCTTTAAGAATTCCAACATATAAAACAAATTGGTCTTCTGTAAGTCTGATAGGCCAGGAAATGAATCTTTCAAGTGACATGTTTAAACTCTTTGTTTTAACTCTACTGTTTTTGATATTATAAACCATCTTAAATTCTTTTGGAATAATAAATTATCTAAAATTCAGTCCAGTGAAAAATGTTACTAGGTATGTACGGTGATGAGCCTCTGCCACTTACTGGTGTGAGTGATGCCACATCCATCAGTAAGTTAGATGTGACTGGTTATCAATTAGAATTGTGCACCCATGGCTGTGGTCCTAGATCAGGGAGCGATTAGTCCTGCCTGACAAGGTAGCGGGAGATTTTAGAGGGCAGCTGGCTGGGAGCTGGGTTTGCCAGATCCGGAAGATGGAAGCAAAGGGGAGGCAGGACACCATGTGGTCTGGTGTGGTTGTGGGGTAGGAACGATGAAGGGGTGGACAAGCAGCCAGAGGTACAAGCTGCGGTGGGATCTGGCTCTCAGAGCCCTAGGTGCTCAGCCGTAGCACCTTCCGGGTACTTATTTGATGGGTTGCCCTGCGCATGCTTCTTGCTTCGTACAGGGGTATGTTTCTACATCAGATAATGATGTGTGCGTATTTCACACACAGTAAAGGCTGAGTTCTACACTGTACAAATGACCCAGAGAAACTGCGTGTTACTGGGGCTCGATCTGTACTGGAGAAGTTCCATTCCTTCCTAATAAGCCCAGAAATTAGATCTTGGAGCCTTTGAGAGGCTGATGGGGCTTGAACCCATCCAGCGAGTCTGCAGGAGAAAGTCTCGGAGATCTGCTCTGGTAAAGGTTGGTGTTAGGTGTTGTCGAGTCAGTTCCGACTCATAGCAACCCCACGGACAACAGAACAAAACACTGCCTGGTCCTGCGCCTTTGTAAAGATTACAGCCTAGAAAACCCTATAGGGAAGTTCTGCCTGTCACATGGGGTCACTGTGAGTTGAAATTGACCCGATGGCGCCTAACAACAACGTAATGTTGGAAGGGGACGTAGGTGCCTCACTGGTAAAGTTTTCACCTTCCGTGCAAGAGACTCGGGGTCGATTCCTAGCCAACGCACCCAAAGCACAGCCACCACCTATCTCTTGGTGGAGGTTTACGTCTTGCTATTGTGCTGAACAGGTTTCAGTGGACAGACCAGGAAGAAAGGTCTGGTGATCTGCATCTGACAATCAGCCCAAAACCCTGTGGATCCCAACAGTCCAGTCTGCAAACAAGCGTGCGGAATGAGGCAGGACCAGGCAGCTTTTCGTTCTGTTGTGCGTGGGGTCGCCACGAGTGGGGGCCTGACTTGATGGCAGCTGTCAACAAAAACAGTAATGTTGGGTGATGGTAGGTGAAGGAGAAAGAAAAATAAAGGAGATTCGGGATAGAGCGTGACAGGGACAGGGTGTGGGAAGGCATCCTGAGGAGTAAAACGGGACGGAAGAGACCTGAAGTCAGTGGAGAAATGGCCGCGTAAACGTATCTGAGTAGAGAGTTGGCTGGGCGGGGGGGCAGCATGTGCAAAGGCCGGGTGATGGGAGCTTGCTCAGATGTCTGAAGAACAGTGAGGCCAGCGTGGCTGGAGTACAGCGAGCAAGGCAGAGAGTTGTGGGAAGTGAGGTCAGCGGGGTAGCCAGGGACCAGATCCCATTTGCCCTTATAAATCTGATAACTAACTAGATCTCCTGTAATATCAAAATTGTGAACAAGTCAGAAGCAAAGTAGGCTCAAAAGGTAAAAGGTTGATTCAGAATATGTCTCTATAAATCACTCTTTACAAGTTTGCTGTGTTTTATGGCATGACATTCTCATGATGTCTTTTCTTAGAAATTTATTCATCGTATACTCAAGTGTATTTATAAAGAGAGAATCAAGGTGGCTTGTTATGTATAAAACCAAAAAAACAAACCAGGCCCATTCCTGTCCAGTCGATTCTGACTCATAGCGACCCTATAGGACAGAGTAGAACTGCCCGTAGGATTTCCAGGGAGCCGCTGGTGGATTCTAACTGCTGACCTTTTTAGGCTAGCAGCTGGAGCTCTTAACCACTGCACCCCCAGGGCTGCTCGTTACATATAGCTGAGCATAAATTTTGTGATCTCTGTCTTAGCTGAAATCTCTATTTGTGTTTAGCACTGTACTCATCAATTCACCGTGCTTTTGTGAGCACTATGCTCAGTTTGCTTCAGGTCTGTGCAGAGATTAGAGAGTTTAGTACCGTGCTCAGTTTGCTTCGAGTCTGTGCAGAGATTTAGAGAGTTTAGTACCGTGCTCAGTTTGCTTCGAGTCTGTGCAGAGATTAGAGAGCTTAGCACCGTGCTCAGTTTGCTTCAGGTCTGTGCAGAGATTAGAGAGTTCAGCACCGTGCTCAGTTTGCTTCGAGTCTGTGCAGAGATTTAGAGAGTTTAGTACCGTGCTAAGTTTGCTTCGAGTCTGTGTAGAGATTAGAGAGTTTAGTACTGTGCTCAGTTTGCTTCGGGTCTGTGCAGAGATTAGAGAGTTCAGCACCGTGCTCAGTTTGCTTCGGGTCTGTGCAGAGATTAGAGAGTAGCACTGTGCTCAGTTTGCTTCAGGTCTGTGTAGAGAGTAGAGAGCTTAGTACTGTACTCAGTTTGCTTCAGGTCTGTGCAGAGATGAGAAAGCATAGAACAGAATCGGTCAGGTTCTCCCCGATTGCATAGCAGGGCTCTTACCTGCGAGGACCTGGGCTTTGTTTCCTTCAGGTGCAGCAGATCCTCGTGTCTGCAAACGCTGTCCAGTCGTGGCTCCCTCAGGTCTTACTCAGCAAAGTAGAAGAAAGTTTTGTTTTTGTAGTGAATGGCCACTTACCTTCTTGTCCTTTGTTCAGAGTTTTCTCGTCTAGGAACGAACTTCGGCCCGTTGCTGTTGAATCGATTCCGACTCATAGTGGCGCTGTATATATGAAATAAATGTGAGAAAAGGATATTGGATGTGCATCGTTCTTTGTTGGAATGTTCAGCCATTTTTGTATGCTGTGTAGAGATTCTCTCATTCAGTGTTTGTGAGCTTGAAGTAGTAATAGACATCAGGACTGTGTGTCTACCTCTTCTTTGTTTTGACTCCCAGTAGAAACTAGACGCTAAAGAACACCAAAGTTTCTGCTGGGGTCTGGGCTTCGCAGAACGCAGCAGTCACGGGATCTGTCTGCCATCATGTCACAGCAGCAGAACCCACCAGGATTTCCCTCAGTGGATCCTGTAACTCTCCTCTGCAACGTGCGTTTGGGAAGTGAAAGTTGTCTTCCTTGCCAAAGACAATTAAACATACTGTGGTCTACTTCATTTACAGGATAACAAAAAGATGAAGAAATCTTTAGAGGAGGAACAGAGAGCCCGCAAAGACCTGGAAAAGCTCGTGAGGAAAGTTTTAAAGAACATGAATGACCCAGCTTGGGACGAGACCAACCTGTAAGGAGCGTCCTGGTTCTTGTCTCGAGACCACGCGGGGAGCCCCTGCCCAGTCAGCGTTAGAGGCAGAGCCCGCAGAGCAGGGCCGCGTGGGATGCAAACATCATCTTGCTTTCTGTGTGAAGAAAAGACAGAGTTTATCACGTGAATAAAAGTGGTCAAACCGTGACTGAAGAGTCCAAACATGAGGTATAGAGACTGAGGACCCTGAACGGTGTTCATTTTATGGTTAACATCTAAATTACCTCATTTTGCAATAATTGCAGTGACTGACTAAAAATCCTTGATCCTTGTTTTTCAGACTTTTAATTGAATATATATAAATATTACCTATACATACTTCTTGTAAATATTCAGTTTTGAGTGCATATCTGTGGTTGCTGTATCTGGGCTAAGACCTGTGCTAGAATTTCCTTCCTGCTACTCTTCTGGTCACGTGGATTAGAAGTTGTCTTCACATGCATTCACCTGAAGGTAGAGGCGTTGAGAGGACCTGGATGCTTTTGTTCTACACACCATAGTCTCCAAAGTGCTATAAAAACACTTCCCATTTCAGTATCCTTAGATAATTTCACCTTATTTATATCTGCACAGATACTTTCATACCACCTGAAAGTCTCCTCCCGAAACAGGATTTCCGTCACAGACATGCTTTGGTTCCAAGTGTGGCATTCTTTGGCTGAGTGAGTGGAGAATCTGAGACTCAGACATTGGTTTGAGGAAACTGCATGCACCACCCCTGGGTCCAGGTGAAGGCGGATGGTGGTGTCTGCACTGTCATTCTCAGATCCGTGCACTGCACTTTGGGAGAGCGCGCAGACTTTTATGTATAGGCTGGTTTCATAACCTGACAGAGTGCGCTGTTCTGTCCTCTGCACAAAAGAGAAATCTTAACTAGAACCTGTAAATAAAATGTATTATTTATTGTATATCCCTGCACCCAGTGAAAATGAATGGAGGCGGTACTGTGAGCTAAGGTTGATGGGTAAGGTTTCTTTGTGGGGCCAGTTTAGACTCAGATCTGTTTTACCATCAGGGCTCAGCAAGCAGCTCTTCAGTGCTCACTGGGAAAACTAACATTCCCCTCCTTGAGCGAGACTAAAGCAATACACAGTTTTTAGGTTCAGTGTAAGTAATGCAGGGTTAGCTGTGGAAACGTTTTCCCCACTGGGTACCGATGACTGAGGAGATGGAGCAAGGATGGTCTGTCCTCACCCTGGGAGTCCCAGTCTGGCCTTAGAAATGTAGAAAGTCTCACCAGCCCCTGGGGTAACAGGAAGCACTGCCCACAGAAGTCCAGCTTTTCATTCGGCTTGGGGAACACAGTAACAGAGATCACAGGACTCTGTTCCTGTCCCACACAGACCCCCCCTTTCTGAAGAGGCTGGTTTTTAAGGGAGATGAACTTTCTCACAGATCAACCGCTGTGTCTGTAAAAACCAAAACTGCAGCCAGTGCTGGCACTAGAGATTCTTCAGGAACACACCCGCGTGGCATCAGATGTGACTTTCTGTGATTTGCGATCTGTTCGTAAAGTTGCGCTTAATCGCACCTGAATCCCTTTTTTTTTTTGATGCCTTTGAACTGAGGCAGCTTTGAAAATGATTTGTTTTCTGGTCGTTTACAGTTCTTCTCCTGCCTCATTGCTAATTGCAGCTTTGGGTTCTGACTTTTAAATGTAGTGGGCAGTGGTCTGTGCAAGTTCCTTGCCCATCTTCTGGCTCAGAGACTCTGCCTGGTGTCCCTCTGCGGCACAGCCATCTGCCTTACAGATGCTTTAGAAACCAGCCAGCGGTCTGCCCTTTAATGAGAATTGCCCACTTCCTGTACGCAGCATTTTATTCATTCCTGCTCAGACTAGACAAGATCAGGTCTTTTTTTTTTTGGTAAGCTGTCTTTTTACAAGTAGACTTTGTTCTTTGGTTACGCTTAAGATATTGCAGTGAAATCAGGGTGCATTGACGTTTGCTGTTGTAAACAGATTTTAACTCAGGAACAGCTAATCATGTGATCTCTCCATCACTTTGTAAAAGGTGATGTTGCTGTGTAGCTGGAAGACTTGGCACCTGCCCTCTCTGAAGCTGTCAGCGTACCCCAGGATGGATCTATTACAGAACATGCCTTAATTACTAGATTGAAGTATTTAATAAAAATACTTAGGTTTTTAATGTCCCTTCCCCTCTGAATAGGGGATGGCCATTGAGATCCTTGTGTTAGTGCATTACCTGCTCTTTCTGTGAACCCAGTGTTTTATTAGGCTTTTTAGGAAGCAGAGAAAATGCATTGTAGGTAGTTCTTTCTAAAACCTTGCCCTATGGTATATAGACTGCACACACTTCACAGGGTGACCTTCCAAGGGGCTGGGAATTGGATGTAAACGTTTTAAAGGAGCACTGCTCTTTAACCTTCTAAAGGTTACTGCTTCACTCTCCCCTTTTACGGATGAGGAGATGAAGCTATTTCTGATCTCTTCATGTGAAGCACTTTCCGTTTTAAACTGTGTTGAAATGCAGCCTCTGAAGTTCTCTTCATTGTCCTTGATGGCATATGTGCTTGTCTCCCATGCATCGTGACGTCCTGGACGTTGGACAGCTACCAGTGTTTGCATAGACTTTCTTAATGCCGTGGATTCTTCAGGAATCTAGAGCATCCATTTGCAGCACCCTTGGAGAAGCTTTTAATTTAAACATCACCGACAATGTCCTGGCGTTGTCTACTACAGCGTTCCTGCTACACTGTTGTAATTATTAAACTGATTCTTTTTCTTATATTACAAAATGTCACTTTATCTTCTGTGATATGTTTGTTATGTTGTGTTAGCTCCATATTTTCTTTTTGGATTTTAAAATTCTGGTGTGAATTCCTGATATTGGAAAATACTACATTTGCCTTTAAAATCTAGAGTCTGAGAATATTTGGAGATAAGATGAGGAAGGGAAACGGAAGTAAAAAACGTTTCTCCCGTTGGGTAGGATCTCCACCTCATTCACCACACTTAGAACAAGGGCTTTCATGTTACAAGATACTCAGTTTCCGTTTTGTGGGATTGGATAAATGAAAGCATTTTTACGGTATCTGCGGTATCTTGATAGGAATTGCCATAACACCCCCTTCCCCCCCCCCAAAAAAAAAAGTTGCTTGAGTCCTTGTATGTTGACTTACCCTTTCCCTAACATTTCCTCAAGGCTAGTATCCTTTGTTGAAGATTTCCTGGTTGAAGGTGCCTGTCGGTCCAAAAAAGAGAATTAAAAAACAGTATTCAGGGAGAGGAAAACAAGTATCTAGTTGGAATTACAAAGCTAGGATTTATACAGAAAATTCCCTTTTGGGGTAACCATCCTTCTCAGAACTTAATGTCTGTTCAGAAGTATTTTTCTATGCCAGACAGTCTTTTAGCCAACAGGTGCTTACTGAAGCAGAACTGGAAAAATGCCTGGCAAAGTACAGTTTACTTCAAGAACGTCAATGAAGCCAGTATATAAAACTTGAAGAATCTTAATTATTTTAGGCTAAAAACAAGTAGGCATTCATAAATCATTTTAGTTCGTTTGTATTGTATATAGAATGTATAGTATCTTAGACACCTAATTTGAATTGTTCATATTATGTGGGGGTTTTAGGCATTTATATTTTTCTAGTTAATTTTTAATTATAAAAATAATACCTGCTTATGGGAAAAATACCCACAGTACACAAGGATATAAAGCAAAAAGTATATCGCCCTCCTCCAGTGCCCACTTCTCCCACAGAAGTAACCAATTATGTGTCTAATGTATTCTTTTGTTCTTTTTTTGGGAGGGGGGACAAATGAAAATACCTGGTATATGCGTGTGTGTGTATGTGCGTGTGATTTTCCTGCAAATGAGATCACATTGAATGTATTATCTAATTTGGTTTTTGTTTTTAACATCTTAGATATCTTTCCATGTAAGTACATACTTATAGCTCGTTGTTTTTGACAGCTGTATAATATTCCATTGATTGAATGCATTACAGTTTAACTGTCTGCTGTCAAGTTGATTTCAACTCATAGTGACCTTATAGGACAGAGTAGAACTGCCCCATAGGGTTTCCAAGGCTGCAAATCTCTATGGAAGCAGACTGCCACATCTTCTCCTGCACAGTTTCTTTTAGTCACCTATTTATAGATAAAAAGGAGCCATGGTGGTGAAATGGTTGAGCACTTGGCTGCTAAGCGAAAGGTCAACTGTTTGAATCCACCAGTGGCTCCAAGGGAGAAAGATGTGGCAATCTGCTTCCGTAGAGATTTACAGCCTTGGAAGCCCTATGGGGTCGCCATGAGTTGGAATCGTGCCTACAGTTGACACGCATTTTCACCTCCCCTCCCCTGCCTGCTCCTGCTCCGAGCTTCTGCCTTACCTCGCCAGTCTGCGCTCACTCTTCAGCCACACTGACTTCTTTAACCTGCTTCGCCCTTCCCTGCACTGGGGGTGTTCTTGACTTCCTCTGTGCGCCCCCTGGTTAACTGATTCTTTCACATCCCAGCTCAGTCATCTCTCTAACTTCCCCTCCTGCAGCAGCGCACACCTCCACAGGGTGATTTTACAGTTCTCCCTCACTGGACTGTGAGCTCTCCCCGTCAGGGATGGTGCCTGCATTTGCTCATCTTTACTTTCACCACCTACTTGCTATGTGACACTAGGTGCTTAATAGCCACCTGATGAAGGGTATGAATGAATGAATGAATGAATGAACGGCACATCGGGTTACACTGGGAGCATGTATGCATCAAGGAGCTCTGGTGGTACAGTGGTTAAGCACTCGGCTGCTAACCAAAAGATCGGTGGTTCGAACTCACCAGCTGCTCAGTGGGAGAAAGATGGGGCAGTCTGCTTCTGTAAAGATTTCAGCCTTGAAAACCCTATGGTTGGGCAGTTCTCTGTCCTGTAGGGTCGCTATGGGTTGGAATCGACTGGATGGCAGTGGGTTTGGTCTTTTGGTATAAGCTTAGTGTGTGGATTTCTGCACTGGCCTTGAACTTCAGTGCCATGTGAGCCTAAGACAGTGTTTTAGCCAAGTCGAGCACAGACAATGTCCTGTTGTTTGCTCTTTGAGAGGTAAGAAGGCATGGTGATTACAAGCACAGACATGAATCCTGACTGCCCTGCAGTCCCTGTGTGACCTTGGGAAAGTCAGGTAGCCTCCCTGAGCCACAGTTTTCTCGTGTGAAATGAGACAGCCATAGTATGTACCTCACTGGGCTGCTGTGAGGATTTAGAAAGTAGAGCACGTGTGAAGTGCTTGAAACAGCTGTAGGTTTGATCTGCTATTGTGAAGATTGTGTTCCGTAGTCAAGGCGATAGGCTTTGAACTATAATGCTAGCAAGGAAGCTCGTGAAAAGAAGCTCAGTATCTGGTTATCAGGAAAGTACAGTTTAAAACCACAATGAGATACTACTGCTCACTGACCAACCACTGAGGTGGAGTGGAGGCTGACTCATAGCAACCCTATAGGACAGAGTAGAACTACCCCATAGGGTTTCCAAGGAGCACTGGGTGGATTTGAACTGCTGACCTTTTGGTTTAGCAGCTGAGCTCTTAACTACTGTGCCACCAGGGCTCCAACAAAAATACAGTGAAAACTACAAAACATCACTGAGAGAAATTAAAGAAGACCTAAATAGATACAGAGATACAGTGTGGATCAGAATACTCACTATTGCTAAGATCTCGATTCTTCCCAAATTGAGCTTTATGCAATATGGTAGCATCACTTGGCGGTTTGCTATAAACTTAAACAGTATTCCACTGCTCACAGCAGCTTTGTTCACAATAGCAAAAAAGCTGAAAACAGCTCAATGACCATCAAGTGGTGAATGGATAAACAAATGGTGGCCTGTCCTTGTAATGGAATAGTACTCAGCAAGAAAAAGGAAGAACTTCTGATACAACAACATGGTTGCATCTTCTAAATATTATGCAGGTAAAAGATAGATAAGATTAGTACTTTCCTAGAATTTCACATAAATGGAATTATAAAGTCACAACTATGGGAACAGGTCATTGGTTGCCATAGGCCAAGGTGGGGGAGGGTGTTACAAAGGGGCAAGAGAGAATTTTTTGGATTTTGGACAAAACGTATTCTTTGGAAAGATTAATAAAGCAAGACTGACAAGAAAAAAGTCACATGTAAAGCTTGTCAGAACACAAAAGGGAATGACTAGATTTTGCAGACACCAAACAGATAATCCAAGGATATTACGAAAATCTTAATACCAATGAATTTGCAAACGGAGGTAAAACGGATAAATTCCTAGAAAAAAAGCTTTGAAAACTGACACAAGGAAAAATAGAAAACATCAGATGTCTTAACAGCTATTAAAGAAATTGATCCTATAATATAAAATCACACGTACATAAGCCTCTTTGTAGGCAGTGAAGTTTAAGACAAATTCCTTCAGAGAATAGAAAAAGGGGAAACATTTTGCAAATTCATTTTATGATACTAACATGATCTTTATAATGATACAGCAATGCCCAAAATACCAATATAAGAAGAAAGGAAAATTTTAGGCTAATCTCAAACACAAATAATGTGAAAATGCTAAACAAAATATAAAATCAGATCCTTCTATATATATATATATATAAATATATATCTTAACCAAGGTGGGTTTATTGCGGTAATCCAGACCGGATTAATAGTAAAATAAATAGAAGGAAAAACGTTAATGTAATTTACTCCATTTACAGAAAAAAAAAATTTAGATTGATGATCTAAACTCATTAAAATTACAAGCTAGTTTTACTAAATTTTATTTAATGAATTCAGTATCCATTGGTGGGGAGAGGGGAGCCTCTTAGCAAACTAGAAAGAAAAGTGAATTTCCTTCATCTGATTCAGAGCAGGTACAAAAAGCCAGTCAATATACAAACATCATTAATGGTGAAATATTTAAAACTTCATGAGATTAGGAAGAAGGAAAGGATGATCACTACCATCCTCTATTCTTACAGTGTTTGCTGGCTTATGAAGGCAAAGGGAAAAAAGGGCAGGGCGTAAAGTTGGTAAAAGAACAACTGAAATTGTTGACATATTATTGTGTAGAAAATACAAAGGTATCTACAGTTAAATGTTAATAAGGGGTGCTAGGTACAAGATGAATATAAAAACCAGTGGCTTTTCTATAAATCAGCAACAAAATAGAATACCTTTTTAGTAACACAATATATCAAATAGGAATAAATAAAATGAAAGATGTGCAAGACCTCAATGTTGAAAACTATAAAATATTACTGAGAGAAATTGAAGTCTAAATTAATGGAGTAATAATCATGTTAATGGATTACAAGTCTTAGTAATATAAAGACATCGATTCTCCCCTAATTGTTTTACGGATTTGATTCCATGCTCATCAAAATACCATGAGTTTTTTTTCTTTTTTCTGGATCTTGACAAGTAATTTCTGCAATTTATATGGAAATGTAAAGTGCCAAGAATAGCCAAGAACCCCATGAAGATGAATAACAAATTGGAAAGACTTGCTTTGCAGGATCCAGATTTATTAACACACTGTGGTATCGGAGCAGGGGTATCCATAGACCAAAGGAATGGAATAAGAGAGCCCAGACAGACCCATGCATATATGTCAAATGTGACCCTGCACAACAGTGAGGAAAAGGCAGTCTTTTCAATAAACGATTCTTGGTAAGTTGTTTTTCCACTTGGGAAAATATGAAACTCGACAGCCCTCGCAGGCCATACACATCAATTCTAGAAGGATTATAAAATTAAATATGAAAGGTGAAGTAAGAGAACATTAGGAGATAATATAGGAGAATATCTTCATGATAATTAGGGTCAGGAAAGACTTTCTAACAAGACACAAATCACAAAAGAAAAGATCAATAAATTTGACTACTGTCATCGATTGAATTGTGTCCTCCAAAAATACGTGTCAACTTGGTTAGGCCATGATTCCCAGTATTGTGTGGCTGTCCTCCATTTTATGATTGTAATTTTATGTTAAAGAGGATTAGAGTGGGATTGTAACACCCTTGCTCAGGTCACATCCCTGATCCAATATAAAGGGAGTTTTTGTGGGGTGTGGCCTGCACCACCTTTTATTTTACAAAAGATGAAAGGGAAGCAAGCAGAGGGGGAGGGGGACCTCATACCACCAAGAAAGCAGTGCCAGGAGCAGAGTGAGTCCTTTGAACCCAGGGTTCCTGCGCTGAGAAGCTCCTAGACTAGGGGAAGATTGATGACAAGGAACTTTCTCCAGAGCCGACAGAGAAAGCCTTCCCATGGAGCCGACGCCCTGAATTTGGACTTGCAGCCCGCTAGACTGTGAGAGACTAAATTTCTCTTTGTTAAAACCATCCACTTGTGGTATTTCTGTTTTAGCAGCACTAGATAACTAAGACAACTACATTAAAATTAAGAACTACTATTTATCAAAAGATACCACTAAGAAGTTGAAAAGGCAAGTCGTGTAACAAAACAAAAGCAAACCTACTGCCCTGGAGTCAGGGTTTCCAAGGCTGTAAATCTTCACAGGAGGAGCTATGGGTTTGAACCACCAACATTTTGGTTAGCAGCTAAGCATTTAACCACTACACCACCAGGGCTCCTTATGTAACAGATAATCCAAAACCAAACCCATTGCTGTCAAGTTGATTCCAGACTCATAAGTGGCCCTGCACCGACGGGTTTCCAACGAGTGGCTGGTGGATTCAAACTGCTGACCTCTGGGTTAGCAGCCGAGCTCTTAACCACTGCACCACCAGGGCCCCATATAACAAAGGGATTATATTCAGGCTATATAACACATTCAAAAAATCAGAAAAGACAATTTTTTAAAAACTACAAAAGACATTTCACAAAAAAGAATAACCATAATGGCCAATAGACATAAAAGGTCTTCAATCTCATTCATAATCAGAGAAATGTACATTAAAGACCTAAAATAATAGCACTAAACTTCTAATGACTGACAAGGCCAAGTACTGGTGAAGGTGTGGAGTCTCAAAAACCGCTGGGTGGGGGGCGAATTGGTATAAATACTTCAGAAAAGAGTTTGGCATTCTCTATAAAGGTTTGCATCCCCCACATGCCATTCGTTTCCTATTGCTGCATAACAAATCACCAAAGGCTGAAAACACCACCCGCTTATTAGTTTCTGCAGGTGAGAAATCTGGGTGTGGCATCGCGTTCTCTGCTGAAATCAAGGTTTCCCCTGGACCCCCTTCTCATCCCTGAGCTCAGGTCTTCTTCCAAGCGCCGACAGTTTAGCAGAGTCTTCAAAGAATCACCTGAGAATCTTGTTAAAATGTAGATTATGATTCAATACATCTAGCGTGGAAATGCAAATTCTAAGCCTTGGGGGTTGAACCGAAAGTAACTGGTTCTGAAGCCCGGACCCAAACTCCCCGCGGTTTCAACCATTCCCGTCTGCACTTGTGCGCATGTGTGTTCGGGTCGCTTGCGTGGTGGTGGGGGTGGGGTAGGGTCTCCGTGCACATGCGCAGAACCTCCTCAGCGCCCCGCCCTCCGGGACCCTGGCCTGCTGATTCCAGCTGCTCAGAACGCAAGCCCGGTTCTGTGGAATGGAGGCAGGAGGTGTCTTAGGAAGGTAGTGTATAGTTGGAAGTTAACAGATATTATGGGGAAAGCCTTGAACTTATTAAAAAAAAAAAAAAGAAGGTTACCGCCCACTCGATTCCAACTACCAGCGACCTGGTATGTGTCAGCAGAACTGTGCTCTGTGGGGTTTTCAGTGGCTGAGTTCTCAGACGTTGGTTGCCAGACCTTTCTTTCGAGGCACCGCTGGGTAGATTCGAACCTCCAACCTTGTGGTTAGCCCAGCACAGTATTTGCTGGCAGTCCCAGATTCTTTTTTTTTTTTTTTAAATTGTGCTTTAGATGAAGGCATACAGAGCAAATTCGTTTCTCATTAAGCAATACACATATTGTTTTGTGACCTTGGTTGCCAACCCTGTACGTGTCAACACCCTCCCCTTCTCGACCTTGGGTTCCCTGTTTCCATTGGTCCAGTTTTCCTGTCCCCTCCTGCCTTCTCGTCCTTGCCCCTGGGCAGGTGCGCCCACTTAGCCTTGTGTACATGGTGGAGCTACGTGTGTTACTGTTCGTTTCATGGGTCTCTCTCATCCTCGGCGGCCCCGAGTTCTGATGTCTGCTTCCTCAGTATATGCCGGATTAGGGAAATACCCCCCGGGCAGAGAGCTGGGTGGGCGCGGGGCTCTCCACGTGAGTTGCGAGGCTGCCGGCCCCCCTTAGATATTTTGTCCAGTTTTACAGTCGTGTATACAGGCTGATACCAGTCATTCTTTCGTGGCGGGAAGTAGAAGCAGGTGCTGGGTAAGTATTTGTTGGACCAGTAAGTGAAGTGAGGGATGGCACAGGAAAACTCAGAGACGTCCCGAGTGGGCCAAGCCCTGGCGCAGGCGAGTGGCTCCTGCATGCGGTGTTGGAGCCCGGTTCAGAGGCCACGTTTGTCCTTTGCACCTCGCCGCCTTTCTGTAAGGAGTCACTGCTCTTGGAATAACAAATTTGCAACTTGCTGAATGCTCCTTCTGAAGGCGTGACACCGAGTCATTGTTCGGTACTGTGGGGCTGTATTTCCCTTTCATTTCTAGGCGGGAAAGTGCCAGATATTTCTGATCTTGGCTGGAATTCCGCCAGAGGAAGATGGAGGGCTAAGGAGGAAGAGAACCTGATACAGTCTCAGTGAAAACTGCTTTTGACAACACTCAGAACAAAATCAGGAGCCCTGGTGGTGCAGCGGTTAAACACTCGGCTGCTAATCCAAAGGAAAGTTTGGTGGTGCGAACCACCCGTCCCCCCCTCTGCCGGCGGCAGACCTGGCAGTCTGCTCCGGTAAAGATTACAGGCTAGAAAACCCTCTGGAGTTTTAAAAAGAAAATGGAGCCCTTTAAAAAAAGTTACCTTATTTACAAAATTCTGCAAGGATGCCTTTTCCACACCACGGTGCTTTATGCTAATCATCTGCGCTTTGCCTGCGCTGAACTTGGTACAATTTGAATTTCTTACCAACTTGGATACAATATTTAATTAACTTGATTTTATTTGTAAATAAAAGTGGTTGGCATTTAATAACTGAAACGAAGTGTGTAAGTGGTAACTCTTGTGAATATGGAAACACTGCAGAATTATAAGCTGGCGGCTGCACAATGTGATGGAAATTAATTATTCAGGGAAGTTCCTGCTCTGTAATAATAGTCTGTGAGGATCTGTCAATATAATTTGCGATCAGCTGTCACTTGTTATTATGGCTAATGAATTCAGGTGCAAATTGAATTGGCTGTCTTTAAGCTGCTGGTTAGCAGCAGGCATGTGGTGAGGAGGGCAGGAAATTCAGGCCTAAGACCGAACTGTCCACTGGGTGTGTTGGGTCTTTGTTTTGGGGCCTCAGAAGCACCCAAGGTGGGTGGAGCTGGTGAGTCACAGACACTGGGTCTGATACTATCAAAACAGATTCCCACTAACAGCGACCCCATGTGTGTCAGGGTAGAACTGTGCTCCGTAGGGTTTTCAATGGCTGATTTTCCAGACATAGATCGCCAGACCTTTCCTCCAAGGCACCTCTGGGTGGACTTGAGCCTCCAACCTTCAGTTAGCAGCTGAGTGCATTCTCCCTTTGCACCATCCAGGGCCTCCTGGGTCTGATAGTAGGTCTGCTGTCAATCTATGAGACTGGCCTGATCTCACCTTAGACCTTTGTGTACGTTTTGTTTTGTTTTAAAACAGGAATGTTAGATACACTTTTCTTAAGACTTTGGAGGATATTTGTTCTCCGTTTACAGCCTCAGCAAAGCTGTCAACAAGAGGAAACTGGACTCAGACCCTTATCTAGGAAGTGGCCCCAATCCCCTGTCTTCTACCTGGTATAGCTGCCCTCTTAGAAACTTAGGCTACAGTTGTTAGCTAAATCCCATCACAGTGTTAATTAATATAGGCTTAGTGAGCTGGAGGGATCCTCAGAGGTTATAATGGATTCCAACGCTACTTTTCCTATTTAAAGAAACCCATTACAACCCTTACATTTTCCCACGGTAAGACTGCACGGTGTACGACTGCAAATGTCTTCTTGCTTTTTGCTAAAATGGTACCAGTAAGAGTTGCAGTAACTATGGTTATCACGTGGGAGAAGGACTTAGGACTTAATGAAGGTAGAGACGATCAGAGTCCACATCTGCTGCCCTTCCTGTGCCCGTTGGGTTCCCTCCTTCACAGGCCCGCGCTAGCTGGTAATGAGTAAACAGCCCCTTCCACGGGGTGCCTGGGGAACACCAGGAGAGGCCCCCCAGCCAGCGATAGCTGTCATCACCCTGTGTTGTGTTTCCCAAAAAGATAGGTTGAAGTCCTAAGCCCTGTACCTGTGAATGTGAGCTTGTCACCTCACTGTTATTCTTTTCTAGAACTCCCATTCTTCCTCAAGGGCTCATCTTCTCAGCCCCTCCCTGGATAGGATCTTGATCTCTGCCCCACCTGAACCACCTACTCCCAGGACCACAGCCTAGACTTTGGTGTTACCCAAAACTCCCTCCATAATTTTAACTCTAAATCTCCCACTTTGACCACAACTTTGTATCTTTTTAGCTCATTCCCGCAAGGCAGAAAGGTCTAGTCTTCAATCCCAGTGGAACTGAATATTTCATATGCAGGGCTTCCAACTCGTTTGTTCCAGTTTGACCCTCCTGCTGAGAATTTGCATTTCTACCCCAGATATACTGAATCAGAATCTACAGTTTAACAAGATCCCCAGGTGATTCTTATGGATACATAAGAATCATATGTCTTCCTGTCTCTTCAGACCCCTCCCATCTTTTCAATGATCTTCTCTCCATTATGTCCTCACTGTCTCTTTACCAAGGAGCTCTGGTGGCCCAACGGGTAAGTACTTAGCTGCTATCTGAAAGGTTGATGGTTCGAACCTACCCAGCAACTCTGTGGAAGAAAGACCTGGTGATCTTTCATAAAGGTTACAGCCTAGGAAACTCTATGGGGGGTAGTTCTCCTGTGTCACATGGGGTTGCTATGAGTCGGAATGGACTCCACGGCATCCAACAACATCCTCCTTCCTAGTTTCAATTCTGTCAGTATAATACCCTTCACCTGGAAAAACCTCAACCTTGTTTGAACCCAGTGTTCCCTCTCCTTCACTCAGCTGTCCTGTGATGAGGCGAAAATCAACAAGCAATTAAGCTGGCTGGCCTCGCTTTAACGTTATGACAGCTCACCTCACGTGGGCCCTAACTTCTCCCTGGTGACCCTACTCTGCCCACTTTCCTTCACGGCCCTGTTACACCTTCTCCTCTCTCCATGAATCTCCTCCAGCTCCTCTGCATTTTTACTTTTCCTTTGGTCTGTACGCACACTCTTGCTTCTTATCTCAGATAACTCTTTCTCCTCTTAGCTTACAACACCACACCATGCCGGTGTCCCCCACCTCCCAGCTGCCCCTTCTCAGTCTCTTTCGCTGGCCGCTCCTTGCCAGCCCCTTCCCAGGGCTCCTTCTCTACACGTTCTCCCTCAGTGATCTCTTTCAATCTGATGGCTTCTGGAACTAACTATCTGGTGTTTACACCCCCACCTAGACCACCGCCCTCAATCAAACACATATATTCAACTTTCTGTGTGCTGGGTCCACCTGAATGTTCAATGTTCATTTTAAACTTACAGTCCAAGAGGAAACTCCTGCTCCCTCTACCAGCCCTCCAAGCTCCTTCTCTCCTAGCCCTCCCATCTCAGGAGGTAGTGATTCTATCCTTCAGTCTCTCCTCTAAAATCCTTGGATTCATTATTTACTCATTCCTTTCTCTCACACTTCACATCCAATCTTTCAGCAAATCCTATTGACTCTAACAACATATACACCCACTTCTCACTTATCAACATGGTTGGGCTCCAAAGGCCAGGTCATTATGCAAAAGTGGAGGATGACCACATCAGGTCACAAAATGGAGGATGACTACATCATTACAGAACTGCCAAATTACATCATTACATAACCACCAAATTACATCATTACATAACTGCCAGACCACTGAGAATCATGGCTCAGCCAAGCTGACACGTAACCTTAACCATCACAGCCAGCGTTACTCTTGCCTCGCACCTCAGTTTTCCTCACTGCCATACGTACGTCGTTAATGTGCAGAATAGTCAGATAGTAGGTTTTTTACTCTTGTAAGAGTCTCTGGGTAGGTTTGAACTGCCAACCTTTTGGCTTGTAGTCAAGCGCTTGGCTGTTTGAGCTACTCAGGGACTCCCCCACCCCTGATAACCACTAATAAATCCTTGGTTTCTATATATTTGCTTATTTCATATAAACGAGATCATACAACATTTGTCCTTTTGTGACTGGCTTATTTCACTCAGCGCGATGTTTTCAAGGTTCAGCCATGTAGTGGTGTGCATTGGAACTTCATTTCTGTTTATGGCTGAGTAGTATTCCACTGTGTGTATACACTACATTTTGTTTATCCACTCATCTGTTATTAAACATTTTGGCTGTTTCCACCTTTTGGCTGTTGGGTAAAGCGCTTCAGTGACCATTGGTGCAGAGGTTTCTGTTTGTGTGCCTGTTTTCATTTCTTCTGAGTATATACCTAGGATTAGGATTGCTGGGTCACATGGGAGATCTATGTTTAACTTTTTGAGGAACCACCGCACTGTTTTCCACAATGGCGGCACCATTCCACATTCCCACCAGCAGTGAATGCGGGTTCCAGTTTCTCCCCAACCTCGCCAACACCTAATGTTTTCCAGCTTTGATCATTGCCATTCTAATGGGGGTAACGCAGTGTCTCATTGTGGTTTTAATGTGTGTAGCCGCAATCCGCTTGAAGGCAACACGTTTTTCATTGCCTAACGAAGGCGCCCTGGTGGCACAGTGGTTAAGTGTTTGGCTCCTAACCAAAGGTCGGCAGTTTGAACCCACCAGCCACTCTGTGGGAGAAAGACATGGGAGTCTACTTCCATAAAAATTGCAGCCTTGGAAACCCTGTGGGGCAGTTCTACTCTGTCCTGTAGGGTTGCTGTGAGTCGGAATTAACCTGGTGGCACTCAACGACAATGGCTAATGACGTTGAGCATCTTTCCATGTTCTTGTTGGCCATTTGATTATCCTCTTTGGTGAAGTGTCTGTTCAAGTCCTTTGCCCATTTTTTGATCAGATTGTCTTTTTGTTGTTAAGCTGTACAAGTATTTTGTATATTTTGTATATTAGACCCTTACTGGATATATGGTTCCCCTAAATTTTCTCCCGCACTGTAGGTTGTCTTTCTCCTGGATTATTGCATTATTCTCCATTGCTTATTCTATAGCCAGAATGATCCTGCTAAAAATATAATTCAGTTTTTAGCTCAGAACACTTTAATAGCTCCCTACTGGAGTAAAAGCCTAAATTTTCACAATAGCCTATAAGGTTCCACATGATCTAGCCTTCTGTGACTTCTCTATCCTCTGTCTTATTTCAGTGAAGCCACACTGGCCTCCAGTTCTCAAACCCAGCCAGTCTGCTTCACCCCCAGGCCTTTGCACTTGCCACGCGTTTAGCCATCACAGCTCTTTGCCCAGATCCCATGAAACTCCCTCCCTTCCTTCCTTCAAAATCTGCTCAAGTGCCACCTTATCAGTGGCCACCTGCCACCCTGTATAAAATAGTAGTCTGCTCCCTGCCCCCAAGACTCCCTGATCAGCCCACTCTGCTTTATCTTTCTCCACAACACTTGTCTGGTATAGCTGATGTATGTTTGTTTTCTGTATACTTCCAGTGGGATGTGAGTTCCCTGAGGGTTGGGACTTTGATCTGTTGTGTTCACGGTTGTATTCGTCAGACCCAGAGCAGAGCTGTGTTGCTAGTTGTTGCCGAGTCAGTTGTGACTCACGGCAGCCCTGTTTGTGCAGAGTAGAACTGCTCCATACGGTTTTCATGGCTGTGACCTTTTGGAAGCAGATCACCAGGGCTGTCTTCCGAGGCACCCCTGGGTGGGTTTGAACCACCAACCTTTCAACTAGTAGTCGAGTGCTTAACTGTGTACCCAGTGACCTGGCAATAATGAATGTTCAAAGAAAAGGAACCTGTTGAACGACGAAATGATGTGGTAAGATTCAGACATCTGTCTGATGTCAAAGCCTGGGCTGGTGGGAAGTGCAAGTGCTGTTAGGCAGAGAAGTGGACAGCAGGCACGCTGTCTGATACCGGTTGTTGGAGGTGGTGTTAGTTGCCAGCAACTCCATTCAGACTTATGGCGACCCCATGTGTTACAGAGTAGAGCCGCTCCATAGGGGCTTCTTGGCTGTGATCTTAATGAAGCAGATCTCTAGGCCTATCTTCCGCGATACCTGCTGGGTGGGTTCGAACATCAACCTTCATGTTAGCAGTTGAGCACAAATCATTTGCGCCTCCTGGGCACCTTGCTGATTTAGGGTGCAGGCCTACAAATATCATGGTGCCTTGCCTTTAGAAGTCTCTCGACATATTTTTGTTAATTTGAGTGGCCTTTTCTCTTCCACACAGCCAGTGTAAAGGGGTAGCTGGAGCCCTGGTGGCGCAGTGGTTAGGAGCTCGGCTGCTAACCAAAAGGTCGGCAGGTCAAATCCACCAGCTGCTCCTTGGAAACCCTATGGGGCAGTTCTCCCCTGTCCTGTAGGGTCACTATGAGTCGGAATTGACTCAGCGGCAATGGGTTTTATTTTTAGGGCACTGGAGCCCCACTTGCTGAGGATAAGTCCTCAGGCAGCAGAGCCCCTGTCTAGTGTGACGTCACGAGAGGCTGTGTGATGTCACAGTGGCAAGGGGCAGGCCTGAGGCTGGTTCCATTCTTACTTGCTGTGGGAGGCGCAAGGACCAAGGTGGTCAATTTCTGGTTTTATCAAAAAGTTGTTCTCCATTTGGAGTGTAACTGCGGCCAACAGTAAGGCTGAGGGGACTCAGCCAGCAACATGTTGAACAAGTAAGTCCCACCAAGCCGTGCAGGCCAGTCTGTTGGGGACCTCAGTGGTCTCTCTCTCTCATTACAGGATTCACTCCCTAAACTTGGCTGTATTTATTCCCTGCTGACAAAACATTACCTTCACTAGCGAACTGTGAGGTCCTGAGTGTGTTGGATATGCTGTTTTCCAGGTTCGTTTGATACCTTTGTTCATCCATAAACTGCTACAATGAAATATGAACCAGAATTTAAGAAGTCCCCATCACATCTGCTGAAGAAATTTGCAGGTGAAGTATGAACACAAGCACTTTGTAGGGGTAGGGGCAAGGAGGGTCCTGTTTTCAAGCAAGGCATTGACAGTCAACTTCATCAGGCTTAGATTGGGAAGGAAGACAAAGAAACTGTGTTTTTAAAACCGCGTAGGAAAATGCTGCCAAGTCTTCATTTTCTGAAGTTTCGTTACCAAAAACACCTGAACCTTAGGTTTTCAGCATAAGAAATATATTTAACTATTTCCTAGATGGTTAAGGGATCAAAGGCACTTTCCTCTCTGAAGTGCCAAACACACACTTTAACTACTTCATGCTTTTTATGGCAAGACTTTTTTTTTTAATTAAGAAGAAATATTTCTCAACAATAAAATGTACCATCCTCTTTCCCTTCCCAGGTGACCATGGTCTGAAATTGGATACTTGTACCTGGTTATTGGGAGCCCTGGTGGTGCAGTGGTTAAGCATTTGGCTGCTAACCAAAAGGTCAGCAGTTCGAATCCACCAGGTGCTCCTTGGAAACCCTATGGGACAGTTCTACTCCGTCCTCTAGGGTTGCTATGAGTCAGAATCGACTCGACAGCAGTGGGTTTGATTTTGGTTTGGTTTTACCTGGGTACTGAAGGAAACTTAATTTTGAATTGTGACTTTCTCCAAGGTACATTGTTAGTATGTATATGTCGTATTAATTGCATTTACTTAAAATCGTGCTAGAAAAAAATGCAGAGGTACGTGCTCCACGGGGAGGAGAGGGCAGGGGGGCTGAGCGAGAAGAGGGAACGATCACCTTCTCGTGGGTGTATTTGTGGGCTCCTTTGCAGGTGAGCCCCTGTTCATGCATCACTTTAGTTACAAACAAAATACAAGAAAATGGAAGGAGGGGAGAAGCAATTTGATTTTCTTCTTTTATTTGTCTGTTTTCCTTGAAACTTAGACCGAGGAAGTATTTCCCAGACTGGTCTGCATTCCACAAGATGTATTTTAATTCCTACAAGCGATTTTGGAACCTCTTCTACAGCAGGGTTTGAGTCATAGCTCTGGAATCCTGGTATGTGGTTGAGGGAAACGGAAGCCTGGGAAGGAGACAGAGCTTGCGTGCGAAGCACTCGTTGTTCTCCCAGCCCTTCCTCAGGCATGATGTCATTGAGTCTTCACCGCACCCCTCGTGGGGAAGGCAGGGTGCCTTCTTGCCACTTGACAGGAAAGGCAATGGCAAGTCAAGGGAAGCTTGCTCTTGTGGTTCCTGAGCTGGTGAGTGGCAGAGCCCAAACTTGAAAGTAGGTCCTTCAAAGGACTCCAAAGATGCGTGTTTATGGCGTCTGATCCAGAGTGCACACATATGCAACTAGGGTGGTGGGTGCCTGTACTTGGGAGGTAGCTCTGGGCAGCAGAACAGGGTCGTGGAACGGATGTTCTGAGTGTGGCAGACTTGCCATACCTCAATTCTAGCAAGATTCCCGGTGTTGTTGTTGATGTTATTTTCTGTCGCGTCAACGCCAACTCATGGCGACCTTGCGTATAACAGAATGAAAGGTTGCCCGGCCCCACGCCATCTTCATGATTGTTGCTATGTTTGGGTTCATTGCCGAGACCATAGTGTCAGTCCCTCTCGTGGAGGATTTCCCTCCTTTTTGCAGATCCTCTGCTTTACTAACCACGATGTCCTTCTCTAGACACTGTCTTTCCTGATGACATGTCCAGAGTAAGTGAGCCAGAGTCTGGCCATCCTTGCTGCTGTGGAGCATTCTGGTTGTGTTTCTTCTCAGACTGATACGTTTGTTCTTTTGGCCGTCCACAGTGTGTTCGCTATTCTACGCCAACACCACAGTTCGAATTCACCAGTTCTTCAGTCTCCTTTTTTCATCGTCCAGCGTTCTCATGCATAGGATGGGATTGAAAAGACCATGGCTTGGGTCAGGTGCACCTTAGTCCTCAAAGTGACATCTTTGCTTTTTAAGACTTTAAAGAGGTCTTTTGCAGCAGATTTGCCCACTGCAATGCGTTGTTTGATTTCTTGACTGCTGCTTCTGTGGATGTTGATTGTTGATCCAAGGAGAATGAAATCCTTGACAACTTCAGTTTTTTCTCAGTTTATTATGATGTTATTTATCAGTCCATTCATGAGGATTTTCATTTTCCTTGTGTTCAACCAGCGCATCAGATTGAGAGAGAAGTTCGTCCTACCCATAGAGTGGGCAGGCTTCTCTTGGCCCCTTGCTTCAGGGCAGTGAGCAGTAAAGGCTGTTGTGGGCCCATCAGGACCCGCTGGTGCTGTGGGGGGACCTGCTCTCCCCTGTCTGCAGGTTGGAGTGGGGGAACAGTGCCCCCTTTCTCTGTGTGAGGTGAGGCAGGGGAGCTGCTGGAGTCTGGTCCTCATGCACGTGAACCTGGCTCCGAGTGGGATCGTCAGGGCCAGCTGCGGGCCAGCCAGGAGCCTCTCGTCCAGGGTGTGAGGGGCCCTGCGTGGGGGCTGGCGCCATCTCGGCTGTATCCTCAAGGTAAGCCGGGGGGCACGCCCTGAGCTGGCTCTCCTGGGGCTCGGAGGGGAGGCGTTTTCACTCTTGAAGTTCATCTGCAGCAGGGCCACGCTTTCCGTGTGTTTAAAGATGATACTCCTGCGTTTTGCCCTTATTCTTGCTATTTTTCCAGTTTGGAGGATGATGAATGTAGGAATATTAAGATACTGTCTTTATTTTCCTCTGTAGACGTTGGAGTGGCTGTTTCATTTTGTATTTTCATATTTTTAAGGCTTGTTGATAAACAGTTGGGTTACAGAGCTTAGTTTTCTCAGTACCTCTTGGTCCTGTCATATTTTAAACCTTGGCCTTTGATGGCTCAGGTTTTTGTGTTGTTGACAGGCGCCCCCTGGTGGACACTGGTGACAATTGTCCCAGGTTCAGAGCTGTACGGACAAGGTGAAAGAGTTTGTCCCAGGCTGGGTCACCCTACCCCTGGAGGCCTGTGTGGGTCACCAGAGCATGGCACCAGTGAAGATCTGCCAGGTCTCCCGACAGAGTTCAGTTATCTAGTGTCATGATCTGTCCTTCCCGTGCCCACCTTCACAGCGTGAGTTCAGATCCTCAGAGCCCACCTCTCCTGTCCTAACAGCCTGCGCATGCACTGTTGGGCGCCTGTCTGTCCCTGTCCCTTCTGTTCTCCGCGAAACAGCCTCAGAGGGACCCCCTTCTTTAGAAACCTTCAAGCACTCTGAAGAGCTTCCAGGAAGAGGCCCAAACTCAGCATGTAAGACTCTTCACGAGCTGGCGTCTGCCTCACCAGCTACCTACAAACACACAGCCCTTTTCCAGCCACACACAACTTGCAGCTTCTGAGATGTATGGAGACCTCATGCACCTCCATGCCTTTGCCCATGTGGGGTCCCCTAACCCCTACTTCCTACCCATCTTGCCACATTCAGCGAAATCATGGATGGATGCCACCCCCGACACTTCTTCCCAGCCGCTGGCCCTGCTCTTCCTCCCTTCTGCGTCCACGTATCACAGTTGGCTGAGTTACAGAGCTCTCTCCTGTATAGACTGTACTGTTACTTGGCAGCAGGGACTGTGTCTTGCTCTGTGGTGTAATACTAATGCCTAGCTCGGCCCTGGTGGCCCAGTGGTTAAGAGCTTTGCTGCTAATCAGAAGGCTGGCAGTTGGAATGCACCAGCCGCTCCTTAGAAACCCTGTGGGGAAGCTCTACTCTGTCCTGTAGGGTCGCTATGAATTGGAATCCACTCGACGGCAATGAGTTTGGTTTTTTTGAACTCTGGTAAGGAACCCTGGTGGCGCAGTGGTTAAGCGCTTGGCTGCTAACTGAAAGGTAGAATCCACCAGTCGCTTCTTAAAAACCCTATGGGTCAGTGCTGCTATGTCCTGTAGGGTCGCTGTGAGTCGGAATTGACTTGATGACAGTGGGTTTGGTTTAGCACAGCCCTACCCAGAGTAGGTGGTCTGTGAATGAATGTATAAAACAATGAATGAATGAGTGAATGAATGAATGACCAGAAGCCTCCCTGAAAAAGAGCAGTGTGCTGAGGACGCCCCCCAGATCACTTGGGTTGCCCAAGGGCTTGGCTGGGGGCTGTGGACCTGGACACAGGAAACATAGCTGAGGGGACTTGGTTGTGCCCAGCACCATCTTCGGAGGTCAGGGTTCTTGTTTCATCCACTTCTCCACTCCCTGTTTGTGGCACGTGCCTGGTGTTGGGTAGGTGCTTCACAGACGTTTGCAGAATGAGCACTGTTGGCTGAGGGCTCTCAGACAGGCCAGTGGGCTCTAGGTTTGACCTAGACATTCACAGATGTTTGCAGAATGAACGTTGTTGGCTGAGGGCTCTCAGACAGGCCAGTGGGCTCTAGGTTTGACCTAGACATTCACAGATGTTTGCAGAATGAGCGTTGTTGGCTGAGGGCTCTCAGACAGGCCAGTGGGCTCTAGGTTTGACCTAGACATTCACAGATATTTGCAGAATGAGCGTTGTTGGCTGAGGGCTCTCAGACAGGTCAGTGGGCTCTAGGTTTGACCTAGACATTCACAGATGTTTGCAGAATGAGCACTGTTGGCTGAGGGCTCTCAGACAGGCCAGTGGGCTCTAGGTTTGACCTAGACATTCACAGATGTTTGCAGAATGAGCGTTGTTGGCTGAGGGCTCTCAGACAGGCCAGTGGGCTCTAGGTTTGACCTAGACATTCACAGATGTTTGCAGAATGAGCGTTGTTGGCTGAGGGCTCTCAGACAGGCCAGTGGGCTCTAGGTTTGACCTAGACATTCACAGATGTTTGCAGAATGAGCACTGTTGGCTGAGGGCTCTCAGACAGGCCAGTGGGCTCTAGCTTTGACCTAGACATGACCATCTTCTCTGGAAGGGATTGAAAAGGTCCACTGACAAGAGCCCGGGTGGCATACCTGGAGGGTTTTCTCACCTTTGCGGGAGACAAGAACTGAATCGTGTTCAGTGGAGAGGAGGAGGCAGGTGCCCCAGGCGTCACTAGGCAGAGTCTGTGAAAAGACCACATGCGCAGTGTCAATCAACTGGGTAATTCAGCATTTTTTTTGCACTTTTATTAAATGCATTCTATGTATTGGATTGCTGTGAATTGGAATCAACTTGACGGCAACAGGTTTTTGGTTTTATATATTAGGTAGACTCCCTGAGCCGTGCAAAATGGTTAAGGTAGTTCTAGTCCATCCAGAGGTGCCTCGGAAGAAAGACCTGGTGGTCTACTTCCAAAAAAATCATCCATTGAAAACCCTACGGAGCACAGTTGTACTCTGACACACATGGGGTGTCTTAGTCATCTAGTGCTGCTGTAACAGAAATACCACAAGTGGATGGCTTTAACAAAGAGAAATTTATTCTCTCACAGTCCAGTAGGTTACAAGTCCAAATTCAGGGTGTCAGCTTCAGGGGAAGGCTTTCTCTCTTTGTCAGCTCTGGGGGAAGGTCCTTGTCATCAATGTTCCCTTGGTCTGGGAGCATCTCAGCACAGGAACCTCAGGTCCAAAGGACGTGCTGTGCTCCTGCACTGCTTTCTTGGTGGTGTGAGGTCCCCATCTCTCTGCTTGCTTCCCTTTCCTTTTATCTCTTGTAAGGTAAAACGTGGTGCAGGCCACACCCCAGGGAAACTCCCTTTACATTGGATCAGGGATGTGACCTTAGTAAGGGTGTTACAATCCCACCCTAATCCTCTTTAATGTAAAATTGCAGTCACAAAATGGAGGACAACCACACAATACTGCGAATCATGGCCCAGCCACATTGATAAACACATTTTTGGGGGGGACATAATTCAATCCATGATATGGGGTCAGAGACAGAGTCGACTCAATGGCAACTTATTTTTTTAAAATTTAATATGTATACTTGTTATTTTTCTATCCCTCAAGATAGAAAGGCCAGTTGGACATGTTTCCTGCCCTAGAAATGAAGACACAGCCATGGGTTCCTTTATCTCTAAGACAGGAATAAGAATAATCATAAAAGTAGTAATAGCTAATATTGAAGTTTACCATGTTCCAAACACTGCAAGTGTTTTTAGATCTATTTTATTTACTCCTTAACCAAGCCTCTCTCCAGAGGCACTATTATTACACCCATTTTATAGCTGAGGAAGTTAAGACTTAGATTGCTCAAGGTCACAGAGGTGGGAGGTGGTGGGATTAGGATTTGAACCCAGGCAGTCTGGCTGTATGGCCTGTACTCCCAGCCTTTAGTGATCTAGCGTCTGTCTAAAATTCATGTCGATTCTCTCACAGAGTAGTTGTGAAAATTGAATACAGTAGCTCCAGGGACAGGCCTCTGTGAACTGTAAACACTATAAACGCCACCTGTGCTGTTCCTCTGGAGTGGCCTCTAAGGCGCAAGTGGGGATTCAAAACACAACGTGGCATCTCTTGAGATTGTGAATGAAATTCCATCACTGCTAGACCAACCTTTGAAATCTCTTGTGTTCCCGCATCCTGTAAATTTACAGCCACTGTGCCTTTCAGACCCTAACTTCAAAAGGTTAAAGATGAACTCCAGACGCCCAGAGCAGCCCCGAGTGAGTCTCCCCTGCGCACGGGATTTAAACTCTTCTTGAACCATTTGGATCTTTAGCCCAATCCACTTACGTGGTGGTGTGTAACGAGTTCCATATGTTCTCCTGTTTCTTTGTTTTAATATCTCAAGTTTCAGGACAACTGGTACCCTTTGTTCTAAGAACTTGATATGCAGAGTTTAAAACTCAGTATCAAAAGACAAATAAAAACCAGGGTCTCCAATTTTTAGAGATTTTTACACTGTGCATTGGGTTATGTCTCCCCAGTAGAAAAGTTAAATCTCAAAAACTCTGAACGGCTTCCACGTGGTTGATGGTGGCCCCATGTCTATTGGCTCCTTCCACTGGAGGAGATCTTGCGCCCCTTTCTGAGTATTGTTTTATTAAGCCATTTTTAAGAGGGAGGGGAGAGGACAGTGTAAGATGGGAGAAAGAGAGCTGAACGGAGGGTTAGAAGAGTAGGTTCTGGTTCTTGCCTCCCCACATCTGGCTGTGTGGTGTTTAAAGTCCCCGGGTCACTCAGAGTTTCTGGGACTGTGTTTTCCTCTATGAAGTATTCTTGGAAGTGTGACTTTAACAGAGAGAGAGAAAAGGGAGGTGAAGGGAAGGCGTATGAGGAGAAATACTGCAAATTGCCAGAGCTCTAGAGATGAGCCTCTAACTGGGATGGAATGTCCCAGCATCCGTTCCACTCTACCCCGAGCCACTGTGTGACCTCTCACCCATCCTTCTCCTTGCTACAGAGGTGTGGTGTGAAGAAATGTTCCATGGAGTTGGGGGGAAAAAAAAAACAATAAAAAATTATCATCACGTTAGCATGATAGCATTTATAAACCTAAGACTCTGATAGGAACGGCAGCTGTCCAGGGAGTGGTTACAGGTCTGTTCCAGAAAACCAGCAGGGCTGGGTGCTGTGAATTGGAATCGACTCCATGGCAGTGGGTTTGGGTTCGGTTGAGGTGCCATCTGTGGTGCTGTATTTAGTTGCTTCTCAAGATGAGTAATGATGTGAATAGAATAGAATGCCCTGGATATGGGAGCCAGACCACTCTAATGGGAATTATCTGTTCACGTAGGATAAAGCGCCCTGAAGACAGGAGCCAGACCACTCTAATGGGAATTATCTGCTCCCAGTTGCTCGCTCTTGTGTGTGGGATGGCAGTGAATGCCAAATCCCTTTTATTACTTTGGCACCAAAGGGCACCGCTTTCTTTTTGTCTGAATAGTGTGTGTTCAGTGGGAGTACATACCTGTAAGAGAGCATGAGTGAGAGAAATGGACAGAAAGACAGACATAAAAAAGAGCGAGGCAGGCAGGTACAAGGAAACACTCGTAAGATGAGGTTTGAAATATCATGGCACTGGACACCCATCCCTGGTCATCACGTGTGGAACAAACGCTGATCCCGGATTCCACAGGTGACCTCTCGCAGGGAGCGCTCAGGCTCCTCCAGGTGGTGGAGGGGTGTGTGCGTACGTGCATGCGTGCGTGTACATTTTCACTGATTTATTTCTTGACTTCTCTGTTTCGCTATAGTGAGAGGAATGTAGTTGCCTGGCCGTTGGAGGTACTGCCATTCTCCTTTTCCATAGCTTGGTCTGAAGCTGAGTAGCCGCATTTCTCAAATGAGTCCAGGCCATTCCCCAGATGTCACAGAAACAGGGCTTTGAACTGGTCCATTTGGGTTTGAGAATTTACGTTTCTAACAAGTTCCCAGGCGATGCTAATGCTGCCAGTTAGGGGCCATTTCTGAGAACCTCTAGTAGAGCAGTAGTTCTCAAAATTTATTATACATAAGAATCACCTGGGGATCTTGTTAAAATGTAGATTCTGATTCAGTATAGCTGGGGTGGTTCTTGCTGTTGCTGTCGAGTCCATTCCGTCTCATACCAGCCCTATAGGACAGAATGGAACTGCCCCATAGGGTTTCCAAGGAGTGGCTGGTGGATTAGAGCTGCCAACCTTTTGGTTAGCAGCCAAGCTCTTAACCACTGAGCCACCAGGGCTCCATAGTTGGGGTGGAAATGCAAATTCTCAACAGGGGTTGGAAGTGGAATGAACTGGTTGGAAGCCCTGCAGGGAAATGGTGGTAATTAGAGAATTAGACCAGTCAGGCAGTGGAGTCTCCACCAACTTGGGGCTGTAGTTTGGTGCTTGTGGATGGCCAGTGAGGATAGATGGATTCAGATGGAGCACGGAGGCGATGGTCCTGAGGACTCCCTACCCTGCACTCTAGTGCCCTGGTCCTGGTCCAAGGAAGGGCCTCCCCTCCCCCAGCAGCTTCTCCCCACCACCCCTGCACCTTGTGCCCCAGGAACGTCACACCCCTCTGCCTCACGTCTGGTCAGTGATCCTGCTCCTGGCTGGCTGTCCACGGTTCCTCCAGTGGCACGAATTTAAGATTAATTTAGGCTGTTGGGTTTCAGGTGTTGGTTACTGTTATGGAATGAATTGTGTCCCCCCAAAATGCGTGCCACCTTGGCTAGGCCGTGATTCCCAGTACTGTGTGATTGTCCACCATTTTGTCATCTGATGTGATTTTCCTATGTGTTGTAAATCCTACCTCTATGCTGTTAATAAGACAGGATTAGAGGCAGTTATGTTAACGAGGCAGGACTCAATCTGCAAGATTAGGTTGTGTCTTAAGTCACTCTCTTTTGAGACATAAAAAAAGCTAGCAGAGAGACCTGGGGACTTCATACCTCCAAGAAAGCAGCGCTGGGAGCAGAGTGTGTCCTTTGGACCCGGGGTCCCTGTGCTGAGAAACTCCTAGACCAGAGGAAGATTGATGGTAAGGACCTTCCTCCAGAGCTGACAGAGAGAAGAAGCCCTCCCCTGGAGCTGGTGCCCTGAATTCGGACTTCTAGCCTCCTAGACCGTGAGAGAATAAATTGCTGTTTGTTAAAGCCATCCACTTGTGGTATTTCTCTCCTACAGCACTAGATGACTAAGACAGTTACCATTCCCAGGAAGAGCAGTGCGTTGAAGAAGGGGCAACTGAAAATCACTTTTGGTGCCGAGGAATAAATGTCAGATAGTGGTATGATGAGTTCTTAATTAATGTCTTAGGACAGGGAGCTGTGTCCAGCACCTCCTTAAAGTCCACGGGGTGGTGGAGAAGTTGCTACTCCATGTATTTGGTGCAGCTGGCCCTGGGGTAGGAGAAAGATATGGCAGCAGTCTGCTTCCATAAAGATTATAGCCTTGGAATCCCTCTGCGGCAGTTCTACTCTGTCCTATAGGGTCGCTAGAAGTCAGAATCGACTCGACAGCAGTGGGTTTCGGGGGACCCTGGGGTTCACATCAGATTGAACCTCCCTCTCTCCTTGCACCATCCAGCCTCATCACTGCAGTTTCCTTGTACCGTGTCCTGCCCAAGGGAGCTCATTCCTGCTTTTAGCTACCTTTTTGGGGTTGTGGAGCAGGTCAAGGGGCTGTGTCAGGAATGGCAATGTCTGAGGACCTCTTCAGTGTCCAGTCAATTCAAAGAAATGCATCAGGACATCATGGGAGGTGCAGGAACATTAGAACAGTACAAGAAGACAGGAGAACTGGGAATGAAGGAAGAGGGAAAGAAGTGCAAACTGGCTGGATTCAGGCGGTGGGAGAAGTCTCAGAGTGAAGGGAGACTGGAGTTTTACAAAGGTAGGGGGAGAGGTCCGGCTACTGTGTGAAAACATTAGATAAAACCGTGAAGATGAAAACTGTCACGCTAATGCTTTTCCACCTGCGTAGTGATGTTGCCGAGAACAAGACTCGGCTTACAAACCAAGATTATGCTCCATTCGAAGGATTATTCCCTGCCCATGCTGTTTGTAAACTCAGACATCTGTCCTCACCTCTAGCAAGTGTTTGGGAACACTTATTGCTGTAGCTTTGGAAGGAGGCACCTCCCGAGCAGTCCCAGCGGCCTCTGTTGACTGCACACAGGTGGGGTGGGGGAAGACGGCTTTGCAATATGGAAGGAACACAGATGGCATCTGGAAAGCAGACAGAAGGAAATGTGAGCTCTGCCAGGTGCTAGCTTGTGTGTGATTTGGGGGCAGATTTCGCCAAATCTGAGCCTTAGTTTCCAGATGAGATAGAACAGAATCTAACCGTATAGGAAGCCAAGTGTTTGTTGTTGCTCTTGTTGTGATTATCACCATAGAAAAATGGAGGCGATGACACCTACCTGGTCGAATTTTTGTGAGTGTCTCATATGGACGTAATGTTTGTGAAGCTCCTAGTACCGGGTCTGCTCCGTAATAAGGATGTTGCCATTGTGAAGTCCTGAAGACAGCAGGTCCCTGCAGCCTGCACCATATTTAAAGTAAAACTCAGCATGCAGACACATCCCTAAGGAGCCCTGGTGGCACATTGGTTAAGCACTCCGCTGCTAACTGAAAGGTTGGCAGTTGGAACTCAGCCAGGGGCTCTGCAGGAGAAAGACGTGGTGATCTGCTCATGTAAAGGTTACAGCCTAGAAAACCCTATGGGGCAGTTCTACTCTGTCCTGTAGTGTTGCTATGAGTTGGAATCAACTTGACGGCACCTAACAACAACAACAATCACATCCCTTAAAAAAAAAAAAAAACCTACTCCTCAAAGTGATTGTGCATGGTGGATTCCAGTGACCCTCAAGATAGGAAGAAGAAGCTTTCCAGTCTGTCCATTTCCCAGCACACCATTCGTCCTTCCTTTCCTGGAGGGTCCCTTTTGAAGTTACTCTCTGCTCTGTCTCCATTGAGAGCCCTGCATCACTAACCCCTGCCTCCCTCACTCACAGTGTCTGCGGTTTGTCTAGGGTCAGTTTAATGCTATAGGGCCGACCCTCTGAGCCGGACGTGCAAACCTAACATTCTGCTCAGCGAACAAAGATGCTCCGGTTTCTAAGATCCAGCTGCCTTTAGGAGAGGGTGGTGGAGACAGGAGGTAATGACACGCACAGCAGACACATATATGTATACACCCACTCCTCACTTATCGACTGTTTTTGACATTACAAATTTATGACAATAGTAAAAAAATAATAAGAAATCTGCTATCCGACTAGTTTGCGCATTAATGACATATGTCTGGCAGTAATGAACACTGAGGTACGAGGTGAGAGTAACGCTGGCTGTGACAGCTAAGGTTGTGTGTCTACTTGGCTGGGCCATGCTTCTCCGTGGTTTGGCAGTTACGTAATGATGTAATTTGGCAGTTATGTAATGATGTAGTCATCCTCCATTTTGTGATCTGATGTGTCCTCCAGTTTTGCATAAATGCCAATTTTCACATAATGACCTGGTCTTTGCCACCTAACGATGCCCACAGGTGAGGAGTGGGTGTATATATATGTATATGTATTGTTCGTTTTGCTTTCATTCTCGGGCTCTGCCCCCAGCCTTCGGTGTCCAGCCCTGCTCCAAGTTTCCGGGTGCTGTGCGTCTGTGGCTGAAATGGAGTTTTGTTAACAGAGGGCTGTCGTATTTCTGTCCACACTTCTGACCGGAGGGTGAAGGTCACGACGACCATATTTGACAAACTTGGAGTCGGGATGTTTTGGGAAAGGGAGGAAAGGAAATGAGAAACAGTGGGTTTCACTGGAAATGACTTAGTTTGAAGCACTAAATTAGACCAAAGGAAAACTAGTGGACTTGTCAGAGGCTCAGGAAGGCGGGTGGGCTCCCTCCTCTCCTTCGCTCTTGTGACAGTTTGCAGGGTGGACAGGTGAAGACCACCTGGAGGGTTTGCAAGCAGACCTGGATTCAGACACCTGCATGGCTGAGTTTCCTTTCGGGAAGGTTTCTGCTCGCTCTTCTTTGCCTCTGAGTGTTTATTTATGCAGCGTTTGCCCTCAGCTTCAACGGAGGTCCTTGTGTGGTGCAAATGGTTTACACTAGACTGCTAACTTACAGATTGGCAGTTGGAAACCACCCAGCGGTGCTGAGGAAGAAAGGCCTGGCAATCTGCTTCCTCAAAGATTACAGCCATGGGGTCACCATGATTCAGACTCAGTGGCAATGGGTTTTTCACCCTTAGTATAGAATTTCTTTCACACGTGTCTTTTTTTAATAAGCGAATCCAGTCACTCAGCTGTCTTCTTGCCAGTTAAGGGAATCGCTTATCTTCAGAGCTGAAAATGTACTAGTTTGTGGAACTACGTTGAAAACGGTCACTGGCTAGAAATTTTCTGTTTATTGTTTTTTCTCTAATTTTCTCTTACAGTATACTGAATATTCATTAATTTCCTTTTTTTTTGTATTTGTGTTAAAACTGGCATCAAACTTTCTGTCCTTTTGACTCAGCTTTTAAATTCTGAAATCATCCACAGCCTATGTGGATAATTTTAACTTACAGTGTGCTCAGATGTGAATTAAGTGTATGTTACAGAGTGAAATCCCAAACAGTCATTGTATTACGTCTTTGTTTTTTGTTTTCTTTGAAGCGTGCTGTGCCCGGTGTGCCGCCCCACGGAGATGTGTTATCTTCTTAGTCATTAGAGGACCACGTATTATTCTGTGTAATTAACTTGACATTATTTTGTTCAGAAATTTAATTCGTTCCAGATCTTAGCTTCAACGCCACGAGATTTGTAGGATGCATAATTCAGAAAATAACAAAAACCACAGCTCAAACTGAACTCCCCCCTCCCCTCCCTGTTGCCACTTTCTTTAGGATGACCTTAAAAGTTAGGGGGCTTTGTTTTGGGGAATGACAGTCTTGTGTGCATCTGTATTTTTGCAGTGTGTGATATTCCTCTGTATGACATATGTGACTACAACGTCTCCAGAGACCAGTGCAAGGAACTCGGCTGCTGCTTCTATAAGGGTGTCTGCTATGAGAAGGCAGTTCCGAGTAAGTACCCGTGGCCACGCACCCCCCCGTACAGTGACCCCCAGGGCAGCTCAGGTCGGCCCATGTTTTCCAGGGCCTTTGCTTGCTTCCTTTCCCCAGAGCCTCTTTTATTGTTGTTGGGTAAAATTATTCTGCTCAGTGCATTAGTGGGAGCGGGAGACCTTGACGAGGCTTGACCTAGACGGCTTGTGAGTGCGGCTTAAACCACCAGAGAAATGTCCTTCTTAGACAGGATGGATTTGATACTGAAGAGGATTAATTAACATCCGTCTTTCTTGGAAGCATTTGGTCATTCTGGGTGGTTGTAGAAGGCTGGGTTTGAGTAACCAGTGCAACGTAAGCAAATAGTTTGGGGGTAGGGACTAGCTGATGGCAGTTAGTTACATCTTAACCATAGACAAGTTAGAGTTATCCAGCTAAGGACAGGAAGACAACCCCAACTGGCAGTCTCTGCAGGCTACATAAGCATCAGACTTGAACAAAGACTCAGTGCTAATATTTGCACACCAATCACTCCAGCCTGGAATGCTCCAGGGGGAAAGGTGAGAACAGGCAGGCACTCACTGAAAGGGGGAGGCACTGGGAGGTGGCGGGGGAATCATTCACCCTCACCAAATAGGGACGCTCTCCCCATCAGCCTTCATGGCTTCCTAAAGGAGGCACAGCCTTCAGAGAACTATTCCTAGCTGCAGAAAGTACTCACAGCAAAGTGGGAGGGCATGGGTGTGGGGGAGGATATAAAACTACAATGCGGTACTAGCCAAGGGGTGTTTTAATCATACTTTGTAGATATATTCTCACGTGTTAGGACTTATGCCTTCTGTGCCATTGAAATTAAAAAAATTAGTATTTCCAAATGCTCGTAACATTCCACCTGAAGGTTCGTGTTCTTCCTTGCCCTGTTTTTCGCCCTTTTAGAACTAAGGTTAAATGAGACCTCAGAAGTGAATGGGCAGTGATAAACAAGTGTGTGGAGTGAAATGTGGAGCCCTGGTGGCGCAGTGGTTAAGAGCTCTGGCTGCTAACCAAAAGGTCAGCAGTTCAAGTCCACCAGGTGCTCCTTGGAGACCCTATGGGGTAGTTCTACTCTGTCCTATAGGGTTGCTATGAGTCGGAATCCACTCTATAGCAATAGGTTGGGTTTTTTTTTTTTTGGAATGAAACGCAGAGAAGACGCGTCTATACAAGATTACTGTGGAGAGGAAAATGTGCCCCTGCGGTTCAGAAAAGCTAGAGTCCTGCAGCTGATGCTGTATTTACAGCTCCAATGCTTTGGAAAAAGTCATTCTGGACTCTGTCTGTTCTAGGCCACTCTTTTCTCTACCCTTACCACTCCCAGTGACTGTATACTTGTTCTGTATGACTTAGGGTTTCAAGGGACCCTGGTGGCACAGTGGTTAAAGCACTCAGCTGCTAACCAAAAGGTTGATGGTTTGAACCCGCCAGCACCTCGGAGGGAGAAAGATGTGGCAGTCTGCTTCTGTAAATTCTACTCTGTCCTGAGAAGAAAAAAACTAAACCTGTTGCCGTGGCGTCTATTCCAACTCATAGTGACCCTATAGGACAGAGTAGAATAGCCCCATAGGGTTTCCAAGGAGCACCTGGTGGACTTGAACTGCTGACCTTTTGGTTAGCAGCCAGAGCTCTTAACCACTACACGACTCTGTCCTACAGGGTCTCTATGAGTTGGAATTGACTTGATGGCAATAGGCAACGGGTAGGAAGATTTCTTTTTCCTTCTAGACCCCAGGTAGATTGAGATCCTCAAGGACAGCTAAATGTCATGTCTTCCAGTCCCTTTCTCACTTCCTGTACCTTGTGTGACTTAGAAGGCCGGGAAACATTAGTGACTGATGACTATTACAAAACATTGACCCACTGGGTCTGCCTGACCCTACAGACTCAAAACCAGCCCCTTGAAGAAGAAAACAATATATTTTGGGAAAGTGATTCAAGAAGAAAAAGCATTATAATGTCTGGCTTGCTCAAGGCGGGGAGTTTATCTTGCTTCATGGAGAAGATTTGGCACTTTGCAAAAGATGACGCTTGGTGTCTCCAAACGAGGCAAATAAGTCACAGCTAACACCACTAATTGCTGGGAGGGTTTTCTGATTGAAACTTTTCCTTCAGATCTTGGTTTAGACTTGGGACCAAGCCTTCCTTACTCCCTCACCCTCCGCCTCTGGGAGACCCCGCAGCTACAGAGTTCTTAGGATCCTACACCTTCTCCTGTACCTGCAGACAGAAGCAATTGGAAATTATCTCTTTTTTTTTTAATTATAATTTTTATTGAGATAAAAGTCACATACCATAAAACTCACCCTTTTAAAGGGCAAGATTGAGTGATTTTTAGTATATTCACAAAGTTGTGTGACTATCACCAATATGTAATTCCAGGACATTTTTGTCACCCCCAGAAGAAACCTTATACTCATTAGTTACTCTCCATTCCCTGTTCCTCCCAGCCTCTGGAGACTACGTCTACTTTCTGTCTCTATGGATTTGCCTCTTCTGGACATTTCATTTAAATGGAATTTTCCACTGTTTGCCTTTTTGTCCGGCTTCTTTCACTTAGCAAAATGTTTTCAAGGTTCATCCATGTTGTAGTCAGCACTTCATTACTTTTTATGGCTGGATAATATTCCACTGGATGGATATACCATATTTTGTTTATTCATTCATCAGTTGATAGACATTTGGGTTGTTTGCACTTTTTGACTATTATGAATAATGCTTCTATGAACATTTGTGTACAAGTATTGTGGGAACGTATATTTTCATTTCTCTCGTGTCTGTACCTAGGAGTGGAATTCCTGGATCAAACGTTAATTCTATATTTAATTTTTTGAAGAACGGCCAAATTGTTTTCCAAAGTGGCTGTTCTATTTTACCATTTTACATTCCCACCAACAATGTATGAGGGTTCCAATTTTTACACATCCTTGTCAGCACTTGCTATTGTCTGTCTTTTATTATAGCCATCCTAGTGAATATAAATTTATATCTTATTTGACTTATATTTCCTTAATTACTAATGATGTTAAGCATCTTTTCATGTGCTTATTACGTTTGTATATCTTCTCCAGAGAAATATCGATCCAAACTCTTTGCCCATTTTTAAATTGGTTAATTATCTTTTTATTGTTGAGTTATAAGAACTCTTTATATATTCTGTGTACTAGACCCTTATCAAGTATAATAATTTATAATTTTTTTCTCCCATTCTGTGGGTTATCTTTACATTTTCTTGATAATGTCCTTTGAATCACCCAATTTTTTTTTTTAATCGGGCTTTAGGTGAAAGTTTACAGTGCAAGTTAGCTTCTCATTCAAAAATTTATACACAAATTGTTTTGTGACATTGGTTGAACTCCCTGAAATGTGTCAGCACTCTTTCCCTGTCCACCTCGGATTTCTGTGTCCATTCATGCAGTTTTCCTGTCCCTTGCTGCCTTCTTGTCTTTGCTTTTGGGTAGGTGTTGCCCATTTGGTCTTGTATACTTGACTGAACTAAGAAGTACGTTCCTCACGCCTGTTATTGTTTGTTTTATGGGCCTGTCTCATCTTTGGCTGAAAGGTGGACTTTGGGCATGGCTTCAGTTCTGAGTTAGCAAGGTGTTCAGGGGCCATAGTCTGGGGGTTCCTCCAGTCTCTGTCACACCACCACCAGTAAGTCTGGTCTTTTTTGTGTGTGTGAATTTGAAATTTGGTTCTACATTTTTCTCCCATTCTGTCTGGGACCGTCTGTTGTAAGCACAAAGGTTTTTAATTTTGATGATGTCTAGTTCATCTGTTTTTAATTTGGTTGCTTGTGCTTTTGGTGTCATATAGAAGAAACCATTGCCTAGTCCAAGGCACACAGGTTTACCACTATGTTTTCTTTTAACAGTTTTATTAGTTTTAGCTCCTACATTTGGGTCTTCGATCCACTTGAGTTAATTTTTGTATATTGCACAAGGAAGCTACCCAACTTCATTCTTTTGCTTGTGGATATCCAGTTGTCCCAACGCTTTCTTGAAAAGACTATTTTTTCCCTGTTAAATTGTCAAGAATCAACTGCCCACAAATGTATGGGTTTATTTCTGTACTCTCAATTCTTTTCTGTTGATGTATATGTCTGTCCTTACGCCAGTACCACACAGTCTTGGTTAATGTAGCTTTGTATTAAGTTTTGAAATTGGGAAGTGTGAGTCCTTCAAATTTGTTCTTCTTTTTCAAGCTTGTTTTGGGTATTCTGGGTTCCTTGATTTTCCATATGAATTTTAGAATCAGCTTGTCAGTTTCTGCAAAAAAGCTGTTGGGATCTTGATATGGCTTGCATTAAATCTTTAGATCAATTTGGGGAGTATTGCCATCTTAACAACATTAAGTCTTCCAGTCCATGAATAGGTGTCTTAGTTATCTAGTGCTGCTACAACAGAAATACCACAAGTGGATGGCTTCAACAAAGAGAAATTTATTCTCTCACAGTTTAGGAGGCTAGAAGTCTAAATCCTGTGTGCCAGCTCTAGGAGAAGGCTTTCTGTCTGTGCTGCTTCTGGGAGAAGGTCCTTGCCATCAATCGTCCCTTGGTCTAGGAGCTTCTCAGTACAGGAACCTCAGGTCCAAAGGAGTCACTCTTCTCCTGGTGCTGCTTTCTTGGTGGTATGAGGTCCCCATGTCTCTCTGCTTGCTTCTCTCTTTTGTATCTCAAAAGAGATTGACTTGAGGCACAATCCAATCTTGTAGATTGAGTCCTGCCTCATTAACATAACTGCTGCTAATCCCATCTCATCAACATCATAGAGACAGGATTTACAACGCACAGGAAAACCACATCAGACAGTAAAATGGTTGACAATCCCACAATACTGGGAATCATGGCCTAGCCAAACTGATATACATATTTTTGGAGGACACAGTTCAATTCATGACAAGAGGGAATATGTTTCCATTTATGTCTTCTTTAATTTTTTCCATGAAATTTTGTGTTTTTTAGTGTACTAATCTTGTACTTCTTTTGTTAAATTTATTCCTAAGTATTTTATCCTTTTTGATGCTATTGTGAATTTTCTTTTTCATGCTATTGTAAATAGAATTGTTTTCTTAATTTCACTTTCAGGTTGTTCATTGCTAGTATATAAAAATACATTTATTTTTGTATATTGATCTTTTATCTTGCAACCTTGTTGAACTCATTTATTAGTTTTTAGTTGATTCTTTGGATTTTCTATATATGAGATCATGTTATCTACAAATAGAGATAGTTTTATTTCTTCCTGTCCTATCTGGATATCCTTTATTTCATTTTCTTGCATAATTGCTCTGGCTAGAATCTCCAGTACAATATTGAATAGAAGTGGTTAGAGTGGACATCTTTGTTTGTCCCTGATTTTAGAGGGAAGCTTTAAGTGTTTCACTATTAAGTATGATGCTAGCTGTGGGTTTTAGATAAATGCTATTTATCAGGTTGAGGAGGTTCCTTTTTCTTCCTAGTTTACTGAGTGTTTTTATCATGAAAGGAGATTATATTGGAGTGTTTTCTGCATTTATTGAGTACCTTACTGGTGCTCTTTGTTTATTCATGTGGATTTGTATTACTGACTGTGTCTTTTCTTTTCATCCCGAAAGACTCTCTTATTTCTTGTGGGGGAAATCTACTAGCAATGAATTCTTTGAGTTTTTGCTTATCTGAGTATGTCTTAATTTCTCCTTCAGTTTTGGAGGATAGCGTTGCTGTATATAAAATTCTTGGTTGATAAGTCTTTTTTTTTTATTCCCCACACGTTGAATATTTCATCCCACTGCTTCTGGCCTCTGTGGTTTCTGATGAGAAATCCTCTGTTAATCTTATTGAAGATCCTTTAGACATGATGAGTTGCTTCTCTCAAGCTACTTTCAAGATTCTCTTCTTGTCTTTTGACAGTTTTATTATGATGTGTCTCAGTGTGGATCTCTGTGAATTTATCCTACCTGGATTTTGCTGAGCTTCTTGGATGTGTAATATTTTTCTAATCAAATTTGGTAAGTTTTTCCTATCATTTCTTCAAATACTCTTTCTGCCTCCTTTCTCTGTCTTGTCTGCTTCTGGGACTCCCATTATTTGTATGTTGGTACACTTGATGTTGTCCTAAAGGACTCTGAAATTCTGTTCATTTTTCTTGATTCTGTTTTCTTTCTGTTCATCAGACTGGCTAAATTTGATGGACTTATCTTTAATTTTGCTAATTCTTTCTCCTACCTGCTCATGTTTGCTATTGAGCTCCTCTGGTTATTTTTTCATTTCAGTTATTATACTTTCAACTCCAGAATTTCTATTTAAAAAAAAAATTTCTATCTCTTTGATATTCTGTATTTGGGGAGACATCATTTTCATATTTTTCTTTAGTTTTTTAAACACAGTTTCCTTTAGTTCTTTGAACATATTTAAAATAGATGATTTAAAGTTGCTGTCTAGTAAGTTTAACATCTGGGCTTCCTCAGGGACTGTTTCTGTTGACTGATTTTTTTCATATACATGGGTCATGCTTTGTTTCTTTGCATGTATCATTCTTTGTTGTTGTTGAAAATAATAATATAATAATTATATATTATGCTATAATTAATAATAACATAATTTTAAATAATATAATACGGCAACTCTGGAAATCAGATTCTTTCCCCTCTGCAGGGTTTGTTGTTGCTATTTGTTGTTATTGAATTTACTTCTGGGATTTACTGACCTTCTAGTCCAGTTGTACCCAGTTGAGTAGTGGGAATTGCAACAAGACATAGCACTTTTTTTCTTGAAAGAGCCTCTTATCCCATACCTGTCTTATCATAAATCCACAGCCTTCAGCCAGGATCTTACTTGAGAAATGTTTTTGAGTTCCAGGCCTTCCAGTGTTGAATGGCGTATCACCTTACTGCATTCCAACCGTTCATTCTCTTGGGTATGTGACAAGTACTCCTGAAGCTGAAGTCATGGCAGTAGGTGGTGATTTGACCATAATTTGCTGCTTTTTGTACTTCCTATGTTTTTGCTGTTGTTTTGTGGTGGTGGTGGTTTGTTGTGCACACCTCCATATTTGAGAGCAGCAGATATTTACAGTCTAGCTCATTTCACTTCCATCATGGAGTTCTGTTTTTTTTCCCTCAGAGGTCTCCAGTTTCCTATACACTTATGCAACTTAACTCTTTCAGGAAGTTTACCATTTGGGACCTGTTAAAGCAGGAAACATTAACATCCGATGGGTATTTGAGTTTGTTCTTTAAATTCTCCATGATGTCACAGAGCTGGCCATAGTGTTTGGCAATTACTCCAACTTCCCGATATCTCAAATAAAATTGAGGCTCAACAAGGTAAAGTGGTGAAATTGATAGTTCAAGGAAGGTTATAGTTGAGTTAGGAAACTCAGGCATTTTTTGTTTTTTTAAATATATTTCATCCCTTAAGTATCTTTTCATCAGAATTTTATGCAGGAGTTGGCCCTTTTGTGTTAGTATGTATATCAAATATTGTTTAAATTCGAATAAACACTTTATGCCCCTCATTCATTTGAAAAATGAGCCTCATTCTCTACAGCACCTTAATTATGAGTGTCCTTAAGGGACCCAGCTGCACTGAAGTCATTTGCGAAAACAAGGCTCCAGGAATTGATGGAATACCAACTGAGATGTTTCAGCAAACAGATGCGTGCTGGAGGTGTTCACTTGTCTATGCCAAGAAATTTGGAAGACAGCTACCTGGCCAACCAACTAGAAGGGAGACATATTTGTGTCCATTCCAAAGAAAGGTGATCCAGTAGAATGTAGAAATCATCGAACAATATCATTAATATCACACACAAGTAAAATTTTGCTGAAGATCATTCAAAAAATAGTTGCAGCAGTACATCGACAGGGAACTGCCAGAAATTCAAGCTGGATTCAGAAGAGGATGTGGAATGAGGGATATCATTACTGATGTCAGATGGATCTTGGCTGAAAGCAGAGAATAGCAGAAAGATGTTTACCTCTGTTTTATTGACCACACAAAGGCATTCAACTGTGTGGATCATAACAAATTATGGATAACACTGGGAAGAATGAGAATTCCAGAACATTTAATTGTGCTTATGAGGAACTTATATGTAGACCAAAAGGCAAGTTATTCAAACAAAACAAGGGGATACTGTGTGGTTTAAAATCAGAAAGATGTGCATCAGGATTGTATCCTTTCACCATACTTACTCAGTCTGTATTCTGAGCAAATAATCCGAGAAGCTGGACTATATGAAGAAGAAAGGGGCATCAGGATTGGAGGAAGACTCATTAACAATCTGAGATATGCAGGTGACATAATCTTGCTTGCTGAAAGTGAAGAGGACTTGAAGTACTTACTGATGAAGATCAAAGACTACAGCTTTCAGTATGGATTACACCTCAACATAAAGAAAACAAATATCCTCACAACTGAACCAATAAGCACATCATGATAAATGGAGAAAAGATTGAAGTTGTCAAGGATTCCATTTTACTTGGGTCCACAATTAACACCCATGGAAGCAGCAGCCAAGAAATCAAATGATGTATTGTATTGGGCAAATCTACTACAAAAGACCTCTTTAAAGTGTTGGTGTCACTTTGAGGTCTAAGGTGCATCTGACTCAAGCCATGGTATTTCCAGTTACCTCATATGCATGCAAAAGCTGGAAAATGAATAAGGAAGACCAAAGAATTGATGCCTTTGAATTATGTTGTTGGCAAAGAATATTGAATATATCACGGACTGCCAGAAAAACAAATCTGTCTTGAAAGAAATACATCTAGAATGCTCCTTGAAAGCAAAGATGGCGAGACTTCGTCTCATGTACTTTTGTCATGTCATTAGGTGGGACCAGTCCCTGGGAAGGACATCATGTCTAGTAAAGTAGAGGGTCAATGAAAAGAGGAAGCCCCTCCATGAGATGGATTGACACAGTGGCTGCAACAATGGGCTCAAGCATAACAACGATTGTGAGGACGGGGCAGGACCAGGCAGTGTTTCATTTTGTTGTACACAGGGTAGCTATGAGTGGGAACTGACTAGATGACACCTAACAACAAAACAAGGAACCCAGAAGAGAACACAAGCTTTCAAGAAGTTTCTGTACTTAAAGAGGGCTCACAGTGTGGCAAGTAGGTGTGTCCATTCTTGGATGGAGTCAGATTTTAATCCCCGCTGCATTCTTCCAATTTTGATACATGGGTCATGTGGGCTAGGCTTTTTCTTAACTTCTGACTTTGTTCAAGCTTGAGGGGTTGGGCCATCTGTGGAAGGAGTCTGGGCAGTGAGCCCTAGACTTGAGTTCTCACTGAGATCACAAATTATTTTTCATTTCTTTGACATCTTTCTCATTCAAGACAGCGAATGTACCTTTGTGCTATGTAAGTTGTAGTATTTGGTGACAGGGTATTATGGATTCTTTGTGTGCATAATTTCATGTTATGAAAACCTTTCACCAACTTCTTAAATTGGCTGGTTTCAAGTGCACCTTGTGTTATGGCATAATATATATTATTAAGAATATGAACTTGGGGAATTAGCATTAGATCTTTGAGAAAGAAGTGGGAATTCAAAGAGAATGACTTGCCTTCATTCTTCAGCCTCGATGGTAGGGAACATTATTTAACATGTCATTTCCTCTAAGTGTTTGACTTCTGTTTCTTTATGGGACTTGCTGAGAAGGTTTCAAAACTTCTTTTAACTGTCTTTAGGGGGGAATTTACCAAGGTATGCCTTAAAGGAAATCATATTTTCTTCAATTGCTGCTGTTTCTGAATTATCAACCACAATGGATGGTTTATGACAAACCATGCAGGTGCTTTGTAACAAATAGTGTTGCAGGATAAACACTGTACAGGGGAGAATAATACTCAGTTTCTGTCTTTTACAAGCTTGATGTCAATGACAAAAAATAGTAGAAGACCTACTATCAAGTAATAAACTATTGACTAAGTATATGTGTTTCTTCTCTCATGTGTAAGTTCTGAATTTATTTCATGAACTAAGACACAGCATCACACTAAGACATAGACATTCCCTGGGATTCAAGAATTTGAAGGGTCACCTTCTTGTCCCTTCAAAGCTCTATTCACTTTTTTTTTAAACCTTATTTGTTCATTTCAACTTAATTTGTTCTATTCATTCAGCATCACTTAAAGTGCACTTTTCTCTGTGCCAAGCCCCATGCTACAACCTTGAATTAGGTATCTATTGCTGAGTGACAACCTACGCCAAAATTTAGTGGTTAAAGCAACAACTTCGTGGCTTAGTTAGGTGGTTTTGACCTGGGTCTCCCATGAGATGGCAGTCAAGATGTCAACCATGACTGCGTTCATCTGAAGGCTTGACTGGAGCTGGAGGATTTCTTTCAAGATGACCCACTCACATGACTGGCAAGTAAGTGCAAGCTATTCACAGGAAGCCTCTTTTTCTTGCCACGAGGGCTGCTTGCATGTCATTATGACATGGTGGCTGGTTTCTCCCAGAACAAAGGATCCAAGAGAGTAGAGTAGAAGCTGCAATGTCTTTGTATCCTCACCTTGGAAGGAGTATTGCCACGGTAACCTGTTGGTTACAGAGATCAACCCTGTTCAGTGTGGGTAGGTGTATGCTAGGGTGTAAGTACCAGGAGCTGTGAATCATTGGAGGCCATCTTGGGGGCTGGTTATTGGAGCCCTGGAGATTTGAAGACGAACCAGCCTCATAAAGTTGTTAATGTCTGTTTGCCTTTTTCCCTACTTGGGTAAGCCAATTCCCATTGGAGAGGTACCATTTAAAGAAATAAGCCAACTCATTGGAACAGAATCTGTAAGAGTTTTCCAGTTCAATCTTTGTTATAGTATACTAGCCTGTTATCTGACAACAACGCAACCCCAAGTCTCATTCTCCCCCCAACAACCTCTCCCTGATGAGCTCTTAGTCGTTGAGCACCCACTGTATAATTAACCATTCATGATCATTGAGCACCCATTGTATACTTAACCATTATTTACAGAGATCACCTCAGTACAAGAAAAGTCAAAGATTTTGGCTTCAACCTCCAATCACTTTTCTAACTTCAGCCCTCATGTAATAGGATCCTAAACCAACAAACAGACAAAAAACCCTAAACCCGTTGCAGCTGGGTCAGTTCTGACCCCTAGGACCCTAGGGTCAGGATGAGTTGGAATGGGATCCTAGTGTCTAGGAAATGCTGATCTCATTGGAATCCTCCTCACATGCCTTGGAGGCAGCTTTCTCTACAGCTGTTCTCCACAACTATTACCTTCCAAGGAAATCACATCTAACAGTATTATTATTACTGGTTAAGGATCCTTGAAAATAGTTTAGAGGGAGAAGGAGATAAGGGGATTGAAGTTAGGTTACTTTAGTTACGGATTTGTAGGTAAGCCAGGTTCTTTCCTCTGAAGGAGTCAAAAAGCAATTAGAGAAGAGAATAATAATAATAATAACAGCAATAAACATCACATATACTGTCGGCCAAGCAGTATACTAAGAATTTTACTTGTATTAGTTTTTGTGTTTGTTTTGTCATGGCAACCTGATGAAGAATATCTAGAAGGATGAAAAGTAGGGAGAGAATATTATTTGACTATAAAAAACAAAACAAAACAAACCAACCGCAGCAAAACTCTCGGAGTCAATTCTGACTCATAGCGACCTGTAGACAGGACCTGGTAAATCATTCCCCTTTACTCTGCCTGAGTCCTGAACCAGCTGAGCAGATGGCCATCAAAATATCAGTCCCCAGAATTAGACACGCCTGCTCTCTGCTCAGCAGCACTGGCCCCACAGTCCTCCCCTGCACAGCCAGCACCCTGCTTGCTGTGAGGGGAGGGCTTCCTGCAGGGAGAGACCCTCCCCCATGGAGGGCTGAGGAAGGAGCTGAGCTAACATGCCTACTTGCTCCTTCCAGCTCACTCTTCCCTGGGTGTGGAGACAGGCCAAAACAATTACAGTAACTGATGATCCTACACAGAGAAACACGGGAATAGAGGTCGCCCCCTAAGAAGTCACCTTGAAAGGCTCTGATTCATTTGTTGGGGGTGGGTTCAGAGAAGGCATAAGCCATTTAGGGATTGTGGAAGCCCCTAGTAAATAGAGAAAAGTTCAGTCAACACGAATAGAATTTGTCTATTATTCAAAAAGCATATTTTTTATATTGATGCGGGGAGAATTTGACCTGAGCATTGAGGAACAGTGTCCGGGGGCTGGGGGAGGGGTGTGAAGCCGAGATAACAGGAGCCTCAAGGAGAAAGTCCGCTGGGTTCTGGAGAACAGGAAGGAGCACCATCGTGGCCACTCCTCTGCTTAGCGGACAGGGCGAGTTACGAGGTGTCCTCCAGGCGGCCTGTCACCACCACCCCGAGCTGCCTTTCATGGGATGCTTTTGCCAAGCTGTGGGTGACTTGGGAAACCTCTGTAGAAGTGGGCGTCCAGAGAAGATGGGTGTTTGGAGGATCAGGTCTGGGCCTACGCGAGCAGCAGGGAGACATGACAGAGGCTGCAGGTTACCACCTCGGGTGATGACTTCTTTTTAACGGTGACGGATTTGCTGTACGCAGGACGTTAAGACCAAGCTGTTTTCAGTTTACGTGCAGGTGTTCTCTGCCTTGATCGTCATCATCTCTGGGGCCTTTATCATCACGATAATTTACAGGTCAGTCTTTTTTGTTGTTTCGAATTTAAATGCAGAACTTACAGGGCGGGAGCAGAAAAGGGCCGGGAGTGATTTAAGCGCGGGCCACAGGCTGTTCCCTCAGCCCCATCCTGGGCCAAGCTCCGTCGGCCTGCTCCCTTGGGCTCGGTGCTGACGGGGCAGACAAGGAGAAGTACACTCAGGGACGTGTGGTGGGCTTGGGCTGTCTGGGCAGGAAGCACCCAGACTTATTTTCTCCAGAGCTGTTGTTAATAATAAAAGAACGAGCATTTAACAGGCACTTAAAATTCTAAGTGCTCTGCCCATATTATCTCATTTAATCCTGCCAACCACCTACTGGTGTACTAAACCCAAACCAAACTCGTTGCCGTCGAGTTGATTCCGACTTATAGCGACCCTATAGGACAGAGTAGAACTGCCCCATAGGGTTTCCAAGGAGTGGCCGGTGGGTTCAAACTGCCGACCTTTTGGTTAGCAGCCGAGCACTTAACCAGCGTCCCACCAGGGCTATAGGTGCCATTACTATCCCCTTATTCAGATGATTAACCTCGGCACCAAGGAGGCTCAGCAATGTGCCAGGGCCCCACAGCTCACACGTGGTGGAGCTGGGACTCCAGCTCAGGTCGTGTGCTTCGAGAGCCCATGTGCCCGCATTTCCCATCCAAGGCTCACGGGTCATTCTCTACGTCCTCTAAAGTCATCTCTGTAGAAGGCTAGAACGTGGAGGCATCTCAGAAGTGAGCCGACCTCCTGTCATTTTAATGGTGGTGAAATGTAGACCCAGAAAGGCTGACACACTGGCCCTCCTTCCACCCCTGGTTCCTGTCCACCGAGCAGGATTGGGATCTAGGCCTCCTCACTCCGGGGCCAAGGCTGTTTCTACCACAAGGACTTTCCCTGTGACCAGCCTTTAGTGTGCTGTGAACAAAAGCTACTGCGAGTATTTAAGTCACTTTGTCCAGCAACAAGAAAAACCACGTTCCTGTTATAAGTGGTGCTAGGTGGGTATCTTGACTTACTAATCAGCTGTGACTTACAGCATAGTATGCAACTTTACCACTCCCTGTTTATGTCCTAGGGAATCTAGGTGCCACATACTGATCATCTGCTTGGAGCATGTCTAAGCGACTAAAATGGAAAATTTGAGGCAAAGCGTTTATCTTAGTGCACAATTATGAAACCTGCATTTTTAGAGGGCCATCCTAGGGGAGGGCTGGATGGCCCACAGGGTTTTTCCATTTTTAATTTCTCTGCGTGTGATAAAAACTCTCTTCCCACCAGAGTTGTTCAGGAGAGTAGAAGAGAAAAGGAAGTCTCTACCGTCATAAGCTCATCGTCCAAGCTAGATGAGGTATTCACAGCCAGTGAGAAAACAGTGTCACAGGGGCAGAAATCTGAACTGATGACACACAGCTCTGACCAACCTGGAGAGCGTAAGCAGACTTTTTAATTGTTCTCACCTTTAGGGCGAAGAGCATAGCTTTATTTCGTTATAAGGCCTTACATGGAGAAAAATAGTCAATAACTTTATTGGCCCTTCAACGAAAGTTACAGTTTTTTTTTAAATTTTGGTGAGATTCTAATTTATCTTATCCGTATATGGAGGATCTGGCTTATAATGTGGAGTCTGCTCTCAATGTGTTTCCTGCTTTGAAAGCACATTTTCTTTTCTCTCTTTCTTTATTTTTATTGTACTTTAGATGAAGATTTACAGAGACCAAACTAGTTTCTCATTAAACAATTAATACACGTATTGTTTCGTGACATTGGTTACCAACCCCACAACATGTCAACACACTCCCTTCTCGACCTTGGGTTCCCTATTACCAGTTTTCCTGTCCCCTCCTGCCTTCTCGTCCTTGCCCCTGGGCTGGTGTGCCCCTTTAGTCTCGTTTTGTTTTATGGGCCTGTGTCATCTTTGGCTGAAGGGTGAGCCTCAGGAGTGACTTCAGTACTGAGTTAAAGGGTGTCTGGGGGTTGTGCTCTTGGGGTGTCTCCAGTCTCTCTAGGGCCAGCGAGTCTGGTCTAAAAGCACATTTTCTCACATAATCATATTCTAGCTTCTCTTCTCCTTATCCCCTGTCACCTTGCCATCCCGCTCGCTTTAGACTGGAACCATCAGTGTTGGTGGGGAGTGTGTGTAAGTGTATGGGGTAAGGGCTGGAGGTTATGGGGTGAGGGTCAGGGGTGCTGGAGTGAGGATAAAGCAGACTTGCAAAAGTCAGTCAACTGACTTGCTGGCATTTGTGCCTCGGAAGGTAACTGCCTGCTCTGTGGCCCTCTGATCACCCTGCTGGTGGTGGTTGAAGAGGCATGAAGGAGAGTGAAGCATTGCTCCTCTGGTTTCCAGAAAGCCAAGTTGTTTAGATGTTTACCAGCTCTCTTAAGAGGCCTCCCTAGCTTGCTTGTTGCTTTTTATATGCGAACAACTCGCCAGGTTCGAAAAAGAAATGTTCCAAACGATCAGCTTTATCTTAAGTGATGTTTATATGGGAATCCTACAGGTCTTTTCATTATGCATTAGCCACATTTACTTAATGTTTTCCTGGAGGCAGCACTCGATAAGGAAAAGCAAGAGGCAGAGAGAAGCCTACCCAAACTTTTCTTTGGTCTGGAATGCCGTGACCCTAACCAAGTCTGTGTCTGGGCAACTGACACTTTCCTATAGGGCATAGTGTTTACCTTCTCAATGGTACGTTCTGTGGAATGGGACAAGAATGTAGGAAGACAGCCTCTACTCTTTCAAAGGGCTTCTGTCTCAGGTCTGAACTGAGAAACACGGTAGTGGAAGGCCACCTACCAAACTGGTTTTTCAGTAAATAATTGCCAGTGGGAGGCCGTGTAAGATGTGTTCAAAGAACTTGAAATTTCCTTGGATTGCTGACTATCCCGTTAATTTTTTTTAATACAGCAGAAACATTGACAGTAACACACACCGAAGAATCCGAGGAATGAAACGCATCATGAAGAAGTGAAGATGGCAGAAGAATCCAAATGAAATTGGACAGCAGGTGAAATGTGTGATGGGACTACCACCCAAAGAGAAAAATAAAGGTATTTTGAAAGTTGCTTCTTGTTTTATATTGCCTTATTCAATGCTGTATCTTTTTATAAATTTTAATGACGTATTTCATGTAATGTAAAATAACCTAGAATATTATTAATGCAACATATAATCACTCTAAAAATTATTAATGAGATATTTAACTTTTTTTTTTGATGTTAAATTTGGAAATCCAATGTGTGCTTTATACTCACACTACATCTCAATTCTTTCTGGGCACATTTCAAGTGCTCAGTAGCCGCCTAGGGCTTGTTGTTGGGAGCTGCCCCCAACTCATGGGGGTGCCCCATGCACAATGGGATTGGACCATTGTGATCCATAGGGCTGTATGGGATTTATATATATGTATATATATACACATATATATGCAGTGTGCACACATACACATACATACATATACATTTTATTATTATAAATGTATACATAATGCAACATTTCCCAATTCAACATTTTTCAGGTGTACCGTTGAGGGATATCAATTATATTCGGGGATTGGGGGGAGCCATTGTTCAGGGAGCAGTGAGTTTTTGTTCACGGTGACGGGAAATTGGCAACAACTGTAGGTGATGGTTACAATGCTGTATCTTAAGAGTGATAAAGCCTTTGCAGTCTGAGAACATAAATTAAAAGTTTAAATTTTGTGTTGGCACTGCTTGTTATTCATATTGAAATCATGGCAGCCTATAGCATCGCCATCAAGATGAAATTACAGAGGGCCCCCTTTCCAGAAGACGGGCTGCACAGAGCAGGGAGCCGTCACGCAGACTCACAGGAAATTCAAGGCTTGCCCAGCATTGAGCTTTGCCAATGATTAGCCAGGGATACGAGAAGGGAGCAGCAGCAAGAGCTGAGAGGGGCGGAGTCATCAGCTGTAACCCGGTTTACAGCAGAATGAATTTTGGCTTCAGAGTGACTGGCGTTCATGTTTGCCAGTCCAGTGAATCTCCTTAAAAGTTTTTCACCTTGGAAAGATTATTGGAAGAACCTGCCCTCTCCAGTAGAGCTGTGGCTCTTCTATCTATAAATCACAGTTTTTTTAAATTTTTATTTATCATTATAATTTTTTATAATTTGTTTTTGTTGTTGAGAATACACACAGCAGAACATACACAATTCAGTAATTTCTACAATTCAGTGACATTAATTACGCTCTTCGAGTTGTACAACCATTCTCACGCTCCTTTTCTGAGTTGTTCCTCTGACAAACTCACCGCCACCTAAGTTTCCTATCTGATCTTTCGAGTTGCTGTTGTCAGTTTGATCCCATGTGGATAGATCTTAAAAGAACACAGTGCTCAAAGCAGACATTCTTTACAAGTTAAGCTAAACTATTGTTTGGTTTAAAGAAGACTTCAGGGAACATTTTTGGTTTAAGGTTTAAGGTGTAAAGATAATCTCAGGCAGTAGTTTTGCCGGTTCATCCAGCTTCCATGGCTCCAGAAAATCTGGAGTCCATGAGAATTTGAAATTCTGGTCTGTATTTTCCCCCTTTTGATCAGGATTCTTCTATAGAATCTTTGATCAAAATGTTCAGTAATGGTAGCCAGCCACCATGCAGTTCTTGGGTCTCATGGCAAAGGGGGCAGTTGTTTATGGAAGCAATTGGCCACACAGTCCATTTCCTCTTCCTATTCCTGAGTCTCCTTCCTCTGTTGCTCCAGATGAGTGGAGACCAGTCGTTATACCTGGGATGGCCACTTGCAAGCTTTTAAGACACCAGGCACTGGTGCTGCTATGCAACAAACTAGGAGGTACTAAACATGATATTAGGCTGATTGACTGGCATGCTCCATGAAACCATGACTCTAAACCTCCAGATCAAGGAACCAAATCCCATGAGGTGTTTGGTTGTACATAAGCAGCCTCAGCAGCTACTTTTTTTTTTGTCATTGTAAATGTATCTATTATACAACTTTTGCCAATTCTACTTTTAATAGGTGTACAACTTATTGACAGCAATTACCTTAATTGGCTGTGCAACCCTACCCTTAATCAGTTCGATTTTTCTATCACCGTAACCCAAAACTCAGTACTCCGTAAGCAGTACTTTCCTCTCCCCCTCCCTCCTGCTGCTGGTAACCGCTAATGAACTGGTGTCTATACGTTTGCCTTTTCTGTGTTTTTATATAAGGGAGGCCGTACAATATTTGTCCTTTTGCAATGGACTTATTTCACTCAGCGTAATGTCTTCAAGCTCCACCCGTACTGCAGCATGTATCAAGACTTTGTTTCTTCTGTTGGCATGATAATAATTCCATTGTATGTCTGTACCACATTTTGTTTATCCAGTCATCTGCTGATGGGCATTTAGGTTGTTTTCACCTTTTGGCTACTGTGAGTAGTGCTGCAGTGAACGTTGGTGTACAAGTCTCTTTTTGAATCTCTGCTTTCAAGCCTTTTGTGTTTATACCTCGGAGTGGAATTGCTGGGTCATATGGTAGTTCTGTTTTTAGCTTTTTGAGGAACCACCACTCTGTTTTCCACAATGGCAGCACATTTCACATTCCCACCAGCAGTGGATAAGGGTTCCAATTTCCCCATATCCTTGCTAACATTTGTTATTTTCTGTTTATTTATTTTTAATTTTAGCCATCCTACCCATTGACCTATTGCCATGAGTTGATTCCGACTCACAGCGACCCTGTAGGACAGAATAGAACTGCCCCATAGGGTTTCGTAGGCTGGGATCTTCATGGAAGCAGATTGCCACATCTTCCTCCTGTGGAGTGGCTGGTGGGTTTGAACTGCTGACCTTTCAGTTAGCAGCTGAGTGTTTAACCATTGCACCACCAGGGCTCCTTTTAGCCATCCTAGTGGGAATAAAATGATATCTCATTGTGGTTTTCTTTTTCTTTTTTAATAATAAACAATCCATATACCCGTTGCCGTCAAGTCAATTTCGACTCATAGCGACCCTATAGAACAGAGTAGAACTGCCCCGTAGGGTTTCCAAGGAGCGGCTGGTGGATTCGAACTTTGTATTTGTCCTGATTCATGTCTCTGAGCTTCCTGTATCTGTGGCTTGCTGTCTGTCAAAAGTTTGGAAAGTTCTCAGCCGTTATTACTTCAGATATTTCTTTTGTTCACTTTTTTCTCCTCCTGGTATTCCCCTTAGATATATGTTACACCTTTTGTAATTGTTCCACAGTTCTTGAATATTCTGTTTCATTCTTTTTTCCCTTTGCTTTTATTTTTGCAAGTTTCTGTTGACGTCTTCTAGCACACTGATGTTTCCTCGGCTGTGACTGCCGATGAGCCCATCAAAGGCATTCTTCATTTCTGTTACAGTGTTTTTTATTTCCAGCATTTTAATTATCAGTATTTTCATCTCTCTTTGTACATTACTTGTCTTTTCTTTTTTTGCATGTTGTCCACTTTTTTCATTAGCACTCTTAAAATATTAGTCAGTCATTTTAAAATCCTTTTCTGATAACTGTAAAATCTCTGCCATTAACTGAATCTTGTTATAATGTTGGTTTGTCTCCTCAAATGTGTTTTTTTTGCCTTTTAGCATGCCTTGTAATTTTTGTTGAAATCTGGACATGATGTGTCAGGTAGAAGGAACTGAGGTAAACAGACCTTTTGTGTGTGGTTTTATGTTTCTCTGACTAGCAGATAATCCTGTTACTGTTTGCTGTAGCTATAGGAGTAAGAGGCTAAAATTTTCTCTGTGCCCTCGTTTTCATCTCCCCTGTTGTCTTGAGTTTCCTCCTTCTTAAAAAAGGTCTAAACCTTGCTTTTCTTTTAACTGTAACTCCCTGTTATATAGGAGTTTGATTGATGTGGGGGGTAACGTATGGGAGGAGGAGAAGCATTCTACAATCCTATGATTAGGCCTCAGTCTTTTAGTGATTCCATGCCCCTGGGAATTAAAAATAACCACAGATTCTTTGCTTCTCCTCCCATCAAGAGATGGAATCTGTTTTCTCTCCTCTTGGATCTGGTGTGGCCCTGGGGCTTGCTTTTACTGATAAGGAAGAAGTGATGTTATATGACTTCTGAGGCTTGGCCTCAAAATCCATGTACCTTCGGCTCTCGCTCTGCAAGAATTCTGAGTCTATCACGCTGAGAAGAAGCCCAGGAAAGCTGCCTGAGGATGAGATATGACATGGACAGAGAGGGCTAGCCTTTCTAGCCATTCCAGCTAATTCAGTTGAGGCCCTCAGACAGGTGTGTGAGGCCTTTTGGGACCATATAACCCCCAGTTGATTGGAAACACATGAGTAAGCCAAGTGACCACCATGTGGGACAGGCCCACCTGAGCCCTGCCCAAATTTCTAACCCACAGAATCGTCAGCAAATAAATGGTTGTAGTTTAAGCCGGTAAGTTTTAGGGTAGTTTGTTATGTGGCAATAGATAACAAATACAACCCATTCTCTCTGTCGCTGTGTTCACTGTGCTGTTCAACTCATCACTGACTTATTGTGCATGTTTTAGGTTTAGAATGTCCATTTCATCCGTTTCTATAGATTCTCATTCTCTAAATTCTTCATCTTATAACCTTTTAAAGATTTTATTACTCTGCTATTTTAAAGCCTGTGTCTAATAATAACTCTCATCTGGATAAATTGATGATGTCTTTTTTCTTGATTCTGTTTCTTGATATGCCCAGTAATTATCAAATATTGAACATTTCTGATGAAAAATTCTAGAAGCTTTGAATGAGATGATCTTCCAGAGATGATTTAACTTCTGGATGACACTTAGAATAGGATCAGATCGCCTTAATGGACTGAGCTGATTGAAGTCTAGGTTTTAGTTTTTGTAAGGCTTACTATTTCTGGTTCAGAGTTCTCCTAGGGTATAACCCTTTAGGGTTTTCTACTTGGTCAGGCCTGAACTCCATTTTTTGTCTTCCCTAGTAAGTGATACTGCTTGTTCAGACTGTGTTGTTGAGTTCACTATTACTCCCCCCCCCCCACCCTTTTTACTGATTCCATTCTATGGTTTAACAGAATTTATTAATCTGTTTTCCCATTGAAAGACGTTTGGATTGTTTTCAGCTTTTGACTATTATGAATAAAGCTTCTATGAACATTCTTCTACAAATATAGGCCTTGGCAGTATGGCACAACTATTTCACACACGATTTCCACTGCCACAGGGTGTTGTTACCTTTAGGGGCCACTGAAAAATTACGAGATGGGTACAGTTCAGTTCAAATGTAGCATCCTTCTAACTCCAGTTCTATATATGATAAGCCCCAGTGCCTTCCTGCTGCCCTCTGGCTCCTCATAGTGAACCCAAATCACTACGTTGAGGCTTATCCTGCTCTGACAGTCAGCGTTACAAAGGTATTCCTCCTTCCTAACTTTTTCCTCTTCCCATTCCCTTCCCTTCATTCCCCGACACCTTAGATAATTCCTTTTCCTTTTTTTAGTATTAAAAGAAGTTATCTCATATTTTGACGTTTTTTATTCAAAATTTAAGGGTCCAACGGGCTTAATCCTTCTAGATGGTATTTTAATTTCATAAAAAGACTTTCTGTTTTGACTTGGAAAGGTTTTTAACTGGTGGAAGAAGTGAGCTCTTTCTGAGTGAGGGGTGTTCAGGGCTTTTTCCTACTCTGGGTGTCTTAACCTCTGCTGCCACTGCCCCTGTTCAAATGAGGTCAATGACCTAATACCTTCCTGTAGAGAGATTTCTTAACTCCTGCACTGGCATAGTGGACACTTAGAAAGTGGACTCGGTCCATTGAGAAACTGACATCTTGTATCTTTTAAAAGAGATACCATGTGTATTAAACCTGAATGGTAAACAGCATAGTCTTGTAATATATAAAATGAAACTAACCAAACCCATTGCCATCACATTGATTCTGACTCATAGCGACCCCTATTGGACAGGGTAGAACTGCCCCATAGGGTTTCCAAGGAACAGCTGGTGGATTTGAACTGTTGACCTTTTGGTTAGCAGCTGAGCTCTTAACCACTGCACCACCAGGGCTCCTTGTGGGAGGTATTCCTCTAACAACCCTAAGTCTCCTTGTGGGTGTTTTTCTTTTTCTGAAGGAGCTATCTGCTGATGGCTCTGGTTGCTCTGGATCCCGTGAGAGGAGGTGAGGGAGAGAAAGACGTAAGTACCTACACAGAATACAGAATATGTAAAGGTAGATCCAGAAGTGTCCCTACTGTGGGCCACTAGAATAAGAACCTTGTTGCCTTGGGCAGGGTGTCACATAGACAAGAAAGTGTGATGATAAAAAGAAGCATAAGAAATCAAACTATAGACAGGAATACTCTGAGAAGATGTGTCTGCTGGAAGCTGCTCACACAGACTAGAGCCCCATACAGCTCAGGGAGGCACATAATGAGCACACAAATCTGAACAAAGAAATAATTGTTTGCCTAAGAAGTGAAATCCTTCATTGACACCCAGCCTGTTGTTGAGTGATAAAAAGAAAAGAAGCCCACGTCCTCTGACAGTGTGGCTGGGGGCTTAGTGAGGTCAGGGATTGGAGTAGTCCAGTGAGCATGCATGTCACGGGGGTCTATAATTTTAAAAAACAAAGTCTTACTGACGTTAAAAAAAAAGGCCCATGAAAAACCCATCATGTTCTAAAACATCAACCAGCACAAACTAGTCTGTAGAGATTGGAAATAAGTCTTAATAGCAAAAGGAAAGTTCTAATTATTGTGCAGTTTGAGAAATGCTGATTTGAGGAGAATTAAAATACTATGATAAAATATGGGCCTGCACTATAATTCCAATAAGTTACACAAACACACGTGATAGTTATCGTGTATCTTTTGTGTTCCCTGGAACAGAGTTCTGATTTTCATCCTACCCACACAATCCTTTATTTTATTTATTTTTTTTAATCAACAATGAAATCTTTAACAAGACACTGAGCTTCCTTCAATAGTTCAAGGTTCTTTAATTATCCTGCATCTTTTCTTTTATGTTTTCAGTATGATGCAATTTTACAAAAAAAAAAATAAAGAGGCTTTCCACATTTATGACTATTGTACCAATTATATTTGAGCTATCTTTTCATATTGGTGAGGCTGATAAAAATAGAAAAATTTAAAAGACTCGTATTGAAGACCGAAGACCTCCTGTGTAAAAATGTTTTTGCCTTGTAGCCTTTTCTCTTCCATGTGCTCATTAACACAAACGATATCTTTGCTCCCAAGGACAGAAAAATTTTGCATATCCTTTTCTTCAAATTCTCTTAATTTCCTTCCTTATCACCTCTGTAATAATGTACATATATGTCCTTACCTTGATTCTGCTTTTACTAAATTTCTGATTAAAATATTAATCTCTGCCTGGTGGACCGAATGCCACCATTTCTTTCTTCCTTTTTAGACTGTTAACTATGAGCTCATAACATTGAATTTACTCTCTACATTTTTTAAATAATTTAGTTGTGTTGTTCTGACTCATATTAACCCCGTGTGTGTAGGGTAGAACTGCTCAATAGGGTTTTCAAAGCTGTGACCTTTCAGAAGCAGATTGCCAGGACTGTCTTCTGAGGTGCCTCTGGGTAGATTTGAACTGCCAACTTTTCAGTTAGTAGTCAAGTGCTTAGCTGTTTGCGCCACCCAGGGACTCCACCCCATGAAATGTTGTTGTTGTTAGGTGCTGTCGAGTTGGTTCTGACTCATAGCTACACTACATACAGCAGAACAAAACACTGCCCAGTCCTGCACCATCCTCATGATCGTTGTTATGCTTGAGCCCATTGTTGCAGCCACTGTGTTGCTCCATTTCATTGAGGGTCTTCCTGTTTTTTGCTGACCCTCTCTTTACCAAACATGATGTCCTTCTCCGGGGACTGGTCCCTCCTGATAACACATCCAAAGTACATAAGACAAAGTCTCACCATCCTCCCTTCTAAGGAGCATTCTAGCTGTACTTCCAAGACAGATTTGTTCATTCTTCTAGCAGTCTGTATTAGTTATCTAGTGCTGCTATAGCAGAAATACAGCAAGTGGATGGCTTTAACAAAGAGAAATTTATTTCCTCACAGTAAAGTAGGCTAAAAGTCCAAAATCGGGGACAGCTTCAAGGGAAGGCTTTCTCTCTCTGTTGGCTCTGGAAGAAGGTCCTTCTCATCAATCTTCCTGTGGACTAGGAGCTTCACACAGGAACCCCAGGTCCAAAGGATGCGCTCTGCTCTTGGCACTGCTTTCTTGGTGGTATGAGGTCCCCCTGTCTCTGCTCGCTTCTCTCTCTTATATCCCAAAAGAAACCAGCTCAAGACACAATCCAATCCTGTAGATTGAGTCCTGCCTCATCAACATGACTGCTGCCCATCCCCGCCCCCCATTAACATCATAGAGGCAGGATTTACAACACACAGGAAAATCACATCAGATGACAAAATGGTGGACGATTACGTAATACTGGAAATCATGGCCCAGCCCAATTGATACACACATTTTTTGGGGGCACAATTCAGTCGATGACACAGTCCATGGTATATTCAATATTCTTCACCAACACCATAATACAAAAGCATCAATTCTTCTTTAGTCTTCCTTATTCATTGTCTAGCTTTCACATGCATATGAGGTGATTGAAAATTCCATGGCTTGGGTCAGGAGCACCTTAGTCTCCAAGGTGACATCTTTGCTTTTTAACATTTTAAAGACGTCTTTTGCAGCAGATTTGCCCAATGCAATATGTCGTTTTATTTCTTGACTGCTGCCTCCATGGGCATTGACTGTGAATCCAACTAAAATGAAACCCTTGACAACTTCCTTATTTTCTCTGTTTATCATAACGTTGTGTATTCGTTCAGTTGTGAAGATTTTTGTTTTCTTTATGTTGAGGTGTAATACATACTAAAGGCTTGGTCTTTAATCTTCATCTATAAGGGCTTCAAGTCCTTTTCACTTTTAGCAAGCAAGGTCATGTCATCTGCATATCACAGGTTGCTAATGAGTCTTCCTCCAGTCCTGATGCCATGTTCTTCATATAGTCCAGCTTCTTGGATTATTTGCCCAGCATATGGATTGAATAAGTATGGTGAAAGGATACAATCCTGATGCACACCTTTCTTGACTTTAAACCATGCAATATCCCCTTGTTCTGTTCGATTGAGTGCCTCTTGATCTATGTACAAGTTCCTCATGAGCACAGTTAGGTGTTCTGGAATTCCCATTCTTCACAATGTTATCCATAATTTGTTATGATCCACACAGTCGAATAACATTGCATAGTTAATAAAGCAGAGGTAAACATCTTTCTGGCATTCTCTGCTTTCAGCCAAGGTCCATCTGACATCAGCAGTGATATCCCTTGTTCCATGTCCTCTTCTGAATATGGTTTGTATTTCTGGCAGTTCCCTGTTGATGTACTGCTGCAACCGTTTTTGAATTATTTTCAGTATCATTTTACTTGCATGTAATATTAATGATATTGTTTGATAATTTCAGCATCCTGTTGGATCACCTTTCTTTGGAATGGGCACAAATATGAATCTCTTCTAGTTGGTTGGCCAGGCAACTGTCTTCCAAATTTCTTGGTATAGACAAATGAGTGCTTCCAGCATTGCATCCATTAGTTGAAATATCTCAGATGGTATTCCATTAATTCCTGGAGCCTTGTTTTTTGTCAATGCCTTCAGTGCAACTTGGACTTTTTCCTTCAGTATCACTGGTTGTTGATCATATGCTACCTTCTGAAATGGTTGAATATTGATCAGTTCTTTCTGGTGCAGTGACTCTGTGTATTCCTTCCATCTTCTTTTGATGCTTCCTAAGTCGTTCAATATTTTGCCCATAGAATCCTTCAAATATTGTAACTGGAGACTTGAATTTTTTCTTAAGTTCTGTCAGCTTGAGAAATGCTGAGCATGTTCTTCCCTTTTGATTTTCTAATTGTAAGTCTTTGCACACATCATTATAATACTTTGTCTTCTTGAGCTGCCCTTTGAAATCTTCTGTTCAGCTCTTCTACTTCATCATTTCTTCCATTCGTTTTAGCTACTGTGTGTTCAAAAGCAAGTTTCAGAGTCTCTTCTGACATCCATTTTGGTCTTTTCTTTCTTTCTTGTCTTTTTAATTACCTTTTGCTTTCTTCATGTGTGATGTCTTTGATGTCAACCCACAACTCGTCTGGTCTTTGGTCATTAGTGTTCAGTGTGTCAAATCTATTCTTGAGACGATCTGTAAATTCAGGTGGGATATACTCAAGGTTGTACTTTGGCTCTCGTAGACTTGTTTTATTTTTATTCAGTTTCAACTTGAACTTGTGTATAAGCAATTGATGGGCTGTTCTGTAGTTGTCCCCTGGCCTTGTTCTGACTGATGATATTGAGCCTCTCCATCCTCTCTTTCATAGATGTAGTCGATTTGATTCCTGTATATTCCATCCGGCATGGTCCACATGTATGGTCACCGTTTATGTTGTTGAAAAAAGGTATTTCCAATGAATATCTATTAGAATGGCTAAAATCCAAAACACTGACAACATGAAATGCTGTCAAGGATGTAGAGCAACAGGAACACTCATTCATTGCTGGTGGGAATGTAAAATGGTCAATCCACTTTAGAAGACATCCTGGCAATTTCTTACAAAGCTAAACATATTCTTAGCACGTGATCCAGAAATTTTGTACTTAGGTATATACCCAAATAAACTGAAAACGCAAAAACCTGCACGTGAATATTTATAGCAGCTTTATTCATAAATGCCCCCAAACTGGAATCAGCCAAGATGTCCTTCATTAAGTGAATGGGTAAACAAACTGTGGTACATCTATACAGCGTAGTATTATTCAGCCATAAAAAGAAATGAGCTATCAAGCTTCAAAAATGCACAGAAGAACCTTAAGTGAATATTGCTAAGTGAAAAAAGCTGGCCTGAAAGACTACATATTGTATGACTCCAGCTATGCGAAATTCTGGAAAAGATAAAACTATAGATACAGTAAAAAGATTAGTAGTTTCCTGGGGTTCAGGGGAATACAGAGGGAGAGATGAATAGGTGAAGCAGAGGGTAGGGAACCTATTCTGCATGATACTGTAATAACAGACACATGACATTGTGTGTTTGCCAGAACTCATGAGTACTACACAGAGTCCTGATGTAAACTGTGGACTTTAGTTAGAAATGATGTATAAATATTGGTTCATCATAATAACAAATGTATCTCATCAACGTAAGTTGTTACCAATAGAGGAAAGGTGTGTGTGTGGGGGTGGCAGGTGGGGAAAAGGAATACATGGGAACTCTCTCTGCTTTCTGCCCAATTTTTCTGTAAACCTGAAACTGCTCTAAAAATAATGGGTAATAATAAAAATATATGTGTATATATATACGCATAAATATATATAATATTTAATTATTAATTAAGTTTATTATTAAAGCTGTATAAATTTCAATACATTTCTCTTCAAACTGGCAGTAGTAGGTGGGGTGGAGTGAATAGATAACATTACGGTGGACAGGATACAATTTAAGACAAAACTCTTGCCTTTTTGAATTTATAACCTAGGGGAGGAGACATAAAAGTAAACAGATTCACAATTAAAACCTGCTGAATTGCTAAATGCTGTGATATAGCGGTGGACAAGGTAGAGTTGAGACAAGAAAATGCAAGTAATCCCGATGGTCACACACCGGCAACGTTTGAAGCTTAATATTCCTGTCACATCTTCCTAGAATGTATCAGTTAGCTATTGGCCGTGTAATAAATTACCTCAAGACATAATAGCTTAAAGCACAATTTTAGCTGATTTCTCATCTCAGACTTTACTCAGCAGTGGGTTTACTTATCAAGTAAGTTTAAGTTTTAGGTCTCGTTGCTTGCACTGGCCCCTTCTGATGCCCTGAGAGTGACCCTAGCAATTTTGTATTCATATAATTGGCATTTTTCTTTTTTCTTAAAGTGGGCCCACAAATTGTATAAGCTTTGTTGTTGTTAGTATTGAGTCAGCGCTGACTCATGGTGACCTTATGTATAACAAAACAGCACATTGCCTGGTTCTATGCCATCTTCATGATTGTTGGTATGTTTGAGTCCATTGCTTGTAGCTATTGTGTAGTGCTTTCCAACCTATGGGGCCTCATCTTCCAGCACTATGTCAGACAATATTTTGTTGTAATCCATAGGGTTTTCATTGGCAAATTTTTAGAATTACAGTCGGCCCTCCTCATCCATGGGTTCTGCATCCACGGATTCAACCAGCTGTGGATCAAAAATATTTAGAAAAAAAAGAAAGTTACAAAAAGCTAAAGTTGAATTTGCCACGTGCCGAGCACTTCGTTGAATCCACGTGAATGAAGTGATGTGTCGGCACACCCTGCTGTAGCCTGCCGCCATCTCACAGATCCTCAGTCTCTCTCCAGCACTGATTGTTTGAGCATCATTTGCCTCTTGTCTTGTCATTATTCCCTGAGCAATACAGTACTGTATAACAGCTATTTATATAGCATTTACATTGTATTAGGTATTATAGGTAACCTAGAGACAATTTAGAGTATACAGGAGGATGTGCATAGGTTACGTGCAAATACTATGTCATTTTATATAAGAGGCGTGAGCATCCACAGATCTTGGTATCCACAGGGGGTCCTGGAACCAGTCCGAGGGACGACTGTAGATTGATAGACTTCTCTTCCTAGTCTGTCTTAGTCTGTAAGCTCCACTAATACCTGTCCACCATGGGTGAGCCTGCTGGTATTTGAAATACCAGTGGCATAGCTTCCAGCATCACAGCAACACGCCAGGCACCACAGTAGGACACACTGAGGGATGGGTGGTGGTGTGTAAGCTTTGTTGTTGTCGTTAGCTGCCATCAAGTTGGCCCCTGACTCCCGTGCACAATGGGATTGGACCATTGTGATCTGTAGGGTTTTCACTGGCTGCTTTTCAGAAGTAGATCATCAGGCCTTTCTTCCTACTCTGTCTTAGCCTGGAAGCTCCACTAAAACCTGTTCAGCACCATAGCAACACACAAGCGTCCACTGACAGATGCGTGGTGACTGCGCTCAGGGTGCATTGGCCGGGAGTCAGACCCACGTGGGGAGAGTTTTACCACTGAGCTTTGGACCCCACAAAACCTTGTTCTCCCCCTGCCCATTTTATGACTTCCACACTGACTCTCCAGAAGAGGCGGAGCTCTGCATTCTGCTGTTTTTCCTCATTTTTCCTTCTTAATGAGCCACAGTCTCTACTTCAGGGACTTCAGGGTGCATGAAAGCCCTGATGGGTGTGTGTGTTGTGCTGTGCGTGTGTGTGTGTGTAGTGGGTGTGTGGGGTCACTGTCAGGACGTGTCACTTTCCCTCGTCTCTGACTTGGTGCAAGGGGATGTCCACTCAGTGACACTGTTTATCCGGCCATCAGAACAAGCCTAGAGGGCAGCCGTGGAGGGTCGGATGTTGCAGACTCTGCGGGCCCAGGTGACCCCTACCACCCAGCTTCTCCTCTAACGTCCTGCGGAAAGAGGAAGTAGGAGTAAGGGCCCCGTCTCGGTGCCAGATCTGTTCTGGGCCGGAAGGAAACCAACCTTCTGGGCCCAGGGCACCCATCCGACACACATGCCTGCAGTGAGTGTGTTTTGTTTTACCTATTGCATTTCTGAATTGTCTTTATTCCCAACTGCTGAAGTCTGTTTTACCTTGACTATGGGGGAAACTACTAGGGGACTTTCACGGTGGAGAAGAAATTCTCTTTCACGGTTGGACTATCCAGTACCTGGCAGATTATGCAGTAATCCTCATTGTCCTCAGTTGTCTAAGAGTAAAAACATTTTATCCTGAGAGTACGGCTGCATACACTAGAATCTGATCTTTTGAAGAAGCAAAGAAAAGCTGATTTATTTTTAGATAATGGCTTGCTGATAAGTCTTCATTTGGATCCGGCATATTCAGTCTGCCTTGGTACAGTTCAGCAAGCATCCCTGTTCTCTGTATGTCCACGTATATTGGTATGTCACCCCACGGGTACACTGTACTTTCGGGGTCTAATTCACAAAGAGGTTGCCGTTGATTCTTCACAAAGAGGAAAAAGAGCATTTTTCTTTGCCTCAAAGCTCTCCATTCCCACCTGTGATGATTTCCAGAGTCTTTGTTTCTTTTTGCTTGTTTCTAGGTGACAAGCAAATAGATTTTTAAAAACGAAGCTCAGTCTTTCCCTTTTATAGGGTAATTTTAGAAGTTAGATGTAGGTGCTTAGCATACAGGCCACCAGAAGCCTGAAGGCCCTCTGCTGTGAAGACATTTGTTTTCCTCTCCACTCTGAGCCTTTCTTCTCTCTGGAGGATGGCTATGAAGTAGACAAAGGGAAAGGAGTAAGTATAATTTATATTTTTATGTCTATGGGAGCCCTGGTGGCAAGGTGGTTAAGGGCTACGGCTGCCAACCAAAACGTCAGCAGTTCGAATCCACCAGCCGCTCCTTGGAAACCCTACGAGGCAGTTCTACTCCTGTCCTATAGGGCCGCTATGAGTCGGAATCAACTCTGTGGCAACAGGTTTGTTTGGTTTGGTTTATGGGTAAATATAGGAGCCCTGGTGGCGCAGTGGTTAAGCACCCACCCGCTAACTGCAAGGTCAGTGGTTTAAACCCACCAGCTGCTCTGCAGGAGGAAAGATGTGGCAGTCTGATTCTATAAAGGAAACCCTATGGGGCAGTTCTGTTCTGTCCTATAGGGTTGATGAGTTAGAATCTACTCGACGGCACACAACAGTAACAACATGAGTATATGTGTGAATAAAAAAATACCAGCAAATGGATGTGGCATGGGATTAGGGTGAGGAGATGCTCAGTGCAGACTCTCCTGCTTGGGGGATGTTAACAGCATCAAAGGAGCAAGTGTGTGTGCCAGGAGGTGAGTGATGTCAAGGGCCTGGGGGAGCCGACCCTTTTGTTTGCCCAGCAGCGGAGAGCAGAGTGCTTCATCTTGTTGCAAGCAGCACCTAATCAATCCTTGTGTATGAATAAAGGCAACTAGCTTCTATGAAATGTCTGCCATACGCCAGGTCACTGGGTGAGATATGCGTGAGACACAGAGCACCCAGGTATGCAGGGGCCATGGTGAAATTGCTAGAACTCTGCAGAAGAAGCAAAGCCATCAGCTGAGAGAGAGGGTAGGAAAAGGATGTGGTAGGCAGGACAATGATTTCCCAAAGATGTCCGGGTCCTAATCCCCAGAACCTGTGAATATGGTTAAACAACAACAAAAAAACCATTGTCATCGAGTTGATTCCAACTCATACTGACCCTTTAGGACAGAGTAGAGCTGCCCCATAGGGGTTTCCAAGGAGTGGTTGGTGGATTCAAACTGCTGACCTTTTGGTTAGCAGCCTGAGCACTTAACCACTGTGCCACCAGGGCTCCAATGAACATGGTTAGCAGATGACTTTACAGGTGTGATTAAGGCTGAGGACCTTGCGATGTCACTACCACCAAGCAAGAAGAGTCAGGAGTGGAGAGTGTCCTTTGGACCCAGGGTCCCTGCGCTGAGAAGCTCCTAGACCAGGGAAGATTGATGACAGGGAGGTTCAGAGCCAATGAGAGAGAGAGAGAGAGACAGAGAGAGCCTTCCCCTGGAGCAGGTGCCCTGAATTCGGACTTCTAGCCTCCTAGACTGTGAGAGAATAAACTTCTGTTAAAGCCATTCACTTGAGGTCTTTCTGTTATAGCAGCACTGAATGACTAAGACAGGTGGCATCTCCCAAGATTATCTGTTATAAATTACTCTTTCCGTTTATCAATTGATTATTAATTGTGGGTAGGTAATCTGAAATTATCTAAACATTCTCATTAAACTTTCCATTTATATATTCCTTCATTCATTACTGTGCATGTCTGTATAGACTCATGGTTTCCTGTAGTATTTAACAGGCTATTATCAGTTACCATCATATATTTTGATGGTTAAATTGCCAAGTTTGGCCAGTGCAAGTGCCCTGAGATGGCTCTGGTGTCTCTGATAGTCCCTGTAATTTTGTGAGCACTTTCTTGCTTTCTCACATGATGTGTTTCAGGCTCATCTTGTCCTTTCCCTCCTCCATCCCTGGAATTCCCTGTCCTTTCCTCCAAGGATCCACAGATTCCCTTCAGTGCATACTTTATTGTTAAAGTGGAGGCATTAGCTTCCCTCACAAAGTGAGAGAGGAGGCTGCTGCAGTGGCGTCTCCTTCTCGGCCACCTTTGTTTCTCTGGCCCTCGCCCTCCCTCCTTCAGGGAGTCACACCTTTGAGGACATCCTGCTCGCTGGCTTTTGTGCACAAACAAGCCCTTTTCCAGGGAGCAGGCCTCCGTTTCTTCCAAAGCAGAAGGTCGTTGCCGGTTACCAAGGCCCTCTTTATGCAGCTCCGTGGAGTGTTTTTTTATTTTTTGGTCAATTTTTAAAACTCTGCTCGTCTATTGTCTATTCTGCTTCAGACTAATCCCCAAATGTTGTTTTATCAAACCATTTCTTGTTGTAGTCACTGTTGATTGCAGATGTACATCGTTCCCCCCCCACCGCCCAGCCTTTCTAAAGGGACAGTCACTATGGTAACCATATTACAGAAAATTGCTTTGTCTCCTTGAAATACCCTTCAGAAAAAGGTCATTCGGTAGTAACATTTTCCAACTAAAACTAACAATGCACGCGGTGTTAAGAATATTGTCACCACACGCTGTTCTGTGTGTGTATGTTTTTAGTCATGTAATTTCAGGAAGCTATCAAAACAGGACTAAATATTAAGAGAAAGAGTTTTAATGTTACAACATATGTGTATGTGGGTTTGGAAATTAAAAAAAAAAAAAGATGTATTTTGGTTTCTGTGGTTAGAGGGCAAATGGTCCTGGCTCTTTAGTGTTACGTGTTGCCGTTTCTCTGTTCCCGGTGCATTTGAGGTTGGCAGTGACCGGTGCAAGCCCCCTCAAGCTGGTTCTGGTGTTTCTGATATTCCCTGTGATTGTGTGAGCACTTTCTCACTTTCTGACACAGTACATTCCAGGCTTATCTTGTCCTTCCCTGCACCAGCCCTGGAATTCTGCCATTCCTTCTTACACCCTGAGGTTGCCTGAAGTTGAGTGAAAGAATCCTCCAAGATGTTTCCAGGGTGGCTGAGGAGGGCCAGCCTCCACGGAGCCGCCTCAGCGGGGAGAGCGGATGTCACATCAGTTGCCAGAACCTCAAAGCTAATTTCTAGACAGGTGGTATTAGAAGTTATACCTTCTAATCCCGTACTGCTGCTTTCTTACAAATCCCCCTCATCAAATGTCTGTATGAGCACACTTCAACAAGCAAATAATTGCATGTAGTTTATAATGAAATCAAGGCAGTCCCCTGCACCCCCTTCCCACTCCCAGTTCCTACTCCCCAGAGGCACCGCCTGGCTCATTGTTTGGGTTGTGACTCTGATATTTACCACCATATTGCTAAACGATCACTTCCATAGAGACTGTATCCACTTCAGTAGTTATTTTTTGAGCACTTGGTGTCAGTAGCCTAAGTGTTTTACAAGTCTTAGCCCTTTTAATTCTCACAGCAACACAATGAGGTAAACACCATCATCAGCCCCAGAGGAAATGCAGTTATCAAGGCCCTGAGGAAATACCGTGAGAAAAGTGAGGCACAAAAAAGGTTCAGTAGGTGGCCCAAAACACATAGGAAGAGGCAGAGGTGGGATTTGAACCCAGGCATTCTCGCTCTGGCTAGTGTTCCTGACGTATCAGTTTTGTATTATTACTTATTGACTTCCTATGATAAAAGATTTATTCTCTTAAACCTTCCATTTCTCGTAATTCCCTCGATTCTATCTTCCCAATATAATGACAACATCTCATTTTGGTTAATTTAATATTTGATATCTACATTATTAGATCTAATTTTTGTTTCACGGCTAAGCTATCTAATGTTCTATGATGACATTTCCTTTCATACGTACATGTGTGTGTGTGTGTGTGTTTTCCTGCATGACTATTCTTACTTTCTTTCTCCCCTTTAAACTGCCTTTGCTATCCTCATTCTTAGCTAATAATTTAGTTTTGTAATTTACTAAGGAGTTAGAAGCAATTGATAGAGAACTTTGGCAAGCTCTCACCTCTGCATATATTAATGTGTTATTATCAGTTCCTATAAACTGTTTCCTCCTGCTCTCTGAGTGAATATCAGGGTTCCTATAAACCTCTCCACACTAGACCCCTTTCTTCCTCTGGCATCTGCTCATAGACATGGTTCCAGTGATTCTTCCCCCTCTCTATTTCGTTAATTTTCTCAAAATCATCAATTTCCCCTTCTCCACTGATCATTCCCGTTAGCCTGCAAATATGCTGTTATTTCTTCCATCTTAAAAAAATCCCTTTATTCCTCTCTACCAGCTTACTGCTCCCTTTTCATTTACTCCTTTACAGCACAATTTCTCCAGATCATTGTCAGTACTTGTTATCTCCGGTTTCTCTCCCCCTATTCTCTCATGGACTCACTGCAGTTAGACTTTCATTACTCCCTCTCTAGTGCTTTGCAGAAACTGTCATGCCAAGTTCACCGGTCGTAAATCCTGTGTTCAGTTCTCAGCCCTCATCTTATTTTCTATTGGCAGCATATGGCACAAGTTGATCATTTTCTTCTTTAGGAAACACTTTCTTCACACATGTGTAAAGGAGCCTTGTTGGTGAAATGGCTAAGGTAAGTGCTCAGCTGCTCATTGAAAGTGGCTCCGTGGGAGAAAGACCTGGCAATCTGCTTCTGCAAAGATAGCAGCCTAGAAAATCCTACGGGTCAGTTCTACCCTGTCCTATAGGGCTGCTAAAAGTTGAAATCAACGTGATGGCACCTAACAACAATAAGAAGATACCTGTGTGTTGTGACTGGATACAAGTGTGTGCGTGTTCTGTTTTTTTCCTGGGCTTAGTAATTGCCTGCTTCTTTTTCTGGCTTAGTTTCTGTGTACCTGTGGCTGATTCACCTTGAACTCCCCAACTGAACTAGAAGGCTGCATTCCATACGGCCAGTCCCATAGTGCATTCCTCCCCTCCATTCTTTCCTGGATCTGGTTGATTGCTATGCCTGTGACAGAGCTCTCATCCTGGGTCCTCATCCCTGTCCATCTGGGGATTTCTGTCACCTTTCTTTTGTCTTTGATCCCACATCTTCTGGTTTTTCTTTCTTTCCTTTTCTTAGATCATTTTGGAGGAGCACAAGGTCCATTAACTTCCCAAGAAAGAATGAACTGGAAGTAACTTTTTTTTTTTTTTGAGATCTTAAATATCTGACTATATCTTTATTCTAACTTTATTGTTTTCAAAATTAAAAAAAAAATTGTTGCACTGACAAAAATATCTACATTACAAGAAACTGAGGAGCGAATGGAAACGTAAAACAACCACAACTCTAATTTAACTGGAGTATTGAAAGACTGCCATCCACACACCTTCACCTTTCTGTTTTCTTTTGTGTGATTAGTTGGTTCGTCCAAATATTTTATTTCGAAAATTTTTAGTCCTACTGAGCAGTTGAAAGTGTGGAACAATAAATACCTCTATACCCTTCACCTCCCATCCTGGCTGGCACAAAGGTCATGTGCTTGTTTGCCAACCTAAAGGTTGGTGGTTCAAGTCCACCCAGAGGCAAATTAAAAGAAAGACCTGGTGGTCTACTTCCAAAAAATCAGTTGGGGTTGACTCCGCAACAACTGGTAACTTTTCATCTAAATCACAAATTCTGTGGCATTTGCATCCATGAATTGTCTCTTTCTCTCATGCTCTCTGCCTCTCTGGCAGTTTCTCTCTCTCTCTCTCTCACACACACTCACACTTCTGAATCATTTGCCAGTACTTCAGCAGGTATCTCTTAGGATATTGTCCAACTTAACTAGAACACCATTAATAACCCCCAACAAATGTAACACGGATACAGTGATACTACCTCATCTGTAGTACTGTACATATTGCAGTGTATCCAATTGTCCCCAAAATGTCCTTTACACATTTTTTCAATCTAGGTACAGTTAAGTGCCACATATTACATTTGTTTATCATGTCTACCTAATCATCTTTAATCTAGAGTAGTACCCACTGTTTTCTTTTCTTTCAAGACATCAGTATTCTGAAGAGTCCAGGTAAGCTGTCTTGTATAATGTCCCACAATATGAATTGTCTCCTGGTTTCCTCATGGTTGGATTCGTGTTAAATATGTTGGCAGGACGCTTACATATGTGCTATTGTGTAATTCCTGTTTCTTCGCATCAGAGGGCATAGGACAATTTGTTACACTTGATCATTTGGTTAAGATAGTGGCTGCTAGAGTTCTCCAACGTAAAATATAAAGTACCTTTTACCTTTTGAAATTAGTAAGAAATTGTGGAGTGATAAATTGAAGATGTAGGGATATCCTGTTTTCCAGTAACCGTTCACTCAATGATTCTTGCCTGTATTATTGTGGTTGCAGAATGGTGATAATCTAGCTCTATCATTCTTTCCTCATTTGTTAATTGGCTCTCTTCTGTACAGAAGAGCCCTCCCTCCCTTGTCTTATTTTAACAATTCACTATAGATTCCAAGATTCTTTTTAATTCAGTGGTTTATAATCCGTTACCCTCATTATTCTTTTTGATGATCAGATTGCTCCGAGCTTGGCCGGTAGGAGCCTCTTTAATCAGGTTCTCGTATCTTTTTGACATGTCCCATTTGTCTTTTGGTGTCTCTGCTTTCTGACATAAAGGATGGCTCAAGCTCACATTGTGCTGTCCCCGCCCTAGACCTGGAATTAGCTAATTTTTTAAGGAGACTTGGTTGCTTTGGAAAGCCTGGTGGTGTAGTGGTTAAGTGCTATGACTGCTAACCAAAAGGTCGGCAGTTCGAATCCACCAGGCGCTTCTTGGAAACCCTCTGGGCAGTTGTACTCTGTCCTCTAGGGTTGCTGTGAGTCGGAATCAACACGACAGCAACAGGTTTGGTTTTGGTTTTTTGGTTGCTTTTAGTGAGGAGTGGTGTTTAAGGACAAAGATCCGGTACTAGATATGTAATTGCTGCTGCGGTATCATTGCTTCTGGACCTTGTAATGGAAAGAGCTAGGAGTTATATATTCGTATTAACACTGCCAGTTCAAGTCCAACACAATAGGATTGTTCCACTCATGCTGTGTTTGTATTTCCCTTCACATGGTAAGAATTTTGATTTCCCAAAATTGAATAGGTTTTACCTATTTGTTCTGTGCTCTAGCACACACACACGAGATTCAGAATTACTACACCAACACCACTACCAGCAACAGACTTGTTAAGAAAGATTCAAGATTTCTTTGCAGTAATGTTTGCCCATAGATTGTCTTCCCCAAAGCATGTACAGTCAGAGAACTAGGCTCAAAATTTGCTTACATTAATTCTTTTTTTCTGTTTGGTTTGATGTGCAGTTAATTTGTTTTCAATTTTAGGATATGCCTTTTATCATCGTATTTGATTATTTTTTAGTATGTTAAACTTTAATGTGCTCAGAAGACAACACTATAGAAAAAAGTATGCTTAGAGAATCCTTATTCCCAGCTACATCCTTTTCATTCAGTTCCCACTGAGCCCCCAAGGTAAAATGTTTTATTAGTTTCTGGTTTGTCCTCCTGTATTTATATATATGTATGTATGCACTTCTATCTCTACATCTGTGTCTGTATCTGTATCTGTATTATTTACCCTTTTTTCATACACAAAAGTAGTATACTATATATATGTTTATGTACTTTGCTTTTTTAAAATATAGCAATCACTCTATATCAAGTCACAGACATAGTCCTTTTTATGGTTGCTATGAATCAGAATTGTTTTGATGGACATGGCTTTTTTGGGGTTTTGGGTACTATTAAAGTCAAGAATAGGTATACACAGAGAAAGCAACATTCTTCGATGTTTACCAGAGACGGGAGGGAGAGGGAGGGGAATCACTTCCTAGATAGTAGACACGTGTTATTTTTGGTGATGGGAAAGCTAGTACCAAGTATGGGTGAAGCCTACACAACCTGACCAAAGTAAATGAAGACACTAAAGTAAAGTACGCAAGAAAAAGGGACAACTTAGGTAAATGCTACAACATATACAATTTTGCAACAACAGTAATAACAACCAAAAATATGTGTGTGGTTACATAGGTAGATGTGTACACATATATGTGTATAGGAAGGCATATGTGAGTGCATGCATGTACATGTATAGGTGTATCTGTAGGCATATGTATATACATGTTTGGGTGTGCTGCATATGTATTCATATATATAAGAAAGCACATAGGGGACACAGTTACAGAGACTTCCTAGACATGCCCAAACAACTCACAGGATTAGTTTACTGGGTTAAAAGGCCTAGGACCTTCGTCTTGTGGGATAACTTAGTCAATTGGCATAACATAGTTTATAAAGTTAATGTTCTACACCCTAGTTTGGTGAGTAGTGTCTGGGGTCTTAAGAGCTTGCGAGTAGCCGTCTATGATACAACTATTGGTCTCTACTTGTCTGGAACAAAAGAGAATGAAGGAAACCAAAGACTCAGAGAAGAAACTAGTCCACAGGACTAATAGCCCACACAAACCACAGCCTCTTCCAACCTGAGACCAGAAGAACTAGACGGTGCTCCGCTACCACTACCGACTATTCTGACCAGGTACACAATAGAAGGTCCCCGATAGAATAGGAGAAAAATGTAGAAAAAAACTCAAATTCCTAAAAAAGGCCAAACCTACTGAACCAGTAGAGACTAGAGGAACTTCTGAGACTATAGCCCTAAGATACCCTTTGAACTTGGAACTGAAGCCACTCCTAGAGGTCACTTTCCAGCCATGTAATAGATTGGCTTATAAAATACACAGTATCACCTGTGAGTATTATGTCCCTTAAACACTCAACTATATGAGACTAAATGGTCAGCATTCACCTAGAAGCAAAGGCAAGGAGGGGAAGGGAAGCTAGATCAATGGAAACAGAACAAACAGAATGGGGATAAGGAGAACGCTGACGCATTGTAAAAATTGTAACCAGTGTCACAGAACAATTTTGTATTAAAATTGTTAAATGGGAACCTAATTTTCTGTGTAAACTTTCACCTAAAACACAATAAAATATTTAAAAAAACAGAGAGATGACGACTTAAGTATGTTTATGTATATATTTCCATGAAATATCCATGAATTCTATTGAGTATTTTTTATCAGGAATGATTGTTGATTTTGTTGAAGTCTTTTGAGTATTGTGGAGAAAATTGTATAATTTTTTTCCTTATATCTATTATTAATACTGCAAATTATCTTAATGGACTTCCTAATACTGATCCAAGAAGTACAGCCAGAATGTTTAGAAGCAAGGATAGTGAGACTTCATCTTACATACTTCGGGTATGTTATCAGCAGGGACCAGTCCCTGGAAAAGGACATTGTCTTAGTCATCTAGTGCCGCTATAACAGAACTACCACAAGCGGATGGCTTTAACAAAGGGAAGTTTCTTCTCTCACAGTCTAGTAGGCTACAAGTCCAAATTCAGGGCGTCAGCTTCAGGGGAAAGCTTTCTCTCTCTGTAGGCTCTGGAGGAAGGTCCTTGTGATGCATCAGTCTTCCCTTGGTCTGGGAGCTTCTCTGCGCAGGAACCTCAGGTCCAAAGGACGCGCTGTGCTCCCGGCACTGCTTTCTTTGTAGTATGAGGTTCCCAAGTGTCTCTGCTCACTTCTCTCTTTTATATCTCAAAAGAGATTGGCTTACGACACTATCTAATCTTGTAGACCTCATCAGTATAACTGCTGCTAATCCATCTTATTACATCATAGTGATAGAATTCACAACAAATAAGGAAATCACATCAGATTACAAAATGGTACACAATCATACAATACTGGGAATCATGACCTAGCCAAGTTGACAGATATTTTTGGGAGACACAATTCAGTCCATGACAGACATCATGCTCGGTAAAGCAGAGGGTCTGTGAAGGAGGGGAAGAGCCTCAATGAGATGGATCGTTACAGTAGCTGCAACAATGGGCTCAAACATAGCAATGATTGTGAGGATGGCGCAAGACCAAGCAGCGTTTCATTCGGTTGTACACAGGGTCACTGTGAGTTGGAATCGTTTTGATTCCATATAACAACAACAGTAGTGATCCAGTCTCACATTCCTGGAATAAGTTCTACTTGGATATGATGTATTTTTTTATTTTCTATTTGTTGACTTTAAACAACAGAAATTTATTGTCTCAGTTCTGGAGGTTAGAAGTTCAGATCAATGTGTCAGCGGGCCATGCTCCCTGTGAAGTCTTTAGGGGAAGATCCTTTCTTATCTCTCTGGGATTCTGGTGACCCCAGGCATCCTTGGCTTGTAGAGTCATCTTCCCACGGCCATCCGTCCTGTGTCTCTTCTCTTTTATAAGGGCACTAAACCCAGACACATTGCCATTGAGTTGATTCCGACTCCTAGCGACTCTATAGGACAGAGCAGAACTGCTCCGTAGGATTTCCAGGGAGTGGCTGGTGGATTTGAACTGCTGACCTTTTGGTTAGTAGCCGAGGTCTTAACTAGTGCGTCACCAGGGCTCCTATCAGGACACTACTCAGATTTAGTTAGGATCCACCCTACTCTGTATAACCCCATGTTAACTCATGTTAACTAATAACATTGTCAAAGACCTTCTTTCCCATCAAGGTCATGTTTACAGGCACCAGGAGTTAGGACTTCAGTGTATCTTTTTAGGGGGATGGGGCACAATTCCATCCATAACAACTCGGTACAAAAGATGTATAAGTTCCATAATTTAGAATTTAATGGGGGAGACAAACACATTTTAAAAAATCATCAAAACTCAATATGGTAAGTCCTAATAGAGGAATAAGATTAAAGACTTTACAGGAGTAGATTTTTTAAATTATTTAGAAATGGATCTTCACCAGCTGTCCTTTTCAAACTGTCCAACTGTCCTTGCTTTGTTATTTAACCCTTTATGGACTGAGTTTTGGGATATCTACCTTGCTTAGAAGGACCCTTGGTGGCACAAATAGTTTACATCCATCTACCAACCCGAAGGTTGACAATTGGAACCCACCCAACAGCATCGCAGAACAAAGGCCTGGTGATCTGCTTCCTCAAAGACCACAGCCAAGGAAACCCTATGGAGCAGCTCCACTCTGTGACAGCGAGGTCACCGTGAGTCAGAATCAACTGGACAACAATAGGTTTTCTTTGATTCACCTTTGCTTAGAGCCCCTGTGTTTTTGGATTGTGTTTGCAATATTTTATTTAGGATTTTTACATAAATATTTATAAAGAGTATGCATCTGTAGTTTTCTTTTTGGTGCTATTTTTATTGGTTTAGATACCAACGTTATACTTGCTTCAAGGAAGAATTTGGAATTCTTTTGTTTTAAGCTTTTGAGTTTTTGATGTGATTTTTTTTTTTTTTTTTTTTAAATTCTACAACTGTTTAATAACATTTAGTTCAGATTGGAATGTTGGGTATAGTTTTCTTCTGCCACATGATTTCTTTTGGGTGGAGAATTTTTATCAGCTGAAATTTCTTCCATTTTCTGTTTGTTTTGAAATATCTTATATTTGCTAGGTGCCCTGGTGGTGCAATGGTTAAGTGTTCGGCTGCTAACTGAAAGTGGCCAGTTTGAACATACCTGGTGGCTCCGTGGGAGAAAGACCTAGCGATCTACTCCCATGAAGATTACGGCCTAGGAAACCCTATGGGGCGATTCTGTTCTGTCACAGGGGGTGGCTATGAGTTGAAATCGACTTAACAACACTTAACAATGACAACAGCATTTCTTACTAGACTAGCAGTAATAGGTGATGCTATGTAGGTATCAGTGAGGGGTTTTCTTCAGTTCAAGAACACTCTGTTTTGTTGGTGAAGTGCACTTTTATTAGTAGACCATGTCTTTTAGAAAGTGATTTCTTTTTTCTTGCAGGATTCTTAATCTCTACCACTTGCTTCCTTCCCTCACTTCACTACCAACCTACAAGTGATGCCTTCCCCTCCCCCAGATACAGTGCCTCCCAATACACATTTCCCAGTACACATTTCCATGCTACTTCGCTTTTTAAAACTTTTTAAAGTAATGAAAAGACTTACAGAAGAATTGTAAAGATAGTACGGTGTTCTTGTGTGTAATTTCATCCAGCTTCCTCTAAGGTTAACATCTTACGTGACCACAGTGCATTTATCCAAACTAAAAACTTAACACTGGTACAGTAGTATTAACTTTAGAGTTTATTAGGATTTCCTCAGTTGTTCCACAAATGTCTTTTTTTGTTGTTGTTCCAGGATCCAATCCAGAATACTACATGAATTTAATCTTTATGCCTCCTTCAAAAACCCAAAAAACCAAACCCATTGCTGTTGAGTCTATTCCAACTCATAGAGACACTATAGGACAGAGTAGAACTGCCCCACAGGGTTTCCAAGGAGCAGCTGGTGGATTCGAACTGCCAACCTTTTGGTCAGCAGCTGAATGCCTATCTACTGCGCCACCAGGGTGCCTGTGCCTCCTCAGTCTCCCCCATGACCTTGGATGTTTTGTAGGTCATCCCTCAGTTTGGGTGTGTTTGATGTTTCCTTATGATTATACTAAGGTTGTAGATTTTGGCAAGAATTCCACAGAGGTGATAGGCGCTTCACATCACATCAGGGCACATGATACCAAAGGCTTGGTAATGCTAACATTGACCTTGGTCACTTGGTAAAGGTGGTGTGTGCTAGCATTCTCCACTGTAAAGTTAGTATCTTTCTCTTCCCATGGTCTGCTCGTTAGAGATGAATTAGTAAGTTCAGTCCATATTCAGGGGAAGGGAATTAAGCTCTGCCTCTGGTGGCGCAGTGGTTCAAGTGATTGACTGCTAACTGAAAGGTCGGCAGTTTGAATCCACCGGCCACCCCTTGGAAACCCTATAGGGCGCCACTGTGAGTCAGAGCGGGCTCCACAGCAACAGGTTCCGTTTGTTTGGTTTCCTGGAGGAGGGGTATCCGGGGTGTCATTGTGGCTTCCGAAAGCCCATCCTCATCTATTTCTGTAGGTTCTTGTCCTTCGCACAAAGATATTGGTGGTGCAGTGGTTAAGTGCTTGGCTACTAACCGAAAAGTCGGTGATTGGAATTCACCAGCCACTCCACAGGAGAAAAGATGTAGCAGTCTGCTTCCATAAAGATCACAGCCTTGGAAACCCTATGGGGCAGTTCTGCTCTTTCCTATAGGGTTGCTATGAGTTGGAATTGACTTGACAGCAACAGGTAGAAACTAAATGTCCTGCCTTCGGCTAGGGTGGAGAGAGTTCAGTTTACTGGCTGTGGACACTATGGGAAGGGGTCTGTATCTTATCAGAATTTCGACAAATCCTTGTCTCCACCCCACCTTAAGACACACAAGTGTCTCCAGCTCCTAACCTTTCTGTGGTCCTGGGCTGTGACTCTTGGCTGGCCTCTCCTTGCCTTCCTGAACCCCAGAGGCACTTAGATCTCACCATTATCTATTTTTCTGTGTCAGTTGCCATTATTCATTGGCTTTCCATCGTCCAAAAATACATCGATACCTCTCTCTGCTCTCAATGCCTCTTGCATTGCATTTGTCCTTGTGGTTTACCTCTGGTCTCCTCTCTCTTATGATTTAATTTATGGTAGAGGGAGCAGAGACAAAGGGGTGTTTCAGCCTGCTGTGTTTAACTAGAAGCTATTTTCTGTGCTGTTGTCAAATTATTATTATTTTTGCCTTTCTCCCCCAACCTTACCTTTTTTCTTTCTGAGTGTCTATGTAAGATGTTTAAATTTGAGAGACTGAGATTTGCTGTTAAAAAAATCTCTCCTGCCTGCAAAATTTGGACCTTTTTACGCAAAAACAAAAAATGAATTACTAGAACTGTTTCCTGAGGGGTGTGTTATGTTAAGTGGCATAAGGCAAGTGTTGAGAATGAATGATGAATGACAGAGAGGGGTACAAGCAGAGAGAGACCTGATACACGAGTTTAAAAAAAATGCCAAAAGCAAAGCCAAGGCTGGGGAAGTTAATTCGCACTGATGCGTGCGTGCCACTGATAGCAGGCTATGCCCCTGACATTCTGACACCGTCTCTCAGGAAGGAGAAGGAGTGGCATGACAGACTTAGAGGATGTTCATTTAATTGGAAAGCTGGCTGAGATCTGAGGCGGCTGAGGCTGAGGATGCAGCCTTTCTCTGCTCAATGGCATTGCTGGAAGGTTGTACATAAGGTGGCCTTATTAAAGTGACAAGGCAATTTAATTCTTTTGTGCACAATGATTCTACTTCATTGATTTACAATGGGAAGGATATAATTTTGCTAGTGTTGGCAAAAAGCTCAAATGTCAGCCTTTTCAAATTGCCACACTTGCCTTGTTCGGAATGAATAATGAATAAGTCACCTTTTGTCTACAGTTAAATATTCTTGAATAAATACAAAGAACATAAAAGACATAAATGATTGCCTGATTTATATTTAAAGTAAAGATCAACATTGTGATAAATGGTTGAAAATGCTGTGTGTGAAGCAATATGACTCTCCCGATAATTACATTATCAATTAGGGAACAGCCCAGGTGTAGACTGTCGTCGGATGTACACACCTCCTTACCTGGGAAGGCCTGTCAAGTGGCAGGCGGCCCTGGGTTCTTCATGGAAGAAGAGCTTGATTCTCCAGGGGAGGCCCCTGGTCTCTGGACTCCTCCAGGTCCCGCAGACTCAGAGCCAGCAAAGCCCAGGAGAAGCCACCAACCTCAGGCCCCTCTACAGAGGGAAGGAGAAGACCGTTAGTAGAGTACACTGCTTCAGTGGACCCTGGTTCGCTTTTTGTTCGTCGCCTTTGAGAGGGAGTTTGTAAGAAACATAGGTGAAGAATAGGAAAGCATATTTGTCTGCAAAATCAGCAAACCCTGGGTGAAATAACTCCAGCATATTCATACAACTGAATTCTATGTGGCTTCTGGAAATGAGGAGGGTGAAAAGAATATTTAATGATGAGCAAATATATCTACATCAGTCTCAGATGAATAAAGCAATTTATACTTCAATATAAACAATTAGATCCTATTTTTATTAAAATGTGTGTATGTGTCTGTGTATGTATGTGTATATATATGTACACATATGCATAGAAAAGATATTCAAAGAAAATGCATCAAAATGTTAATGCTTGCTCTGGGTGATTTTTCTTCTCTGTATTTGCATTTTCTAATTGTTTTTGCAGTGAACATATTTTACTTGTGCAATGAGAAATGACAGTAAAATATGCTGGGGAAAAAATTGAAATTCAAAACTACTGCGTGACATCCATCTGACACAGGTATTTCCAGGAGTCTCTGGGTGGTGCAAATAGTTAACGTGCTTGGCTGCTACTGAGATGTTGGTGGTTTGAATGTATCCAGAGGCACCTCAGAGGAAAGGCTTGGCAATCAGCTTCCAAAAAAGTCAGCCTTTGGAAACCCTGTGGAGCATAGTTCTACTCTGACACACATGGGGTCACCATGAGTTGGAGTCGACTTGCATGCAACTGGTTACTGGTATTTCCAGGATCATGTTCCACAGGGATTGATTCATGCACTTGATTTTTTTCTCTTCTATCATCAAGAACTCCTTCCTCTTCCCGGGGTATTCACTGAGGACACTAACACATAAAACCCGAAACCAAACCTATTGCCATGGAGCCAATTCTGACTCAGAGCAGAACTGCCCCATAGGGTTTCCAAGGAGCAGCTGCTGGATTCGAACTGTCAGCCTTTTGGTTAGCAGCCAAACACTTAACCATTGGGCCACTAGGGCTCTGTGCACACAGAGGGGAGTGAAGAGGTGATGGGAAGGGTCCTGGATAGGAAGGCAGAAGATTCGTGGCCGTCCTTGAGCAGCTGTGTGTCCTTGGGCAAATCACTTCACTTCTCTGGGCTTCAGTTTCCTCACGTGTCAATGGAAGGCTTGGATTACCTTAGTGGTTCTTAATGAAGGGGCATTTGTGGTTTCTCAGTGAATGTGGGACAAGCTTTACTGGTATTTGGTGGATTGAGTCCAGAGATGCCAGACCTCTGGTACTGAATGGAGCAGTAGTGAAAAAACAGATCTGTTCTGCATCCTGCATGTCTTTGGAATATCCTACCGGACATCTGTGTAGGTGACAAAATAGTTTGTAAGCATATGAATGTAGAACCTAACCACATTTTGCATATGCCTGCAGAGCATTGTTGCATAGGTCCCATACACACTCATTTTTCCCTAAGAATGCAGCTGCGGTGGAAATCTAGCAGACATTGTACTTCGTTTTGTTTGGCATTTACCAGTTCATTATTACAGAAGATCAGTTCACCAATAGTGAAGCTTCTTTCCACACAAGTGTGTCGACATGCATTCGCAGGAAGCGAATTCATGGCGATTCTAGGTAGGGTCACTGGATGGCTTCATCATGTCTTCCCATGCGCTTGGGCCTGGGCATTTACATGTTATTGGATTATAAATTATATTTCTTATTTATATTATTTACATTATGTATATTATTTAAATTATGGATACTAGAAAATAATACAAGCTGTAACTTTAATTTCAGGACAGCAAATGGGCTGTTACAAAATATTTGTCGTGAAAAGGGTACATTGTCGGTTGAGTTGAGAACCACTGCTAGATTGTGTCCCATATATGAAGTATTAAAATTTTACAATGAAATTTTAGAACAATCTGAAACACCAATGTATTTGTTCTCGGTTTTATGAGAAGACCATGAGTATGTGAAAGGAGCCTTGGTGGCGCAGTGGTTAAAGCGCTTGACTGCTAACTGAAAGGTCGGTGGTTTGGAACCACCAGCAGCTCTGTGGGAGAAGGATGCTTCCGTAGAGATTTACAGCCTTGGAAACCCTATGGGGCCACTATGAGTCATAATCAACAAGATGGCGGTGAGTTTTGGTTTTTTTTGTGTATTTGACTTACCTTGTCTTCAGATTTGCACGGGAGAAAGGAGTGGGGACATCCCCAGATGACTCTGGGGTCTACCTGCCTCCTTCCAACTCTGCGTGCAGCGCCCTGGTTCAAGCTACCACCATCTCGTGCCTGGATTGTGCAAACAGCCTGGGGCTGGTTTCTCCATTACAGCTGTTGCCTTTCTCCAGTCTGTTCCCCACCTGGCACCCAGAAGCATCATTTCAAATGCAAAGCTGATCACATTCCTCCCTGCCTCAGAACTCTCAATAAGGCTCTGTTAATTGTGTGATAAAGATCCACTTGCCTAACTATGGAGCACAAAGTTCTGACCCCCTGTATTAGGTTAGATTCTTCTGTTTTACACTTTGTAGCTGCCTTTGGTGGAGAAGGAGCCCCGGTGGCACAGTGGTTTAAGTGTTCAGCTGCTAAATGAAAGGCAGGTGGTTTAAACCCACCAGTGGCTCTGTGAGAGAAAGACCTGGGAATGTGCCTCCATAAAAATTACAATTTAGGATACCCTATAGGGCACTTCCGCTTTGCCACACGGGGTCGCTATGATGCAGAATCGACTTGACGGCACACAACAACAACAGCTGCCTTTGGTTTTCCTTCATAGTATGGATTAAAGTTTGTAGTTATCATCACTACTTGTGATTATTTGATTAATGCCGGCGCCCCCACCTCTGCACTGTGAGCACCACCGACCAGGGCCCCTCTCTGTTTTGCCTCCGTTCCGTTCCCTGTATTTGCCCAGGGCCTGCCCGGCACACTGCAGGCTGTCAGTTACATATGAAAGAAATGAACAAATGAATCTGAAATATTTTCATTTCTCTCCAATCGTAATACTGCTCACTTAGAGTCTTGAGGTCATTCCCCCTTGTAGCAGCCTCGCTTGGGATCGTCCCATCTTGCTTCCATCCTCAATTCATTATTCTGACCTACGAGACGCAAAGATAAGGATCCATTTTCTACTTTCTAAGATCATCCTTTCCTTCTGTTTGGAGACTCTTCAAAGTATGTGATAAAGAGAGAGGGTGTGTGTGTGTGTGTGTGTGTGTGTGTGTGTGTGTGTGTGTGTGTTGGGGGAGGTGGAAGTGGGGGGCTGGGAAGGACTAAGGCCAGTCAGAGGCAGCTCTGGAGGGGAATGCAGGAGGCTTCATCCCCTCCTACCTGGCCTATTGTGGGAGTGTTATGACTGGAAAGGAAGGGACAGACAAGGGGCCACCACAGAGGATAAGCTGACAGGACTTGGGGAGGGAGGTGAGAAGCAAGCATAAGGCGGAATGTGGTGGTTGGGAAGACCTGGTGTGACTGGAGAGAAGCAAGCATAAGGCGGAATGTGGTGGTTGGGAAGACCTGGTGTGACTGGCGAGAAGCAAGCAGAAGGGGGAATGTGGCGGTTGGGAAGACCTGGTGTGACTGGCGAGAAGCAAGCAGAAGGGGGAATGTGGCGGACGGGAAGACCTGGTGTGACTGGCGAGAAGCAAGCAGAAGGGGGAATGTGGTGGTTGGGAAGACCTGGTGTGACTGGCGAGAAGCAAGCAGAAGGGGGAATGTGGCGGACGGGAAGACCTGGTGTGACTGGCGAGAAGCAAGCAGAAGGCGGAATGTGGTGGTTGGGAAGACCTGGTGTGACTGGGTCACCGGCAAGTGCTGCTCTGGTCACTGGCTCTTTCTGCTTGCCCTGGTGAAGAAAAGCTTTTTTTTTTTTTCCTGATGAAAGCACTGAGCAAAACACAAACAAGCCAGACAAAGAGTTGTCTGCAATTGTCTGTTGGTGGTGGTGTTTCTACACATTTCTTCCCAGGCCCTGAAATGGAGTAATAGCCTGAGGACGGTGAGGGGCCTCACCCAGGTGGGTGTTGATGTTCTACATCAGGGAGAAGAAAGTGGAAGGAGGGATTCATTTTGTGAAAACATTCTTAGTTCTCATTTCCAAAGGAGGTAGCAGAGGAGAGAGTAAACTGGGAGGAAAACTAAAATATTAATGTTCAAGTTACTATTTATGTTTTCTATACATATATATGGATCCCTGGTGGCGGAGTGGTTAAGAACTCAGCTGCTAACCAAAAGGTCAGCAGTTCAAATCCACCAGCTGCTCCTTGGAAACCATATGGGGCAGTTCTCTGGCCTACAGGGTCACTATAAGTTGGAACTGACTCGACAGCACCTAGCAACACATACATATATATACAAATTCATATATATATATACATATATATGTATAAAGGAGCCTTGGTGATGCAATGGTTAAGTGCTCAGATGCTAACCAAAATGTTGGCAGGTTGAACCCACCCAGGGGCTCTGCTAGAGAAAACCTGGCAGTCTGTTCCCATAAAGATTATAGCTTAGGAAACCCTGTGGGGCAGTTCTACTTTGTCACGTAGGGTCACTATGAGTCTAAAATGACTCGATGACACCCAACAACAACATAACATATATATCATATATATATAATTTTGCTTAAAAGAACAAAACAATTTATTTTCTCACGATTCTAGAGGCTAGGTGTCTGAAATCAGGGTATCGGCCTTGTTGATTCCCTCTGAGGGCTCTGAGGCAGAATTTGCTCCCCGTGTGTCTCCTAGCTTCTGGTGACAGCTGGCGATCTTTGGTGTTCTTGGCTTATCACACAGCACCCCAGCCTTTGCCTACGTCTTCAGGTGGCCATCTTCCTTCTGTTGTGTTGTGTTTTTATAGAACTTCAGTGTATTGTGTGTTACCAGAATCTCATGAAACAGCTTCATCTCCTTTTACTTGCCTTGGACCTCCAGTCTTTCTAACCTGTCATAGTACAGCATGTTGGTGGGGCTTTGGGGGGCTCAAATGTGCAAAGATAACACCACATAACGTGTTTCTTAAAGAACATATACTGAAGAGTGGGAGGTGTGTTCGGGCTAAGACTGACATTTGTACTTAAACACCAAAACTCCCGTGTGTTTGCACATGGATGATTAGCTAATATGGAAGAGGCCATATTAGCTTCAGGTGAAGCCCAAGCCCGTTCTCTATGTGGGACCTGAAAGACAATGACTGTTTCTTTTTGTTGAAATAGTTCTAGATGGAGGGGGACTGAGTTCCTGGGCTTCCTTGCTAGGGGTAAAGAGCCCTTTTCACTAGTAAAAAGGACAGACTGAAGGCTCCAGAACTGTAGGGGGCTGGTCTGGAACCATGGCACAGGGGTTAAGAGCTTGGCTGCCAACCAAAAGGTCAGCCATTCGAATCCACCAGCCGCTCCTTGGAAACCCTATGGGGCAGTTCTACTCTGCCCTATAGGGTCGCTATGAATCAAAATCGACTCAACGGCAACGGGGTTGGTTTTTTTGGTTTGGTCTAGAATCATAGGAGCCCTGGTGGCGTGGTGGTTAAGGCACTGGGCTGCTAACCGAAGGGTCAGCCATTCAAACCCACCAGCTGCTCCACAGGAGGCAGATGTGGCGGTCTGCTTCCGTTAAGATCCACAGCCTCAGAAACCCTGTGGGACAGTTCCACTGTGTCCTGCAGGGTCTCTATGAGTGGGAATCGACTGGATGGCAGTGGGTTGGTCTGGAACCATGAGCTCCTCACAGAGCCTGTGGTGCAAAAAAGGACTCCACCCACGGAAGCTTGCTCAGGGGCCACCTTTGTAAGAAAGCCAATTCTTACTCAGCACAGAAAACCCGTGAAGGAAGTAACACTTGAGACCTGTCGTGGAATACGTGAGGAAATAACTGCAGTAATGTGATACGATCACAGCCCTGTATTGAGTTCTCTGGTGGTGGGGAAGCCGTGTGATTAAGCCAGGGCGGTGTAGGGCAGGGAAGGTCATACGCTCAGTTCTGCCAGCATAAGCCATCTTTCCTAACAGCTGCCTAGACAGAGCTTCCAGAACCTAGAAGAAAACCCTCTACTTCGAAGGGGCGACTGCTAAGCAGAATGTTCACTGCAGTGGGTGGGGGTGGCTGGCGTGGGGGGCCAGGGTGGCTGGCACGGAGCATGGAGCAGTTCTGTTGTGGACAGGGCTGCTGTTTTGTGGGTTAATGGGGACCACGTCTCAGACTAAATCTTATTTAACATTTTATGGATTGAATTGTGTCCCCCCAATTCCCCCCAAATATGTGTTGGAATCTTAACCCCCTATACCTTTGGGTGGAGCCCTGGTGGCACAGTGGTGAAGAGTTTGGCTGCTAACCAAAAGGTCAGCAGTTCGAATCCACCAGCTGCTCCTTGGAAATCCTATGGGGCATTTCTATGCTGTCCTAGAGGGTCGCTATGAGTTAGAATTGATTTGATGGCAATTAGTTTTTTTTTAAAAATATCTTTGGATGTAATCTCGTTTGGGAATAGGGTTTTCTTTGTTATTTTAATGAGGCTGTATTATGTAGGGTATGTTCCAAACCTAGTCACTTCTGAGTGATAAAAAGCGGGTTAGACACAGAAGTAAGGACGCGGGGAAGACAGACACAGTCTGAAGAAGACAGAAGCAGATGCATTCACCGGTTCAGGACAGTCAAGGATTTCTGGCGACCAGAAGCTAAAACAGACAGGGAAAGACCTCGCCCTAGAGCCGCACCCTGAGTTCGGACTTCTAGCTTCCCAAACTGAGAGAAAATAAATCCCTGTTCTTTAAAGCCACCCACTTGTGGTCTTTCTGTTGTGGCAGTGACAGCTAACTAAGACAAACCAGCTTCTTAATCTGCAGAAGGCATCAGAGTCACCTGTGATGCTGTTTGAGAATGCAGATTCTTGGGCCACCCCCCAGATCTACTGAATTAGAATATCCCGGGGTGGGATCCCTGAACCTACCAGTTGGTCTCCTGTGTCCACTAAAATTCTAGGGTCACTAATATCATCTACGTGTTCATGTGGTTTGAAGGAAGGCACAGCTGGTTTCTTGTTCTCAGTTTCTGCTTGCTGAATGTGTTGAGTCTGTTTTCTGTTTCCCTTCAGGCTTTTGCATATGTTGCATTTCAAAGTCGAATCTAGTCACATCTGAAAACTCTTCAAGCTCTTCAGTAGAAAGGCACTGGATGCATCCTAGATATTGCAGTGCATTCTTGCCGTAAAAGGTTATCTTCGTTCCCACGGGAATTCAGCGAGGCAGGTCCAGGATGGGCACTGCTTTTGTTCAGCCAGTGGAGGGCCCGGGTCCAGGTAGATAAGTTCACCTGAATGTTGCCTCTCAGTAAACCTTGGCATAACCAAACCAGTTAATGACATCCCTCGACCCCTACTTCAGAGCTTTGAATTCTTTGGCTGCTCTCTGTGGTCAAAGGCTCTACGGTGGTTAGGTTGCTTTTTTTCTTACTGAGACTGCGTGAACCAATCAGCTAGAGTATTAGGTTCCAATTACTACAAACTGGGTAGCTTATAAAGGAGCCCTCGTGGCGCAATAGTTAAAGCGATCGACTGCTAACCAAAAGGTCAGTGGTTCGTAAACCACCAGTGGCTCCTAGGGAGAAAGACGTGGCAGTCTGCTTCCATAGAGATTTACAGCCTTGGAAACCCTATGGGGTCACTATGAGTTGGAATTGACTCAGTGACAGTGGTTTTGGGGATAGTTTATAAGAACAGAAACTTACTGTCTCACAGTTCTGCAGCCTAATAGTCTGAACTCAGGGAGTGGGTAGGGCCTGTTCTCTCTGCAGGCTCTAGGGGAGGAAACTTCCTGGTCTCTCCCAGCTTTCGGCAGCCCCACGCATTCCTTGGCTCACAGCTGCAGCATGCCTCCATGCACAGCGGTCTTTCATCTGTCTGTCTCTCCTCATTGGTCTGTCTCTCCTCCTCTTTTATCTTTTATAGGAAGACCACTCAGATAGGATAAGGCACCACCCTACTCTGGTACCACCTGATGTTAACTGATAAAACCTTCAAAGACCCTATGTCTCAGCAAGGTCATATTCACAGGTGCTGGGGGTTGGAACTTCAGTGTATCTTTTTGCAGGACACAGTTCAATCCATAGCAACTATATATAGGACAAATTCTACTATAATCAGATTTAACTGTTAATGTGTCGTTTCAGCTGCCCGGAGCCCAGTTTCGATGTTATTAGTGACGGTGATGCCCACTCAATAGCAGGGAAGAAATGGCCAACAAAACACCAATCCCTACAGCCAAATGTTTCACAGAAGGGCGCACATGGTACATTGCCTTCTGCTCAGAGGTGGTGGTGGACAGGGACAGCAGGAGAAAGGCAGAGCAAGTACGCATGAACCCAGATGCATGAGAGTGTGTGTACGTGCACACACACCCACACACACACACACACACACACGGTAGGTACATTGCCTTCTGCTCAGTGGTGGTGGACAGGGACAGCAGGAGAAAGGCAGAGCAAGTACGCATGAACCCAGATGCATGAGAGTGTGTGTACGTGCACACACACCCACACACCCACACACACACACACGGTAGGTACATTGCCTTCTGCTCAGTGGTGGTGGACAGGGACAGCAGGAGAAAGGCAGAGCAAGTATGCATGAACCCAGATGCATGAGAGTGTGTGCACGTGCACACACACACACAAACACACACACACACACACACGTTTGTCAGCTTGGGCCCCAGTCAGGAAGTTGTTCATTCTCCCATTGCTGCAGATTGGAAGAAATCCACGGGGCAGAAGACAGAAGCAGTTGACGGAGTGCCTGGGTTAGAGCACAGAGCAGCGTCAAGCCCAGGTGCAGAGACCGGATGCTGAGGATGTTGATAAAAGCACAGAAGCCAGCAGGTTGCACAGTGTATTCAGACCAGACCAGACCCGTTGCCAACGACTCGTTTCCGACTCATAGCAACCGTCCCGGACAGAGTAGAACTGCCCCGTAGGGTTAGATAAGGTAACTTCAGGCGTTGTGGTGGCTCATGTGAAGGAGAAACCGAGGCCCAAGGTGGTGAGTGAGGGTTTCAGGCTCGGTCAGTTCCGTGTTGTGAGGAAGCCTCCTGATGTCCAGGGACCCTCTACAAGCTGCAGTTGCTCTCAGGCAGAACCCAAATGAAGACACTTCCCACTGAAGGTCTGTCTCCTAACATGTCCTGTCTTTCACAACATATCTGTACAAGGTCAGAAGAAACTGTGATAGCCTGGGGAATTTGTCGTCCACAATTATTGTTCTTCTGATTAAAACTTTGAAGATTCAGATTAACTACATGTAATCTAAGAATATAAAAACACACACACCCATATATACATGTACCAGTTGTTGCTGTCAAGTTGACTATGACTCGTGGTGACCCCATGCCTGCCAGAGTAGGACTGTGCTCCACAGGGTTTTCAATCACTGATTTTTCACAAGTAGTCTTTCTTCTTCTTTTTTTTTTTTACTGTACTTAAGGTGAAAGCTTACAGAAAAAATAGTTTCTCATGAAACAGAAGTACACATGTTGTTTTATGACATTGGTTAACAACCCCACAACATATCAACCCTCTAACTTCTCAACATTTTTTTTTTGGTGAAAATACACATAGCCAAAGATACGAGTAGTCTTTCTTCTGAAGTGCTTCTGGGTGGACTGGAACTTCCAGCATTTCGGTTAGCAGCCCAGTGTGTTAACTCTTTGCACCACCCAAGGACTCCATATATGCGTGTGTGTGTGTGTATCTGTATATCTGTATGTATGTGTGTATACGTACATGTATGTATGTATATGTGTATACGCATACATGTATATGTGCCTGTGTATATATGCACATGTATATGTGTGTGTACATGTGTACATATGTTTGTGTGTGTGTGTGTGTGTGTGTGTGTGTGTGTATGGCAGCCTTGGTGGCACAGTGGTTAAGAGTTATGACTGCTAACCAAAAGGTTGGCAGTTTGAATCCACCAGCTGCTCCTTGGAAACCCTATTAGTTCTGTAGGGTCGCTATGAGTCAGAACTGACTTGACGGCAATGGGTTTGGTGTGTATATATGCGTGTATATATGTATGTGTATGTGTGTATATATGTATATGTATGCATGTCTGTGTTATGTATGTATGTAGGTATGTATGTGTGTCTTAGTCATCTAGTGCTGCTGTAACAGAAATACTACAAGTGGATGGCTTTAACGAAGAGAAGTTTATTCTCACAGTCTAGAAGGCTGCAAGTCCAAATTCAGGGCATCAGCTCCAGGAGAAGGCTTTCTCCCTCTGTCAGCCCTGGAGGAAGGTCCTTGTGATGCATCAGTCTTTCCTTGGTCTGGGAGCTTCTCTGCGCAGGAAGCTCAGGTCCAAAAAACATGCTCTGCTCTCGGTACTGCTTTCTTGGTGGTATGAGGTCCCCATGTGTCTCTGCTCGCTTCTCTCTTTAATATATCTCAAAAGAGATTGGCTTAAGACACTATCTAATCTTGTAGACCTCATCAGTATAACCGCTGCTAATCCATCTTATTACATCATAGTGATAGAGTTTACAACACATAAGGAAATCACATCAGATTACAAAATGGTACACAATCATACAATACTGGGAATCATGACCCAGCCAAGTTGACAGATTTTTGGGGGACACAATTCAGTCCATGACAATGTGTATGTATGTATATGCATGTATGTGTGTATATATGCATGTATATATGTGTGCATATGTGTGTATATATGTATGTATATGTGTGTATGTATGTATGCGTGTATGTATATATGTATGTGTATGCATGTATACATGTATGTATATGTGTATGCATGTATATATGTGTAAATATGTTATGTGTATGCATGTATATATGTGTGTATATGTGTATGTATGTGTGTGTATGTATGTATATGTGTGTGTATCTGAGAGATGGACTCTGCATTCTTTCCAGAAAGCTGTTGAGTGGAAGATAAGGAGCAGGGAGGGCGACGGAGACAAGATCGAGGCTCAGAATCTAATGATCTGAGGTACCTTGGTTCTCTCACAGGACCAGCCATCCTGCACACCAGTCTGTCCTTCTACCACCACATCCATCCCTCGGCATTTTTCTCAGTCAGAATTGGAATAATCATACCCCCCAGGTTCTGACACGCTCTCACCATTGGTCTATGCATGGCACACACTGATTATTTATTTACTAATAATTTAAATCATCTATGAACACCCGTAAACCTAATGCTCGTCCCAAGGTCTAGGATGCCACCAGCACCTCCCCTCCCAGGCCTCCTGCCTCCCGCTCAGAGATAACCGCTTTCCTGGGCTTTGTGTTCATCAGCTTGTGTTATCAGCGCTCACACACGCGTTACTGTTTGGTTTCAGTTGTTTTAAACTTTGGTGAACTTGCCCCTTCTCCCAGGTCTGGTCTCGGGGCCCCACCTCCCTCACTGCAGGCTGACTGAAGGAGGAGCTGTACTTCCTCCCGTCACATTTGGGCAGGAGGCAGCCATGGTACCTGCTGAAAACCCCCTCCCCATGCTTTGTACATGTGCACTATGTGATCACTAGGGCTTCTCGCCAACATCCCGTTCTCCTCTCCTCTCAGCGTATGAAGACTGGACGGGCCAGACCCCTTACAAGTGGGGGTAGAGGGGCCTGTAGCAAGTTTTGTCCAAGCTGTGAGTAAGAAAGGAGTTAGGATAGCCAGTTTTGTTATAATATGACATATGTATTTTTAAAAGTCACTGCACTGTGTAAAAATTACACAATACTTCTTCCACAGGGCTGATGGGGAAAATAGATTTGGGGCACAAGTCTCAAAAACTTTGTTAGTGACACAGGAAAAAAAAAAAAAGACAGTAACCTAATAAAAATGATGGGCAGCATTACACATATCAAATCATCAAGAAATACATAAATAGTACAATAAATATGACACTTGACCTTGAAAAAGACTTGTGGAAGAAAGAGCTGTGGAAGAGGGTGTCAGAAGGGCTGCAGTTTGTGAGGTATGAAGTGGTGGAAGGAAGGTTGTTTGAAATGGAATAGAAACAGCAGATGTGAGTGGGTGGGTGTGGTTCCTAACAGGAGATGAACTGAGACAGCGTAGACGTTAGGAGGCCTGGTGGTGCAGTGGGTAAAGCAAAAGATTGTTAACCGAAAGGTTGGCGGTTTAAAATCACCTGTGGTTCCGTGGGAGAAAGATGTGGCAGTCTGCTTCATAAAGATTGTTCTTGTGTAGTTAGGTGCCTTTGAGTCGGTTCCGACTCATAGCCATAGCGACCCTGTGTACAATAGAACAAAACACTGCCTTGTCCTGCACCATCCTCACAATTGTTGTTACGCTTGAGCCCATTGTTGCAGCCGTTTTGTTAGTCCATCTCTTTGAGGGTCTTCTCTTTCTCGCTGACCCTCTGCTTTACCAAACATGATGCCCTTCTCCAGGGACTGATCCCTCCCGAAAACACGTCCAAAGTATGTGAGATGTAGTCTCGCCATCCTCCCTTCTAAGGAACATTCTGGCTGTACTTCTTCCAAGACAGATTTGTTTGTTCTTTTGGCAGTTCATGGTATATTCAATATTCTTCTCTAACACCAAAAATCAAAGGTGTCAATTCTTCTTCTTGGGTCTTCCTTATTCATTGTCCAGCTTTTGCATACATATGAGGCGATTGAAAACACTCTGGCTTGGGTCAGGCTCACCTTAGTCTTCAAGGTGACATCTTTGCTTTTCAATACTTTAAAGAGGTCTTTTGCAGCAGATTTGCCCAATGCAATGTGTCATTTGATTTCTTGACTGCTGCTTCCATGGGTGTTGATTATGGATCCAAGTAAAACATAACGATTTACAGTCTTGGAAACCCTATGGGGCAGTTCTACTCTGTCCTATAGGGTTGCTATGAGTTGGAGTCAACTCAATGGTGGTGGGTTTGGTTTTGGTTTGGTAGACGTTAGGGGTGTGTGTGTGCGCGTGCATACGCGGGCATGCACGTGTGGGTTCTGTGTAGTCCCTGTGTGGCTCCATTCAGCTGGGTGCAGTTGTCTGTGTTCATTCATTGTTTCTCACAAATGAAACAGTACATCCTGTAATGCTCAAATTGTTTCCCAATATATCAGTTACTTTGGAACAAATTTGTATTTTCAAAACAAGTGTGATCACAGAACGGACCACAGCTTACAGCTAGAGTGCTTAATTTCTGCTGCAGTGACCAGCACTGTCCAGTTTACGGCCACTCTATCAGCTGGGTCCTGGAGTTAGAACAATGTGTGGCTGAGCCTCCAGCCAGTCGTGGGCATGTAATGTAAGCAAGGAATAAGCCTTTGTTGTTTTATGCCACTGAGATTTTGGGGGTTGTTTGTTACCATGGCATCACCTAGCCTTTCTTAAATCATACATGTGTATTCAATCTATGTGATTAATAAAAAGGTTTTCTTTTAGTCCATATTTCTCTTCTACTAATTGCCTATGTATTTATACCTTCCCTATGGTCTTATTCCATTAATACTTTGAAGACAAAATCAAATCTCTATATGCCAATCAGTAAGGAAGATTTACTGAGAATTTATTAATTCTCCAGTACTGCCCTATGCACCTTGGAATTTAATGAAGTAGCTAAAATCTAGAACTTACCTTCAGATACAATAATATAAAATATGGAAGCAGTATATAAGTAAGTGCTCATTTTTGTGGTAAGATCATAAGTGTTCAGTTTTCACAAGTTTGAAACAGGAATGATAATATCTTGCAGATTTCTTGCAGATCTTAAGAAAACACACACACACATATATACACACACATATACATACATATGCACATATATACATATACACATATACATATACACATGTATATATGCATATACCCACTTATATTCACACATATACATACGCATATATGCATATGTCATGGATTGAATTATGTCCCCCCAAAAATGTGTGTATCAATTTGTCTGGGCTGTGATTCCCAGTATTGTGTGGATGTCCTCCATTTTGTGATTGTAATTTTACATTAAGAGGATTACGATGGGATTATGACACCCTTACTAAGGTCACATCCCTGATCCAATGTAAAGGGAGTTTCCCTGGGGTGTGGCCTGCGGCACCTTTTATCTTATAAGAGATAAGAGGAAAGAGAAGCAAGCAGAGAGTTGGGGAACTCATACCATCAAGAAAACTGCACCAGGAGCAGAGTGCATCCTTTGAACCGGGGGTCCCTGGCCTAAGAAGCTCCTTGACCTGGGGAAAATTGATGAGAAGGACCTTCCTCCAGAGCCGACAGAGAGAGAAAGCCTTCCCCTGGAGCTGACGCCCTGAATTTGGACTTTTAGCCTATGTTACTGTGAATAAATAAATTTCTCTTTGTTAAAGCCACCCACTTGTGTTATTTCTGTTACAGCAGCACTAGATAATTAAGACGCATACATCATAGACGCACACATATATACATACACACACACACGTATATATACGTAGACACACACACATATATACGTAGACGCACACATATATATATACATACATTGTTGTTGTTAGGTGCCGTCGAGACAGTTCTGACTCATAGCGACCCTGTGTACAACAGAATGAAACACTGCCCGGTCCTGCGCCATCCCCATTATCATTGTTGGGCTTGAGCCCGTTGTCGCAGCTACTGTGTCAATCCATCTAGTCAAGGGTCTTCCTCTTTTTCGCTGACCCTCTACTTTATCAACCATGATGTCCTTCTCCAGGGACTGATCCTTTCTGATAACATGTCCAAAGTATGTAAGACAAAGTCTCGCCATCTTCACTTCTAAGGAGCATTCTGGCTGTACTTCTTCCAAGACAGATTTGTTCCTTCTTTTGGCGGTCCCTGGTGTATTCAGTATTCTTTGCCGACACCATAATTCAAAAGCATCAATTCTTCTTCAGTCTTCCTTATTCATTGTCCAGCTTTCATGGGCACAAGAGGTGATTGAAAACACCATGGCTTGGGTCAGGTGCACCTAAAGTCTTTAAAGTGACACCTTTGCTTTTTAACACGTTAAAAAGGTCTTTTGCAGCAGGTTTGCCCAAAGCAATGCCCCGTTTGATTTCTTGACTGCTGCTTCCACGTGTGTTGATTGTAGATCCAAGTAAAGTGAAATCCTTAACAACTTCAGTCTTTTCTCTGTTTATCATGATGTTACTTACTGGTCCAGTTGTAAGGATTTTTGTTTTCTTTATGTTGAGGTGTAATCCATACTGAAGGCTGTGGTCTTTGGTCTTCTTCAATAAGTGCTTCAAGTCCTCTTGGCTTTCAGCAAGCAAGGTTATGTCATCTGCGTATTGCAGGTTGTTTATAAGTCTTCCTTCGATCCTGATGCCACATTCTTCTTCATATAGTCCAGCTTCTCGGATTATTTGCTCTGCATATAGATTGAATAAGTATGGTGAAAGGATACAGCCCTGACATACACCTTTTCTGACTTTAAACCACATGGTATTCCATTGTTCTGTTTGAAAAACTGCCTCTTGATCTATGTACAGGTTCCTCATGAACACACTTAAGTGTTCCGGAATTCGCATTCTTCACTATGTTATCCATAATTTGTTATGATCCACACAGTCGAATGCCTCTGCATAGTCAATAAAACACAGGTAAACATCTTTCTGGTATTCTCTGCTTTCAGCCAGGATCCATCTGGCATCAGCAATGATATCCCTCATTCCATGTCCTCTTCTGAATCTGGCTTAAATTTCTGGCAGTTCCCTGTAGATGTGCTGTTGCAATCGCTGTTGAATGATCTTCAACAAAATTTTATTTGTGCGTGATATTAATGATATTGTTCGATAATTTCCACATTCGGTTGGATCACCTTTCTTTGGAATAGGCATAAATATGGATCTCTTCCAGGTGGTTGGCCAGGTAGCTGTCTTCCAAATTTCTTGGCAAAGACGAGTGAGTACTTCGAGCATTGCATCTATTTGTTGAAACATCTCAGTTGGTATTCCGTTAATTCCTGGAGCCTTGTTTTTTGCCAATGTCTTCAGTGCAGCTTGGACTTCTTCCTTCAGTATCATCAGTTCTTGATCATATGCTACCTCCTGAAGTGATTATATGTTGCCCAATTCTTTTTGGTACAGTGTCTCTGTGTATTCCTTTCATCTTTTTTTGATGCTTCCTGCATCGTTCAATATTTTGCCTATAGAGTCCTTCAATACTGCAACTTGAATTTTTTCTTCAGTTCTTTCAGCTTGAGAAATGCCAAGCATGTTCTTCCCTTTTGGTTTTCTAACTCCAGGTCTTTGCACATATCATTATAATAATTCACTTTGTCTTCTCGAGCTGCCAATTGTTGTACCTTGGATGGCCTCTTGCAAGCTTTTAAGACCCCAGGCACTATGCAACAAACTAAGAGGTAGCACAGAAGCACTAAACACATTATTAGGTCAATTAACTGGGATGTCACATGAAACCATGACCCATAAACCTCCAAACCAAGGAATCAAATCCATGAGGTGTTTGGTTGTACATAAGCAGCCCCAGAAGCTACTTTTTGTTGTTGTTGTTGTAAATGTATCTATCACACAACTTTTGCTAGTTCAGCTTTTTACAGGTGTACAACTTATTGATAGCAGTTACAATAATTGGTTTTGCAACCCTATTCTTAATCACCGTTAACTCCCCCTCCCCCCCACTTTTCCTCCTCCCCTCCCGCCCCTGGAAACCACTAATAAAACCTGGTCTATATTCATTTTTGGAGCCCTGATGGTGCAGTAGTTAAGAGCTCGGCTGCTAACCAAAATGTCGGCAGTTTGAATCCACCAGCTGCTCCTTGGAAACCCTATGGGGCAGTTCTACTCTGTCCTGTAGGGTCGCTATGTGTTGGAATCAACTCTACGGCAATGGATTTTGATCTATGTACATTTGTCTTTTCTTGTCTTTTTATGTAAGTGAGGCCATACAATATTTGTCCTTTTGCGATTGACTTATTTCACTCAGCATAATGTCTTTCAGAATCTGCATTTTTAAAAGCAGACAACAAGGTTATTCTTAAGCATTCTAATGTTTGAGAATCAGTGGTTCTAAAGCAATGGTACTCAACTTCGGCTGTGCATTGTAATCACCTGGGAAGCGTCAGAAAACACTGCTGCCTGGGTCTGATTCAGTTGGTCTGGAGCGCGGCCTGAACATCTGGGTTTTTAAAAGCTCTGCTGGTGATTGGTGTGCATCGTGTTCTGGGTCACTGCTGTCGTGCCTCATTGTGAGTGTGTGAGTAAACATTGTGTGTATGTGAATCAGCTGGGGTCTTGTTGAGATGCAAACTCTGATTCAGAGATGGAGCTGGGGTTTCACATTTCTAACAGGTTCCCAAGTGGCGTCCATCCTGTGAGTGGAGCACACTTGGATGGCACAGGACTAGGCAGTGTTTCGTTCTGTTGCACATAGGGTGGCTGTGAGTCGGAACCGACTCGATGGCACCCTACAACAACAACGACAGGGTCAGGGGCCTGAAGGCGTCTAACCTACACTGAGTAGCCCTGGAGTGATACTTGTATTTTCTTACTTGGATCATCGAATACCATGGTCGATTGATTTTAGTTTTTTGCACATGAGGAGATGTGAATGCTTAGCACGGAGCTGAAATGAACTTTTCAAGTCTTGAGCCCACACGAGAGTGCTGGTCTGGAATGTTCGAGAGTACTACCTAAGTGCTGGCGGGAGAATGGGGAGATGGAGAGGCAAGAAGAACCCTACATGTACTCGGTTACGGATGACACTTTAATAATAGGCGCAATGCCTCATGTCTCTGTGATGGAAATGTGCATCTGAAAGGCAGCAAGGGAGACTAGGAAAGTGGTTTTCTTGACTGAAAACTATCTGTGGAATCCTGGTTTCGATTCTGTCACCCGGGTTTATTTAACCCCTCACACCACAACAATCTAAAGATGGTGTCACTTAAAGCAAAACAAAACAAAATTAAAAAAATAAAAACTACTTTTTGTGGTTGGAGGAGAAGACCCACTTTTTGTTCTGAATCTTAACTTTTCTGGGACATAGGTTCCTGCTAGAAAACACAATTCAAGGAAAATTCCATCAGGATCAATGCTGTCACAGAGAGGATTTACGCACAGAGAGGTGAAGTAACTCCCTCCAGTTACTAATTTGGGGTGCTGTTTTTCTGACTAAATTTATAGTCAGACACAACAAGGGCAGATATGTGAGAGAGGACTTCGTGAAGGGGAGGTCAGGGCAACGATTAGTCAGAAACAAAAAGAACAGATGGTGCCTGGCTGCCACCCCTGACTGCTCTGATGGGAATCACAATAGAGGGTCCCCTGACAGAGCAGGAGAAAAATGTAGAACAAAATTCAAATTCACACAAAAAAGACCAGACTCTCTGGGCTGACAGAGACTGGAGAAACCCTAAGAGTATGACCCTGGACACCTCTTTAATGCAGTACTGAAGTCACTCCAGAGGTTCACCCTTCAGCTAGAGATTAGACAAGTCTATAGGGCCAACAATAACACGTGAGGAACTTGCTTCATAGTTCAATCGTGTATATGAGACTAAATGGGCACACCGGCCCCAAAGCAAAGACCAGGAAGGGACAAGAAAACTGGATGAATGGAAACTGGGAACCCGGGGTGGAGAAGGGGAGAGTGTTGACACGTCGTGGGGTTGGCAACCTACGTCAGAAAACAATTTGTGTATTAATTGTTTAATGAGCTACTAATTTGCTCTGTAAACTTTCACCTAAAGCACAGTAAGAACAAACAACAACAACAAAAAAGTTGTTTTTGAATGATTCTTCGTTGGCCTCAGAATAATCAGCGAATAATTGTTAAACTCCACAGCGTATAATTCCAGGACTTCTAGGATCTGGCCCTACATGGAGAACCCCATTACTCACTGTGAATTTTTCTACTTCTTGGATGTGCAATTTTACTAGCACTGAATTTGTAACAGAAAAGATCAGTTATTTTAGAATTTCAGAAGGTATGGGTGAAGCCCGTTCTGTGGGAGAGATGTTGCGATGAACACATGTTGAACTGTAGCCACATTGTATGAATACATGTGAGGATTAACCTAAGGATCACTGACTAGGACAAAAAAAAAAAAAAAAAAAAAAAAAAGCCAAACCAGCTGCTGTTGAGTCAGTTCCGACTCGTGGAGACCCTATGTTTATCAGAGTAGAGACTGCGCGCCATAGGGTTTTCGTGACTGTGACCTTTCAGACACAAATCACCAGGCTTTCTTTCGATGTGCCCTGGGTGGGTTCAAACTGCCAACCTTTGGTTAGTAGCCATGTGCTTAACCATTTGCTCCACCCGGGGACTCCATCGGCAGTTTAAATGATTTTCTCAATATCACCAACATCTTCTGCCGGCCAATGCTCATAGCAATGAGAGTAGCTAGCTGGGACTTGGGGCAGCATGCAGTCTGTGGGACAGAAGGCATGTCCCAACCTAAACTATGGAAGGTTTGTGAAGAGGGAGACTAGAATCGGGCCAGGGGCTCCTCTGGGGCTGAGACGATAGTAAAAGACTTTCCTTCTCGTTTCTGTAGGTGACATCAAGCCTATTAAAAAACAAAAAGCCCAAGCTCATCACAGATTACAGACAATACTTTGCTTCTGTGGCTCCTTTCGTTCCCAAATGTCAACCTATTTTGCAAACACAGTTTCATCTTGGCACCATCTCTGGACAGACAGGTATTTGGCAGGAATGATTGTGTCTTTCACAGGTGGAAAATTTGGGACATAAAGAAGTTAGGGAACATTCCTCTCATCTCTGTGGCAAACTCCAAATTAGCAACAGGGCATCCGGCATCTTGTTGGACATAATCTGTCAACAACATCCCCTGGGGAGAAACTGAATAGGGCCATGATGAGTCAGAAAGAATACGAAGATGACCTGAAGGAGAAAATAAGGGAACTGATGAGATAGAAGGCAGCCGATTACAGCATTAACCCATTGCCATCGAGTCAATTCCAACTCATAGCAACCCTAGAGGACAGAGTGGAACTGCCCCATAGGGTTTCCAAGGCTCTCATCTGTACAGAAGCAGACTGCCAGATCTTTCTCCAGCAGAGTGGCTCTTGGGTTCAGATTGCTGACTTTCTGGTTAGTAGCTGAGCACTTAACCACTGCACCACCAAGGCACCTTGGTTACACTAGCAATATGCAATTCAACAAAAATATTTCCTTGTTAGTAGCTGTGATGGAAAGGACAGTGGTTTTCAATCAGCCCTACCGCCTAACAAGAGCAATAGCAGTGGTTCCTCAATGCCAGACACGGTGCTGAGCGTTTTCAATCTGTTGATTCATTCAATCCTGACTAGTAATTCCTGTGAGCCTATGAGACAGGTACTTTCCAGTAAGGACATGAAGGCACAACAAGGTTAACAAACCTCCCCACAGCCACATAGTTTGGGATTCAAACCTCGGCTGTCTCCAGAATCCACCCTCTTCACCCCTCTGATACTCTGCTGTTGAGTCTTACTCATTGGAAATGAACCTCTGTGTGTGTGTAGCTCTGTCTGAGTTCCCTTCCTGTGGAAGCTGAGGGTCCCAGGCTCTGACCCGAGCTGAAATTCTGGGTGCTGTGGCAGATCTGAGAGAGGGGGGCTGAGTGAAGGGGGTCTAGAAAAGGGAAACTGAAGACAGTGTCTAGCTGAAAGGTTTAATGAGAAGACAGTCTGAGCAAAGCCCCAAACCCAAAGGAGGCTGGGCAGAGGAGAGCCCAGGCAGCTAAAACAGAGTGTGAGATCTGACAGGGATGGGAGGTTAGCTGGGGAGGCTTCCCATTCCTGCCTGGCCAGGCTGTGGGTGTGGAAGAACTGGTTAAACTGCAAAGTGGGAAGACTGAGGTAGACTCCGGGGCTGTCAGTCAGGACGTGGAGAGGCGCACTCTAGGTTGTCCCTGGGTGGGGTGGTCCTGGGGCAGCAGGGGGTGGGGATTGCCTCTCTTCCTCCTTTCCTCCCTCCCTCCTTCCTCCTTCCATTCTTTTGTTTTATCTTGTTTTAACCTGAGTAAGAGATACGGCTAAAATCGACATCAAGGCATAATTGGGAAACAGCAAAGGAACATCCCTTTCTGCTAGCTTTGGTGACAGTGGTTGTGAGGTTGTCAGTGCCCTTCAGCTAGACTCCCAGGAAGACACCTGAAGTTGAGCAAGTTTGGGTTATTACTCTTGCAGCAAGGGAGAACAAATTCCATGGGGGAGTTGGTGGAACATCTCACTAAGAGGGGTTAGAAAGGAATCATAAAAGGATATGGGCTTGGGTAGGTGATTTTGGGGAGGGTTTAAGGAAGCAAGGCTTTGCTCTGGATTGGATACTGTCAGGAAGTAGGGGTAATTCCATGATTGAGTATCGTAATACATCTTGTGTAGACAGAGAAAAGACTAGAGTGAGGCTAAAGCTATAATTTGTAAAGAAACAGACATTAATCCTATTAGCTGGGAGAGGTAGATGTTTGATCATTTTTGTGGTTTAGACAATATTCATATTTTTGTCTGTGTTCAGACAAGATTACAGAGTGGCCTTGTTTTTGTCTTGACTCATCCTGGTCACCGAGTGGTCTTATCTGATGTTGATGTTCTGTGAGATGGCTACTTGTCTCTTCTCAGAGTTCACGGACTTGTATATAAAGATATACCACACCTCGTCTGTCAGTGTGTCGTACTGTGGTGGCTTGTGTGTTGCTGTGATGCTGGAAGCTATGCCACTGGTATTTCAAATACCAGCTGGGTCACTGCGGTGGATTAATTACATTCATGTGGCCTGTCTAGCCATAGTCTTGCATATCCCACCCAGGTGATTGGGTGGGACTGTGTGATAACATAATTATGACCCACCAAGGGGATTGGTCAGTTTTGCCTTAAAAGAGAGCCAGTTCCAGAGCAGAGAGAAGAGCCCACCACCACCAGGGAAGGAGAGACCCGGCAGCAGGAGAGACCTGGCAGCAGGAGACGGCGCTGTGGCTTTCCCAGCCCACAGAGTGAGAAAGCTGGGTGCCTTTGGGCAGAGACTGAGGGCCAGGGAGAGGCGTGCCTGTGAGCACGGCTGGGAAGAGGCAATCCTGATGGAAGGACTCTATCCTGAGTGTTCCTGAGACTGAATTGTAACTGTTACTTCCCTAATAAACTCCATAATTGTGGGTATGGTCTGTGAGTTCTTTGTGGCTCTTGCAATGAATTATCAAACCCAGCAGAGAAGTAGAGAGTGCTGTGGGAGGGACAGTTGGTGTCAGAATTGGTAGAGATGGTGGAGAGAGGAGGCATGTCTGACCTCCACCTCATAGGAATCAACCTTGGGCTGTTGATCTTGGTTCTCCTTCTCCCTGTGGGGTTGGAGGAAGTCAGACACTGCCCCTGAGCTGTTTTTATAGTCACCTATGGTGGACAGGTTTCAGCAGAGCTTCCAGACTTAGACTGGGAGGAAGGATATGGCCATCTACTTCTGAAGAAAAACTAATCAGTGAAAACTTTACGGATAGCAGTGGAACATTGTCTGATATAGTGCCGGAAGTTGAGTTCGTCAGGTTGGAGGGACGATTGTGAGGATGGCACAGGATGGGACAGCATTTCGTTCTGCTATACATAAGGATACTATGGGTAGGAACTGACTCGATGGCACCTAACAACAACAACATATAAAGATAATTATTATTTAGCATTGGATGACAGATCTTTCTCCTTGCCTCTCTCTCATTGAGTCACTTGCAGATGTGGATTTAGCGTAGAACTAATGACGGTTAAAGCTTCAGGCCCCTTCCAACACCCTATGCCTGACTTTGTAATTTTTATTCTTTTTTCAAAAAACAAGTTTCTGTAAATTAAATAAGCTTTAGGCTCCTTTGGCCACTTCCCAGCAACGTCTGCACCGTGTAACTCAGGGTCTGACAGGGTCCTCCTTGTGCCCACAGACAGCTCTGCTTTCTATGGACGACCCAGGCTGGGGACAACAGAAACACGACAGGCTGACAAAGACAACTAACCTGTACCCCTACTTCCACTGCAGGCTGGAGGGAGAGGCTGGGGTATGGTGTCAGTCACCAGTCAGAGCTCCATTCCCAGCTCTGCATCTGAAGAATTGGATCACTTTCATTAAGTCATTTCACCTCTTTATCCTCCTAACATGGGGAGGGGGTACTGAGTAAAACCATCTCCAAGAATCCTTTCAGCTCTAGAGCCTCAGACAATCTGTTTACTAAACCAAAACCCATTGCTGTAGAGTTGATTCCAACTCATAGTGACCCTACAGGACAGAATGGACCTGCCCTGTAGGGTTTCCAAGGAGCGGCTGGTGGATTTCGAGCTGCCGACCTTTTGATTAGCAGCCAAACTCTTAACCACGGTGCCACCACGGCTCCTAGCTTAGCAAGAAGATGGTCAGTACTGATATTGACTGTCCCTTGGAGCAAATTCCAAACTAATGGGATTCAGAGAGGTTCTTTTCCAGTTCCCTCATTTTACAGTCAAGGAACACGGGCCCAAGAGGTAAAATCACTTCCTCCAAATAAAATCATACAGCTTGTTATTGGCAAAGCTAAACAACTTTGTAACTCAGGTCTGCTGAATCCTAGTCTAGGGCCAATGTCCCTTCCAGAAATACGGATTCAGTGAAATCACAGTACAAAGGACACAGACTGGGATTAACTTCCTGTGTCAAGAAAGCCTCTATTTCTGTGGCATAAAACCATATGTTGAAAACATGGGCAGGCAAATAGAATTTTCATGATAACCTCCTCATGGAACAACATTAAAAATAAACGTGTTGTTTGGGGACATTTTGCTTGAGTGAACTGCCATAGAATCCTTTACATTGTTCATGCACCATGTCTTTGTTTCTTAGTGCTGCTGTAACAGAAATACCACAAGTGGGTGGCTTTAAAGCACAGACATTTATTTGCTCACAGTTCAGGAAGCTAGAAGTCCAAATTCAGGGTGTGGCTCTAGGGGGAGGTCCTTCCTTGTCTATTTTAGCTTCTGGTAGCTGGAAATCCTTGACGTTCTTGAACTTGTAGGTGCGTCTGTATCTCTCGTCTGTCTTCCTCTTCCCCCGTGTGTGACTCTGGGTCTATTCTGGTCTTTCTGTAACTCAGAAGTGATTAGATTTAGGGTCCTGGTGTGACCTCATTAACACAACAAAAGAAAAATATCTATTTCCAAACAGGGCCATATTTACAGATACAGGGGTTGGGGTTTCAACGCAACTGAATCCGTAACACACCATAAATCTAAAGTCATCTTGTGAAAGTAGACAAACCAGTTATGAGAAAGAAAAAGCTTTTGTTAGATTTACACACAAGATCAGCAGGTGCATTTTCTGGGACTTTCCTCGTTTTTGGCACTCTCCTCTGAAATCTGGAGGTGCCACGGTTTTTAATTGGGGGTCATTAAAACATGGATAGAAAGCAGTTCCTAGGCATCCCAGTTGCCCTTGATTTTTCTATGTGAAATGGTGAATCTTTCATCACGTTCAATGCATTTTTTTAAATTCCCAATTTATTCAGATTAAATGCAAAACAAAAGCAATAGAAGAATTTTGTTTTATCTAAGGAGAAAAATCGCTTTGTCCACTGTCTGGGGTTTCTAGTTTCATAAGACTGGCTTCAGAAAGCAATGAAATGCCTTCATTTTGCCGTAACGCACTTAATGTACATGAAGAATAAAAGTGGAATCCCGAGCTTCCTTTGTGTCTCTCCCAACCTTTGCTAGGAGCGCCATTTCTAATCTTTAATGCACCCAGTTCTTTTTTCTATTTAAAAAAAAAAAGAAACCCTCACCCAAATGTTTCTCAGATATGACTGCATTAAATATAAATGCATCCTACCTCAATTGTCTACTAAGCTGTGTCCAGCAGCTCCACAGAGGACATGCAAAGCCCAGGGCACAACCTTTAAAAGCTTTATTTGAAAACACAGAAGAAAATCATTGCTGAGTTCAGTTAATTTCATAAATAAGCAAAAGAAAAAATAACAAATACACAAAACAAAGATCTGCTCCCTGGCCTAAGCTTTCATTCTTGGTCTCTAGGTAAAAATCGCCAGAGGCTCAACCGCTTTCCACCAACTCCCTCTAAAGTTTTAAGCTGAAAATCAAATAGATCTCCAAGAGAAGCTCTGCCTTTCACCCTTGATCCGACCTTAGTAAATTTTAGTGGTTTCTTGGGCATTGTGTATTTATGTATCTGTAATAAATTGTAAAAATGGCGACAGTTCTCTCTATCCAAGCTTCTCTCATCAACAGCTGGCCTCTATTTCGCCGTCCCTTAATTGCCGCTGACCTTGTGGTTTGCTTTGGCTAACAGAAGGTGGTGGGATCATCACTGTACCGGTCCCAAGCCTAGTGCTCCAGGAGCCTTGCACACTTCTCTGCTCCCTTTGGGAACGCTGCTACTACCATGTGATCAAGCCCGAGCCTGCTTGCTGAAGAAAGACCTGTGGTCCGACTGCCTCTCTCATCCTAGCTAAGAGCCAGCCAACCTTCAGAAGCAGCCACCTAGCTAGCTGATGACTGGCTGACCACGGATGCATGACCAAGTCCAGCTGAGGAAAGAGCCTAGCTCAAGTTGCTGACATAGAATCATAAGCATAACTGTTTTTTAAGCCACTGTGTATTGGGGTGGAGCCCTGGAGGTGCAGTGGTTAAGTGCTTGGCTGCTAACCAGAAGGTCAGGGGTTAAAATTGACCAGCAGCTCCTTGGGAGAAAGATGTGGCAGTTGGCTTCTGTAAAGATGACAGCCTTGGAAACCCTATGGGACAGTTCCACTCTGTCCTATAGGGTCACTATGAGTGGGAATTGACTTGCTGGCCCTGAGTGGTTAATGGGGGTGTTGGGGTGATTTGTTATGCAGCAGGAACTGTTGTACTCGATCTTGTGTGTTTCCCTGATTTATCAAGTATGGTGGTTAAGGTACATCTCTACTAGCTGTTAGAATATTGAAATACTTCTGTGTTGAACCATTGAGTCGATTTTGGCTCGTAGCTCCCTATGTGACAGAGTAGAACTGTCCCGCAGGATTTCCTAGGCTGTAATCTTTACAGAAGCAGATCACCAGGCTTTCTCCCGGGGAGCCGCTGGTGGATTCCAACCACTGATGTTTGGGTTAGCAGCCAAGCGCTTAACCATTTCACTACCAGGGCTCCTTAATACTGCTCTATTGGTTGATAAATGGAGCCGTGGTGGCGCAATGGTTGAGGGCTACAGCTGCTAACCAAAAGGTCGGCAGTTTGAGTCCACCACCCACTCCGCACCTTGGAAACCCTGCGGAGCAGTTCTGCTCTGTCCTATAGGGTCGCTAGAGTCGGAATTGACTTGACGGCAATGAGTTGGTTTTTTGGTTTATGCCATATGGTTGTAAAATATTTTGAGTATCGCCCTGCCATCAGTGACGATCAGGCTAGGATGACTTCCGCACAGTCACCTGTGCGGGATTTATAGAGATGGCAGGTAACTGCCCTTAGCTCTTCTCTCTCTCAAGCCTCCATCTCTTCCCCTTCTTCTCAGGATGCTCTCACCCAAAAAACAAAATGGAAAATGTGCTAAGGACTTCACCAAGGCCTGCTAGGGAAATGCCTGCTTCTGCCTGGGTTAAGACCACTGGGCTGGGTAGGGTAACTACACATGCCTGTTGCCCTGGTGTAATTATTAATAGCCTCTAGCTGCCAACTGAAAGGCTAGAGGTTCAAGTCCACACAGAGGCACCTCAGAATACAGGCCTGGTGATCTACTTCCAAAAAATTAGTGACTGAAAACTCTACGGAGCACAGCTCCACACTGACACACATGGGGTCACCATGAGTTGGAATCAACTGGACAACTGCTTGGTTACTGGTTGGTTATGTTCTCTCTAAGGTGCACCAGCTTGGAAGAGAAGGTATATGGTCACCTTAGCTTTAGAGGAAGTCCTTAAAATTTAGTGAGTCCAGAAGGAGGGCAGAGGCCAGGGGTTCTTTTGGAGATCTCTTGTATTGGATCTGGAGTTTGGAGACCTGGGTTGGAATAGTGGCTGTATAATCGCATGTATTCAAGTCACCATAATTCTTCTTCCTGGGTCCTGAGTTTCCTTTCTTGTAAACTGGGGATGATGCTTTCTCTGCATTGTAGATAGAGTGCTGGGCTCAGGTAGTATTCACTGAATGCCTGGCAACTGGATGGACGAGTAAAGAGGGATGTCTGTCCTTGAAAGGTCAGATCTGGTGTCTCGGTTGATAGATAACTGAGACAACTTTGCCCACTCACTAGGTTAGAGTAACCCAGCACGTGTACTTTGTTTAAATTGTTTGATTGTCTTGTGTTCCATTTTCATGGGGTCCTGGCTGTTGTGACACCAGTTTTGCCCAGATTATTTTGGAACAGCCTTTGCAGCTCTGTGCTCTTCTCTGACCCTGCGTTGAGGCCCTTTGCAGAAACCAGATCTTTTCTCTGTTATTCTCTTAGACACTTTGCACAATGCTCCTGTTTCAGGCAGTCACTCACCATAGCCCTCTTTTGAACCAACCTTTTCCTTTTTTCTCTTCTTTTCTTTTCACTTTAGAATATTCCTCCCACTGACAGCTACTCTTTCTTTACATTGTGAAGGGACTTTGTGCTTCTGCCATTTAACTCTCACTAAAAGCTTTGCCTTCCCATTTAAAAACCTTCAGCAATATTTATTTCCTTGCTTCGATTTGGATACACAGAAGCAAATCTGGTACTTTCTTTCTAAGCTGCATGTGTGTGTGTGTGTGTGTGTGTGTGTGTGTGTGTGTATGTGTATGTGTGTGAGAGAGAGAGAGATGGAAATGAACTCAGCATCAACACATTGTTCTAGCTATTTCTATACATTCTATTAACTCATGATTTTTCTTATTGTAAGCCTGGCTTACAAGGGTGATTTTGACTTTTGGGCTAATATTTTGATTTCTTGAAGAGAAAAGATGTTTTTATGTTTAGAGTGCTGCATTTTCCTATGCTTGATGGAACACAACGTGTTACTTACGTTAAAAGATCATTCTGCTGTGTTCTCTCCTCGCTCACTGCCTCTCCCCTTAGCTCTTTTTCTGAGTGCTTTCATTCATCTCTTGTATACATCCCTCACCTTCCCTCCTCATGCCAATGTTTTCTTACATCCGGTTATTATTTCTCTTTGCTTCCCTCTTTTTTCAAATCCCTACCTTCTCTGTTTCCCTGTATTTGTTTTGGTTATCTTCAAGAATCTTGTTGGGATTTCTTTTTTTCTTAGAAAATGTTGGAAACTGTTCCTGATGTACTAACTGGCTATTTTCAGATTGGACCTTAAAATATCTTGTTCCGATATAAGGAGGGCTTCCAACACCCAGACACGACATGTAGAGCCCAGGTGTATCCGTGACGAGGTTATACTAGTCTTCCTGTCATTGTTGGTGTTCCTGGAGGATGGTGAAGTGTTGGCACACGCTGGGGAGTTTTGAACCACACACATATACTGACTTGCTTCTTCTGTCTGAAGAAGGGTGAATGGGGTGTGGTTGTAGGTTGAGTAGGACCTGCACGGAAATTACTTTGGTTGAAATAGATGAGAGAAGTACGCAAACTGTTAAAGGAAATACTGGGAAGCCATTCCTGGGGAAGTGAAATGCATGATGCCACCTGGGGACCCAGAGTAGATAATTTCACTGCTGAGGAGGCCTTGCTTCACTGAGATAGTAAAGGCTACCTTAGCCACAAAGTCAAGATTCAATATAAGTTCAGTCTGCATCTCACACCTCTGCCCTCATCAGTGACACTCTGGGCAGGAGGGTGAGTCCAGATTGTCCCGTCCAGTGCCTATTCAAACTGACCTGAGGTTCAAACGAGCTACCACAAATAAAAGACACTTGCATCTATTTCTATCTTCATAAAATCTGTGGACTTATTTTGAACATTTTGTCCCTGGACTTTACTCTTGAATTCTGCAGTAATCACTGCCTGCTCTCCTCCATCTTGACCAGCTGCCCTCTTCCTCCCAGTTAGGGTTTGGGCTCCCCCAGCACGCCTCTCCACCTCAGCAGGCCCCGCTGACCACCTTGTTGCATCCCCTCTTACCTGACTTGGCCCTCAGGACCTGCTCCCAGGGACATCACCCTTCTGGGCCTCATTGGTCCTCTGCATGAAGCAGGGTCGGACATGGGCACAGACTGCGCAAGGCTCTCAGTCCTAGTAAGACTTTGTTGGGCACACGCCAGAGAAGAATGGTGGAGAAAGTGTTTGAGGTCACAAGCCCTCATCTCTCAGTGCCTCTCATCTCATGCTAATGTGGGGTATCATTAGGGCTCTAGCTAAAGGAGGCTTCAACTAATAAAGGGCACTTTCGCACTAGAAGTCCAGAGGTAGCGTGGGTTTCAGCGTGTGGTTCAATGAAGCTGTCAAAGAATCAGTTTGTGGCTGTTTCTTAGCTTTGCATTTGGTGGCATCGACTGCATCCTAGAGTGATTCCTCTCACAAGCCATCATGCATATGTAGAGGACTCCTGTCCCCCAGGTCTTATCAAGGTCACAGGGGTCACTCCACACCCCTGAACCAAGACTGCGCTCTGCTAGATGGAACGTGCCAGCTGGTTTAAGGTAACCAGTGCTTGCCCCTGGAGCTGAAATGGAATCAGTGCCCCCCAAGTGCAGTGCCATGTGGAATAAAAATCCTGTATTCTTAGGAAGGGAGAAATAGGGGAATGGTTGGTTGGTAAGCAACCAACAGCATCTACCATTGTTTTATTTCCTTTTGTTTAACATGCTTCAGCAGAGAGTATGGCATATATGCTTAATAAAACCCAAACCCACTGCCCTCAAGTCGATTCTGACTCATAGCGACATTATAGGACAAAGTAGAAGTGCCCCTTGGGGTTCCAAAGGCTGTAATCTATATGGAAGCAGACAGCCACATTTTTCTCCCATGGAGTGGCTGGTGGGTTTGAATCACTGACCTTTTAGTTAGCAGCCAAGCGCCTTAACCACTAGGGCTCCTTATATGCTTAATAGCCTGTTGCTGTTGAGTCAATTCTAACTCACTGCGACCCTATAGGACAGAGTAGAACTGCCCCAAAGGGTTTCCAAGGAGCAGCTGGTGGATTTGAACTGCCAACCTTTTTGGTTAATAGCTGTAGCTCTTAACCACTGTGCCACCAGGGCTCCATATGCTTAATAGTAGGGTTTCATCTAGCCCCTAGGGGTTGTGACTTAACGTCTCACTTGCTCTATTGGAGAATGTTGGAAAGACCTCATTAGGCATTCACACACCTAAGGTGACTATGGCAAGCTCTTCGAGGCGTACCACCTTGATCTGCCGTGGTTGTACGTTAAATAGTGTCAGTCCCTGGGTGGTGCAAATAGTTAACATATTTGGCTGTTAACTGAAAGGTTGAAGGTTTGAGTCTACCCAGAGGCATCTTGGAAGAAAGGCCTGATGATCAACTGCCAGAAAGTCAGCCACTGAAAACCCTGTGGAGCATAGTAGACCCTGACTTACATGGGGTTGCATGAATCAGAGTTGACTCCGTGGCAAATGGTTATGTTAGAAATAAGTTTCCATTAGGTGAATGAGTGCCATTCAGAATATGTAGATTAGTTAGATATATCATTCAGACCTTTGCATGAAAGGGGCTGAGGAGCTGGTGAGCCCAACAGCCATTATACCTCTGAGTAGGCTCTGAGTCTGGGGCTCTGTGTTCCAACGCTTACCAGAGGCTGGTGTTACCTGATTCGGTGAGAGGGTTAGCTTACTCCCTGAGCTAGACTATTGCCTCACTCGCTGGCAGTGAGATTTTCATGCAAAGCACTTGGAGCATCTAAGAGATAGGGAGCTGGGACTTCACTGAGCTTATAGGAACAGGTAGTGTGATGGTGTGGCTGCTTGCTAATAAATGCATGTATAACTTGGAGCCGTGGTGGCACAGTGGTTAAGAGTTTGGCTGCTAACCAAAAGGTGGGCAGTTGAATCCACTAGCCGCTCCTTGGAAGCCCTATGGGGCAGTTCTGCTCTGTCCTGTAGGGTTGCTGTGAGTCAGAATCCATTCAATGTCAAAGGTTTTTTTTTTTTTTTTTTTTTTTTTTGTGTGTGTGTGTGTGTATAACTTACCACCTGATGTCAAGGTTGGAAAGGAGCGGACCTAGAACCCTTACTTAGCTCTAATCATTGACGTTTGCTAATCTCAACTAGAAGAAACCCAGTAATTGTAAAAAGCCACATTGGCATGGTTGGTTCCCAACAAACATAAAACACAGTGTAAAGGCTGCTGAGAAGAAAGGCAAAGCATGAAGTACCTTGAGATTTATCTGGCTGTGGCGAGCCCTATGGACTAAAACCCACTGCCGCCGAGTTGATTCCAACTCATAGTGACCCGATAGGATAGCGTAGAACTGCCCCATAGAATTTCCAAGGCTGTAATCTTTACAGGGGAACCCTGGTGGCTTAGTGGTTAAGAGTTAGGCTACTTAACCAAAAGGTCAGGAGTTTGAATCCACCAGGCACTCCTTGGAAACTCTACGAGGCAGTTCTACTCTGTCCTGTAGGGTCGCTATGGGTTGGAATTGGCTAGACGGCAATGGTTTTTTTTTTTTTTTTTCTTAAATCTTTACAGAAGCAGACTGCCACATCTTTCTCCTCCAGAGATGCTGGTGGGTTCTCCTGCAGAGCTCCTGGTGGGTTCTGACCGCTGGCCTTTCGGGTAGCAGCCGAGTGCTTAACTACTGCACCATAAAAAACTAGAGTTAGGAAATCATTTCCAAACCAAAGTCTGAGCTTAGGTAGGTTCTGGGCTTGGTTGTCTTGTGAATCCCAGATTTGTCACTTCTAAGTGGTATAATTTAGCAAGTTGTTAGCCCCTTGTGCCCAAGTCCTGAACTATAAAAGAGGGATCATCATAGCACCTAATTCATCAGGTTGTGAGGATTTAATGGGTTAAGATATGTAAAGCACTTATAACACAGCTTAACAGAAGGAAACTGCCCTATAAATACCAGAAGACTGTCAGTGAGATGGATTGACACGGTGGCTGCAGCAGTGGACTCAAGCATAGCAATGATTGTGAGGGTGGTGCAGGACCGGGCACTGTTTTCTTCTGTTGTACATAGGGTCACTATGAGTTGGAACCGACTCGACAGCACCTAACAACAATTGGCCTTAACTCCAGCTCTTCTGTAATGCCTTTATCACGCCACTTCCTTCTGAGCAGTAAGTGATGACAATAACCAAGCAGATGAGAACATGTTAGCTATTATTTTTAGTTGGAGAACGTGGGCCATGTCTGCTGGACCCATCACAAAGGCCAGTCCTCATCCCCTTGCCCTTGGGTGAGAATTGGAGGCAGGAAGAGCATGTGGTATGACACAGGTCACCATCTCTGCATCAGCCATGATGGGTCAGGGAGGTGTTGGTGGGAGAGGGCCTCATGACCCAACAGAGGACAGGAAGTGAGAAACCTACTCCCACCCACTCACCAAAGCAAATGGTTCTTACCTTGGCAAGTCCACAGAGTTACTTCTGCTCTTCAGTCCTCAACATCCTGTCACTAAAGAACCCCAAGCTTAGGCCAACCTTGTTGGAACACTGAGAAAAGATCACAAAGTTACCATACACTTGGGAGGTCTTCCAAGCATATGTGCTCAATACTACCCTGGGTAAAAATCCAACTGCTTTATAGCTGGTTAATATCATATTTTCCTATTCCCAAGTTCGTGTATATTTTTTTATATTAAAATAGTGCTTGCCTGAAACCAACAGGCAGGCAGAAGAGAGCCTTTAACCCATAGTAGAATGACTGCTGAGGATTTGTGTAGAGATGGGTTTAGTGGGCACGTTTCCTTCCTAAAAATTAGGTAGGTGGCCATTTATTTGGCCATTACATTTGCTCATTCTCTAGGTTGTTTGGATCTATTTTCTGGGGGAAAGGTTGAATGAGGACAGACCAGTGACTTTTTTGGGCGTGGTTCTCCCTTCCAGTAGCCTATGGGTACAGATGGCCTCTGTGCTTTACCCGAAGGCCATAGGAAGACCGTGTCTGTCCCCACCAGCTGCCTCAGGAGACTTTTTTGGAGCCTATAATGCTCATCAGTGGAGCAACATCACTGGGGTTAAGTTTAGAAAATTGTTGCAATCCACAAGAATGTTGAGAATGAAATTTCCTAAAAGATGTCGTTTATACTCTGGGTTCAATCTGGATAATTTTCTTGCTGAAATTCTACACACGCGTCTATTCCTACAAATAGAGACTAAAGTAGCTCAAATGGATCCGCAGTCTCATTTCTGCACGTGCATTTATTGTAATGAGCCAACAACATGAGGCTAGAGTCCTTATCTTTTGACAACTGGAAGAGAAGAGAAAAGAGGGGAATGGAAAAGAGGAAGTATTCAATCAAATCACAGATTTTAAGCATCTAGATTATAACTTTGAAACTTAAAGTCCAAAGCCGGACAATAAATGAAAAATTGGAAGTGATTTTATTTTAGGGTGATTTTTAGAGTTGCTTCTTGAGTAGTGGGTGGGTAACAAGTTTAATGACAGTTTCACCTACTTCTTAAAACGTCTAGTGACTGCTGACTGTGCCCTATGATACCATCAGATGTATGGAAAATATCTTCGTAAGGTGGCTTAGAGACTCTCGGGAACCAGTGATATTTGCTATATCATGTTCTGGTAATGGCATTGATGCAGGTCACTGCTCATCAGCAAGGATGAATGGAGCCATTGGGGAAGGGATTCAGAGAGACTTCTATTGCTTTTGGTATTACATTTCCTTAGCGTGTTGTTGTTGTCAGGTGCTGTTGAGTTGGTTCTGACTCATAGCGACCCCGTGTACAACAGAACGGAACACTGCCCGGTCCTGTGCCATCTTCACAATCGTTGTTATGCTTGAGGACTTTGTTGCAGCCACTGTGTCAGTCCGTCTCATTGAGGGTTTTCCTCTTTTCTGCTGACCCTCTGCTTTCCCAAGCACGATATCCTTCTCCAGGGACTGATCCCTCCTGACAACATGTCCAAAGTACGTGAGACGCAGTCTTGCCATTTTTTCTCTACAGTTTAGTAAGTAAGCTCAAGTAAGCCCATGCTTACTTTGCTTATTGGATAATCCACCCCTGAATGAAACAGTATGAATGTTGCGTAGTCTCCCCCACCCCCCCTTTTATTCCCTTATAAGACTACTTGGTTAAAATCTGTTGCAAAGCTTTGAATTTCAGGGGACTTGACTTTTGGAGCCCTGGTGGTACAGTGGTTAAGAGCTCAGGCTGCTAACCAAAAGGTCAGCAGTTTAAATCCACCAGCCACTCCTTGGAAACCCTGTGGGGGCAGTTCTACTCTGTCCTATAGGGTCACTATGAGTTGGAATCAACTCAACAGCAGTGGGCAATGGGCTTGGGGCTTGCAGGGTTGAAGCATAAGGACAAAGAATAACAGATGTTCTGAACCTCTCAAAGTTCAGATATGACTTTCTGAAACTGAAAATTATATTGTTATTGGCTTCCAATGACTGGGGAAACTGCCTAGCAGTTAGGGTGTTTTCTTGTTGAGCAGTGCTTCTGTTTCTTCGTTTCTGAATTCTGGGTGTCACGAGAAAGTCTTCAGTTGAATAGGAGTTTGTATGTGTTTGGATGATGAGGAGGGAGAAAGAAACTCAACTGAATGTGGCTGAAAGAAGTTCTAAATTCCTTGAAAATGTAAGTGGGACTTCATGATTTTAAGGATTCCTTCGTTTTTTCTTTTAGGTGTATGAACTCATATAATACTTGAATACACAGTCTTTTCCCCTAATTATAATAATTTTTATTATTTGGACTTAGTCAACATACGATACAGTGGTCAGTATTTTATCTTTTTTAGATCTCGAGCTGATCCATAACGTTTAAAGGCGTTTTTACTTAAATATTTTGGATCCCTGATGGTGTGGTGGTTAAGAGCTCTGCTGCTAACCAAAAGGTCAGCAGTTCCAATCCATCGGCTGCTCCTCGGAAACCCTACGGGGGCAGTTCTACTCTGTCCTATCGGGTCACTATGAGTTGGAAACGACTGGTCGGCACATAACAACAATGCTATGAGGCAGGTGCTGTAGACCCAAAGACAGATAAGGGATGGTCCCTGTCCTTGAAGTGTTCACAGTCTAACAGAGGGGTCAAGCAAATTGCCCCAGGTCATACCACAAGCTGCTCTGTCGTACTCTAAAACCCAATCTCTTTTTAAAATCTTTTTTGACTTTCTGGACATCAGAACCATTTGGAAAAAGTTTCCTTCCACTTTCGATATCCCATTTGTATTTATTTTGAGTATAAAGTCATTGGGCAGGGAGTGCATTTCTTGTCTATTTTGTGCATTTCCTTGGCCATTGAAGTTAAGATGTGTCAAAGAGTAAGAGCACACTCGCTTTCTCATTTAAACCTTCAACAAGCATACCTGGGGGAGGGAACCTCTCTACCTGGGTGACGGACTGTAAACTTGGTTCACACATAATGTGTGGTTCCAGGCTGAGATCAAGAGACTAGGCTGGAGAAGGATAACTGCTGGGGGGACAACTTTTTAAAGATCCTGATAGGTTACCTGTTGTGCACAAGTGGGGCCATTTAGCATTAGTCAATTTATCTGGATAAATGTAGGCCCCTTTTGCCTCCCCTCCTCAACCCCACGATGACAACCGTGTTTTTCAAACTTACGGATACATAGGAATCACCTAGGGGTAGTTAATTAGAAAAGCAGATTCTCAGGGCCCTACCACAAGAGATTTGGACTTAGTGTCAATGGGCCTAGAAACTTCTGTTCTTCACAGACTCCTCAGGTGCTTGTGATGTCAGAAGGTCCAAGCTTCACATTTTGAGAAATTTCCCTACAGCCTGGCTTCCAAAGATCTCTGCAGCGTCGTCTCCCTGGCTCCCTTGGATGAACTCTCTGCTCCAGATGCTCTTTAATTCCCTGACCCAGGGAATTCACTGACCTGTCTGCCCTCAGAGCCACCACTCCTTCATCCTGGCCTAGAGTGTCCCTATCCTTGAAAAGAAATCCTGGGCAGAGTTGACATCTCCGTGCTAAGTTCAGCACGCAGTAAACACTTTCCCATCAGCTCTGTCCTGCTCACTGCTGACTCCATTTGACAAACGGTAGGTGTTCAACTAAGGTTTATTGGTAGATTGCTAGTCGCCACATCTCTAATTTCACATTTTGTTTTCTAGACACAACATAAAATGGCCGTAAGTTGAAAAAATGGCTATATTATTAATTGAACAGGCTGGGCATACAGAATGCCAGGAAGCCTTAAGGAAGACAAGCCGTGCAGTCAGTCATTTGGATTTTTGGTCAACCTAATGCACACCTGTGAATGCTTGATGGAAGTTGGCTTTTTTTTTTTTTTAAATATCAGCTTTGGCGTCATTGATATACAGTGCTAGTTAGTGGGTACGAGAGAAGAAACAGCAGCCTCTCCAGAGCAATGGAAGCGTGAAAGTCATTGAAAACAATTCATTGTTGTTAGGGGCTGTCGAGTCGGTTCCGACTCACAGAGACACTAAAGGGCAGAGTGGAACTGCCCCATAAGGTTTCCAAGGAGAGGCTGGTGGAGTTGAACTACTGACCTTTTGGTTAGCAGCCGAGCTCTTAACCACTGCACTACCAGAGCTCCAACAACTTTTTAGAACTGGAAATCTTTCCCGTTCCTACTAAACTGTGGACTTCAGTAGCAGCTGAGTCACTCACTTTAGATAAATAATTATAAATACCACCTGAGGTGCATGTGAAAACCAAGACCCCCAAAGGACTTCGCTCTAAGAAGCACTAGTTAAGCCTTGGGTTGTAGGCTGGACTCCTGGAGGTGCCGGTTGTCTCAGCTGAATTTCAAGATCATAAGATTGAGCCAGGAGTCCCTGGGTGGTGCAAATGGTGAACACGTTCGGTCGCCAATTGAAAGGTTGGAGGTGTGAGTCCATCCAGAGATGCCTCAGAAGAAAGCCCTGGTAATCAACTTCCAAAAGGTCACAGCCATTGCAAACACTACGGAGCACAATTCTACTCTGAGCACACCGGGCACCATGAGTCAGAATCAACTCAATGGCAACTGTTTTCTTTTAGGATGGAGTGGGCCATGTTTTCCTAGGATATATGAGGTAGTCACTCGAGAAGAAAATGTAGCCCATTCAGTATAAACCCATCTCGTCCCCTGGAAAATGGCTGGTGTGTTCTCCATGTACGAGCAATCATCTCAGAAGAGGAAATGGCAGATGACTCTGGCAGAGAAGTGAGAAACTACCGAGTACTGACGTCTAAATTCAACAACTCTAAAAAATGTAAGGGCCAACTGGGGTAAGTTTTGCCCTTCCTTTTGTTTGTTTTCTAAATATAAATGTTGCTGACCAAACAAAACATTGAACATGGTAAATTCTTCACCTATAAATCCTAATTGTGCTATGTTGGTAATTGCAAACAGAGGAAGTAACCAGTTAGCTGATAAACAGGGTTTGTGGCTGGCTGATGTGATCTGGTCTTGCCTGAGGCTTCTAGGTGCGTAGGCCATTGGCTGGGGGGAGCTGGAATGCCAGGTTATTATACAGCGGGCTCCATTTGCATCATATCAAGTGAAGGTTTCTTTGGCAACCTTACTAGCTTAGCCATTATTGCTCAAATTGTAATGAAAAGAGAAGGGCCCCGCAAGTGGAGAAAACCATTTTAACAAGTACCTGTGA